>OY720431.1:38975963-40351198 GCA_963082735.1 Pocota personata
GATTTTATTACCACAACACGATTGGTGTACACTCTCCGGTGGAGGCGACTTTTCGAGGGGAGTTGGTGTCTCCTCTTTCTGAGAGGAAATTAAACAAAAGACCATTAAGTCGTGGTAATTGGTTGCGTTTTTATAGCTGTGTGTGCAGCAGATTTGTAACAAATTATACGTAGCTGAGCGATTTTTATGGTCGTCATTGTGTATGTTTGTCTTTGGCTTAAAAGTTAAATTTGTATCACTATAAAGTGGGATACAGTTTTATTGCATAATGGTCAGCGGTTTTAACAAGGGGGGTGTGGTACATTGTATTTTTTTTTTTTTTTTTTTGTCAACTTTGTGTTCTTTGAAAAAAATAAAATAAAAATATATTCCATGATACAGCTGTTGCCCATAGTTCAGATAAGGGGCATCACAGATTTCTATCCAAGTCTAAAGTCAAGCTCCTGGTATATTCAATCGGTTGGTCTGGAGATTCAGTCTTAATTTTTTATTCCAAACCTGGTTATTGGAAATCGAGAATAGTTGTTGTCTAATCGCTGGGCCTTGGACTTTTGGGCTACCTCGACATGTTGGTAAAGTTCATACACTTTACGTTTATATCTTCTCCTCCAATCGCCCAACTCGTTCGGCTTCCATGGTTACATTGTATGCTCTCTTTAGATCATCAATACTGTTCTCCCAGTCATTAGCAGTTATGTTATCGAACAAAAATAGCAGAAGTTTCCAAAGGTCAGTCTGCTTTAGAAACTCCACGAGGAAGTCATTTGTGAAGTATATGTCTACTCCGAGGCAGATGAACTCCTTAACTACTTTGAAATTATACCTGATGACCGCGAGTTTTTTTTTTTTGGGACTGCGGCCGATTTAAAATTGGCGCCATTTTTCACAGAGATGGTTTTATTATGTGAAAGTTGTCAGTAGTGTTCAGCTGTCAATACCATTTCATCATGGAGAGTTTGTCGCCACAACAACGTGTTTTAGTGATTAAAACATTTTATAAAAATGGTTCATCAATTATTGCAACACAGCGTAAATTAAGTGATTTTTTTGACCGACGTGGAGTGCCTGTAAAGAAAATTCAAAGAATTACCCACAATTTCGAAAACCTTTACACAGTAAATGATGTACCGAAGGCTGGACCACGTCGTTCAGCGCATACACAACAAAACATTGATGCAGTGAGGGATAATGTGAGTGAAAGTCTGGAAACTTCGATTCATCGTGGAGCTCAAAAAATTGGTATTTCTCGAACGTCTATGTGAAAAATTATGCATCGCGACCTGTATTTCTTTCCGTATAAAATTCAAGTGACTCAAGAACTTCAAGAAAATGACATCCAGACGACGGAACTGGAGTGCAAAAATATACTAATTGAATAGAGATGACACTGAATTTTTTCAAAAATTGATTATGAGTGACGAGGTGCATTTCGACTTGAGTGGAGCTCTAAACAAACAGAATAGGGGAGTGGAAAACCCACGAGCAATTCATGAACGACTGCTTCATCCTCGTAGAGTGGGATAGTTTTTTTTTTTTTTTTTTTTTTCGAAAATGACGATGACGAAACTGTTATTGGCGATCGATGTCGTGCGATGTTAAAAAACCTGTTTTTACCTGAAGTTGTTCGGCTTTGTCACCACGAAACATGTGGTTTTTTACAAGATGGTTCCACATGGCATATAGCCAGATTAACAATTGAAGTTGTGAAACAAGCATTTCCAGGCAGCTTCATGTCGAAATTTGGGGATATCAATCGTCTGATATTCGGCAGTTCTTTCTCTGGGGTTAGTTTGAAGGACCGGGGTAGGGTGTACCCTACCAAACAAACAACATTGCAACAATTGAAAGGCAATATACGCAACACAATTGCAGATATTCCGAATGACATGCTGCAGAATGTGATTGAAAGGGTACGCGTTTGTGCCAGCGCTAGAAGTGGCCATTTGGTCGACATTATTTTTCATCATTAATGGCATTGAATACATAACTCAAAGATTTATGTGTTTTTTTGATTCCAATGTAAAATTCAATTGTAGTTCCAAAAAAAACCCGGTGGAAACGTGAACAAATTGGTGGCAGCTCGTAACATATGAGTTCGTGGATTCACGTTCAGTGTTGTCATCGTGACATAATTTACATATAATTTACATACATCGATGGTGACATATTTTGTCATTCTCAGAGTAAGTATTATAATTAAAATAAAACAATGTGAAACAATGAAATTAATCGACCAGTTTTTTTTTCCCTTCACACCATTTACGAAATTTCTACTGGCAACACTTGCGTTTGGTTGGGATAAAATAAGAAATGTGTCGTTTGAGCTAAATTATGTTAAGATGACATATTTGTTGATAGTTTTTTGTTAGAGTGTTTGAAATTTGTTTTCGCTTCGAGTTTTGTGGATTTTTATTTCACGTGACATATTTCTGGCAACAAGGTGACATAATTATTTTCAAGTTGATGACAAACACTTTTCATGTTAGGGAGAATAAAGAAAAAACGTTTTTGGTATATTCGCATTCAGAAACAACCAATAACATCGGGCAAAAGTAGGACATTTTTGAAATTTTGATAAATTGATATTTCAAAACTCAACATTTCGTTCGAAATAATTTTGATCGCAGATATTTTTATACAATTTCGATCTCAAAATATATTTCGCACAACACAACCTCAGTTAGCAATCTAAACTTCGTAGATCGACATCCTCTGGCACGTTGACAACCCATATTGAATGTAAAGACTCGTCTGGCAAGAGCAATATCACATATGCGCTCCATATGTACTGAAACTCTGTGAGGAAACTCTGTGAGGTATAACTAGAATCATCTTTGATTTTCTTGAAAGAGCTCTGCCTCTCAATTGCCTGTTGTCAAGAATTGTTTTCCTTTTATTCTCGATGCTGATGTTGTTGCCCCAGCACCGACATGAAAGTGCAGAGTTCTTCTTTTCATTTAGCAAACAAGAAAGCCACCTTTTTCAAAAATGTGGCATACCAAACGATTGGTATGCTTTCATTTAGCCAATGTTTTAGCAATTAGTTAATACCTACATACAGTTAAACAAATCACCGTGTCGAACCTCAACCAGATCCACACTAGCAGACTATTTAGATCGGGTGGTAGATACTTGTTGTTATTGATTGGGGTTGGTGGGCTTCGCATTGGAAATGACTAGTGATTGGACCTCCTCCGCTATGGCGATTTTTCACCTGCTCACATGTCCTTCTAAGTTTACACGCAAGATTCCAACTCTGTTCTTACAGATAGTTTTTGTGGGCTTGTGTCCATGTGATGTGTTGCACACGCTGATAAAACTGGCAGACAGTTTTTCAGTTTTTCTGAGCTTGCATTTCTCTTCCCTACGCTTCCTGACCTAACACCTTTGAACACCTATAATTTTTCTTTGCCGCATGCTTTTTGGTTGCATTCATTACACTATATACGTATCTCATCATTTCTCGTAGTTGGTGTAGGTTTTTTCCACAACTTTTGGTATCTTGCGATTGTAGTGCATTGATGTGAAACCTCCATGTGCTACACTTGGTCTATGATTGCAAGCTCTGAGCTGGGTTATTTATATTCTAATCATTTCATTTAAATGAATTTGATACGTAGCTGCAAATGATTTTTTTTTTTCGATAGTATCGCAATAATTTTGAATTACACTGTTCGGTTTACAGTTGGACAAATTGTAATCGATTACCTATTACATGGTCACAAAATGTAATCTATTACATTTCATAAATTACAATTACTTTTTGTAATTTGTAATTATCTTGTCGAAATTACAATCGGTAATCATATAAGATAACAATTACTGTAATTTGAAATTGTAATCGATTACAACAAAATTACATTTCAGATTCAAGAAAATATATGTGTTGGGTGGGTTAGATATGCAGTGAGGTGATCTTTTAGAGGACGTATCGGTGAAAATGGAGTGTGGAGTAGGGAGTGGTATTTCCTCCATTTCCATCCACATATCCTAAAAATAACATCAAGCGAAACTAGATTACATGACACTACTGTAGTGAATGTATTGCGAAAACAGTAGTAATCAACGTAATTAATGACTTATTACCTTTAATCAAAATTACATGTAAACAAAACTGTAATTACTAATTAATTGCGATTACAATTCGATTACTTTGAAATTTAAATCAATATAATTGTTTGCGTAATGGATCACTTTTGAAATTTAATATGCCCAACTCTGGCGTATATAACATCGTGTAAGTTTAAATGTACTACACATTTTTAAACGCGGTGAACAAGGAGCTAATCAAAAAGTGTGATGTACAGGTTACAACACATTTTTTTTTTTTGCACATCCATTGTTGGCCGCCAGCCATACTAAGCCGCCACGTTTAATTTCCATCCATTTGACAGACATTGATTACATTGGTTACACATTAGCATCTATCTGGACCTTCTGACCATGGTATACGTCAAAAATCGATTAACACAGTCCTACGCTTACATGAATGAACTGAAACTACTATCGATACGAGTACTTCTTCTAAAACCATTTATTTATTCGGTCCTCAATTATTCAATCTACGCTCTTTCGAATTGACTGGTGCACACCCTCTATATAGGTAGAACTGATGCTACAAAAAAACAGTATCCAAATAGTTTTGTTTGAATAAACGTTGGATTTTTATCTTTTAACATTTTTTTTTTGTTGATTTATTTGCGAATAAGGATGGATGGTGGTTGGTGTGCTCTCGAAAATTAAGTAAAAGTATCTACACTGGAAAAGTTTGATTCCTTTGAAAAAGTTTTATGCCATTTATTCTAAAAAGTGACCCTTTCAACAGACTTAATGCAATGTAAACTTTCAATTAAACTGAATTTTCCTTTTCTATCTTGACGTTGGCATCCTCTGTCTGTACGTCCTGCAATTTGTTCATTTTAATTACACCAGAAATGTATTTACATCTAACTAATGTCCACTTGTGAATTTCCGAACAGACCCTTGCCCAGATGAAATTCCGGGGCAAGTCGTCGTTCTGCCGTCTATCTATCGATAAACAAATTTACTTAAATAACAGCCGTTGGTTTGGTCCTTCTGTTGCTGCAGGTATAGTCGTCTCTTCGAATACATATGTGACATCAATTTGAGCAATTTACCATGTCATTTGTCTATCCCCTATGCAAGAGGAGAGTTTTACAACAGTAGCCCCAAGGAACAATTATTTCCTTATACCCAATTTCAATCGAAATAATAATGGCTTTCGATGCATTGCAACCGTGTACAGACATTTAATTTGCACCCGATGGTGTACAAAGTATACACACAACCAGCTAACCACATTTAAGGATTACTGCTTGTACATGCCATGGTAGGGTAGGGTATTTAATAAAAAAAAAAAAAAAGAGACGCAAACGGCAACAACAGCAGGACATCGCATTACTGCGAAAGGTACGATGTGGAGCCGTAAAAAGGAACAGAGAACTCTGTAAAATACATTCTACTCGTATCTATGTATCTATCGATGGAAGGTTTCCTTTCATTTCATTTCGTTTCGTGTTTTTTCCATCATTTCACTATACTATTTCGATTTACGTTAAATCCTCTTTCCATTTCCGTACATAAGCTAAACATCGACTTCTGGTAGTCTGTCGAAGGAGCTGCTACTCTGCTGAAGGATGAAACTGAATTAATTTCTGGCGAGACATGCCTTCCGTGGAAGGAAATTTTTTAGATTACAATTTATTTTTTTATTTTTTAATGGGAAAAATTTAATTCCAATTGATAAATTCAAAGTGGCGCATCAAGGATAAGCGCATGGATGACATTCTTCGAGAGTGGGGGAACAATGGCATGAGAGATTATGAACTGAGTCGCCATCTTCTTCGACGATGATGATGAGGACCATCATCTTTAAAATGAATAAATACCATGACAGATCAGTAGAGGCGAAGAAACCCTCACATTTCCTTTGTCATCACGAATTTTCGAATCGAATCATCAGTCAGCGTGCGAAAGTATCTTTTGTCTTCCTGCTTGCAAGAAGTTGGTTGGTATCCGTCCATTCGGTCGTCTGCACTGCATGCAATGCCGAAATGATCGATGAGTTTAAAGACAATGTGAGGAGGAACCGCTTTTGTCAAGGAGAAAGGAAAAAAAAAACGAACAATTTTTTTTTTTTATATAAATTAGCCTGTCACTGATGGCTCGTCGTTCCAATAAAGTTTATTGACACTTTTACTCATTTGGTGTGTCGTCGGTTTTTTGCTTGGGTTCACCACGGTATAAGTTTGGAAATGTTGACGTGGGTTGCATTATAAATTGAGTTCGAGGGACTTCCTTAAGAGAGGTTGAAAGATGATTTCTTGAAAGTGCTGATAAATTTAAAGAAACTTTAAAAAAGTCTGTTAGAAAATTATGGTATGACTATGGAATGAATATTGTCTCTATTGTAAGGGAAATTATAAATTAAACATTGTTGTGTTGTTATAATTGGCCAAGAGAGGTTTTTTTTTTATCACAGTGGCGGTGAATAAGAACACCAAACAGTGTTGGTTTTTGGTCGATCCACAGAGAGGTACTAACAACAAAAACAGTTCAAACTTACATCCATTGCGAAAAGTCCTCGAAATTTCTGACAGAGCCAAATGCTAGTATCTGACAGAAAATCGAGATGTTGACTTAACTGAAAAATATAAATCTATGAAAGCAATGGTGGCCCTTGTACAGATTTGGCAAAACCTACAGGCCAAGATTATGCTCCTCCAATAATTTACATACTCGTATCACTTATCAACTTGTCATTTTAATGTCTAAACACAGTTGCCTCATGTGCGCAACGCTTTTGGGACGAAACACTTTTTTTAATGGGCTTAGACCCAATCTCAAGTTGAAATACTAAGCGCATTAATATCTCGAAAACGAGAAAATGGGGGGGACGTTGTGTGTTGATCTTAAACGTCTTTGATTTTAAAGATACAGACCAACTGCAAATGTTTTTACGTAAACTTAACGTAAATATTGAAAAAAGTAAGTTGGAGTTCACCATATTTTCCTTGGAAATGGTTGGAAATAGGAGCCCAAAATTTAGTATTGACATTCAAAGTCCTTGAGTGTACTTTTAGGGTACTTTTGAAATTACCGTTATGCAGAAGAATAAAGAACAGGAGCAAATCGCTGGTCAGTCCGTGACTTCAGTCATTTACCAGTTTGTTCACTTGTGTGTAGCTTCGTAAGCGAACGCCCTTAATGGCAACGGATTTGCGTTCGTGTTCTTCGTTGAACTTCTTTATAATCTCTTGTTTTACGGATAAGTTCATGGACATTTTATTGTTTTAAGTTTGTTTGTGCAATTAGGTTTCAAGAAAACACATCCTGATATCATACAAATTCTTTGAAAATCGCCACATATATTACTGTACTATGACATACCACCACTTATCTGCTTGAAGGAAAAGTGACGGACCCCAAAGTGCATCAGTTATTCTTTGCTGACGATTGAGCTATCATAAGTGAAGATCGTCCCTGCAACGAGCACTTGATGTATGGGTGGATGTTTTGGAGGGAAATGTGTACCGTATTAGTTCAAAAAAGACAGAGTATCTGTGCCACACCAGCCTATTCCAGACATTTACTTGAATGGAAAAGTGCTTCCCAAGTACGAAAAGTTAAATATCTGGGATCTATGACTATTGATCATAGATCCCAGATATTTAACAAGCAACTTATCAATCATCGCGTAAGCGTAGGGTGGATGAAGTGGCGAGAAAACTCGGCTATCTTCTGTGATCGAAATACCTCCTAAGCTGAAAGGAAGGCTCTACACCGCAGTTGTACGTCCGGCGCTCACATACGGTTCACAGTGCTGGACAATGTACAAAAAGTATGAGGGTAAATTAATGGCAGCAGAGGTAAAAATGCTTCGCGTGACAGCAGGAATGACAAAGGTTGATAGAATAAGAAGTTCCCAGATTCGAGGAAGCCTTCATGTAAGAGAACCCATCACAAGCAAGATAGAGCACAGCTCAGTTGTCATGTTCAAAGGCAACAGCAATCAACGTTCCTACACAATCGCGCAAAAAATGCAGACCAAAAAACAACTGGATCACACAAATGCAAAAAAAAAAACCGCGATTGTTTGGCCTCAGTGACGAAGTGATCCGAAACCGGGAAGACTGCCTGCCGGTACTTCCCGCGCTCAAACCGGCAAACCCCACAGGCCGACCAGTAGGGATGCAGTAAAGTGGGAGGGTTGTGATCCTTCTACTCCGGATCACAACTTCTCCGTAAGGAAAAGAAAAGACATACCACCACTTATCCAATTTCCCATAAAGTACACCTTAATATATTTACCACCACATGCCTTAATAAACCTAAACAAATCACCACATATTAGCACATTCTTAATTTCTACGAATTTCCAATGTTCTGGTACTTACAAGATAGTCAGCTATCTCTCTATCTCTATCTGTCCGTCTGTCTGTATAGCGTTGAGTTTTGTTAACCGCCGACAGATCGAGAGCAATATTTTGAAAAAGTTTAAAAACACGAATTTTGGTGGTTAAAGTAAAAGTAGAAAAAAATGTGTATAATTCCAATGTGGGTATCAAATGAAAGGTGACGGTGAGGTGATTTCAAAAATGGCACCAAAGAGTATGCAATGTAATCGGTAAACTCATCGCATTCCGTGATATACTTGCAGGTGCTAGATGTTGGTAGTAACTTCAGCTTATAATGCAATAAAAACTAACATATCGGGGTACGAGTATGCTATTAAAATCTCAATTCATTTAGTTTGGAGTTATGTTGCACATACATGTGACATCTACTAGATGGACAAATTGTAATTACCGTTCGACGACTCCCCTAAACACATTACTAGACAGTCGTTGATAATTACGAATGTTAAGCCTTTGTGAGGCTTCTGTTATTTGACTACTTTATCGAAGGTACAGAAGACCTCTATTACCAGGACAGACCAAAATTATACATCTCCCTGCATGCGTTCGACATGCTCATGTTGATTTTAGCTCTTCTGACTGCGTTTGTAGATGTCGTGCGATTCGTTATTGTATCTTATTCTCCAATATTATAGACTAAACAGAAGTTAACCCCTTGCTCATCCGAAAACACTGTATAAATCTACGGAGGTAGGGAAAAGTATCTTGTTCTCCACATGACCTTGAAAGATGTACTCACTATGTATATATATTGAATTACTATCCACTCGTACAAATTCTTTCAGATCTGTTACTTCCAACTAATATGACCTTTAATCTTTTGTTTCAAACATTAACAAACAATGGATATGTTTTGTTGACTAGTAAACCCTATTTTATCCTAATGAATGACCTTTGTTTCATTTCCCTTGACTTATTGAAATTATGTGTACACATTGTGCTTTATTAAAAAAAAAAAAACATTCAAGTTATCCAGAAAAAGGTGCGGTAGTAGGTAACAAAGGGCAAACCCATTAGCCATACATCAAATACATTAACCATGACTTTTGCTTTGTTTTCCCCTCGAGTGAAATATAAAACTTATTATATTGTACCTCGACTCAGATCTCCATACAAACCAGACCAGTCCTGTATCTCTCTCTCTTCACCAAGATCATATCCGTTCATCTCCGAGAACAATTAACAATCAACTGGAAACACTGTGTGAAACTAAAACCGAAGCAATTCATCAAAACATCATCACTCATTTTCTAGAAACAAAAAACGGAACAAGAAAAAAAAAAAGAATTGCTCCCGAAAGAGCATGCATATGTACGAGTATGTTCCTAACGCCTTAAGGCTCCCCACTAATCAAGCGGATAGCAACAGATTTCCGAGCTCAAATTGTATGACTTGCAAATGTCTGCGCTGTGTATACTTTGCCGCACTAAGGAGTTTTAGTTGGGGTCTGGGTTATTAATGAAACACAAGAGTGAAACTTTTTGTTTCTTCTTTTTGCGTTACCATGTTTACCCGTTGTAATAATGCCATACCTGTGCCTGAATTACCTGTTCTAATGGTGAGCGATGAACAACATTTGTAAACTAGTTTGAAGCAATGATGATGGAAGTTGTTCCCACACTACGAGTATGTCTCTCTTGCTTTACATAAATCCCTTAAAATCTCCTTTGTTCGCGGGAATTTTTTTACCACCTTCTGCCCCCCCAATGCCAGTGGAGTAATTAAATTTAATTTGCGTATCTGTCAGTGTATTATATGTATCTACGCGTGTGCTTTTGATGAAATGACAATTAATTAAAATCTTGGGGCTTGTGAAACAAATGATGGGTTAAAATTCTATTAATGATGTTTTCCTCTTTTCGAATTTAACAAAAATGTTTCATGAATTAACAATTAATGAATTTTCTTTTATTTTTATTTTTAGGGCTGTCACAGATCCACGAGATGGACGACGAGTTGCACTCAAAAAGTTACCCAACGTATTCCAATCGTTGGTGTCATCGAAGCGAGTTTTCCGTGAACTGAAAATGCTTTGCTTCTTCAAGCATGAAAATGTAAGTACCGACCTTCTCTGTTCGCTCCTACCACCTCTTTATTTTTGTTCTTAACTTCCTCTGCAGTAGTATCCTGTACTTGAGAGTGAAAACTTCAAGTGTGCGCTGACTTTCAAGTACGCGTAGAGAGTCTTGAAAAGATATGCAATTGTTGTACAATCTTGCATTAGGCAGTGGGGCGGGGAAACTCAATTTAAAATGAATTGAAACGACGATGAAAAGACGGGAAGGGTGTATCCTCTTTTATGTTCATGAAAATGGTGAAAACTATTTCAGTATCAGTTGCTCATTAAGTCTGTTTTATTGGGGTTTCCATTAGTGTTAAGTGATGAGTGATGTTTTCTCTACTCTTTTTGTTGTTCAAATGCGTGGGTAGATTTGTTTGGATTTTCCACCACACGAACATGAAACTGAGAAGGGTAATTAAATTAAGAGGAATCGCGTCCCTTAAGGGTCGAAGTTTAAACTTTTGTGTAGTAAAACTTTGAAGGTACGAAAGGATCAAGAGCAGTGGTTAACCACCTGAGTATAAACATAACTTGAAAGCGGACTATGGTAGAGAGGAGTAGGTGAGTATAAACGAAAAGAAGGTATGATTTGATGGAGGGCATCATTACTAAGGTAGGCAATAACAACGAAGCCATGACCGCAATGATAATGTTGAAGGATTTGTGGATTTCTACAACACCAGTCACCTTGGTGAAACATGTATGAGCACAAGGTTGGTGCGAACTTCCTAATAAATTGACCATATAGCTATTAGTTGATGGCTTAGGAATTGTCTCTTAGATATATGTGTGGAGCTGACATTGAAATGGAACAAAAGAGACCACTTTGCGGTAGTTTATATCCACCTTCGTAATCCAGCCGTATGAAGAAGAGTAAAGTCTCCGCTTCGAGGATCCAGGAATGTCAGCGATACACTAATGCCATCGTGTACAAAGAATAGAGACAATCAGAAGAGACGGATCAAACAGCAAAGACAACTTAAAGTTTGCATCGCAGTTACTCCCGCAGACGGTAGAAACGAACTTGAGTCCCAGTAACGTAGGAAAACGAAGAAAGTCGCCGTGATAAAAACAATTTTATTAATGCACTGGCTGAACAAGCCATACAAGCAGTAAATAGATCCGACAGCACAACTGTGTGCAGAGTCATAATGCGATGAAGAATTTGCTAGGTTCTCTCTGTTGGTGTCAGATGAGGATGGCCTAAGAGCATTTTTCCATCGTTTAAACCACGTTGTAGGTGTATCCCAAATTTAGGATAAGCTATCCGAAGCCCAAATGTCCACGATTAGACCAGCCGGGCTTGACAGCATTTTTGCGTCTTCATTCTCTCTTTAAAGCTTTGCCAACAACATCGGCAGCCACTCATATAAAATGCTTGGAGGCCGAGACCGTGCCTGTCGAACGGAGGACTGGCAAACACCATTGTTCCATTAAGAAACAGTTCCAAAACAGTCTTGACAATGAGAAATGAGGCATCGAATCAGAACATCATTGATGAACGTTCGATAAACTTGTGTCTTCTGGACAAAAACTGGTGGCTATTATCAAGGCAAAATACGAAGGTGCGAAATGTCATGTGCTGCATAAAAGTCCAGTTTGAGACTCAAAGTGGTGTCCATCAAGGTTGTATACTGTTGCCGCTACTTTTTTTCTGGTGATGATTAGTGACATATTTTGGAGTGATTTTTTGGTGCGGCGTGATGGATTCCAATAGATTCTTACAACTTATCTCAAACACTTCGACTATGTTGATACGTTTAAGTTAAGAATGCGCAGACTATACGCCGATTGGGTGCTGGAAAATCAACAAATTGACGCCGATTTTTCGAACAGTATCTTCTTCAGCGATGATGCCCATTTTTCGCTCAACGGCTACGCAAACAAACAAAATTCCAGAATTTGGGGTTCTGAGAATCAAAATGTGATCATTGAGAGGCAATTACATCCACCACGGGTGACAGTTTGATGAGCGCTGTGGACCGGCGGCTTGATCAGGTCGTATTTTTTTTCTTTTTAAACGATGAAGGCACCATTATAACACTGAATTCTCTGCGCTATGGTCAAATGTTAACCAACTTTTGTTTGACCTGAGATTGAAAAGTTCCCCGGCCTTTTAATTTCGAGATTTGGCGACATCAATTGTCTACCAAGATTGTGTCATCTAACCCTGTTGGATTTATTTTTATGAGGCTATGATAAAGATCGTGTCTATGTAGATAATCCCCAAACTCCGGTGCACTTTAAAACCAACATTCGTGAAGCTATGGCCGTAATACGGTCAGAAACGTGCCAAAAGGTAAGCAGTCAAATCAAATACTACATTCGCTACTCTGTCTAAGATCTGGAGAAGCAGTGCAATCAGTTTAAACACCAAACCTCGACTGTTTCGCTTATACTCGTACATTTAAAGTGACCATAGGTACTACAAGAAGCTGCAAACTTTTGTTAATTGTTGTCTCAGAAACATATTGCGGGTTTTCTTGCCAAACCGCATCTCAAATGTACAGCTTTGTGATAGAAAATATAAGGAATGTGTAGACACGATAATGCAGAAGCGAATGTGACAGTGGATTGGTCATACCCTGCGAAAGAATGATAATTGCATAGCGCCAGACCATGATGCATGGAACCCACTTATCCAAGATGGTAGAATCGGTCGTGAAATCTTGACGCAGGGGAGTCGAAGAGAAACATTGGAGAAAAGTTGGTCGCTGTTGAAACTGATTCCGAAAATGTAGCTCACACAAAGAGTTTTAAAAAAAAATTAGCTAACCTGCAGATATTCGAATTCATTTCTCTAGCTTTCATTGTCTCATGATAGGGTGAACATTATTCTTTTATTGGGGTACATTATGCCCCCAAAATCCCTCCCAAAAAATTGCTCTTCCTAATTATTTTCAGTTCATCACATTCTATTTTTGTGTAACTTCAGTTCTGTTCATTAGTTACAAGCGTGTGTCCTACTGAAGGACAGACAGAAAGATAGACACCGTGTTGAATCCATTAGTATTCCATTGGATCCGCTCAAAAGCTCTTCCGATCTAATACTAGATCGTGAGGCTTGAGGATCATTAGTCGTGTTTTTATGTAATCGCATATACCCTTGTTCACATGCAAAATACACCAGAAACCTATATTCACTTAACAAGAGTGAATACTGTTCTTTAAAAGCCGTATGTGTCATTTTAGATTGAAATGAAATGAACAAAATCTTCATTCTTGTTTGTGAAATCTGTACAAGGGGAGGCAAAATGAAAATGATACAAAGAGAGAGAACAATGTCACTTAGAGAGAAATGATATTGAAAGCTTTTTTTTTGATTTTTTTAAGTACCTAATAGTGTATACGCTTACAAAAAAACGCGGCTGTTGTCTAGCAGCAAACCAATCTAAAATTTAAGATGAAAGCATTTTTTTCAGCAGACATTAACAGAAAAATGGTTGCATATCCCAATGAGAAGATAGTCAGTCTAGTATTTGCGAGGAATATTACCAAACATTATCTACAACAGGTAGGGGATTAAATTTCAACTGCCGACTCTGCAAATGACAAATTATATATATCCCAAAATATCATAGAAAATTTAACGCTTCGTAACAATCAATGTTTAATTATTATTTACATACAAATTTCTAACGACTTCAGTTAAAGCAAAAAAGCAGGTAAAATGATTTTCCACGTTCCACCTAAAATGTAATTAAATCGTAATTGATTCTAATACCACATGAATGACATCAG
The DNA here is from genome assembly GCA_963082735.1 of Pocota personata. Taxonomy (NCBI): domain Eukaryota; kingdom Metazoa; phylum Arthropoda; class Insecta; order Diptera; family Syrphidae; genus Pocota; species Pocota personata. The sequence continues at coordinate 38,990,205 of OY720431.1, forward strand.
ACTCATCTCCCCATATTGGATTTTGTTAAAACCACCAAAGGGGAGGTTCACGTGCCGCTCTAAAACGTTTGCAGTCATATCAAAAGTTCTGATTAAAAAATAACATAAATAATTTGATATCCACCAACACACATACGCGGAAACTCATGGCATTTGGTAAAAACTCTGTATCATCAATATGCATCACATATCGGCGCGAACAGACCATTCACGCGTCTCCACACATGCTACCCATCAAATATCCAATGAATGGACGTAGCACTAAGAACTGACAGGTCTAACGCGGTGTAAACGCCAAAAATTGCTTCATCCATTTTGGATTGAAAAATTCATGTGAATCTGTGTGGAGCGGACGCTGCTATCCTCATTCACTCATAACAATCGTCGACGTCGACGTAAATTATGGTTTTCTCTATCTAGATACACACGTACTTAATTTGTGCATTTGTGCATCCACGATAAAAATAAATAACAAAGTGCTTTAGCGATTGCAACAATCTCATTGCTTGGTACCGATAGTAAAAGCCGCTATAGATACGTACCTTTATTGTGTATCTATCTATACGTATATGTATCGTATCTACGTACGCATTTTTCACACACGCAAGTAACAGTTGCACCACTGCATTGCTGGTGGTACTGATGCATACAAATCATTATACGGTGTGAGATTCCATTCACTCAATATTGTGCTTCCTCTTCTGACCTCAAGGGGGGGTGCGCTTGCATGGGAACTTTTCGCTTCGTTTGTTTATTTAAAACTTTACACACAAACACACGGTACCCTGCACTTATTTTAAAATTTAACCTAAAATCAGCAGCCAAGACGCACCATAAGGCGGATCAGATGGAGACGGTGAAGAGCTATTCGCTGATGGAATATTTATTTATATGCCATGGTGAGAAAAGGGTATGAATTTAACAACTCATTGAAGGGGGATGTGTTCGTATCTAATGGGGGTGCTGCAACCAACCATTCGCATCTCTCCAAGAAATATACGAGTATAAACTTTACACATGTCATCGCAGCAGCGGTGAGCAATGTTTTTTTTTTTTTTTGGATTTAAGAAGTTCATTGATTTACTCGCGGGTATACGCCCTCCTCTTGCCACACAAATCACGCTGACAGAAGCACTTGAACTTTTGTTTTTATGGTGAGTTGGTGATTTTTTTTAAAATTTTAGGCACGTTCCGCGACGTTCAAAAGGAATAAATAAGTAACTTTTTTTTTGTCTGTCTTTGCCAGAAGATACTTTTTTTTTTCCTCTGCTTTTCTCATTTAATTTTGATAAATCGGTTGAATTTTGAAGGTCAGTGAATTGTATAATTTTGGGTGGGAGACTGCCGGTGCGCATCATACATCTTTTGCGAGTACCTGCCGAACAATGAGGTATTGGAATTCTGAGAATTTTTTCGATGGAATTCGCATAAAATTACGTGGAACTTGTTGGGTTTTTTTCTTTACATGCAGTACACGAACAAAGGAATAATGTTATGGGAAATAGGTAGTTGACTAGACCGTTTAGATTGCAATAATTTATCAGTAACTACTCTCATAGTTATACATGTGGATTGTGGGAAATCATCTTTTATTCAAATTTTTTATGTAGACTTTCTAACGAAAAGGTCAGTTGTTTTCTCATATTTTATACAAATTTCATTTGCAAAATACAGAGGGGACATAATTTCTTAAGGTCGAGAACTAGTTTTACGAGTGGCATATGAAAATAGCTTGTACTGTCGTCTATGACTAGGAAACACTTTGATAGTTTCGAACAACTTGTGATTTTTTTTATTACTTAATGAGAAACGTGTGCATTTTTTGTAAACATTTATGGACAAACGTGGATAGATTTATTGAGGTATCATTATCATTTGCTTAGTGTATAAGAAATTGGTAGGTAAAATGTTTGTCTTGTTCATGTACGTTGGGTCGAATAAATGTAAAATAATTGAGTAAGCCAATGGCCTTGTTGCCATCTGCCAGATTGACGTTTTCAAAATAGTTCTATACTCTAAACGTCTTACAAAATGTATAGAGCTTTTTCTAATTTAATTCATTTAGTATGGCCACCCGTATTATGTCTCCTAACACTGAACAAACACAGAGAAAATGCCTTCGCATATTGCAAAGTGAACATATCACCGGCAGGTCTTCTCTGCGAGGAATGTGTCATAGTTTATTTGCAGCATTTCTCCTCATGCCTTGAAAATCATCAAAATGAACTCCACACTCATGTCGTTTCGAAAATAGTTTTTGTGTTGAAATGTATGTTAAGAGGCGACTGTAATGACTGCGATGTCATGCTTCTAATGAAGCGTTTGATCCACATTTGGTAGCAGTAAATACAGCTTGTGTTTCCACATTGAGATGTTCTCAACTGTAAAGTCCAGCCATTTTTTGAACCAATATTCCATGTTATTATATATTCGGCAATTATTCTCGAAATTCTATGGGGTAGTATCCCATGACAATATTTTCAGAATGTAGTCTATATGAAGCCTAAGGGCCGTTGCTTTGTGTGGACATAATCGTGTTTCCGAATGCTCTGAGGAAGTCTAAATAGTCTTTGTAGAAAGATTCTTCACAATTTCTTTACGAAATCCAACTACAAAAGGCCCCATGACTGTGCTCCATAGCATAAAATCCATCTGACTGTAGCATGAAATGCCTTATACTTCGCACTTGGCGTGATGAGAGCATTACTCATACAATTTCCTCACGCTGTATTCATTGCGTTTTTTGCCAAATATTTTTCAAAGCTCCCATTGTCGATCGGATCAGTATATCCAGATATTTATAGTGTCTTACAGTCTCTATTTATTGGTCGTTGTAGAACATCGTTTAATTTTCCGCGTATCGGCCATTACCTCTTCGAAAAATCATACGCTTTGGACTTGCCGGCGTTAACCATCAGATTTCTTATATTCAGGTAGACTATTCATCATGATTCTGCTGAATCTCACAGAATAACGATATTATCAGCATGCCTTTATCTGAATCCTGTAAAGGTGATTCCTGTTGGTAGAATGTCGGACAAATTCATAAAGAACAAAGACAAACATATCTGGGCTGAGTCCGCAACCTTGTTTAAGCCCACGAAAATTCTCGAAATTCTCCGAAAGTTTGTCGTCATCCGAAACACTCGATTTTAAAAAGCTTGTAAAATAATGTACCGCGACGTATAGTGTTGAAAGCTGTTTTAAAGTCTACAAAAAAAACAAACAGTTTTTTTTATATTTTTTTGATATAAGAATGTGCGACGGGAAAAGAACACTCAGTGTTTTTTTTTTTTGCATGTGATCGGAATATGGCAAAGTAGGTACCCCAAATTTGTAGTGTTATCTGCCCAATTTACTGAAACTAATGCAGAATCGATTACTGAATTTCCTTGCTTTCTAAATGTAAATTCACCATCCTTATCTCTCGTTCGAATATCATTTATAGTCCAGCCAGTTATTATAGTTTAAATATGAATACGGGAATGATGTAGAAACTCCTCCATATAGTCCGTTGAAATTTAGATGTAAGCAATATTCTTCGAAACTTGAAGCTTGCTCCGCATTAATTGGGAAATTAGTCGCAGGTATAAGTGCGCTTTAGGAATTATATTTCAGCATATCTTTTATGGCACACAATGTTCTCTAAGACACAGGTTTGGGTAGTTTTGTACCTATGGGCTGGCGCAGAATTTTGCTAAAATATTCAAAACCATAACTGACGCTAGGAGGTGTCCTCTTCGAACCCTTCGGACCAGCTTGAACGTTTCCCTACATAGCCGTGCACAGACCCTATAATTATGTTTGCTGAATTGTCCCTACACGGTAAAGATTTTCTCGTCGGTAAACTCAATTTTTTTGTGCAAAACAGCAGCATATTCCTCCAAAAGTCGCTTTGATTTTTGAACCCATGGATTTTTGGATTCCAATTTGAAATATTCCTATAAAAAAACAACTGTGAGGTTAACTGTCAATCTCTCGAAACGCCTAAATCTTGATCGCGCAATGGGTGATACAAATGCCGTAATAGTATTTTTGTCTCTACTAGGTATACTATAAGGTACATATATCGTAAAATTGTTGTCATTCCCATTCATGACATGGGCATCTAAATACATACCTATGTATGTACAGACAAAAATAAATCTAATCAAAACAAAATTCCATTCCATTCAATTCCACACAACTACACGAGCCCATCCACTGCTGCACCACTGTTGGCAATGGTACCCGTTGATTCAAAATTAATGAAATCTCAACTCGACAGCTTCAGGATAACTTGTCAATTATTGATTGTGCGCCAAAAGCTTAGGAACCTTCTCGCACTAGGTACAGAGTATTGAAAAGAAGAAAATAAAAAAAAAGAAGCAGTAACAGGTCGTTGTCGAGAAAAATAGCAAAGGATGGGAATTTAACGATTCAAAGTCGTAATCCTTTCACGTCTGTCGTTGGCAAATAGCTCTTTAAATTAATTTTCTCTTCCAATCTGTTTCAACAGAATTGAAAAGCCCAGTCTAACCTAAAAGCATTACCGAATCCAAACATTCAATAAACCACTTTAAATTGCATTCAATGGTCTAATGGTTCGTTACTCAGAATCCTTTGTTCAAATCGATTTTCTCTCACCTCTCACTACTGGTGCCTGCTGTTGGATGTTGCCAACTTTAATAACAGCCACACAAAGGATTTCACACTAGCACTGTCAATAAAAATTACGCACCAAGTTTCCTTTGTTCCAATGTACCATGTAGTTCTTTGTTCTCGCTCGTGCAACAGGCACACAAAGCGAGAAGGTCAACAGTTGAAACCAAAAAAAAAGATAAAAAAAAAATGCAAACAAAAAAACTTAACCACACCAGCTGCACCAGGGGTAAATTATCAGAAAATTCGCATTTCCTTGCGCAATCGGAAAGGAAATTTGCCACACCATGAAATGTATCTACATGCAGATACCGAGTCTGTACTGTATACATTGTGTATCCTTCATGCAGCTGCGTTTCACTTAAGGTGGCCTCGGTCAGGCAACAGACAAAAAAAAAAATCAAAACCAACTCCCCACCATCAGTGGTGCCAGATAACGCAAAACAATAAAAATATTTTTCCTTTGCACCACAAGAAAAGCGGAAAATTGTTCGAAGAAAAATTCCAGAAACACATCTAAAAAGAAAAAAAAATCGTACCTCTTGCCGCAGCTAATCGGCTTAAATTATGTAGCGCGAGCATAAATGTGACTGTACCAGTACCCTGATCAAGAAAAACGAAAGCGAGCGCATTTTATGTGCGCCTTGATGGTGACGACCACAGTGGCGATACCAGCAGCATCGGCGGCGCTTTATTTAAGAACGACTAGGTGGTGGACCGGTGTTACATAGATAGTATACCTATAGTCGCCGTTAATGTGATTGTAATTGCGTTGTTCTCTACTTCGAGGTGTTCTTCGCCGTCTGAAGGATAAACGAAGACATGCAAGATGACAGCGAATAAAACAAAAAAATAAATAAATATGTATAAATTTTAACGGCGCTGAATATGATGGCATCTTTTACCTTACCAAATGAGGTGCAAAGTATTCTAATAATTAATGGCCTCAAGATAGAACACAAATTATGATGCTACCGCTGATCATTATCTCCGGTGATGACATGAGATGCAAAGCATCATCATCATTAATAAGAGGAAGGAATATTTCTTCCTAAATGGTCACACCCAACACAGGAAGCAAAGAAAAAAACGGTTAAAGGTATGCTGAAGGTTGATTTTGTTTTTGACGGATATTTAGAGGGTAATCCAAGACTCGAAGGGTTGTTTTACTATTAGGTGAGACTGTAGAGACTTTAAAGAAAAGGTACATCCAAGTGGATACACGAAAAGCAAATAAGTTATTTTGGTTATTCATTCATGATTATTAATGAAGGAGTATATATGCAGAAAGAATTTCATACAGTGACCTCGACTTTAGTTAGTTTAAGTTAGGGGGATGTGCTTGTACAATGACCTTCTTTAATTAATTCTTTAAAGTGTCTATCTTCCATGTGGCGAAGATGAAAAGTTCGAAGATTTGAGCATTCATAGAGAAACTGTTTGATGATTTCCGTCTTTTGACAGCTCGTGCACTGGTCTGGCATGTGATATTCTGTCATTACACCTGTCAAGGTACAATCAAATGTTTGCACACCCCTGGCTATAAGTTGCGAGATATTGAACAGCCAGCCCCTTGGAAATTCAGATTGACAGTGTTGATTAGTTCCCTCATCTTGAGATATATACATACTACAATATGTGTTTCCTTGTACTACACCAATAGAAATGTATGGCGCTGGTCTTTTACGGATAGTTCACCTGTCGTCTCTTTTCGAAACCCATGCCTGGGTTGATGGTTGGCTATTATCCAATGTCAATGGTAAATATTTCAATTTGAACAAACACCGCAGTTATCTAGGTCGATATGCAATAACTTCTTGCTATCTCCATTTTAGATCCAACAGTTGTAGAATTATTGGATGTCCTGTTCATTTATTAATGTACTCGCAGACGTATTATTCTTTTTTTGTTATACAGATTAAAACCCTGCCTCGGTAATATTGTTCAAAATGGTAGAAATCCCAGCACCAAAGGGTATGCAACAAAATCTAAACTTATCGAATTCCTTGTTATACTTCTAGGTACTAGATGGTAGTACAATTATAGTTTGCATTGCCGTGAAAATTGGCATCAAATTATGTATATACATGAATTTGTTGGTCTTTTTTTTGTGCTCGGCTTTAATTTGATATTTTGCATGTGAGAGGTTTTATTTTTTTTTGCTATAAGTTCTTCACGAACATAATTTGAAGTACACAACTTATAAATTTGTAAACTACGCGATGATAAGCGTTTCTTCCAAATTTTGGAACTTGTCAAAAGATTATATTTCGTTTTTAAATTGATAAGTTGTCTTGATTGAAAACGGGCTACGTAATAATTCTGAGAAACTTCGAAACAGTCTAAAAAAAACACTGGCCACTGACTACCTACTTACCCAGTTACTCTTGTACTAAAATGTTGCAGGTCATTATCCGAAGCACGCAGGACTAAAGAAGAGATGCAAGGGAAGTCCGTATACCTTGATGAAACTGATGACGTGGTAGGCGAAAGGGCTGCATATCTGTGATAAAGTAATAAATTAAATATTAGCATGTGTATCTGCTAATGATGTGACTCAATTGTTAAGTGCGTGCTCACTGAGCGGGAGAAATTTCACGGTCCCACCTCTTGTGAACGCCTGACAAATATCCGAGAGTAAAATTGAAATGGGAAGCTTTTATCAATCGATAAAAATTTACCTTTGGAAACGGCATAAAACTGTAGGTCCATACCATTGGTGTGTCGCAAAACAAGAATGGCTGCGAGAAGCTAGGGCCTGGCCTTTGAACTGTTAGCGCCAAAATATTTATTTTGCACTTCATTGCATTCAATATGGAGGTAAAGGCAAGCAAATTAAATGTAATATTTGCTCTGTCTATTGAGTTGCCCTAGGCGCTTGATTATTAAGGACATGGATGAGCAATTCAACGTTCACCATCCTCTGTGAAGTCCAAGATCTCATAGTATTACTTTTACTTGAAGTGCGTTTGCACATACTCATAGTGCTTGCTTTGCGACCTTAATTTCGTTTTTCATGAGAAATTAAATAAATCAATGGAAAAGCATTAAATATTGATAATGTGCTTCCAGGGTGGGCGTCAGACCAGGAAGACTCTAAGCCGATCAGTAAATGTAATTTTCAAATAACTTTTTCATGGAAATTCAATAGCTGAAAACCTCCCCGTTTCAATAACCACGAAGCTGTTATACGCATACCTAATCGATAAGCAACGAAGCATCATGCTGTCTGTATTTCCCCTTTTAATACTCCCATCACTGCTGCGAATCTATTATCCTTTTCCTAGAAAACTCGAATTAAACCAGTCATGCGTGTAGGTTTCTCTTTATCAACAAAATTTCATTCAAACTGTGCGTCAGGCGTATACGCAACATTTTTTGGTTCACCAAATCCGATCATTTCTCTTTGCTTCAATAGATAACCACACACACCACAATAGATTTCGGGGGGTGAAGTAACTATTTAATTTCCAAGAATTCTAATATTCATGTATTGTCTTCAATCCCAAAAAAGGTGCGGGAGCGAAGATACCAACCAAAGCACAACGGAGGCAGAAGTCATTACAAACTTGACAATATTGGATTCAAAGATTTCTCCTTTTCTCTCCCTGTGGGAGCGAGTCCTCTTCAAGTATGATGATGAATTTACAAGGTAAGAGTAGAAAACCCGAACGACAAAGGCAAAACAAATGCAAAAGGATTTCGAAGGATGGAATAATTTCTAAGAATTTTATTCCATTTCGGAATTCAAGGAGAGAAACGGGAAAATCGATGTGGTAGCGATGAAATGAAGGAATTCCTTATAATTGTTTTGATGTACACTAACGAATGCGGCTGTCCTCGGTATATTTTGAAGGAAACTCAATTTCCAAGTATAACGAAAGTTGCAAGAGAACTTAACTTGTTTTCGATTTAATTAATAAATAAAAGTTTATCACAAGTGAGGCGAGGGGATTTGACGAATATTGAGTGCGCCAAGGTGGACGTGTATTGCTTAACTTTAAAGCAATTAATGCGTTGTATAACCAGACAGTTTGAGAGGATTATGCGATTTTATATTGTGCCGGGTACTTTAAAATACGTGTGCGCCCTAATTAACTTCAAATTACGGCTAAAGAGAAGGATACTTGTTGTTATTTTGTAGGATATATTTTCAAGGAGCTTACGAGTATGATATCCGTTTCAGATGGATTGCAACTTTTTAGTATTTTTTTGTTTGTATTGTATGGGTGACCCGAGCTGTGCAGGTTCGAGTCCGAACGGGGAACAGCAACCAAGAGTCACCCGAACATATAAGAGAAACGGATAAAATCGAAGTTTCTCTAACCACTATGTCAAAAAGGGGTTTCTGCTTGGCATTACAATAGACCGAAAATTGAGTCGCAAATTGTGCAACGCAATTTATTAATGAAAAGTGGCAATTTGAAAAGTGAGGAGTGATATAGGACGTTAAAAGCGCCTACTCGCCATCGTGTTTGGGCTTTTGCTTTCAAGTCTCTCCAACTTATTCCCAATGTTCTCGATTCTTTCTCAACTGCTTTGCGCCAAGATTACTTTTGGGGACTCACTTTTCCGCCGGATTGGGTACCTAAGTAGATTCCAATGCATGTTATATGTTGCAACGGACTTCATTGTGACCGATCCAGTGCCAATTCCTTCGTCGAATTGTGTTTTTTTTTTTTTTTTTTTTTCGTTGGGAAATGGGGGATCTTTTGAAGACGAAACAGCCCGTACTCAGTAACAGTGTAGGATTTTTGCCTACTAAGCCCACCTTCCCTTCTACCCCTGATCCTTACGGCACTGTCGTGTATTTCATCACGAGAGAGGGCCTTCAGCTAAAGATCTTCGGCCCTGCTCTTTGCCTCTCTTCTTAACGCTGCTACTTCATTATCATTTAACATCTGTCTGGTTATATTAGGTCCGCAACTAAGTTCTCTGTCAATAGATGACTCCAGCAGTAAGTGCTGGTCGATTTTGACATATCCAAAACATCATGAACCGAGCTTAGACATATGGTAAACAAACTGTTTTGACATATTTGTTTTGGCGTCTTTTGGTTGTGTGAAAATGTCTGATTTTGCGCCCAATAATCGGCGGGAAATGTTGATTTTCTTCTTTCCTTCGAAGAAAACGGCGGCTGAAGCTCATCGAGAGCTCCAAAAAGTTTACGGAGATGCTGCTCTAAGTGGAATAACGTGCCGTGATTGGTTCCGTCGCTTCAAAGACGGTGATTTCGATGTTGACGACCGTCCGCGTGAAGGGGGGCCAAAATCTTTCCAACAGGCTGAATTGGAGGCATTGCTCGATGAGGATCCGTGCCAAACATAAGAACAACTTGCTTCAGCATTAGGAGTTACCCGTCAAGCCATTTCCAAGCGATTGCATGCGTTTCGAAAACAAGGAAAAAACAAGGAACTTGGGTTCCTTATGATTTGAAGCCAAGGGACGTTGAGCGTCGTTTTTTCGCCTGTGAACAACTGCTCCAGCGGCAAAAAAGGAAGGGTTTTCTTCATCGCATCGTGACGGGTGGTGAAAAATGGATTCATTACAGCAACCCAAAGAAAAGAAAGTCATGAGGACTACCCGGTCCGTCATGAGGACTACCCGAATATTCATGCTGCGAAGATTATGCTGTGTAATTTGGTGGGACCAGGTCGGTGTCATTTATTATAAACTGTTGAAACCCAACGAAACCATCACTGGGGAACGGTATCGACTTTAATTGATGCGATTGATCCGAGCACTGCGCGAAAAACGGCCACAATATGAGCAGAGGCACGAAAAAGTGATTCTACAGCATGACAACGCTCGGCCTCACGTTGCCAAACCCAAATATTGTGCCAACCATCCGATGATTACTTGTTCCGTTTCGATGGCACATGGTCTGGCTGATCAGCAGTTCCGCTCATATGAAGACATCAAAAAATGGCTTGATTCGTGGATAGCCTCAAAAGATGAACACTTTTGCCGTAACGGTATTCGAGCTCTGCCAGAAAGATGGGAAAAAGTTGTATCTAGCGATGGGCAATACTTTGGTTACATTTGTAACCATTTTTTCACAATAAAGTTGCACCTAATATCTTAAGGATTTTCTGACCGAATCGTATATCGAACAAACTGTTTTTTCAAGAACGGATCAGGAACCAGGATACCACAATTGGACGACGTAAATTGGGAGAGGTTATTACCCCGGAAAGTATAATACTTATGAGTAACATTGACAGTCATCCTCGAAGTATTACACCCATACAACAGTAGGTACTGACTACAGAGGAGAGTTAATTTTACTTATAAAAATCGACACTAAATCTAACAACTGTCCTTCAAATGGTTAATATCTTCTGGTTCCCCTTAATCGTTCCGACTAACAACTAATCATTTTTAGATACAAAAAAAATCTACTCTACCAAACAAATATTTGCAATTACTGCAGCAGCTGCAACAGGATTACGATTAAATCCTTCAACACAATCAAATCAACACCTAATCCGTTTTTATCTGTTTTTGTATCTTTGCATGCAGAACATATTCGAGTGCTTTATTTAATTGCTCTACAAACGAGGCGAGCACTCACAAAAACCAAAAACTATGTACAGTACACAAATAAATCGATTAGCAAGGATACGGATGCAAAAAAATAAAAAATAAAAAATCTTCCTAACCAGTGCAATCTATGTTTTGTATCCTCCCTCTGTCGGATATAATTCTCGAATACAGTTTTAGTTTGTGAGGGGTTGTTATTCGATTTTGAAAAATGCTTTTCCAGAAAACCCATGTCAGACATTCGCGATAAATGGAAATAAATTGGCAAATCAATTTATTTGTTTGTTGGACGACATGAAGTTGTTTATTTTGTTAATAGTGTAAGTGCTAAGGATTATAAATAATACAACGATGGTTATAATAAACCTCAAAAATCTTTGAATTTTAATTCAGTCCTGAATAGCAGAGTGTATAAAGTAAATCCTTTGGATCTTTGGAAGAAAGTTTCTTTCAAAAACTTTGTCCTACATAGCGATACGCCTTTGGGAAAGTTTTCATGTTCTCAAAAGTATCTATCTGGGAAAAGTTACTTTACCTTTTGCTAGGGAAAAAATCGAATGGTATTAAAAGGAACTACGTCCTTGTATTCATTTTATCTTATTTTTAATGTCTAGTGGAAAAAATTGATAGAAAAAGAAGGCAGAAAGTATTGAAAGTTTTATCGACACGTGTTAGACTGTTACTGACCAACTCCTTATTTTATTTGAAAATCGATTTTGAGTAAAGGTTAAAATTTAGTTTTAATTTAATCCGCGAACCTTAAATTCTGTAGCCACCTTGGTTATTATAGTCAAGGGTAACTTCTAAGTGCCTGTCATTAACTTGGGGAGCACGGGCTTTCCTTGAGACCCTACTGCTCTGTTCCTCTAATGGATGGAGTCAGCGGGGAAGTGGCATTTTTCTTACATTTCATCAAGATAGTCAATACATCTTTGGTTCTCAAAGTGATCATGTAATCGACAATATTAGGCAGAGTGCATGATTGTTAAACACATCACGACAACTCGGAGACCATAAGGTCTATTGTAGTGAATCTCTTCATGGTTTGGGGAATGATTTTGAAAACCTATTCTTGCGTCAGTTCGTTCTATGAAAAGTTAATTTTTTTTCTTCTAGCACTGCACACAGTGTCAAAGAATTACGAAGCTTAGTATGAGGATAGAGGATCTGTCTAAAACCAGAAGGCTTTTCATTCTATATGAATTTAGCTCCGGCTAACACAATAGCTCCTCGTATTTCAATATTCTATCGATTATAGTATCGAAATATCTGCTTCTGAATATGGGCTTCTTCTTGAAATCCCCAGGGGTGAATTGATCACTTTTGTGAGACTGTATGAGATGCTTTAGTCTGAGAATAACCTCGCTTTGTGACGAGTCGCGATCATCACCTTTAATCATTCATTCATTCATTGATCAAATTCGTACTACTGAAATGTAGCCTCAACTAAAGTTATTGCTCGTAATATCAGATTATCACTTCTTTCAACGAATTTCTTGAAACATTTGACGATCTCTGACGATATAAATTAAAATAGCTGTCTCTCCCAGCTTCGCTCAGAATGCTTACTTATTAAATGCATCGGCTTCGTATATTCCGTACAATTAAACATATTCCTCATCAGTTTGTTCTATTTGGTAATACTATAATAAAGGAACGCGGAAATTGTGCCTCTACCATTTGTTTCATCTAAAAATAAAATATTTTCTCAACGGATCTATACAAACTGTATTCAAGTTCACTTTTGATAGACACCCGACAAACCTGTCACTTCATAGTTTCAAAGTGTCTCTTGTTTACTAATTGTTTTCGACGCTCAGAATTTAAATAGTGTCCAATGCCTCAACCGCTCTTCAAACATCAGCCATTTTTTCATCTAAAAAAAATATTTTCTCAACGCATCTACACAAACTGTATCCAACTTCACTTTTGATAGACAACTGACATAACCTGACACTTCAAAGTTTCAGGGTGTCTTTTGTTTACTAATTGTTTTCGCCGAGCAGAATTTAAATAATGTACAATGACTCAACATCTTCTTACTATGCGGAAGAGAAAATTTAACGGAGACTAAACTACGAGTACTAGATTCAGTCAAGCGATGAGTACAATTGAATCGGTTATTTGGAAAAAGCCACACATTAATACAAATCCAATAGTCACTTGTGCTCGTCTACACTGGGGAATATAATTTTGTATTTAACTCTGATACATATTAGTATTCGTTATACCCTATCCCGTATGGTATATTAGTTTGTAAAAAAAAGTATATTTACAATATTTGTGATCAGCATCGAAAATTATGTCGACCTAGCCATATCCGTTCGTCCATCCATCTGTATGTCATCACTTGTTGACCTTTACATTTTGAGCTAGGAAGATGAAATTCGGTATATAACCTTCTTAGGACCCGAAGCGGTACAAGTGTAAAGATTTGTATAATCAACAGAAAAGTTACAATCCGTCTGGAACAGATCGTATCATACCCTATCCCTCAACTTCTAAGCTATCGTTATGGGATGACGTTGTGACATTTGTAATTCAATGCAATGATATCTTTCTGTTCAAAATATATTTCTGCGAATTTTAAGGGATTTTATCGGTTACGACTTACGAGTATTCTTAGAGGAAAGTGGGCATGTCGTCATATTCACGGGTGTCCCCGTGTGTTGCCAAAATTCACGTAAAATTTGAATTTTGCGCCATTTGTGAGGTAAAGTGTTGCCAACGAAAAAAAAAAAGACAGTGTGACAGCTGACAGTTCAGGGTTATTAAATATGGAGTGCTACATGAAAGAACAACGCGTTTTCATTGTTGAGCAATATTTTAAAAATAATGAAGGTTTGAAGATTAATTCAAAAAATCAGGGAGACTCCGGGCGTCCTTCAACGAGTCGTTCAACACAAAACATCGAAGCAGTTAGTGAGGGTGTTGTTGAGAGTCCAGGCACATCAATTCGGCACCGTGATCAAGAATTGGACATTTCGAGAAGCTCCCTACAGCGTATTCTCACGAAAGATTTGCATCTTCATACATACAAAATGCAATTGACTCAAGAATTGAAGCTTACTGATCACGCACAGCGAAGAAAGCTCGTTGAATGGATTATGGAACAACAACAACAGGGATGCTGATTTTTGTCGAATTTGGCTTTGTTAATCGTTAAAATTGTCGAATTTGGGATTCAGAAAATCCACGAGTGATTGTTGAGAAATAAATGCATCCACAACGTGTCACTGTTTGGTGCGGATTTTGGGATGGAAGCATCATCGGATCATTCCTCTTTGAAAATGTGGCTGGTCAGGCAATAGCAGTTAATGGTGCTCGCTATCGCGAGATGATAATCCATTTTTTGTGCCTAAATTGCAAGATATGGATGTGGACTACATGTGGTTTCAACAAGACGGTGCCACATGTCAATTACTGCATGAGTCATTTCCTGGTCGTGTAATTTCCCGTTTTGGTGATCAGAATTAGCCGCCCAGATCATACAATTTAACGCCGTTGGACTGTTTTCTTTAGGGCTTTTTAAAGTCTAGGGTTATGCAAACGGGCCCACGACTACCCACGCTTGAAGGAGCAAATTGAGCGCTGTATCAACGAAATTCAGCCACATTTATGCAAAACGGTCATGGAAAATAGAGTGTGTATGTACCAGCAAAACCATGGAAGAAATTTACCCTATATGCTATTCCATACATTACCCTAACCTGTGTTTTCTATCAAAATTACTTCTTGCGTGAATTTTGGAACACCCTTTACTTTTGGGGGTCTGTCGTTATTATTATTTGCTTGAGGTCCCTTTTCACTTGTTTGCTCCACCTTAGGTGAGGTTCTCCTTTACCGCGTCATCCCTCTGGCATGGACTCGAAGACTTTCCGGGCCGAAGCGTTGATGTCTGTTCGCTTTACATGTCCTAGCCATCTTAGGCGATAAACTCGCACCCTCCTGATGAGGTCGGTGTCGGCTGTACTGTACAAAGTTGTTGTATCTTCTCCTCCATTCCCTGTTGGGACAAACGGGACGAAAAATCATTTGAACAATTTTGTTTTGTTATCCGCCTTTGATATTATAATATACCTAGTAGGGACAAACATACTGTTACTACATTTGTTGTACCACTTAACATTCGTAGCAGTTCGAGCCAGTGTCAAGAGTCCGTAAAGGACACCCCCCAGAGTTAGCCATGGTGTACTGGGTAGTCTCTTATGACGTGGTCACTAACTGGCATTTCTACGAAAAAAAGCATCGAAGCATAGGCCAAAGTGTACCAGCAAACCATTTAAGGACCCTTTGTGAAACTTCTATAGCATACTCTATACAAAAAAAAAAGGAAGGAACATTCCAGTTCATAAGGCGAAAACTACCCATACCTGGCTCCAGAGAAATATACCCCGTTTTATTGGTACAAAGACTAGCCTTCTACCACCCTAGGAATTCAAAATTATATTCAGAATATATATCTGAATAAATTCTGAAAGTTTCATTAAATTAAGTCCTCGAAAGACTGTTTTAGAGCAATAAGTGTGTGTAACAGTACTAAGTATGTATACATGCTTCTGCACCCTATAGCAAGACTAGGATAACGAGGGTTATATACCTTAGTTGTTCGTGTGAGGGGTTTGTCTTCTTAGCCCAAAAAAAACAGCGGTTGGAAAAAGTGATTCTTCGTTTAATCCCTGCGCAGGTGTCTTTGTTTGAATTTACAGGGAAGCTTAGGTAGCCAAAGTCCTAAACTACCTATTGTGACGTTTTGTCTAAGTCGGTCTTTTTTTTATGACAGCACATATTTCATTCTGTCGTCGTTTCGCCGCTTTTGTTTCAATACTCACGAAAGCATCACTGGTGGCTGTCCCCTGCGTTTACAAAGAAAAACTAAAGCAACCCACCTGCATTCTATGCTCAGGAAGCGAAGGCCTTCCTCATTTTTGAGACGATTTATGGCATTAAATCTCATGTCCTTACTACTTCCAAGCTCTACCTTTGCTTAGATTAAAATATAAAACCAGGAGTTATGCTCTGCCGCAATAATGTATACCAAACCAAGCCCACATTGTGTGTGTGTGTGTGTGTGTGTGTGCCTATCCATCAACTTCACCATAAACTTGGTTATCTAACAATTTTCTTGCCATCAAAATCCATCATGTCATTCCACGTCAGTGCACTTCAGGCCGAGGTAAACCATCGTCATTTCCATCATCTGCCACCAGAATCAACCCTTCAACTCTTCGCACAATGTTATGATGAGATGGGTTTCTCTCGTACATGAGGGACAAACGCGTAAGAGAGGTTGTGTCTTAATTACTTTTGAATCATAATTAAGTTTCAACAGCCTTTTTACTCAATTAACCCATCCTAATGGCCCCTTCAGCCCAAGATGACTTCAGCTTACACACTGTCACTGTGTTGCAGTTCACTTACTGTGCTGTGTGCTACTGCTGCCGCCAATCACTTGGGGTCTTTAATTGACGGGGGTTTTTTTTTTTCTTCTTTCGTTTTCCTTACTCTTCTTCATTCCCTGCCTATTATTTTCTTTTATCGTTTTTTACTTCTTGTGTTGGCTGAAATCTCTTCTGTAATTATAAGCACGGCTTCAATTAATGGAGGGTGGTGGTAAATGCCATCATTCCTTCATTAAATGAAAGGTGAACTAGAGGTGAATCTCTCGCCTTTGTTTAGATTTAAAGGCAGTTCCTCCCAATCAATAGTGGAACCTAATTTTCTAGATTTAACTAAAAGTCCTTTTTTGTCTGTTACACACCCTCTTCTAATCTTAATTTGATAAAACTTAATTTTGTTTCTTTCTTTCTCTCTTTGCAGGTACTCTCAGCATTGGACATATTACAACCACCTCATTTGGATTTCTTCCAGGAAATGTATCCTTTTTCAAAAAAAAAAAAAAAAAAAAACGAATAACAAAAGAAAATAGAAGATCGACATGGGAATTGGAGAAAATTTCTTTCCATAAAGCCACGACTACCGAAGAATGCAAATGAAATTGTTTTTCACATTCCCCTCGACTTGAGGGTCCTTGATTTGATAAAATCAAGTTCGGTTCTCTGGCAAAATGATTTTCCCTTTGAATACGAGTAGATTGAAACATCCTCTGTTTGCGCTTTTGTCTTTAATGTTTATTTACTAAATAGCTCCTCCTTAGAAATCAGTACTTAAATGGACAAATTTTGTACTTTCACCTAATAAAGGGATACTCGTACACATATTGAATTTTCGATTCGAATATCGATAGATACACTCAACTTTTGTTGCAGAATAATGAGCTTCCATTAGAGATACTTGAAGGAGAAGTAACAGAGAAGATGAGAAAAAGTTATTGTATTTCCATTTATACGTGTAGATGTGTTGTGATTACCATATTTGACGTCGATGATGATGACGTCGTCCGTCGATTGGAATTCAATAACTTTTGTGGGGAGAATGTTCTTCGCATAAAAAGTTCTAAATGGGTTCGGATAATGGGGTAACGTTTTTGATAAGTACCTACACACGTCCTTGATATAGGATAGCAGTTACGGGTAAAGTTTTTCAATTAAAATTAAATGAAAAAGTTATTTTTATATAACTAGAACAATGAAAGTAAAGTTATTATTAGATAATACAAGTACTTGCATTGTTTTCAAAGATGAAAATGGAAGGATCTCTAGAATTTCTTGAATGTTACACTCTATATCTAAACCTTATCATAACTGAGTTGTGAGCATACTCGTAGAGCATCAGCAACGCTTCGGTGCCATCGTGTTACGATTTCTGTAACGGATTTCATTCAGTCTTCTAACTTTATTTCCAATGGCGGTCACCTTTTGAAGCTGAACAGTCGAAAGCTTAGTTTTAGGACCGCGTCACTTTGGTGGCTGTTTGCACCCTCTGTACAGATACACTTTTTTTTTTTATATAATTTGCACGTGTTAAAGGGGATATGAATACCCTAATACTAATTTTTAGTACTCGAATCGAACTCAGGTGTTATTAAGTTTCTGTAAACTCCAAGGGTGGCTGTCCAGATAACTGGGGAGTATTTTGTTTGTTTTCGCTTTTATTGTCGTTGCTTATGATTCACAGTATTTTTTCCGTCCTCATGATGTCATCATCACGATCAAGTTGCATTTTAGCCATATGACCACCCTACTGCCAGTGTTATGCCTTCACAGTAGAGTTGACTTAGCTTTCGGAACTGATCGACTTTTTTTATTTATTTCATGCGAAATGAATAGTTGATTCTTGATTTCAGGATTCGAACCGTGAATCAACAGCGTGTCAAGCGATGATGTTACCACTACACCACGGCCACCCTTAACACTTAGATCAAAGGAGGTCCATTGTGATACCACAGGATCTATCGCTATTCTAACTATCTAAAGGGCTAATGAAACCAGCTAAACTATGCAGAAGACGATGCTTATGACGCCACTAGTCGTCATATCGCAAAATTGAGGAACAAATTGTAGTATAGGTACGAGTATGCATATTTTGTGATTGTAAATGGGTAACGATACGCCAACTTATTATAAACGGTGAGTCATCTGTTGGTTTCTTTTTAAAATAATAGAGTACACCTTCCGATTAATTATGGCAAATAATTTGATTTAAATGCCTGGCTTGGCAGTAGGCCATCCTGTCAACCCAATTTTGTAGTATATTTTCGATGGTTCCGGGCTCTATTTCACGAATAGCTCCGTTAATTTTGTGCTTAAGTGCTAGAATCCTTTCTGGATTGTCAGCCTAACATCGATCTTTAATGGCACCTCACAAAAAAAGTCCAACGGCGTTAAATCGCAGCTCAGCAGAAGTCAAGTAACATCACAAAAAACGGCTGATTACACGAATATTGAACTTAGTCCGCAAAAGATAGATTGTTGGTTTGTATGGCAAGTAGTGCCGTCTTGCTGGAACCAGATATCATCCAAGTTCAATTCCTCAGTTTCTGGCAAAAAAAATCATTTATCATGCCTCTGTAGCAACTCTCCGTTAACCGTAACGTTGTTGCCATCTTCATCTTCGAAGGAAAGTGGGCTAATAATGCTGTCATTCCACAAACCACACCAAACAGCCACACGCTGTGGATGCATTCACTTCTCTACGACTACGTGTGGGTTTTCCGAGCCCCGAATAGGGCAGTTTACATAGTCGCCGAGATGAAAATGTACTTTATCCGAAAAAACCTGTTCCTTATTTAGGGTCAGGTTACAAATACATTTCATTTGCCTAAAAGTGCGGAAAAAAATTGTCAAGTTCAAGATGGCGCGTCTTACTTTCTGTTTCGTACCGACTTTTGAACTTTTTCCTAATTTCGCGTCCTCGTTAATCCCTTAATCCGAGAAATAGGAGAAAGAAATTTAAAAAATCTTTAAGTTATCGCCTAGCTTAAGTGAGGTCTGAACGGATTTTGATGAAATTTGTCTCTCAAGACGTGTAGACACGTTTTTCTGAGAACCATACAATTCAGATGAATCCGGATGATACTGTTGTGGGATGATTTTAACTCCAATTATTTTTTACGAAAATACTTGCGCCAGGAGATTTTCTTTCTTGTACCTATAACAGCAAGTATTGGTTTCGTGAACCGTTCTGTAATGCAGAATCTGGAAAAAAGTGAGTCTGGCAATTCTGTCTGTCTGTTTGTCCTGTATGATTGACTGCAGCCTAAACGACTGGACGGATTTTCTCCAAACTTGATATCTGGAGTCTGTGGGTTCACAATTTGGGGCGAAATCGGAATTTTTATTCTAACCCCAAAATTAACGGTACTTTACTAAAGGCCGATTTAGTACAATATCGATTTTCTCGAAAACGGCTCTTACGATTCTGTTCAAATTAAATATTTGAGTTACAGTGGGCATATGCCAACAGATGGCGTATCAGGTTTTTCCTAAAAAAAATGCGTATAACGGTAGTTTACTTATTAGATAATTTTTAAAAATTTGCTATATCGGCTATAACTCAATCAAGTGCGACCCAGTCCTGCACTTAATTTTATTTTTCCGAACCTGCTCATGATTCTACATACATATGTACTCTCAATTTTTTTTTTTTTTCAATTCTCGGATATTCGGTCACAGTCTTGTGACTCTCCTCCTCACTACCATTTTAAAAAAGTGTTACTTTCTGAAACAGTCTTCTCAATCTTCTATATATTTATTTTTTTATTTAATTTCGTTTCATTTGTCACCTTCTACTCATTTCGTACACCAAATACCCTTAAGTCCACCCCATTAAGCATACCAAACCATACCTGTTTGTCATAAAAACTTTGTGACAGTCACATAATCGAGTTTTCATTTCGTAATTAAAAAATAAAGTCCAATTAAAAAATTTAACTCAAAGTTTACTGACTTTTATTACCGCATCCCTTATTTTCGATAAATTAAATTTCATACCGTAAATAATCCTTGAAACTCTTTCAAGCGTCCCCAAAAGAGTAATTCAATAGGCTGCGTGTCCTTTAAATGACCCCTTGGGGGACAAAAAAAAAAAAAAAAACAAAAAAACATTCAACGTAACCGAATAACAAATTTATATCTTTCGTGTCTCTGCATAATGAAAGGGAACGGACTATTTCTTAAGACCAAACAAGTACCTACCATGTGTCATTCTAGTAACTTTGAACTTTTCTTTCATGTTTTCTCTTTCCTTTCATTTAACATTCTCAAAGGTACGTTTTTTTTTTTTTTAGAATAAATGCTTTATTTTCTCTAAAGAAAGGATAATTGTGGTTGATTTACTTTAGGGAGTAGACAAATAAATTTAAGTAATCTTAAGGTTATTTTTAGGTACTCAATTGGAAGATGCCTTTACGAAAGCAGATAAAATAGGGTGGAAATTAGACAATTCTTTGGGGTTTTTAAATGAACGTATTCGCTTGCAATGTGGACAATTGTACTTGGACTTGCTGGAATTTTAAAACAAAACTGTAGTGGACTGCAGAACATGTATCTTTTAGGTTGAATTAGATGTAACCAATCTGACATAAATATTATTTCAGTCAATCAAGCAACGTTACATTTGTTTGTATTTAAAAGTGGATCGAGTTAGCAAGCACTACTTTGTCCTATTGATCAATTGCACTTCGGTAACGAGCCGCCCCATTCGTCGGAATTCAGTGATTTACCTTAGAGGTAACATTATTGGCTCGGTTGAACTTAGATTGTTGTCAAAACTAGCCCGGAGCAAAGTCGTTCATTGGATTCCATCTCACAGCGTCTTTGTGGAAGTTAAAGCACCGACTTGCTTGTCAAAGCTTGGTGAATTTAACCCATTTACATGCCCTCCGAAACCTTGAGTAGTGTTGTGTTAGTAAAATACACTACAAATGACATGATTCTATGTCTTATTTACTCACATCCAATTACATTGTACCTTACGACTATTTTCCCAACTTTTTGTCAATCTAGACAGGATCAACCCCAAAATCTTGACTGGAATTTTTAGTGGCCACTTTCTCCCAAAAAAAAAATTTTTGCTTGTACGAGTATCTCTCTTCTGATTTCCAGAGTCTCACCACCTTTTTTTCAGAATCTCCGACTCCGACAACAAAGAAATCGGATATTTGGTTGCGAGATTGGCCCTTAATAAATGTTATGTTGGCATCCACCTAGAGAAGATTCGAGACTTCCTGACAACCTCTGAATTTGAAAAGGCAAAAATATATCTTTCTTAACGTCAGCGCAATAGGCTGCTGATAGACAGTTCTACATTAGAGCAGCGCATATATTCATAGGTTCTTAACAGACTTCTTTAATAGCCGCTATCACATTTCCAGTTGAGTCTTCTTATTCGAAAGAGATTAATCTTCAATTAGTGTTTTGTAATACCTTTCGGTAACTTACACTCTCATCATTCCGTCCACGGACATATACATATTCCGTCCACGGACATATTGAGCAGCTCCATTCTTTCGTTCTTCACGAATACCTCTCTACGTAGATCTTCTTCGATGAATTGTCTTCCCAACCCGCAGAAAGGTTCCAATACTACGCAAGGTGTATCCCCACCTTCATTTGCCATTTTGCCGACTTTCATCGATTCTCTTCACCTCAATTCGGCTCGGCACCCAAAGTAGTCTACCTTGATGATAGCCAAACCCAAACCATATTGTCTGACATAATCGTAATGTCTTGCTTGTTATACACCTTCTGCTTGCGTCAATCTACGCTTGGAAGACGCTGGCGGACCTCGGACCACCGAGGTGTTTCAGTCTACTACTCAATCAAGTTCTTACCCACACAGCCACGGTAGCACATCGTTAATCGTTGCGAATGCCAACTCCTTATTGAACAGGTTCTTATGCATGCGTGCTGTGAAATTGTTTTGTTATACGTACAAAAATTGCAATAGTTATGTGCTTGAATCCAGACAACTTAGTTACACTTGCGTAGCACCATGTGCGAACCATGAGCAAATGCAAATCAGTAGCTTCAATCACTTATCAGTTTTTGATCACTTGTGTGTAGCTATGTGCGCGAATGGCATTAACTTGTCGAAGTTATAGGATCTCTGCTTGGGCGCAGTCCCGTGTTGTAAGATCCCTAATGGTCCATCGTCTCACTAGTGTTTCGGTAATTCTCCCAAACATATTTTATTCTATATCCCAAAATGTGCAAATTAAGGTTTATTTACACAAGAAAGTATTTCGTAACAATATATCCCAGCGCCATCTTACAGCAAAGACTTTAAACTGAATGTACTAATCTTGTTGCATATTTATTGGCGTTTTACTTCTTCAGATTATAACCGCTGCTTAGATTAACCTTTAAATTGAATTTTCTTCATCTATATATAGACAGACGCTTCTACATTTAATTTTGAGATAATTGTGTGTTGATTTCAGCACTAAAATGATAATTAAGACAGAAATAATACTGACAAATAAGAGCCCTTTGAACTGTTTCAAAATTTGTATCCACTCGTCCATACCAACCTGTTTCATTATTCCAACACAACCCAGAGTATCTTGTTGAGAGAAGTAATTATAGTATCTGTATCCGAAAAGTTTCACAAACAATCCTTTCCATATTTCAATTTTCCGACGAGTAATTAACAGAAAAAGCGACCTCATCCTGAATCCAATTCAGTCAGAGTTACAGAACTAAAAAAAAAAAAAAAAATTGAAAATCCCTCTCGAGTACGGTTAGAATCACTTTTGATGATGTTAGTTGTATACACAAAAACAGTACAGGAAAAAGGATTTAATATTGTAATATGCAGGCTACGGCTTCGAGTAGATAAAACGATATTCTGTGAAATTTATTTCTTTATTTTCTAGTCTATAGAACAATTCAAGTTTACACTATACTATTCTTTGCAAATTCTTTTCTTACAAGGTCTCTTTCCTCTCAAATCACTTTATCTCCTTTCAATTACTTAATTCACAAATCCAAACTAATTACTTTTTCTTGTTTACTCTCAACTTTCAATTTATCACCAAATTACAACTTCGCCCATTATCACTTTTCCAATCTCTTCGCCACGGTTCTAAACCAACTGTGTTTTTTTTTTGACCGCCATCTGTCCTTATATAGCAGAAGTTTCTGATAGCCAGAAACTTCTAGCAAATTCTTCGACCACTGGAATAAGAGAAATAATTCTTGCAGTTATAATTCCCTTTTATCCCTGATATTATTCGTCTCTTTCGTTGACATGAGCTGTGGAGACTTCGTCCCAGACACGAACCTCGAATGAAAGGACAGTACGAACCAAAATTCTGCCAGAATGAAGTCACTTCGGAATTTGTTGCGTCATATTTTTAGGGGGCGTAGTTATTATTATGCTACACTGCCCCCCTCTTAGACATGTTCGTCCCGAACAAGTGCATCCTCATTTCGGCCATTGTATCGACTCAGTCGGTCCACATGAACCACTTTCATTTTGGCCCTCGGTCCTCGCTGGATGCGGTAGACAACATCGTTGATGCGGGTTATTATTCTGTAGGGACCTTCCCAGTTCCGCTGTAATTTAGGTGATTTCCCCTTTTGGCGATGGGGATTATACAGCCACACCAGATCTCCTTCCTGGAATCCTGACGTTGTTGCCTTGGCATCATACCTGGTCTTCATGTGGTCGCTCGTCATCTTAATCTGGCTTCTGGTCCTTTGGTGTATGTCCCTAAGCCTTTCCCTAAGGTCCGCCACGTACTCTTCTTCATTTCTGGGCTCATTGGTAGGAGATCCAAATTTCACCTCACTGGGTAAACGAGCTATTCCACCAAATAAGATTTCGAACGGCGTATGTCGAGTAGTGCTATGCACGGCACTTCTATAGGCCATCAAAAACAAGGGAATCTGCCGGTCCCAATCCCGTTGGTAGTCACCTACGACCTTCGAGAGATGTTCGTCCAAAGTTCTATTGAAACGCTCCACCATACCGTCCGACTGTGGATGAAGCGGGGTTGTCCTTGTCTTTTTGATTCCGAGTAGTTGACACATCTCTTGGAAGATTCTTGACTCGAAGTTCCGCCCTTGGTCAGAATGCAATTCCAAGGGCACACCGAATCTGCTAACCCAATTGTAGACGATCTGCTCCACCACGGTTCTGGCTTCCTGGTTAGGGATCGGAAACGCTTCCGGCCACTTACTGAAGTAGTCCATCACTACGAGTATATACCGATTACCATTGTCGGTTTCCGGAAAGGGCCCTGCGATGTCAATGGCGATTCGTTCGAAAGGTGCTCCCACGTTGTATTGGTGCATCTTACCTCGAGTTTTGATTCTCGGACCCTTGCTAGCTGCACACACGTCGCATTTTCTGCACCAGTCTTCGATATCTTCCTTCGCTTTTAACCAATAAAAACGTTCTCGTACCTTTTCTAACGTCTTATTCACTCCCAAGTGGCCTCCGGTCGCCCCGCCATGCATTTCCTGTAACACCTCCTTGACCCTCGTCCGTGGTACGACAAGCTGCATTACAAACGACTTTCCGTCGGAGGATTCCCATTTTCTTCTCAGAACACCTTCTTGGACATGGAGGGAGTCCCACTGCGCAAAATATGCCTTTAAGGTCGGGCTTCTGTGAGAGATGTCCTGATGATCCGGTTTCTCCATGTTCTCCTTCCAGGCCAGAATCGGCTCGATATCCGGGTCTTCCTTCTGAGCGTTCCGGATCTCATCTACGCTCCAGCCGGCGATAGGTTCGGCTCTCATTCTTTGGATGGAAACCAGCTCCCGTTCTTCCTGACGCGCACAATGTTTACAATCCGTTCTGCATGGTCTCCGGGACAGTGCATCCGCATTAGAGTGGAGTTTTCCTTTACGATGCTGTATTTCGTAGTCGTAGATTTGCAGCCTTTCGATCCATCTTGCGACCTGACCCTCAGGACTCTTGAACTGTAATAGCCATTTTAAGGCTGCATGGTCTGTGCGAAGAACGAACTTCCTCCCGTAGAGGTATTTGTGAAAATGCTTCGTAGCCAAGATCAAAGCTAGAAGTTCCCGCCTTGTCACGCAGTAGTTCCTTTCTGGCTTAGAGAGCACCTTGCTGAAGTACGCAACCACCTTCTCTTGGCCGTCATGCACCTGGGAGAGTACGGCTCCTACCCCGACATTACTAGCATCTGCATCCACAACGAACGTTTCCCCGGGAGTGGGGTAAGCCAGTATCGGGGCATCGCATAGCCGTTGTTTAAGTGCCTTGAAGCTCTTCTCGCACTCAATTGACCATTTGAATTGTTTTCCCTTTTCCGTCAACTGGTGCAGGTTCTTTGCGATCCCGGCAAAATCCTTCACGAACCGTCTGTAGTAGGTGGCTAGGCCCAGGAAGCTCCTTAGTTGGTGTTTGTCTTTGGGGACTGGCCAGTTTTTCACCGCTTCGACCTTCTCCGGATCGGTTCTCACTCCTTTCGCTGAAATTATGTGTCCCAGGTACTTGACTTCCGCTCTAAACAGGGCGCACTTCTTGGGGTTGAGCTTCAGGTGGGCACTTCGAAGCCTTTGAAATACATCCCTTAGATTGTCTCGGTGTTGCGCAAACGTTTTTCCTACGACGATGACATCATCCAAGTATACCAAACAGGTTTTCCATGTTAACCCTTGCAGGACACATTCCATCAATCGCTCGAAAGTCGCCGGAGCATTGCACAGCCCGAATGGCATTACCGTGAATTGCCATAGCCCATTTCCTGCGGTGAAGGCGGTTTTCTCCCGGTCTTCTGGATGGATCTGTACCTGCCAGTAGCCACTCTTCAAGTCGAGAGTGGAAAACCATCGGGCTCCTGATAGTGTGTCTAGCGTGTCGTCAATCCGTGGCAGAGGGTAGCTGTCTTTCTTGGTGACGTAATTGAGCTGCCGATAGTCCACGCAGAACCGCGTGCTGCCATCTTTCTTCTTAACCAGTACAACCGGTGATGCCCACGGACTTTTGGAACTTTCAATCACACCTTCTTTCTCCATTGCCGACACCATCTCTGCAACTTCTGTCTGCTTTGCCAATGGAAGGCGCCTAGCAGGCTGACGAATTGGTCTAGTATCACCAGTGTCTATTCGATGTTGTACCAGGTGTGTTCGGCCGTATTCTCCGTCCTGTGCGGCAAATACATCAGCGTACTCATTGATAAGATTCTCTGCCAGAGTTCGCTGCTCCTGATTCAGCTCACTGGACTGGAGAATCGTCTCTCTCGTTTCCGCTGTCCAAGGTGATGGGAGAGGTTTTGGAGCATCACGTTCAGATATTGTTGCGACGGCGGTAATCGGCGTGCATTTTCCAGTCACCTCCCCTCGCCTTAGTTTGACAGTGTGTGGTCTTGCGTTCAAAACCCTCACTGGAACCATGGTGTTCTTTGGTTCGACTAACGTCTTTCCCACGATGTAGTCTTGAGAATTCTTCTCTGGGTCTGGTTCTACTATGTAGAATCGGTGGCTCCCAAGATCACCTTCCAGCTTCGTCCAAATGATTGTCTCTGAAGACGGCGGCAAAACTTCGTCTTTGCTGATGACTGTCCTGAGAGTTACGGCACTCTCGTTTCCGTACACCATCGGAATCTCCACATTTCGATACCTCAGTACTTGCATCCCGATGTCCAGGATTACTTCATTTGCTTTCATGAAGTCTATTCCGATGATGCACTCGTCGCATATATCTGCCACCAGAAACGCATGGGAGAACGTAAGTCCCGCCAGAGTAATCGTAAGACGAACTTCTCCAAACACTTTCGCCATTTCTCCTGTTGCAGTCTTCAGGCAGTAGCTGTTGGTGTTGTGCAGCCAGGCGCTTCTGACAATATCTCTTCTTACAATGGAGGCAGTGGCGCCTGTGTCGATGGTGGCTACGCACTTCTTCTTGTTGATTAGTGCCTCCACTGTCAGGCTCTTGTTACCCCGTTTGGTTTGCGAAACTTGAATGGTGGTCCTGGGGGCCTCGATTCCAGTAACCAACTTCTGCCCCGCGAAGTTGGTCCTTACGCATTTCCCGACTGCTGGTTTTGGGAAGTCTGACTGACAGGATGAATGTTATCACCGCCAGATGCTTCCTCTCTGCTTCTCCTACTTCCGCAATGTGGACAATTTCCTCGTCTAGGTGCACTTCTGCACTGCCGTTGTAGGTGTCCGGTTTGGTTGCAATTCCAGCAACGGATTTGACTTCCGCGAGCTTTGTCTTCATCCAAGACGGCTGTTCTCTGGCATGAGCATTCCACGACGGACATTTCCCTGACACGGTGTATTCCCTGGTATGCTTGGTCCGCAGCCTTCATTGACAGAGCGAATGCCAATGCCTCGGGGAGTGTTCGCTTTTCAGCCATCCTTACAGCCATTTGCAGTTGTCTGTCCTCTATGGCCTGAATAAAAGCTTCCACCGCCATTTCGTTGATAAGCTCCTCACCGGCTTTAGGGTATGAAAGATGGGCTAGTCGCTCTATATCCGCTTGCAACTGTTGGAGCGTTTCCCCCCTTTTCTGGACTCGACTACGCAGCTGAACCCTGTACACCTGCTGCATGTGTTCATCCCCAAACCGCATCTCGATAGCCTGAACCAGAGAGTCGTAGTTCTGCTGTTTATCTTCCGGGATGGTCTGCAAGAGCTCCGCAGCTGGACCCCTCAGTGCAAGTGTGAGGGCAATGGACTTCTCTTCATCGTCCCAGCTATTGGTCATTGCGGCCGCTTCGAATTGCCTTTTATAAATTGGCCATGATGTTTGACCATCGAAGATAGGAGGCTGCATCTCCTTTCTTCTCAGACCGTCAGTGGAATATTCCCGTGCTTTCTGTCTCTTCACGTTGCTGAGCTCCTTAGCAAGATTTTCGACTTGCTTTCCTACTATCTCGAATTTCGTATCCACTTTTTCAAATTGAGTCTCTATCTTCCCGAACTGAGTTTCATGTTTCTCAAAATTTTCATCGAATCTAATTTCGACTTTTTCGAGTTGCGTCTCGACCTTCTCGATTTTCTCTTCGATCACTTCGAATTTGGATTCCAAGTTCTTGTTTTGCTCATCAAGTTTACTTTCCAGAGCATCTAGAGAATTCTTTTGTTCGTCCATTGCTTTCTTTTGTTCGTCCATTGCTTTCTTTTGTTCGTCCAGCTTAAGTTCTAGAGAATTCCTTTGGTCGCCCATTGCTTTCTTTTGTTCGTCCATCGCTTTCTTTTGTTCATCCAGCTTAAGTTCTACAGAATTCTTTTGTTCGTCCATTGCTTTCTTTTGTTCGTCCATCGCTTTCTTTTGTTCGTCCAGCTTAAGTTCTATAGAATTCCTTTGATCTTCTATTGCTTTCTTTTGTTCGTCCATGACTAACTTAAGTTGCAGGAGCAGACTTGTTATACCCGGGTCGGCTGCTGTACTTGCTGGTTCCTCTTCCACGTCAAACTCTACGTCATGCGGATTTTCACCTTCCTGCGTTACTGCTTCTTCCAAACGAATCAGTAGGGCATCTTTTCCCCCAGTTGTGTCGAGGTTCCGCTTACTGAGTTCTGCCTTTAGTTGAGTTATAGTTAGTTTTCCCAATTTGCGACCCATTTTGCGCAACTAATTAACTCAACACAGAAATCGTTTTTTTTTTTTTTTTTTTTTAATTGTGCAATTTCACACCGCGGAAATAGTTATTCACAGAATAAGTTTTATCCCGCTTCTGACACCAATGTAATATGCAGGCTACGGCTCGAGTAGATAAAACGATATTCTGTGAAATTTATTTCTTTATTTTCTAGTCTATAGAACAATTCAAGTTTACACTATACTATTCTTTGCAAATTCTTTTCTTACAAGGTCTCTTTCCTCTCAAATCACTTTATCTCCTTTCAATTACTTAATTCACAAATCCAAACTAATTACTTTTTCTTGTTTACTCTCAACTTTCAATTTATCACCAAATTACAACTTCGCCCATTATCACTTTTCCAATCTCTTCGCCACGGTTCTAAACCAACTGTGTTTTTTTTTTGACCGCCATCTGTCCTTATATAGCAGAAGTTTCTGATAGCCAGAAACTTCTAGCAAATTCTTCGACCACTGGAATAAGAGAAATAATTCTTGCAGTTATAATTCCCTTTTATCCCTGATATTATTCGTCTCTTTCGTTGACATGAGCTGTGGAGACTTCGTCCCAGACACGAACCTCGAATGAAAGGACAGTACGAACCAAAATTCTGCCAGAATGAAGTCACTTCGGAATTTGTTGCGTCATATTTTTAGGGGGCGTAGTTATTATTATGCTACAATATTTTAATCACAGACAAGAGCGGGCCAAACGAATGAAAAACTTTTGACCCGAGTATTTATTCGTTTGGGTTTTTTTTATTTTATTTTACAGAGGCTATGCTATTTATGGTTTAAAGAAATTTTTAATTGACTTTGCAGAAGAACTGTTGTTTTCCTTAATCAATACTTCAACTTAGATATGTGATAACTGAACTCCTACAGTCAGATCTGCACAAGATCATCGTATCGCCGCAACACCTCTTAGCTGATCACATAAAAGTGTTCTTGTATCAGATATTGCGCGGCCTAAAGTATCTACACTCGGCCCGTATTTTACACAGAGATATCAAACCGGGTAATCTACTCGTCAATAGTAATTGTGTTCTAAAAATATGCGATTTTGGATTGGCCCGTGTCGAGGAGCCAGATCAATCGAAGCACATGACACAGGAGGTAGTTACACAATACTATCGGGCACCAGAGATTCTAATGGGTGCCCGTCATTATTCAGCCGCTGTGGATGTTTGGTCAGTGGGTTGTATATTTGGTGAGTTGTTGGGCCGTCGTATTTTGTTCCAGGCACAGAATCCTGTGCAACAATTGGAGTTAATCACAGAGCTGTTGGGTACACCTTCGATGGAGGATATGCGACATGCTTGTGAAGGTGCCCGAACGCACATGTTGCGGAGG
Organism: Pocota personata; assembly: GCA_963082735.1. NCBI lineage: Eukaryota > Metazoa > Arthropoda > Insecta > Diptera > Syrphidae > Pocota > Pocota personata. The sequence continues at coordinate 39,020,713 of OY720431.1, forward strand.
GCACCAAAAGCACCATCGTTTTCAGCTTTGTACACGCTAAGCTCACATGCGACACACGAAGCGGTTCATTTGTTATGCCAGATGTTGGTATTCGATCCCGTGAGTAACATTAAATTAAATGATTTTCTGTTTGTAGAATATATGTGCGTGTGTGTGTTTCGTTTGTAGGATAAAAGAATATCGGTGACAGATGCTTTGGCTCACTCGTATCTGGACGAAGGACGTCTTCGGTATCATTCGTGTATGTGTAAATGCTGCTTTACTACCTCATCCGGTATGCGACAATATACGGGAGATTTTGAGCCATCAGCTGGTCAGCCATTCGATGATTTGTGGGAGAGGAAACTAACGTCTGTGCAACAAGTTAAAGGTAAGTTTAAATTTAATGTTTTCGAGGCATATTAGCTGAATGGTCAGTGTAAAATGTGTTTCCTTTGCGACTGTATTGAGAAACATACATATGGGTCTCTAAATTATTTGTAAGTACGATGTACTCTTTTGAGCACTAGGGTATAGTGGTCTGTATTATCACATAAATAAAAATATATACTGGAACTCTTTCGAATGTAATAGGCATGCAAAAACGTATCCACTCAATTACACAGAAAAGTACCACTGAAGTCTAGGGTTCCTTGTGGAACAATTTCGACACAGGAAACATTCACAAGTGATCTGTACCTTTTCAGAAGAAAATGCATGAGAGTTAATAATTTGATGAACTGCAATGGTCTATCAAGCTGAAGGATCCTTCTCTTTGTACTGGATCCAACTCAGTGCCATTTAATGCTGACATTTCATTTAATTATTTTTGGTAATTTTATTCAGCACATCCTGTGGGCATAACAGCTGTAACAAAGCAATATAAGTTGAAAATAGACCTACTTATGCTATCGAAGTTGGATATATAGATACAGCTGTTGCCTCCTCTCAGGTTTTGATCAACCTTACTACTTTCTTGGCCCTTTCTGTCATACAAATGGACTCGTCCAACGAAGAATGTATTAACTCTATTTTTTTTTACAATTTTATGATACATTTCAATGAATATTTGCGGCAGTGTGGTGGAATGCAAACATCATCGACATCACCAACAAAAACAATTGCGGCAGGATTGTGAGACACTGCTCCGAATCATAAAGTCTTATGTCACCCGTTTACATTGCATGCCCTCGAATTGCCTTTACTATAGCCACTAATCTGTCCGAACTAAGTCGCAGGATTCCATTGTCCGTAGTTCGACATGCACGCTACATTATTCAACAACATTTTTCCCAAAATGAGTATACTATTTCCAATGGATAAATCCTACCAATAAGTACGACATATGATCTCGATGATGATCTGCAAAGCGTTCACTTGGTTAACGCAGAAGTGCCAGAAAGAGAAACCTGCTTATTGTATATACATATGCTGCGAATGTTGTTCCTCACTTGGGTTCGAACCTGTACAGTTCAGGTCACAAGCCAACACTCTATCCACTACACTTACTTGAGCGGTGGAATTTGAAATAGTGAGTGCTTCTATCCTGACTTCCAAACTATTGATCATAATGCAGCAAGCTCCCGAGCGGTTATCAAAAGCAACTACATTGAGAGTTAAATTAAGGTACTCTTTGATTCGATCGAGAAATACTACCTTGTTCAAAAAGTTTCAGGAATTTATTCAGAAAATTGAAAATATAAGTTTATTCTTGATAATCGATATTGTCCCCTTCCAAGCATTCTCCATTGACTGAAACGCACTTATGCCAGCGCTTGATCCAATCCTCGAAACATTTTTTATAATCGGATTTTGGTATAGCCATCGGAGCCGTCTACGATTTTTCTATTATCTCCTCTCGGCTGCTAAAACGCGTTCCCCGGAGGGAATGCAGGGAACCAAATCAGGCGAATTCGCTGGGTGTTGGATGGTATTCGTACTGTTCTTGGTCAAAAACTCACGAAAAAGGATGGCATTGTGCGACGGTGAGTTAACGTAATGCAAAACCCACGAGTTGTTGATCCATGAAAACCGTGAGCATCGCTTTCTTTTTCGATTGAAAACGAGGTGGTTTTTTCGGTCTTGCCTCATTCGGTGTACTCGTACGCCATTCACTCGTCGGATGTCTGGATTGCGTTTCGTACTGTAATATGCGAGCTACAGCTCGAGTAGATAAAACGTTATTCTGTGAGATTATTTCTTTATTTTCTAGTCTATAGAACAATTCAAGTTCACAATATACTGTTCTTCGCAAATTCTTTCCTTACAATTTCTCTTTCTTCTCAAATCACTTTATCTCATTTTAATTACTTAATTCACAAATCCAAACTAATTACTTCTTCTTGTTAACTCTCAACTTTCAATTTATCACAAAATTACAACTTCGCCTATTATCACTTTTCCAATCTCTTCGTGCGGTTCAAAACCCAACTGCAACTGCCTCGATCGCCATCTGTTCTTATATAGTCGCATTTCTGATAGCCAAAAACTTCTAGCAAATTCTTCGGCCACTGGAACGAGAAAATTCTGATGTAATAATTCCAAGATGGTTATAATTCTCTCTTAATTCCGCGACGTCGTCTTAGACATAATCCTATTCTATCCGTGGACACGAACCTCGAATGTGTTCAGAAGGAAGACACTTCGGAATGTGTTGCTTACTTTTGGGGCGTAGTTATTATGCTACATTATGTAGCATAATAATAACTACGCTCCTATGTCTATGCAGCAAATTCCGAAGTGACTTTCCATTCTGGCAGAATTTTGGTTCAAACTGTCCTTTCATTCGAGGTTCGTGTCTGGGACGAAGTCTCCACAGCTCATGTCAACGAAAGAGACGAATAATATCAGGGATAAAAGGGAATTAAAACTGCAAGAATTATTTCTCTTGTTCCAGTGGTCGAAGAATTTGCTAGAAGTTTCTGGCTATCAGAAACTTCTGCTATATAAGGACAGATGGCGATCAAAAAAAGACACAGTTGGTTTAGAACCGTGGCGAAGAGATTGGAAAAGTGATAATGGGCGAAGTTGTAATTTGGTGATAAATTGAAAGTTGAGAGTAAACAAGAAAATGTAATTAGTTTGGATTTGTGAATTAAGTAATTGAAAGGAGATAAAGTGATTTGAGAGGAAAGAGACCTTGTAAGAAAAGAATTTGCGAAGAATAGTATAGTGTGAACTTGAATTGTTCTATAGACTAGAAAATAAAGAAATAAATTTCACAGAATAATTGTTTTATCTACTCGAGCCGTAGCTTGCATATTACATTGGTGTCAGAAGTGGGATAAAACTTATTCTGTGAATAACTATTTCCGTGGTGTGAAATTGCACAATTAAAAAAAAAAAAAAAAAAAAACGATTTCTGTGTTGAGTTAATTAGTTGCGCAAAATGGGTCGCAAATTGGGAAAACTAACTATAACTCAACTAAAGGCAGAACTCAGTAAGCGGAACCTCGACACAACTGGGGGAAAAGATGCCCTACTGATTCGTTTGGAAGAAGCAGTAACGCAGGAAGGTGAAAATCCGCATGACGTAGAGTTTGACGTGGGAGAGGAACCAGCAAGTACAGTAGCCGACCCGGATATAACAAGTCTGCTCCTGCAACTTAAGTCAGTCATGGACGAACAAAGGAAAACAATGGAAGACCAAAAGAAGTCTCTGGAACTTAAGCTCGATGACCAAAAGAAAGCAATAGACGACCAAAAGAACTCTCTAGAACTTAAGCTGGACGAACAAAAGAAAGCAATGGACGAACAAAAGAAAGCAATGGACGACCAGAGGAATTCTCTAGAAGTTAAGCTGGACGAACAAAAGAATTCTCTTGATGCTCTGGAAAGCAAACTTGATGAGCAAAACAGGAACTTGGAATCTAAATTCGAAGCGATTGAAGAGAAAATCGAGAAGGTCGAGACGCAACTCGAAAAAGTCGAAACTAGATTCGATGAAAATTTTGAGAAACATGAAACTCAGTTCGGGTAGATAGAGACTCAGTTCGAAAAAGTAGAAAAGCAAGTCGAAAATCTTACTAAGGAACTCAGCAACGTGAAGAGACAGAAAGCACGGGAATATTCCACTGACGGTCTGAGAAGAAAGGAGATGCAGCCTCCTATCTTCGATGGTCAAACATCATGGCCAATTTATAAGAGGCAATTCGAAGCGGCCGCAATGACCAATAGCTGGGACGATGAAGAGAAGTCCATTGCACTCACACTTGCACTGAGGGGTCCAGCTGCGGAGCTCTTGCAGACCATCCCGGAAGATAAACAGCAGAACTACGACTCTCTGGTTCAGGCTATCGAGATGCGGTTTGGGGATGAACACATGCAGCAGGTGTACAGGGTTCAGCTGCGTAGTCGAGTCCAGAAAAGGGGGGAAACGCTCCAACAGTTGCAAGCGGATATAGAGCGACTAGCCCATCTTTCATACCCTAAAGCCGGTGAGGAGCTTATCAACGAAATGGCGGTGGAAGCTTTTATTCAGGCCATAGAGGACAGACAACTGCAAATGGCTGTAAGGATGGCTGAAAAGCGAACACTCCCCGAGGCATTGGCATTCGCTTTGTCAATGAAGGCTGCGGACCAAGCATACCAAGGAATACACCGTGTCAGGGAAATGTCCGTCGTGGAATGCTCATGCCAGAGAACAGCCGTCATGGATGAAGACAAAGCTCGCGGAAGTCAAATCCGTTGCTGGAATTGCAACCAAACCGGACACCTACAACGGCAGTGCAGAAGTGCACCTAGACGAGGAAATTGTCCACATTGCAGAAGTAGGAGAAGCAGAGAGGAAGCATCTGGCGGTGATAACATCCATCCTGTCAGTCAGACTTCCCAAAACCAGCAGTCGGGAAATGTGTAAGGACCAACTTCGCGGGGCAGAAGTTGGTTACTGGAATCGAGGCCCCCAGGACCACCATTCAAGTTTCGCAAACCAAACGGGGTACCAAGAGCCTGACAGTGGAGGCATTAATCAACAAGAAGAAGTGCGTAGCCACCATCGACACAGGTGCCACTGCCTCCATTGTAAGAAGAGATATCGTCAGAAGCTCATGGCTGCACAACACCAACAGCTACTGCCTGAAGACTGCAACAGGGGAAATGGCGAAGGTGTTTGGAGAAGTTCGTCTTACGATTACTCTGGCAGGACTGACGTTCTCCCATGCGTTTCTGGTGGCAGATATATGCGACGAGTGCATCATCGGAATAGACTTCATGAAAGCAAATGAAGTAATCTTGGACATCGGGATGCAAGTACTGAGGTATCGAAATGTGGAGATTCCGATGGTGTACGGAAACGAGAATGCCGTAACTCTCAGGACAGTCATAAGCAAAGACGAAGTTTTGCCGCCGTCTTCAGAGACAATAATTTGGACGAAGCTGGAAGGTGATCTTGGGAGCCACCGATTCTACATAGTAGAACCAGACCCGGAGAAGAAGTCTCAAGACTACATCGTGGGAAAGACGTTAGTCGAACCAAAGAACACCATGGTTCCAGTGAGGGTTTTGAACGCAAGACCACACACTGTCAAACTAAGGCGAGGGGAGGTGACTGGAAAATGCACGCCAATTACTGCCGTCGCAACAATATCTGAACGTGATGCTCCAAAACCTCTCTCATCACCTTGGACAGCGGAAACGAGAGAGACGATTCTCCAGTCCAGTGAGCTGAATCAGGAGCAGCGAACTATGGCAGAGAATCTTATCAATGAGTACGCTGATGTATTTGCCTCACAGGACGGAGAATACGGCCGAACACACCTGGTACAACATCGAATAGACACTGGTGATACTAGACCAATTCGTCAGCCTGCTAGGCGCCTTCCATTGGCAAAGCAGACAGAAGTTGCAGAGATGGTGTCGGCAATGGAGAAAGAAGGTCTGATTGAAAGTTCCAAAAGTCCGTGGGCATCACCGGTTGTACTGGTTAAGAAGAAAGATGGCAGCACGCGGTTCTGCGTGGACTATCGGCAGCTCAATTACGTCACCAAGAAAGACAGCTATCCTCTGCCACGGATTGACGACACGCTAGACACACTATCAGGAGCCCGATGGTTTTCCACTCTCGACTTGAAGAGTGGCTACTGGCAGGTACAGATCCATCCAGAAGACCGGGAGAAAACCGCCTTCACCGCAGGAAATGGGCTATGGCAATTCACGGTAATGCCATTCGGGCTGTGCAATGCTCCGGCGACTTTCGAGCGATTGATGGAATGTGTCCTGCAAGGGTTAACATGGAAAACCTGTTTAGTATACTTGGATGATGTCATCGTCGTAGGAAAAACGTTTGCGCAACACCGAGACAATCTAAGGGATGTGTTTCAAAGGCTTCGAAGTGCCCACCTGAAGCTCAACCCCAAGAAGTGCGCCCTGTTTAGAGCGGAAGTCAAGTACCTGGGACACATAATTTCAGCGAAAGGAGTGAGAACCGATCCGGAGAAGGTCGAAGCGGTGAAAAACTGGCCAGTCCCCAAAGACAAACACCAACTAAGGAGTTTCCTGGGCCTAGCCACCTACTACAGACGGTTTGTGAAGGATTTTGCCGGGATCGCAAAGAACCTGCACCAGTTGACGGAAAAGGGAAAACAATTCAAATGGTCAATTGAGTGCGAGAAGAGCTTCAAGGCACTTAAACAAAGGCTATGCGATGCCCCGATACTAGCTTACCCCATTCCCGGGGAAACGTTCGTTGTGGATGCAGATGCTAGTAATGTCGGGGTAGGAGCCGTACTCTCCCAGGTGCATGACGGCCAAGAGAAGGTGGTTGCGTACTTCAGCAAGGTGCTCTCTAAGCCAGAAAGGAACTACTGCGTGACAAGGAGAGAACTTCTAGCTTTGATCTTGGCTACGAAGCATTTTCACAAATACCTCTACGGGAGGAAGTTCGTTCTTCGCACAGACCATGCAGCCTTAAAATGGCTATTACAGTTCAAGAGTCCTGAGGGTCAGGTCGCAAGATGGATCGAAAGGCTGCAAATCTACGACTACGAAATACAGCATCGTAAAGGAAAACTCCACTCTAATGCGGATGCACTGTCCCGGAGACCATGCAGAACGGATTGTAAACATTGTGCGCGTCAGGAAGAACGGGAGCTGGTTTCCATCCAAAGAATGAGAGTCGAACCTATCGCCGGCTGGAGCGTAGATGAGATCCGGAACGCTCAGAAGGAAGACCCGGATATCGAGCCGATTCTGGCCTGGAAGGAGAACATGGAGAAACCGGATCATCAGGACATCTCTCACAGAAGCCCGACCTTAAAGGCATATTTTGCGCAGTGGGACTCCCTCCATGTCCAAGAAGGTGTTCTGAGAAGAAAATGGGAATCCTCCGACGGAAAGTCGTTTGTAATGCAGCTTGTCGTACCGCGGACGAGGGTCAAGGAGGTGTTACAGGAAATGCATGGCGGGGCGACCGGAGGCCACTTGGGAGTGAATAAGACGCTAGAAAAGGTACGAGAACGTTTTTATTGGTTAAAAGCGAAGGAAGATATCGAAGACTGGTGCAGAAAATGCGACGTGTGTGCAGCTAGCAAGGGTCCGAGAATCAAAACTCGAGGTAAGATGCACCAATACAACGTGGGAGCACCTTTCGAACGAATCGCCATTGACATCGCAGGGCCCTTTCCGGAAACCGACAATGGTAATCGGTATATACTCGTAGTGATGGACTACTTCAGTAAGTGGCCGGAAGCGTTTCCGATCCCTAACCAGGAAGCCAGAACCGTGGCGGAGCAGATCGTCTACAATTGGGTTAGCAGATTCGGTGTGCCCTTGGAATTGCATTCTGACCAAGGGCGGAACTTCGAGTCAAGAATCTTCCAAGAGATGTGTCAACTACTCGGAATCAAAAAGACAAGGACAACCCCGCTTCATCCACAGTCGGACGGTATGGTGGAGCGTTTCAATAGGACTTTGGACGAACATCTCTCGAAGGTCGTAGGTGACTACCAACGGGATTGGGACCGGCAGATTCCCTTGTTTTTGATGGCCTATAGAAGTGCCGTGCATAGCACTACTCGACATACGCCGTTCGAAATCTTATTTGGTGGAATAGCTCGTTTACCCAGTGAGGTGAAATTTGGATCTCCTACCAATGAGCCCAGAAATGAAGAAGAGTACGTGGCGGACCTTAGGGAAAGGCTTAGGGACATACACCAAAGGACCAGAAGCCAGATTAAGATGACGAGTGACCGCATGAAGACCAGGTATGATGCCAAGGCAACAACGTCAGGATTCCAGGAAGGAGATCTGGTGTGGCTGTATAATCCCCATCGCCAAAAGGGGAAATCACCTAAATTACAGCGGAACTGGGAAGGTCCCTACAGAATAGTAACCCGCATCAACGATGTTGTCTACCGCATCCAGCGAGGACCGAGGGCCAAAATGAAAGTGGTTCATGTGGACCGACTGAGTCGATACAATGGCCGAAATGAGGATGCACTTGTTCGGGACGAACACGTCTAAGAGGGGGGCAGTGTAGCATAATAATAACTACGCTCCTATGTCTATGCAGCAAATTCCGAAGTGACTTTCCATTCTGGCAGAATTTTGGTTCAAACTGTCCTTTCATTCGAGGTTCGTGTCTGGGACGAAGTCTCCACAGCTCATGTCAACGAAAGAGACGAATAATATCAGGGATAAAAGGGAATTATAACTGCAAGAATTATTTCTCTTATTCCAGTGGTCGAAGAATTTGCTAGAAGTTTCTGGCTATCAGAAACTTCTGCTATATAAGGACAGATGGCGGTCAAAAAAAAAACACAGTTGGTTTAGAACCGTGGCGAAGAGATTGGAAAAGTGATAATGGGCGAAGTTGTAATTTGGTGATAAATTGAAAGTTGAGAGTAAACAAGAAAAAGTAATTAGTTTGGATTTGTGAATTAAGTAATTGAAAGGAGATAAAGTGATTTGAGAGGAAAGAGACCTTGTAAGAAAAGAATTTGCAAAGAATAGTATAGTGTAAACTTGAATTGTTCTATAGACTAGAAAATAAAGAAATAAATTTCACAGAATATCGTTTTATCTACTCGAAGCCGTAGCCTGCATATTACAATATTAAATCCTTTTTCCTGTACTGTTTTTGTGTATACAACTAACATCATCAAAAGTGATTCTAACCGTACTCGAGAGGGATTTTCAATTTTTTTTTTTTTTTTTTAGTTCTGTAACTCTGACTGAATTGGATTCAGGATGAGGTCGCTTTTTCTGTTAATTACTCGTCGGAAAATTGAAATATGGAAAGGATTGTTTGTGAAACTTTTCGGATACAGATACTATAATTACTTCTCTCAACAAGATACTCTGGGTTGTGTTGGAATAATGAAACAGGTTGGTATGGACGAGTCTAAGAGGGGGGCAGTGTAGCATAATAATAACTACGCTCCTATGTCTATGCAGCAAATTCCGAAGTGACTTTCCATTCTGGCAGAATTTTGGTTCAAACTGTCCTTTCATTCGAGGTTCGTGTCTGGGACGAAGTCTCCACAGCTCATGTCAACGAAAGAGACGAATAATATCAGGGATAAAAGGGAATTAAAACTGCAAGAATTATTTCTCTTGTTCCAGTGGTCGAAGAATTTGCTAGAAGTTTCTGGCTATCAGAAACTTCTGCTATATAAGGACAGATGGCGATCAAAAAAAGACACAGTTGGTTTAGAACCGTGGCGAAGAGATTGGAAAAGTGATAATGGGCGAAGTTGTAATTTGGTGATAAATTGAAAGTTGAGAGTAAACAAGAAAAAGTAATTAGTTTGGATTTGTGAATTAAGTAATTGAAAAGAGATAAAGTGATTTGAGAGGAAAGAGACCTTGTAAGAAAAGAATTGCGAAGAATAGTGTGAACCTGAATTGTTCTATAGACTCGAAAATAAAGAAATAATTTCACAGAATAATTGTTTTATCTACTCGAGCCGTAGCTTGCATATTACAATTATGTTACAGTACTTATAAACCTATGTCTCGTCTCCAGTAATTATGCTTTTGATGAATTTTGGCTCGGATTCAGCCGTTAAATCCGTTTTTAACTCAAAATGTTATGCAAAGTTGATCCCATTTTTAAATTTTCGTAAAAAATCGAAAACACACACGGAGGCAGATTTACTCTTGACAGCGTAGCTTTTACAAATGTCAAGCTACGACGCTAAAATTTAAAGGGATTGTTAATGACAGATGTCAACCTAAAAAAAAAAAAAACGAATCAAATGACTGAAAGCGCCACACGGTAGTCATTCCTGAAACTTTTTGATCAAGGTAGTATTCTAGTTATTATCTGTGGGATCATCCTATTCCCTTTTCCCACTCCTCCGGGCAGTTTTCACCTTCATATGCCTTCCTTACGAGAAGATACAGAAAGAAGATCGGCATTATATGTGTTTAGCGGTGCTTGTAAAGATCGGAAGTTATGCCACATGTGTCCCACCACTTTATTTCGCTGTAGCCTGTGATGGTACTTAAAATCTCTGTATTACTAGAAGGCTCTGTTGTGCATATTTCGATATTTGTTGATTCGGGCAACTCATTTGAGTTTGTTGTCATAGTATTATCGTTTAAACGATTTAGTACCGCGTCTACATGCGATCTTCTGAGATCAGAAATGAACCGTCAGACAACCTATAAGCTTGTTCGCGATTATATGCACATCGCATTTACTTATTTCCTTTCTCCGCTTTACTACGTTTTCTTCTCTTTACTCGTATTTTATTTTTGTTTACATCAACACTTTGTTCTGAATGATGATACATACCCGTATTTATGAAGCCAACACGATTAGGTGTTTGTATTTAATAGGAACAAATCAAATGCTTCATTATTCATCGAGTTATAGTAGAAATCAAACGATAAAGCATCAAATGTCCTTACGGTTCCTTTTACAGAGAAATCAATACGTAATACGAGTAATAATAAAAATCGATTTTCACTTTTTATGTTCTACTTTTATTGAAAATTGCTGAAAGATTCGTAAATAATTTTATTTACCTATCTCACGGTCGATTATTCTTAGGAAGTTTTCCTTTATTCTCTTTGAATTTAATAGCTTTGTGTATAGAAAAGTAAAATGTTTAAGAAAACATTCTTATAGGCTTTTTAAACTTGCGAGTATTTATACATTTTTTTTTAATCTTTCAGAGGAAATGCACAAATTTATAGCGGAGCAGCTACAAACCGGTCGTGTTCCACTTTGTATCAATCCTCAAAGTGCTGCATTCAAAAGCTTTGCAAGGTGAGTTCATCCTTCCTCATACTCTTACTCACAATACAAAATTGATTGTCTTACTTTTTTTTTTACTCTATCTGTTTATCTATCACCTTTCTTCTTTTTTTTGTCTTCTTATTTATTTGTTGTCTTTTAATTATTATTGAAACAAAAACGAAAAACAAAATGTGCTGTGTTTTCTTGTAAAATTCGGTCTTTTTCATTCTGTTGTTTATTACATTCTGTTTTGTAATGTTTTTCATTGAAAATTTACTTTTCTTCTTAAATACACACAAAAATTGAATAATAACTTATTATTATTATTGAAAATGTTATCACAAAATAGCCAATGAGATAATCTACTAGTACCACTGCTGCTGTTGCTGTTGATGCTGAAAATTTAAAATAAAAAAATAAATGTCTATAGTCAACATTATAAGATATAATTAATCGAATGTAGAAAAAAAAAAAAAAAACTATTTTATACTGCACAATATATATATATAAATAAAATATCGTATATCTAATGATAAAAAAAAAAAAAATATAAATAAATAAATAAATAAATGTCCTGCTGCCATCTTTAAATTGTATCTCTTACCACACAAAATGGTTATCAACAGTCAGTCAGTCAATATAAATCTCACAATCATCAATATACTTGTCCGCCACCAAAAATAAATAAATTATTGCATCCAATCATCAGGCATTCAGATTTAAATAGGTGTGTTGAAATATACTACTGCTATTATATTTTTGTATATAATTTATTTATTTTTTTTTTTTCTTAATTTTATTTATGTGATTTGTTAATTATTGTGGCCAATTTTATTTTGTTTTAGCGCAATTATAGCTAAACAAAAAAATGAATCTAAAAGAGAAAGCACAAACAACAAAAGAATATTTAATCAACTTTTCCCTCCTTCCCTACTCACCACACACTTGATGTTAAATATTATATACATAATCGAATATGATATGTGCATGTACAAAAATTAAAAGAAAGTAAATACATTTAATTTTCTTAATTTCATATTTGCCTAAGGAATCATAAATAACACTTGTTTTTCATTTATTTAATGCTTAATAAGTTTTATCGTATAGGATATAAATTTAGAAGTTATTAACCAGTTTTTGTAAGTGTACATATGTGTTTATAGTTATCTAGTCCATAATATTAAAATAACTTAAATTCAGAGGTCTTTAAGCACGTGTTATAGATGCGAAAATACGAGTATGTGTTGAACGTTTCTTCAAAATGCTAAGTTTGTTTTCTATCAGTTTGGGATACTGTTCGTGGACGTCCTTCAGTTCAGTCATTTATTGCTGATTGTACTTTACACATATTCCCCGTTTCTCACTTCAATCAAATCAGAATATTTGCTGTTCTTCCAAATGTTCTCTAATTCCAAATTTGTAATAACAATTTCGACAACTTTACGTTATCACTGTTCAAAATAATCTGTCCCTGTATCTTGGTGTCGTGGATTTCTATTTAATACACGGAGCTTATTTGAGAACATTTTGACTCACTTTAACTTCTAAATCGAAGGTAGCGACATCTGGTGAGAAAAGTCTTTTGAATCCAATATCGCAACCAATGTCTAACAAATTTTTTTTTAACGAACGTTAATTATTTCAAAGTTCTTAGGCTCAATGGTACCGTTTTAGATTTCCAGGCCGAAATCAATGCCAGAGAAATGCATTAAACGTAACCTCTGTAGATCCAATATTAACATCTTATCTGACAGTCAAGGGGCTATTAAAGCCTTATACTTTTTCTACTTTAAGTCTAAGCTGGCCTGGAATTGCCTAAAAACCTTTAAGCAGCTAGTTACTCACTGCCCTGACCACTGTTTTATATATGGTAACGAATTTGAAAGAACTTGCAAGACGCGGCTCAGCAGCACCATTCACAGGACCATTACCTTTCTATGGCTTACCTGTTAGCCACCTGAAACTGGAAATTAACTCTTGAGAAAAAGTAGTTTCAATATCTGAATGGAACGAAACACAGGACCTTCGGCAGGCCAAGAAATTAATTGATTTTTTAAAACATAATCGAGCTGATGAAATGTTGTCTCTTCGAAACAAAGATGCCAAACAGTATTTCTTTCGGGTCACTGTTCGCTCAACTATCATCTCCACAAAATAGTTAGGGCTACCTCAGATCTCTACCATCTATGCCTGGAAGATCAAGAAACATCAGAACATATTCTACTCGGAAGGAAATTCATCTCCCGTAATCCAAAACGTATCTACAAAAAGCATACTCGCGTTCCCTCATATGCCCAAGGGAACAACACAAATGATCACTTCTGGTCGAAGTATTAGGAGGCTTAATGTCTTCATACCCTATCAACACTAATAATAATCGTTTTAGATTAGTTGATGTGAACTTATCCTTATCCAAAACCATCTAAACTCTAAACCGGGTGGTGATACATACTGTAGCCTTCTTTTAGCGTTTTGATGACTCGCACTGGGAGCTCTTTTTCATTACAGCACACACTACGCTTGCGTGGGTGTCTAAAATTGAAACGTTTCCGCTTTTCGTTCCACATTTATTTAATACTGAGTTTTATTTTTAGAATATTTATGACAATTTTCCACATTTTATGGGCGGTCACAAGCATATTTTTTTTTACAGTTGTCCGTCCAGTGCTTCTTTATGATGGATGGAACTTCGAACTACTTTATGACAAGCTTGTGCCAAAACGTGGTGCCAACTATGACCATGTCGCAAAAGACTACAAATTTGTCAGCATTGTTAATTGCATTCGTCGCGCGATTTCGATGTATTTTTTGAGTGCATCCGCTTCATCACTGAGGTTTCCCATCACAATGAACATGTGTTTACGGGTATTATGTGTTAAATTGAAAGCGATTTGTAGTTGGTTATAGAAATCACCCATTTTATTCTCGTTTGCTCCTTCCGTTGAAGCTTAGCATTGTGTAATGCTTTTACTTTTATCCGAAATAAGAATATTGGGTTCGTCTACAGGTATATACGAGTATGTATACGCATACTTCTGGGCGGTATTTCCAAATAGCGTAAGACCGCGTTGGTGATTGGATATCACCCGCATCTAACCATTTTATTTCTCTTAGTTCATATATGTATGTACTGCTTATATCACATCTTTATGGATTTTGAAGAATCTGACGTTGTTGGGGCAATTTTTGTCAGATTCAAGGAGAGTCGTCGCATTTCAGAAACTAATTTCTGGCTTTATAATCTTTAATTGGTTTGAACTTCTTAGTCAGGCTTGGTAGACATTAATTTGCCTTTACTGCCAGAACATAATGGTGACGCTGAAACTGAGCCTGAGTCCGATCTGTTAGTTGAACTAGACACAAAACTAATGAAGCGAACACAATGATGACGCTGAAGCGGAAGCTAAAGTATAAGTAAAGTCAACTTCAGCTTCAGCGTCACCGTGGTTTTCTGGCAGTTAATAAGAAAGGTTATACCACACTTTCTTAATGCTTGTTGTAGAACCAAATTGATGGTCTCAGAGATAAGCTTAAAGCGTACAAAGCACTTGGCTTACATCAGGGCAACTTAGTAATTTTTCATTGGACTCCTATACCTACCGCGTCCTAAACCCCATTAAGTTAACTTTAATTCTGTTGCCTAACGAGGTTTCCAAAACACATTTAAGAATAGACTAAAAGAATCAACGTTTTTGTAACTATGTACATATCATAGTATATTCTCCCGATCCCATATCGCTGTCTTCTATTCTAGTTGCACCCCATTGGCTGTGATTCGAATACCCTTTTGACTGGAGCGTTATTTATCAATTCGCTTCATGTGTCCAATCCCAGACGACAGGTCTTAACTTCATAAACTTAATAAACATACATCTAATAAGGTTGGTGGCTGCATCCTTATAGTGGACTAAGCAAACTAAGTTTTATTTAGCGGACATCCGAACCCAAATGCTAATACTTTATGGGAACAAAATTACTTTCGCGTGATTGATTTGAGCTCAATACAGTACGACGAGGGCAAGGTGAAAAGTTCTCGGCCTGACAATGAAAGACTGCGATTTTCAGTTAAAAAATGATTTTATTTTTCTACATACTCTCTCCCTTGACTTCAACACACTTGGTTCAGCGTTTCTCCAACATCAGTATTCCTTCTCGGAAGTGATAGTCTGGAAGGCTGTGCAAATATTCATCTAAGGCCCTCTCAACTTCTGCCTTGGATGCGAAGCGCTTCCCAGAAATAAATTTCTTCAAGTTTGGGAACAGCTGGAAGTCTGAGGGTGCCAAATCAGATGAATAGGGGGGATGGCCGACCAAATCGTACCCTAAATCCCTCAGTTTTCCCATCGCCAACGCACACTCGTGTACAGGTGCATTTTTTCTTCAAGCCAGGCCTCTTCTCGCGAATTTTGGCATCCAGCTGGTCAAGAAGGTTGGAGTAATATTAGCCTGTATTTGTTGTGCCTTTTTCAAGGTAATCAATTAACGGGATCCCTTTCCCATCCCAAAACACACTGGCCATGACCTTTCCGGCAGATGTGATCGACTTCGCTTTCTTTGGCGCTGAACCACCGGCTTCCACCCACTGCTTCGGCTGCTGTTTCGTTTCTGGCGTGTAGTGGTGAACCCATGTCTCATCCATGGTGACAAATCGCCGCACAAAATCAGTCGGATCCCTATTGAATCGGTCCAAAGATTGCCGCGAAAATCGTTTGCGCATTTGCTTTTGATCGGCATTCAGCAAATGCGGCACCGATCTAGCGCAGAGCTTTCGCATCCCTAAGTTTTTGTGCAAGATGTTTCGCACCCACTCTTCCGATATACACACAGCCACAGCTATTCACTCGCCTATCGTCCAACATGATATCATGCACTTTTTCGATGGTTTCGGGTTTGGTTGCGGTTTTTGGCCGTCCTTCACGTGGGTCATCTTCGAGGGACCACGTTTAAATTCACCTGCCCACTTTTTAACGGTTGACATGGAAGGAGCAGAGTCCCCGTAAACTTTTGTCAACTTTGGATGAATTTCCTTAGGGGTTAAAACATCCAAAACGGAGAATTTTATCACCGCACGATATTCAAGTTTATCCATTTTAACGAAAAACACGCAAGTTGAAACTTGTCATACGAACTAATGAGAAGTGCACCCAGACAGAAAACATACATTTTTGCTGATTGGAACGCCATCTCTGCGTCAGGCCGAGAACTTTTCACCTTGCCCTTGTATATTGATTTTACGTAATCTCAAACTAAATTCCTCAAATTCTGTATCAAAAAAATGCTTAGAACTTAGAAACTTGCAAAATATGATTCGTTTCCAAAAGTTCCTGCCAAAATCTCCTCTAACGTTGGATGCTTTTTTCCATATACGCACAAGCAATCTTTTTTTCATCACAAAAAAATTAAATATATTTTTGTTTTCACCTCAATTTATATTTTATTTCTGTGTATTTATAACTGAAGCTCTTAATTGGCCGTTAAAAATGAAATATATTCAATAAAATATTTTTGTGTTTTCCCTTCTTACAAAAATGTTAAAAATGTACTAAAAATTACAATTAATCTAAATTTGGAATATTCAAAAAAAAAAAAAAAAAAAATTGTTGTACAGTTTATTACAAAATACAAGTAAAGAAAGCAGCAGTGATTTTTAGTAGATATCTCCAAAATATAAAACAAATAAAAACAAAATCAAAAGAAAAAAGAAACATAGCTTTTTAGTACTTATTTTTGTCTTTTCCGTTGTTACTTTGGCTATTTGATTGTTTAATGTCAAAAATATGCGTGTTCTATTAATGCTATACAATGGATGGTTTACTTTTTATGTTTTTTTTTTAATTTTTTTTTTGTTCATACTAATATTATATCTTACTGTTTAAATGGTATTTGGTGTGGTTTTTATTTTTGATTAGTACATACGTGTAATAGAATTAAGCATTTTTGGTGTATAGTTTTTTTTTTTTTTTTTTTGTTCTATTACTGTAATATTTTCCTAAACACTATTTTGTATGTACTAAAAAAGAAAATGTTTATCTAAAAACATTAAGAAAATATACAAAGGTTCAAAGAATAGTTTTTAGTGAAAAGATTATTAAGGAAACCGATTTTTTGTGAAGAAAATAATAAGTAAATTTTTTTTTTTTTTAAAAAGTATTTCACTGTTAACTATGAACGACTTCTTATAATTATAAAACATTTTAGGAGCATGAACTGTATTTTTTGCATTAAACACTCAACATTTCCACAAGCCACAACGCATTCGAAATTCTTTTTCAAAAATTATCTAAAAAAAAAAACTTTTTTTCTCTATCTCTCTAAAAAAAAAAAATCAACACTATTTTTGCAGAAAATTACTTAGAACTGTTAAGTGTTTCAAAACTGCTTCTGCTGATACTGCTTGTAGCACAAATAGAAAACCATGCTTTGGGTTAAGAAAAACACTCTCATCTCATTCCATTAAGAAGGCAACACTACAACTTGTTCTAAAACCTATTGTTTTCTTATTTGCTGCTTAAAAAAAAAGAATAAGACTAACAAGGTTATGGTCACAAGGTTAACATAGGTATAAGGATGTCTCAAGCCATAAAAAATTTAATTGCTGTGACAAAAAAAAAAAAATCCGCAAACATATTTTCATTATAAGGTCAGTGTTTATATTTCCTATTTAGTTTGTATCATTAGTACTAAAAAAAAAAAAAACTGCAAAATACAGTTCAATAGTAAAATATTAAAGGTCTGAAAGATAAATTATAGAGGAGATTTTATAAGCAATAGAAGAGGCCAATTAAAATGGTAGATGGTGATGGGTTAACTTTAGTACTCGGTGGTAGGTGTGTTAGAGTAGTTTGGTTCTAATTATCTTGCATAAAAGTATTTTTATTAGCTTTCTACTTACATTAAACTAAAGATGATCGTCGTTCTGAAAATATGGAGAAATCGTCTGCTCCTTATGAATCGATAAAGTTTCGCAAACAGCAGGTGAAACAACATCAGCACTTGTCTTTCGTCGAAGCAGATCTATGCTACTCTGGTTCCGAAGAGAACGAAAAGACTTCTGTCTATAAATAGGAAATGCCTAAGCTCTATAATAGGAGCCCTCATGGGCCACTGCTTGATCCGGAGGCATGCTATTAGCTTAGGTGTCTCCTTAAAGGATTTCTGTAGAAGTTGTAGAGACGAGGAAGAAGAAGAAACAATAACTCACGGTCCAATTGATGTTGGGAAGGAAAACCCTCGGAGAACACTTCTACGAAGATCAAGTTGACTTAGCTAGGCTCAATATTTACAATATAAAGAGCTTTATCTGCGGATCTAAATGGTTCTGAACATAAATGCGGAACAAGAAGGGTTAACACCGCTACGGTTACTGAAATTAACTTCCTTAGGGGAAACATATCATGTAAGGTTCCTGGTGCTGGTAATCCGGTACTCTTTGTGGTATCACAATGGACCTACATTTTGGTCTATGTGTGTCTCTGCTTAGCGGGGACAGCCACCTTACCTAACCTACATTTAACTAGATTAGGTACAATTATAGTAAACAGATTTATCGTAGTCTTAAGGTCGACTGTTGCCTAAATGACTGGACGGATTTCCTTCAAACTTCGTCAATTCGTCACAATTCAAGGCGAAATCGAGATTTACTAATTGCCAATTTTGACATAAATCGATTTTCTCACAAACGGCCCTTAGATTTTTGACAAAAATACGTATTGCAGTACTTTACTTGTTGACTGGTTTTTGAAAATCTACTATTTTTCTGCTGTTACTTCATCAATATTGTTCAAATATAGGTATAGGGGAGTGCGTTCTTTCTGTAAAGTATAAAGAGAATCAACTGATTTAAAACTTTAACTTTAAGCCCTTGAAATGTATTTGATCTTTACTGTTGATAGCGCTAACGTCCAGAGCCTCGGCTTCAAATAACAAAGTTCCAAACCAGCTGCTTTCACTTGCGTACCGTCAAATTGATTTTTAACATGATGTTTGTTAAAATCACATTCCAATTGTACTCGCTAGCAAGATATCCTGTGTATTTTACCTAGTGCGTCGGTTTCATTTTCAATATTCCTAAGGTGAGCTGACGGCATAAATAGTCCAGTTCTTCGTGGAAAAGTTTTTGCTTCTTCAAGACAAGGGTTGCAATTTCCGCCACAGCTAATTTCCACATAATATAGAAACAAAAACAAAATGACGGGGAAAAGGAAAATAAACCATAAACCCGCTGTACTCAACACGCACAACAACACAAACCTATCCACTGCTGCACCGCTGGTGCCAGTGATTTATATTGAGTTTGATTTGTTGATTTATTGAACAAATCAGACTTATTCCTTTTGTAATAATAGGACTATTCATTATGAATAAGTTTATATAAGCTTTCTGAGAGAAGCTTTTACGGGATGTTTAAGAATCTGTAAATATTCTCTGAAAAATGTCCCAATCAACAAAGTATAGGTATAGGTTTAATATTGAAGCCTTCAATCGTCGTTGACCCCGGACAGGTTGTATAGAATGGTCTTTGAAACTGAATTCCGGTTTTTTTCGAACCTGAAGGTTTTTCGAATAACATTTCATATAATTAATAGAGGCTTACAATCAATGATATGAAACGGAAGTGTCTAGCTATCAGAATGGTCCTATACTCTATTTATCATCTTCTACAGAGTTGTTAGCATGGGCAATATCATAATATGTAAACGCACTGAAATAAGTATCCGATCAGTGAAGAGTTTGTTTTGTTCTATTACAGGTTTCATTACTTGGGTCCAAGAACAGAATGTTTTATTTGCTTTTTTGCCACCAACTTATTTGATGTCAAAAGAGAGCACTTTGTTGTATTTGGGTCCCTTTGCGTCTTAGTCTGAATTTCACCAGAATTCTTCCCTGACCTCAACAGTTTTAACGCTAGCATTTTAGTGGACTATATCTGGTCATTTGAGTTTCTAAGCTGTGGTAACCTGTGATATCTATTTCTGTAGATAGGGGGGCCGTTTGTAAAATATCGGTACACGAACCAAGATGTTTCGGAAATTCTTTATTGTTCAAGAAGCCCATTGGTGTTAATTTCAGAAGATCAAGCTATTTTCTAGCGTACCTACAACTTCTACTGATAGTAAGTTGATCCACACGCATCGATCGATTCATGAACTTATTCTTCTCCTCCAAATATAAACCTTACAATCATGGACTCGAAATACCGTGAAGTCAGAAACCGGACCTGTTATAGCATAAATTTAGAAGAAACACCATATTTCAGAAAGGAAAAAAATAAAACTGTTTCGAGCTTTCTATACCATAGAAGTCGCCTAGCTTATTCTCCACTCAGATGAGTTTTTGGAAGTTTTTTGGTTCGCACTATTCACTTAAAACTGCCTTCGCGACACTGATCTATGCGGCAACCTTTCTTCCCGGTTTGATTCCCCTTTGACATTTACATTCAGTTCCGCCTTAACCACGACAATCTTGTGAGTGAGTTACTAGATTGACCTCGGTCGCTCTCCTTTTAGGCGCAGTCCTTTGAAGATCATCCTGGACTATAAAATCCATAGTCAGGGAGTCCCGTTCCCTTTCTAAGAGCGACAACGGATCCTTTGTTGCTATTATTCCGTGAATATGCGTTGCTTTAAGATACAAATGCTTTCGCTTCTGGCCTGAAGAAATATTATTCTTCCTTTTTTTTTATTTTCTTTGCAAGTAATTGCTCTTACCTTGAGGTCTCCTCGTCGGGGGTGCTGGCAGTTAGTAAAGACTGCAATTTTTATTGATCGCGTATTGTGTAGACATTCGAACTATTATAGTATTGAGCAAGTCCTGAGGGCCATTGGCCTCAGCTCGTCACCTTGGGGAGGTCATTCTTGGACACCGTTTACTATTTCCTCACACAACCACTCGAATATGGTCGACTATCTCTAAGTTTTCAAACCTCAACCGGGATCTGTTCGGCATGGGTTGCTCTGCTGGGAGAGTGTAATCACTCCCCGATCCATCGCTGAGTTAAGAAGAAAAAGTTTGCAAATCTACTTTTGCAGCAACCAAAACTCCATTCGAGGGTGCGGTACACCAATAAATAATTAATCTAATCTAAAGAATTTTAAGTTTACTTGTGGTATAGATTTTAGTTCCATTTTTACTATTATTTTTATCTGTTAGGCTAGACAGACCTACATACTAAAATCTACAAACAAATGTACGAGTATTATGTTGTTAGTATATTAGTGCATGTATATTTCATAGTTGTTACGTATTTTGTTGTTTGTGCTTCGAAATGTGTTCAAAATTTTATTTAAAACTTAAATATATATATATACATAAATATACTTAATATTTAGTTTAAAAATTTAACCAAAACTAATTGTTTTCTCTTTTCTTCTTCGTTTCGTTATTTTTTTTAACAGTTCAACCGTCGCCCATCCTTCAGAACTGCCTCCATCGCCTCATCAATGGGAATGACGGCAAAATGAGGCGATAGCTGCCTAAAATAGATTACTTTCTGCCAAATTGAAATTTTATTTTAATTCTTAACTAAAAAAAAAAAAACATATTTGCATCATACAACAATTTAAATGATAAATTTCCTAAAAAAAAAAAAACAAAAATTTCATTGGACAACTTAAAAAAGAAAGAAAAATCATTCCACCATTGTGTCGTCGAAAGAGAAGTAAACTACTACTCACCACACTAGTCGATAAAAACAAGACGTTAAGTTTAAACAAATAAATAAAAATGCAACTGCTAAATGGAGAAAACAAAAGAACAACACACACTCGATCGATCATCGTAATTTGTTTGCCAAATTTACCTCAAGAAAACAAAACAATTTAAGGAGAAAAAAACTTAAAAATAATTCGTTAAATTAAAAAAAAAAAAAAAAAAAAACAACAACAACTTAACTTTAAACAACTATTACAAGTAATATTCAATTTAAAAACAAAACAAGTGTATGTCGTCTTTGTAAGAAAAACAAAATCTCATTACAAACTTTTAATGATTATAATATAATGTCCTAACTATATAAAACTTTAATTTCTTATTTTTTTTTTTTTTTCTAATTGAGAAAAATAATATTCGAACAAAGAAAAAAAAAAAAAAAAACATATAACTTATTTTAAACAAAATAAAAGTGTAATGTAGTAATAGTGGAAAAATGTAAAAAAAAAAAAAAAACAAAACATATTACATAATTCATCGTTATTGTGAGGTGTCAGTATATTAGAAACACTTGTAATATTAATAATAAGAACAGAAAACAAAAATGGGTGGGACATTAAACAAACGAAACAAAAATTATAAAACTAATAATTTTTAATGTTTAAATTTAACGAGAAGATGAAAATAACATTTAACTATGGACTGATTTCAATTTAGTTTTTAAAGAAAACATTATATATGTATGTACATGCAATTGAAAAAAAAAGAGAACGAAACATCCTATAAATTTACATTATTCTATGTATTTTATGTAATATTTTAATTTCCTTTGCGTAAAAAATAATAATGACTTTAAGAGGACTTACATTTTTTTTTTTTAAATCTTTTTCCTATGTTCTACAAATAATTTTGTTTTGTAATACTTTATAAAAAAAAAAAGTAACAAATTTAGAAAATTATATATTTTTTTTGGTGTAAAACTGTGTGAAAGAAATTATAAGAAAAAAAATAATAAAACTTTGCACACGGAAGTAATTAATAATTAAATTGGAGTTTTGGTAAAAATATTTTAAATGTTTATTTAAAGTTTATAGTCGCAAGAATTTTTTTTCAAATATTTTAACAAAGATCTCTTAATTAAGCTCTGAAGGGGGGAGTAAAGTCACTCTACACGGTTATAGTTTTAAACTTCGCTTCAAAACAGACCAATTAGGTTGGAGGAGCTGACAGACTGACAACAAGTTCATTTGTCAAAATCATATGTTACATACTCAGTATGCTAGGCAAATAGCATTTTCGATTATAGAATTTTTCAATTTGAAGCAAAATTTGTGTCTCAGGTAAAGTCTCTATATACTGCCAGCATAGAATTTACAATCATTTCAACAAAAGAAACAGAGACTCATTGGAAATGATAAATAAAAAGTCTCCCAGCGAAATAATTGTGTCTGAATTTTACTTGGGGAATTGTTGGTTCTTATTTTATGTGAGCACACCTTTAAAACGTTCTGTGTAAAGACCTAACACCATCTTGCTGCATTACGTTCATATTCAGCATTCGAATTCTGCGAACTATACTCATTGGATGGTTGGGGTTAATACAAGTTCTAATTCAGAAAAATCGCATGGCAAACAATAACAATAATTCAGTAACTTTCGATATTATCCACAGTTACCAATAACTGAGTATAGCACATTTCGACTGTAGGGCAGCAGATTGCGTAAAAAGTTTTTTGATAATAATTACTTTAATTTCATTAATTCTAGATTCTATTCAATGTAAATTCATTAACCCTGCAGTCGTCGCGCACCAAAAAGTCACACCAGTCGTCGCGCGGATTACATATGTAATCCATTTTAAAATTAAAGTAAAACCCGTATGCTTTAATTTTTTCTAATTTATTTTGCTGCAAAATGCAATTACATATTACTTAAAGATAAAAAACATAAATTATTACTTCATAATACAAAAAAAAAAAAATTAAAAAAATAAAAATTTCGGATTTCTTGTTATAAAAAAAGGAACTTTGGTGGATAACAATAGTAATCCGCGCGACGACTGCAGGGTTAAATGATTAATTAAACGAAAGGAAAAGTGGTATGCTGACAGAAATACAAATTTTGAACCCCAATGGCCGACTAAATCAGTAGTGCCAAATTGGTTTTTTTTTTTTTTTTTGTGAAACTTAACTAAACTTTATATAAGGTTGCAAATAAACACGGCTAGTATTTACCATAATCCCCCATGTTCGGCATTCCACTTTTACCGAATTCAACCACCAAAAGCAGAACACCTGCATTTCGACTGAAATTATTAATTGTGGATTGTATGTTCCAAAATTAATATTTTGGTGTTCTACATTCCACACGAAACGTTCTGCAATTCGAAAATTTTTTATTTTCATGTGAATTGAATTCACTTGAGTTTTGTGTTGTGAATTGAATATACATTCCTTTGTGATGTGTGAATCGAAATTTTCCTACGAACTCTCTCCATTCGGTTTTCTTCCCAGTTTTCACCAAAAAATAAAATAGCATCAATTTTTAACAAAAACTATTTTATTAAATTTTTAATTCACTTTCATAAGAAAAACTGAGCAACTGAGAATCCTAAATAATTTTAAACTGATTTTACAGCTGATTGTGATATTTCAAATAAGAATTCGAAGTGGATTAAAAAAAATTCGAATGCAAACACTGAATTTAATTTCGAGGGAAATTGAAATTCGATTTCAATCCACTTTCAGAACTAGTTTCCTTCACAAAAAAAAAGCTTTCTCACGGTCCCACCTGTCGCGAACGTCTGACTGTAAAATTGTCATGAGAGCGTTCGTTCATTTGAAAAAATTGTCATTCGGAAACGGCATAAAACTGTATATCCCAAATATTCGTACTGCGAGAAGCTGGGTCGAGACCCTGAATTGGGGTGTTAGTGTACTCTTCTCTTTACTTCGGGAGAGAAGAAAGCTTCTTTTTGCCCAATGGAAAAGAAATAAAAGTAAGTGAAGAATATTATATTCTGAAATGTACGTCGATTCAAAATGAAAATTGAGTAGGAAACATTTTTTTTCGTCCGCAGCTGAATGTTCTGTTCATGACTTTTTATCTAAGGCACACGCCTTTTTTGATTGCTATATTATCTTTTTCAAGAACCAGAAATGTATGAATCTAAAAGCAAAGTTGGTAATTTTCACTCGGTAGAATTTTTAAATTAGAAACTAGTTTCGCACAATTTCGTATCTAATCGGGATAACTTTGTGGTTTTTCTTCGAAAGTAATAAGTTTTGAGAATTTGTTCGCCATGTTTGCAAACAAACAAGTTTATATGTCGATCGCATGTACCCTAAAGATTGCTAACTTTGCTTTTAGACCTCTCATGTATTTAGGCTTTTCCACTTCCAAATATAGCGATTCCACCCCATTATGAACGATAGACACAGAATCCCTGCTCCCCTAACTTTTTGTCTTACGTCGATAAGGTCATCTCCCAAAGTTTGATTTGATTCTGAGTGGAATAACCTACATAACTTTATATTTTGTGCATTTATAGAAAAATCACTGAGTTCTCAGAAGAATATGTGCTTAAGACATTTTTGTAAAAAATTATAGTTGTGTTCGTTAAAATGACTTTTAGCGAGATATTCTCCAAAAAATATAATTTTTGCGCCTTTTTTTCAAGACGGCGACTTTTCTCATGGTCGTCTTTATTAAAATAAAACTTGCTTCTTGCAGTTTTTTGAATGTTTTTGAATAGCTTTTGCTGGACCATCTTTCGAAATTAAACATGCGTTTATCTTTTAAAAGAACACTGACAATTTTTGCTACGCTTCGACTTGAAAATTAACGAAAAACTCATACGAGACGAAACACAATTTTATTTATATCTTTTCTGAAAATACAACTTCTTGAAAGTCACAAGTTGTCTACCCTCGTTGAAAATTAAAAAATATAATCGACTCATTCCTTGACGCATAATTCATCACTTACTGTTTATTTTACAGCGCCTCTCCGCATGCAGAGAAAGATAACATAACTAACAAAAAAAAATAAAAAATGTTGATCCAAAGTTGATGCTTGGGATCAAACAAAAACCATGGATCAACCAGAAAATGTTGTCTCCCATTCTCTGTACCTAGTCCTGCTATAAGTTCTGTTACAAATATAAAACGCTATAAAAAAAAAACCAGTAAACATATTGTATTCAAAATAATATTGATTATAAAAAAAAATTTGATTCACTCGAAATGACTGCCTTTAACACAAGCTTCCAAACGGTGTGGCCATTTGGCTATAGCGGCACGTACGGTTTCCATGGAGATCATGGACGCTGCTCTGGTTAATGCTGTTCTAAGGCTTTCCAAATTTCTGTGGGGATTCTCGCAGGCCATGTTCTCCAATTCTGGCCACAAACCATAATCCAGTGGACTCAGATCTGGACTCCCCGACCAGGAATATTGACTCTGAGCCACTCCTGCGTGGTTTTGGCTTTGTGTGCTGGAGCAGAGTCCTCTTGGAAGATCCTCTTGTATCCATTGAAAAGAGTATTGGTCAAACCCTCCACAACACCCTCTAGCACATCTTCTTGGTAAACCTTTGCACCAGTTTTACGCCTTTTTCACAGAAATGGAGGAATGTGACACATTGATGAGAGAACCCCCACCAAACCATTACGGAAGCGGGATGATGGCCACGTTGAACCCTTGGAACAACTTTTTTCGCTTCCTTAGATGAAGTGGCATAAATTTTGTCATTTTGTTTGTTGAAAACTTCTTCCACAGTAAAAATTTTCTCATCCGTAAACAGAATGTTTTCATGGCGTGCCTCTACAAAAGTCCCTTGCATCTTTCCAGCCTAATTTTTTTTAGTTGAGGAGTTAGAAGATGATCCGTGGACTGACGATAGGCTTTCATATGCAGATCACCCCGAATCAGCCTAGACATGGATCTGGTTGATATATCCAATTCCTTGGACATGATTCTCTGCTTTCTAAGGGGATTTCTTCGAATTCGTTCACGCACTGCCTTTACTACCGCACTCGTACGGACGACGCGCGGGCGACCACTTCTTGGCCTGTCCTCTACTCCACACAATTCGCCGAAGCGAGCCCGATAAACGAATATTCTCGATATTCCGAGTGGGTTTAGCAACTCGAAAATTTGGCCAGCACTCTTTCCGCACTTATGCAACTCTATTAGCGCGACTCGATTCTCTTTAACGCCCTACTCCATGTTAATAGTTTGCAAACTGAAACCAAACTGACTAGTATTCTTCACTGATCAGTGCATGTGTTCTGAAAAAAAAAGTTAACGGTTCTATTCCCGCAAGAAGTTTTGAATGATAAGCGCTGGAAATTGTGTAACAGAACTTATGGCAGGACTAGGTACACTCGTATCTATTCGTTTTTAATAAAAAGGGAAATTGCAGACTCAAATTGCTCGATCCATGGTACCAGGCAGAAATCTCTTTTTATTTAGTGGTTGAAGAAATAGATTTCATTGGTGACCGTTGGTTGCTGTCCCCTGCAGGGGTTTTAAAACTACAACGTTCGGGTACCAACGTTTCTCTTCGTACCCCACCGATGTCTGTATAGTCGTAATAAGGAGGCTTTTTGTTTTTAGAGAAATATTACTGCCCCCAACTGATATTAAAATTCTGTGCAAGAAACCAACACGCTACCTATCCACTACTCCATGACCACCCGTAAAAACAATTTAGAATTCAAAACCAAAATAAGTACATACTTTCTTCCGAAGCAATAAATTCTTGTGACTAAGAGCACTCTCTTGAAAAACATTTCCCCGTTTTCTACTAGGTTCTCTTTTATTTGTAAATTTCGACATTTTTAGTTTAATTTAGTATAATTTTCTCTTCTATTAATAAGTTAAAATAAACAATGTACATTATTACTAAAATGTACTAAACAAGTGGACACACTGCCCCAGTGAATAGTTATTTTTTAAGTAAACAAAATTTACATATTCCTAAATAATTACGAATAAACTCTTAATATTGTTTGCAAAATTCTATTAAAAAAAAAAAAAACGATTAAATTACTTTTTTGGTAACAAGGAACATTTCTTCATAAAAAAAAAACCATAATTTGCTTTTAATTTTAGGAAATAAAAAAATTATTTGAAATGAAAATACTATTTTTAAGACTGAATTTTATTTTTTTTTTTTTTTTTTTTCTCTTAGTCTATATAATTTGTAAAAATTGTGCAAAAGAAGTAAAAATGTTCATTCTCTTTCGCACCAGGAAGAGACTATGGAATTTGTCAAATTGAGAGGACATTTCTGTCCCTTATGTTCATAGTAATAAAACAAATATAATAAAATAAAAAAAATAATAAATAAATTATTATTACTTGTACCTAAATATAGTGTGTCTTAAATAATATTCAAATGCTTAATAAACTTTTTTATTTTTTCTTTTTAAATTGCAAAAATTCTTAAAGGAAACAGCATTAAGACATTGGTAAAAGTTTTAATTTTAATTTGAAGGAAATACTTCTTTTTTTTTTTTAAAAATATTTAGATAGTACAAAATTATTGTTTTAAGTTTTCATTTTGATTTCAAATTTTTATGAAATGAAGAAAAAAAGAAAAGAAAATCAGAACTGAATGGAATTTTATGTTTTAAGTTTGAAAACAATCACCAGAATCATATTCAATCATTCTCATTGTACACTCGACATAAAAATAATCTCAAATTTTTCTATGTAAATATTTAAAAATAAATAAATGTATACATATTCATAATTTTAAAGAAACAAATTTATTTAGAGATATGTAAGTATAATAACACACTCAGCAGTTCATTTACATTCGAATTAAAAAAAAAAAAACAAAAATTCAATACTAAACGCGCCTCAGAATTCTTTAAAAAAATATATATATGTAATAATAATTTAACAAACTTTTTGCTAATACAGAAAATCTTAATTATTTGTTTTTTTTTTTTTCATTAATAATTAAATAGTTTGCAAATTAAATACCAATATATTTATAATCATTACAAACAAACACTTCTTATCAATCTTTCATATCGATCTCATTGCATGTGCTCTGTTCGGGGAATTTTTTCACTTTCATTGTATATTTTCTTTAATTAAATTTTCGTTCCCTAGAAAAAAAAAAAAATATAAAATTGATTTGTAAAAAGTTTAACAAATTTGAAAGAGAAGGAAAATACATTCAAAACAAGTGATGTTAGTTTCTTACAGAGCCATTATAAATAAATGTTTTTTTTTTTTTTTATTTCTTAAATCAAACAGCACTTAATGTATTTTTTTGTTTTTATTAAATATGTTCCATGCTTTTGGAGATTAATCTTTATACTTATAGAATTAAGATTACCTACTTTTTTTTTGTAAATATGAAAATGAAAACTGATCTACACACACAGGTTTGTAAAAAGAAATATTAACTACATAATATAACCAATAAATATATTTAGTTTTTTGTTTTAATAACAAAACTATTATTGTATCTAAAAATAAAATAAAATATATTTTATTGGTCATTATATAATCAACTTAAATAAATATAAATATATATTTTTGTATTTTTTTGGTGTATTCGTCAAAATGTCAACTTTATAATCTTACAAACAAAAAAAAAAAAAACAAAAAACAAAAAAAGATTATTAATTTTAATCATCATTCACTTAATCGTCGCATTTCATTTTATAGTTTTATTTTTTTAATTTGTTTTTTTTTTTTTTTTTTTTTTTTCTTAAATTTAAGTTCTCTTTGATTTGACTTTTTTTTTTCTTCTAAAATAATGTTTAGCTTTTAAGTTTTTAACATATACATTAAACAAATTGTAGATAAATAATAATAATAAACAACAAAAAATACAAAATAAAAACAATTATATTTTCTAAAAAGTAAATTAAATGAGTGTTTTTCTTTTGGTTATTCTTGTCGTCTTTTCGTTCGGTTTTGTTGTTTCTCTTGAGTTGCTTGAGTAATTTCTTTATTTTGTTTTTAGTGGGGAAACATCATAATGAATGTATTTTACACATGCACACTGTATATAAATATTGAAATATTAATAAATATTCTAGTCTTTAAGGTGTACATTTTTAAAAAGCAACAAGAGAATCGTCGCCAATTCATCCAGCAAATGCATTTAAATGATTGAAAATACAATTAATTTGTAGTGAACATAATCTAGCTTATTAATCACTTTTGAATAGTACTTAAATGTATGTACACACACACACACGTAACAAATGTGATAGATTTCAAGTTGATGTAGTTATCAATTATCGGAATAAATAATATTTTAATAGTATATATATTTTTTTTTTTTGAAAAGCCTATGCATTGAAATCATGCCAGTTAAATTGCTTCAAAGACAATTTTTGTTTGTTGATTTTTTATACTCGTATATATTTTTGAGTGCACACGTAATCACGTCGAACTTTTATGCTAGGAAGTGTCTCATACTAAATCAAAAGGCTCCAGGCTAATCATGATCCTTTCTCATATGTCTGCAGTTGTTTGTATATAGCAAGGTGAATCAAAGGAGAAAGTGCATCGATGCGCAAACGCATGAAATGTTGAGTCGCGTTGTCTGAGGCAGTATTGTACCAAAATAATTCTGAAGGAGTTTAAAAATGTTTGCTTATTAGAAACGGTTTTGAAATTGTGCAGATATCATGAAGTCAGTACACAGTACTTTGTGTAGTTATGTGTGTATTTTATTAACACATTTTTCAAAACAATGTAAGTTATACTCACCCTTATTACGACTGGCGTTTAAGTTGTCGTTTTTTTGCGAAACCGTACTTACGTTCCACATAAAAAACTGACATTAAGAGTTGCCTGCTTACTTCTTTTATTATTCACCCTTATTATTCTTACACTTGAGTGCATAAGTACGTTAGTTTTAGTGAAACATAAAATTTGGTGAAATAAAATATGGAAAGCATTTTGCAGAGTAGCGAAGATGAAGACCAAAACAAAGCACGGAAAACGGATCTAATGCGAGTACGGAGTAGTATTAGATCGAAGTTCAATCCATTGGATTTACCAGATGCTAAGTATGTACACAGAAGGGTCAATTTTAAAATGAAAAGTAAACTATTCTCATTCAGATTCCAAGTGTTCTTTCGGCTAAACAAAGAGGCATTTGTTTATGTTCTTAATGAAGTGCAGGAAAGGTATCATGAAACAAAAATTCCGATTTCTGTGCCAGAAATACTTAAACTTGCCGCAACCTTGAGGATTTTTGCTGAGGGTAGCTACCAAAAGGGTGTAGGCAACGATTTTGTTTTAATTTTAGCACAACCTACCGTAAGTAAGATTTTGAATGAAGTAAGTGTTCGCATTCTCAAATTTCAAAGTCCGAAGGAAGAAAAATATCAAGCCAAAGTGGACTTTTTTTTACTTTGAATTTGGCATCGAACCAAACCTATAATTATTATATAATCGTTAGTGGTTTTGTCTAACTTTTGCACTTTATATACGTGCTTTTTACCATTTTTTATCGTCCCGTATTGATGGTCCTAAGACATTTAATATAGAAGCTACCTCTTCCCACCCAGTTTTGAAATTGGTTGCCAAGCTTACATTTTGTTCCATCAGCTCGAATACCCGCTTTATTTGTTTATTATTTGTTATTTTTACCCTTAAAAAATATAAATTAAACTAAATACATGGAGAAATTCAGCAAAACTTACATTTTAAACTAATTTTTAATGCCTGGCGATTCCTCTACGATAAAAACAGGCGTTTAACTAAGCCTTTTGCCACACTCGAAACGAAAGATAGAATACCGATAAAGAGAGTTAAACGCCAACTGTTGAACAAGAATTACGTTCCACAAACGTTAAAATGACAGCTGTTGAAAATTACGTTAAACGACTGGCGTAACGCCAGCTATGATGCCGAGTTCGCACTGTCGTTTTTTGACGAGGCGTTTAACTCCACTCTTAATAAGGGTGATTATGTATAAATCTGCCTTGCCTCTAAACTCTACCTTAGCTTCACTATTGCCATGTGTGTTCTTTTGTATTTGTCCCCAAACTTTGAATAAATATAAAAATCCTACATTTTACTGCATCGCTGAGGGCTTACTGGAAACTAGAAAACTAAAAGTAAGTAAATAGCTTACTATTACCATTGATAGAATTACTGTGGCTTGTATAATCACCTCAATTTCCTTTGCAATCTTTCGTACAATGGCGCTGTCATTTTATTCGTCGTGTCATTGTCATTGCCAACTTTCAGCAGCAATTATAGTGCTTTTTGTCGACTAAAATTGTATTATAAATCTATCGTGTCGCGGAAGTTGCGGAATGTTGATGCAGAAAGCACACAACAAATAAAACAGCAACAGTCGTATGTGACAAGCGGCAACGTGAATCAGGGTGAATATCAGTATATCATTAGCTTCGCAGTCTTATTACAGAGAAGAACCCAGAGGGACTAGAAGCATCAACAATTGGATATAAAATATAGATATTGAATTAATTTCATAAAGGTGACAAAAATTAAATGCTCATCCCTATTACCAGTGGCGTTACTGCCTATACAAAGTGCG
This sequence comes from Pocota personata, assembly GCA_963082735.1. NCBI lineage: Eukaryota > Metazoa > Arthropoda > Insecta > Diptera > Syrphidae > Pocota > Pocota personata. The sequence goes on from OY720431.1 coordinate 39,053,075, forward strand.
GCAATTTGAAATCAGCATTACGATTGGCATTTCTTAAGTCGTTCTGCGGCATTTATCGTTTAACGTTTTGTGAAACCCATTAAATTACGACAAACGTAATGTGAACAACTTTAACGCCCCAAAATGACAAGAATAACGTCGTTAACGCTGGAAATGTAAATGTTCCTAAATTAATTAACTATATAACCAAAATCAATTTAAGATTTCGGTAAAATTGTTTAAAAATAAAAGTTCCGTAGGGGTTTAAAAGGGGAATTTCAAGTCTTAATGCCAAAATCATTTGTTTACATCCGGTAAACGAAATGGATTGGATTTTGTGCTTATGTACTCGAATTTTCTCATGCGAATGATGCCATTTCTTCGGACTTTATTTTCGTCGCTGCTCCAAAACATTGCGATGCTACTAATAAATATAAAATTCAATCAAATTAAATCAAATGAAACCAATTGAGACTGAGACTAGTCGCTGTATTACTTTTAAAAACATCAGCAAACCGTACGGGTACTGATAGACTAAACGAAATTAAGAGAAATATGTTTTTTTCTTCGTTCATTATTCGTTCAATTTTCTTCCAGAGGAATTTTCCCTCGCGAAAAATGTCAAATGAGTTACTGCAAAGTATTTAAAAAAAGAAAAAAAACATTCACCGAAAAGTTTTTGAATTAAAAAGACTTTGATTGGAAATTATTTGTGGAATCTGCAATTTATTTGTTTGGAAAAAACAACATTTATTTGAAAACAACCTTAAGCTGACGTTTCTCAAGATTTCATATGAAAAGCGTACGGGTACTGTTTTGAATTTGAGAGAATTTCTGAAATTTGACGTTTCTTATTTTTCTTTCAGAAAAGTACTCGCATAGACCTTTATTTAGATTATTCTCTCATTTATTTGTCGGTGCCATAGATATGTAACCTAGTACATTCGTTGTGGAACGTATGTATGTATGTGGAATGTAAACGGACTAAACGCTTCAGAAACCGAAGTATTTCCTAAATCGAAGTATTCCCTATCTTGACAAAACTCAACCTGCGTAAAAACTTGTAGACATCACTACCTTTACTGTGAACTCATTGTAATCAGTCTTGTAATTATAAAATGACAAAATTTCGAAGAATTGGAACAAATCTATGATAGTAATGCAAAAATACAAAAGGGGAGAGCATTGAAGAACAAAGGTTGTGCTTCATATAAAAGTCAGAAGCATAATGTGAGAAATTAACAATTCTCTTCGCTGTTACTCGTAACAAACATACCTATTCTTGAACTCGAGTTAACATAAAAACACAGTGACAAGCAGAATATCATATTCCCTAAGTCACTTGGGTAAAACAACGTTCTCCTATCTACGTGCATTACGAAAATAAAAAAAAGTTTGCTGCAACATCCGTGACACCTTGTGACAGTTTTCAATGTGAAGACGTATGGTAAAATATACAATTTTTATAGGTTAGGTCTGCAAAATTTTAAGTAAAGGTGAAAAATGTGCTCAGTGCACAAAAGTAAAAATCTACATAAATTACCAATATACAGAGGAAATTTTATGAGCTTTTCAAGTGTAGTTTACTCAATTTATTACACTTTGTCGTACAAAAGTTAAAGCGTTTCAAATGGATTAAGGATTGGGATAGGATAGGACATTTCTTCTCAGGGTTCCAGTACTTACAAGGTACTGGACAAAAAGAAAGAGAGGAACCTTTATAGTGAGAGTCGGTTGTATGTTCTGTTTTGTCTGTCACAGCCTCATAACTTTTGAAACCTTTGAAGGTTGAAATTTGTGCACAAGTTGAAATTTATTAACCCACAGACAAATCAAAAGCAACATTTTGAAAAAGTTCAAAAACAAAAAAAAATAAAATTGTTTGTACAAACACAATATGGGTATCAAATGAAAGGTGACGCTGATTTCATTTTTACTTTATCAGGTTTCGCGAAAATAAAAAAAAGGCAATTTTTTTTGTTGGTGCTGTAACAATTAGCAGTATAATACTACCTATTCATTTAATATCTAGTAATATACAATACTTACAATAATTGCTTCGGAACCCTCTGCACATGAAACACTTTTATACTTGACCGTTTTTAATATACAATCTAGTTGGAAGAATTTACTGCAAGTACTTACATAAGTAGATTAACTTTATTACTGTAAATATGTAACTGATGCTACATTAATTGATACAAAATTAACTCACTTTTATTCCAAGTAGTTGTTGTAGGCCTATTAACTAAACTCAATGCAAATCTCTGCGACACATGAGGAAACAGGACATGAGAAAAGTAATAAACTAAAGATCTTGACACTGGTATGTCTGTTAAAAAGCTTCAGAAAAGGCATAGAAGAGTTGAACCTTTATGGATAATTTAAATATCGCTTACAGGGTGGTACGTAGGTCAGAAAGAAGTAAGATTGTTTTTGTTTTACAGTTAAATCATAACAAATCCACTCAAAAATTAAAATGTGCGGCTAAGCTACGCAGTAAGAATGTTTAATAATTATTTTATCTATAACATCATTTTTATATATGTAAAGGGTGTCCAAAAATGTACGCAAGAAGTAATTTTGATAGAAAACACAGGTTTTTAATTAAAAATTGTAAATGTTTTATTGATTTATAAAGTACATAGTATAAGGTTATGTATGGAATAGCACATCGGGTAAATGGCCTCCACGGCTTTGCTGTCACATACGCACTCTTTTGTTGAAGTTTTTCATACCCGTTTTGCATAATTGTGGCTGAATTTCGTTGATACAGCGCTCAATTCGCTCCTTCAAGGCGTGGTGGTCGTGGGCGTGTTGGCATAAATCTTAGTAATTGAATGTTTTTCGGGCTGTATGGCATGTGGCACCGTCTTGTTGAAACCACATCCATATCTTGCAATTTAGGCACAAAAAACTGGCGAGCACCATTAACTGTTATTGCCTCACCAGCCGCATTCTTAAAGAGGAATGGTTCTATGATGCCACCAGCCCAAAATTGACACCAAACAGTGACACGTTGTGGGTGCATTTGTTTCTCACCCCAAATTCGACAATTTTCACGATTAACAAAGCCATCAAGATGAAAATGAGCCTCATCGATGAAGACGATTTTGTTTGACAAATCCTCGTCCACTTGTTGTTGTTCCTTCATTATTTTTAAATAATTGCTCAGCAATGAAAATGCTTTGTTTTTTCGTGTAGCACTCCATTTTTGACAACTCTGAACTGTCAGCTGTCACGCTGTCTTTTTTTTTGTTGGCAACACTTTTCCGCACAAATGGCGCAAAATTAAAATATTGCGTGCATTTTGGGACACCCTTTATATAAATATTTTTATTTTTGTTGGGTTCTTTGTGAAAAATTGTTATCATTTTGATATTGCCCTTAATTTGAACTTTTTCTTTCTAAGAAGGTAATACAATTGACCTCAATAGTGGAGAGAAACGAATTTAAAAACTCGTCCCCTTTCTATTTATTTTTTCAAATTTTATTGTTGGTCTTTTACCCTTCTCTTACTTGAATGTAAGTACACATATGTTCTTTTTTTCGCGTATTATATTAAATATTAATTAAACCATAAAAACAAACATTATCGTGTATTTTTTTACTCTCAAATTATATTAATAAAATATGTCTACAATTTTAGATTATATAAATAGAAAAAAATATAAAATTAACTGATGGCTGTTTCTATTTATAAATTAATGTTGTAAGAGTTATTATTAATGTATAAAAATAAATAAAAGTAAACGTGTACATTTGGGTTTGCCACAATGCAACCAGACAAATTTATGTCTTTCACTCCTTGTATAAAATTTGCAAAATGATTATTAAATATAATTATTATACATATGTATATCATACACATAAAAAAATATAAATATTTAGAATTCATCATCTAGTACCTCAAAAATGTGTTTAATAATCGTACCTTCTTAAAATATTTACATACATTAATAGACACAAACTCATGCATACACCAGGAGTAAGATAATATAAAAAAATATATATACACATCCATATATTTAGTATATAAGTTTGTGTAATCTTTATATACATATGTATGTTTACACACACAAAGAAAAGAATATCACCAATTAAAAAAAGAAGCTTTTTACAATTAATTATCCAATAGAAATGTTTGTATGGTGTGAAAATGTAATTAATGTTATAGAAAAGAAAACAAACAAAAATATCTAAGAACACTTTTTAAAATTATAATACGGACAATATTAAGTATAATTAACACTTAAATTATTTTTTATTTAACTATTTTTTAAAACTTTAAAATCTTTTAATGTTTTTTCTCCCTTTCCCGAATGTAAAAGTTATTTATAAAAACAAATAGATACATACACATTTTTGTACTCAGGTTAGTAGTCGTTAAATTAAAAATATAAATTTTTAAAAAATTATAGAAATAGTATTAAAAAAAAATGTATTTAATGGTAAATGATAAGTGTACAGAGTAGTGAAGAAGTTTCTTCAATAAATAGAAATTTATGAGCTTGAGAATATGCCTGCAAAATGAGCCTTTATGGCCACATTACTGAGCTCTGTGAATATTTTAACTTCTAGGATTTTTTCGGAGCATGTCTTATAATTATAATGCATACTCTACCGGATAAGATACATTCATCAGTGATGTCGTTTTCCAATTTTCAAGAGTAGCATTATCTATAATTTTTGAGTAGAATTTTGAGGCAAAGCGTAGCGATACTAGTTCCATAAGTGCGGCGCTGACGTTTAGTAAGATAATTAACTATTATAAAAAAGGAAATTTGAATTTCCGCGTCTGATTAAATGTTCATACCTAATAAAGGCACTGATAACAGTAGTGTTTCGGAGCATAGGCTTTAGCAGTATAGAAAGCCTAAATAATGACTACCGCACCAGATCGTATTATCATTACTGCTCAAATCAGAATATGTTTGGCTTTAGTTAAGTTTTAAACTTTGAATGATGGGTAAAAGTAGCGACAAAGAAATGACAATGGAAGGATCAGCCTCAAACCGAGAACAAACTGATCAAACTGTTAAATCTCTCTTAGGGAGATGGTAATGTAGAAAATAGTAGCGAATCCACTCGGTAAACTCTGCCCCTAGACAGAGCTGAAACCAGGAAACATCTACAAGAAGAATAAGCTACTAAGGTTTCACACCATGGAACTACATTTTACCCTACATATGAAGGGGTACGATACAAACGATACTTAAGAAACGGGACGTTATTAAAATACTATAATATTTACAATTCATTAAAAAACTCGTTGCCGTCGTTGTCAAAGCGAAGTGACTTGTTTTAAATATGAACCGATAAGTTGTGTAGATTAGACACCAGTGAAATATTCCACGTTTTTGGAAGCGCTCCCAATAAACACAGCATTCATAATGAGTACATAACATAGTTCTTGTCAATGTACCCACGTTATACCTGGGACTATAACACTCGTTTTGCGGGATACGTTCGATGCGTAAAGTGAAACACATTGTTCTAAATCTAACCGCCTACACACGTAGGTACACTTTAGCGTCAGAAATATTTCGATGGGATTCTGCCCGCTGAAATACATCCACATCTTGGATAGCATTGATCCTAAAGGTTAGAAATTTCTAAATTTGATAAGTGTGGTACGTACAAGTACTTGGGCTTGGTTTTCTGATTCTAATTGATCTGTTGTTTTGAACATAAATACATATTTTCTTTTGTTCTATTAGTAGATCTGCCACGAATAGAACAATAGCATTACCTGGTCAGAATTAATCTGAACTTTAGTATAATACTTTGCATGTTAATTCAGACATAAAATGCATATTATATCAGCAATGAAATCAAAAGCAGCATAACGTAATGTAATAAAATTTGACAGCTGAAAGTGACTGAAAATTCAACTAAGCAATTAAAGCGTGTCGTTTTGTCATAAAAAAATAGATTGTAATTTCCCTAAGGTAATTGAAATAGTATTAATGTTTAGCTAAATCGCTATTCGCCTAATTACCAACCGAACATGAACAGGCTCATTTTTATTATTCATTTCACGCTTAAAATTTTTCTAAGTTTTCTTGAATAATCATCAATTATTTGTTTATAAAACGAATTGCAAATACGGGACTGTTAATTTGAGATCAAAAATGTAGCCGATAGAAACTGCGGGGCTGGTTTCCATTATGCGCACTGAGCAAACATTTTTTTTTCTCTGGCTTAAAATGGCCTAAAAAACATAAATATAATATTTTTTTCTTGAGGAAATGAACAATTTCTTTTCGCATGTTTTCATTTGTTTATAGTTGAGAACAGTGTTGCCAGTTTAAGTGAAAATCACCTGGCGCTTTAAACGAAGTTACATAGTTGTATAAGTATATACCAAAAACTGTCAGGCAGGCGAGTGTAAAAAAGTCTGGTGTATTTAAAGTATGGGGTGGGTGGCTCGCTTCGCTCGCTAACAGGATTTTAACTCTTTTTTCTGCAGGGTTTAGCCGCTCACACTACTTCGTCGCTCCGCTAAGGGTATGTCAACAACTGTCAGGCGCCTGGAGCTAAAGTTTAATTAAATTTACTCTGGGGTATTTAGCAGTATAATATTTTCAGTCAATAAAAAAACAAAAAAATATCAAAAAAGACTGAATTAACTTTAAATTATTTTAACTTTGGGACATATGGCAATACCTATAATATTTTCCAACATTCACTGCAGCAGAAATGACTTAGCACAAGCGTTATGTGAAGTGAACGCGTCCATTTGTGCAGTTTGTATACATGCACTTTTCTGTGAAAATTGAAAACTTTAAAAGTAAAAAAAAAAAAATAGAAAAAAAAGCCGCAGAAAAATTCTTTTACAGTACATCTTAGAATAAGTCAATTTAAACAACAAAAAAATAAAAAAAATAAATTTGCTTAGTGCGCATAATGGAAACCTCAGCCGAAACTGCTTACCTCTTCAATGAGCACTTTTTCTTCACGTCAAAATTGATGAAGCGATGAATAAAAAATTATGTTCAGTGTGAAATCGCTTCATAAATATTGAAGCTCTTTAACCAACTGAACCAAATGATTTATCAAACCACTAGCTGACCTGTACTAGCCTTGCTTCGGCCGCCTTCCACTTTCATTAATAATATTAATAATGTCAACAAAGCTGACGTTGAATTTATTATCTAATTTCATGGCCTCTCGAGCTCAAAACCCAACAAGTATCTTTATACAAATTTGCTTCAGGAAAATTCATAATCAATGAAAAAAAAATCATTAAGCTCCGTTTAGCCGGCAACAAAAAATATATCAACTTAGTTTGATAATAGTAGGGACTCGGGCAACACAGAACAAGAATACTATTTGTTCTCATTGGGTGAATATAACTGATTTCCTCAAGCATCTCTCAAGGCATTACTTCCAGTTGTTGATCCCGCGGTGTGTTCTTTTCAATCGCATCCTTCATTCGATTTTCGAAATTTAGTTCCACTAAGCCTCAACTTAATTCAAGTACAATTTTAGTACGAACAGATTGTAAAGTCTAACAGAGAAAACAATTAAAGGACTTCTTCACCACCCTGTACAATTATTTTTCTTGTAAAAAAAATCAATGGTGTGATGGCAGCTAAAAAGATATGAACAATGTTCAATCTATATTCCACATTAATTAAGAATTCAACTAAATGTTATTGTAATACCAAACAATAAACACTAAAACAAATTAAATATTTAATTCTTTTTTACAATATTCACAATTTTTCGTTCTGATCCTAAAAAAAAAATAAATTGATTAATAAACAAAGCATAGAAAAACCAAAAGGCTGTTGATACTAATGAAAAAAAAAAAGAAGATGTAACTAAAAATACATAATAAGAAGAATAAAAACAATTTGAAATGCTTTTCGATGTTGTGTTTAGAATAAAAATTTAATGAAAATATATAGAAAAAGTAAAAACTAATGAATGATGTTCTTAACAATTTGTTAAAAAAAAAAATATCTCATTAAATTAAGGGAACAGAAAAATGGCAAAACCCCTAATTCTTATGTAGTTCTATGTGTTTCAATATGCATTGCTACTAAATTATAATATTTAATCAATGATAAACATATATACCAACAAATTATTAAGATATATGTATGATAGTACTCGTAAACTATTAACCACTACAATATTAAAAAGAAAAAAAAAAAACAAATAATATTCAAATATTGTTGCTAGCAACACATAATTCCATGTACTTAACGTATTTGCACTATCGAATACTACAAATATTTAGAAGACAAAAAAAAAGATAAAAAAGTCTACAAAATCTTGTATTTTTTGATTATTTAAATTTATGAAACAAATTAAAACTTTTTTTTTTACTAAATAATTGTCATGTAGCACAAGATGAAAAAGAAATCATAAGTCAGCATTATAACAAACAAAAAAATGTAACATAACTATGTCTGTATAATTAATTTACTAAAATATTCTTTCTTTTTGGAAGTCATATAATAACATTTTTAAAATGTAAATGAATTGAAAAATCAGATGAAAAAAAGAAGAAACAATTTTAAAATAATTTGGAAAAGAAAACAAAAAAAATTGATAAACAGTTACTTAGAAATATATTAAAACTGTATATTAAATTATTAAAAATCCAAAAAACGATATAAAAAATTAGATTCTTTGTAGCAGAAAAGGACACTGGAGCATTTCATCTTAGGAAATGAAAAAAAAGGAATAAATGTAAAAAAAAACAGACAGAAGAAAAATAAAAGAAAAACAATTGTTATATATAAATGTAAATATTTGTAAATTTGAAGCAATTATATTTGTAATTAATATGCTTTCATTTGAATATAGTTCTTTGAAGAAAAAAGTAAAAAAAAACGTGTTTAACTTTGAGAGGATATTGAATTGATTAAGTAATTAGCTTGATGTCCAAACAGGTGTAGAACATTTGTAGTTTACAACATGAATTTCACGGTTGCAGATGAGCTGTATAACTGCATCCAATGTAACGGGGCTAGATGACAATTCGTATATAAGTCGAGTGCGATAACAAAAATTTAACCAAAATGGCGACCTAATGTTGTAAAAATGTGAATGTTGGCAGCACTTTTTAACTAAATTGAGAAAAAGTATTACAACCTCATCGAAAAGGCTGAAATAAAGGTAAAGTACTTGCTTCTTACGAGTTACAAAATATAAAAATTGGACGCGTTCCATGCACACTGCTAAAACTAGCGAAAACATTTTTCTTTTACAAGGATGACAGGTCATTCGTCAACAGCCGCTAGCGATAAAAGTGGCCGCTAAATAGGGAATTTTAGCAGAGGTTAAGGCTGAACTATAGTCAGAAGCAATCGGAAGCTAATGTCATAATTCTACGTTAAGTTTCCATCAGTACTGTCAATTGCTCAACTAGCCCATAATAGGCGTATGTATTCGGAAGCAACTGTTAAATCGCTTTGTTGTCCTTTGAGCGGTTGTATCAAATTTTCGCTCGAAAGAGCGAATGGATTCGCTGAACATAAGTAAACGAAAACTTAACGAATCGAAGCAAAAATCTATTATGGTCACAATATGACAATACAAATCAAGTAGTCGTACGAAACCATTCTTCTATTATAGTTCGGCCTTTAGCTGAAAAATATTCCCTAAATCAAAAAAAATAAAATGAAAAATAAAGTGTGTGTACTAGAGAAGGAGAAAATTGCTTCCAAGCGACATTTTCAATTAGCTATCAGCTGTTTTGATGGACGTTCCACAATCTAACGCATTGGCAATTATCATTATCATTATCATTCAAAGTGATAGTTCTCACCCTGAACTACTTAGAGAAAACAATTTTTTCGCTGTCACTGGTGCTTTTCAATTATATTCAGATTCCAGATAAAGCTGAATCAGACCATGATCTAGTTAACATGCTGGTCAGACAAGGTAATAACATCCGGTGGAGGGTTGGCATGGGTCTTTACTGGCTCAGAACGGGAGGATCAGCTTAGAAGACATAATAATAATTATTATATTGTTTTGAAGATATGATCTAATATCTGCCATCATCGAATAAGGCGTCGAGCACATTGACATAGATTTCGAAACGGCTTTGGAGAGTACTCCTTGATCTGAAGAACATCAACTTTGACCTATTATTTTAAATTTGGTTGATTTGAAGGTCTACCGAACAATTCGCCGATCTCCGCGCATTAACCAGATGACCTATGAATGACTAGAAAAGCTAATCGGATGTATGATATAGTAGTTATCCAACGTAATTAATCTGCAAACCTAAATGGCTATCTACAAACAGGACGTTTTGCAAAATGGAACACCTTCTGACTCTTAGGAAAATAGACCTTTATTTGCAATCTCCTCCTCTCTTCACGTACTACTAAAACACTGAATCTCTGAACGTACGAATTCTCAAATGCTATCTGTAACGGTTCTGGCCTCTAGCAAGCTTTGTGCTGATAAATTGCATACAATTGGTGAATATTGTCGAGGCAACCCATGCTGGCAATGAATGGCTAAAGCTTTCGTAGTGCATTGTCAGTGAGAAACGGTAAGATTGAAGGGCAACTAAGAAAAACATAAAACATTTATTCTCTATTCTCTCAGTCTTGTCACCCTTTTTTAATTACTACCATCATTGTTTCTTCAAAATATGTAACCTCACTGGATTTACAGATAAAGAACTCAGACTACAGAAATGATTCAGCTCGCCTCGATATAGTTAATGACACGACTTGAGAGTAGTGGTCCATGCCTTCTACCGTACAGACTAATGAAGGGTGAATTCAAAAACGTCAACAAAAAAAGGTATGCAGTGTTGCGGCAACACAACAGGCTTTGTGTTTCTGTTGCCCTCCGCAATTTATTTTGACATTTATTAACAGTTGTGTTGCAATGCTATACACAATATAAACAATTAAACATTAAAATTGTTATGAGTTACCTAACATCAGTTTTTTACACAAAGTATAAATAATATTAGCTAATAAACTGTAACAAAAAAAAGCGTAACAAACGAAAGCAACAGGTTGCTGTTTTGACGTTTGATTGCGTTGGCAAAAAAAAACATTTGGTTTGAGCAGTACTGCCAAACTATTCCTTTTTTGATCTGTGGCTTTTACGTTGTCACAACAGTGCATTTTTAAATTGAGCCGAACTTGCTCAACCGAATATTCACGAACTTGCACACACATGTTTACCAACATGTTACAATTTGCTCTTAATAATCTCGTATATCTATAGTTGCCCATGAAATTAATCCACGCCCACATATTAGAGCATGTAAATCACACGTGGGTACAGGAGAATTTCTGAAGGATTCCTAAGATATAGGAGAGTGAGCATCTTAGATGGGCATCCAGGAAGAGACGAATAAGGCAACTTCAGCCGAAGCTAACAAAGTTGTAGCGTGTATGCCGAAGGTCAAACGCAATGACCTAATCTTTAATATAACATGGATGGCGTTTAATCCAATCATATTAGAATTGCAACAACTTAGTACATATGTGTTGACTTACTATTTCTACAGCATGAAGTGCTTGGGGGATATAGGTCAATGGCCATAGCCTGGAAGGTAGCTGGTCATAGACGTTTTGCCTCTGAGTATAAGGCAAAAACTTACTTACTTGCATATTTAATCGCTTAAATATGTAGTTGCGATAGGCGATGTCGGGTCGATTGCCTCACTAATTGAACGGCACTTCCGTCCCAAATACTATGTCATTTTGTGCACCCTTCAATGATAAGATACAAAGCAAATCAGGCAAATGATTGTTATGCGATATCATGTGGCATCCCATCAAAACGAAGCATTCACTTCAAAACCCATGATGTGTGCCTGTCTAAGATACAATAGCCTTCCCCTTACATTGTTTCCAGACATATTGCTTCCATTTCACTACTTCAAGCTTCCTTGCATCCTCGATCCTTGGTCGTCTCTTGGAGTTTGCTTCTATGTACTCTATGTGTCCGACCCCATATAGGGCATGAACTACGCCTTCTCGCCACCGCTACAGATACTCCTGTATTTGCATTAACACTTTGCATCGCAAAGCATTGCGTCGATGTTCGACATTAAACAAGGTGTTCTTTGATCTTATCAAGAATTATTCTATTATTCTGCCAATTGCAGAGCCAAATCCTTGGTGACTTTATGTATATTCCTACTGTCACACGTATTACCTGCTTTCCAGCTTTGATGTGGATTCGTTCGTCATGTCTTAGTCTATTCGAGTTCGACTTTGTCCAGTGTTGAGGTAGCTGTTGTTCAAGATGTCAGATAAACTATTTTCAAGTGTCAGATACACTGACACAATTGTCAGCTGTGATCAGCTGTACTAAGCTTCCGATTGCTTTGGATCTTTTAAGGAGATGGCCCTTAAACAGTGTGTGTTATGTGGGATACCTAGTTTGACTGCGTAGTCTCCTATAGGCTTGTGCCCCGTAGTGATCGCTGTTAATCTGGCGACGTCTTTACGCGTTCTATTTAGGAATTCGGTTGTGTTAATTTTGTTCTAGCCTGGCCACATACTTCTGGATATGACACAGTTTTTTAGCCTAGTCCATCTGAGGTTGGCTTCCTTAAGGAATATTGAAGAGATTTCTGCCTTGACCGCGACTGAGGGCTGAGCCTTGTTTGGCCAGTTCATCAGCAAGTTCGTTTCCACAAACGTTACTATGTCTTGGAATCCAGATCAGGGTTACTTTGAATTGTCCATCTAGAGAGGCTAGCTCATTTCGGCATTCTAACACTAGTTTAGAGGACATAGTGACCGAGACGATGGCTTTGATAGCAGCTTGGCTACCAATGAGTATGGCAATCTTTTGCCTTGGAGTTATATTTGTATGTGCGGATAGTGAGTAATTCCGCCTGGGAAATACTGGCATTATCTGGAAGTCTATAGAATTTTGAGATGTTTAAGGATTCGGAAAACACACCTGCACCAACACCGCAGTCCATCTTTGAACCGTCTGTGTAGATTGTGACGTCAAATCATTAATCACCTGCCCATCTTACCATTCTGATCTTGTGGGGAATTGTACGTCGAAACGCTTTGTGAAATTCATTCATAATGTAATCTGTTGGGGACGTCACAGTTCTCGTCATGCCCGTAGGGTTTCGCAGTCCAGCACCCAGACTCTGTGAATCTGGACTAGAAGTAAAAGATGCTGAAGGACTGTTACGAACATCTGACGGGGTAGACCGTAGAGCACCTGTAGTGCCTTTGCATGCTGTTCTTTGTACCTTGTTAAGTTTGGTAATATTATAGGCCTTTTTTAGAGCCGGCCACTATACTATTGACTCATATTTAAGAATTGGTCGTACCACTGCACTCTATAGGGTTAATTTTAGTCGCAGGCCCCATTTTTTGCCGAATTTTTTGTTACATGCGTAGAAGGCTATACATGCCTTCTTTACCCGCTGTCCTATATTTAGCTTCCAGTTGAGCTTAGGATCTAGGATAACTACTAAATACCTAGCACTGGACTGTTTGACCATTTGGCCGAGGAAGTGCGAAGTTATGTATTTTGGTTTTAGTGGTGATGAGCATCAGTTCAGTCTTGCTTGAGTTAATGCCAAAACCACACTTTTTAGCCCAGGTGCTTACCTTACTCAGAGCATTTTCCATGATTTCGCTTATCACAGAGGGGAACATTCCTGACACTAATATTACCATGTTGTCCGCATACCCGACTACCTTAATTCTTTCTCTGTCTAATGCTACAAGGATTTTATTCATTACTTAAAGCCATAGTAGGGGTGAAATAACACCGCCTTGAGGTGTTCCCCTTCTGGCAAATTTGATTATAGTGCTGTGTAGAGGTGTAGAGCAAGACAGTTTTTCTCGTTAGTGAATGGTACTCTCCCGAATCGTACCACCTTATTTCACTTAGATCCAATATATGTATGTACATCCATTGACATGAATTTATGCTTTAATTGAATGAATGTGAAGCTCCTTACTGCCAGAGGCCAGCTTTTTGGACGCGGTTGTGTCTTCTCTTCGATTTGCCCACTCTGCACATTGGACTAAAAATGTGATGTACAATAGTATTCTGGTTTCAAACGAGTTTAATAACTGTTTTGCTCCTTGATCCGAAGAGCATCAACATTGACCTTATTGTTTAAATGCTGTTAATTTCAAGGTCTACCGGACCATATGACCTATGAATAAAGACTAAAAATACTCTATTTCGGATGCATTGTGAGAGACAAGATTTATCAAACTAAAAACGTAAATGGTAATCTACAAATGTAGACACTTTTACAAATTGAAACGCCTTCTGACTCTTAGAAAAATAAACCTTTATTTGCAATCTCCTCCTCACTTCACGTACTACTAAAACTTTTCACAACGCCACTCAATTTCGGGACGTACGAATCCTCAAATGCTATCTCATGTAAGGGTTCTGTCAGCATGCTCTCAATCCTATCTTTGATATGTGTTTTTATTGGTTCTGCGATGGCCTCTAGCTTTGGAACCATTTTCATCAGGAATAGAAAATCAGGCGAAAGATTAACTGATTTAGGTTCCGCTGGTGTAGGGATATTAGCCAATGTTTCCACTCGTTGTATTTGAATTGGTAGATCATTGTTCTCTTCCTGTAGACTCTGTTGCGACTGTTCATCTTCCGAGTCGACAAGGAGTACAGGTTCCTTCGTGCTCTTTGGCTCACTGCCGCCATATTGAATTCGCTGAATCAACTGTGGCAGTAGTTGTTCAATTCGTTCTGCAGTTTGCGCATCAGACTTGTCGGCGATAAGTGTTATCTTCTGGTGTTTCTTTGTTTCGTCATTATCATCGCCATTCTCTAGAATGAGGAACATTTTGCTCTTCTGCCCCGGCACACCGCCCTCAGTCTTATTCTCATCACTTTGTGTGATAACGAAAAGCTTGCGATTCCCACCGTTTATATCGCCGATGGGAAGCTTTTTAATTGATTTCGTGGTCGAATCATTGCTGCGTTTCGATCTCGACTCAGAATCTGATGTGTAATCACTGTGGACGGATGACGCAGCTGAACCGACACCATTCCAGCCACTTGCTGAGCTATGTCTGGAGCGCTAGAAACAAAAAAAAAACAAGAATTTCAAGATTACATCTTGCAAAGAGAATACAAAGCTGCCCATTACCTTTGTTCCTTTTGATGAATGATTTGAGTTGATACTATCAACAGAAGGATACCGGGTTACTTTTCCATTAATCATCGTGACCTTCTCCTTAAAGTGTTTCATGCAAACGCGCAGATTGACCAAACTATTGTCTCTGATGTGCTCTTCGCTAACTTGAAAGAAATCGATCCAATCTTGGCATCTGTTTGGAAGACAATAACAATAACAGTCTGCGTAAAAAGACGAGCATAATTATTGATTAAGCAAGAACGATTTAAAAAAAAAAAAAAAAAAAAAAAAAGTAAAAGCTGGCAGGGGAAACTTTCTTAAAAGCTTTGCGGGTTTCCAAATTGATTTGGAATGCTTTTATAGCTTCGCGATAAAATTAATTTTATTTGTTTTTCTGTTTTGATTCACCTTGTACGTTTAGTTTATAGAGAATTGCGATGGTTAGTGCTTTACGAAAGCTTCACGTGTAGCATTTATTTGCTTCGTGGTGGAACTCGATTTAGCACCAATGACTCCGTGGCCTATTTGCTGCGCATATGAACTATTTCTTAGATTATGTAGATTATGCATAGATGATTAGTCATGTAGTATATGGAACAATAGAAGTATACAAAGGAAAGCTAACTCGGTCAGGTGGGTGAACTATAATTTTTTCGAAAGAAGCGCCATCTTCCATAATGCAAATTTAAAGACTGACGTCATTTTGAGTGAACAACAGACCATGGCATACCGAAAACCAGTTCAGCTACTTAATTTTAAAGAGCTTGAGTATCTATTCCAATGAGGTTGGGCTATTTTTGATACTTTTACTTCTTCTCTAATCCACGGCAACATGAGTAAATGCAGAGGTTATTTTTAGAATGCCGGCAAGTTGCTGATTCAAAATTGTAGAATTTTTCAGCAATTAAAGTTTATATGTTTGTTTCTGAAGATTATTCGTGTTTCGAATCATAAAACAAGACTTGGGGGGTGCTTAAAAAAAGCACTTAAATACTCTGTTGACCTGAAGAAAAAACAAAGGTGGAAAGGTCGGGACAGCTTTTGGAGCAGTACGCCAATAGAAAGCTCCAAAAAAATGTTGTTCACCTAATGTAGAAATCTACAAAAAAGCAGAATGCAAGATTGTGAACTCGGTCATATAAGGAAGTTTCCGTATCTAAGATGTAAGAAAGTTAAGAGAAGTCACCATGTAAAGGTCTGTTCTGCTTTGGTGTCGTGGCATATCTGTGAAAAAAAAAGGTGCAAGCCCGATTAATAATCGGTCTCAGAGTAATTTGTTAAACCCTTGAACAGGACTTTTCAACCGAAATCTACACCAAGATCCAATTCGTCACAAATATGGCCCGAAAGCAACGTCTTGAGGGTCCCATCTATTGATGGAACTCTTCTCAAAATCTACAACAGCGCCGAATATGGAGCTGGTCTAGACAGAATGTTAAACTTTGGACCATAAAAGCAAGATCAAGGTAAGCAATGATAGCCTTTTACACTTACAATAAGATATTCGGGAACACCAGGGGGAAGTCGTAAAATGATCCTTTGCTCTACGCTAATGACTCTAAGAGAGTAGATACAGGGGCAGGAGTAGGGAACTTTTCCAAATCGCTTGGATTTCCTTAATAATTTATCTTTCGAACTACAGATGCGTTTTTGAGACGAAGATTCTGCCAGTGAAATCGAAATGAAGGCAATACCACTACGCCATAGAAATAAAATCAAAGCTGTGCATTGCTGTTACGAACAGCTACAGGTTCTTGGTAAATAGCACAATTTAAAACTCTGCTAGCTTACCGGCCACATGGGTATGACGGTTAATGAACTTACTAGGAAAGATTCAGCGCTAGACTCAGCACTAGCAGATACTTCGATTAATATTTCACTTGGCAACCTCAAACAAGGAGTAGGGAGTAGAACGCTCATAGCAACAAGCAATGAGTAGAGTGCCTTGAAATTATGCGTAACAATGAAACTGTGACTCAATAGCAAAAACAGATAGAATTCTCTAAAAGGACAGCAGTCTTTATCTTCTTTAAATTAGTTTAAGCGTCTGTCACGCTCAAGCAGAGACACACTTAAACCAAAAGGTATGCCAATTGTGAAAGAATAGTAGATTTCCAACACCAGGAACCTTTGGTTTTTCTTAAGAGAAAATAGTTTTGGGTAACCCTTTCCTGTTCCAAGTCTATGTCAGGAACCACTTTGACCCGGAGACGAAACTGTTTATTTGTAAGATCTTCTTAGAAATACTCCCCAAAGGTTTTCCTTCTCAACATTGATAGAGTAGAACAAGTGCACTAAAGGTAAGCAGCTCCTCGAAATTATTTAAAGGAACAGTCATTCACACTACCCATCAAGTAATCCCCTATGACGGCTCCTATTACAGAGGTCAAGGTTTTCCTTTTTCTATTTGCCGTTTCTTCTGGCTTTAGTACTAAGGCGGAACTTTACCGATTCTATAGGATTAGATGGTTCCTTCTTACTTTCAGAGCCTCTAACTTTCACTTTACTTTGACAGCTCTTCCACCCCACATTTGCCTGGAACGTTCTTGTGTCCAGGAACTCAGCACAGGGAAACGTAGCATCTATCAGCAATCTCACTCAGAGATCTGCGGCATTGCTGTACCAACTTGGATCGTATTATTGGCAATTCTAAAAATGTATCTTTCTCAGTAGAAATAATCACCACGCAAAATCAAAGATTGACATTGCGAAAAAAATAGTGATTTTCATTAGTCCGTAAAAAATGTACCCAAAAATAATTCTAAGCTGACTAAAATTTTAGGGAGTATTTTTTGACAGAAGCCAGGTACTTCACAAAAAGCTCACTAGTTTTGCAGTCAAATCGAGATCTCTCGACCAATCACACCCCATTGGCTATTTAGTCCATAGAATACTGAACGTGTCCATTCTCTCTTCTTCTTTCAATAAGTACTGGTATCGTGAACATTTTTGATCTTAAAATTTTGATCAAACATGACACTACTCGCTAATAATGCGTCTCTTAATTCTGTGTCTGTATGATAATGTGCGAGATATCATATTTCTTATATAAGTAACGGATTTTATATTTCATATCGCTTCCCTATGTAGTCTAAGCTAACAAAAAATAAAACCGGTTATAAAGGGTGGGCCATCTGCTGCTTTTTAGATTAAGTTATATGGACACTGACAGCTCTTTCGCGCTCAAAAAAATTTACAGAAACACAGTATTAACATATTTCCGCTGTACGAAATGAATCGATTTACGCTTGAAAAACGTTAGGAAATATTGAGAGCATGTTTCCAAAGTGAGTGCTGTGTTGCTGAAACAGTGCGAATTTTGAAAGAAATTTCGGTCGATTATTGCACCAACTGTGCGATATTATGCTGATAATCCAGAATCGATCCAAGCACTTAAGCACAATATTGATCGAGCTATTCGTGAAATAATGGGTTGACAGCATGGACTACTGTCAAGCCAGCCTTGGCAGCCATTTAAATGAAATTATTTTCCATAAATAATCGTAAAGTGTACTCTCTTCAAAAAAGCAAACAAATTTTAAAAATGTCAAATGTATTTTTTTTATAGCAATTTTAAAAAAGAATCCAACAGATGGCCCACCATTTACAAGAACATGACCCGCAGACTGTCTGCTTTTCGTAAGGAATAATGAAAGGAACTTTCTTCTGGTTTGTCGATTGACACGCGTGACCACCTAATAATATCCCCTTCGAGTTAGGGTAAAAAATCCTACCTAACATATATTGAACAGCTGATTTATGTATGTAAATATTCTTTCAAAAATGTGGGTTTTGCTAGGACAGTAATTGTATGTCTATTTCATTCAATTGACAATAATAATAATACAAAATGTCCATGACTCTTTGACAGCATTAACTAGGAAGGTATTCGGAAAACAAGGGACAAACCTGTTAAGCATGCCTAACTAGGGCCTTGGTACCCGCCCAATAGTTCAGTTTTAAAGCATCTTCGCTGTAAAGGTCCATTCACAGCTCAGCGACTTGCATATACGAACGAGCGAATATTCGCAAATTTTAACATTTCACTCACAGCAACTTTTTTTCTGGTCGCAGCAATCTGCGTATTTCATTTGTCATTCGTTACCACCAAGAAAAAATCAAAAGAATTGTGAGGTTAAACTCTCGCGAATGTTTTGGTCGCGCGAATGTGGATTGCGTTCCACATCTGTGGAATGTGAATACAATTTAACAGTTCGCAAGAAGTATTCGCGGAAAAATCAGAGAATTGTTAATTTCTGCGCAGAAACTAAATAAAATTCAACTTTTTTCCTATTAACCGATGGATAAATTAAGGTCTGTTCTTTTGGAATAGTAAAGTTGTCAATTGTGTGCCTTTAAATGTACTAAAAATAGGTTGTTCGCAGTTCTCCCATTCGCCTGTCGCTGAGCTGTGAATGAACTTTAAAGGAACCCTTCTTGTGTTAACGGAGTCGTGCTTGACTGTAACCTTCTTTCTTTATTCCAATTTTCTGATAAGAGTCATAAGTATTAAAGTTCCACTTAAAGGCGTACGTTCCACGGTTTGTACTAAATACAAAAATATATTTAAAAAAAAAAAAAAAATTCTTTGAATTTCTATCTTTTTTTCCTTTAATTCATGTTGCTATTCTTTCATAGCTATAAAGAAATCAAAAACAAGATAAATTCAGTGAAATGGAATGAACAATAATAAGTGTAAACATGTAGAACGGTTTTCAGTAACTCCTCAAAAGGATCCAGTCTATTTTTTTAATCATTCTCCTCCACTGGTATTCATAAATCCAGTCAATGAAGTTATTTGACAAATTGTCGTTGTAAAACTCACGTTTTATCACACAAAGACTCAATCCTCTGAGTGTGAGTTCCATCGAGAGCCACAAACGGATTATCAGGATCACTATGATTAACTTTTTTATGCACAAAGCCGCTTTCATTAGACAGTCATATGCCTTGCACTAATCCGTGTGAATTGTAGGATTAGACGGACTCACGTGCTTTTTAATTAGATGAATTAATGCTTCTGCGCTTCGGATATTTTTTGGACACTCTTCCAGTCGCAAATCTTCCGATCCATCCTCAATCATCCCTAGCACCCTGCCTTTGTTGAACTTTCTCCGTCCAAAGTTGCTCTCATCGATTTGGACTATTTTGCCTAGCCCTCCAATCGTCATAAAGAGCCTTTTGCGAAGTAAACCGTTGCCCCTTTATCCGCTGTTTTAGGATTCCCCATAAGTTTTCCATAGGGTTTAAATCGGGGGACTGTGGAGCGCAATCTAAAACATTAACTCCCTGAGCGCCTAAAAATTCTTTAACGAACTTTGAGGTGTGCTTCGGATCGTTGTCTTGTTGAAACCTCCACAAAAAAGGCATCTCTTCCTCAGCATAGGGAAGCACGACTCTGTCTAAGATGTTCTTATACACAAAGCGGTCCATTATTCCCGTTATTTGGTGTAAAAGACTCCATGTTTGAGCCGGAAAGCATCCCCAAACCCTAAACGGAACCGCCCCCATGCCTCAAAGTAGCTTGGATGTTTCCCCGATTTAACCGTGTCCCTGGCTCTCGACGAACGTAAACAATACCATCAGTAGATAAGATATTAAATTTGCTCTCATCGGAAAACAAAATGGTTCTCCATTGTGTCAGAGACCAAGTTGAATATTTATGAGCAAATTGAAGTCTAAATAATATGAAATTAGAAGCAGTTTTTTATCAAACAAAGCGCCTACCTTTTTTGACGGTGTTTCAAGGTTAATAGAGGCTCCTTAACAGCTCGGTATGACCTCAAATTACTTTCTTTTGCACGTCTACGAACTGTGCTTGCATCAATTGACAAGTTGAGGTCCTTCACAATTGCAGCTGAGGACCGCAAAGGGTCTCGCCGGATAATATTTATGATTTTTTTTATCTGTTTGCGTGTCTGTTTTTCGGGGACGACCACCAGAATGAAGCGTTACAATTGCAATGGGAAAGAGTTGATTCGTGAATCTTGAACCGTTCAGCTATCTCTCTTTGTTTCAATCCGTTTTTAAAAGCCTCGATTACCAGCTCATTTGTTCGGGAATTATACTTATTGCCAGCCATTTTGTATACGCAAATATAGTGAAAACTGAATAAAAAAAAAACTGCCTATGAACATAATTTTATTGATAAAGAACACTATTTTACTAACCTGATCTGAATATCCCGGAAGTCAAAACAGAAATGAGGAAAAAATAAAAAACTTGCATATGTTTTGCACAGCTGTATAGTTGGCAAGCTAACATTTTCTCCGGTAATAACAAACCTAACTGTACTTTTTTCCATTTTTAGTGCTAAAACCTAAGAATGTACTGTCAGTAACAGATATATCTTGAAATTTTTCAAAATATTATCTTTCTTTGTACAGTTAGTCAAACAAAACTTCAAGAGAAAAAAAAACTTGCAAATGTTTTGCACACTACTGTATGTATGCTTATGGCACCACTTCGCCTTCGGTAGCAGTCCACGATTTTCGGCAAACTCAACGGCTTTTCCTTCATCACCTGCACTTAAAACTCCAGCATAAAAGATGGTTTACATATAAAATTATGTACAAAAACTACCGAATTTCCGGAACAGACGAGCTATATTCCACTGCTTTTTAACTTCTTCCGAATATAACCGCCGCTTTGCAGCTTCTTCCCCATTATCAGTCAAATTATTTTCAAATGAAGTTCTTGTACTCGGCTGAGATGAAAGAAAAGTTTCTTGAGCCATAGTAGCAAAATTCACAGCACACGACAGTTTGTCATCAGAAAACGAAATTCATGCACTGCAACGGTTGAAATTATCATAACCGCCTATGATATTAACCGTTATTAGACAACGAAATGCTATTCTCATTGCAACTGCAAAATACAGTATACTCCGTGTAATTAGGTCACTTTACTTTAATTATTTTAATCCAAAAATTAATTTATGCCGAATTCAATTTGGATGGCAATTTTTTCCAGCTAACAGTGGGTATGTGGAGCGCTTCGTGTGATTCATTTATTTAAACTCCGCATTCCGGAGTGGTTTGGCGGCTTACGCTACTTCGTCGTTCCGCTAAGGGTATGTCAACAACTATCAGGCTGGGGCTAAGTTTATTAGAGAAAAGCTTTGTGCCGGCCAACAGTGGGTAAGTGGTCCAACCTTAAATATATATCGCACACTGAAAACAAAAGTGCCACTAAACAAAAAACCTAATTTTCGAATATGGCCGATTAAAGTTTTGGACTTAATTCAATGGTCAATAGCTCTAAAAAAAAGTTTTAAAAATTTTCCACCTCTTGTGGAAATTAACCGAAGTATCAGGACGGGTATCTCCACAAAGGGTGCGTGTTATATATCGGAACCTAGATGTCGCTCTAACTCAAAAGTGTAAATTTTTGTATAGTGCCACTTTTATTTTCAACGTGGGATATGTATATCAAAATTCTCAGAAAAATGCCTCCTAACACGTATTCAAATTTCATCGAAATAGGGGAAATTTTCGGTTTTCTAAATAATTACCGTTAAAACTAATAATTGTTTAATTTTAACACATTGTAAAGAAAAAATAAATTAAGAATCGTTCCAAGTCCCTTTATGTTAACTTGGATGTACTTAGCACTATAAATCGACTAAACATCCGTTAGTTGAGTTAATAAGGAATAAAACATGCATTTTACTAGTCAAAACCGAAAACTTAAACAAATTGTAAAAAATAAAAAAACAAATTTCCTCTCCAAAATTGTTACTAAACCATTTTAAGTAAAAAAAAATTATTTTAAGTGCAAAGTCGATTTCCTATATTCGAAACCTCAGCCTTAACTATTACTACTTGTCTATGCTTAGAAAGCAATTGAAAATTCCACAACTTCCAGAAAAAAAAGTGAAAACAAACGAAAATAATAATAAAAATGCCGACCTTTTGCTGTCAAAAAGATAATTAAAAATATTTACTTGGAGAGACGCAAATCTATCCATCAATAGAGGAAATGTTAATAAGGGAGCATTATCCTACAACCATTTTCTTTTCAAATGTTTTGAAAATAGATACACACACATGTATGTATGTATGTATGACACATTATCGATTTTACTATGAAAACAAAAACACTGCATCAGTCAAATAAAAACGCACTGCGACCTTGAGGAAGTCCACTATTTACTACGATACAACAGAAAAGTGAGTAATAATTACAAGTATAAAACCTTAAAACAGCGGCTTATTAATTATCTAAGCATTTATTACTCATTGGAGTTCTGTACATCTACCGAAGACACTACACAATCTATTACCATCACAACCACTCCTTACCAAAGAAATGTTCCTATGTGTAGATACAGAACAAAAGCAGATAGAGTAAACAAAAACAACATAACAATGTCATTGAACTATTCATCGTGCACTTGAAATGAAAAATCATACCTAACCACGATTGACAAAAATATAACCACCACACACACCTTCAATTCTTACCCAAAAAAAAAAAGTAAAAATAATTTAATTACACAGTAAATTCTAAACAACAGAGCACACAAAGACCGAACCGTATCTATCTATGTGCTAACCTCCAATGGCAGCGGAATGGATTAACAAAGAAATCTCAACCTATTTTCTGCATCCAAAAATATTCTTTTCCCAACGCCCTTGCAAGGAAAACGAACAGAAGCAAAACAAAATCTATGCATTTGCCGGCACTGTAGCTTTTCTTTCCAACATAAGATAGTCCCTGAGTTATAATCCCCTCTCCAAATGTACACAAGAAAAACAACCCTCGCTGCCTGCATCAAATGTTGCCAAACAACAAATGCACTCACACACACAGGCAAACACAAATGGTGAAGTATGTCGCTTCCTCTCGCATCTCAGTTTATCCCATAAAAACTTTGTGCTAAACAGAACACCGCTCAATTTAGTTGGGAATTCAAATTCGAAAACAACACTGGATATGTGTTTGAAAGTTCAGTTACCCCTGATAAAATGGGAAAGAGCTACAAAATGAAAAAAAAAAAAGCAACAGCTGAAAAGAAGCAGATGGTTTAAAGCACACTCCAGAAGAAAAAAACAAAAATATTAAATAACATACGAAAGCTCTTCTTCCACATCACAAAAATATTTTGTTTCCCCTCTTCAAAGTACGCTATACTTCAAAAAGTAATAAATAAAAAAAAAAAAAAAAAAAAAAAAAAAAAATAATAATAATAAAACAAACTAACCTTTGCTGGTCATGAACAGGGAAGCGACAAAGCGTTGACGATCCATCGCTACATCCGAACATGCAACGCCTGTTGGTTTTCCTCGTAACGCTGTCGCCACCAACGGTTTCAGCAGAGCTTTTGTTTAGACTGTTATCCGTTGTCGCGCTGCCATTGCTGCTGCTCATCGTTGTTAATGATGTTTGCGATGGTGGAAATGAAAAAGCACAACAAATAGCTTTACAAGCTCAGCTTTCGTTCTCTTTTCAAGCTGGTGGTGGTATATTTTCCGCCTTGAACTTTCAGTACAAGTCACAAAAAAAAAAACCAAAAAAAAAGCTGAACAATGAACAGATTTCTTCTACAAATAACCCGGTAAAATGTAATTTGATAATTAGCGTTAAATTATTTTCGTATTCGTCTTGGACTTCCGTATTCGATTAAAAGATTAAACTAATAAATCACTTGAGTGTATCTTAAATAAAAGATACTAGTTTCTCCGGCGAACAGCAAGCCGTCACCGATTCAGTCTAAAAGCCGAATGAAAAGCTGCGCGTTGTGGCGTCTGCATAGAAGCGGACCCAAAGAATTTCCTGGATGCGAAAAGTTCACTCAAAAAAGCACAAACGTTATTTAAGCGTACTTCGATCTAAAAGTGTTTTTATAAACTTTTTTTTTTGTACATACATAAGTGAAGAAAAAAATATTGACCGTATAACAAAGAAGCACAGATAATAAACTACCCAGATGTCTCATTCATATGGAAACAAGTGATATATGAAAACGAAATTCAATAAAAAAAAAGCTTTTTAAAAAGCTTAAACTTCTTACAAAAGGGAAAAAATCAGAACACAGAACATTTGTTTTTTCTGCTCACTTTTTAGTCCATCGTGTCACTCACACATACCCTTGTTTACCTT
This sequence comes from Pocota personata, assembly GCA_963082735.1. Taxonomy (NCBI): domain Eukaryota; kingdom Metazoa; phylum Arthropoda; class Insecta; order Diptera; family Syrphidae; genus Pocota; species Pocota personata. The sequence continues at coordinate 39,078,255 of OY720431.1, forward strand.
CACTTCAAAAAAGAAACAAAAAAAATATTTTTTTCGACTGCGGTCACCGAGTTCTGATGCCGACCCGTTGGTAGGATGGATATGGAGTATCTGTATATATCGTATATATACACTGCATCAAAAAATTGCATTACACCAAATCATTTGCCAATGAAACCGTATTTTTTTTTCCAAAATACAACGCCATCGTTAAAAAAGTTTACCAAACATTTTTCGATGTCATATGTTAATCAGGATTAAAAAAAGAAAAATTTTAAAAAAAAAAGTTTTTTTTGACGAACACACCCAAAAGTTGTGCTTACAGCCTAAAATTCGACTCAATTAATTGCACATACACCGTTTCTGTCGTAAATACTCGGTTAACGGTAAATATTTTTGCTGCAGTATTTCATATTCTTTTAATTTTATCAATACTTCTGTTAGATCGAAATTCTGTTTGTCCTTTGACATTTCTTCAGCACAATTTTCACAGATTTTGTTAATTTTTTTTTATTGTTTTAAAGAAGCAGTATCCCGCAAAGTATCTTGTAGCAAGGTCGTTGACCTGCGGTACCTTGACTGATATTGCGTCTTCATCTGGTGGATTAACTATATTGTTCGTATTCATGTTATTTTCAAAACATTCCTCATTCTTAAGAATGTCGTGATTTTGTGATAGCTCTTGGGTAAGTATTATTTGTTCTTTTGTTCTTTGTTCAAAATAGCATTCCAATCCACCTCTAGATATTCCGAATCGTCTTCTTCGCAGTTGGAACATTTCGATTTGAATAAAATTTATTTTATATATAACTTTGGCTAACAGTTCAATGCCGCAGGCTACAGATCTGCTTAGAACTTGAGTAGCCAACATCACGTTCATTTTCTGAAACTCAGTAAGATCAATGTGTGCCGATGTAAGTTTTGGACATATTTTGGTAGTATTATTTTTTTCGGTGTTATAAAGGTATTTAATTAATTGTATTTAATTATATTTAAGTAAGTTGTTCCGAATACTCTTTATAAGATGAGGAATATCATACATTCCATATATGAATTTCCTGATGGAAAATTATTTAAAATTAATAAAAAAGGAACAGTTAAATACGATAAATGGCTAGCTTTAGCAGAAGAGTCTCGGGAACACATAAAAAGCCTTAAAAAGCCCTATATATGCAGCAAACATTTTAAGAATACCTTTATTGGAAAGAAATATTTAAAAAAAAAAAATGCTTACCCTTCTCTCTTGTTAAAACGAAGTGGTGCTATATTTGATAACGAGTTCATTTGTTTTGATCCAACGAGAGCTTACATATGAAAACTGCAATAAATTAGTCATGGATTCGAATGATGTTACAGTAGAAGAACTAAACTTGTCTTCCTAATCTGTCCTAATAGTGGTATTGCTCTGGAAAAATTTTAAATGGGTCCTTGATAAGAATTTAAATAAAAGTAGAATTTCCAGAAATAAAATAAAAAAATTGCAAAATGTAATGAACGCTTAAAAAGTAAACTCGACAGATAAATTGATAGTGATTATTGGGAGGTTGGGAGGGTGGGGGTCTATATCCTGCCACGTACTTGTCCGTGTCCCCTGGAAACTACTTCAGTTAAGGTGATTTAACTGCAATTTATTACTAACCTAATTTAAGTTAATGGTTACTTTGGTAAGTTAGTTAGTTTTTTTAAAATAGTTTCGAAGATTATTCACCTTCACTTAAGTAGGCCAAGAGCAGTGATCAGTTATTATAAGGGCATAAATATAAAATGCAGTATGCAAAATTCATATTCATACCCATTTTCAGAGCAAATTTGTATCCACAAAGTTTACAGAGTTTTTATTTATTTAATCAAGTGCTGAAAATATTAAGGTACATACATACAGACAAAATAACAAGCACACAACATAAGCCCAACCATTTGCACATACATATATATATATATACGATCTATACAGATACTCCATATCCATCCTACCAACGTGACCGCAGTCGCACAAAATATTTGTTTGTTTCTTTTTTGCAGTGAAGGTAAACAATGGACTAAAAAGTGCAGTGAGCAGTAAAAAAAAAATTTTCTGTGTTCTGATTTTTTCCCTTTTGTAAGAAGTTTAAGCTTTTTAAAAAGCTTTTTTTTTAGTGAATTTCGTTTTCATATATCACTTGCTTCCATATGAATGAGACATCTGGGCAGTTTACTATCTGTGTGGGTAGTTTATTTTCTGGGCTACTATATTATCTGGATTTACAGTTAGAAAAAGCTTTTTATTTATTTTTTATAAATTTCCGTTATATTTTTTTTTTTAAGCAATATGTGAATGTTGCAACGCTTTTTAGCAGCTTTGGTTTAAATACAAAAGGATTAAAAGCAAAGCACTGAAAAACTTTAAAGAGACAAACAAAAATGTCTAGCCAAGCTGAGTGTATAAAAGTACTCAATGATGAGATCACTCCTCCATCGCAAAGCTACGGGCTTTTATTTCAGGGTCTTAAAGAAAATATGTGTGCGAGGTCTTTTTAAGTGACAGATGAAAACTTTTAATCTGTCAGAAATATGTAAAATGTAATGGGCCAGCGCACACTGAATCATTTCCCCCGGGGTAAAACTGACTTTATAGAAGAGGGAAGGGCCATGGTGTAGTGGTAACATCATCGCTTGACACGCTGCAGGTTCACGGTTCAAATCCTGATGTCAAGAATCATCTATTTCGCATGAAAAAAATAAAAAAGTCGACTAATTGCGAAAGCTTATGTCAACTCCACTGCGAAGGCATAACACTGGCAGTAGGGTGGTCATATGGCTAAAATGACATCAGGAGGACGAAAAAAAAAATACTATGAATCATAAGTAACGACAATAACAACAAAACAAAAATACTCCCCAGTTATCTGGACGCCACCCTTGGAGTTCACTGAAACTTAATACCAGCTGAGTTTCAAACCAACTACAAGTGTAAAGTAAGAAACGGAGTAAAATGTACATTCAGCGATGAAGTGGTTGAACATCGTGGGAAACCCAATAAACACATAAGTTGTCAATTTCGATAGGTAAAATACTCACAAATACCACTACAATGAAAATCGGTTCATGTACTATAACACAATTTTCCCCTGCATTATTCATCCAGTGTGCGATTGAAGTAAAAGATATCTTACTCCGGGGGAAAATTGATCCAGTGTCCTCTGGCCCGATGAACACAAAGAGTGGTTGGTAGATAAAATTATTAAATGCCTTTAAAGCGGACCTTACACGGTCAATCGATTGACATCAAGCGTGGTGTATGTGTGGATTAACGCTACCCCTTACACAGTTCAATCGATTGAAATTAAATTTCTAATTTTTGTGAGCTTTCGTGGTGTACGGATGTGCGATCAGTGAAACGGATGATTGTATTTCTCTTGCACTTTGCATAAAGTGACATCCGCTTTTTGTGCATCTGGATACTTTTCTTTATATTTTGTAGTAAAACTTTATATTGTTGCAATTTTTTATTTCGATCGCTGTCATCTTTCCTTTGCACATCCCATAACCTCAGTAATGACCGACAAGTTTCAATTAATTCCGATACAAATGCTCGGTCTCCATCATCCCTCAATTTTCCGCAGCGCCAGACATGTTTCCTCTTCTGTGACACAACACATAATGAACCAATTGTCAATCCTACCCTTACACACATCAATCAGCATGACGCCAGTCATGCAAAATCAAAAATATTTTGATTTTCGTCAATCAGACTTCACCTAATGTGTGTGATGCATACAGATATATTTTCGCAAACACATGTAAGTGATTGATGTCAATCGATTGATCGTGTAAGGGCCGCTTAATACTCCAGGACGTTCTACAGTTGAGGTACAGATGTAATGTACATGCAGGTACCTGCGAGTAGATGTTAAATGGAACGTAATATTTCTCACTAGTGGTAAAACCTAACTTTAGTTTTATTATTTTCGTTCGTTGCGTTTGTCCCTCTGACACCACATTTTAGCTTCTTAACTATTAAGCGAGAAACATAATTAACATTCGCCTGCATATGCACGCATATGTTAACCCACGAATACTCACAGTCTTATCATCCAACACATAACAAGCTCAGCGTCGATTCGTTAAATATTCGTTCACTTTTGCAAACATGAACGAACATGAGAGAGAGCTGTCTCAGTCTCTCATTGCATATGTAAATCTGACAGTTTCATGCTTATTATGAAAATATTCAAAAAAAAACGTCGGACTACGAATTTGTGCACATACGAGTAGTAATAGAAAGTGCTCGCAAAAATAGGTGCATTTTCAATAAAAGAGATTCCTTTTATTTTGATAAAATGAAAAAAAAAAAGGAAAGGACATGGGATGATGTTTCAAAAGAAACGGGCAAATGATTTGTAGATTAATTTGATAGATAGGTCCGCAGGCGAAAGTATTATGGTTATAGGTTGGAATTAACAGAATATAGGAAAAAATTTAGTTCATTTATGACATTAGCTTATGTTTCCCAGTGTTGTTTATGGTTGAGCCTTTAACCTTAGAAACATGTATGGGGTGCTGGACTCCCCAATCACTTTTCTGTGATGAATATATGCAACAATTTATTCCACACAAACGTCATACCTCAGCATTTTCGATATATTGTACCGTTAGCTTCGTAAAAATAGTGTATTCGGATTAATTTTTCAATAGGTTTCGTGTGAGTGAGCCAAGAACGACAACCTACATACACGTGTTACATATATGCACGATTCTTAAACAAGTCATGTGAAACAATGCAGGTGTAATTTAAAAAAAACCGTTATTTTGACTCCAATTTGTTCTTTTTCATATGTAAGCATGTGTTATATCATTGAAAATCTGAAAAAAATAGTATCCAAAGTACATTAACAAAATATGTACGTATTCAAATTATTAGACCCTACGGGATATGATATAACCAATAAATTACCTGTGAGCGTATACGGATCCTTCGAAAAATTTAACAAGATGGTTCCAATTATATCCTTAAGGGCCAAAAACCTCTCAGTCATATACAATTAAGAATTACATCTGGTTGGAATCTCCTGTAACAATTTTAATGAAATATGTACTTTCAGATTGAGATTTTCAGGCACCCTATGATCGATAACTTTAACGATCTCTTTTACACCGTTAATAAGATTTACAGCAGGAAAGTGGAATATCGTACCTTGTCCAACCAACTTCAGGGTATGGGCAAAGCACGCCAAATGCCTATCAAAAGTATTGCAATCTGTTTTTACCATATTTAATGCTTTGATTTATCTTTAGAACACTTTGAGTTTATTTTGTTTTGATGTTTATATTAACCAAAAAATCAATCTATCGAAAGCTCGATCGATAAAAAACCATCGAAAACATCGATGTTTCAATCGATTTAATATCGCCCATCCCTAGAAGAACATTTTTTTTGAAAATATTTTCCGCCACTTAGAACTGTGTTCTTTGAAGTTTTGTAAAACTTATTGATGGAGTAAAAGGAAAAGGTATAGGGTAGAGTTAAGGAGTAGATATAAAAGGAGAGAGAGTGAGGTAAGTACGCGCGTAAATTTTAAATTATTGCAATTATAGACTTTTGGAAATACTGAGGAAGGCACGTTATTCCATATTCCTGTTGAATGGATGGAAAACGATCTCCAGACGGATAGCCGGGACAGAACTATGTACATGTGTATATATTCGTTGTTTAAATGCCGGTACAGGAGCGCTACGCATCTAGCAGTCCAACGGTATTCGAGTGAAGGGATTTGGCTTCATACAGACCGATCACCGACCAGTCTACAAGTTTGTCGCGATCAAGTAAATTCTTGCATGTGGTGGGAGCTTCCGCTCAAACATGCGAGTTATATTCAAGTTTCGGATGAAAATTAGCTTTTTAGATTGTGGTCAAGACCGCAGGAGTGAAAAGCCGTTTAAAATTTTTGAGGAATCCTCAATCTTCTAGTTCCATTGAGTAGCAATTAGATTCTTCAATATTCGATTCACAGACAAGTCAGCTCTGGGATTTTAAATGTTGAACAAAACTAGGTTGTATGCATCCCAATTGATGATTGTACCAATGTTATGAGTTCATTTTGGTAGACATTCGCTTCCGGTGAGATTCAACTAGACTTGGGGCGAGTCACGGAAAGGAGGTCATTGCTGTACTTAATCAGAAAAAGGCACGGAGAAAGTATTGAGCCCTGGGGAACACCGGCATTAATCGGGAATGGTGTAGAAGTACATACGTCCATCTAATACAAAGTGCAACCATCGACCACTTAAAAAACTCGTGGTCCACTTCACGAAAATGTCACCGATGCCATGTTCTGTTCCGTTATTCTCATTTATTTATGCACACTCAAAAAGCTGTCTGAGTGCATCTCCTTTTATATCAGCAATCAAGTTAAAAAACGCTCAAGCTTTCACCGAAAAACCAATTCTGATCTCTCACCTTCTAATTTATAAATAGACATTAAGGACACCCAGTAAGATACTCCCATTTTTATTATTTTTTTCCTTCGAACTCCTTTCAACTAGCTTTCACCACTCATCATGTAATAACTATTTCCATCTAACCTATCCTAATTATTGTTCATGTATTCGACTATGTACTTACTAAAAAAGCTTATGATAACCTAACACATTTTTCTACGCAGTTGCATTTCGCTTTATCATCCAGCTTTAAGTGTAACTTTCAACTTGTCTCCTGTTGTGCTTTTATTTTTGAGTGCTTTCTAAGCACTAGCATAGAAAAAAAAAAGCTTATTCACAAAAAACAAATTACAGATCTAGAATCAAGAAAAAAGCACACAACCAAAGACTTTGTGCATTAGAACAGTTTGCATCATAGCCTCGGTGGCGCAGTAGGCAGCGCGTAAGTCTCATAATCTTAAGGTCGTGAGTTCGAGCCTCACCCGGGGCATTACCTTTTTTTTTCTTCGTTTCTATTAATATTCTCATAAAAAAAAACATTCCATTATTATCGGCATCTATTTGATAATTAATTTCTGCCATTTAAAGTTAGTCTTGGTAATAAAGTGTAACTTACATCATGAGGGACAATTAAAAGTAGTTAATGTCTTAATTATCAATAAATGTCCAAAAGTCATAAACTTACAATTTCAAGGACACGACACATGAAAGACAACCAATTGCTATAAAAATCCAATTGTTGGTCGTAAATATATCGCGTGCGACAGTAAAACACTGTTTTATGATAGAAATAAGCATGTAACACAAAAGTGTCATGGATAGTTTTTTTTTTTCTTTTCTTTGTTTTTTGCAACAAAATGCAAGTTTATTGCTAAGCAAAGGACGCTGCAACTATACATAGTAAGAAGATAATGTTTAATAACAATAGTGAACATAGTCGATTAACATTTGTGAATGTGAACATTGAACAACTATCATTACAACAAAATAAATTATAACGCGGCAACGTACAGAGTGTGTGGCCCACCCACCCACAGTGGAGACACAGCAGGGAGGCCGGGCAATAAAGTTAATTGCTTGTTCCCATTTTTTTTTTTTTTTTGGTTGAATATTCTTTTAGCCTCCACTGTTTTATCGAATCCAATTCGCTGTAAGCTTGGTTTTTATTTCATTCTTTTTTTTTAATGATTTTATCGGAGATACGAGTACACAACAAAAAGTTGTAAACTATGCAAATTATTTCCAGTGGCTTGCCACTTGTGTGTCTTGTCTATGATTTGCATGTGCGACGGGCCCGGGATGGTGGGCAAACAATGACAAATTTGCAACGAGTCATTCGATCATGTTACACTTAGCGAGTATTTGATTTAGAAGGAATCAATTGGTTCAAATGCGACCGACCAATTAATCTTTTCTTTTTTTTTGTTTTTGTATTTTAATTAGAGAAGAGATTTTGAGCTTAATTTACGAGAGAGAGAGCGAAATGAATAAGCTTTTGAATTAATTAAACAATTAACTTGTTTAAAACACATTTAAAGTCATTTGGTTTCGTTGGACTTTAATTGAACAAATTGAGGGCGACTTTCTTTGGTTTGTCTCCGAAGCTTCGTTTTTTTACTTAAGCTCTTAATGAAAGTATGGTTGGTATTGGGTGGTATTCTGAAATATGAAGTCAAGCTGTTTACTCAATTTCATAAGAATTTGCTTAACATGTTAAAATTCGTTGACCGAGTTAGTGCTCATGTTGTGAGATTGATCTCATTTCGAATGCTCGATGTACGAGGGCCGCCTGATAAGTTCGCTTTCCTAAGGTATTAAGTGAAAGTGGAAATCCGATTAAAAGAATTTATTTCTCCCTCGAGTGAAATGCATTTCTCACATCGGGCATACACATCGGGTGGTGGGTCTATCGTTGAAAAACCTGTGTCTTTTAAGGCCTGTCCCGCGCCGTGTTAACAGGCGAGTTATCCTGCAAAAACAACACTCCGTGCCCGAGTTTCCCTCGTCGCTTCCGTACGATCGCTTCACGTGCCTGAATCAATAAATTTGAGTAATATTGACCATTCATCGTGTCGTGGGGAGGTAATCAGTCAGCAAAACACCTTCGCTGTCCCAAAAAACAGTCGCCATTAGCTTCGAAGCCGACTTTTCCACATTGAATTTCTTCGGCGGCCTCTCCCTTTTTCAATCCACTGCATAGACTCTTGTTTGGACTCCGGATCGTATTGGCGAACCCAAGTTTCATCTACAGTTATGATTCGGTTGCAAATTTCATCCAGATTGTCCCCGGCTAACTCCAAAAAATCTTTACAGCACTCGGGTCGTCGTTGCTTGTCGAACGACGTGACCACTTTCTGTATACAGCGCGCAAAATTTCTTCTCAATCAGTAACACAATGGGTAGTATTCTAAAAGATGAGCAAGATTTCAGAGTCTAAGCTAATATGCTTGATGTCACATAGAGAAATCGATCAGCAGAGCTGAACTCACAAATGAGAACTTTCTCAGTTGCTTGACTTGATTAATGTGAGATCGATCTCTATGTAGTTTAGCTGTGAGCATTGCAGAAAGTGATCTCGATACCGGTGTTAAGTACTGAACCAGATCAAATCAGCATGTTTTTAATTAATCAAAAGGAAAGTAAATATACGAGTATGCACGATCCAATCGTTTACATGGCTTGCGATTCTTCGGAAACTTACTACGAGTATATGACTCACAATACAGTCGGTTGATGTAAACCAATATAGCGCAGAAAGATTCTTATTTTTTCGTCATTTGTTAAGGCACCACTACGCGTTTATAGCGTTTGTCCCAACAAAATTTCTTTAATTATTTAGATAAAGGAACTTTTCATCGATTTCCATTAAATTTTAGTATGATGTAGAGGCATTTTTCTGAGTATTTTGAGGTATAGTAAGAAATATTTGATGAAAATTTCATCAAAATCGGTGAGGAGGGGCCTTTTTTTCTAAATAATTACAAAAAGGTCAGTTATGAGATCTACACTTCTTTCTTTACTGAATATAACCGTTGAAAATCTTTACCATGATGACATGAAATTTTTCTGAAATTCGGCTATCCCGGCGGCTATTTATGAACTGAGTAAAGAAAATACCATGCTCAACAATTTACGACCAAGATCTCATATGAGCAACCATTTTCTTATCTTTTTGAATACGAATGCAAGCAATGACTTACGAGGGGCGGCTGATAGGTTCGCGGCCTGAGATACTCAACAAAGAGTCATTTTCTCATTAGTGATAGCACTAACTGCGGCACTCTGTGGTAGTATAAATATCACCTCGTTTCAATAATAATCTCATTTTGTTATTATCTGTGGTAGGATAAACACCACCATGTCAGCCGAAATCGGAAATTCTCGTAAAGTAAGAAAAAGGAAAATCACCTAAAGACATTTTCGAAGACATGTCATCGACTCTTCAGGAATCTGGGCCTTTGTATACCATGGTTAAAAAATGGACTCGCTTATTTCAACAAGGGCGAGAGGGCTGTGAAGACGACCTTTGCCCAGGCGTCCTGTGCCAGTGGACACTGAAGAAAACGTCGGAAAAGTTGAAAAATTTGTTTTGGCTAACCGAAGAATAAAAATGTGGTAGATAGCCGACGAGTTGCACATTAGCAAAGAACGGATTGGGGAAATTTTGCACGAGCATTTAAACATGAATAAAATTTGTGCGCGCTGGGTACCGAAAATGCTCACGCCATTCGACAAGCAATGACGACTCGAGTGCTGCAAAGATTTTTTGGAGTTAGCCGGGGGCAATCTCGACGAAATTTGCAACGGAATCATAACTGTAGATGAAACATGGGCTCGCCAATACGATCCGGAGTTCAAACAAGAGTCTATGCAGTGGATTAAAAAGGGGAGAGGCCGCCGAAGAAATTCAAGGTGGAAAAGTCGGCTTCGAAACTTATGGCGAAGTTATGATCCGTAGTAGAAGGATCACCCACTTTACTACATCCCTAGTGGTCCGCCTGTGGGGTTTGTCGGTTTGACATCAGGAAGTACCGGCAGACTTCCCGGTTTCGGATCACTTCGTCATTGAAGCCAATCGAATGCTGGTGTTTTTGCATTTGTGTGATCCAGTTGTTTTTTGGCCTGCGATTGTGTAGGAACGTTGATTGATATTGCCTTTTTGACAGGGTTCGAAGGATCTCTCCTTTGAACATGACAATACCAGCTGAGCCGGTCGTGCTCTATCTTGCTTGTGATGGGTTCATTTACATGAAGGCTTCCTCGAATCTGTGAACTTCCTATTCTATCAAGCATTGTTACTCCTGTTGTCATGCAAAGCATCTTCATCTCAGCTGCCGTTAATTTTACCTCATACTTTTTGTACATTGTCCAGCATTGTGAACCGTATATGAGCGCCGGACGTACAACTGCGGTGGGAACATTTTTTGATCTCAGAATATTAGGGAGTTTTCCCGCCACTTCATCCACTCTATGATTGATGTGATCATCACAAGTTGCTTCGCTATTGATCATATATCTGAGATATTTGAACTTTTCGAACTTGGGAACCACTTTTCCATTGAAGTAAATGTTTGGAATAGGCCGGTGTGGATCAGAGAACGAGCAGCGCAGATACTCTGTCTTTTTTGAACTAATACGGTACCCATTTCCCTCCAAAACATCCACCCATACATCAAGTGCTCGCTGCAGGGGCGTTTGATCTTCACTTATGATAGCTCCATCGTCAGCAAAGAATAACTGATCCACTTTGGGGTCCGTCATTTTTTCTTTTCAAGCAGATAATCAAAGACTGCAATAAATAGCTACGATGATGGTCAATACTACGCAAATTGACTCAGGCACGTGAAGTGATCGTACGGAAGCGACGTGGGAAACTCAGGCACGGAGTGTTGTTTTTTGCAGGATAATGCACCTGTTCACACGACGCGGGTTTCGAAACAGGCCATACTTGGCCCCGAGCGACTTTTTCCTTTTTTTCGATTTGAAAAAGCAGTTTCGAGGCCGGAGATTTGCAGATGAGAACGAAATCAAGGCGGCCTTAGAAAGTCATTTTAAAGGCAAGGAGAAAGAATGTTCTTTCGGTGGTATTAAAGCACTGTATGCCCGATGTGAGAAATGCATTTCACTCGAGGGAGATTAAATAAATAAATACAATTTTTTAATCGGATCTCTTCTTTCACTTAATGCTTTAGGCCGCTAACTTATCAACCGCCCCTCGTACACAATGTCGCAGGTCAGATTTCCGTTTTTTCTCAAGCCCGTGGTGCAGTGGTAACATCATCGCTTGTCACGCTGTTGATTCACGGTTCGAATCCTGAAGTCAAGAATCATCTATTTATTTCGCACGAAATAAATAAAAAAGTCGATCACTTGCGAAAGCTAAGTCAACTCTACTGTGAAGGCATAGCACTGGCAGTAGGGTGGTCATATGGCTAAAATGCAACTTGATCATGATGATGACCTCAGGAGGACGGAAAAAATTACTGTGAATCATAAGCAACGACAATGAGAGTAAAAAACAAACAAAATACTCCCCAGTTATCTGGACAGCCACCCTTGGAGTTTACAGAAACTTAACCCCACCTGAGTTTCAAACCACACCACTCTGTCTTTCTCTCTGTCTCTTCCCCTTTCCATAAAACGCCCGTGTCCTGAGTTAGTATAAGGGTATTCATATTCCCTTTAACACGTTCAAATTATAAAAAAAAAAGCCCGAACTATTTCTATGTATGAGTAGTTGGGGTTCTTCACTACTTGCAAATCCGTTAATCATTGTCGATTCTTCGTGGCAATTCCTTTAAATATGATAGTTTAATTCTCCACACCTTCAGAATTGGAAGAGTGATATTTTCTAGTGAGTCACCTGGACCCAGAGCTCGATTTTCAACATACCCAGGGGCACTGTGTAGATTTTTTTTTACGAGTATTCACTCTCACTCACAGTTGAACAAAATTGTAATTTTTTATTCCCAAATTTAGAAACTGAGAGTCATTTCGATTTCGTCGGAACTAATCTGATTAGCAAATATTTTGGCTAAAGTAACATCATAATTTAAATTTTGTTATGTCTCCCAAAACATAAGCTTAACGCTTAACAAAATAAACCAACGAAGATAATTATAATAATATTCCGACGCCATCGCCGACACTCAACCAACCCAGACCAACCCACAACAAAAATTAGTGTCAATCCTCAAGTAGCACTGGCATTTGATTTAATAATAAAAAGTTCAACTCTTCTCCCCCTCAAACTGTGCGTCTTATAATGAGTTTGAGTATCTCACTCACTTACCTTGTGCTTTCGTAAAACACGTAGAAGCAAACAAAAAAAGGTTAATAGAAAAAGAAATACGAAATAAGAACAACTAAAAGGAGAACAAACGGACTTGGCCTTCGTAAAGTTCAACAGCTTTTCTTGCAAAAGAAAGAAAAATGGAGAATGAGGAAAAAAAAAAAAAAAAACTAATTCTCATTAAAAGCGAAAAAAAAAAACTTAAATTCTCTATCATTAGCGTTCAGATGAACTTAATTGAACTGAGATGGGGAAAGAGTTTCCTTCATCTAGATACGGTACGTACTCTTTCATTGCTTATGCTCGTCAATCTGTACCGGGATGTGAGTAGGTAGAGAAAAAGATTAATTGATTAATCTACCCGACTGTGTGTGAAAGTAAAATTGGACGGAAAATGAAATTAAAAGATCCAATAGCTTTAGTCTTATTTCGGGAGTTTTACCAGCTAAAAAACTAGAGACAGTGGCTGACTGATTTTTACGCCCTTGATCTGGTTTTATCGTTAAAATAAATCAACATTAATCAGCGGTGTATAGTTTTTATTTATTACATCTCGAGATCTCGGCTTTTGTTCAATTTCTTGACGACTATTACGACAACGGCTGGCGACTACGATGACGACCAAATGTCTTGAGGGCGAATTGCAATGAGTGAGTGAGAATTTCCTAATTGCTCGACATTAATCAAAAACTAGAATGTCCTACACTGAAAGAAATGAGAAGTGATACAAAAAGTTTGTCGAACAGGTAATCCATTACTGAGATTTACTGATGCTTTGCTTCGCAGCTTCGCAAATTGGGAATCGAACCAATGTCAGACTGAAACTCCTCCTTATCATAAGGGTGACTTGGATTATTGACAATAATCCAAGACACACTTATGATAGGGAGGAGTTTCAGTCTGACATTGGTTCGATTCGCTAAATAGCCATGTATTACGTTGAAAAATGTTCTTCGCGGAAACTCCGAGCATTCCATTGATGTTACAGGGATGTTACTACAGGGCGATTATTTTAAAAAAAAAAATCGCTGCCAAGTGATGGCATATGTATATACAATTTACTAACACGTCACAAAAATAAATTAAATTTGGTTCAGACTGTACTCGAACTGTTTGACAGTACCATAAGTCATTAGTAGGGGCCGGATTTTCATGCATTAAAAAAACATGTTTTATGCGCATAACATGAGGGTGGCCGTGGTGTAGTGGAAACATCAACGCTTGTCACGCTCTTGGTTCACGGTTCAAATCCTGATCTCAACAATCATCTATTTATTTCGTCTGAAATAAATAAAAAAGTCGATCAATTGCGAAAGCTGAGTGAATTCTACTGCGAAGGCATAACACTGGCAGTAGAGTGGTCATAAGGCTTAAATGCAGCTTGATCGTGATGATGACATCAGGTGGAGGGAAAAAATACTGTGAATCATGAGCAACGACAAAAAGCAAAAACAAACAAGCTCCCCAGTTATCTGGACGCCACCCTTGGAGTTTACTGAAATTTAATACCACCTAAGTTTCAAACCCACTACACCAATCTTTCTTTCTCTCTCTCTCTCAATTTCTGCAAACGCCCGTGCCCTGAAATAATTTAATGGTATTCACATCCCATTTGGCGCGCGCAAATTATAAAAAAAAAAAAAAAAAAAAACCATGCAGCGAAAAATCTCAAAATATGCCCTAAAAATTGAAAAATTTGCAAGATAACAAAAATAGAATAAAAAATAAAGAACGCAACAAAAGTGAAGAACATATTCAATCTCAAAGAAATAACAAATATAACGAAATGTAAGGCAAAAAAAAATAAAATAAATTCACATTAAAATGTACATACAAAGGCAAGGTGAGAAGTTCTCGGCCTGACGCAGAGATGGCGTTCCAATCAGCAAAAACTTATGTTTCCTGCCTGGGTGCACTTCTCATTAGTTCGTATGACAAGTTTCAACTTGTTCTCTCAAGTAGTTTCTTTACACGAATTTTTGCAGTAGACGTCTTGACGTGTTTTTCGTTAAAATGGATAAACTTGAATATCGTGCATTGATAAAATTCTTCGTTTTGGATGGGTTAACCCCCACGGAAATTCATCCAAAGTTGACAAAAACTTACGGGGACTCTGCTCCTTCCATGTCAACCGTTAAAAAGTAGGCAGCTGAATTTAAACGTGGTCGCACATCCCTCAAAGATGACCCACGTGAATGACGGCCAAAAACCGCAACCACGCCCGAAACCATCGAAAAAGTGCATGATATCATGTTGGACGATAGGCGAGTGAATAGCTGTGGCTGTGTGTATATCGGAAGAAAGGGTGCGAAACACCTTGCACAAAAACTTAGGGATGCGAAAGCTCTGCGCAAGATGGGTGCCGCATTTGCTGAATGCCGATCAAAAGCAAATGCCCGATTTTCGCGGCAATCTTTGGACCGATTCAATAGGGATCCGACCGATTTTGTGCGGCGATTTGTCACCATGGATGAGACATGGGTCCACCACTACACGCCAGAAATGAAACAGCAGTCGAAGCAGTGAATGGAAGCCGGTGGTTTAGCGCCAAAGAAAGCGAAGTCGATCGCATCTGCCGGAAAGGTCATGGCCACTGTGTTTTGGGATGCGAAAGGGATCCTGTTAATTGATTACCTTGAGAAAGGCGGAACAATTACAGGCGAATATTACTCCAATCTTCTTGACCAGCTGGATGCTAAAATTCGTGAGAAGAGGCCTGGCTTGAAGAAGAAAAAAAAAACATCTTTCACCAGAACAATACACCTGTACACAAGTCGTCAATACAATGCAGAACAATTCTAAGTCCAAATTACGTGTTTTTCCAAAATGTTGGTCAGAGCGAAACCTTTTATATTTAGCGTGCTTGAATATACAAATTAAGTCTCTATCTCACGTAACTACCGCGCAATGCCATTTCCCGCACATACCTTACATCATTTTGTATGATTAAAACGATTCGAGTAAAACTTTTCCTGAGAAATAGCAAAAATGGACTTAAGCTTGTTCTGCATTGTAGTGACGAAGTGTGCGTTGGCGATGGGAAAACTGCGGGATTTATGGTACAATTTGCTGGCCATCCCCCCTATTCACCTGATTTGGCACCCTCAGATGTCCATCTGTTCTCAAACTTGAAGAAATTTGTTTCTGGGAAGCGCTTCGCATCCAATGCAGAAGTTAAGACGGCCGTAGATGAATATTTTTATAGCCTTCCAGACTCTCACTTCCGAGAAGGAATACTGATGTTGGAGAAACTCTGGACCAAGTGTGTTGAAGTCAATGGAGATTATGTAGAAAAATAAAATAATTTTTTAACTGAAAATCGCAGTCTTTCTTTGTCAGGCCGAAAACTTTTCACCTTGCCCTCGTACATATGCATGTACATATGTATGTATGTATTGTATATACGAGTACACCACTTGAAAATAACGATCTAGATATTTTTATTGCAATAAATGACGAAAATCCGCTGCAAGTTATAAAAAGTAAAAGATTGTCTATTAGCTCACTCCCTTGTACATTGAAAAGCTGCGTTCTACAGACACGGATGTAAGAGGAGCATATTTGAAGCACAGCATTTCCCCAACTGTATACTCTTCGACTGCAGTGTTTGTATTGGGAGTAGACGACATTTTTATAGTTTTAAAGCCTTGGTTTTTTTCTAGTACATTTTTGAGCTTCAGGGTAATCTTCTCGGCTACTGCCCCTTTAATTTTTTTCGATTTTTGCTACTGTGTTTTGTACAATGTTAATCTGCTCGACTAGTGGCAAACCCACTGTTTCTAGTTTCTTTATAGAAGTGGTAATAAAACTGTAGTTAAATGAAATGAAAATTAAATCATTTTTTAGATGCGGTTGAGTCATTAAATTTTTGGCTTTAAGGATAGGCATAGCATCTTCCTGAAGTTTGCTGATAATCCGTTCAATTTTTTCGAATTGCTCTGCATAATATTGAACAGCTTCAATGCAAGTTCCCCACCGGGTTACAATTGTTTGAGGTGGAAGACTCGACTCTGGTTCATTTGCTTAAACAAAGCAACTCGCGACGGCCCTTTCAATAATTTTTTTTTACAGCTGCTATAAAGTTATTGACTTTACCGAAACTTGCCCTTATCTGTTCCGCAACCCTATGATGGCCATGAGCCAAGCAGGTTTATTGCTGCTGCTGCTTTCGTCATATACTCGTATGGAGCAGCATCTGTCAAAAACAGCAAAACACTTTCTCGATTAAAATCGTCGCCTAGTGCTTTAATGGAGTCATCAAAAAGTCTTGCAATCGTTGAATGATTTGCTTTTTCAAGAACAGTTGTATTAATTTAAAAAAAAATTGTCCCGGGGCTTGGCCGGGCGAAAGAACACATGCAATGACATTTGCGACATGCCGTTATGTTACATCGGTTGCTTTGTCAATTGAACGCTGATTTTATTCGACCAAGGACCTCTATGTATAACTTTTTTAACGTAGTTTTGTGAATCGTTGACTCGTCGGGCACTATTTCTTTAGTGTATTTCTCCAAGAAGGCTTTGAATTGTAAATTTTTTAATTTCCACAAGGGAATATCGGCAGAAACCATAGCCTTACACAATTCTTCTGAAAATGAGTTTCTTTCCCCAATTGAATCCGTGAGAAAGGATTATGTTGTTGATGTTTCTAATCGTTGTTCCAATGTCAACTGCCTCTGCTTATGTCGACTGCATTTGATATGTTGTTGCACTTGAAACTTCTTTTCACAAGAAATCTGTCTGTCGCAATTTTTACAGAAGAATACCTTACCATTATTTTCCAAGCAACTATTTTCCGAAACGTATTGCTGCAGACGACTAATTGTACTCCGCTTCGCCTTTGGCATGCTGAAACAATATTTTATTTAAATTTATGTTAAATAAAAAAATATTACATAAATATGCTATTAAAAACTAAAACTACTAATGGATTTATAACTTAAAATATGCATTTGCATGCATTTTTATGCATTTGCATAGAAATCTGGGCCTTAGTCATTAGTATTGATCGAAGTCGATCAAATCGTCAGGTTGACCAAGATGTAGTAAATTCAGTAACACATGAGACAAATAAATTGATTTTTGTTGAGACTGTACCCGAACATATAAACAGAGCCTAACTTCCTTCTGGTGCTGAGAACCATCTGCAACCAACACCAACTTCGGGTTAGTGCCGGCCAGAGTTAGCAGTGAAACCAAGAAGCCGAAAGTGTATCCCAAAATAGTCTTAAGTTACTCCAGTGTAAATTTAATCTTTTTAAAAAGATGTACGAGTATATATTGAAATATACTACATCTGCTTTCGATGGTGATCAGAAGAAACCACCTCAGGCTATACCAACAAAGCTAATTTGATCAAAATCTGTTGGCCTAGCAGTGTGACAAAGTGTAGAATTTTTGAAATACTATCTTGTATATCCCAGCTTCACTCTTTTGATGAAATGGATCATCTGTTAGTAGACTAGTACTATTTGATAAGAAACCGTTCAAGGGTTTTTTTCAAAACCATTTTTCAAAATGTTTTTCATTTTCAGACAACCATCCGCGTCTAAAATTTAACAAACGCATAAAATTTCAGTAAAGTTAATCAATTTTTTCTCGAGCTAGGTGAATGGCAATGAATTATTTCGAAATCGCAGTTTTTCTGCATACTTGACCTTACCTAGGAACTAAGTTTGATTGAAATTCGTTCATAAGTTAGGACCAAAAGAGATAGGGCATTTTCGGAAATGCAAGACACAAAAGCTCCGAATATCAAATTTGCAAATATCATCTGGTCTAGACGACTTTTGTCATAGTCAACAATTATTTTTTTTTGCAATGGAAAAGGTACCTAGAAGTCCTCACTGCTTGATAAGTGGATATGCTATTCGAATGCGTGTCCCCTCCAATGATTTCTATAGAAGCTCTAGAGACGAGGACGAGGAGGAAACTATTACTCATCTTTGGTGCACCTATCCTGCCTTATCAATGGTGACAAGGAAAATCCTAGGGGAATACTTCTATGAAGATCTTAATGACTTTGCCAGGCTTGATATTTACAAAATAGAGAGTTTTGTCTATGGATATAGATGGTTCTAGACATAGATGCGGAAAAGGAAAGGGTTAAAACCGCAACGGTTACTCATTCTTATTTTCCTTTGGCTTGATATTTACAAAATAGAGAGTTTTGTCTATGGATATAGATGGTTCTACATATAGATGCGGCAATTTCTGGCACGTTCCTGGTGCCAGAAATTCAGTTCTTCTTGAGCGGAGAGAGCCAACCTAACCTATAGGTACAAATTTAAAAGAAAGGCTAATTCCCGAAAAATTCCGATAATTCGAAGTTAATTTTCTAAATATTTCTAAATTTGTTAACGAGTCACTTCTGGATATTCAGAGTTTAATAAATCACTCATATTCATAAATACTTGTCTGTTTAGGATGTTTTCGAAAACGTCCTCTGTTGAATATTCGTAAACTTAATTTGCAAAAGTCAAGCCTTTTCAGAGTCAAACTGCAATAGCATGGTGTTCGATAACGATTTTTGCGCGACGATCACTTTGACGATCAATTGATTTTTTTTTTCCGAAAACATCCTTATTTTAAGAATAATTGCATGTGCGTTTGGTTGTTTAATTAATGATTTGTTTCCTTTGACACTTATTGCATATTCGATTTTTGTATAGTAGATGATACGCAAATGACGATATCGAGCACCGTGCAATTGCAGTTTGTTTGACTCTGAAAACGTTTTCAAACACATGACTTTTGCTTACGAACATGCTACAAAAGTATTTCCTACAACGCTCATAGACAGACCGAGCGCCACGGATCAACGAGTGTTTCTTTTGACTTGACATGACTACTATTCTTCGCAGAACGAGCATCTCGATCATTTTTCATATATTAACAGTTACTTGCCTGGTGTATTCAAACTTTCAAACATCGACCGCATCCGGTAGATCAGTTATTTGATGTGATGGTATACGAGTACTCAGTTTTAGGCTAATAATTCGAATACCCAAAGATGTTTCCTTCCTGGTAAGCAACTGGTAACTGCCTGGTCTTCCTGGTTCAATTTTCCACTCATCAAATTGAAGGTATGAGGTTTTCTCGGTGGGGGGCTCTGCTTTACTGCATTAGTTTGGCATTTACGTTTTCAATGAGCATTTAGAGTTGCACTGAGTTTGCAATCAACTCAATTCAATCCTTTCTCTACTCAAGAGACTGCGTTTTAAAGCCGGTTATCAGATACCTAGGTGTGATGATCGACGTTAGGCTCGCTTAAAAGGAACACCTTGACAAAGCAGCTCGGGTGAGTGCAGCCTTATCCTGAATAATGACGAACATTGGAGGACCCAGACAACAAAGGAGACTAGTTCTGTCAAGGGTGGTACAGTACATCGTAATGTACGCAGCACCAATATGGGCCAAAGCAGTGACAATTAAGTTTTACGCCCGAAAAAGACGGTCGACGAAAAAGACTGTGTCAGATGATGCGATATGTGTCATCGTGGGAATGCCACCAGTAGATGTTCTGTCTAGCGAACTACAAAGGACCTATGATGCCAAAGCTTCAGTCAAAGAAATCAGGCTGGGAGAATGTAGTCACGGCTGTGTTTCAAAATCGGTTATCAGTTTGGCTCGCTTACAAGGAACACCTTGAAAAATCGTGCGACAAAGCTGCTCGGGTGAGTGCAGCCTTATCCAGAATAATGACGAACATTGGAGGACCCAGACAACAAAAGAGACTAGTTCTGTCAAGGGTGGTGCAGTCCATCATAACGTATGCAAACCAATATGGGCCAAAGCAGTGACAATTAAGTATTACGCTAGAAGAATTAACTTCGTTAACCGAATGTGTGCACTGAGGATGTGATGTGAGAATATTGTAAACCTCATGATAGCATCGAGCACAATATGGAACGCTGTGAAATAGGTTACAGCAATAATCATGAAGGAATTTCGGCGGTTGGAAGAGTCAGGAAAAGCAACAGTGAAAATGAAGCCCAGGCAACATCCCTCATGGAGCAAAGAACGGTAAACGCTGAACCCATTTTTGAAGCAGCAAACTGGGAAAGAAGAGCATAAATTGCTAACCAGCCCAGCGAATTAATATCTAATGGTAGTCCCGCGGGGAGAGTGGTTGAAGCGTGTGGTTTAGTACGTAGGCGTATTCCTGGCATCGGGTATTCAGGTTTGAGAATCGTGCATGGCAGTAGCCCGGGCTACTGGTATCTTTAGAAGGTTACACATCCCTTGGCGCAACGAAAAAAAAAGAAAACAAAAAAGAAACTGGGTTTATCAGAAGTTTAGGTGATAACCGTTATTTTTATGTTCGAATTAAATTCAAAACCTTGTAGTGGTAGTTTAGAAAATATACTCCAGCTTTCTAGGATCAGTGCTTAGTGTCTTTGTTTGTGCATCGAGTCACATTTGGCAAATTGAGAGAGTAAAAACTCAAATAGAACAAAATGGAAAATTAAATGACTTGGTGTATTTTTTTTTTGTATCAAAACTATATTGTTGGTACACCTAGATATCTGATAGAAAGTGAGGCCGCCTTATTTACATCAATTACAAAGATATAAGCGTCCCAACATAACTTATAAAATTTTAGGTCTGGAAAATCGACAGTTGACCAAAAACTGCACTACATTCAAGGCTGTGTACATATATCACCGTGAATAAGAACGAGCTATATCGAGCCATGTCTAGTTTTGACATACTTGCTAAACTCATTCACCTACTTATGTGATATGTCGATGAAGGTGAGAAAAGACACCACCGTCGCATTTTTAGGCAAGGTGACACGCTGTCATGCAGTATCTTTGAGATTATTCTGGGAAAACTATGGAAAAACACTGATTGCCTTTCACAAGTCAACACAATTACTTGGCTATGCGGATGACATCAAATATCGACATCATCAACAAATTCACTAATTTTGTTTCCAGTATGTCAGACTCGTATGTATCATAATTTTGAAATAAAAGTTTGTATTTATTTTTTCAAGTGTACTAAGTGCAACAAAATTACCCCACAATTACCATCACTATAATGAGTGTTACAATTCCCTACACTCCCATTCACTTTAACTAGCAGGAGCCTCGAGCTTAAACATTTAATCAATTGTGTCTGACCCAGTCAAACAATCCAATGATCCGTCGTCATCTCGTCGTCGCTGTCTCAATAAATTTAGGTCACAGTCATCGATCACCATAACACTAGAGTTCTAGCCAGAACTCCATATGTCATTCCAAAGCGTCTGTCATAAACGCATGTTTATTGTACTGTCTTCGATTTGACATTTATTACCATGATAGTCATTTTCGTTGACAGCCGTCATGCCGGCTGGCGGCTCGGTTCACATTCGAACAATCCAATTGCAATCGCCGAGTCCTGGAGGCGGCCAGAATGTTTGTCTTCATTTACAATCCATTATTGGGCTTCCATACTCGTATGTGTGACTGGTCACCAGTCTGTGCAGTGCAGTGTACTGCAGTAATTCCAAAGCGTTTTTGCCCTAGATACACTGATCGTTAGCTAGATCGTGCAGCTATTCTACTACTAATGATGGTGGTCCGCTAGTATTGTAATTGATGCTAGTCGCTCGATGACCTATAACACCATTGGCATACAGAAAGCTGCCAATCGCTGGCGGCGAACTCAACCTCCATCATGCATCTTTTGATAGCATCTGTGAGCGAAAGATCACAATCTTAAGTGTTTAACACTGTTTTCAATTGATGCGAAGCAAGCTAGATGCGCCGAATGAATGCTGATGCATGTACATCGTAGCAATTGACACTGTCGCACTTACCGACCGACATCGCAATGTGTGGCAAGACGGGTCGTTTGTCTCATAGCTGTAGTCTAGATCGCCGCAAAAAATGATTTATTGGCTGACAGATCGCGCGGATCAATTGCGAAAAGTTGCGGCTCTCAATGCTCTGGCGGCGGCAGACAAATTACATTTTTGTTTATGGTTTCTCCCCGGAGTTCTATTGAGTGAGTGACTGTCTCTGAGGCAATGCATTCACTCAGATTATGCAGATGAGATGTCATATCTATGCTGTTGGATGCTGTCATAACAAAAGGGCCTCGGCAATGGTGATCGCTTAAAAGGCAATCCGTCCATTATTGAAATTTTTCCTTTCTTATTCAGATTAGATTCAATTTTGGGAAGTTTAAATCGTACATTATGGAGATTAAATCGTCATGCCTACCAGAAGGCAATTAGTTTCTAAATGGTTATCGAGATAAGATGAAACATTATTCGTCCGACAATGGGCACTGTCCCGCATTACGAGTACGAAATGCTGTCCGATGGGTTTGGATGGACGGAAAAATAAATTTCCATAATGGTTGTGGGAACAGTTGAGGGACAAATCAATGAAATAATATTTTCATTCGAATTCAATTTGAATGCTAATATTGATGGACAAGTTTTCCAACAAAAATGTTAAATAATTTGATGTGATAATTACAAGCACTTCCGAAAAGGTTTTGAATAAACTTTGAATTGACAAATTGCCATTGTTGAAGTTTATTAGAAAAGATAATAACTTTTCATTGACAAATAAGCAACAAGGTGATTATGGGATTAAGGCTACCGTGGAGATCATTATAGGATTAAAGGGAAACACCTCTTGGAATAGGTATTTCGAGAGTTCTTAATTATTCAATTGTTACAAGACTACCCGTTAAAGTGACTTTAAAGATACTTGAAGAGCGTATTGAAATTTTACAGATTTCTGTAAGAAAACATCAGCTTAACCGGTTAAAAGGCACACCTTACATATTTGTGAGATTATAATCACTGTTATTAAATGTGGTTAAATAGTTAAAAGTAAAAAAAAAACATCTGCGTAACTTATGTGGAATATTTCTACAATCCGCAGAAGGCCAAACAGCATGCTAAGAAAGCATTTTGTGATTGTATGAATAAATAAACGATAAGTACTCGTATGAATTAGCTTGAAGCGCTAGGTGATGACTAAATTGGCTCAAAGTCAAAGACAACAAGAATATAAAGGTGTTTTGAATTTCAGTGTCTAGACGATACAAAAGTAAGACTCTATTGACACGCTGAGCAAGTTCAAATATCGTGGATATTAGAATATTGGATCGTAAAAAGTATGATGTGATGGAGCACTGTGATCAAGTGACACTCAGAATGCTTTTTACAGCCAAGATTCCGCGCCAGTATTTTCTAAACACGATCTCCTCTTTGCCTGTTTTGATATCGCTACTTGTATAGAACAATTGAAATACTCATACAGGGATTTCAAAAATGTGCGAGCGGATATTCTTGAGCGAGACTTACAACGTGTAAACTGGCTACCAATATATTCGGAACCTTCAACCGACATGCAAGTTGAATATCTGCAAAGCGTGATTACACAGTTGTTTGACTGCCATGTTCCTCTTAGAACTAAGCTTGCAAAATGCAACATCAATCCATGGTTTACCCCAGAGATTTCCAGACTAAAAAATGAACGAGATGCTGTATACATGAAGTGGAAATATTTTAG
The DNA here is from genome assembly GCA_963082735.1 of Pocota personata. Taxonomy (NCBI): domain Eukaryota; kingdom Metazoa; phylum Arthropoda; class Insecta; order Diptera; family Syrphidae; genus Pocota; species Pocota personata. Next base: position 39,102,465 of record OY720431.1, read on the forward strand.
GCTCCCTGAATTTTTCTCGTCTTATAAAGCACTAAGAAATCTTGTATGTTCAAAAATAAGACAAGCCAAGCGTATTTTTTACAGTGAACATCTTAACTATAAACTTCCCAGCAAGATATTATGGAAGAACTTACGTCAGCAAGGCATTTGTGGGAGTTTGATTCAGGAGTTGATAATGTTGATCCAAACCAGCTAAACCGTGATTTCATCAAAATTCAATCAACAAACACTGGAATATCTCCGGTAATCGCACCAAGCGGATCCTTTGAATTTTCCAGGGTTGAGCAAATGGATGTTGTTAGAGCTGTCCTCAAAATAAAGTCGAAAGCTATTGGTGTTGACGGGATCCACCCCTATTTTATAAAAATTATTCTACCATACATCCTTCCAGCAATAACTCATCTTTTCAACACAATCATAACAACATCCAATTTCCCAAAGTCCTGGAAAGCTGCAAAGATTATCCCAATCCTTAAAAAGAAAGCAACACAAAGAGCCCCAGCAGAATACCGACCTATCGCAATACTTCCATACTTATCCAAAGTCTTAGAAAAAACTGTCCACTATCAAATGTCTGCTTATCTTCGACAAAACAACCTTCTTTGTATGTACCAGTCTGGTTTTCGGCAGCATCACAGTTGTACTTCAGCATTGCTTAAAGTAACGGACGATATAAGGGCAGCAACTGATAAAAACTACTTTACTTTTCTAACTTTGCTAAACTTTTCAAAGGCTTTTGACACGGTTGATCATAGGCTTCTTGTCGCAAAACTTCAAAATTTGTTTGCTTTCTCCTCATCCGCTGGAAAATTAATTTTTTCCTACCTGACAGGTCGCGTACAAGCAGTTTTCGTAAACGGTGTCCCATCCGAATTCCTAACGAGTTTCACAGGTGTCCCCCAAGGATCCATATTGGGCCCACTGCTTTTCACCATCTTTATTAATGACCTCCCGAACGTTGTTCACAACTCCGCAGTGCATATGTATGCCGACGATGTGCAACTGTACATAAATAGTGCACGCGGTCTTATCGATACTGCTGCTTATAAACACAATGAGGATCTGAAGAATATCCTTACTTGGTCCAAGGACAATTTTTTAAGTAAAGTAATAATCAGCAGAAATGTTCATGATTCAAATATTTTACCCCCTATTTATCTTGGAAATGCTCAAATTGAATTTGTCCACAAAGCCAAAAATCTAGGGGTTTGGTTCAGTGAAACGCTGTGCTGGGATAACCATATCTTGACGTTAATTGGTAAAATCTATGAATGTCTCCGAAATCTATCTTTATCGCAAAACTTCACACCGACAAATACAAGATTAATTTTGGCACGAACTCTACTCGTGCCCCTAATTACATACAGCTGTCAAATTTTCTGTTGCAATAACGCTATTATAACACGCAAATTACAAGTTGCATTTAATAATATAACGCGTTATGTTTTTGGGTTAAGAAGATACGACCATGTTTCCGCCTATGCTAAGAAAATACTTGGTTGTACACTAGAAAAGTATCTTGAGTTTTGCACAATCAAGTACTTACATAAAGTCATAACCACCAAACAACCTCAATACTTATACGAAAAACTAAAATTCGCACAATCACAACGTTCTTTGATGTTGGTTCCACCTCGCGTTACTTATCAGGTCTCGGAACGCCAATTCTTTACTCATGCCATTCGCCTTTGGAACGCACTTCCTCTCAGCGTAAGAAGATTCCGCGACGCGAATAATTTTTGTGATACTCTCTTTTGGCATATTACGTCTACATAAATTGCAGATACAAATAAGAAGTTTTAAACTAAGTAATTCTAATTTTGTCATGTCATCTCAATTCTAATTTTAAATAATGTAATGAAAATGTCAACAGTTATGCCTTAAAGACTGTTAAAGTCTATTGTAAGTGTTGTTGAAAAGTTGAATAAATGAAAAATGAAATGGAGCATTTGGGTCGCAAAGCACTCTCGGCTGACTGATACACTGAACATTTGAAGCTGGGTTTTTGCTCAATGACCAAGTACATAGTAGGAATTTTCCAAATTACTTGGCATAACCCAACTACTTCCTTTATAAAAAAAAATATTCTTACTTACGGGTTTCTGATTTATGAAGAGTGCTTGCATGTAAGACCACAGCCTTCCATTCTCCTGGAGCACGGTGTTCATATAATTTTTCGCTAGACTTACGCTTCTGATCGAACATTTTGCGACTTGGATTATAGAACTACATCCGAGGAGCATTAAATATAAATTATAGGATTCACTAGATGGATTCACTCTCTTTTAAAAGAGAGTAGATCAACTTATTCTCTTATTCCCTCCTGCCTTTTTAGGTGTAGTTCCAAGCTTCAAAGAGCTCTTCAGATTCCAGCACAAATTTGGTATATATCTGTAAGAATGGTATAAAATAGAACACTAATGTGTCTACCATACGTTTGTAACTTTTGAGTCGTTTGACCTAGAGAGCTGAACAGTTGGACAAAAATAGAACATGTTAGACCAAGAATAGCCAAACAAATTGCAAATACATTTTTGAGGGGATTTTGGGAGGACTTCTAAGGAGTCCAAATGTTAACGCCAAACCTTCAACTTGCAACTCAGCAAGATGATGTGATTTGGCAGCACACGTTTTTCTATTCGTTTCTTTTCTGTCTTTTTGACATTAGATTTTCCCTCTTTTTTTGCCGCTTTTTCTCGCTTGGGTGTAATTTTAATATTGGAATGAAATATATATATAGTTCAGTCTAGTTTCACACTCGAACCAGCGCAGTTTTATTTTCGAAACACCAAATTTATATATTTTACAAATATTTTGGTTGGATAAGGTTTCTTAAAGAAATTAAACTCAAAAACCATGGTTTAGGTGATGTTCTGCCCCCTCTTTCACGGAAATTATTAACGCAAATAATTTAAATTAAGAGAATGTAAATTAATAAGGTAGTAAGGGGAAAATTATAACAAATCATCTGGTATAAACATTTTGATTATTTTCAGACAGATATAAATTTCATCAAAATCCGTTGAATGGTTCTTGAGTTAGTCGAATGAGAAAGATGACTTGAAAATGTTTTAAATCCCTTCTCTTATCTTACTCCCACTCCATTCGATTTCGATCAATTTCAAGTGGAACTACTGATGTATTAGTTTAAGCCTACATGCCACATTTTATGGATATTATTTTAGGAGTTTTTGAGTTAGGCGGCTAACATTTAAGGATTTAAAGATGTTGCATACCCTGTCCCTCACATCCTACTCATGCTTTATCTGATTTTGACAGTTTTTTGACGAAATAACCTACGTACATACAAATTAAATTTCAACACAATATTTAACAATGACAAACGTATACTTAAAATGACGGTTCAGAACTGCAACCGGGCATTTGACGAAAAATACTATCTAGTCCTGGAAAAATGAGACTAAACTGCTTTATCTTTGTTTTTTTTTTTACTGTAATTGCCTTTCAAAATGACTTCCTAAAAGTCCCCAAAAGTCTCGACTGTGCAACGTCCGCCATCTTGAAATATTGCGGAACGAAGGGCTTCTCTTCGGGTTTTCGCAATTATCTTAGAAACGGTTGATGTTAAGTACAAAATAAGATTTTCTGAGGCAACTAGTTAGATTTTCCGGGAAAATGGTATTTTTTTCAAAAAAAGGAAAAATATTAGGTCAATTATAATTCGCTTATAAGATTTCATTTTTTAGGAAAACTAAAATTTTTCACCGACTATAAAAAAGCACAAAGAAAAAAAACGATTTTATCATTTCAGGGATATTGCCAAAAGCGTGAAAACGCGCACTTACTCGTATGTATGTACATCAGTCATATTTTGAAGATGCTGAACTTTCCGCAAGTCGGATGAGCCCAAACTTTTAGTATATATACGTAATTATGTAAGTCAATTTACGAAGGTTCTATGGAACAAAAATCATTATGAAACATATATGTAGTCGGTGGAAGGGAAATTTAGAGAACGAAAATTTAGAGAAGCTTCTGAGGATAATTTTACTCTCGGATATCTGTCCGACATTTCGCGAGAGATCGAAACGTGATTGTTGTTTTCAAAAAAACTGTTTTTCTATTTTCTTGACAATAGAAAGGAGAAGAAGAACAGCTATCTTGTGGAAAATTTTATTTTCGTTCTATTCAGCCTCCTTAACTTTGCACCTAAGACCAACAGTTTTCGAAATAATTCCGAAAAACTGGAGGAATGTGTTCCACGATCTGCTGTTTTTCAAGGTGGCGGACATAACGCAAGTCGGATCCGTCAGAATTTTTAACATGTTGCTAAGAAAGGCAATTATAATATTCGTAGAAAGAAAAAAAAAAATGGAATTATTACTACTAAAGGATGACTAGATAGCAATGATAGTTTTTTCCAATTATTATGTTTTAGCATCTGTCAAAGTTACCAATGAATCCAGCTGTCAAAATATTCAGTAAGGTGTGCCAAATCATCACGCATCGTTTGACACTTCCAGAATGTGTAGAAATTATTAAAAAATATTATCGAAATTCTGGTTCAGTTGTAAATATGCAAAGTGAACTTCGTCGTGAGGTCGGTCGTCATCATGGCTTCAGTGCGTAGGCAACTCGTCGCACCGTGGAAAAGTTTGAGCGTGAAGACACTCTTTTGGACCTTAAGCCATCAACCAGACAGAGATCGGTGCGAAGTGAAGAAATCATGACCGCCGTAGCGACCAGTATCGAAGAAGACCCAGAAATGTCGATTCGGCGCCGATCAGCTGAATTGGGCATCGCCAGAGAGTCAACCAGTCTTACTTTGCGGTTGGATTTGGGCCTATAAGATATGAAGCCGGACTACCATAGACAATGCCGTGAGTTCGCTAATTGAGCGCTGGAATGTTGGCCGGAGATCCGGATTTTGGCCAAAAAATCATCTTCTCGGAGGACGCCCATTTTTGGCTCAGCGGCTATGTCAACAAGCAAAATTGCCGTTATTGGAGCGACCACAATCCACAAGTGTTCGACCAAGCATCAATGCATCTATAAATATTGACTGTTTGGTGCGGTTTATGACACGGCAGCATCATCGGACCTTATTTCTTTCGAAATTAGTAAGGAGACACCGTTACCTCAATGGTTCTCGGTATAGGGCGATGTTAACCGACTTTCTGTGGACAGAGCTCGACAATAGCCAACCACTTTGGATGAGCTCGAGGCCAACATTCGAGACGCTATTGCCGGAATAAAGCCGCACATATTGGACCGAGTCATCAAAAATTGTACCGACCGCTTGAAGCACTGCCAGCGAAGCCGAGTCGGCCATTTAAATGATGTGCTTTTGCATGCATAATGGCATGAATGTAGCTTCAAAATAAAGCCAGAATCAATTTGATATCTCACACCGTTATTGTTTTATTTAAATTTCTTTTCCAATCGTCCTTATCTGGTCACCTTATAGATTGTAAAGACATTGTTAACTCCATAGATTCACTCGAACATCGTAGAAATGTCTCCTGGCTTTCCCTATTTTGTTGCCTTTGTTATTAAAAATGATCCTGCGGAATAGCCATTTTCATTCCTCCCTCTCTAAATTTCACCCGCAATACGCGTCATGCTTCGAATGCACATCAGTTTTGCAATACGAGTACTGTCCATTCCAGGTTTCGGCTTCCAAAAATAAAGAAGTACGTGTGGTCGCCATAAATCTAATGTTGCATGTCCATCTTGAGTTACGTCTTTCAAAACGTGTCTATAGATTGTAAGCGCTTTAGGTATCAATTACACATTTCTTATCTGATCAAGTTATGAATTTACAATATCTCAGGAAATGTAAACTAATTTACCATTTCTCCTAATCTAATATGAAAATAGAAGCCCCACAAGTAGCAGCTATGTATTAGATTCCGACATTTATAGGTAATAAAACACCCAATCTTATGTCTAGTAAGATCTGAATGATCAGTTCTATTCAAAATTCTCTAAGCTTAACCGCTGGTAGTGCACGTAAGAAAGCTTTTATAATACGAGTATTAATAAAGCTCACAATATTATCGAACATAAATAATTCGCTTCCAATATGTCTGTTCTGTGGTCAGTGAAATTCACTTCACCAAGTGAGAACGATAGAGAGGGGGCAGAACCAAAAGCCCCCATTCCGAACGTCAAAGCCCCATCGTGGAATGGTGTGGAGCGACAACGCTTTTTTAACCAAACCACCCAAGCAACACCAGCAAACGTTCAGCTCTTCAATGTTTCGGCACATCAAGTCGCATTCAGTAAACATTGGAAATCGAAACGGTTCGGTTGGGCATATGTGATTAGTAAATTTTCTTGTCGCAATTGGAATCGGTCCATTGCGATTGCAAGGCGAAATTTGAATTTTAAAACGTTTACGGTGGTGTATTCCAAAAATAAAATCACAAAATTTCCCCCAAAAAAGTGGATGTTTTCATTCATAGATACGTAGATACGTTTTGTATCTTTTGCATTTAAAATAAGCCGGTGCGATCAGAAGGTGTTGGAATTTTATTATCCAGTGGGTGAAATGAGGAGGTTGTTTAAAAATGTTACCGGAAATCTGCAATTTTAATCGAAAATCGTGTATCTTCGTGGTATACTCGTACCTTGTGCAATTCATAGTTTGTCTATAGTAAATGGATACTTTGTGAGGTGATTTATGCCATCGTCGGTCGTCGACAATATCAATAAATGTACACACCACTTGGGTGTAATTAACGTGGTTTCACGTACCGGTAAACAGTGAACCGTATCATATATCGTATCGTAGGTATCCCTATCTGCAATCGTTTTTGTGTAACCTAGTGTGGTTAAAATACCATCAATCATTGCTTTTTAATATTTATTTTATTATGTATGTAGAGTGAAAAGAAAAAAAATTAGTTATTATCAGAGAATGTGAGCAAACTTCTCATCGCGTTGTTTACGATATTAAAATAAAAAAAATCAACAAAGAAAGTTTCAAAATAGAAAAAGAAAAAAAAGATTTAAAGTTCGTTGAAGGAACAAGTTTCTACATAGCTACCAGATACAATCAGCTGTTGATCTTCTCGTACTGATGTTGTTCCGGTCTGTCAGATATCTTGAGGTATGCGCGGTTGGAATTTGTTTCTTTATAATTTTTGATATTAACCAGATTTTTTTTTTTTTTTTTTTTTTAAATTATTTGAGATGAAGAAATTTATAAGACGCCTCCTCCCTCTTTTATCTTAAATTTTGTTGTTTATTTTTTGAATTTGGGTTTTGTTTGATTTTCTTTGATTTTATACTCGTATACGTTCCATTTTTGGGATTTTATTTCCTTGCCAGATTCGGTACAACGAACCGGTCGTTTGCTGTTGTTTTGTGAGTTTTTACTGACGTTTATGATAATTTTGCCCACCGCATTGTCGATGGAAATTTATTCATTTTAGAGATCTTGTTGATTGATTTTTTACTTTTTTTTTTTTCGTTTATTTGTGTGACTTTAATTAAAATTGGATTTTATGGGAAGTTTTACGTGCCATGTACTTTTCAAAAAATCATTAACTTAAGTCATAAATGCATTTTGCACACCAAAATGATTGTGGGGCGAATATCTAAATGTTAGATGCTAATAAATTTATTCAACTCTTGTATACTATGTCGGGTGCAAAATTTATTGTGATAATAAAAGCCAGAACGATTTTTATACTGGCTAGTAAAGGCCACTTTCAAAGTGTGTAGTAGGCCGGTAATCATCGGCTTTCAGAAGTTGTTATAACAGACTATACAAATTAATGGAGATTGAACATCAAACTCAGGACTTTCTCAGGGCCCACATGATGATCTACCTATTCGCTGGTGTCTTTCTCTAATTGAATGGAGATTGGTGCTAGTTATAGTTATAGATGTCATAAAGCGGTAGATATGTAATTTACAAATTTACAATAATTGTATACTGCCTACTTACATCAGTACTTAAATAAATTTTAACAAAATGAAGAGAGCAGCTCTCATTGTTAGCAATAAGTTTAACTGAAAGTGATTCATTACCAAAAGCAAAAATATTTTTAAATTGCTATGTAGGTTGGTACTCGTAATTGATTTGAAAAACTTTCTTCAATAAATATTTTTTTAATTTTCAGTACCGGTATGATACAAACGGAACACTAATGGACTCAACACGGTGTGTATCTCTCCGTCTGTAACTTTTGAACCGTTTGACCTACATACTCGTATATAGCTGAAATTTTTCTCAAAAATAGTATGCGGTGGAACAAAAATAATAAAAAAATATATTTTTACACCCGATCATGCGATATATTAAATTAAAGTTGAACTTCCAAATTCGAAGACCTCAATGCGACGCCGCTAGGTCACACCACCTTTAATTCCACCTGGCCGAATATCTCTCTATCAAAATTCGTTCTGCTACAGAACTAGTAAACTTTGGAATTTACTCCAAGGAGATATATTTCTAGCCCAGAGGCTTTAAATCTCCAGCTATTTTAGAAAAGGATCTACAGGCATCTACTACAGACATCCCGGGGCTCTGTCCCAGCGTTATACGGGGTGGCTGACATGAACTATTACCAACTTCATGTCGATGTGTCCGCCAAACTACGAATGACAGCGCGCTTAAAATTTGACAGTTGTTAATTGATTTCATAGTTGATAAGCGTGTGTAAGGTTTTTTTTTATCGCGTCTTTAGTTTTTGCTCTGTCTACAATGAAATTCAAACGTGATATTGTTATTGCCCAATATTTTGGCTGGAAAATCACAAAAAGCTATTCTTCGTGAGCTAAAACATTTGAAAGTGAACAAAATGTCTGTGTATCGCACCATATTGCGTTACAACGAAACCGGCAGCATTGCAAAACGCTATGTAGGTGGTCCGAAAAAGACAGCAACATCGTCAACAGTGATTCGGAGTGTAAAGGCCAGTGGAAGAAAAATGGCTTCTGAGCTAAATATATCCAGACAACGGATGGAGCACATTTCGAAACATGAGCTCGGACTCGATGCCTTAAAGGTCCAAAAGTGCACGATCTCACACTTGACCAAAAACAAGTTAGACTGGAAAGAGCAAAAGAGTTGATCCGCTTGCACGCAAGTGGCCAATTGCCAAACATCGTCTTCTCTGATGAAGCACCATTTCCAATTGATCAACTTGTTAACAAGCAAAATGATCGAGTTTACCTGCCAGAGAGGTCATACGATAATTTTGACCAAAGAATATCCACCAGGAAGCAAGTGCCACCGCTTTTGATGGTTTGGGCCGCAGTGACTGCCGACGGTAGATCCGCATTGTCGATGGTATTTTTGGACCGTGGTGTTAAGATAAACATGATGGTTTATCGCGAAACTGTCTTGGAAGCTATGTGCATGCAAACATTTCGTCCAAAGACGCTGGACATTCCAACAGGACTCTGCACCGTGGTGTAGTGGTAACATCATCGCTAGTTATCGCTACACCGATTGCACTAAAATCGGTGTAGCGATAACTAAAGTAATTCCTTCAATATCCTAGTACAGGGTGTTTTTTTGTGTTCCCGGTCGATGTTGTTTGGCCGCCATTTTGTTTTAGTTGGCATTTGTCAGTTCGCATTTGACGATCGTGAAGAGCTATCGATAACTACATATTATGGAGCATCTAACGCCTCAACAACGTGTTGTTATTATTAAAACATTTTATCTGTCATTGAATTGTGAAAACATGAAGATATTTGCTTAATTTTGATGGTCTAAATCGAATGCCTAGCAGGACAGTACTCGTATGTAAATGTCGTAAAACTTTAAACAAATTTAGCAATATCCACATGGTCAATATCTGTTGGGTTCCCGGATATAGTGATATAGAAGGGAATGAGGTAGCGGATAAACTAGCCAGAAAAGGATCAGCACTGGGTACAGAGCATACCCACACAAAAATAGTCATCCCTATTAGTGTAATGAAAGAGAAAATAAATTTTAGGGCCAGGGAATGGACCAATACTGTGTGGTTATCAATAGGTGATTTGTGTTATAACCCGCAGCCTATGGCCACAATTAAATGAGGGAAGAACCAAATGCTTACTAGATATGGGGAAAAAGGAAATCCGCACCTTGATAGGTGTATTGACGGGACATTGCGCGATCGGCACTATGACCAATAGTGGGTAAAAACTCCCCGAACTACTGCAGGAGCTGTCAAGATGAGGAAGAAATAGAAACCATCAAACGCCTGCTCTGTGATTGCCCAAAGCTCCACAACCGTTGCCTCCTCCATAAGGGAAACAAACTTTTCGGAGAACTGGGTGAGTTGGCACATGTATCGCTGATGGTCTTAACTAGATTCACAAGGAGCACACGCTGGTTCGAGTAAGAACCAGCCAACTAGAAACAGTGTTAGATGCGGTAACATAACCCAAGGGAAACGACAATGGACCAAGCACCTTTCGAGATACACAACCCCACCCAAATTAACCTAATCTAACATGTGTCTAGCAAGTCAACCATTCAGCGTATAATGAATAGCTTTGTAGCATACGTACAGCACAGAATATTGCTGCAGTGAGAGACAATATTGATGAAAGTCCAGGCACCTCCGTGCGCAAGATTTTGGAATGTCTTCGGCAAGTTTGTTTAAAAAAATCAAAAAGGAGTTGCATTTGTACCTGTATACAATTCAATTGACTCAACAACTAATGGAAAGTAGTCATATGAGCCGCGGCAAGAGTGGAGTGGAAAGGTTTTTCAGCTCCATATTGACAACCCTTAACTTTTTCGAGTTATATAAAAATATCAGCTTACTCGTAATAAGGGCGCTGAAAATCCTCAATTGATATACACAAGAGGCAATGCTGTAAAAATTACTGGTGATCGCTATCGTGACAAGTGGCAAAGCAGCTTGGTGCCCGAATTGGATCGATTTGGCCTGCAACACGTTTGTGTTTCCCGGCCGCATAATGTTAAACAGAGAAGATATTGATCAGCCTCCTCGTTCCCATGATTTAACCGCCCTTGTCTTCTTTCTTTGGGGGTACCTGAAGGGAAAGGTCTATAGGAACAAGCCAACCACATTGGTCAAATAACGCCCGAAATGTTCCAAAATGTTATGCAAAATATGGTTGAAAGAGCACGCATCTGCAAAGCGGCCAGAGGCGTTTATAGAAAAAAAAATTTGTTTCATTGTGTTGCGCTAACAGCTCAAGGCAGGAGTTAGCCTAGCATCTCGCAGCCACTTGTGCTATGTGCCGCACGAATAGTTGAGATCTACAGTTTTATGTCGTTTCCGAAGGACAATTTTTTCGATTGAGAGAAGCTTTTTCATGGCAGTTTTACTCTCGGATGTTTGTCAGACGTTCGCAAGAGGTGGAACCGTGAGGAAAATTTATTTTTATTTTTATGTTTTCTTGGATTCGAGCCTTGAACGCTCGGATGGCGCCCACAATTTTCATTTCATAGTTGGTCAAAAAAAACATCGGCCAGGGACGTAAAAAATACCCTGTCTTTGTAAATTTATAAACGGTCCTTTGCCATTTGGCACTTTACAACATCATCTACCAATAATGTGAGACGTTCTACACCCGTTCGACAAATATGTACTAAATATGGTTTGTGTCTCACTACTTTTCCTATTTGATAGTTTCACAGTAGCCGATATAATTAGAAGTTAGAATGTGTAGGTCTAACGGCGACCCATATCCGGTTGACGTATAAAATTACCCCCGACAACAATGGAAACGATTAAAATCTACGAGAAGTCTTTATAGCTTAGAACAATAAGGTACTCAACGTCTTCTCATAGACTTTTTCAACTTGGCTTCTACAATGTATAATGCAACTAAATTAAAAGACTATACAAAGTGTATGCGATGTGAGCTTCAAATCGTGGAACTGCCTTTCCGGAAGCGTGCTGCAGCTTATCGTTCATAGAAATTCATGTCTATTGTCTAATCTACTCCCACGTGAAAAGCTTTAATTAAGATTTATCTGATAAGCCTGTTGATTAAAAACTCATAACCAGATTAATTAACTTTTCGGCGGTTTCAATTATCAAACTCATGAGAAGTGTCAGAAATAAATCTCGCCCCGTCTCATAACGACTTATTGAATAAATGTTGGTATTACAAATGCCATCAACAATTACGTCTTATTTGACACAAAGGCTGTCCTGCCTGCTATAGGTGTTTGCAATTAATTTAAAATGTATCTCAAAGAAATATCTTTTCGTTTATCATTTCGCCAGTAATTAATGACTGCATTCCGGTGGTAGCCAAGCCACGAATGGATACTTGTTAATCTTATTCAAACTTCACGTTGAAATGATTTATTTCAATTTCAGTTCACACACGTCATGCGAAATCTAAAAGATATTCAAAGAATCTCCATAAAAATTCACTCAACATCATGAAATGTCGTTTCAACGCTAAATCCATCAATCCACCTTCAGTAGTTTAGCGAGATCTTTCTCGCCTTTATGCGCCGCCACACAACAGCAATTATCTTCTTCGCACATTTCTGGACCGCTATTTCGATTGTTTATTCCAATTATTGCCGCAAATTAACTTGAAATCGAAATAATTCGAACGAAAAATCCGCACGAGAAGGTAAAAGCGAAAAATATTTTCTCTCGAACTCTCGAAAACAACATGGCCTGGCTAGCGCACTAATTCGCAGTTAATTGCTGAATACGCGCGTAACGAATTTTCTACTCTTAACTGGAAAAACCACCGCGTAGCGTTTCGACTGAAATGTAAACCGTGACGCGACTTCTGTTTCGTTTTTTCCGCTTGTCAGGTTGGGGGCGGTAATGAAAGTGAATACAGATATATCGAAGAGATACACCGTTCGCCACATGGTGTCTCTGGAAGATCTCTTATTAACGTGCAACTTGGATAAATAAACTTTGTATCGAGATGTTTTGAGGGTCACGTAGTCAGGCGTAACGGCCACCGTTCATGATCCTAGGTCGGAAGAAAGAAAGATTTTTCAAATTCCCCCAACCAAGTACTTGACAAAGAAAATAAAAACAAAAAAACATATATAATTTTCATTTAAGTTTAAAGAACCCACTGATCGTGTACTGATCGTATACTGATCGTGTACTGATCGTGTGTAGATACAAAGATACATTATTTTTTGGGGAACTACTTTAGGGATCGTCGTTTGGCTATTTTTGTAAACCAACAAAATTGATCTGCTTGCGCCAATAAACTTTGGAAGATTTAAATTAAACAGAGGAAGAGAAAGGGCGAAAGAGTGAAGAAGACGTGTGCGCAGATGAAACTATAAAAAGAAGCAGTAGCAACATCGGGGCGGTTGTTTGGGATACATTTGTACGATTTTATGGCGCGCAATGCTTGTGGCCGCCACCGGCAATGCTGTTGCAGGCTTTGCAATAAATTCCTCACAGATGCAGATAAATGCGTTGCAATGTGAGATGTTTTTATATTTAGCATAGTCGTAGGGTTGCACATGGAGAGGGGTAAAGATGATTGTGATTCATTTATGACATGACAAGGTAACAGGTGATTGAGTTACATAACACAGCGATCTACGAATAGTGATGTGGTGTGGCATGTAGATCGGAAATGAGTGTGTGCTACAGATACATCCATCTGTGTTTATATTTTCTTTTTAAGCTGTTAATTGGTAGTAAGTCCGGTTTATAAGAATTCACTGAACCACTTCAAAGCGGACTTTGTGTTTATATTGTTGTTTTTTTTTTTTTTTTTGAGTACCAGTGCACGTTGTTGAAGGGCAGGGTAGTCCTTTCACTTTAATATTTGTCGTACAATAATAATACGTAGGTGCTTGTACTTTGCGAACGACATTGCGGAAATCAAATGAAACATCATATTTCCGGCAGTCGTTTCTAAAAGTAATCAGGTTGCAAGGTCAGGTAGACAACAAAACCACCATTCTCCTTTCACGTAAAAGCATAGATACTTTGGAAATCCATTGTAAATGTCCTAAAAGTGGAACAAAACAGTAATCATCTTTACCAAACACTAGTTCAAGTAGAACAAGTTACACGAATTCAGGTGTTGTGAAAGTAATTTGAACGACAACAAATTTAAAAAAAAAAATTTGTTTAGTTTTTTTTTTATATTTTTAATTTTTAATTCTTTACGTCACGTGATTTTTTTCCACGGCACGTGATCTTATTTGAAGAAACCGTATTTAATATTTCTGCCCCATAGTGAAATGAGCGTAGCAGTTCACCTAAATTGTAGTATGTACATATGTACTCATATGTGCACATGAATGTCCTGAAAACTGACATATTAGAGAGATTATCCGATATTTAACACGATTGTGGGCGTGGCAGTGGGCGTTTTTCAAAAAGTCTAGCTGAAAATGTAAAGCTTGGAAACCTGTTGCATACAAACAGTAGGACGTGTATAAGGATCATTACATTGAGGTCTTCTGTGAAGAGAATTTTCTGTGGTTGAGAATAATACTCAAGACGCGGTCTAACTTGTGCTTTATACAGAACAGGGAGCTGTTTCGATGTAAAATATATGTTTTTGCTCTAAATAGGTAGCTCAACTTCTTAGCCTTTAGTAAACTTTCTAAATAGCTAGTTTTTTGACAAGTACCGAGCAGTTTAAATTGAAGCTGAAAGCATCAGTATTTATTACTATCGATTCGGGGCAATTGAACAAATACCTATAATCGCCCTCGGTATCCTCCTTGACCCTAGGCTCAAAAATACACATTTTGGGAATGTGAAATTATGTGGGGAAGTAGTGAGCCTTTTTAGAAGGACGATTACCAAACAGACGCAGAATATGTCCTCGGGGTCAAAAAGTGACTATGTCTGTTCTGGCAAATACAATTTCTATCATCACCGCAAAAAAAGGATTTCGGAAAGACCCTTCTCGAAGGCAGAAGGAATCATCAGCCAAGAAAGGAACAGCCTTGGATCCGAGAAGCTGCAGGAGCATATCTTAGAGATATGAACAGACCGACATACAATATAATGCTTTCTAATAAAGTTGAATCGAAAACATACAGGAAAGTTACAATCCATCTTGAATGGATCGTACAATACCCTATCCCCCATCTTTAACTTACCCCTAAGAAAGTGAGTGAGTGAAATTTGTAAAACAAATGCAATATCTTTCTATACGAAGGATATTTTCTCGGTTTTTAAGAAATTTAATCACAAAGCTGTTGTTCCTTTTTTCTAGTAGAGAGGGCGTGGCTCGTAGAATGTTTGAACGATGTTCACGGGATTCTGATGAGATACTCACAATAAGATCTAACCATCACGCCCTTAAAAAGTGGGCGTGGCTATGTATAAGTTATGGACGAAATGTGGGGAAAGTCAAGGTCTACATATTTTACTTGGGCAATATTTTTCGGTTTGTAGGAAAAATATTGAGAAACAAGAAATTTTTTTAAAAGCGGTCTTGGCTAGTTCAAAAATGAAGGCCCACAAAGTGGTGACATACCGAGGGACGGACATACATGGCTAGATCGACATAACTTTTGATGCTGATCGCAAGTCAGTGGCGGTAATAAGTTCTTTGATGTTTTTCTCTGAGATTTCCTCTAGGGAATTCCTAATGCTCGTTATCTGGCCCTAGCTAGTGCAGGACAGGCGCATAAATAGTCTTTCAGTTGCGACATTGCAACTGCGACAGTGTGTGTTGAGTGGGATACCTAGTTTAACTGCGTGTTCTCCTATAGGCCAGTGACCCGTAGTGATCGCTGTTAATTTGACGACGTCTTTACGCATTCTATTAAGAAAGTCGGTTGTTGTAGCCTGCCCACATCTTTCTGCATATGACACAGTTTGTTAGCTAACTCCATCTGAGGTTGGCTTTTATAAGGAATATTGAGAAGATTTCTGCCTTGACCGCTCGCGGAACGTGGACTGAAGTGAGAGCCTGGACAGTTCATCAGCAAGTTTATTTCCACAAAGGTCAGGGTTATTTTGAATTGTCCGTCTAGCAAGGCTAACACTAGTTTGGAGGACATAGTGACTGAGGCGATGGTTTTGATAGCAGCTTGGCTATCGATGAATTTGGCAACCTTTTGGCTTGGCGTTGTATTTGTGTGTAATTTGCGAGGTAATGTAATTGGCGACAGACTTCGCGCAAAGCGAGTAGTTCTGCCTGGAAAATACTGGCATTATCTGGAAGTCTATAAGATTTTGAGATGTTTAAGTATCTTTGAACCGTCTGTGTAGATTGTTACGTCAAAGTCTTTAATCACCTGCCCATCTTGCTATTCTGATCTTGTGGGGAATTGTACGTCGAAAAGCTTTGTGAAATTCATTTTGAGGATAATGTAATCTGTTGGGGGCATTACGAGTTCTCTCAGTTTCGCAGTCCAGCACCCAGACTCCGTTAGTCTGATCGCGCTATGTGCTGTAATGTTTGTTATGTATAGGTCTGGAGGTAAAAGATGCAGAAGGACTGCTAGAACATCTGACGGGGTAGACCGTAGAGCACTTGCAGTGCCTATGCATGCTGTTCTTTAGAGCCAGCCACCATACTATTGACCCATATGTGAGAATCGGTCGTAACACGACTGTGTACATCCATAGGGTCAATTTTGGTTCCAGGTCCCATTTTTTGCCTAATATTTTGTTACAAGCGTAGAAGGCTATGCATGCCTTCTTTACCCGTTATTCTATGTTTAGTTTCCAGTTGAGTTTAAGATCTAGGATAACTCTTAAATACCTAGCAATGGCCGACTTGACCATTTAGCCGAGGAAGTGCGAAGTCAGGGCACTCATTCCGTAAGACGATTATAGTCGGACGATATCGTTTTGACGATAGTTTTGCTTCACGTAACCACATAAACTGTCAAACACTGTCGTCAAGACGACATCGTTTACACGATAGCTAAAGTATCGTCTTGCATTTGTTTGTATATTTTGCAAACAAATTAAGCTTTCTTTTGGAATTTTAAAGTGAATAGTTTCAGAGTCAGTGCTTACAAAATGTTTCGACGTTGAACTATGTTGCAAGCAATACGAAGACGGAGACAATTAAGAGACGCAACAAATACCTTGTCTCTTTTAACGCTAATGTTACTGCGTTAAATAATAAAGTCAATTTTATTTTGATTCTAATTTATGATTTGAGTTTGTATTGGTATTACGAGTACAAACAATAAATTTGTCAGATGGTTGCCGTTCAACGTATATTACTATAACAATAAGACTTGCGGCTACGCTAGAGATTCTGGGTGAAGGAGGCTACCAGTGGTTGAATGGAATTACCTTCCTCCAAGCTGAAAGACTTTACTGGGGCAGTCCAGTGGAATTATATTTTGTAATTTGCTTTTTTTTCTGTGTTTACTTTTGGCACAAATGTAATTGATGACAATGAACATGATGTTTCAACTAAAGTTTGGCAGTCAGTGAAATCTACTAAAAGTTCTCAAACTTTGGACGATAGACGACACGATAGTGATAGAGTTATGTGAAGCAAATTAATGACGATATCTAGTATCGTTCGGACGATGATCGTCCTAAAAATTACGGAATGAGTACGGAATGAGAGTTAATTGATTCAAAAGCTAATAGAAAAGATTTTCGAAATTGTACTCCATACCGAATAGCATCCATACTACCAACTTGATACTTTCTGAGTGTCGTTGCCAGCGGTTCGATACCGATACTTGGTATTAGTATGCAGTATTTGAACATATATTTCAAACCTTACATCAGACTTTTAATAAAGCGATTTCCAGATTTATGACACATTACGAGGGTGGGTCAATAAGTACCTGAAAAATTAAATAAGAAACACTCTTTTCGGTATAACAACATTTCATTTTTCAACGTAGTCTCCTTTTAACTCTATACACTTCATCCAACGTTTCTCCAATTTGTTGATGCCCTCCAAATAATACGATTTCTGGAGCCCCTCAAAATAAGCGTTTGTTTCAGCGATGACCTCTTCATTCGACCCAAATCTCTTACCTCCGAGCCATTTCTTCATGTTTGGAAACAAGAAATGGTCGCAGGGAGCTAAATCTGGGGAATATGCTGGATGAGGGAGGAGTTCGAATCCTAACTCATGCAATTTTGCCATTGCGACTGCGGACTTGTGCGCCCGTGCATTGGCCTGGTGAAAAAGAACTTTTTTCTTCGCCAAATGCGGCCGTTTTTGCTTCAAATCGGCTTAGAATCGATCCAGCAGCTCTGCGTAATATGCGCCGGTGATCGTTTTACCCTTTTCAAAGTAATCGATGTGAATAACACCGCGCGCATCCCAAGGCCTTGGCCTTCTTCGGCTTTGATTCACCGGAAGAAGTCCATTGTTTTGACTGTTCCTTGATTTCTGGTGTGTTGTGGTGAATCCAGGTTTCATCGACGGTTACGAAACGGCGCAAAAACTCAGCCGAATTTTTCTGGAACATCGCCAAACACATCTTTGAAGTTGTCAAACGAATGCGTTTGTTGTCGATTGTGAGCAAAAGCTTGCGGAAAGCTTTTTCATGTCCAAATATTTATGTAAAATCGAAATCACTTAGCCATGTGATAAGCCTGTGGCCTCTTCAAGCTCGCGCACTTTCACTCGCCGATCGTCCATTATCAAACCATGGATTTTGTCGACCATTTCTGGTGTGGTGACCTCAATTAGACGACCAGAACGTTCGGCGTCACTTGTGCTTGAACGACCGCACCGAAATTGAGTAAACTCGTGGTGAATGGTTCCAATCGATGGTAAAGAGTCCCCATAATATCTGTCAAGCTTTTGTTTGGTTTGCGTGATAGTTTTTTCTCGCAAAAAATAGTGTTTAATGAGCACGCGAAATTCACTTTTTCCCATTTTAACGAAAATGCTAGTAGGCGTCTATGTAAAATGGCTGCCACATCAAAACTATTTGACAGATCTATCTGAAAATTTGCGTGCGTTCTTTTGAAAGATGATTCTTGACAAAAAAAAATAAATTTAAGGTAACGTCACAATTTGTGTTAATTTTCAGGGACTTATTGACCCACCCTCGTAGGTACTCGTGCATTCCTCACCACCTGCGTCATCCATGCCTCATTAAAAGCGCTTCAATGCTGGTTCCGCCCACTCGATTACATAAAGTTTGTTTATATTTTGCATCCATAACTGCTAGTTGGTCTTGGCTTATTCTTATCTCATTTTCCGGACAATCCTTATCAGGTTGCCTGCACTCTACACTGACCTTCATTCTGTCATCAAATGAATGAATTCAGACCGGCGAGCATTTACAATTCAAAGGTGGTAACAAAAAAAAAAAAAAACAAACAATTTAATATATGAAAAAAATTAAAAACACCAAGGCACTAACATATCTCATTTTTTTTTTTTTGTATTTCTTTTCATACAAACAAATCACAGTACGTATATTTCTAGCTGACCACATGCAAATGCACCGACAATCACCAGTAGTTGCGGCCGGCGGTCTTTTTAATTTCTTAATATTTTTTTATGTTCGCTTAAGGTCTCCGTTGAGGTTCAAAGTTGAAGGTGAAATTGACATTGATTAGGTGCGATAAATTGTGGAATTTATCTGATGCGCTGAGATGGTGATCAGCCCAACATCACACTAGTATTGCCGCGGGCAAAGTCCGAATTCTTTTCGTCATTTGTGCCAATTTTAAAGCGTATATAGTACGCGTCGCGGTCATAAACTACTCGTACAGCCAAATGATTGATGTGTTCGCAGATGAAGATAAATTTCGATTTTATTCGTCCTTTTTGTTATTTTTGTCTGAAACGACTTTTTAGCGGAGGAGGTGGTTTTCGAAATTTCGTTGGATGTGGTAAAATTGTTATGTGAATTGATATTCTCCCAATGTTTTTTTTTTCTTTTGCGATTCGACATGACGTAGAATCGAAGATAATTTAAAAATGCCAAATATAGAACATTTGGCATATGGGTCATTTTGAAAATAATCTGTAGATGTTTTGTTTTTTATTAATCGTTGAAATATGTTAATCTTGGAAACAAATTCAAATATTAAAAAAAAAAAAAAATAGAGACAATATTAATTTGCTTTCTTGTTAACTAGAAGATCAAATAAAAAGATTTTTTATAAATGAAAAATATAATAAGATAAATGAACTGGAAATTAAATATCTCCTTAATTTGTGAAAGTGGTTTTGAATGATTAATAAAACTGAAAAACTCAGTGGTTTTCAAAAATATTTTTATTAATTAAAACCTACGCACGCCTAAAGCACGGCTGTTAGTTTAAGGCGGTAATTTAAATTGAGAGAAATATCTACTCGTATCTCAAATGGATAACACATAGTTAAAACTGTGGGATGTTTTAAGTGTAAATCTGTGTGTAAAATATACGTGCAAAGTGGACTGTAAAGGCCCAACTATAAGAAACTTAAATTAACTTTAATCAGTGCTAAAACTGAACGAAAGGGCCAGTTAAGTGCTGCCAAAACTAGAAGTGCCCCTATATTGGTTCCGGGAACTTCAGCACTTGTCAAATAGCTTTCACTTTCAGATTGTTAGTGCCACGAAATGTCAAATGTCATTTTATTTCACCATTTGTTTTGACATTTCGACATTTATTGTGGTTCACATTTTCAATTAATTTCGAAAGAAACTTAAGCGTTCGTCATCGTATTGATACTAGTTTCCTGAAAGATGTTCGACTTCGAGACTTTGATCAATCTCACTATAATATGATGGATTAATGCATACGAAGAACAAATGTTGCTTTTGAACTCCACGACGATAACACCTCCGTGGTCGAGATGGCTAGATGGTTGCGCCAACGACCCGAGTACATATTAACTTTTTCAATTAATAATTATTATATTGACAACTTATCCGTTCTTCAATTGAGTTTTTGCACGATTGATAGAAAGGAATATTTGTTGAAGACTTTAACAGAGTAGAAAACATAGGTACAGGTAGGCCTCACTTAACACGGGGGTTACTTTCCTGAAAAATGTTGTATGAAACGATGCAATAATCCACTTTTTTTTTTAGAAGTTTTTTTTAATTGAAATTGTATGTAACACAAAACATAACTGTTTTTTCCTGCAATTCCACAACTTTAAAGTAAAAAAAGTTGCATTGATTGAACTGATGGAAGTGATCAAAAATCTAAAGACGAAAAAAGCACCAGGTTACGACTTGATAACGGCTCAGGTGGTCAAGGAATTGTCGAATAAAGCTCTTATCAAACTGCTGTATTTGATTAACGCTTCGTTCAGATTGCTCTACGTTCCGAAGCAATGGAGAGTCGCCGCGATTATAATGGTCCCGAAACTAGGCGAGAAGAAATCTTATCGGCCTATATCCCTATTGCCGGTTATCTCTAAAATATTCGAAAAACTACTTTCTAAACGACTACAACCCGTATTCGACGAAAGACGTCTCATTCCTGACCATTAGTTTGGATTTAAAATCAAACATTCTACAATCGACCAAGTCTACAAAATAACTGACATGATTGAGAAAACTCTCGAAGAGAAAAAGATTTGTTGTGGTGTATTTCTTGACGTCTCGAAGTTCGGCACGAAGGCTTGGAGTATAAATTGCAACGACTACTGCCACGGCAACTCTTTCTAATCTTACGATCGTACCTCATCGAAAGACTTTTTCGTGTTAAGTACGGAAATGATTACTCTGATTTCAAGGAGATTGCGGCCGGGGTCCCACAAGGAAGTGTCCTTGGCCCACTTCTATATGTACTCTACACTCGTGATATTCCGTAGGAAAGAAACTGCGTCGTCGCCACGTTTGCGGACGATACGGCGATATTGACAACGGGCGATACGATTGAAGCTGCAACTGAAAAGCTGCAACATGCTATTAATAAAGTACACGCTTGGACGAATTCCTGGCGTATTGTGCTGAACGAAAGAAAATCTACTCACGTCAACTTTACCTACAAAAAAGTGGACAGATTACCCGTATATTTAAAATCGGTTCAAATACCATACGCGAACGAAGCAATATATCTAGGAATGACTCTAGATGTTAAGCTTAAGCAATTCAATTCGTCGTCTGCAAAGGACAAAACCTTTTGACCTCGCGTCATAGTATATGCCGGTCGTGAAAACCGCAGGAACTCTAATTGGTATTTAACCTGCCTAAAGTGTTACATTCCTTTTAATTACATACGAACATCTTTTTCAAGCGAAAATAAAATAGCTGGATAAGCGTCGGCTTAGTTGTAGTATTAATCTTGAAGAGAGGTGTGTTTTTTGTGAGTAAAAATCTCACACTACCATAAGCATGCGCGGTCGGGCCTTATGGTGTTTTTAGAAGATAGTAAGTTTTGAAAGTATAAATTATGCATTGATCCATTGGCTGCAGCAGTGACGTGGTATTAGGTGGTAAGAACATGACTTTGACATTAGGATGAGCCAAATTTTGTAACCTGGAACAATATCTAACAGCAACAGAACTTTGAAATCCAATTTTTTCTTTTTCAAATATTTGTCTACTTCTTGCACAAAACAATTATAAAACCAGTCTTTGGATATCTCTTCGGTAACCCAAGTCTTCAAGTTTGCTCTATAATGTGCTCTTGTCTATGCCTTTGAGCGCACGAGGAAGTCACCCTTCAGCATTGGAAGTCACCCTACGCATTTCCGCACAAAAGCAGCGTTATTCGGTCTTTGGATACCTTATATCTAGGTGCAGTCTTTTTTTTGAAAAAGTTCTATCCTGCAATTTTTTCCACCAAAGTACGTCGGCATTAAAGACCTGATTCGTTACGTATCCTTGCTCTTCAATAAATTTTTGAATTTCTTGTCGGTACGTGTTAGCAGCTTCTATATCAGACAAAGCTGACTCTCCTTGAATTGTTAGGTTGCAAATAGCAAAGCGTTTTTTGAAGAGTTCAAACCAGCCATTACTTGCCCTAAAATCTGCGCTTAGAGAAGGTTCTTCACTTTTTCTGAGGTGCTCATAAATTGTCAGTGCTTTTCTTTTGGTGATCTGTTTGCTCAAAGGAATTCGTTTTTGACAATTCTCTTCAATCCAAATGTTGAGTGCTTTTTCCATTTGTTCCATTATTAGCGGGCGCAGTCGACTGGAATATTTTATGGATGTTGAGGAACCATCAGCCACTGTTTTTCTTATTGCCGATTCATTTGTCTTTATGTGTCCATAAGCTTCATTTCACTTTAAGCTTTTTGTGATTGTAGTGACATTTTCACCTTTGGATAAACGATCCAAAATTGTAATCGTTGCTTCTAAAGCGGTTGTTTATCTTTCTTCGCCGACATGTTCAAAAACTAGAAAATCAATTTGTAAATTAAGGCTCGAAAATTAAACAATTACTTCTAAAACATACCTTTAACATGATTGCAAATCACTTATACGTAACGAGCTTTATCAACAGAAGACAGTAACTGAGCAAATTGTCCTCAAATCAACTTCTACCATCGCATTACTACACTTAATACGGGGAAGTCCCTATTTCAGTATGTATTCTTACAAACACAGCAGGTACGCATAACGTGCGTAAGCTTGAAAACAAAGGCGAACGGCTGGACAAATTTACTTCAAACGTCATATTAGAGGTCTCGGATATCGGAATTTTCTTTATAGTGAACATTTCGGAATCAGGGGGAGGTAAATCTCCTCTTCCCATTTTTTTTTTAAAACAAACTTTGATAGACCTATCATCTCTCAATGCTAGGTTGCCTGAAGTGAATAACCTTTAAAAGAGCACAACTTTTTATTTCATGCAGCTGTGGAAAAATCATCGACCTCGTAGCTCTAACTCGAAAACGAACCTTTTTCTAGAAAAATCCATCGTGGACAATAAAATACACGTTCAGCGTAATATTCTCGATAAAGCTAATTTCGGCATCTTTACTCCAAGATAGTGTCGAGTACACACTGCCCAAGTTAGAACCTTTCAAGTCTCGACGCTTGGCCTGTAAAGAAATTTGACGTAAAGCCTTTTGACAAGGCCAAAGGCTTTTAAGGCATTCACGACGAAATTGGAGAAAACCGGTAGCATACCGCGGAAAAAATGTATGATTTATTGCAAAATGCTGAGGGTACACCAGGAAGGATAGCCCGGACCACTCTAATCCCGGACGTCTTAGATGCGAATTTGGTTGGATTTTTCCTGTATATCAGTTAAGAGTCTACTAGTCTTGTGCTTGTTTAAGTCCATCATTACGATGAAGATGTGGCCTTTTGGTGTTGAATTATGAGCGGTATCCAGTTGGTTCCATGTAATTATAATCCAACGATAAAAAGTACCGGAAAAATAAATTCAGTTATTTTGGATTAGTGGCCATGGTGTAGTGGTAACATCATCGCTTGTCACGCTGTAGGTTCACGGTTCAAATCCTGATGTCAAGAATCATCTATTTATTTTCGCATGAAACAAATAAAAAAAAGTCAATCAATTGCGAAAGCTAAGTCAACTCTACTGCGAAGGCATAACACTGGCAGTAGGGTGGTCATATGGCTAAAATGCAACTTGATCGTGATGATGACATCAGGAGAATGGAAAAAAAATACTGTGAATTATAAGCAATGACAATAACAGCAAAACAAAAATACTCCCCAGTTATCTGGACGGCCACCCTTGTAGTTTACTGAAACTTAATACCACCTGAGTTGCAAACCAATTACACCAATCTGTCTTTCTCTCTGTCGCTTCTCCTTTTCCACAAAACGCCCGTGTCCTGTGTTAGTATAAGGGTATTCATACCCCCCTTAAAAATACAAAAAAAAAACACGGTTCGCTTCGGTTGTGACAGGTTTTAAACTCCCAGTATTCCATTTTCGGAGAGTCACCACTCACTCCAATTAAATTTCGTTTTCATCGTTCCGTAGTATATTTGGATCAAAATTTATATTACATCCGGTGCCGGAAATATGTGAATGCTCTCATTGAGTTCCATGTACTTCGAGCCGGATATCCGTCGGCATAAATAGATCCGATGCCTCCGCATATTATATTGTCTATAAGTCTGTCTGTCACAGCCTCATAACTTTGAACCATTTGACGTAGAAAGTTGAAATTTGCATCAGAGACGAGTTTGACATTTTGGAAAAATGAAGAAAAGATAAAGTTTTGGAGGTTAGAGTGAAAGTCGGAAATTTCTTTTTATATAAAAGTCTAGTCATTCATTACTCGTATATCTGAAAAAGTGGGGGTTTTTAAAAATATTCGTACAAGCAAGGGAATTTTTACACATGCCGATATCTTGGAAAATGGCAGTCAAAATACGGTTTTTGTTCAGTTTCTGATGCATTTACATTAGAAGTTCACGTCCCTATGCCCACTTTATTAGGGATGGGTTAGAAGATGAGGGATAGGGTATTACAAGTTCCATTCCAGACGGATTGTAACTTTCCTGTATATTTTAACTAGAAACTGAACAAAATATATAAACGTTCACATTTTCTACAATTTGTCCTATTCGTCAATTCGTGTCCGCCTACTTTTTGTGGGAGTTTTATTCAGAAAACCTGATATTGCTTTATTAAAGCTACTTTCGGTAATGGCTATGCCTTATTTTCAAGATCTTATCAAAATCCATGAACTTCAGTAACAGCTACAGCCACGCCCACTTTCTTGTAAGAAAACGACATAAAATCAGTTTTTCTCTTTTAAAATTCGTATATCCTTGAATTTTAATTGAATTCACCCCCACCTTTATTAGGGTCAGCGATCCGATAGGAAAATTGTTAAATTTGTGTATCTACTCACTGCATTACAGGAAGCTTGTCAGTCCCAATCAAAGACATAAAGATTGTCGGATTGACTAATCCAAAATATGTATCTCGGCTCTGCCAAGCAATGTCAAATCCATTATCAGATTGGCACCAAAAGTTCTTAAATTACTCACCCTATAGCCTTCATAAAATGTAAGGACAATACAATCTATAAGTCGCATAATAACCCAACCCGTCCATCACACTTTCAAATTTGTGAAAGTGAAGAAGTCCGCATCACGAACCAAACCGTGGATGGTCATAAACAATGTCATCAACATGGCAGCCTGGCAATCGTGCAAGTCAGAGGTCATCCAAGTGGTCAAACGAATCAATTTTCCAATCAACCATCGTGCCATGTCGTTACCCCTTGCTGTATGTACTCGTAGTTGTTACTCATTTTTTTTTTACTTTATTACCCCCCCAAATCTGCTTTGGAATCAAATCACGCACATCCCGGCTCCCAATGTCTCTCCTAATAGACTTTGAAAGCGGATCTGCATGTCATGCGGGAAATTACTCACGAACACCAATTGAAGTCGCGCTGTATCACGAAAGGTGTGTATTTGCATTGTGATTCGACGGCACGGCCGGCGGGCGTCAGCGTCGTCTCCTTCATTGTTTGACCACAATTTTTGTGGTAAGGGGGGTTCACCACCAAATTGGCAACAAACTTGCAATCGTTGATTGAAGTGCATGTTGTCGACGCAACAAAATAAAAATAAAAACTCATCATCATTACCCATTGGGGTCATGTAAGAGGGGGTCTTACGAAATCACTACTGTCTTCCACACTCCAAGAAGAGCCATAATGAATCACATTCATTTTTTTTTGAACATATGGTAAGCAGGAGGACCGGATAGCTCAAGTTACAGTCCAAAGAAACCCCCACTCCTCTGAGCGAGGCGAAATTTCACGAAATGAATTAAACTTGCAAGTTGCGGTTGTAAGTCGAACGTCAAATATGGTCAGAGATGTCAACTTTTAATTTATTTTTATTGTTATTACCTTTTGTTTGGCGCTGAGTGTATCTTCTTTTTTGTTTTTTGCTTTACAACGCAAAACTTTTGTGGCAGCAGTGTGGGCGACCAACACTGACACCGTCACCAAAATCAAGTACAACTTTTATGACCGTAAATGGTTCCCACAAATGCGGCAATGATGATGGACAGAGGGACGAGTCTTTTCAGCCGAAAATGTACTTTCCCAGTGGGCTCAGGAAATTACATATAATAAATAAAATTTTACAATGCAAGCCAGGGAGATGCGATCGCGCATCATAATGTCAGTCAAAATGGGTGACATCTGTCGGGAATGCGTAACGAATGACATGACAGACTGTAACTTCAGCTGGAGTTGTGCATTGTAATAAATTACACGGAGATGGAAATTCTCTGAAATTACATAAAAATTAAGGAAATGGGGACACGAAGCAAGTAGTGAACATTTTGTTTATTGTCCTCGAAAGTGGGTGACATACTTGCAAATATTGTGGAGCTGGCAAATGAGCCGGAGTTGCAGACATTTACTATTGCTAAGTGTTTGTTTACAATTTATTTAGCGGTTTTAATGTGTCAGACTGAAAGTGTCAAGTTGCATTTTAATTGGATATACGGGTTAGGAAGACAGTCGTAAGTATTCCATTACAGGGCAGCTTTTTTAGGTAAGTATTATTTATTCGTAAAGAATTTGCACACTTAATTGGTCATACTCACGTTCTGGATACAACGTGTGCAACAGTGTGCAAAATCGAATCAGTGATGCCACTAAGAAAACAATTTTACGTAGTAACATTGCGAGGAGCGTAGTAAAAACCAAAAGGTAAGGCTGGCTATATGTACTCATCTTTTTGTGAAGTGGCTGATCTTCATAATCAGTCCTACTTAATATGCCGATGAAATTCCTATAGTACACACATACTATATGGTCCGGATGATTCATCAGTTTTCGACGCCCATATTATAAAATAAAAGTTTCACCAGCATATTAGCCTGTTCTATGGTAGAACTCTTCATGTTCAGGCAGGTCTGTCAGGGGCTGAGTTAATTGAAAATCCCGAAAATCCCCAGGAATAATATGATCAGTAAATACAGCTTCGTTAAAAGTTTAACAACGAAACTAGCCATTAAGGCAGAATGTATCAACGAATTCATTAAGTACCGGGACTTTGCTATCTTCAAAGAGCGGATCATAAAATGGTATGCACAGTGGATCGAGGACACCTATGAAGACTGGGGCAGTAGTATTTGGGCGAAGAACCAAACATTGTTACCAAATGGGCAGACTTATCAGTATATTTCAGGCGGAAATTCACGTTATCTGAAAGTGTACCACATTTAGCGCCGACAAAAACTACTGCAAGCAAAGCAGCACTAACCTCGTTCGTAGACCTTGAACCGTTCTGTGGGATGGGCCACGCATCGTCCGAGAATAGCTATGGAGAAGTGAAGAAATCTGAAGAGCGGAACACTCTAGAGAACTCCCTTAAACCAAGACAATCAAGAACACTCCTAGGTAATTTTAGCCGAAGAAACCGAAAACCACCTTAAGGAGGCACTATTTACGAATACTTACAAGCATCGTCACAGGATACGGTAAGCTTCTGCAATACCTAAGGAAGTTAAATCTAGAAAAGAACGGAATATGTAGAATTGTGGGACATTGATTGAAGACAAAGTACCAGTTAGACGAGAGAGACTCGCATCTCTAAGTTCTACAGAGATAAAGGGAAACGGGGTTGAAGGAGGTGTTTTAGCCTGAGAACAACCTCGGTTAACACTAAAAGAGGGCATAATAGATGTTCTAGGTTGCCTTACTTCTAGTAGTAATTGAAAATTTCTACTTAAGTACATGATGATTCGAATTAAAGTAGGTAAGGAAATTTGTCAAACCGACTAAAATTGAAACGTAGCAAAATCCATAAATTTTGTGAAATTGGGTAACAATGGGTTTATTTCTTTCAAAAATGTGGAAGCGCTGGTGCCAATGGCCTTTGTTAAGTACTTAACCCACGCCGTCGAACTACACAAGGCGAACCACAGATGGAAGTATCTTACTCTAGGCATGAAACGGAGAAGGTCTAGTGGACTTTATGTGCCTGTGCACAGAATATTATAAATTCTACTTTATGTGGATATGTTTTCAAAGATAATTATAATCTCAAAAACGTATAAACGGCTAAAATCAAACATTTTATTATGGAAAGTAAATAGTTCGTGAATAAGGCATTACTCAATTAGTACAACCAACTAACCAAGGTAAGAAAGCCGTTAAGTAGTTGCAGCCTCAGTCATTGCTTTCAGATAATATACAATGCTCATTTATAGCTTTAAAATTTTATTAATTATTACCCTAATTGGCTAAATAAATTCCCATCGCAAATATTTGTTAAAGAATTCCACAAAGAAAGAAACATGGTACACGAGTATAGAACAATGTGCACTGAGCTATCTGGAAATATTTGAAATGTGAATGAAAACTGCATTAAATTCTGTCCAACTATTATAGATTTTTATGGTAGACAAGCGAATTATGCTCTTAAATAATAGAATCATAAAAAATGCTTATAAACGGTTAACTATTGATTTGATATATGGTGCTGTAGAGTCTTTTGTAGAGCCTTTAGAACGTTTAACCATAAAACTATAACCAATTTTGTCAAATACGCCACTGACCTTTACAAACTTCTCTGAAAAACAAAGGTTTATAGCGTATAACCTCCACGAATGGGCATCCTACAAGGTGGGGCAAAAGTAATGTCATAATGTGAATGTGTCATAATTTTTGCAAATGGTGTCAAATGTTATTGCACTTTGACATTTATGTTGTAGACAGGTAGAGGATTAGTTGACAACAAGCAATGGAGCGATACACACCTGAAGAATGCGGAGTTATTGTTACTGCTTACTTGACCAATTTCCTGTCTGTTGTTTTAACGCAGCATGAATTTCGTCGTCGTTTCCATTTCCATTTAAGTGGTTATGTGAATAAACAAAATTTGCATTTCTGGGACACGGAGAATCCACATGAAATGCACGAAGTGCCACTGCATCCCCTCAAAGTGACTGTTTGGTGTGGCATTTGCAGTGAAAAAGTGATTAGCCCTTATTTTTTTGAGGACGCCGACGGCACCATCATAACCGTAACTGGTAAGCGTCACAGACAGATGTTAAACGAGTTTTTTTTTGCCGCAAATTGCTAATTTGGATCAGCAGGACGGAGCAAACGCTCACACAGCTCGGACAACGATGGCGATTTTGAATCACCAATTTCGGGGCCGTGTGATCTCTCTTTTTGGCGATTTCAACTGGTCGGCCAGATTGCCAGATCTGACGGCGTCAGACTTCTTCCTTTAGGGCTTTTTGGAATCTCGCGTTTACCACAACAAACCACAAATCTTGCAAGTCTTGAAAGCCAACTTTAAAGATGAAACCACCAATTTGGAGCCTGATTTCAAAATGCGAGCAACAATTCAAAATGCCATAAAACGAGCACAAATTTGCATCTCCTCAAGAGGTGGTCATTTGACCGATATCATTTTTTCAACTTAATATCTATTCGTGAAAACAGAGCCCAATTTTTTTGATTTCTAACAAAATGGCAGCCAATTCACATTATGACATTGCTTTTGCCCCACCCTGTACAATAATAAAAAACCGTATTTATTTCGGTTCAATAGTTTTCGAACTCATATCTACAAAAAGACAGACATATGGCACGAAACTTCATATACTTTTCTCACATAACACAATATGAAGATGAGACAATGTTATTTATTCGCCTTCAGTGGACAGAGTCTTGGGGTCATTTGTATTTTAAAAAATCGTAGAAGTCGGGCGTAGTTTTGTATGTCCAATCTAAATCATTGTAGGACCTATTTAACCTATTTTTTTTGTATCAACCGTTTTTATTTTGAAACTTATTATAAAGAAGTAATAAAGGGGAATGGCATGCTCCCACTCCAGATAAGGTTTGGCTTAATTTGATTGAAAAACTTTTGCAACATGGCGTCTACCGTCGGCCATACTGTTTTTTTTTTTTTTTTCTTTTGAAGAAACAAGATTCACTGTACTCAATGAATCATTTCCTATTCTTGAAATAAAATTAAATTCACATTAACTGTGCCAATATGACGCTGATTATCTGATGTAGCATACTCCATTTGAACAGTCATCAGAAGTTTGTCCTCTTGATTTTAGAGCTGCTCTATGGTATTCAGGTAGAATTAATAATCGAACGAAGAATGATTCCATTCTCCTGTTAAAAATCGTTTAAGTTAAATTATTAGGATACTCATTTGATAAAAATTTGGTATTAAAATTGTTACAAGTTGATTGTTAAAGCAAACTGCAGTGCTCATAACAGAGAAATCCTAAATATAACTTACTGATTAAGGGTTTCTCCAAACAAACCTTCAAAATTAAAATAAACTTACACTCTGCATCGTTTCTGATTCATGGAGTTCCTCGCAAAGTTATGCATGTTCACCATACTCATTGACTTTTAATTAAAATTAAATTTTTTCGAAAAATGTGAATTACGGAATTTTACAAATAACTGATTCATTAAATGGAATACTAATGGACTTGAAATGAAAAAAAGAAAAAAACTAGTTCACCGTTTCTATGACATCAACTCTTGCTTAATTGCAATTGTTTGTCGATACGTTTTCTAAGATCGTAAGAACACACTACGAGTCGTAGAGGCAAGCGATTTTCACCTTTGTAGAGTGGGCTGAGACGGTTACAGAAAAACTATATAGCAATAAAAAAAACTTACAGGGAAGATACAATTCGTCTAGAAAGGATTTTATGACATCCTATCCGCCATTTTATACCTCCACCCCTAATAAAGTAAGCGTGGCGTTGTGACATTTTTAAAACAGTTATCTTTCTATACCGAGGATATTTTCGTAAATTTCGTCACAATACTGTTGTTACAACTTTTTCTTAGCAGAAAGTAGACGTGGCTCCCAAAATTTGTAGCCGAAGTTCACGGTTTCTGATCAAATATTCACAATAAGCCTTATTGTGAACCATCACCGTAAATAGCTTTAAAATAGCAATATATCGTTTTTTTAAGACAACGCTCCCAAAAGTGGGCGGGGCCATGCATAATGTATGAGCGAAATATACAGAAAGTCAACGACTTTATTTTCAGTTTCTAGCAAACGAAATTTTTTTAAAAGGGGGCGTGTCTGTGGGTGGATTTTAAAAATTTATGCACTTGTACTGCTTCGGTTTCTGGAAAGCTTTTGTACCAAATTTCATGTTCCTAGCTCCAAATTGATCAGAAATATCGTCTATCGTTATTATTTCTATATGTTGCAAACTATGTATGTTTCAAACATAATATACCCTGTATAGGGTACAAAAAATTCGCACAAAAAGACGGCCAAATATTTAAAAAAAAAAAATATATATATATATTAATATAAATATTGACAATCGCTGACACAAGAGAGTTCCACAAACAAACACAGCAAATTAGGGGCGTTTCTAGAAAAATCTGAAATCATAAAAAATCCAAGATGGCGGATACAATATGGGAATTACATTTTTTAAGAAAGTAATTTGTTACTTTTTGAAATGTTTGTGGATTGCGATTGCCATAAACTCAACAATTTTGTTTATTTATGAAACCATTTAAGTTTTTGATGACAAATTCGAATTATTTTGATGCGATGTTCGGCTGTAGAGCATTCCTTGATTAAATTAATGAACACTCCATTAATTTACGAAAATTTTTAATTTCATTTTTCTTTAAATATTTTTTAAATAGATGAATTTGTTTTGACTTTTTAGTGTTCCGTACCAGAATGGTATAAACGGATCACTAATGGATTCAACAAGGTCTCTGTCACATGTCTGTTACTTTTGAACCGTTCGACCTAGAGAGCTGAAATTTTGCAACAAGAAAATACGCGATGAACTAAAAATAAATAGAGAACACATTTGTAAACATATTTCTACCCTAAGAAGAAAAAAAATATTTTTTCACCCCATCATGCGACATTTCAAATTAAAGCTGAATTTCGAAAATATAAAAAAATATTTTTTTTTTTGATACAGTTTCTTGAATAAGAAATATTGGAATATGTGGGATGAAAAATCACCCAGCCTTATCTTACTACGTCTTTATCCGATGATTATTGACGATTTTCAAACGTATGCAACCTAACCAAATTTCATCGAAATCCGTTAGGAGGTTCTTCAGTTAGGTCTATGAGAAGGATGATTCGAAATATGTTTGAAACCACTCCTCATTTTTTTCTCTTACTCCATTTGATTTCGTCTTCGCATACATGCCAAATTTCATCGAAATCAGTTCAGGAGTTCTTGAGTTAGACTACTAATAAAGATGATTTTGGCTCTAACATCGCATACAGGGACTGGCCCAGCTTCTCGCATGATGATATAAAGATTTCTGAAATCCCGACACATCCCACACGCATTTGAACCGATTTTGACAGTTTTTAGGCGAAATGACTTACTTTTTAGTGTTTCTCGAGTAAACTGTGTTTGGACGGAACACTAACTGAATAAAAATCTGAAATTGGAGGTTATATACATACTCGTAGATTTTCAGTAAATTTATGGCAGTTGTAAAGTGGCTGTTTGTCTCTATCGTGCAAAATTCACATGAAACTAACAACAAAATTCTAAGACGTGAAGTGTAATTTTTTCGATCAAAAGCAGCTTCTTATTACAATTTTACTGTCGGTTGTTTGACAGACGTTCGTGAGAACTGAGATCTTGAGAAAACTTATTTTTTGTATTTTTCGGGACTCGAACGTGTCTTCCGCTCAGTAATCCCGCACTTAACCCCCGACTCACGGAGTCCGCCAGAGAAGAACATATGGAACAAATTATTTGTTTAGATAACATCCTTTCGCAAACTATTATATCTTTTTTTTTAAAAAAAACGAGCTGATGCCCGCGGTTATTAAAAAAAAGGAAAGTGTATGAATGATAAATCTGGGGGTTTGAGTTTCTGGTTAAATCCAGCAAATCACACCTTTTAGGGGAACTACACAGGAGTTACATATTAACGTTCGAAATCCTTTATAAAGAGTAACAATCTGTTTGCAATCTATTTGGAACAAACCAATACACTTTGAAGTTTTTAAGAATATCTTTGAAATGGTTGACATATTTACAAGTCCATATATGTATATTTGCAATTAAGAGATCATGACCTTTAATACAGTGTTCAGCTTTAATCGACTTGTGAATCTTGTCTTGTACGTTGTAGTCGTCTCACACCATATACGTTAAGAAGACTTATTGCTTCCTTGTTAACATGCTTCTGGAGTCTTTTTTTCGTTTGCTTTGGCCCTAGAGTTGATCTCTTCAAGAATAGTAGGAATATTTAGGTCCCGATTGGGGTCGCTGTTTCTGATGTACCATGGAGCATTCACAATACTTCTAAGGACTTTATTCTGGAAGCGTTGGATGACTGCAATATTAATTTGACTGGCACATCCCCAGAGTTGAGGTCCATAATTTCACACTGGTTTTGGGACCTGGTTATATAAAGAATTTGGTTGTAGCCCTGACTTCCTGCCCAAAAGCCATTTCATTTTTCGCCATTTAATGCCCAATTCTTTTCTTTTGATTTTAATATGCTCTTTCCAACGAAGCTTGACATCTAGGGTCATACCTAAATACTTCGCTATATTAAGCATATGGTATAGCCGTGCCAAACAGACAGACTTGTTTGTGAAATCAATATGTGCAGATTTGCTTGAATTAAGTTTTATTCGCCATCTTTAAGTCCACCTGACTATTTGGTCTATAGCAGCTCGCAGTTTTTGCCTTGAATCTAGTATTGTGTCTCCCACTGCAAGAACTGCCGTGTTGTTGGCAAAGGTTGCAGTCTTAGTGTAGGGTGTTGTTGTTATAGAAGAAGTATAACAGAGGCCCGATGACTCTCCCTTGGGGAACTCCGGCTTTGATCTGCACTACTCGTAGCTTAAGGTAACAGTTTTTTTTGTTTTATACGAAAGTAACGCGATGCTAGATAAGACTCTATTAGGTGAAAGTACTGTTCTGGCAAATACACTTCTAATTAATTAAGTAGACCTTCCTGCCATACTCTGTCGAAAGCCTGTGCTACGTCTAAAAATATTGCAGAACTCACTTTTGTTTCTTCTAATGCTCTTTCGATTTCAGTCGTTATTCTGTGTACTTGTTCTTGGTGACTTGGGATGAGGTTTCTTGATTCTACGATTGATTTGAGACGCTTAAAAATCAATCTTTCAAACAATTTTGAAGTCAAGGGAAGTAGAGATATTGGCCAATATGAGGATACTTCGTGAGGGTCCTTACCTGGTTTAGGGACCATAATCACATTATATCGCTCTCAAATGCGAAACAAACGCTCGGCGTTATGTCACCGCACCTTCTTCTACCCCATCATACGACATATCAAATTAAAGCTGTCCAAATAAGTAAAAAAATCTCTGAAAGTATTAATGCAAGTCAAGTCATAAAGAGGTAATGGGAAAATTATAACAAAACTTCTGGCTTCCGCAGTTTTTGAGGAATAGCGGAATAAGTGGGGTAAAAAAGAAACACAATCAAACATTCGATTAGGAAAGTTCTAACACCGTTTCCATCCCATTTGGATAGTTTCAATTTTTTAATGGATTACCCCTATATACTGCGACCTTTTGGTCTATTGTGCACCGTACTATTACCTTGGAGAGGTTTGTTTCCTCATAGTCCAGAAATTATACTCAGCCGAGGCTACGCGATGGTCAGAAGTTGTCAGCAATATGAGACGCCTGTCATAGGTTTGAAAAGCTTGCTTTCTGTTAAAAAATAAGCCTACATAGGATAATAAACCACTTCCTTGCTAACTTGTTTTTTAAAGGGTGGGCTATCTATTGGATTCTTTTTAAAAAAAAAAATGAATTTTTGGCGCAACAGCTCTTTAAGTGCCACGGCCTAACTTCTCACAACCACTCGTATTGTGTGTGTTATATTTTTCACACGAATGGAAGGGATCTACAGTTTAGTGCTGTATCCGAACAGCAATTTGTTTTGAGAAGCTTTCTCGTGACAATAATACTCTTGGGTGTTTGTCAGACGTTCGCGAGAGGTGGGATCGTGAAAAAACTTTTTGGTGTTTTCTAGGATTCGAACTTGGAACCTCTTGCGTAGTGATCCGACACACTAACCACTACTCCACGACGCCCACTCTTTTTAAAATTGTTATAAAAAAAAACCATTTAATATTCTTCAAAGTTTCATTGGATAGCTTAAACTTTGCGATTATTTATGGAAAATAATTTCATTTAAATAGCTACGGCGGCTGGCTTGGCAGTAGCCCAACTTGTCAACCCAATTTTGCAGTATATTTTCAACGGTTCGGGGCTGTATTTCACGAATAGCTCGATCAATATTGTGCTTAAGTACCTGAATCGTTTCCGAATTGTTAGCACGATATCGATCTTAATGGCACCCCACAAAAAAAAAGTCCAACAGCGTCAAATCGCAGCTCCGCGGAGGCCAAGCAACATCACCAAATGATTAGACGACTATTGAACTTAATGCTCAAAAGATCAATTGTTGACCGCGTTGTATAGCACGTAATGCCATCTTGCTGGAACCAGAGATCGTCCAAGTTCATTTCCTTAGTTTCAGGATAACTTGTGTTATCAATTACCATGCCAATGTCACGAACTTTCTTCACAAACGGTTGATGCATTATTTCGACCGAAATTTCTTTTCAATATTCGCACTGTTTCGGTAACACGGCACCTACACTTTGGAAATAAGTTTCCAACATTTCCCAACGTTGTTCCAGAGTAAATCGATTCATTTCGTACCGCGGAGATACTCGTATGATACTGTGCTTCTGTCAATTTTTTGAGAACGAAAGAGCTGTCAGTGTCAAATTAACATGAAAAAAGCAGATGGCCCACCCGTTACATTTGGCCCAATTTAGATTTAGTTAGTTAAGTTTATCGCTGATCACCTGTAATAATTAGTTCAAATATTCCTCTAACCAAGTTTATAGCTCTTGACTACCATCTGAGGTTTTATTTTAAATAAATGGAAAAAAAAAAAAATGATCCCATTGCGATTAATGACGTTGTAGACGTTTTCAATTTTACAATAAAGTAATAAAATTATAAAAATACATAAAATACAAATTTAATTTCGATAAACCTCATTGGCCTCTAATTCACACCGATTTAACCGATTTAACGACCTCAAACCGTACACGTCAGACACCATCTACCCTCGCGCAACGTGTTTTGTTTTTATTGCTAATCTACAGTACGACCGAAAATTAAAATAATAAAAATCCAAAAATTGTAGAAAACAAATACAATGTCTTCTTTTTTTTTTTTATTATTGTTTCACACGATGGACATTCTCCTTTCTTTTTTCTTTTTTTTTCATTTTCTAATAAATTGACCAGCAGCCAATAAAAAAAAAAAAAAAATGTAAACATGTATCTAAGCGGATTACGCTAGCCAAAGCAGCTTTTCGGTTTCAAATTTCGTTCCAGTTCTTTTTCGTTGGTCACATGTAGACACTATAGTACTGGGTGACATTAGGAATTCCTCACGCACTCACAGAGTTAATTTTTTTTTCCTTTTCTGTTTATCCGTTCAATATAAATAAACACCGAACGGACTGTCAATTAGTTTCAACGTTTTGACGCAAACTGCGTGTAGTATTAGTCTGTCACTTGACAGATGTGAATATTTTGATATGGCTTACATTGGACCGTTCTTTCGGATTACGCACACTGCTATTGAAGATAAGAGAAATGCCCAAATGGCCTTTATGGCCTATTGGATACAAAATTTGAATTTTATTGAATTAATGCGCCATTATAAATTATTTTTTAACAAGTATCTCAGGTATAAAAAAAAAAGCCTCGAGCCTCTCAACTTTCAAGGTTCTCCTTATCCTGTTGTGAGTGCACTTGTGCAAGTTGAATTACTCGCTATAAACCAGATACTTTAAGTAATTGCTAGCGTTTAATGGTCAAGTAGTTGAAAATTAAAAGACTTAATAAAAATTTGATTAAGTGGATTTATGGCCACTGATAGAAACCAGCTGCCGAATGTATCGGCATCTCTCATGCTGTGTGGCAAAACGTTAAACAGATATACACGGGAAGTCAGTGCACCCTGAGATACACTTGAGATAAAATTGTTAACAGGCAACAGGGAGCAAATGTCATGAATATATTAGTTTTCTGTTGTAACGCATGACATTTTTAGATATCATTTGACAGGTGTTAGAACCTGACATTCCTTTGGTGTCTGTTGGCGCTTGCCGTTGACACTTAATTCTTTGCTGATCGTTGACCGAGGTAATGACACGTTTTAAGATTTTTTTTATATACGCTGGTTAATAATCAATTTGTTCGTTTTAGACAAGTTGACACGTAATTTTTTGTTGGTCTTTGATCGAAGGCGATGACACGTTTGCAGATTAGATTTTTTTTTTGAGAATTATTTAGTCGCAATGAATATGTGTGTCAAAGTATTTCTGTTTTGCGAATTTTGAAAGGCTTATCGTCTACTAAAATAATTTCCTAGATATATTTTTAAAATAATAAATGGCAAACTGTCAAACAATAGACCTCATAGTCAAGAGGGCACTCAATTTTAATTTTATTTAGTGGTTCAGTTAAGTGATTTTTGCGGGCACTGGGTCACATGAGAAGAAGACTTCGGCCATAAGTTTTTCTTAGCTTTAGCGATATTTTTATCTGCCGGTACCGGAAGTGGCTCTAATTTGATTGGCACTGGGTCACATGAGAAGAAGACTTAGGCCATAAGTTTTTCTTAGCTTTAGCGACATTTTTATCTGCCGGTACCGAAAGTGGCTCCAATTTGATTTTTATTCTTAACGTTAGACTTTTTAAATATCTAGTTCCTTGTTGAATAGAGGATTCAGGAATGTTCAAGTTTACAATGGAAGTCAAATGAATGGTACCTGGTGATTTGATTCTCTTGATATGCATTCAAAGAATGAGAACCTAGGGCTTGCGAAAACCACATAACTAACAAATCGGGCATTGCAGCAATTGAATAGATTTTATCAATAAAAAACAGATTTCAGTGTTCCGAGAGCTTTCGAAATTACTTATTTATTATGCATTCCATTCACAGCGTGCTTCGAAGTATTTTCCAAAGCTTGGCAGAAAGGCCGGTACTACAGGCACCTCGGGGTGCTGTCACAGCGTTGTAGGTCCGCATTTCCTAAGAAAAGTCTTCAAAAAAAGCAAAGTCTCAGATTCTATGAGAATAGCTACAAAGTAAACACTTGCCGAAATATGAATCGTAGCTTTGAATATTGAAGCTGCAAGACAACCATAGCAGGGGGTAACTAAAACCGCAAATTTCATCAAAATCTGTTAAGCAGTTCTTGAGTTAGATGTTTAAGAACGATTTTACTATTTACATCGTCTTTAGATGGGAAAAATTCTATACCTGTCTTTACTTATGAATCAAATTTCATCAAAGTCCGTTCCTTGAATTAGGTTTGAAGACCAGCGCTGCACAACTTGCCGACACTCCATCCACAATTTTTGAAAGAGACTGAATACCTACATTACTATCGAGACAGAAATAAAAATTAAATTTTTTCATTGGTTCTCAAGCGAGCCGTGTGAGAGCAAATGTTGTTTGTTTTGACCTGACCCTTACAAATATAATTTACAAATCCAATCATATATAACCTCTTTTAAAATAGCTGTACTGAACAGCGATTTTTTTTTATGCTCTAATTAATTTGGGAGGTATCACATTTCTTACGCGTCCTAAAGGAGCGACCAAACAAAAACTATATTTCTAGACTTCTTAAGAAAGTTCCTTAATCAAAAAATTTCATCAAAATCGGTTCAACAGTTCAGATGTTTGACTTTGGTATGTTTAACTTTGGTATGGTGTAATAGTTCGAATCCTTAAGCATCTTCGTTCTCACGAAACCCTATATGTGCGAAAAAAGTCGGGCGGTGGCTCAGAGGTTAAGCAATAACTTAAATAATAAAATAAGAGATTCAAGGTCCGAATCCCAAAAAAACACACACACAAAAAAAGTGGCTGCGAGAATCTAGGTTAGGTCCTCTACGGACTGCTTTTTGTTTGCAAGTTGAGGTGAGAATGTCGAAAGGCACTAAGAGACTTGTGCCTGAAAGTAGTGTGAGACTCCAGCGCTTCTAAAAACAGCTCCGTTAGAAGTCGGGTGTACCTACCCACTCCTAATATTGACGTTGATTTTCTTCTTGCTTCTTATAACTTTTATGTGGTTTATTTTAAAACTTTCTAGTCTTTTTACTAAATTACTGTTTATTTAGAAGCTGTATCATTTCATCATTGTAGTGGTTTTGGAGCCTAATTTTGATTTCAAAATTAATTATCTCTAAACCTAGGTCTCTGTGTAGGTCTGTATTTCGAATGTGCCACGGAGCACTAATAATATTCTTAGTACTTTATTCTGAAGTCTTTGGATGTATTCTATGTTTGACTTT
This sequence comes from Pocota personata, assembly GCA_963082735.1. Taxonomy (NCBI): domain Eukaryota; kingdom Metazoa; phylum Arthropoda; class Insecta; order Diptera; family Syrphidae; genus Pocota; species Pocota personata. The sequence continues at coordinate 39,142,571 of OY720431.1, forward strand.
CTTGTACATTCCCAAAGCTATATCCCGTAGGTCCATACTGGCTTTAAGATTTACTAGCCAGAGAATCTACCGATAAGTCAATGCATTTTCTGATACTTAAGGTCCAGTTCTACATGTTTTTTTTTTTACATATACTTTTCATCGAAGTTTAGCATCCAGTGTCATGCCCAAGTAATTAGCCGTGTTAGAATATTGGATAATGCTTATATATTTTATAAGTACTGGTTTTTATTTGTGAAATTCATGTGTACTGACGTAAGTTCATTCAGTTTTATTTGCCATTCTCCAATCCATGTGTTTTTATTGTTTACTAATGGTTGCAGTTTTTTTTGTCGATTCTTGTATTGTGTTTTCCACTGTCAGTATAGCAGTATCATCTGCAAATGTTGCTTGGTTTTAATTTCGTCCAGCGGTATGTCGTTTGTGAATAACAAATAAAGGGTAGGTCCTAGTACACTACCCTGTGGTACACCAGAAACACCAGACCCTCAAAAAAGTTGAGGGTCCATTTAATACTGAAAGAAGACTGCGCCTCGTAGACCGTATGATTTTCCTTTCAGTTAGAAATCTGAAAAGAAAAAGAAACAGAGAAAGAGAAACATATTAGAATTATTTTTGTTACCGTTTGCCTGGAACAGGAATTTTGTCCGTCCTGGCCTGGCTAATTTAGCCTACTAGTTTGTGCAACTATTCGAAGGAGAAGCTCCTAATTAGAGGCTAGCGGCATCCTCTTAATCAAGGGAATATTAGGAATTGATATGTTCCACACCACTTGCCTTGAATGGGAGTTGTAGAATTTCAGGATACATGCGAGTTGTATGTCTGCTACTTCATGTAACTCTCCGAAGAATGAGTTCCCAAGGAGAGGCAAGCGACATCTACTTAAACTAGGGCATTGGCACAAGTGGTGGAAGGTGTCTTCCTCCATATCATGGTTTCCAATGAAATCACTATGACCTGGCACTCAAATAATTTGAACATTGTTTTGTCCGTTCAGAACCCCAAGTTCTGGAGTTGAAGTACTTTCGTCAGTAGTTTAGATGACATCTTGGAAAATGGATCTTCCCAGTATTTTTAAAGGAAGAAAATGTGGCTTTTTTGATCTTAAATCTTTCGGGGTGGTTTAGCTAGGCTGAGTATGAATATAACACTGTTTCCTTGCAGTTGAAAATAATATTGGCACAGTTTAGGCAATCTGTACAAATTTTCCACGGGTTACTAAGCTCTTTTCAGCTTCGGAACTATTTCGTCTGATCCTTAAAGCTTATGTGTGTCATAGACACTTCGGTATTGATTGCATTATTTTGTTTGTGGTACCCACATGTTTATGTTTACATTTGATTAATGGGCAGGAGTTCGACTTTTAACCCCCATTTTTAATTCCGATTGATGTCACAAGTTCCTTTCCTTTCCGGACTGCGAGATTACTCTTTGTGTTCCGTTTTCACGGTGATTTATCATCTATTATCGAAGACGTAATATCCTGGAAGTGTATTAGAGAAGATCCTTAAAAATTTCGGCTGGCGAGTATGTCGGGAAGTTGCAGGGTTTATACTCAGGGTGCGGCTATTTGAGGACAAATTCGAAAAAATAATAATAGAAAAGCTCAAAAAGTAGGAAGGCAGAACATCACTTTCACTGCTCAGTACTACAAAGTACTACATTCATAGTAAACTTGGTGTGCATCACACGGTGGACATCTGTCGTTCCTTCTAGTCCTGGTCGAAATTTTGTTCACCCTGGTTTTTCGTTTCCTCCGACATAAGCTGGCCACTTCTCATGGCATAAGACTTATATCGATTTTCATGTAATACACCGCGAATAACATCGACTCACACATCGACTCAAGTGCATTCCACTGTACTGGTGAATATGTACGATATTGCACAAGCTGAACAAGTTCCGGGCTTTCCTTGCTGTCCGAACGTGTTGAATGCTTTTTACGTTTCGAAACAGGCGAAACATCGCCGCCAGAAGGCTCTAATTCGATACGAACCTTGTGAACAAACGATCTGGCGACTCTTTTAAAAAGCGATATATATTTCGAGATCACTGAGGTCTGCAGATATTTTTTTTTTTATAATTTGCGCGCGCCAAAGAGGATATGAATACTCTTATACTATTGCAGGGCACGGGCGTTTTGTGAAGGAGAGAGAGAAAGTAAGATTTAGTGTAGTGGTTTGAAACTTAGATGGTATTAAGTTTCTGTAAACTCCAAGGGTAGCGTTCAGATAACTGGGGAGCTTGTTTGTTTTGCTTTTGTCGTTGCTCATGATTCACAGTATTTTTTTTCTGTCCTCCTGATATCATCACGATCAAGTTGCATTTTCAGCCATATGACCACTCTACTGCCAGTTCTATGCCTTCGCAGTAGAGTTGACTTAGCTTTCGCAATTGATCGACTTTTTTATTTATTTCAGACGAAATAAATAGATGATTGTTGACATCGGGATTTGAACCGTGAACCAAGAGCGTGACAAGCGTTGATGTTACCACTACACCACGACCACCCTATGGCAACAACCACGTCATGTCTTTTCATTTCTTGAAGTAGGTATTAATCTGACATTGTACCCGGGAAAAACTTAAACGTCTGCTATCAACGTGATTAACATTGAACATGTCCTCAAATAGCCTCCACACCCTGAAGTTTGGTCTTCATTGCTGCCGATTTCTGTCTTTTTTTACTCGCGGTCTATATTAAGACCTATAATGAATTCCTTTTCTTTGCATGATGGAACATCGTAGAATATGGATAGTACAATATAACAAATTCTTAATTTTTTTCTAAACTGCGTATAGTTAGAATGAGCGTAGCGCACACATTTATTACCACAAAAGTCTTTTGCATCAATTATTCAAAGTTTATTAGCGCATTTAACTCGGAGATTTCTCTAAAAATAAATGGAAACGCAAAATTGGTAAACAATGGATGACTAAGTGAACGAACTGTTTAGGCTGTAGAAAAATTAATGCATGACTAGGAGATTGAGTTTTTAATAAATATCGGCATGTATACATTCCAAATGAAAAATAATGTAGAAAATAATACTTAAAAGATTTCTAAGAAGATTATGCAGTAGTTATTTTCGACTTTCCTTCAAAGCTGTCAAAAATGACACATGCATGTGTAATATGTAGGTACACACTTAAGTCGTGAATTTACGGGTGCAATTGATAACCTTAAACTACAGTAAAACCAAATACAATTGTGTAACAGTTTGACGAACCTAATTGCTTGTGGGCTAGCATAACATAATCATTTGTCCCCAGTGGCAACACTGTAAATATCTACTTTTGATTAATGTGTCGCCTGTCACACGTGACATACTTATTTTTTCTTTCCAAGTCACTTCACATTAAGTGACAACTGTTGCAGCAGCGACTCACATATAGAATCTAGTTTACTTGGTCCAATGCTCATGTCGTTTATTTCTACAGACGCAGGTCTGGCTGTCTACCTACTCTCGATGTTCATGATCATGGTTTCAAAATTTCCCAACCCACAAATAAATTTTCCATTACAACCTTCAGACTCACAAAAGCATGTCTGACTCAATTTCATCTAACTTACAATAACAAGTAGCTAACAACCATATTAAGTACAAAGATCGTTAAACATAAGTATATTTCTAATTTTTTTTTTCTTTGTTTCCCCATCTTCTTTTCAGGCAGACGAATACACGATAACCTTCTCTGTTTGTGACTCCAAATGTCATTTTTGGTCAATTAGCTGGAGATTTTAATTGGCCATAAATCATCTCATCCACAAATGATCCCCCACGTCAGTGTAGTAAAGCAAATAAAAACGACAGCACAACGCAGACAAAAACCAACAAACGAACAGCGAATATGGGTCAAAGCCGCTAGTACGCCGACTACAACGACAAAGCTGCTACTACCGCCTTCTGACGCTAGACGCTGAATATTAATCGGAAATTGTGAGACTACAAAAAGTTTTATTTTTTCTCTCTCATTTTGCAGTCATAAATTACGTCCGATTCGGTGTCTGATTGCACTCCAAGCTTCGTGTCTTTGTTATTTGTTTTAGCTATTTTTGAATTTAACGAGAGTCAAGAGGAAATAACAAAAATAAAACTAAATAAACGCAAGTGAAAAGCGTCATGCGCCAATGTGCACAGACCATAACCAATTCTACAAAAAAAAAATAATAGAAACATACCCCAAACGTCAGCTGGAACAACAAAAACATAAATAAACCGTTAAAGAGAAAACTCTGCAGAAAAAAGCTTTCGAAATTAAAGAGAAAAACTTAACGAAAATGAGTTCGCCACATGCTCATCTTCACCATCACTCTTCGTCCGTGCCGGCCAATGAATCTTCGTCGATTCATTCGACGGGGAATAAATATGCGCCTGCACGTAGACTAGCCGCCCGTCATACACTACGTTTGGCAATACCAAAGTATCAATGTGATAATACGTTTGGATCGAGTGTCAATGGCAGCACTAGTGGTGGTGGATTGTCAGTACATAACAGTGGCAGTCATAGATATCAGCCACATGTGTCACCGCCTCAAGTACAACAGTCAACATCGCAGCATTATTATCGGCCCAATGGAATACATCATGGCAAGTTGCCATCAGCGCCGATTATCACCATGAATGGGGTGAAGACGACGTCGCCCATTAGGGATTCGGGACTGACGTCAACGTGTACTAACATGAACGGAAAATTTCTGGGAGTTAGGAAACCAAGTATTACACTCAGTTCGGCAGATGCAACGAATAACAACGAAATGTTTGCATTCGCTAAGGACTGTTCGCCGGTGGATCATTTAAGTGGTAAGCATTTTTTGTATCTACATACATACATATGTATATTTATTTAAAAGGATTAAATTTACAATGGAGTACCTTAAGATTATTTTGGGGTACACTTTAGACCTTCTCACTCTTAGCCATTACAAAATGGCCGGCACTAATCTGAAGTTGGTCGCAGTTGGTTTTTAGCACCATTTTAATAGCTGAACACATTAGCACAGCAACAGCAACTTCAACAGCCGCAGCAAACACTTTAGAATCAATTCTTTTCAATGGAACAGAACACATTAGCACAGTAACAGTAAGCAGCAACTGCAAAGTTAGACCTAACTGCCTAACTGTGGCGTAGAGCATCGCGCTAGTAAGGGGTGTCAAAAGTAGAAATATATACAAACTCAATAGTGCGCCCACAATGAGTAGCTGTAGTGGTAGTACGAGTTGGTTTACTTTTAACTTTTGTAGCGCTACAAGCTTGACAGCTCACTAAATACAGAAGAAATAGAAGTAGGCGACGTTGAAAAATTCGTTTAATCTGAAAAGGGAAACTTGTTTTATCATAAAAGTAAACGTGGTCTCGAAAAAACCCTTGGAATTCCTTTCCTGGTACAAAGGGCGCACCCACCATCTCCGCTTTTTCTCTTTCAGTAGCTTGTATGTAAGATAGCACATTTGAACCATAGTCAGTAAAAATACAGCTTCTTCTTCTTCATCCATTTTATTTTAGATATAATTTAATGTTTAATACAAGAAAAAATATTTTTCACAATATATTTTCCAAAACTATACAACACAATTCTATCAGCTGCGTTTCAAGTCACAATTAATTAGACATAACGTGCTAGACCATTGTGAGCGAATTTTATGAGTGCAGTGCCACACTATTTTACAGTGGGTATAGTTCTAAATTCGCTGCGCTGTTCAAATGCAGCCAACTTTGCGTCGACAATTTTTCAGTCTTAGCAACCTAAAAATATTTAATTTTATCTTATTTTCTTTGTAGTTTTACTTTTATTTTGTAAATAATCTTTCCGCAATGTCAAATTTCGCTGTTTGCTGTTGCTGTGTCAATGTGTTTTGTATCACAGCAGCTGTCGTTTGCTGTTTGTTGTTGCTGACATGTTTCGGCTATAAGTTAGCTCTGTCTACAACTTCGGATAAAGGTTTAACTGAAATTAATTTTTTAATTTACAACAATACTCCTCTTCGACCACCATTGCTGAGTTTATTAGTAATCTATCCTTGCAACCTAATTTGCTAAGGGCCAACGTCTCCTATTGTCTTTTGTCGGAAGAGAGGGTTAGTCAGTGCGTTGTAACTTAAAGGTCTGTTTTGTTAGGTTCATCTCATTTCGTTTCAACTTTCATCGCAGATGTGTTGTTCCCTCAGTGAGGTTATTTTGGAAATGAGTGTTTATTAATGTCTTCAAGGTTTCCCCAGAGATGCTGTGTTAGTACCCAACTATTTGTCCTGCTCAAGGAAGGATCATTTTGACGCAAGACGGCACCTTCTTACTATTGTCTCATATATGGGTTTAGAATATTCATTTAGTAGCGATGGTAAGCATTTTATAAGACCATTAGTCTGTTTCTTCATTGATTAGTATTAGTCTATTCAGCTGCTACCTTGCAGCCTAGTTTATTTTACAAAATTCAGTACTCCATACTTTGTATTCCTATGTTTAAGCTTGACAATCGAGTCCCCTTTATTTGACAATTCATTTAGTTTAAGTCACAATGTGATAATAATTTATACTTCATAATTCACAATGGAAGTGGATATATTTAAATTCATAACAGTCCTCCCCACCGACTTTAAGCTCGATATGAATCAAACGGACGAGGAACCCTAGAAGAACGTCTTGGTTTCATCCTCCCTCCTTCATGGTCGTAAGAAACTGTTGATTCTTGTTTATTGATAACGTCAGCAGCACCTGTAGCATCAGACTCTTCGGCATTACTCGAAACATTAGCATCAATAGCACCTTAAAGCCGATCCAGCAACATCAGCAGCTCCAGTCTTAGCAATCATATCTACCGCTCCTGTCTTCCTGTCTCCCGTGGCTTGATGTAAATGAATGTTGTCAAGAAGATTACTCTCGACGAGTGTACGTCTTTGATCGACGTGTCTCCGACAGGATCTCCCATCCACATCCACGTTGTAGTGTAGATGACCGTCACGCCAAATGATCTTACCAAATTTCCATTTTGTGTCTTGATTTTGGTAAAATCGAATCTGAACTGAGTCTCCCGTCACAAAATTTCGGCTACAATCCTGGTTGAAACTGCAATCTTCCTGTTGGCTTTTCATGAGATCGAGCCTGGTTCGAAGATTAAACTTAAACATCATTTCGACTTTCCCAGTCGATGTCGATTGTGTCTTCCTATACTGTAATAGAAGTCGGTGTAATTTGGTGTGAAAATCTCCTGAGTCATTTGTCGATGAGCGAAGACCATTCTTCAAAATCTGTCTGTCTGTAGACGGATGCGCGGGTGATGTTAGCTTTTGGCGAATATTGTTAGACCTCAAAATATCCTGAAATTCCTTAAAGGTGAAGCTCGTACCGTTGTCTGAAATGATAGTTAAAGGAAGGCCGAAACTTGAAAATACTCATACCTCTCTTAAAGCACGTATGGTGTAGAAACTGGTTATTTATTTCATAGGAAAAACTTCCAACCATTTTGTTTTTGCATCAACAATAATCAAAAAGTAACTATTTATTAAAGGTCCAGCAAAATCCACATTTAACCTTTGCCATGGTTGAGCTGGAATTTACCATGGATGTACAACTACCTTACGAGTATTTGGCACTTTAAGAACCTTGGCGCACCCCGAACAGCTGTTCGCCAATTCTTCGATGTCCCAATCAATCCCAGGCCAATAACAATAACTTCTGGCTAACGATTTCATCTTTGTAATACCTACGTGCGCAGAGTGTAATTCCCTTAGTACCTATTCTCGAAGTGTAGATGGTACGATAATTCGTATTCCTTGATAAACACATCCATCCTGTAATATGAGTTCACTCTCCATCATAGCGTACGGTGTATTTTTCAGACTTCCTCCGGTCTGCAGTTGAATAACTAAAGATGGCACAGCTCCTTATCCCGCCTGAGTTCTTTCCGGATCTGCTCAAATGTGACGGGCAAAGCTTCGCTCCAGATTTGGTAGATTCCTAGTGAACTAATTTGAATTTCTTTATCTGTTGGGTGGAAAAGAAATCTGCGTTAGTGTGATTTTTTGAATTTCTATATTTGATAGTGTATTTGAATCCGCTTAGGAAATGGGCGTAATGCAATAAACGTTGAGTTGTAAGTAATGGTAAATTTTTCTGAGGACTGAGTATTGATGTAAGTGGCTTGTTGTCTGTAATCAGCGTAGAAGACTGAATTTGCGCAACTTATCAAGCAAGAGTGTACAACTTTTGACAGCTTCATTGAGAGTTGAACCTGTTACAATAATATCATCAAAAAAGCATGCAGTACTTCAAGATCGTTCATTATGTGTTGGTGCATAAATCTCTGCCATATATTAGGTGCAGTTTTAACCCCGAACATCAATCTACGAGGGTCAATAAGTCCCTGAAAATTAACACAAATTGTGTCGTCACCTTAAATTTAATTTTTTTTTTGTCAAAAATCATCTTTCAAGAGAACGCACCCAAATTTTCAGACAGATCTGTCAAATAGTTTTGTTGTGGCAGCCATTTTATATAGACGCCTACTAGCATTTTCGTATAAATGGAAAAAAGTGAATTTCGAGTGCTCATTAAACACTATTTTTTGCGAGAAAAATCGATCACGCAAACCAAACAAAAGCTTGACAATTATTATGGGGACTCTACATCATTAATTGGAACCATTCACCACTGGTTTGAATCAACGTTGAATCCGTGTTGCTATATGGATGTGGTACCTGGAAAGTGACCGTCACTATCACGAGGAAGCCGCAAACGTTTGTCAATAGGTGTCTACGTTACATCTTAAGGATATTCTGGCCAAACCGTATCTCTAACGAACAGTTTTATCAGAGAACGGGCCATGAACCTATAGGCACAACCATACGACGACGAAAGTGGCAGTGGATCGGTCACACTCTCCGAAAGGGTGACAGGTCCATAGCTAACCAAGCGATGCAATGGAACCCGCTTACCCAGGATGGCAGGATACGCGGCGGTCCTAGGAGTACGTGGCGCAGAACAGTTGAGAAGGAAACACGGCAACTGGAAAAGAGTTGGGGAGAGCTGAGGCACATTTCCAGAAATCGCACACGATGGCGCGTAGGCGTTGTAGAAGCCCTAGGACCCACAAGGGGATACAGGACATAAGTATTCACCACTGGTTTACTCAATTTCGAACGTTCTGGTCGCCTAATTGAGGTCACTACACCAGAAATGGTCGACAAAATCCATGATTTGATAATGGCCGATCGTCCATTATCAAATCATGGATTTTGTCGAGAGTGCGTGAGCTTGAAGAGGCCACAGGCTTATCACATGGCTCAGTGATTTCGGTTTTACATAAATATTTGGACATGAAAAAGCTTTCCGCAAGATGGGTGCCGCGTTTGCTCACAATCGACAACAAACGCATTCGTTTGACAACTTCAAAGGTGTGTTTGGCGATGTTCCAGAAAAATTCGGCTGAGTTTTTGCGCCGTTTCGTAACCGTGGATGAAACCTGGATTCACCACAACACACCAGAAACCAAGGAACAGTCAAAACAATAGACTTATCCTGGTGAATCGAAGCCAAAGAAGGCCAAGGCGGGTTTGTCAGCAAACAAGGTCATGGGATGCGCGTGGTGTTATTCACATCGATTACCTTGAAAAGGGTAAAACGATCACCGGCGCATATTACGCAGAGCTGCTGGATCGATTCCACGCCGATTTGAAGCAAAAACGGCCGCATTTGGCGAAGAAAAACGTTCTTTTTCACCAGGCCAATGCACCGGCGCACAAATCCGCAGTCGCAATGGCAAAATTGCATCCTCCCTCATCCAGCATATTCCCCAGATTTAGCCCACTGCGACTATTTCTTGTTTCCAAACATGAAGAAATGGCTCGGAGGTAAGAGATTTGGGTCGAATGAAGAGGTCATCGCTGAAACAAACGCTTATTTTGAGGGGCTCGAGAAATCGTATTATTTGGACTGCATCAAAACATTGGAGAAACGTTGGATGAAGTGTATAGAGCTAAAAGGAGACTTTCAAGTATGACCATAGCTCTTTTTCTGCGAATTAGTGAGAAAAAAAAGATATAGTTAAAATAACGGTACCGCGCAAGGCCCGACTTAAACTTGACTACTGGGACCTCAGTATTGTGGTCTAGTTCATCGACTTGTACGGGGAATTTCAATTGAAGTGTAGCCAACTTTAGACTGATGTATCTTTGTAATGTCCAATCGAAATGTCAAACGCTCTTCAACGTTTATTTGTAATTGAATTGTCTGTCAAACGCAAATAACATTTTGCGAAATGGACTTGTAAACGAAACGTGATTCGTAAGCAAACAAAACGATTGAGTTAAGACAAACGGGCATTTCGTCGTCAAAAACAAAAACAGTTTTCGTGATGGTTTAGGCCGAAGTAACCGGGAGTGGACGCACTCCGCTTAGTTGTGTTGAAAGGTTGTGTAAAATCATGGGCATCCAAACATTTCAAAAAAGCCGCTGAATTTTCAAGCAAGACTCTGCACCCGGTCCCAAAGCCAATACAACTCAGGTTTGGCTTCGAAAATACGTTTCTGACTTAATTTTGATGACAGATTGGTCTTCATCCTCGCTCGACCTCAATCCGATGGACTTCGTCATATGGGGAATTCTGGAGAGCAAGGTCAGCAACAAAAAATTCGAAAGCCTTGAAACGTGCACTTGTCCGCGAATGGAACAAAATTCTGCAGAGCGTCATTCGAGACTCTTGCAATGCGTTCGTCGACAGATTGGACACTGTGATTGTATTTTCAAAAGAATTTGTTGCCGACATTTAGAAAAATAAAGTGAATGAAAATATTCAGTATTTTCAGAGATAATAGCATTATTCTATGTTATTCTTCAATTGAAATATCCAATTGAATTATCCACTTCTCATGGCACTGTAAAGCAGCTCCCTTACTCCCGTCTTTAAGATGCGTACGCCACTAACACGTTAATTGGCGCCTGTTCCATTTGTGTTTGAGACACTATTACTTTCCTTACAAACAGTATCGGATTTTAGGTAAGACTTAGTTTTCGAAATTTTGAGGTTGGATTATGCCTTTCTTCAATGTGACCAACACTTCTTTCTTGAGACTAAACTAAAAATTCGAGTGTGCCATAAACTGTCTTCAACCGCGTGTCTTTTGACCTCTCTCCCGTCTCCTCTTCCTCATCTAGCAAAACTCCAGCCGCCAAGGACACACCCTCCGTCAGCCAAAATAACTTCACTGACTCTCACACTCTTAACCCTTTACCTTCATCATCGTCTGCCCCTTCTAGCAAAACCCCAGCTGCCACTCCATCAGCCACCCTTACTTTATTCATTCTTACACTCTTAACCTTCCACCCTCATTATCGTCTGCCCCTAAAAATTCCGCTAATTTACCCACCTCTTCACACACTAGCGCTGCTAACTCCACCGTCGCATCATCTGGCTTTTTAGATCAGCTGCTAACTCCCACTGTCAAACAGTTTGCAGTTTCCGGAGATGACGGCCGCTACGTAATGTCACGTCTAAGAGACCGTAGAATTTATGATAACGTCCGTCTTTATCTTGCATACCTGCATGATAAAGCTGACTCCATCTGTATCGATGAAAAAACGAACACCAATATCAAGGTCTTAATCTCCCAGGAAGGTCTCCCAATTGATGAGCATGATTTGATGAAAATTTTCGTTCAGGTTCATGAGAGCTTCAATATACCACCTCTCCAGGTAACAAGCGCTCTCACCTCCTACGCGTCCTACATAACCTCTAAACGCAGGTTCCACCTCCAAAGAACTCGCGCCGACTTCAATAGTTACTTTCGCCCCTGAACAGTTCCCGTCTCACCATCTAAACAAAGTTTTAACCCCTCCTGATTGCTTATCCATATACTACCAGAACGTAAGAGGTCTTCGAACTAAAACCTCCTCCGTTTTTTTTAATTCTCAAAACCTCCTCTAGGACGTTTTTGCTCTAAACGAAACCAATCTGTCCAGTGATTATAATAACAACGAATTATTTACTTCAGACTTCAATGTCTTTTGGACGATGGTCTTGAAAATGAAGATAATTCCTCTGGTCGCGGTGTTCTCTTGGCAATACACAATCGCCTCGACTCCACACTCTTTAAAACCTCGCACACCGCTAATTTCGAGTTCATTTGCGTCAAAATAACTATCGCTGGTAGCAACATCCACATCCTCTGCTGCTACATTCGTCCATCTCAACCAATCCAATGCTACCAACTTGCGATTGATTCCCTGCTTAACATTGTAGACCCCCGCGACGTTGTCATAATTTTGGGGGATTTTAATTTACCTGATCTTCGATGGGTTCTTTCTGACGATGAGACTCACTTTGCCGCTACAAATCCCTTCGCAGATAAGGAGGTCCTATTCATTGACTGTGTCTCTGATTCCGGCCTTTACCAGTTAAGCGGCATTACTAATTACTTAGGTAGACAACTCGACCTTATTTTCTCATCAGATGCCGACAACTGCGTCGTATCAGCGAGCAACAACCTTTTCTCCAAATTAGACCGCTACCACCCACCTCTATTTCTCACATTTTTTTACAACAACGGTAATAAAACTGTACACTCTGAAAACTCATACAATTTTAATTTTCGTAAAGCAGACTTCATAAAACTGAATAACCTTTTGAGTAACGTTAATTTCAATGTTATTTTTGAAAATCCTAGCATTACTATCGACGGTGCTTTTGCTTTGTTCTACGCCGAAATCTTCAACTGTTTCACACAATCTGTTCCATTTGTGCTCCAGAAGAACTCCTTGTCGTCCCCAGCCTGGTTCACCAAAGAATTGCGCTCGCTTCGCAATAGAAGAAATAAACTTTGGCACGCGTACTTAAATCTCGTTCGCACTCTGACTTTTCCAATTACCTCCACGCATATGCCCACTTTTCCGAACTCTGTGAATCTCTATATCTCGAATATTTAGACCAAATCCAGCATACCTTGATCTCCGATCCGAAACGATTTTTCCACTTCATTAACACAAAAAGAAAATGTGACAACTATCCATCTACTTTAAAATTGTCTAACACTTCCTCCTGTGATCCTAAGATAGTCGCAAATTTATTTGCTCACTTTTTCAGCCAATCATTTTGCAACCATGGGCTTGAAGTTGATCTTGAATACTTCCCCTACTTGAAAAGCTGTGCCCAAACCTCGTTAGTCTCCGTTGATATACTCGTAACCGTGGAACACGTGAAAGAAAAGATAAAAAAACTCAAGAACGAATACTCTCCTGGTCCTGATGGTATCCCTTCAATAGTACTGAAAAATTGCTTGAACCATCTGGTCCAACCCCGCACGGTTCTCTCCCAGATGTCTTTTGCACAAGGAGTCTTCCCCAAGCTTTGGAAGAGCTCTTACATAATACCCTTTCACAAAAAGGGTCCCAAGAATGAAATCTCCAACTACCGGCCCATTGCTAAACTGTGTAATTGCCACAGATTTTAGTAAGGCCTTCGATAAAATCTCTCTCTTTACTCTGTTTATTATCACCCACTGCTGTAAGGGCCAGCAATTTATTGTCGGCATGTATACACACATGCATAATCTGGGCATGACTGCAGTCTTAAAACTTCAGTATTACTTAGAAAAATTTATATAGGTAAACAATAAACCAAGCCTCTTTTTTTTAAAAACAAGTCTCTCTACCTAAGAACTAGCTTTTGTTGTTATAAGATAAAATAAAATAAATTTAAAAATCCGACTAATAAATAATAATGAAAACTAGTTCGCTACTAAGAATTATTTATTTATATTTCATAAGATGTTGGCACCACAATGTCTGCTAAGCTGCCATAAACCTTGATTTAATAATTTTATTTCACACTCAAAAGAATAAATTAAAAACAGTCTTTGTTAAGTGTAACTAGTCCCTAAACTTATCACCCTGACACCCACTGTTGTTTAACGAAAAGACCCGTTTATACTAGAAATATTAAAAACCATATTTCATTAATTTTCAGAACATTCACCGATCTTTGCCGAATTAGCATCATCAATATCACCATCAACGAGTTCAAGTTCGCCAACATTCAATCGTCTCTTCAGTCTGAGTCCATCATCGATGAGGAGCTACGCATTAGATAATGTAAGTACCTATCTACCTCTCTATTTATTCGCAATTTAAACTATCTTAGCCCTAAGGCGTTTTCAACTCCACACTTGAAATAAATTTGCAATTTAAATTCTGAACTACCACCAACCAGTGTTGTATACCAAGTAGCACCTGTGATCCAACTACAGTGGTGGTGGAAAAAAACTTGAAATCTACAATTCAATTCTTCGATCCCATTCAGCAAGCCCAACTGAATAAATAAACAATAAAAAGACCGTAAACCTAACCATGATTCAACCGGAGAGTCTATAAAAATTCGAATTTTTATTTGCTTTCTTTAAATTTGTTGAACTGCAAATATTTTGTATTTCATTATCCGACATAGATTTCTTCTTCGAAAAATTATTTATGTATATCCAACGGTGCAAGATCATGGTTAACAACCTCGAACTTTGGCTAAAAATGCGACTAGCTAAATACAGAACAAATGATTTTAACACAGAGCATGTGAAATAATAATTGGAAGTGTATCTATTAGTGTGTATCTAAGTAGTAACGCCATCGTCAGAATTCCATTCGCATTCAGTCAGTGCCGGCTGTTTTGTTGGGGAAAATGTGGTAGAATGCTATCATAACACTTAGACGATTAGATACATCTTGAAAGCACGAAGTTTGCTTCGCGTAACCTCACCCGTCTCCCGGTCACAGTTTCAGTGCCATCCCATTACGAAATGAAGTTTTGTATCTTTTTTTTTTTCTTTTTATATTTTTCACTCTCTTAGCGGATAAATCAATTTTTTTTTTTGAATATAACAGAACCGCAGAAATGAACAAACTAAAAGACAAAGTATCTATGGCATTTAACTCAGTATCTATTGGGTGTTTGAAGGCGTTCGGGGGGTTCTTTGAATAACAGCGTGATTCGGTTTGTTTTTGTCTTACTTACATACGTCTTAGCTTGGCTTGAGTTGTATTATACGTTGGTTGGTTTTGTAATTCGATTAGTATCTAATAAATGGTTTTTTGATTTGCGCGCTTCTCACTCTCAATCTGGCTTAAGCGTAGTGTGATGATATCAAACTATAAGCTTCTGTGGTGAATTGAGAAAATATGTTTTGATTTCGTGTCGCTAAACATAGTGTAATTGTAAAAGATACAATATCTGAAAGGAATTTCCTTCCGGTACTATACAGTACCCTTTGAATGCCTAATAGCATGGGCAATATGCACGGTTTCTGGTGCAAAAAGACCTTACACATATCGAACAGAGATAAAAGGAACGATTTGGCCGACTGTAACAGTGGGAGGACGGAAATCATTCGACCGGTGACGACAGCACCATCGACTAATGAACATTTCACATCCAAGGTGAGTGATAATTTTTATTTAAATCTTGCACTTATGCGGTGCTATTGTTTTTGGAACCATTTTAAGCCCGGTTAAATTTGTTGTGTTTATATTTTGCGTTGGTCATTAATCAAATGTAATTGTGGGTGACGACGAGAGTGACAGTGACAGTTGAATCCGGTTTTTTGTTAACCTTGACTCGTGATTACCATGTAACCTCTAAGTTGTTGTCTGCAATGACCTTATTTTGATAAATGTTCTCAAGTTAATATTTATAGTTGAATACTTTTAAGTGTGATTTAGAACCGTTCTTAGTGAGAATTAATTTAGCATTTAACCCGCAGTGAATATTACTTCCTGGATAGTCTCTATCTGCGTATACTATGTAGTGTACTTATGGGGTTTTAATGGATTATTTGGCCTTCGATTGGGAATTATTTTTCACTACATCACTGTTGCTCCATCTACGATTAAATACTTTTTAAAGGCAGTCAAATTGCAGCGAAGATAGTGACTAAACTCTGACTTTTCTTGATATCTCCAACCTGAAATTTTGGTTTGTAAGGCGCTAAAGCATTGATTAAAGGAGATATTTTATTGTTGGGTTCAAAGACACCAGAACTAATTCGTGTGTCCAATAGTGTACAGCAGGAATGCTTTCAGATTAAGGGACGATCTGTTGCCTCTATCTCAAACCTACTGTCTGCCGTATATAATGGTGACAGGCTCTTATGTGGATTTTCTCGCAACGCACTATGCAGCGTACAGATTTCTCGAAGTTCAAAAATCAGGCTACATACAGACACTCCGCTCAGGTCATAGTATAAGTGTGCAAAGTTTCAGCTCTGTAGGTCACCCGAAGGCCTTTGTAACCATCACAGAGGCAGAATTTAAGAGGCAATATCTTAGCAAATTACTTATCACCCTGTATAATAATTCTACTTCAAACATGTTAAAAATTTTGGATGTATGCAAATTTTACGAGAAATACTAGAAGGAAATGCTGGAAGGAAAAATCATCGAAAGACATTGCAGAGCTAGTACGCGAGGGATGCTTCTGCAATAGTGAGGGACTTTCACCCAATCTAAAAAACCTCCCAGGGGGAGGTTTGCCGAATAGAATTGCACCTAGCCGTTCGACTAAACAGCAATTCATTTTTGAATTACTTGAAAAATAGAAAAGAAAAATCTGCCGTTTGTCGGATTTCAAGACTTTTTTGTTTGAAAATATTACTTAATTTCTTGGCCTTAGCTAACTCTTTCAGATCAAGAGGATTTATCCGTCTTAGTCTCCTGATTACATTGTCAGTATTTAATAGTTCTCTTATTTCTATGTTAACGTGGTTGAGAAGGCTACTTTTGTGCCTTTAAGCTGCTTTTTTAATTTCATATTCAAGCATTTCAATGTTAAGATCTCTATGTAGATCAGTGTTGCGTATGTACCAAGGTGCATTAACTATGTTCCTTAGTACCTTATTTTGGAAGACTTGGATTTTTTGTAAATTTGTTTGGCGTGTGCAGCCCACAACTGGAGCCCATAGGTCCATACTACTTTCAGAATCTGCTTGTATAACAATAGCTTATTGTAGTTGGACAGGGATGAGTATCTCCCAATAAGCCAATACGTTTTACTGTAGCGCATGTTCAACTCATCTCTCTTTTTCTTTACATGCGCTTTCCACCGCAGTTTAGCATCTAGGGTCATGCCTAGGTATTTGCCTGTATTTGAGTATTCCACTACATTATTGTTTATGTTCACTGGAATGTGGTACATTGGTACGTTTTTAAATGTAAAAATAATACGGACTGACTTTAGATCATTTAATCTAATCTACCATTTTTTAGTCCATTCTGAAATACTGTTTATTGCCATTTGAAGCTTTTTTTGTTGTTATTTCGATAGTTGCTCCCACAGCAAGAACAACAGTGTCATCTGCAAAAGTTGCTATAGTGGTTTCTCTACTTTCAGGCAGTTTGCTAGTGAATAAGAGGTAAAGCACAGGACCCAATACACTGCCTTGTGGTACGCCCGCTTTAATTTCTCTTAATGTTGAGTACTCTGTTTCTTGTTTAATTCTGAAGAATCGATCTGATATATATGACCCCAGAATTTTCGAATACTTCTTCGGCAGTTGCTTTTGTAATTTGTGGATCAATCCTTTGTGTCAGACTCTATTGAAAGCACATTTTTCTCTTCAAATGATTTTTCGATTTTATCTGTGATTCTATGCACTTGATCAATTGTAGAGTGCTTATTTCTAAATCCAAATTGGTGAATTGGGACTATCGATTTTTCATCTTTTGTAGACGTTTTACCAGCATTTTTTCGAATAACTTGGACAACATTGGTAGTATCGATATTGGACGATATGAGGTTATTTCGCTAGGTGGTTTGCCTGGTTTTGGTATCATTATAACCTCCGCGACCTTCCGCATGCTTGGCACATTTTTTTTTTTTTTTTTTATAATTTGCACGTGTTAAAGGGGATATGAATACCCTTATACTAATTTTTTTTAGAATACGTGCGTTTTGTGGAAAGAGGAAGAGACAGAGAGAAAGACAGAGTGGTTTAGTTTGAAACTCAGGTGGTATTAAGTTTCTGTAAACTCCAAGGGTGGCTGTCCAGATAACTGGGGAGTATTTTGTTTGTTTTCGCTATTATTGTCGTTGCTTATGATTCACAGTATTTTTTTCCGTCCACCTGATGTCATCATCACGATCAAGTTACATTTTAGCCATATGCTTGGCACATATCTTAACTTGAATGCAGCATTTATAATCTGTGCTAGTTTTTTTTAAAATTTTTCATGGAAATTGTTTTAAAATATCCCCTGTAATTAAATCAAACCATGGAGCCTTTTTTAGATTTATGCCTTCTTTAATTTCTATGGTAAGTTCTTTAGCTGTTCGCACCTTACTTCGATTCCTTGATAAACTTTATATTCATAAGGTTTGAGGACGTTTTCAAGATACTCTGCAAAAGTGTTTGGTTTATTTTTGCCCAGTTACCTTCTCTGGTTTTTACTGGTGGAATGTGAGCTATTGGCCTGATCATTTTCTTTGTTGCCTTCCAGAGCGAGGAGTCGGTATTAGCATCATTTGTAAGACTTGTAAGGTATGTATTTAAAGTCTCATTATTAAACTCTCTTATAGATTTTCTGAGCTTATTATTTAAATTGTTCAGGTATTGTCGCTTGGCGTCCTTGTCTGTTGCCAACGTTTTCAAACTTTCCTCTTTTCTGTAATAATTTCACATATTTCGAGAGGATAAGAGTTTTGTTTAATCTTGTTTGTTGTTCTAAGCCCTTATAATCCTAATAATGCGTGGCGTTGTGGTATTTTTAAATTAAATCCAATTTTACTTTCTATATTTTTTTAAAAGAAAGTGGGCATTGCTGTCATCATTTGTAACCCAAGTTCACGGATTCTGATTAGATATTCGCAGTAAGACTTAAGCATCACCATAAATAGCCAGCAAGATATGTTTTTTTATTGTACCTGTACATCCCCAAAAAATGGAAGCGGCCCAGTACAATGTATGGATGGAATGTAGAAAATATGAACGTCTATGTATATATTTTTGTTACGACAATATTTTGTAGTTTCTAGCAAAAATATTGAAAAATGGAAACTTTTTGAAAAGTGGGCGTGTCTGTGGGTGGATTTCAAACATTTTTACACTTATACAGCTTTGGATTGTACAAGGCTTATAAACATTATCGAGCTTATCCAAAGTGGTTGGCTTGTTAGCGTAGACTAAGGACTTGACGTAGCACTAGAGAAAATAATCGAGGGATATCAAGTCGCATGATCGCGGCGGCCAATTGATGAACGCTCGCCGTGAGATGACCCAGTCGCCGAATTTCTCCTAACTTCGAGCGTTGCATCGCTTGTATGGAATGTAGCGCTGTCTTGTTGGAACTATAGCTCGGATATATCGATGTTGTCGAGCTCTGGCCACAGAAAGTCGGTTAACATTGGTCTATACCGAGGACCATTGACTGTAACGGTGCCTCCTTCCTCATTTCGAAAGAAATATATTTTTTAATAATTTCCACACGTTCGGGAAGCGTCAAACGATGCATGGTGAAATGGCAAACCTTACTGAATATTTTGACAGGTGGATGTCATTGGTAACTTTGACAGCTGCTGAAACATAACAATTGGAAAAAAACTATCATTGCTATCTGATCACGTTTTACTTACAGAGGTCTACAGTTATAATTTGTTTATTTAACGGATTATGAGTCTGTCTATTCAAACTTGCAAAACAAGTCACTATTCCTAAGAAGATTATCTATATCTGTAACAAATTTTAAAATGAGCACTCAGAGCGGATGATGAGAATTACAATCGTACATCACGTCTGAAAAAGTTGCGGGAACCCTGAGGTAACTGAAGACACCTTTCACCTCTTTGGACTGCCGCAACTTAAGTACAGGGTGTTCTACTGGAAAGTATACCATATTTTTTATTATTTTTTTTAATAATTTGTTTCGTGTGTCGCGTGTCAGAAATTAAGAGCATATATTTGATATATTGTCGGACAGATGTCCGCTTCTATTAGCCTCATAAATGTGAGCTATTTTAATGACATGTTTCGTAATATTTTCACACATGTCGGCGAATATTTTATTTGAGTTGCTGCAGTGTTTGTGGTTTATTAGTATGTACCTATAAAAATAAGTTCGGGATATTAAATTCTTTGACCTTGGGAACCACTCAACATCAGCATTTCTGGAGATAATTCGGTGTGAAAACAATTGATAGAGTAATTGTATTGTTGCGATAGTTGTATACCATGTGCTACAGTCATATTGAATTTAATTTAGGTGTCAACAAATTTTCAATCTTGTGGCGGTATCATTCTCCAGTAACAGTAATAGTAACAGTAACACCATCTTCGAAGGAATACCTTTCAATGCCTCCTGCAGAACAAATAGCATGGATTTTCATTTGCTGAGAGCCGACTATACCTCGTAACCATTTAAATGAAAATACGCTTCATCGCTCATTGTGATGTTTTCATGAAAATAAAAAAACTGTAACATGGTGAATGGTCTTGTGGAAGGAGCTGTTGTGTCAACTGAATCTTGTACGGGAACAAATGCATATCTTTATGAAGAATTCTCCACAAAGGGTTTGGACTAATTCCAAGTTCCTGAGAATGGTTTCGAATTGATGTTGAAGGAAACGGCGGATACGCTGTCTTGCACAGCTAAATGTTTTCAGTCGAGGACCAGGTTTCCGAGTATCTGCAATAGTCGCTCTTGTAAGCACATTATCTCGACCTAAAATTTTCTATGGTTAGCATAATCGACAATTGATTTTGATAAAACGTTTTAACCCCTAAAACACCTTGATTTATCGAATATCGTTTTATGGTAAATACTCCACGTCTACACTTCACGAATGCTAGATAAAAGCTGTCAAAACTAACCAAAATGGCGGCCTGTCAAACTAGTGTACCTTTCCGTAGAACACCGTGTAGATGGCGCTCAACTTCTCTTGCAAACTCTTTCTTCGATTTACACGTAGTAGCAGACATAGGTTAGGTTAGGTTTTATGGGTTGACATAGAGTGTGAACAAACTACGTCACACTTAAATCAGTATAAATCCATTGTGATGCTCAAGGAGTGAAGCTTTCCCACTCGTGAACTCTATGGGTTCTTAAACCAACCCGATGCATTTATCAATTTGGTAATATTATTTACCGATACATTTGAAGGGTCTTCTAAGTCTTGGAAGAAATATTTCCCTAGTATTCTGAATCTAAGGTGGTAGAGTCCTGGACAATGACACAGGAAGTGAGGTGTATTCTCGTGTACGTCCTCATTGCCACAGCCTCTACATATATCTTCTTCGCTAATTCCCAATTTCTTTGTGTGATAACGTAAAAAGTTGTGTCCAGTTATCCCCACTAAACCAGATAAGATATATCTGTTGAAAGTGTACGATTTTTATCGTATACAGGATTGTAATGATCTCCATCTACTATTTGCTATGGCAATCATTTTATTTCTAACTTCTAGGTTCAGGTTGCAGGGTGGTATCTTAATTGACGGGTCAGCTCGTTCAGGATCTAGAGCTGAACCCTCCCTTGCCAGCTCGTCAGCTTTCTCATTTCCTGTCCGGGTACCCAGCAGAGCTTTACATTGTGTTGCGTACCAAGAACCCGCAGCTCTTCGCGACAGCAGCGCACAAGCTTCGATTTTATTTGCGTGTCGGAAATCGCTCTTATCGCTGCTTGGCTGTCAATGAAAAAAGTAATATCATCTGGTGGTATAGCTTTCATAGCAGCGTCCCGGGCAGCAGTTGCCACCGCCAAGACCTCCGCTTGAAACACGCTGCTATAGTCTGGAAGCCGAATTGACTTGTTCAAATTTAGTTTTCCAGAAAATATCCCTGCACCTACTCCCACGTCTATCTTGGATCCATCAGTGTAGATGGAGATAGAGTTGTCATTTAGCGGGATATTAGTTTCCTATTCCTCTCGACTCGGAAATGAGCTAGAAAACGGCTTTTGAAAGTCTAAATAGGGCACCATGTAGTCTGTGCTAACATCTCCGCCCATGTATTTGCGTAAAATCTGCGCATGCCCCGTCAGACTTGACCTCCAACCTTCAGATTGGCTTAATCTTAGAGCACTTCTAGCTGCAGATTCCTGCACAAATAGGTCTAAAGGTAGTAGATTGGATATGGTCTCTAATCCTGCAGTTGGTGCGGTTCTCATAGCTCCTGTGCCACCAATGCACGCCATTCTTTGTACTCTGGTTAGTATCTTAAGGTTTGTGCCCTTACTTGCGGCTGGCCACCATACTAGGCTGCCGTATGTCAGTATAGGTCTCACAACTGCTGTGTAGAGCCAGAAAATGACTTTTGGTTTGGGCCCCCAAGTTTTTCCAAATATTCTGCTACAAGTATAGAGAGCTATCATAGCTTTCCTTGCTCTCTCCTTGTGTTTAGTCCCCAGTTTAGTTTCTGGTCTAGTATTAACCCTAGATATTTAGCTCTGTCAGAAATTCTAAGATGAGTGCCTTCAATGGATGGAATTTTGAATTCCGGTATTATCCTCTTGTCAGCTTCGTTTTTAGCGGATTTATTGCGAGTCCACTTCTTTTAGTCCAGGTGCTGACTATCTTAAGGGCGCCTTCCATTTGGTCGCTTAGGGTTGGAAGGAATTTACCTGTCTTAACCCCACTGAATCTAAGTTTTATTAGTACTTCATTTAGCATAATAACCCAGAGTAGAGGAGAGAGAACACCTCCTTGCGGAGTGCCTCTACCAGCTGATACTCTTAGTCTCGCATCACCTAGTTCTGAGTTTATGTACCAATTTCTTAGCATGGAAACTATCCATCTGATTAGAGTGTCCTCAATATTCAGGTTTTTTAAGGCACCTTCGACTGAATCTGCCGTGACATTATTAAAGGCACCTTCAATGTCTAAGAATGCAGCCAGGGTGTACTCTTTATCATTCAATGATTTTTCAATCTTACTGACAACACTATGAAGTGCAGTTTTAACACTTTTACCTTTCGTATAAGCATGCTGTGCCGAAGATATGATACTGGGGTTCAGCCTGCTGCGAATGTGTATGTCAATAAGTCTTTCAAAGGTTTTCAGAATAAAGGATGTCAAGCTTATTGGTCTAAAGTCACCAGCGCAGGTATGACTAGCTTTACCTGCTTTGGGGATGAAAATAACCTTAACTTTCCGCCACTCCTTTGGTACATGACCCCATTCAATGCTACTAAGGAACAATCATCATCAGGAAAATTCCGTCTGTGCCTGGGGATTAGTACGGTAAGAAGGAGCATATTGCCCACTCGATTTTTTCTTCCGCAACCAATTCAGACGGCGCTATTTCGTGTCTACTACTGCTGCTGCCAGGGATATCATCTGGAAAATGAGCACCTAGTAGAGTTTCTAATGTCCTTTCATTGGAGTCAGTCCAATTGCCAGACGTGTCTTTTAGGGAGCCTAACGCTACCGGCTCTTTGGAAAGAACCCTTCTGAGTCTTGCTGATTCAGCTGTACTTTCTATTTCGCTACAAAAGGCTTGCCAAGAATTGCGCTTAGAGCGCTGTGTCTCTGTTTTGAATTTTCTTTGACTGGATTTATAATTTTCCCAGTCTTCGTCTAACCTTGTTCTTTTAGCCGTATTGAAAAGTTTCCTAGTTTCTTTCCTAATGTTATACAGTTCTTTCGACCACTATGGAGGTGTGTTCTTTTGTTTCTTTGTCCTCAGCGGACAGGCGTTTTGATAGGCTTTACCCAATATTTTTGATAATATTGACGTTGCTTCGTCAATTTCTGTAGGTCCATTAAAAGCGTGGTCCTGTAGATTCCCTTTCATTCTACTAACCTCCCTACTAAAAAGATCCCAGTTAGTCTTCCTAGGGTTTCTATATAGTTTAGGCAATTCTTTTCTGATTTTTAGGGTGAATTCTATCATCCTATGGTCGGAGAAGGTTTCTTCTTTCAGAACCTTCCATTCATCTATTTCTACACTTTTGACTAATGACTGTAACATCAATAACCTCTTGTCTATTTTTAACTACAAACGTTGGTTCATTACCTTTGTTAACAGGTTATGTTCGATAAAAAATTCGAAAAACAATTCACCTCGTAGTAGCAGACATATAAACTCACATTGATGCCGGGATTCAGTATCAGGTCAAGATGGGGGAAATTCCTGTTTGAGGCAAGCGGTGCATGTCCTTCATATCACTGCAACAGTGCACTAGATTAACTGATTCTCCCTAACTGCTCTCCTTGGGAATTCTCCCTGTGGATACAATCATCCATTTTAATATGTTAATCTGATGCGATTTTGGTGAAGATTTGACATTTCACAAAAGTTTAAATGCGTAAAACTTTGGCATTTTTTATTTGTTTAATGCGAATTGTTATCAGAATACGGGACAACATTTATAGAATCTTAAAATAATGTTCCAGCATAAGTATTGTAATTCTAGTTGTCATATTTTGGCATGGGATCATCAATATACAAGTATATATCTAACGAACGTATAGTAATAGTGGAATTTTTGAAAAAAATTTCCTTTTTTATTTTAGAAAGTTTGCCAAAGAAAATTTAACTTTCTATTCTCCACTATTTTATTTATTATGTTCGTGAGGAAAATCGGTAACGTCTTCTCTTGTAAAAATGCAGTTTATGCCTAAGTAATATTTATTGTATGACATTGCATTCTCAATTTATGTGAACCGCAAAGTTGAATGACTTCTTCTGCCAAATTATAGATAAAAGGTGTCAAATGACTTCATAATTTCTTTAATTAGCCACATAATAATCAGTTCCCAACTGCCTTCACTAAATAGCTTCGTAGAAATGAAAGACGTTGTGTTAACACCTCCAATTGGGTTTCACACTTCTGTGACCTTAATTACGCAAGACTTTGCAGCAAAGATACATTCGTCTTAGCACATCTTCCTCATCGTTTGCCATATTTAAGCTGTCACTCATTAATTCAAATCAAAACCCAAAAATTATTCACAATAATTCAAATCAAAACCATCAACCGAAAGAATTAGTCTTTCCATCATTTCTTCGTGTGAGATCCGTAAATCCGACAGGTTGACTCATCACTTACATACTCTTTGAGTATGAGATACATCAATAAAAGTATTTTCTTTTTCGATGTCAAACATAAAAATTATCACCGCCACGAGGCAGTAATTGATCGTGATTTCTTCGAATCCGCTTGGTAAAATGCACACACAAAGTACGTACCTCACCTACAACATGATATAGGCACGTACGACGATTTAAATTACCAATGTCCGATCACCTGCTTTCGATTCATGAGAAAATAAAAAATACCCAAACCAAACGAGCATGGGAAAGTCTCCCCGAGATTCCATCCGATGAATCATCAACCAACACGGATACGGTAATCCGTCGCCGACAACTAAAATGAACCTATCCGCCCAAAAAAAGCCGTCGTGTTGTTTAAGTAGAAAGTTCTTGTATTCGAGAGCCACAGGCTTGATAAGAAGACATTGGCGGCGTGTCGTCGATTGTCAGAGAAAAGGAATTATTAGCCAGACAGAGCGAGTGGTGAGGAATGCGCTCCACCACTGCGCTCCACCACTGCGCTCCATCAATGCGCTCCAGCGGGCAGATGACTAAACTTGTCCACATTCTCACGTTGTGGTGGCACATCGTACTCGTACATGACAAAACCGTGAGAGATGCTGTTGAATGAGGCGGATAGTTGGTTTTTTTTTTTTTTGCCAATTTTTTGGAATATGTTTCGTTCGTGTTCGACATCGACTGCCGCCTATTGGGATGACTAAGTGTTGTTGTGAATTTTTGAGAGTTGAATGTTTGGATTTACGAGTATCTAAATATGCCCCATTGACCATAGATTGAGTTTAGATATTAGACACCAGTCATGTCACGTGCGTCACGGACGTATTCCCTGAACTTGAGATGAAATAAGATGCTTGATGCGTGATGCTTGATGCTTAATGCTTGATGCTTCATGCTGTTTATCTTATTTTGAATTGACGTCAATGGGTCTGTGATTAGTCCTAATATGACAGCCATTGAGAGGGTGCATACAATAGATGACCTCATAATGTTTTGATTCATTAGTACAACGCTTGTTTTTTGGAAGGTACCACTTCGCGTAGAATAAATAAACGCACCATCCGAGTGCTAAATGATTAAAAACATGTTTTGAAGATTGAAGATAATGTGATTGGATACGGCAAGTCTGTTAGAGCCATTGATTGTATGTTAATGAGCCGTAAATTAGTGTAGTTCATGTGTTCTTTTGGTTCCGATATTGGTAGATCTTTTCGCAATTTGAAAAAGTTCCAGTTATTTGCTTTATTTATGGTAGACGACGACTATATGTGATGGTGTGGAACTTATGGAGGTGCTAACAGTGGCTCTCAAAATTGACTCAACTCAAAAATTAAGAAAATTGGGGAGAAACTTGTAAAAATATTAATTTGTATACATATATACGTACATAAAGAACGAACACACAAACCAACAAATTCATAGCTGAGATAGATATGCAGATCTGGGGAACTATTGAATAATAACTATCGACATATGCGCATTCTTCAACAATTTTAAGGCAGCCTATGATTCGATTGATTGGAATGCTCTTTTAATTTAAGCAACCTAGGACTGTCGTCCACAATTCTTAACATCATCCGAAGTTTCTATGGAAAAATAACAGGACAGCGATGTTTTTTGTTTTTTTTTTTGGATTGCGCCAGAGATATGTAATCTTCATAGATACTAATAGCCCGAGTGCTACTAGCATGCACGATTCGCAAACCTAAGTAATCGAATACGCCTACGTACTAAACACACACCCTACACACTTCAACCACTCTCCCCGCGGGACTGCCGTTAGGTATTACTTCGCGGGGCTGGTTAGCAGTTTATGCTATTCTTTTTGTGTCAGCTTCTTCCGCTGCTTCAGTTGCTCTTCTTAGCTTTTCTATTCTCCGCAACTCTTTTTGTAGACACATTGCCATCTAATTCTCTTCCGACCGTAACGTATGGTCGAGGAATAATGACGGACTTGGCAGAGTAATCCTCCATGCCGTGAAAGGTGTGCAGTAAAACACTGAGTGCTCCGTATCTTCATCTTCACCTGGGCATTCCGGGCAGGATGGTGAGTTGTCGTGTCCGAATAGGTGTAGATATTTGCGGTAGCCACCGTGGCCAGACAGGAACTGCGTTAGATTGTAGTTGCAGTCTCCATGCTTTCGACTTATCCAATCTTGGATTGTCGGTATAAGTTTGTATGTCCATCTGGCTTTTGTTGTATTAGCCCAATGAGCTTGCCACATAGCTGCTGATGCTGCCCTTTCTTCAATTTTTATCACCTTGATACCAGTGGCGTCGTGATGACTCAATGCTCTTCTGTTATATATCCTCAGCATTTCATCTGCAAGAATATCGATGGGGAGCATTCCAACTATGACAAATGCAGCTTTTGCAGAGATGGTTCGAAAGCCGCTGATTGTCCGTAGCGCACAGAGTCTGTATGATGACGATAGTCTCCTTTTGGTCTCCTTCGTCCCCAGTGCCTCCGCCCAGAATGGGGCGGCATACAACAGAACTGAGTTGATAACTTAGAGAGTAGAATCCTTCTAGCGTATCCAGGTCCACCGATGTTAGGCATGATACGCGAGAGAGCTCCCTGCATTTGCGATGCTTTTTTGGTAACAAAATCAACATGCGTTTTAAACCGTAGCCTGTTGTCAAGCATTACTCCAAGGTATTTAACTGCCTCTTTCGACCTGATGGTTTGGTTACCAACCTGAAAGTTGGCAAATTCGACGGTTTTCCGGCTGTTTATAAGACCAGCTTCTGTTTTATGGCCAGCTAGTTCTAGTCCGGCGGATATTAGCCAATCTTTTATCTGCTCAATTGCTTCATTTGTAGCTGATTCTACTGCACGGATCTGTTTAGCTACTGTCACAACTGCAATGTTATCGGCGAATCCAATTATCGTTAATCCTCAAGGTAGCGCTAATCGTAGGACTCCGTCGTACATGATGTTCCACAATAGTGGCCCTAAAACCGATCCCTGTGGAACTCCCGCAGTTACGTTGTAGTATTTTACCCCTTCATCGGTATTGTACCTCAGCTTCCTGTTGTTGAAGTAGTTCGTCACTATCCGTAGCAGGTAATATGGCGTATCCATCTTGGCAAGTGACCTTCTAATAAACGACTCTGAGCGTCTCTTGAGCGGATTGTTAAATCGCTAAATCTTTAGCTTGAAAGACGCTGCGTGAATCCGGAAGATGTATGAAGGTGTCAGAGTTTCTCTGAAAAGATGCCTGCACCTGTTTCTGATATATATACCTAAAATTCGCCACACGAATTGGCATCTACTATCCGACATATTGTTTTTCAAATATTATATAGCCAGTGTTACCCGCGGGGTAAAGATACCTTCATAACAATTGGTTCAGTCGTAGTAGTAGTAACCCTTCAGTTCAATAAATTGTACATAATGACGTCTGTGGTCTATGTGAAGTATATATTTTTGAAAGCCCTCTCGTTGAGGAGTACATCTACCTTGTAGTAAACATGAACTTTAAGAATGAGACCCTCATCCAAGAAAATCCGGCCCTCAAAGTCCTAATATTTTTGTTAGGTAAAACAACTCGAAAGATAAAAATGAACAATTATGTTACCTCTGATGTATGCATGCTGATAGTTGGAGAGCTGGTGAACGTTTTTCCCAAAGCAAGCCCTATTCATGACTTTTTGAGTTGTCGATTACGGAAGTCGATGTCTGGCAGTTTTCTTGTGGTACGTTCGGCCATAATCTCGCCCGTAAATGCAGAGAAATACCAGTTTTCAAAGGATCTTTTTAGACAGTTTAGATAGCTTCACCATTTATATTTCTTCTTCACACTTCGGCAAATCCTGGAAAAGACCAATGAGTTCCAAGTCGGTACCCACCATCTCTTCATCGACTTCAAAGCCGCATTCATCGAGCTATACAATGCGATAGCCGATTTCGGAATCCCGAAAAAACCGAACCTGTTGTGTCGCACCACACTCGAAAACACGCAATGCACCGTGGTAACTTCGAAATAGAACCTCCGAATTTTTCCAAACACGCACTGGATTACGGCAAGGAGACGCGCTCTCATGTGACCTCTCCAATCTCGTGTTAGAATGTATAGTACGGCGGACAGGTGTTAACACGCAACGCACTATATTTTTCAAATCTGTGCAGGGGTATGCTGATGATATTGATATTATCGCGGGATCTCGACGTGTCGTTGACGAGTTGGTTTTAAGATCAATGACAGTAAAACGAAGTACATGCTGTCGATCAGAAACAACAAAATGTCAACATCGACAGCCAGAATTTTGAGGTAGTTAAGAAGTTTACCTACCTCGGGGCAAACGTAAACTCCGCAAATGACACCCTGATAGAGATTCGGCGCAGGATAACCCTAGGCAAACGTTTCTACTTTGGATAGGGTCCAAACTCCTAGCCATAAGGACCAAACTCATGCTCTATAGAACATTGATCTTGCCAGTCGTGGTTTACAGTCGAAAGCTGGACGATAAGCGGGACGGCCGAGCAGATCTTGGGCTCCTTCGAAAGAAAAATCCTACTCCGGATATTCGGTCCTATTTACGAGGAGAAGACATAACCACAAACTCTATGTGCTGTACAAAGATGTGGATGTACGAGTAGTCCGGAAGGCAAAAATCCGTCGACTACATCGAGCGAATGGACGACAACGCTCCAGCTAAGATATGTAGTCTTCGAATCCCAGCCCAAAAATCTTGCTCTTGCCAACTGGAAACAACGAGCTCGGGACCGTGAAGGATGGAAGGCAGTAGTTCAGGCTCTGGCCTTCCAAGGGTAGCAGGTCTATTAAGTAAGTAAGTATAGTATTTGTACAAAAATGCCCTAAAAAGATTAAAAGATTCATCGAATCGCGAGCCCTTGAATCGATAAAATAAGAAAATAAGTCGTGGAAGCGAAGCTGATTTTTGATTTAAGATTTAAGATACATGAGGCAAACGATAAATCGCTGTGACCATATTTTTATTTTGGATTAGTTCAAGAATTAGCATAATACCGCGAGGTATGAAGGATCGTTTTTGGTATCGGGGTACAGTCTTCCTCATATAAAAAGAGTTACATTTTCTGGACTAACTTCTAAAAAAAAAATGAACTCTTAGGCCTCGAACATACGAAGCGTATTTTAATGCCCGTTTTGAATTTATTTTTTTCTTTATAAATATTCCGATAGGTAGTCATAGCAACGATTTACATTTTGTTGTTTGAAAGCTGTGACTCATTATTTTAAGTATAGAAATCCACACGCAGGCAGCTTGTGCCTTCCAAAAATGTATCTTTGAACTTCACTTGACCGCCGAAGTGACACTTTTCATCCAACAACGATCATTTTGATCGAAGTTAATTATGTATATTAGCTAATCACTTCCCAGGTAAGATTTTTTATTACACATTCTGACTCAGCAACTTTCATCAATTTTTATGACGGTCAGTTATCCAGATATGGTAACACTGTGGACTCAATCACAATCAATCACAGCCGTCGCTAAGATCCATCATTAGAAACGATGCCCCTTTCTGATCGTGGGTGATCGAGTCCCATCAACAGATGTCAATGGTTGGTAACAAAAATTGTGAAATACCGATTCTTATAGCGACCAGTCTAATTAAATTGCAACCTACGTATCTTAAATCGGTTTCAACTCAACCCACTCGCATCGATTCAATGAAACCTAATAATCAAACTTAAGGTCATCATATTTATTTGGCTTCCTAAATTATGATACAAACTAATTCAAAATTAGAGGTCAGGACAATATACATACATACACCTCTTATGAAGTTTCAATTTCAGTTTCGAAGAAAAAGGTTTATCACCTCAGTTCCGCAGAA
Source organism: Pocota personata (assembly GCA_963082735.1). Classification (NCBI taxonomy): domain Eukaryota; kingdom Metazoa; phylum Arthropoda; class Insecta; order Diptera; family Syrphidae; genus Pocota; species Pocota personata. The sequence goes on from OY720431.1 coordinate 39,173,414, forward strand.
TGACACCTCATTTATTCAATTTGCCATATGTAGGCGTTCGTGTCTTTCTATCCAAATCAGCCAACTAAGCCCGCAGCAATTTTATCTGTTTCACTGTCTCGTTAAGACATAAAGGCATAAAATAAATATTAATTAAATGAATCAACATTTTATTGCAGTTTACTTTATCTAATTGCACGCTGTGGGTCTGGATAAGTGCCTGAAATCCGCACCCAGATAAAGTCGTCACAATTCGGTTTTGGCTGTAGCAGCAGAGGATTATCAATTTGTATCTTGTTCTCACGACCTAAAAACGTCAAACAGTAAGCAGACTTGCACTATCATGCAGATAATTATTTTTACTGTGATAGTTAAACAGCCAATTATACTTGCAGTATATTCAATTTGTATCGACCTAGTATCTGCACATTTCCAGAAATGTGGCTTGAGGCAGTTTATTTGGAAACGGACAATTCTAGAGAAGTTCTATTACTGGCAGGCAGACTGTTTTATTTACTAATGTGATATAAGTTACAGTCTGACAGGTGTATATGATGGGCTTTGTCAACTGATAAGACCCTAAATGACTTTAGAATAAGATCACGGTTTTGAGGTGATTTTTTTCAGAAATGCGGTTGACGTTAGTCACATGGTTTGAATTCCGAATGTGATAAATTATGTGGGTATTTATGGCGAGACAGCGGTGAGAGAAGAATAATGGTACTAAGAAGACTTCGCAAACTGCGAGCTGCACACTTCGTCCTTTTATTGTGTCAGAACGAAAGTCGTTTTAAAAATGTTGAGCCTAACAGATAGACGAGTAATTTTATTGTTCAAATTCAGTGTTATTTTTCGACACAATGTCGTTTTAATTTGATACACTTTTTTTTCTAGCGATGCTTCAACATTTTGGCGTCTTGCTCTGCAAAATAAGGATATACAGATGCCATGTCCTCCTCGTTCGATGAAAGTCCGAAAGTTTGAGATTAGAAAACAGAAAAAAAGTCAAAAGGGGCCAACTCTGGTGATCAATTCGAATCTCTATTCGTGAATTTTGGTTATGTTCAGCCAGGTTCATTCGAATGCGTTTTTGGTGCAAAGTGAGCAAGGGCGGCAGCAATTACGCAGACAACTTTCTCATGGTCAATTCTTCCTATAAAATATGATGAATGCATCTGCCATCTCTCCAACTTTGGTGGTCGCAGTTGTTGTCCACGATGATGATCATTAATCAAGCTGATACGACCACGTTTAAATTCAGCTGCTCATATTTTCACTATGGCAAATGATGGAGCAGAGTCTTCAATTTGCGCAGGCGTATTGCCTTTTAATTATTTTATATTTTACAAAAACACACACAGGCTGGTAAATAGCAACAGCAATAATGCCTTTCAAAGCATAAATCATACAAGTTTTGGCAAGGCTCAAACCTCTTTGAACAACCTGTTTGTCCTTAGTTGTCCTGGGATGGATTAGAAGACTTCCAGCACCGGAGTGTTTGTTTTTATCCGATCTACATGATGTAGCCATCTTGACTTTCTAAGAAAGAGTGGCTGAAAGATATCAATAGGAACTCCAAAGTTAGACACGAAGCGATATTCATTCAAACTATGATACGCAGCCCTAAAATCGATAACGATGTGATGGGTATTCATTTGGAATAGTACTTGGTTCTAGGCACATAACTCTAGGCAGAGCATAATGCTATAGGTCCATCCATTCGGGTATATATATTTTTTTTTATTTATTTGTGGGCACTGGTTATTACTATTTATAAACACAACCAAATATGCACGATTTATGATGTATCTACAACTATTAAGTTTGTCAAAGTGGACATAGGACCTCATTTGTCAAACAACATGAGCTCCAGTGGAGGAAGCTGCAAACTTGCAAAGCTGTTAAAGCCATTATAGAACTCTCTAGCTCTCTTTAAGCCAGGAAGATGCTTAATTTAAGCAGGAGGCAATTGAATCTCACCTATAGACCGGTCGCATCAACTGAGATTTACGAATAGCTCTGATTTGCGAATAGCTCTAGACGAAAACTTAATATCATTTCTAACGCTGCTAGAGTTTTCGAAAGCCCTCGACACAGTTAATCACATCATGTTAATTAATAAACTCAAGATGTCATATAGTTTTTCTGAGTCGGCTGCAAAATTTATTTTCTCTTACCTCCAGGCAAGAAAGCAAGCAGTTTTCTACAATAATATTTTTACCGAATTCATATTAACAGGCGTTCCACAAGGTTCAGTTCTTGGTCCTCTTCTTTTCATGCTTTTTGTTAATGACCTTCCTACAGTAATTAAATATTCAGTAGCACACATGTATGCAGATGTTGTTCGACTGTACCTCAGCAGTAAGTCTGGGCTTACTACTGAAACTATAATCAAGCTAAACGACGATCTTCGCAGGATTTTAAATTGGTCTGAATTGAATCAGATACTCGTATAAACCATTTTCCTGCTATATATCTTGGAGATAATCCAATTAAGTATATTGGCGAGGCTAAAAACCTCGGAATCTGGTTCAATTCCAAGCTAAGTTGGGATGATCATGTTAATATGATAATTGGTAAAATTTATGGTTCTCTTAGGAATTTGTCGGTATCCCAAAGATGCACACCACTTAAAACTAGACTTATGCTAGCAAACTCTTTTCTCGTGCCCATCATAGCTTATGGCTGTGAAATCTGCTGCTGCGTAAATGCTAATACTAAGAGAAGACTTAATGTTACGTTCAACAATATTATTCGATATGTCTATGCCTATGATCACGTTTCTACTTACTCTTTTTTGGACAAATGCTGGGATTCACTCGACTTACAGGACTCTTCTCGAAATCCTAGACCGCACCCGACCTTCCGTACCTTACTACTTACTTTTCGTCTGTACTATCCCCAAAACTGTACCGTTTTGGGCCTTTTGATTACTCACTCGTCCCCTTTTATCAAATAATTTGTTTTTTGTAGAGGGGAATACAACAGCCTCACCCTCCACAACTAACCAACCAACCATGAAGTATCTTATAACGTCAATCGCTGTAAAAGCCTGCAACGTTGTATTAGGGCTTGCTTGCGTAAATCAATATCTGCCAGATAATGAATTTTAAAATGAGACACACGAACTTACTTGCATCCTTAAGGCTCATAGTATTTTGTTTTTTTTTCTTTTTCAGAAGCATAATCGTTCTCAGTTTCATTAGGTGCCTACGCACTGTGAATAAATTAATTTACATCTTGCCGTTGCAATATTCCGAGGCTGTTCCTACCTACCTACGTTTATATTTACGCTTTAATTTTGAATCTTTCAAAACAGTTCCGTTTTGAGCCTTTCGATTACTCACTCGTGTGTATCTGCGCAATTGAGATTGTTTTGTTCTTTCCTTCTTTTGCAATTGCTACTTTTATTCCGAAATAAACAAACAAACGAAACACACGAATGTGTAAATTTAAAAATAAAATTATGTACAAAAAAATAATTTTGCTAAAAAAAAAAAAATTTATTAGTTCCTGGAACTGGAACTCATATTCGTGCCTTTTATACCTCCACCCACCGAATAATTATTTACACGGGGAATGCACGGGGCAATGCGATTGTGGTGGGTGAGAACTTCAAATATTTACTTAGCCACGAGAAGAAAACGAAAAAAAAGATTTATTTTCATTTTTATTTACTAGTAAAAGTTTTTTTTTTTTTTTTTTCTGAAAACTTTTTCAGATGAATTTCAGATATTTTTGGACAAAAAGTAGAGAACAAGTGTTTTTTTGGAAGATTTCTTAAGGAATTTTGTTTATTTAAGGAAAAGTGGCAGAAAAGTGAATTTGGAGATCAAGAGAGAGTATTTACATTGAAAAATAAAATCTTTTCACGGGGTGCCGCAAGGTTACCATTTTGAACCAATTCTGTTTACAACAGGAAATGACAACTACCCGGCTATTATAATTGACTTCCTCAATTCACATCTTCTTCCAACCAGAACAATCTAAATTGATACTGCTCCACAACGTCTGTCGAGTCCGTCGTAGAGAGCGTGTTATGCGGGGAAACTAATTATGTTGAAGCACATAAAATTTATCCGTCACGAGAATAAAAAAAAAAAAAAATTAAAAAAAAAGTGAATCATGTGGTCAATTACATTGTTCTTCCATAATCGACGTTCGTCGACAATTCAGTTGTGCTCAGCGTGGATTGATGCCACATTAATCTATATTTGGGGTGTGTGTATACTGCGAGTACAAAAAGCGAAGAGACTATAATCCTGGGACGTGCTTTATGTAATTTTCACTCCATGCCGTCCGTCATGTCATGAATAGTATTTGCCCGAATAAAACGAAAAAGTGTTGGCGTTTTTTTGCGCCCTACTCCCGCTGAGATGGATTTATGAATTGTTGTTTGTGGCTGCTGATGTTGGCGTACAACATTTTCTGCTCTCGAGCGGAACGAAATTGGAGTTGGGGTTCATATGGAGTGCGAAGCATTGGCGCCAATTGGCAGTCACTTGCAGCGGCGAATGACAACGAGTTGTATATTTACTGTCAAATTTAAGTAGTTCTGGTTGTGGAAGGCATTTAAGAAAAAACAGCCTGCTTTAAGGAAGTGAAGGAAAATTACGTGAAAATGTGCTGATGGCTTCAATGTTTTTGTTTAGCTAATGGATAGATTTTTATGGTCGTCTAGAAGTTCTCGTAATGAGGAAGAAAGCAAATGGCCATTAGAGTGTTTCAATCTCAAGGAATATGATTGTGTTTAGGAAGATTCTATGCCAGTTACAAAATCTCGTTTAAGTCAGCAACTATCCTCAATTTAATCAACTGTCATCCAGACTCACCAACGTCAGTTCTGACGTCGGCTATGCGATGCGTGAGTCAATTAGTGCATTCCCACGTTTCCGACGACGGGTATACGACTCATATGTACGTACGTCAGTGCAGACCAACATCAGATGATAGCTCATATCCTACGGCGAAACATCGCAGTGAAGAGTTCTAAATGAAGGTGTTCAATCAGTTCGTCAGATAGTCAAATGCCCATCAACATCGGATACCCGATTTATGGTAGTATTAATATGCGTCTGACGTCAGGTATCCGACATTCATGTTTTACATTTATTTATATCGGACGTCGGGAACATGTGAATATACTTGGATACATGTGAAGACTAACAGAAATCGAGTATCTGACGTCCAAGATCTACTCGTAGGTATGTCAAAAACGAACAAAGCTACCAACCTAAAAAATTAGAAAAATTTGTTCTTAAATAATTTATTTCAGGTGAATGCTCGATCATGAATTTCCCAGAGTCGGTTATGTTCATACAGCCACTAAACAAATACCCGAAGGTGTCAGTTCAGTAAATGTAAATTAAGTCGCATATCTTGGCCATAAGACATGGTAAAGATAGTCTCAATTATAGGTTCTTCTAGTGAAGACTAATAAAGTTAGGGGAGATTTAGATTTACTTCATGTGATCTACTCCTGAATTTCACTTAGTAGGTGATAGTGATTTCCGACGACAACACTTTTGAAAGTTAGCCAAATAAAGCAACAGCTCACCTTGTCGTACAAATTTCGCATTCGGTATAATAGCTTTCTGCAGCATTTCTTTCCCCGATGCAATATAATCGGGATCTTAACTTCTTAAGCGACTTGTTCGAAGTGGTACGTGATATATCTTGATAAACGTGAATTACTTTGAATTACTCATTTCAAGTGAAAGGTTGTTTTGTAAATTGATAGTAACAAATTGTTGAAAGGATTTAATCTTCAGCTACACCTTGAGCGCTGTTCTAGCGTTATAAGTTAGTCTTTCTTTTGAACGGTTTCGCTTAGCGACATATTTGTAGTTCGCTACTCCATAGTGGTATTTATCAAATTATCTAGATACCCAGATACATTCCTTCCTCGAAGCATAACCTGTCGTTATCGAAGGTAGATATTCTCAATGGTCTTTATTAGGGGCAAACAGTTTATAGAATCTAAGGTTATGTAGGTCACAATTCTCTCCACGTCGGTACGCAGGGGCATCTAACACAAATTCTAAAATGAGAAAGGATGGTGGAATTCTTCCCGTGATTGTATAATAGAAAGAGGTCTAGCAAAACTTTGTTGCCTTAAAATTCAATTCTTGACAATCCACTTGCTGTAAGGGCCCTTGAAAACATATTTACACTTGAGAACATCGTCCTATATGTTGGCACCAGCCTACTGAAACCACTCAAGTTTTCAAAATGTTATAGCTTTTAAAATGTTGATCATGCAAATTACTGCAACTCTTAGCTTCAATACGCCCATGATGCCCAATTTATCTTATGTTCAAATACTATATAGGTAGTGGCTAAATGTGGGTATTAGTTTCTATTACATGTGTGCATGCGAATCCGTGGGTTGACACGACTGGAGATCACCGGTATTGTAAAAGTAAGATCAAACATAAATCAAAAAATCAGGAGCATGCACGTGTCAAAACCAAAAAAACGCTTAAACCCTAGCATTATGGAAAAGTACGCTAAAAAGAAAAACACTACCCTGCCAGGCACTACCAATGCTACGCATGGCTATGATCCTGGAACGAGTAGAAATGCTCGGGTCAAAGCTATTCGGTTTCCGGGGGATAGCGAAATAATGCAACGGCTTAGGCGTAACCTAAGAGTCGCGAGTTGGTACCCATCACAAGCAAGATAGAGCACGACCGGCTTAGTTGGTATTGTCATGTTCAAAGGAGAGATCCTTCGAACCCCGTCAAAAAGGCAATATCAATCAACGTTCCTACGCAATCGCGCAAAAAAGGCAAACCAAAAAACAACTGGATCACACAAATGCAAAAACGCCAGCATTTGATTGGCCTCAGTGACGAAGTGATCCGAAACCGGGAAGACTGCCGATACTTTCTGAGGTCAAACCGGCAAACCCCTCAAGCGGACCAGTAGGGATGCAGTAAAGTGGGAAGGTTGTGATCCTTCTACTCCGGATCATAACTTCGCCGTAAGAAGAAGAAGAAGTTTCTGTTACAGTAGTGTTTTTCTTACAAAAGCTTTGTAAGCCTTGGGACAGCATATAGAAAAACGTGCAAATATGCCTCCTGACCTGTAGAAAGACTATGCCTCAGACACAGTCCTCCGTCTTTTTGTTGAATCCGGTCAAATTGTGTCAAGTTTTATAATCGAAGGTTCTTCATCTTGTGGAGGATTGGGCTTATCTGAAAGCTGCTGGCTAGAATTAATAGGCAGCTTATTTATTCACTGATTGGGCTTTAGTTCTTCGGACTACAACAATCAACAAAGAAAAAAACTTATCTAAGGGCTGTTAATAGGTGATTTCATTGTAATTTTGCGTCCTGCTTCCGAAACTGTAACTCAAAATTTTCTCATATTTTTAGAATCACTGCAAATCAGCAAAAAAATACTACATACTTTCGACCAAGTGGTTATTTTAGTAGTACTGTACTTCATAACTGATACTGACACCTATGTACGTTGGCTTTATGTCATTTATATGTACGAGTATGTCCTGTACACGGGACTTGTGTATGTTATAGGCACATATACTTCTTTAATCTATCATGAAAATTCTGAAGAAATATATCACTCACTATCATCACGATTTTGCACTTTGTATTGCTCCCACAATGCAAAGAAAATAATCCTCAAATCAAACAAATTTCATTAAATTCCATTCGCTGAATGAACAAAAATAAAAAGATCTTTTTCATCAAAAATTGCGTTTCCCATTCCCTCCACAACAAATACAAACTTCAAGCATGAGCTTATAAACTTCACATTCATGAGCACATACAGCATAAACCCATCCACTGGTGCAACGCTGTCGGCAGGGCTATATCAATAAATTTCACTTATTATACAGGGTTTTTCAATAGGGACATAACAATTTTGTATTTTAATACAAATGCACCTTTAACCTTATTTTATAAATTGTCAATGTCAAAACGTGTCAGTCCAGGTTTACATTTTTATCATGGTGAAGTTCAAGAACGAATAACGTTTGGAAATTATTCAAAATTACTTCCGAAATTCTGAGACTGTGGTCGCAATTTTAAGAGCGCTTAATCCAATTTTCGGTCGTAATAATCGTCCCACCAGACATTCTGTGCGTGCTATAGTGGATAAAATCGAGTCAACATCTTCACTATTAAATGTTCCCTTGCCAGTAAGACAACGCACCGGTCGAAGTACCGAAAATATCGCAGCCGTAAGTGCTTCAGTACAAAAAGACCCAAATCAGTCGATTCCAAGATGTTCACAGGAATTGGGAATCTCTCAGTCCACATTATTGCGAATTTTGCATAAAGATCTTGGTACTTACAAGATCAAATTGACTCAAGAGCAGAAGCCTCTTAAGAGTAATCATTTCAGGAGACTCCATTGCATCCACAAAAAGTGACCGTGTCGTGTGGACTTCATGCCGGAGGTGTGATTGGACCGTATTTTTTCGTCGATGGAGTTCGCTATCGTGCCAATGTTGGAAGACTAGTTTTGGCCAGAATTGGATGAACTTGACATCAGTGATATGTGGTTCCAACAAGATGGTGCCACACAGCTGGTCAGACAATTGATCTACTAAAGGGAAAGTCCGGTAATCGTGTAATCTTGAGAAACGGTCCTATCGAATGGCCAGCTCGCTCATGTGATTTAACGCCGATGGATTTCTTTTTATGGGGTTACGTGGAGTCGTTGGTTTATCCCAACTGGTCCACAACGTTAGAGGATTTCATTAATAATATCGAACGCGAAATTGGCAACGTAGTGGAAAATTGGCTCCAACGAATAGATAGCTGCAAACGTGCCATATGAAAGTGGTCATATGAACGAGATCGAATTTCGCACTTAAATTTAACATGTGTACTACGCCTGGAACAAATTTCAGCCCGATATCTTAATTATTCTGTGTTTTATTTAAATACAAAATTGTTATGTCCTTATTGTTATGTCCTTATTAAACCTACTACAGTGATATCAATCAAATATTCATTGGTTAATGCCATGATCAATAAAAAATATTACATTCAAATCGGAGATAAGAATTTATTAGGGTGAACTCGTCATAGCTTCTCAGCTTTTGCAAGACGGAGCGTGATAGTTATGTAGCTATTCATAATCTTTTCTTAACAAATTCTCTGATGAACTAAGTAAAAAGCATGCAAATCGTTTCAGCCGTCGATAAGTTACAGAGTTACAACGATTAAAGCAGAACCTACTTTATACTTACTCACAATTAATAGAAGTACGAACCTGAACTGAAATGACATAACTAACTTGTCCCAATTTATTTCTCACTTACTCTTCATCCAATTTGCATCTTTCAAATTAAAAACAAAATCTCGTTGTTCTTTTGTTTTCCGTACTCTTTCGCTTTACGGTTTTCATTAATTTTCTGGAATGTCCGCTTAATTTCGTGAATAAATTCAATTAAACTCATGCCCGAGTCAACGGTTATGGTAATTATTTCGTTCTTTTTTTTTTTTCTCCGCGGAAAAAGATATCCTTATAAAATTATCGTTTATTTCTTGTAATTGTCATTGACCTTGGTCGGACCGTAAAACTGCATAAATATTTGCTTCATTTCTTCCTGCATTTTGAGATACGAGTACTCTTCTCTTTTTCTTCATCTTTGCAACGACGTGTTATTTATAAATTTCCCTTCCTTGCGCGTAATGACGTTAAATTTGTGTTTTTTCTTTTCTGTTTTCGAAATGTTGTATCTCATATGGTTAAAACTGTATCTGAGAAGTGAGAATATACAGATACAGCAATGCCAAAGGAGCACTCAAGAGCTGGAAGAACCATAATGAAGTGCAAATGAATTTTTGTCTTTTATCGGCTCGCAAAAATAAAGTCCGCCCATAATTCTGATGGTTCTAGAACCATAAAAAATCATTTTTGTGCAAATCTCATTTAAGATTTAGGCATTTCAATGATGAGAGTTCACATTGAAAAACAAATTTTGGAGCGATAATGTGCTATTTACTGCAAAGGGATGTCAACATTTGAAGAGATTTCTCAAAAAGACAATCATTTTACGATCACTATTTGTCAATTCTAAATTTCTCAACTTTGACCATAAAATTGTAATAAAATGAACAAATTAAGTTGATGATGTCTGAAAAGCTCATTTTGCCTTAAATTGATTGCTTTGGACTTTTATACGATTTTTTTTATTATCTCTAATGATATTAACAACAATTCTAAACAAACCAATGAGTTTTATTGTTAACTAAAGAATTTTCGCGTCTGGTTAAAAGAGGATTGTAAATTATTTAGTTTAGAGTCATCACTGTCATCAATAGTCCAGCATTTTGTCTTTATTATTAAGTTAGATTGTTAGTCTAAACTTATATATATTTTTTCTGAATAAGCAAAGAATTTATATCCTATTTTTGTTTACTTTATTTTCAGGTAAGTCCAATTTGCAAAAAAAAGTCAATCGTAAGTAGTAAGCTTTAATATGGAATTTATATTCTATTCTCAGTGAAGAATAGAGAACTTTTTGTAAACACCGAGTGGAATCATTAGGTCATCGTTGCGTCAAGATTGGCCACCAGTTTTTTCTGTTCATAGTTTTTTTTTTTTTGATATCATTTTTTAAAAGTCAGTAAACAACTTATTTTTTCTGTACAGAACCCCAACCAATGATTTTGATGTAGTGATTGGAAACGTTTGTCATTACTTTCTGTTTCTAAACTTCCAACATCTCTATAGAGCACGGATTACGCGAAAGAATACAACGCAGTACAATTATTGAATTCCAAAATATTGTGTTGCATAAAAAATGTTTCTTCAGATCCAATCCGATTCCCCTCCGGAAGTTCTTGGAAGTTAAAAAAAAAAATTTAAACTTAGTAAACTTGTAGAACACTAATCCAATTTTTGATTTTTGAAATACAGGGTGTTGCACAGCACTTTTTACTTTTGATTTGCATACTATTTCCCCATACGTGGCTCCCAGCATTCCTGCAAAACCTCCCGCATGAAGTCAAAAGCTTATACGAAAAGCTGTTCGATAAGTCAGTGACTTTGATGCAAGATGGCGCTCGGATTGCATAGAGGATTTTTTTTCTGACATCTTTGTTTCTTTCTCGGCATAGCCAAACAAAATTAAATAGATCTGTCATACACTTAGCTTTTTACAGTGATCAAAAGAACTTTGGTTTGTGAAATTTGAGAAAAATGGAAGAAAGTGAGTTTCGTGTTTTAATAAAGCACTACTTTTTGCGCGGTAAAACCATTAAAGAGTCTGAAGACAGACTTAAAAATATTATGGAGACTCTGCTCCCTAGCATGGAATGGTACACAAGTGGTTCACTCAATTTCGTTGCGGTCGTACGAGAACAAAAGACGCTGAGAGCCCAGGACATCCAAATGACGTCACAATGGAAGAAATGGTTAACAAAATTCACGATATTGTGTTGGATGATCGCCGGGTCAAGGTTCGTGAGATAGCTGAGATTATAGCAATTTCAAATGATACCGTTATTCAAATCCTGCATGACCATTTGGGCATGAACAAATTATTGGCAAGATAAGTGCCGCGTTTGCTGACGTTGGACCAAAAACGGATTCTAATGAAGATTTGAAAACAGAATTTGGAACTCTTCAAGCGCAATTCAAGTGCATTTTTACAGCGTTTCGTAACACTTGATGAATCCTGGATACACCACTACACGCCAGAAATGAAGGAACAATCAAAACAGTGGATTTCTGCAGGCGAACGTGCTCCAAAAAAGGCGAAATGGTTCCATCGGCCGAAAAAGCCATGGCAACAGTTTTCTGGGATTCATTGACAATTTGGAAAAGGGGAAAACGATCACCAGACAGTACTATGTCAACTTATTAGATAAATTTAATGCTGAATTGATGGAAGACGGCCCCATTGAAGGAGAAAAAAGTGCCGCAGTAGCAACAGCAAAATTAGCTGAATTGCGATATGAACTGCTTCCTCATTCACCCTATTCTGCAGATTTTGCTCCGTGCGATTATTAATTATATCCTGATATGAAAAAATGGCTCGGCGGAAAAAGATTTTCATCGAATGAAGAAATTATCGATGCAACAAATGCCTATTTTGCAGAGTTTGAGAAATCATATTTTTTGGAAGAGTTAAAAAAGTTGGAATATCTTTGGGAAAAGTGTATCGCGCTGAAAGGAGACTACATTGAAAAATAAATTAAATTTTGAGAAGAAAAAAACAAGTATTTCATACCATAGTCACTGACTTATCGAACAGTCTTCGTAAGGTTAGGTTAGGGAACTGGTGCCCTTGTTGAAAGGGTTGTGAACAGCTTACTTAGACCACTAAGAGTCCATTGTGCCTCTGGGAACCTAAAAATTTCAATCTTCGTCCTCTAGGCTAAACCACCCAGATAAATGTATGAATCTCACGAGTTTTCTTAGCTCAATGCTACCTAGCTTATCCAGCTCTGAAAAGAAGTATCTGCCAAAAGCAAGGCTTCTTTTGATGGCCAGAGCTTGACAATCACACAGGAGATGATGAACGGATTATATTTCCTCTACGTACCTGCAGCTTCTACAGTAGTCGTTATGAGGTAACCCTAGAACAGACTCAAATTTTGATGTTATAAATACAGGGTGTTGCAGTGAATATTTTTCTTCTGATTTGTCTATGCGTGCGTGTGTGTGTCCTTCCAGAACCTCTTAGATGACTTACGAAGCCTCGAAGCTCCACTCTTGTAGCTAGAAAAAGAAGACCCATTTTTGAATTTCGAAACACAGGGCGTTGCAACAATTTTTTGCTTTCTTTAGACTTATGTACGTCTAGTGTACAAACGTACTTTCACGAAAGCTAAGGATGGCATAGGAAAATTAAACTTTACACACTCGTAAATTGGTTCATAGGGCAGAACCTTGCATAGCCAGGGTTTCTTAATTTTTTATATTGCAGGGTGTTGCAAAGGCCATTTTTCTTCTCTCTATGTAGCAAGATTGCTTGTCTCACCGCCAACAGTCTCACATATTTGTAATCACAAATATATTCTTTAGTGATAATAAATACAATTTATAAACATCCGGCCATAATTAGGTACTCGTAGACTTTAACAATAAAGTGAGAAGAATTAGAGAATTTTTAGTGTGTTGCTCAGTACATTTATGTATGTATGTAACTAAGCCTATTTGCAAATAAGACGTTATTCTTTAAACGATGAGAACTGTTTATATCGCCCCCTGCTTACAAGCACACATGCTGGAAGATCATTTCAGCTACCTCCTCAACACAACACTTACATACTCGTACATCCCCATCGTTTCAATATGCAGCCCCTTCAATTGTGAATGAATTCGTAGATACTCCTATCATATTAGATGAGTTCAAAATGCAATTAAGAAGGCTAAAATTAATAAAGCTCCAGGAGAGGACCGTGTGCCTTTCGAATTCTACAAGAATTGCACCTTGGAATTGCTAACAGAACTTACATCTGAATTTAATTGGATCTTCAATTCTGCGGACGTTCCAAGGAGCTTTTGCAAAGCTATAATATACCCGTTGCACAAGAAGGGAAGCCTTGAGGACCCAACTAATTATAGGGGAATATCATTCCTGAACGCATTGACTAAGTTGTTTGCTGCTGTGTGCTTTTTGAAATGCTTACCGCATGGGTTGAAAATAAGAAAATTCTGCACGATCAGACATTAAAGGAGGAATAGAGATAAGCAGAAAGAAAATTCCGGCACTGTTGTTTGCAGATGACATGGTTCTCCTCGCGGATACTATTTCAGCAGATGATACTCAGATTGGAATTTGTCCTTTAACCTAGCAAAGTCGAAAATGATAATTTTCAGAGAAGGCGGGGACAAGTACTGCCGAAGAGAAAAGTAGACGTATCAGGGTGTTCAAATTGAAGTTGTGCGGGAATACAAGTACTTAGGAGTTTTGATAGCATTAAACATTCAAATGAACACTTAACATCCAAACCAAGCGAGCAGTTTATTCAGTTTGGGGAAGTTGCATAAGCAACAAAAGCATATCACACAGCGCGAAGCTGAAATTATTCCGTGCAATTGCATCTGCTATTATTCTTTACAGAGTACAAGTATGGGGGTACCGTCCATTCGAAGAGGTGGAAACATTTCTTCGCTATTACTTAAGAATGAGGGTGGCCGTGGTGTAGTGGTAACATTATCGCTTGTCACGCTACAGGTTCACGGTTCGAATCCTGATGTCAATAATCATCTATTTATTTCGCATGAAATTATTGTCAACTCTACTGTGAAGGCATAACAGTGGCAGTAGGGTGGTCATATGTCTAAAATGAAACTTGATCGTGATGATGACATCAGGAGGACGGTGAAAAATACTGTGAATCGTGAGCAACGACAAAAGCAAAACAAACAAGCTCCCCAGTTATCTGGACAACCACCCTTGGTGTTCACTGAAATTTAATACCAGCTGAGTTTCGAACCAACTACACCAATCTGCCTTTCTCTCTGTCTTTTCCCCTTTCCTCAAAACGCCCGTGTCCTAAAATTAGTATAAGGGTATTCATAACCCCTTTCACACGTGCAAATTATAAAAAAAAGAGCACTTAGTCTGCTGAGTATTTCGCCCACCTACATGCTCCACTTAGAGACAGGTATAGCTCCCATGTTCTTGGATTCCGTCAATCTTCACTTGGGTTACGTGTTACGAGTTATGGCGATGAACGAGAACAGACTACCAAAAATAGTTCTATCCCATATGCTATCAACCAGGGAAATCTGTGTTCAAGAGTGGGAAAAATTAACATCTGATTATGATTTCAATCTAGCAGTTAACCCCAATGAGCAGCTAGTATCTTTGAAGGAAAAGTTAAAGACCCTGCTGGAGAAAACAGGTCTTAGATCGTACGATAGATTCGTACGAGAAGCTCAATCGTATATTATAGTAGACTAAAACTCTATTTGCGAGATGGAACATATTTCCTAGCTGGTAAATCCACCGACATGATGAGCACCATCTTTAAAATAAGAGGGAAACTTCTACCACTTAATTATATCCTACATCGCCCAGAACTTCCTATACTGTGTAATATATGCAACCGAAAAGAGCGAGAGGATGTACACCACTTCCTAGCAGTATGCACCATTTTTCAAGTATTCCGCGTAAATATCTTTGGAGTACGTACCCTTGAGTTGGAGGAGACGATAAGCATACTCAATGGCGACAAAGGCTGGGATTTACTCTATATTTACAAGACGAATGCCCTACGCTACAGGAACTACTAATCGAGGAACATTTTTAAAAATAATCTTCTGATTCAAGAACAATAGGTATAAATATTTCTTTATAAAATTCTAAATGTCTGGTAGAAGGCATTCATCCGCCCAAAGCTAGAATATAATGCCCACATCTGGTCTGGTGCACCCAAGACCGTTCCGCACATTCTAGATAGGTTACAGAAACGCACGTTAAAACTTATAGGTGATAGAGACATTGTGAACACCATAAATTCACTCAAACATCGTGGAAATATCAAAATGCTCGTGAAATAGCCAGTTACATTCATCCCTTTCAACATTTCAATCGAAATACGCGTCGTGCTTCGAATGCATATCAGTTCACCCTTAAGCCCAACTTCGGTCGTACTGTTGAATATAGGGATTCGTTTATAAGCCGAACGACACAAACATTTAAAGCCAACGTGTACAGGCTTCTCCTCAGTTCCTCTTCCCTCTTTTCTCAAACTCAACTTCTTTGTCTATAGTACCATTTTCCATCCAAAGAATCATCCTCCAGTAAAATTAAGCTGGACTCTGGAACACCCTGTATATGCAGTTCATATGGGTATCTATTAATAACCTCCCTTTCAGCAAGTAATGAGACATAACTCATTTCCTCTTGATTCCACGTAGAAACATTTTAAAGAACTTTTATAGAGAATTCATTGGGGAATAAAACTGCGTCATTAAAAATAAAAACTACGCATAACTTTTTTAGATAACAGATTTGAAAATAACAGTTACAGCTGTACTTGTTTAGAGTTCTTTAAATCGCTAAAATGCTCATAATTTGGTATAAAATTTTCTATTCAAAATGAACAAAAAAAATCTCCTTGCTGTAATGGTTTTATAGATAAAATGTAGTAGGTGATGGCACGGTTCAAAAACTAACGACAGGTGTGGTGTCTTCTCTGATAAACCTCCCTTTTCGTATCCTAAACCATTTTGTAGCGTGTTCCAGGCGGAGATAATGGCAATATGAGATGTCTTGTCTTGGCTAAAGAAAAACGTGATATCTGCATATCTGAGGAGACTATTCTTCACCTTCTTTGCACCTGCCCAGCTCTTTCCCAAAGAAGGAAACTCCACTTAGGAGCCTTCTGTTTCAACGGCCTAAATGATCTGAATAAAATAGATATTAGGGACCTTCTACGCTTCACCAGAAGCTCCAAATGGTTCAACGAATAGGCTAGAGGTCACTTCCCAAACCCATGTGGTATGACAATGGACCTAGTACTGGTCTAAGTGTGTTGGCTTTTAGCCGACAGCCATCTCAACCTCCAAGCCAGAATTCTAATTTTTACAAAAGGCAAAAAGGACCTTAGAATGCATTGAAAGCACTTCTTGAGTTTGTTATAAATAGTTTCATAAGCTGGGTCAGAAATCGCCATTTTCTGTATCATCCCATCGGGATGTAAATACCAATCTATTCTTGTTTATTTCTTAAAGCTTCACTGTGCTTCTGCAATCACCCTTAGATGGTGGGTGTAGAGCTTTTTGATAAGGGTCCAAAAAAGCCGATATCTTTCACCGATCTACGGCTAATATTTATTACTTTCACGTTTGGCGATAACTTGTCAAAGACTTCCACAAAAATTCCTGGAAAAATACTATCATATCTAGATTCTGAATAGTTACGGCCAAGAAATAAAACCCAGCAATTAGCTACTTTTGACTGTCGATTAATTGCCCCAGCCGATTGAGATGCATGTTCAGCGGAAGTCATCCAATCACATTCCAAATGAACAGTTAACAAGTGAAAATCTCCGGGGAAAAACCCGCTACGACAATTTCCAATTTTATCCACCAGAGACTTATTATATCTATAAACTGCATTACCCAAGCACTTTGAAATATTAAGGAGGTGCGTCGCATCGCTGCATGCTATACAAACGTGCAATGTGCGTGCGTGCTGTGCATTCGCCCCACTCTGTTGCTCTATCTGCTCATAAGTCATACACTACCCAACTGTTTGCTGTGTTTTTTTTTTGTTCTTCTGTTTTTTGTATGCTTTTCTTATTTAGGCGAACAGGTCTTGTGCGCCCAACAAAAACCACACCAGCACGATCCCCAACAAATGCCAAATCCCAAGCCGCAAGTAGATATCAAAAGAAAAAAAAAAAAAATATTGTAGTAAAAAAAAAAGTATCTATAGGCAAAGTTTATGCCTGTGTGTACGAGTATATTCCCAAATCGAAAAAGATACGATCACACACTTGAATTTCATTCAACGGTCTCTGCGCGACGCTCAGTCCATTCTCGAACTCTCAATGGAAACGAACGTTTCGTTAACGTACAACGACGTCGGCGCAACGTACTACCAAACGACTAAAATTAGTTGCACTTCGAGTATCTCAGACGAATGAGCAAGCGAGCGGTGTTCCAATTTTTTTCACTTTTTTCCACCAAAAATTTCGCGCATAGATACTACACAAATCTTTTATCTCAAATCGACAAAATAAAATTTCATTGTATAGTTTGTGCGATTGAAAGAATATAGGAAAAGAGGAATTAAAAAGAAATAAATAATAATAAAAAAAAAAAATATAATATCTAATATCTACGACGAATTTTCCTTAGAAATAATACGTGCAAATGATTACAAGTGATCGTATGATTTACGGGGAATACAGATAGTTAATAAATCTATCGAAACGAGTTTAAAAAATAAAATATATAAATCAATTAAAAGGTGAAATAAATACTTTTCGTATAAAAAGTCTGTTTTAACCTCACAATCTTGTCGAATAGGCGCTACCTAATTTTTTATTTTTTTTTTACTTTAGATTGTCGCCTAGAGTCAGTCGGACGGGTTTTATTTTTAAACTGACAAATACCAAGAATTCCTTAATTCAAACAAATACAATAAATTAAATTTTCTTGTTCTGGTTTTTTTGTTATTCTAACCAAATCCGTGTGATGTGTGTGATATAAGAGTGTGGAAGGAAGAATATCATTCTTTGTGTCAAAATATTATTAAGTGAATGTTTAAATGTTTACTTAAAGTACTCGTGGGTATTTTTAGTTCTCTACTAGTAGAAACTAAATATCTATCTGCAATTGACCGGTCTTACTTAGAGTGCTGACATTGAAACGTAATGTTATTTGTTTACGACTTTAGGTAATCAGTAAACGTTAATACTTTTTATCTGTAACTGTGTTTCGTATCTCAGAGATTGGAAATGGATAGAAAGTACGACAATATTTTCTAGAATGGTCTACCTTTATGAATAAATAATTTAAGAGAACATGCTATTGACTTTTCTTGACATAGTTACTAAAATTATTTTTCAACACTGCATTGTAGCCAAGATGTTCCAAGATGTTTTTTTTATGTCATTCGCAATTTCTTTAGAAATGTGGCAATTTGACAAAACAATTTTTGAGTGCTGGCGAACTTTTTCAGACGTTAGATTTGAAAATCGCATGAATTATAATTCTTCATAGTTTATGTAGATTAGTAGCTTTTAATCCGGTTGGCTTAGGCATCTGGTTATGAATTACGAAAAGTTATGACATTTTAAAAACCACACTGTCGGAGCGGAACATACCCAAATTATTTTTTACGTACCTAAGTAGGTATGTTTCTTCAAACAAAAAGTGTACGACTTACGCACGTACTTACGTCTATGTGTAGACCTGCAAATCTCTCTGCTTTTAAATTAAAACAAAATTATTAAAATATTTTATTTTCGAAAAATGCTTTCTTATTTTAAAAATTTTCCAAAATTTGGTTTACCATGTTCGGCCATGGTGTAGTGTGTAATGTGTTCATTTGTGACCCGAACTGTGCAGGTTTAAGCCCGGATGGGGAACAGCAACCTCAGCCGGCCGAGCACAAAACAAGGGAAACGAATAAAATCCAAGTTTCTCCAACCACTACTCGAAAATGAGTTCTGCCTGGTAGTACAATGGACCGAAAATTGAGTCTTGAGTGCTCCGGGATTTGGAAAAAAAATACCATGTCCGTGCATATGTCACATATTTTTTTAAATGTCCCCCGAGACATAATCAATTTTCAAAAATTCGTCAATAATTAGTTTACCATTATACGAACTTTTTTCTAAGTGCTTAGTACGCCATCTAGTGGGATGTATCCATCAAAACCGGCCATTAGTGAAGTACCATTATTTTTGGGGGTAAGAATGAACATTCCGATTTCACCTGGAATTGTGAACCGTTCAGATATGAAGTTGAAAGAAAATTCGCCCAGCCGTTTATGGTAGCCGTGCGTACAGACAAACAGAAATGACGGACCAACTTTTTCGATTTCCTTTACGAGTATACAAGGTGGGGCAAAAGTAATGTGAATTGGCTGCCATTTTTTTTTTTATAATTTGCGCGCGCCAAATGGGATATGAATACCATTAAAGAAAGATTGGTGTAGTGGGTTTGAAACTTAGGTGGCATTAAGTTTCAGTAAACTCCAAGGGTGGCATCCAGATAACTGGGGAGCTTGTTTGTTTTGTTTTTCTCGTTGCTCTTGATTCACAGTATTTTTTTCCTCCACCTGATGTCATCATCACGATCAAGTTGCATTTAAGCCATATGCCCACCCTATTGCCAGTGTTATGCCTTCGCAGTAGAGTTAACTAAGCTCTCGCAATTCATCGACTTTTTTATTTATTTCAGACGAAATAAATAGATGATTGTTGAGATCAGGATTTGAACCGTGAACCAAGGGCGTGACAAGCGTTGATGTTACCACTACACCACGGCCACCATTTTGTTACAAATGAAAGAAATGGGGTTTGTTTACACGAAAAGTTTATTTGAAGGCGTAAAATTGATGACATTAAGTTGAAAAAATGATATCGGTCAAATGACCACCTCTTGAGAAGATGCACATTTGTGCTCGTTTTACGGCATTTTGAATTGTTGCTCGCAAAACATCTGGCTCCAAATTGGTGATTTCTTCTTCAATGTTGGCTTTCAAGACTTGCAAGGTTTGTGGTTTGTTGTGGTAAACGCTAGATTTCAAAAAGTCGCCAAAACGGGAGATCACACGGCCCGGAAAATCTCCATCGTTGCCCGAGCTATGTGAGCAGTGGCTCCGTCCTGTTGGAATCAACAATGCTCGACACCCAATTCAGCAACTTGCTAAACTCGTTTAACATTTGTCTGTAGCGCTCACCAGTTACGGTTACGATGGTGCCAATCACTTTTTCACTGCAAATACCGCACCAAACAGTCAGGACCGGCCGCTTATAGCGACATCTCTAGTGGACGCAGTTTGTACGAGACGCTCAGCCAAACGCTTAATTGTTCGCGCACATGGTGCAGGACGACGACGAAATTCACTTTGCGTTAAAACAACAGATCAGAAATTGGTACAAATAAGCAGTAACAATAATTCCGCGTTCTTCAGGTGTGTATCGCTCCATTGCTTGTTGTCAACTAGTTCTCTATCTGTCCGCAACATAAATGTCAAAGCACAATTTAATTTCAAAACTCAAGCGATCTGGTGTTTTACCCTTCGTGTATCGTGTTGAACTACGAACGGAATTTGATTGGTTGTGTTGAAAACTTGTTAGCGTTTCTCTAAAAAACATCTGAACTGTCAGAACGGAATTTCGAACATCGAAATGAACTGTCATGTTTCGAAAATAATTCTCTAGTTCGCTGTCATAATGGGATCTTTAGTCTTATGTCACTTTACTTTTAATGATACAGTTGGTGGAAGACCTTAGCCATCATGTCCACCTCGGCCAGCAGGATTCTTTGTTTTGCCTTAAGTCGAGTATGCCAAGTTGGTGCCTTAACTAGTTTGCGTTTTAGAAATAAGCGAATCCATGATTTGTAGATACTCGTGGTAGGGTCCTCTTCGTTCATAGTACCTCAATTTTTCCAAGTACGCCTTCATTGTTCTAGTTAGTGACACTTCTCTTGAGCCACTGGTATGCTCAAAGTGAAAATTTTCAAAGACGGTCGTCGTTCACTGCGGCATTTCCGAAATTCATTTCATTTCATCTTCCCTGTTCTGGACATTCTGCTACTGATTGCGTTTTAGATATAAGACGTATGAACGTTCGTGTATCGCAGATGACACACTGCTATTCGACTGGTTGGTGACTCGTCGGAAATATTAGTTGCTTGGGTATTGTTTTATTTTTTTGGTGTTGTTGTGAGTGAAGTAGACGCTGGTTGTAAGAATCAGAAATCTTTCTTGGTCAAATATTACTCAAGTAATATTGCGTTTTCACTAGAGCCAATTGAGATGATTTCAAGTGACTCATTTCGAGGTGTTTTCACTACATTCATCACATTTGGTTTGACAGTTGATACATCAAGGGGGCGTTTTATGTTCTAGCATGAGACAACTTGGAACAAGTAACTTGAAACAAGTAACTTGGAACAAGTTGTTGTGCAATCGAAGCACTAATTTCCAAAACTGACATTTTTAGGGTTTATTATTATTTATTTATGTTTGCATGAGGTAATATTCAAAGAATTTCTTAACTATTTCAGCAGACTTCAAAAATTACACTACAGACGAATACGTGCTTAAACGTGGAACGACATCCAAATATCTTCTTATTTCTCCTGACAGTTTTACAATCAATTCAATTCAATAAAAGGTATATTTGCTTACTGAACTTTGTCTTGGACTTATTTGCCATCTCATTTGCTGGTAATGAGATGATTTAGTAAATTAAGAAATGTATGAAAAATGAGATAATTTAGCACCTCATTTTAGTCGTAGTATCATATGGAAACGAATGGAAGCAAATAGCGCCCCCTCCTCGATATTACCTTCAAGATGTCCCATGTAGATGCATTCAGCACTTTATTCTTGACGCAAAGAGGGTAAATAGAGTGAAATAGTAGCACGGTCTTTCTCTTGACAGAACTTACTTCCCAGTTCTGATAATTTGATTTTGGTGTCCTACCATACCTCGTTGACATCCTCATTGATGCACCTATTTAGCAGATACCCACCATCAGCGATGTGGTTGCCCCCAGCTATGCATGGGCCTTCAACAATCTCTTAAGATCGTTTGAAATCGTTTCGCTGAGCATTATGCCGGATGTCCTAGTTAAGCTGATAGATATATAAAAATTCTTCTGTCTGAACTTTTATATCTGCCAAAGTGCTGGAAAATAAATCATTGTGTTTCGATGTGACGTTAAAGGATCGCAAAAAACATTTTTTTAAATGTCCATCTCATCTGCTTTTTCTGAAAGATTCAGCGTACAACGTTGCAAAAGATACACGATGACAGTGTGGTTCAGTTCAGTCATTGTTCTTTATCGTTTAATACGAGTTTTAAAAAAAACTGCCAACACTGTCAAATTTGTTGTTAAACGATTACACAGACTGATTTAGTATGTGTGCCAATAACGCAGATTATCCCCTTTTTCAGACTGAAGCCTCAAAACGTGTTGTACAATTTCATTAGTCATTCTTTGGCGGATGCGGTAGCAATATTCTGCTATCTTTCAATCGCAAGCATATTACACAACCTCCACACTCGCTGTCTCTTGTATTTCCGAAGGAAAACACCAAGAAGAACAGCAACAGCAATTTGCATAGGTACTTAACCTCTTTCTCTTCCACATTATATGACATTTCTTGTTTCTCCTCTTTGCCTCGACTTTATAGCTAAAACCAAAACATATCTTGTAGTTTTTTTTTTTTTTTTTTTCTTCATCGTCAACCAACCTACATTGAACTTCCTCTTCAACGCATCGTCGTCGTTAGTAATCGAACGTTAAACTCACGTATATTACAAATGGAAGAGATACCACGAATGTATCTAGATGCAAATTATAAAATGAAATACTACAATATTATTCGCGTACCGCTTGAATTCAGTCTTTATCCGTTTGTCTGTCCACACTTGAGCGTGTTTCCGTTCCGTGCAGTAGATGTTCCGCCAAAGTCAATCGAGTTTTTTTTTTATAGGTGGGCAAGGGTTCAGCTTTAGCCCCTTTGGCAATTGGCAATGTCCCCTCTTTAAGTCTAAATGCTCGTGGCGACACGATTTTTCTGATGAAAAATGAAAAAAAAATAAAATAAGAAAACCCAGAGACCCACGCAGCAGATTTGTATGTTTACGCGTATAGCGTCTCTTGTGAAATACTATCTAACCAACCAGGTTTACACTATTAACAGTTGGGTGGGTAGTAGATGAGATTGCTTATATCTATTGGTAGGAGTCCTCTTGCTAAATGTGCAGCAGCAGCTCACCGAACTTGTTTTGCTGTGGCACGTATATAATTTTTGTTTGCTGTTTTGGTTAAAATGTCAGCTTTAAGATAGACGTTCTTTTTTATTCGAGATTTCTCGAACGAAAAGAAGTTCCTAACCATAAGAGGTAAGACCAGGTTATGACAGAGCACATTACCGGCTTTTTTTTTCCATTTTTCTATTGCTATACGCAAATTGTTATTTCGCTTTTGTTCAGATTATTATTGTGTTATGGTCATGCATGTGAAGACTGGTTTTTATGGGTTTTTAGGGGAATTTATCTGGGACACACAGTAACTCCAAAGAATGATATTGCTACAGTCTTCCTCTACTATACATCTGTAAAGTATGGTATTAATTAATTTAAGTTTTCTTTGTAATATAGTGAAACGAAAATAAGAAAAAAAAGAAAATCAAGTAAAACAAACTTTTACTTTAAATGAAAGTGATTTCGAGTTAGAAGCAAATTTACGACAGATTGTGAAATTGAAAAAAATTAAAAATTTGTCATCCTGGCTGCAATAAAAGTTAACGAATTCGATCATCGTAATTTTTTAAATAATTACGCCCATCTACGAATACCATCAGATTTAAGACGAAGTCCAAAAATGGTTGTTACATCGGCAAGGAATCCCATGCCACCGACGAGGTCATCGCGGTTGATATTTCCAAGAAGTCATCAGGTAAAATGCACTTTTTTGTTATTGAAAAATTGACAGATATTTTTTTTTTTAATTTAAAAATTAAGATAAACTTTTTTATTATTTTTTATTGTTAACAGAATAATATATCTACCACACCAACAACCTAGATAGGTAGGTCAACTGGTGCTCTGTGACATCTGTCATGCTGACCACAGTAGAATACTCTGAACGTGAACATTTTTAGGTTAGGTGGTTGGACGAAGGAGTGAAAATCTCCTCAATGCTACACTTAAGCAGATCCATTGTCATGCGTTTTTGGGGGAGGATATCTCGTGCTCGCTGAGCACTTCTCCCCGAAAACAAACTGAATCCGAATTGTGAAGAATCTGTAAATATGTAATGTGGTAGAGGCCTGGATGTTGACAGATAAAGTAGGATGTATCCCCGTGTACTTCCTCATCACTTCGCCCCCACATAGGCCTTCTTCACTTAACCTTTGGTTTCTTCATGTTATACCGCAGAATATTATGTCCAGTAATTGCTCCCTCAAGGATAGACGGAGAAGAGAGGAACTTTCTACACAAGTCTTTTATAAAATACAAGAAAGAGTCTTATTCCCTGTTTCGTGCTTAAGTCTGAAAAGCGGGACTTTTACTGAATGTTCAGCTTGTTCTGAGCCGAGCACAGAGTACATTCACAGTTCAGCTTTCTCATTTTCTGGTACGCCCCTTTGCCTTCTGCTGTGTTCCAAAACCTTAAGCTCTTTGCGTCACCACTTCACAAGTTCCAATTTTAATTGATTTTATTGCCGAATGCTTGTCGGTGTCACGGGCTTTTATACTGCTAAGACCTCCAATTTGGTAACACTGCCATCATCTGGAGGTCTGATCGAGTCAGAAAATCATCCCGGGCCTACGTTACTGTCCATCTTGGATTACATTCTCAAATTCTTCTGTACTAGGATATGGGTTGGAAAAAGTTATAAATATGTAAATATTTTGACACTAACAGCTCTTAAGGGTCTGCCCTACCTTCTCACAGCCATTCGCTGAACGATACACGAATGGAAGCGACCTACAGTCTTATGCCGTTTTTGAAGAGCAATTTTTTCGATTTAGAGTAGCTTTTCATTAGAATTTTTCTCTCGGATGTTTATTGCGAGAGGTGGGACTGTGAAAAAACTTTTTGAAGTATTGTGGAACTCGAATTTTCGGTCTCTCGTTTACTAATAGTGCACTTAGCCGCTGCCATGGTACCAGGATATGAATTCGTCGAATTCGAGTTGCAGGTTGTCGATTGACTGATTCTTAGTCTTAGGGCACTCACAGTCTCTTCTATAAAGTGATTTGATTGAAACAGGCCTAAAGTGATGTCGATAGTGGTAGCACAGTGCACTCTATATTTTATGATGGCCTTAAAGCTGGCGGTTTTGCTGACGGCTTGTCACCACTTCAGGCTTCCATAACTGCAGGAAAGAAATAACCTCACGGTATGTGGTGTACCTCTAGAGGTATAAACTTTTTAGTTTTTTCTAGTTCGGTTTCCTCTAGCATGCTTACATTCCTGTTAATGAGGGCGTCATCGACATTTAGGCCTAACAAAGTCTTCCTTACCGCGTCTGTTTTGATATTTTTGTAAGCTCCTTCAATGTCTAAGAATGCGACAAGGGTGTACTCCTTGTGCAAATGTTTTCTTAATTCAGCCAATATCATTATGCAGCGCTGTCTCGGGGACATATCTCCGGGACTCAACTTGCCACAAATATTTATGTATATATCCGTAAGTCTGCTAGCCTTTCGAACTTTTTCAGGACCAAGAAGGTAAGAGTTATAGGTCGGAAATGTTTTGCAGTGGTATGGCTGGCCTTACCGGCTTCGAGTAAGAAGACAGACATGCCTTCCACTATACTTTCGGTATGCGTCCCCATATGTGTATGTTGTATGGAGTGATTGTGGTTTTTTGCAATTGAAAAAATCCCGTCCATCCCTAGAGACTTGTTAGGAGTGAATGAGCTGATTGCCCACTGAATTCTCTTCTCTGTAGTGCCACCCAAAATCAGGTCTAATTATGACTTGCGGGTCGCTAGTTCGGTAAGTTGTACATCCCGGGAAGTGTGTATCCAACAGTAGTATTAATGTTTCTGAACTGAACTCAATCCAGTTGCCATTAGAATCTCTAGAGGATTTCTTTCAGTCTCGCATATTCTGAGGTCTCCATTTTTTTTACATCACTTACGACTATGTCCTTTAAATTCTATTAAACCAGTGAAGGGGAATGAAAAAGGACAGAGAGTGAGGTGACAATGCGCTTTAATTTCGATATGTTGCAGATTATAAGCATCTGGACAATGTTATTTCATATGAGGGTGGCCGTGGTGTAGTGGTAACATCATCGCTTGTCATAGTTTTGATTCACGGTTCGAATCCTGATGTCAAGAATCATCTATTTATTTCGCATGAAATAAATGAAAAAGTCGATCACTTGCTAAAGCTAAGTCAACTCTACTGTGAAGGCATAACACTGGCAGTAGGGTGGTCATATGGCTAAAATGCAACTTGATCGTGGTGATGACATCAGGAGGGCGGAAAAAAATACTGTGAATCATAAGTAACGACAACAATAGCGAAAAAACAAACAAAATACTCCCCAGTTATCTAGACAGCCACCCTTGGAGTTTACAGAAACTTAATACCACCTGAGTTTCAAACTACACCACTCTGTCTTTCTCTCTGTCTGTTCCTCTTCCGCAAAACGCACGTGTTCTAAAAATTAGTTTAAGGGTATTCATATCCCCTTTAACACGTGCAAATTATAAAAAAAAAAAAAAAAATATTCATGTTAAGTGGTTAACAAAACGATGCGCCTAGAAAGGGTTTGCGGAATATACCGCACGGGACACAAGTATAGATTTAATCTGAACAGTTGTGATGGAAGGCTATATCGGTATGAGAGTGCTAAGCTAGGCAAATACACTATCGAGGGCACTCAAGCATGTGGTAGGAACTTCCACCCAAATACGTGAGTAGATTACAGCCAAATCTTTGTAAAATCGTTTACATCCTTTGAGGAATCGTAGGTACTATTGCCGTGCACAACGCTTAGCTATCTGTGTATCATTTATAATTTCCTCTGAATGGCTTTGTAGCATTCCCACTCTTCATTAGAACTCGTTCTTTTGATTGAATTAAAAAGTTCCCTAGTTTCTTTCATCCTCCATGGTAGAGTTGTTTTTGTAGTCCCACATTTTTTTACAGGAAAGGCCTTAGCATAGGCATAGCAATATACTTATCTGTAAGTGTCTGAATAGCATGCTCCTGTAGAAATATACTCACTTTATCGACTTTATCTATGACATGTGGTAATACCAAGATTGCTGAATACGAGTATCTCGAGATCGGAAAGCAAGTAAAAACAGTTTTTAGAGAAAGGTCGCGATAAAACGAACTGATGTTCAAGGAGGACCTATCACTTTGTGTATTAGTAACTACGGGACAGGCGAAGCCAGCCTCATCAGATAGTTATTGATTTAAACGACATTTTATTTATCTAGTTCAAAATGCAAGGCCCAACTGACGAATGCTTCCGAGGCCTATTGTGTATGGAGTTTTAAATATGAGTTTAAATTAATTTTCCATACTTGGCAGGGACAGATAGCCAGACAGAGTGATTTCAATTTTGTATTTTTTTGTAGATTACTATAGCGACAGGAATGTATCCTACGGTAGCTAACAAGGTATGCACTTTAGCCCATCTTATTTGAAGTGGAATAACCTTATCTTTTCTAAGCTGTAATGCTGTTGATACATACAAATAGATATCTCATACCCATACATCCGAGATATCTAAGCTCTATTTAACAAAGGAATTTCACTTCTTTTGTTTGCCAGATAATAGGTATACAACAAACAGTATTTACTGTTGTATAACGTTTCAAGTATATACTAACAAAGTGTTTTTCCTTAACAAAAGCGAATAAATATTGAACTATAAAAGAGGTATGACAATTGTGCAATGAAATGAAATGAGACACCATCATTCTCAAACTCGTGAGGTGACATTGAGTTCGGGATCGGATCGATGCAAAAAATTTCTGACAATGAAAAGAGAAGAGATCAAGATGTCATGTCAAGACTGTAGAGGAGGCTGACACCTCAGAGGAGTCCTTATAGGTCTAATCGGTGGTCTATTGGGAATATCTTCTTGTGCATGTTCCCTCCGGGTACTCTGAGGAAGATTAAATCCCCGAATCTACAATTAAGTGTATACCCGCGTTCCTTTAGCCAAATTTTATATAGCAGAACTTCCTTTTGGCCCCCACCGGATGACTCTCTACTCAGAAACGAAGAGCACCTCGCTTTGGGCTCTTCTTGTTACTGAATGTTGAGCTATCGGGAAATTGACTCACCAAAATTTTGTGGAGAGGGAATTTTCTCTCATTAAAATACATTTAGCGCGACTCATTCCAACGTAAGTCCCTGCTGTACCGCTAATTGAACTGTTTTATCCTTTGTAGTCGACGAACTACCTATGCATACTATTTGTGCGAAATTTGTAAGGAAGCTATTCTTAAATCTCTGTGGATGTTGTCTTTTCGAACATACGTTCACGATTCCTCTTAGCATTCAAAAGTTTGTAGGGGGTTCCCATTACTTTTCTTGTCGCTACCCCATACTTGTATACCATACTGTGTGGACGTTTTAGCACTTGCTTGTGTAGAAGTGTCATTCCCAAGTATTTTGCTTTGGGATAGAGTTAATTATCTCGCTAACTGTTTTGCATGTAAAATTTACATGAGTAGATTTGGCCTCGTTGATTACGATGCACCAATTTTTTGTCCAATCATTCAGCTTATTTACAGCTTTTTCTAACTTTCCGGTAGCTTCTTCGATCGTGTTGTCGAAAATGTGGCTATAACGGTCTTCTAATTGCGGTATGTCTCGCTTTAGGATGACTGTAAGTATAAAATCGGACCAAGTGCACTCCCTTGCGGTATCCCAGCCGCGATTTTTTTAAAGTCGAAGTATTCGTTGTGCTTAACACGAAAGAGTCTGTCTTCAAGATAGGATTTTAGGATATTACATAGCGGACCGGGAAAGAGCTACCGTATCTTGAGCTCATTTGTGCCACACCTTATTGAAAGCTTAAGAAAAATACTCTAGCAGTCCTTTTTCAATACCATAATAACTTGTGCGATTGTCCATTACCTTAGTACATATTGCAATTTAAAAGCAGCGTTTATAAGGTAGAAAAGCTTAACTAATGCTTTCACGGCAATTCTTTATGAGCCTGTCACGTTATCAAGTCATAGCTAGGAGTTTTGTTGGTTTTAAAACTTTTAATTTCTTGTTTAAGTTCCAGCGTTGTGATTTTGGTTTTACAATTGTCACTTGCAATATCTGTGGCACAACTAATATTCGCATGAGGGTGACAATCAAATGGTTTGAAAGTTTCTTCTAAATATATCAGCCTTTTCTCTATCGCATTTAGCCCATTCCCCGTTGGCATTCTCTATTGGCGGTGCTTGCTCTTGGGTTTTTTGAATGCCCTTCATGGCTTTCTAGTTAATTTTCTTTTTACTTTTTGAAATTTTTTATCGTTTCTTTGAGCTTACTGTACAGACGGTTTAAGTATGCCTTGAGCTGGGGAGTACGGAATTGTTGCAACCTCTTACGTGCTTGCCTCTTTTCCTTTACCAATTCTAGAATCTCTGCCGAAGCGATCGACTTTATCTTCTAATTGAAAGGGTGGTTTCAGTATAGGAAAACACAACTAATAATTAAAAGTATAGTAGGTAGTCAAAAGCCCTGTGGAACTCCATTTAGGAGCTGACTGTAATATTTTGCTACTTCCATTATGTATGGATGTTACCGAGACAATCAAGATGTGATAAAATCGTTTTAGATCAAGATGCGATTTGATTCCGAGAAATTACAATTTAATAACATAATTGGTTTGCTTGAAATTATAATTTGCAGAAAATATTTTGACCTCACAGATAAAAAAAAGCGTCAACAGATATCAATAGCGATTCATTTAAAAAAAATCATAAAAAAATCATAGAACATACAAATTGATAAGAATCATTTAACACTTGGCATGATAAGATATACCAAGAATCTTACCGCTTTCATGATGAATCATGATGTCAAATGAATTTCTCATCATCCAACACAATTTGATTAAACATCACCTTCCGGGCGATGAGCTTGACATCACTTCCGAGTTCTGAAACATCTTTCCTGCTTCGCACTCTTTTAATAAAAAACAATGATGAGCAGGAAATAGTATTAATTTACTAACACACTTCTCCGTTTAACCAAGTCACCTTAACTCATGCAATTCTAAACAAAAGGTAACGTTTACCTTTGCTTATCATAGAGTTATTTGTTCAAAACAAATATTTTCGTCATAGGAGATTGTTAGCCAAGTGTTTACTTAGATGAATCGAAGCTGTATTTATTTTGAATTATTTGATTTTATTGGATTTGTAGACTTTTTGGAATCAGAGAATTATGCGTGGCAACCAGGAGAAAGGTATTTGTGGTTTTAGCTACAAATGTATTAGAAGTGGTCGATGACCCAAAATAGTGTCATCTAAATAAGTTTTCTGACTATTGATATGGAAAGGTAGGTAGATAGGTGTGGTTGTGACAGCATACTATGCTGAAACATAATTAGCGCAAAGGTGCCGTTTTAATACCACAACTCAAGTGACCTAATTTGTTGTAAAAACTGACGTTGGACTTGTGGGAAAGGAGAGAAAGGATTATTTAAATCCACCCCTTGGCATTGAGGATCGATGTATGTTTGAGGAAACGACACGCCTCTCGTACAGCAAGAACTTCCGCCTGGAATACGCTGCATGAATTGGGTAGACGGAATGAACTAGAGATATTGAGAGATTCAAGGAAGATTCCCGCCAGAAAATGGTTGTATTGAATTCGTTTGTCACCGCGCCACATTTCCATTCCGCCCTGGAAGGGAATCTCACCATGACATTGTTGCGAAAGTTCACCCTGGGAGTTATGTAGTCGGTCGGATTTGTTGCCAACTCCCGAGGTAGAAGATTAAGGATGCTGTTGTGGCCGTAGAGACTATCGCACCAGCTACCTGTTTCCCTTAATCTAACCGCACTACATGCTGATATGTACTTTATATGAAGGTCGAGTGGTATAAGGTGAAGGATTACGTTCAAGGCTTCAGTCGAGCATGTTCTCATCGCCCCCGTAGCACCTAGAGCCGCAGTCCTTTGTACTTTGTTGATGAGTTTAGTAATGTATGCTTTCTTAACCGCCGGTCACCAAACTAGCGATCCATAGGAAAGTATAGGGTGCACCACCGCAGTGTACATCCAAATGACTATCTTCCGACGGAGCCCCCTTTTTTACGAAATGTTTTGCTACAAGCATAAAAAGCCACACAGGCTTTCTTTACCCGCTGTTCAATGTTAAGCTTCCAGCTTAATTTAGGGTCGAGTACCACACCTAGGTACCTAGCACTAGATGATAAAGAGAGTAATTGGTTATTAAGCCGTGGAGGCATGAAAGCCGGTATTTTGGTGTTTGTAGTAAAGAGCATCAGTTCAGTTTTGCTAGGATTGACGCTAAGTCCACATCCAGCGACCCATGTGCTAATCTTATCCAAGACACCTTCCAGAATCTCACTGATCACTGAAGGAAACATCCCCGATACCAACACTACCACATCATCCGCATACGCGACAACCGTAACACCGTCTCGGTCAAGCCTACACAGAATTGTGTTGATTACCATAAGCCAAGGAAGAGGAGAGATAACCCCACCCTGAGGAGTTCCCCTTACAACGGATATGGTGGAAACACTATTACCGAGTGTCGATTGAATGATTCTGGTTTTTAGCATAACTTGCTAATAAACTCCCCTACACCCAGTTGGGACAGAGCTTCCTGAATCGATTCAGTACTAACGTTATTGAAAGCACCTTCAACATTTAAAAAGATGGCAAGAGTAAATTGTTTGTAGTGTATTGTCTCTTCTATCGTACGCACAACTTCATGGAGCGCCATCTTAGTCGATCGCTCCTTAGTGTACGCATGCTGAGATTTTGATAGAAGGGATGTATCTATTGTATTTCGGATGTGCGAGTCTAATATACGTTCCAACGTCGAAAGAGGAAAGATGACAACCTGATGGGTCTGAAATCCTTTGCAGATTCATGCCCCCGCTTCCCCGCTATCGGAATAAACACAACACGAACACGCCTCCAACTCAGGGGGGCGTGGTTTAGAAGAATATAGCTTCTATAGATCGGAACTAGCCAAGGGACCACCTGAATCAATTTTTTTTTGCAGCATTACCGGGAGTATGCCGTCAAGTCCAGCCGATATATAGGGAGAGAAGCTGGAAATAGCCCAAGAGGTATTAACTGTAATTGTTGTCTTAATGTCGTTCCAAGATGAGGATTGCACATCTTGAGGACAAATTGAGTAAGCAATCTCATTTTTGCACCCTGGAAAGTGAGTTTGCATTAAAAGCCCCAGAGACTCGCTAGAGGAATCCGTCCAAGTCCCGTCCGGCCTTTTGATAAAGGACGGACTGGAGTGTTCCTTGGATAGGATCTTGCTCAGTCTGGCAGGTTTCAATAGTCCATCCAAACCAGAGACTTGGCCCTTTTAATGGATTCCTTATATTCCTTTAGGCAATCCTTATATGGTTGCTAAAACTTGTGCCGGTAGCAGACATTGAAGATTTCTCTGGTAATCTTCCTAAGATTAGAAAGATCTTCGTTCCACCATGAGGGAAATTTTTTCTTATTGAATTTAATAGGGCACGAAACCTTAAAAGCCGTACCCATGGCTTTTTCTAGGGTTGTAATCTTGTCGTCAAGTTCCTTGACTGATTCGATTTTCGTGTCGGGTGTTCTGTGAAGTTTAGATTTGATAACCTGATCAAATTTGCTCCAGTCAATTCTCTTAGGGTTTCTAAATGGCTTAGGTGCCTCGACCTCGAGGCTAACATTAAAGATAATCCATTTATGGTCAGAAAATGATAAACGATCGGACACCCTAGTTACTCTAAGTATGTCAATATTGGTCTTGAGTGTAATGTCCAAGAATTCCTCCCAACCTCTGAAATTATCCGAAATCGGAAAGACAAAAGTTGGTTTGTTACCCACATTACAGACAGAAATGTTGGACATCACAAGGAAATCGAATAAAGACTCACCGCGGTTGTTGATTTCCGAGCTGCCCCTACCTACCATTGATATGGAAAATGTTTAAGTATTGGTAGATACAAATAGTAAAGTTTGACTGAATAGTGTAGGTCTTCATACGGATACATGTTACAAATGCCATTGAACTTCTAATACTAATATTGACCTTCTGAAACTTTAACCTGCTGTGCTGTCGACCCTGATTCTTTACAATCTAGCAATTAATCATCAAATCGGACTGACTGTTGTTCAATATTTTGATAAATAAAAGTTAAAAGCAAAACAAAACAAATATTATCGACAGTCATTTATTGCGACATAAATTGTTATCTTAACGATAAAACAATTTGAACACATTATTTTGATGTTTGAATTAATTTAATTGTATCTTGAGTATGAAGGGACTACTGTTGAGTTGTGTTGCATTGGAGGTATTCAATAAAATTGTAGAGTTTCTATAATAAACAGGAAATAATAAAAGTCTTTAAAAGTCCAAAAGTTAAAAATCACATTTTAAGTTTAAAAGAAGCTCGTCGAGTTTTTCAACTATTTGCGAAGATTGTTATTCGATTAATGTAAAATATTACAACTTGCGTAAGTGAAAAAATACTAAAGTTTGTTTAATTTGGTCGGCTTGCTTATCAAGCTCCAGATTGGTGAAGATTTTCTGCCTCAGACACCTCAGTTTTGTATCCCTTCGATATCAGAACATGGCTATCAGCATGAAAAATCGATTGGTATTCAAAATTTGATGTCTGTTGGCTGGGATCCGAGGACCCGTCTTATACAGCTCGTTGTATTTGGGCCGTTGTATGCAATCGTCAAAGTCTTTACTTATTGGGCGACGATTTAAAAAAAAAAAAAAAAAAAACTTCTCTCAAGATAGGCGAACGTATAATGCTGTAGTAGCGCTCCGAGTCTGTAGTACTGGCCCCCATCTGCCAAGTTCAGAAACTTAATCACGACTACTTCAAGGAGCCTATAGCTAGTCGTGGTGGTATCTTATCGGGCACCAAGAGTATGGGTCCCTGTATACCACCAGTACACCTCTTCTACATTCGTTTTCTTCTTAAATAGGTGAGCAAGTTTATTTATCTGCTCTAATGTAAGAGCAAGTATTGGTTTCGTGCACATATTCGATCTTGAGAAATAAATCTATTTTCTCAAAAACGTCTAGGTATCACTATTTAATGTATAACGGTATTTATCAGCTAAATTAAAGAAGTCATATTTTCGTGCCGAAATCCAGTGCTTTTTTCACTTGGGGCATTTCTTCTAAATACCCTGACTACAGCCAGCGCCTTGTAGATCTTTAGGTGATAAAGTCTATTTAGGTTTCCTTTTAACCTTATCGCTCTCTCCGTCTACATTCTCGGTCCTATCAAAGGTAAGCATAAAAAGTGGGAGACCGCGTTTGATGACATTATCTTTGTCTCCTTCCGTACGTTGCTTTTCCTTCTTGATAATATTCACGGCGTCAATAATTTTCAAGCCTTGGCTTTTCACGTCTTCCATAACGTCTTCTTTCGCGCACGACGGGTGAAGTCCCCTAACAAAGACTCGCAGTGGTTTTTCGTACTTATTCTCGTAAGTATACCATTGGATTTTCTCGGTGTTTAATTTTAGAGACAGTGCTCGGTAGGAGTCTGGGTCATCTACGTTGATTTTCCACTCGTTGTTTCGGCGCGAGGTTATATTGTGTTTTGTCCTCAGCGTATTTTTGAGAAGATTACGAAGTTTTCCATAGTCTGCTATCCCGACGACATTTATTGCGGGTGGAGGGCGATTTTTCGCTTGGGTTTTTGCCTTGTTTGATACGGCGGGCTTATCTTCCTTTTGTGAAACTTCGGGTGAAGTAACGGCCTTACGTTTTTTGCTAGGCCTCTTTTTGGAGGCCGGATTGGTTTCGTGGGCAAGTTCTTCCTCGTCCGTAAAATATTCACTCGCTGGACGGTTTGGCGTTGTATCGGGATTTTTCGGTACATGAATGTTCTTGAGATCCTCGTTTTCTTTTCGCAGAGCATCTACTTCCTTTTTAAGCTCGTGGAAGAGTCGCTCCATTTCATTAAGCTTAGCTCATAGTTCGTTGTTCTCTTTTACGCAGCATTTCGTTTTCACTGAGTCCTGGTTAGCCGGCGGACTACTTTTCCCGGAGATATTCGATGTAGGTGGTAGGGTTTTCGCTTGTGAATCAGTTTTATGTTCACTTCCAGCTTTACTGGTTTCAGTTCCAGATTTCTGTTTTTGTATTTTCGGAATACTTACAATTATAGCGCTATCTTTGGCCGAAAGGCTTTTTTGCGCTATCGCTTTCGGTGGAGTTCTCGGCGTGAGTGAACTCCTTCTGGTGTTTTGTTGGAGAAGCAATAAATGGTCCCCCCCAGAATCCATGGGACCGACCTCCGAGGAGGGTGGATTTTCCAGTTTACCTGGTCTGCCACCTGGGGTATTTATATCGTTTGTTTTATTCATTGCCATATTTTGTAACCGTATTAGTTTTATTGGGTAGTACAGTTATTTCTACTCACAAACCCCCTGCCAGGAGGACCGGGTCATTTGTTTTTTTTTGTTTGCCAATTTTTCGAAGTTTTCGTCTCCGCTTTGGGGATTTTAGTCGCCTCTTATGACAGGCATGCCTACCTCGGGTATATTCTATCCCCTACCTGAAGGGGGATTAGGGATGATTCAAGATTTCAAGTTTATATTTCAAACAATAAACCACTCCATTTAGTGTTTAAAAAAAAAAAAATTTAGTGGTTCAAAAACGAATATAAGTGTAGCGGCACAGCAGTTCTTTTAAATACCCGACACACTTTGGCTTATTAGTATTTTGCGTGCGGCTAACCATAACATATAATTGACAAATTAGCCAATCTACACGCTTTTATACCTTATCCAGGGTATATTCATTTTGATACATAGTTTGTAAGATAGTCGGGTGTTAATAGTACATGAGATCATGGCTATTAACCGACTTTTCCGAGCTGGATATGCTCAGCAAGGTTTCTGGCTTTACGTTCAAATCACTCTACTTTGGTAGAAGGTTTGAGATTGAGATCCCAAGCGGTGATATATGGAATAATGGCGGACTGTTGCTTGATCCAAAAGGAATCGTTTGGTATATCGATGGATCAAAAATGGATTTAGAAGTTGGCGCCCGTGTGTATGGACCCAATTATAAGATTTCGAAATCACTTGGAAAGAGTTCTAGTGTTTTTCAGACCTAGCTGTACGCTATAGAGACCTGTGCTAGTATGAACTTGCACATCAAAGGTGCCGCTATCCATATACTCATCGGCAACCAAGCGGCGTTTAAAGCACTGATCTCCTGATCAGTTCAAAATCAGTTTTAAGCTGCTTCAAAAGTTTACAAAACTTGGCCCGATACAATAAAGCAAAATTGTGGTGGGTATCGGGTCATGTAGGCGTTAACGGCAACGAAACTGCAGATCTATAATACTAGCCAGAAAAGTTTCTTCTGAGTTGTTCATTGGATCTGTACTCTTTTGCGGAATATCTGATTCTGCCTTTAAACTGACCCTAAACAATTGGGAACGCAACATGTACATTTCCCACTGGAATAACTCCCAAGGTCTCAGACAAGCTAAAGGAGCTATCCAACCTTTCCAAAAAAGGCAGATTATATCCTAAAATATAGCAGCAATGAAATCCTTACTGGTCACTGTCAGTTACTTTACCACCTTAATAATGTGAGAATTTCAGAGGATATCACCCGCCACCTCTGCCTAGAAGAGGATGAAACCACAAAACACGTACTATGTGAATGTGTAGCTCTGTGTAGAAGTAGAAGAAGCTTCTTCCTTAAGGAGATCATATCTCCATTAGATTTAAGGAACTCCTCCGCAGCCGTAATTTAGCTTTCGTAAAGAAAGTAGAAGTACTGCTGCCCTAAAAAGTATCCTATGGCAGAATAGAATTCTGGTCGCAGTGCCTACATGCCATTCGGGCGTGGCCACATACATAATGTGAAATTTCATGTAAGAGCTTCTAAAGATCCGAAGTTTTTTAAACCCGCCCACAGACACGCCCATTTGGCAAACAATTTCGTTTTTCTCAATATTTTTACTAGAAACTGAAAAATATTATTTAAATAAAAACTGTACACGTTGACTTTCTCTACATTTTATTCATACATTATATATGGCCACACCCACTTTTTGGGGTCGGCTTGCAAAGAAATACATACCTGTATATTGATTATTTAGTTTTACTGTGAATGTCTCATCAGAATCCATTAACTTCGGACTAAAATTGTAGACTCAGAATTCTGTAATTAACATTTTTGTAATCAAAATGTTAAGCAAAACTTGTTTTTTTCTTTTTATAATTTGCGCACGCCAAAGGGGATATGAATACCCTTACAGGGTACGGGCGTTGTGTAGATAGACAGAGAGAGAGAGAACGAAAGAAAGATTTGGTGTAGTGGTTTGAAACTGAGGTGGTATTAAGTTTTTGTAAACTCCAAGGGTGGCCGTCCAAATAACTGGGGAGCATTTTTGTTTTGCTGTTATTGTCATTGCTTATGATTCACAGTATTTTTTTCCGTCCTCCTGATGTCATCATCATGATCAAGTTGGATTTTCACCCATATGACCGTCCTACTGCCGCAGTAGAATTGACTTAAATTTTGCAATTGATTGATTTTTTTATTTATTTCATGGGAAGTAAATAGATTATTGTTGACAGGATTTGAACCGTCAACAAACAGCGTGACAAGCGATGATGTTACCACTACACCATGGCCACCCTTAGTCTTAAAATTTGACTTTTTTACGACAGCCTATAAAAAAAATTTCTAAAATGCGAAGTTTTTGAACAACAATATTAAACGTGGAGTATCATCCCGCCGCCATAAGTAGATCACTTGAGCTGTTCGATACACGAAAGGAAGTGACTTACAGTTTGGTGTCGTCTTCAGAGGCCGTAATTAACAAGCTTCTTATGAGTATTCTACAAGATGGTCAGATATTCTTTAAAGGTGGATCTGTAAACAAAGTTGTTGGTACCTTTTTTTTCTTTTTACTTGGCAAGTATTGGCCTTGTAAAAAAATTCGATCTCGATATTTTGATCAATCTTGGTAATGGAAAATCTCAAAAAAGAATGGGTCTCCCAATTCTGTATGTCTGTCTAAGCGCACGATTGGAGCATTAACGGCTGGACAGATTTTCTTCAAACTTCATATCTGTGGTCTGTCGGTTCGTGGTGAAATTTGTCATTCTAACCCCAAAACGGCTTTAACGATTTTGTTCAAATTTAATATTTGAGTTACAGTAGACACATACCAATAGATGGTGTGCCAAGTTTTTGTCAAAAAAATCGTATAACGAGACTTTTCTTATTAAATGGTTTTTGAAAATTTGCCTTTTTTCGATCGGTTTTGTCAATCATTATCTCGCTAAACGTCAGTTTAACGATCAAGGATTTTAGGACCTTTATTGTTCTGAATAAAATTTTCTAAAAAAAAAAGATTTTAATAATTTTCGAGTTAGAGCCGCGATAAATCTCATGAATTTACCATAAAAGCACGACATTAAAAGTTCTCTTTTTATGCAGGTTATTCCGCTTCAGGTAATCAAACTTTTGGAAATGATAGACCTTATCAAGGTAAAGAGAGAGAGATATTCCATGTTATCGAGCAAGGAGTGTTTTTCTTAAGTTCTTGGTAAAAGTGAAATTATTGAATGGTGGTATGGTTGTAAAACCAATTCAATTTCTTATCTACATGATATAAAGTTTAACGACTTCTATATCAATAAATCAGATAAAACCATTCGAATACAAAAACGAAATTCGCACATAAAAATTCGAATGTTTTTAATTTAAGAACCAACCCCATTTCAATTTCAAGTAAAACACATAAAAATCCCACTGATTGACCCAAAAACCACTCAATTTCGTGTAGCACATGCAACAAAGAAACAAAAATCTAACACATCTCGTTATTTAATGGCTACCAACACAGGCACCGGTACTATTACTAACATCTCTTATTAACGAGAACTCTCTTCCCATTCATCAATGTTGCAACACTCTTGACAATTAATTTCTCAACGAATATAAGTACGTCCCACAAGACACAAAATATCTACGAGTATGCACCAGAGGCGAACTCATGCCCAATAGTTTCGAAATTACTAATTAAACTATGTTGCGGTGACAATTAAATGCAATTTATGCGTCTAATTCCGCGGTTGCACTACAATAACATTTTTGTAAAGCATGCTCGTTGCGCCCATAATGGGAGGACTCTTTCCCATCTCCGAAGCCAAAGTATCAATTGACCACAAAGATTGAATTAGTTGATGCACATTCCATTAGATGTGCTGGCTTGCCACCATCATCGCTACTAACTTCGTGTGTAGCAATTCTTTCGAACAACAGTGAGTACCATTCTAAAGTGGCAAATGTTTTTTTTTTTTTTTTTTTTTAATTAAGATTGATTTAGAACGCTTTGATTAAGTGATTTTGTTTCTTGTCTTGGCGATGAGGTCAAATGCTATCACAATTTGAAATCTGCAACAGAGGAATGGGTGTAGATACTCAAAGTACGAGTACCTACACATGTTCTAAATACGAATATGCGTGATTCTATGTATCTCGAATCGTCTTACTTGAAAATAAGCATTTGTTTCTTGGGCTAAGAAATGTTGTTTAGGTTCTTGTGTTGTGTATGTTAAATCTAAAAACAGAAACGAAAATAGAAAGCCAGACTATAAATTTATCAAAAAAGAAACTGAAAGACCTCACGCAAGAGCATTCTGATGTTCATAGGTTCTTTTGGATGTCTTTTTTGTGTTTGCAGATTTTTTCAGATTTTTACTACACTCAACGACTCTTTGACGTCACACACACAGAAGTTCCAAGTACATTTTGTGTTTTGGGAAATTTATTTCAATTTTTATTTTATCCCCCTTTGTCTATGGAAATGTTTTGTTTTTTGACTTTTGTTTATAAATTTGTTTTTTCTTCTCTTTATAATTTTTTTTTTTTTTTTTTCTGGGGAAAAACCAAGGAAGTGAACAAATCTTTTATTAGCTAAATGTTTATGCTTTTTTTTTTTCTTTTTTATTTAATGAATAGGAGAAGATTTTTGTTTGTAAGAAAATTGCGATTTTTACGATAATAAATGTTACGTATACGCCCGCCATTTGTTCCAATTTTTGTTTCAATTCTTTTGGTTTTTAAAGAGATTAAGAAATTTTGATTTATTTTTGGTTTGACACTGACAAGTTTGTGAAAATGTTATATCCGGTAATAAATTCGCTAGAAAGGTTGACAGGAGAAAGTCTAATTTTTTTAAATTATTTTTTTTAACAGATTAGTTATCTTTTTGGCAAGATTAAGCTAAGGCGATTCTTTGAAGTTATTTTTTTTTTTAGCATAGAAAGATCTATTTGGGTAGGTGACTTTACTGTTATAAGGAAGGTGAAGGGTCCACTAAGGACAAAATGGATTCTTTGTGATACCACATAATATAAAGAAAATCTATTACTGCCCCTAAAATTTGAAGCTTCTGAGGAATTGCTAGAGATTGCTGGCATCTTCGAGGAGGAAATGACTTCCTTTCTTCTAAAAGATAGAGCTTGTCATGTATACTATTCACATCTGTATCTCACACAGAAATCATTGAAGAAAACACGTAGTCTATTAGGATGGCTATCTATGAAGCAGGGCCCACGGTAAGTAAGGGTGCTCTATGGCACCAGACATTGCTTACGTAGACTAACAGTTGGGTACGGGCACGGTACGGTGTGCGCCCTTAATAGAAGCCATTGGGTTAAAACCAACCGGGTGGGGATATGAACCTCAGCAGGCACCAGAGTTTCTGATATGCCTTTTTTCAAAGGCTGAGTTAAAACTCGCCAAACTATATCTCTCTATTAAAATTTCTTCTACAATAGGAGAAGTAAATTTTATCGGCGAAGGCTGTTGCGGAAAAGCTGAACTATGTATTTTTAATGACCTAAAAGAAGCTACTATAAATGGAAAGAATGTGACCATAGAGCAGAGATATATGCATAAGATAATTTAAATCGAACAGTTGCAGATGGAAATTCGGAGCCAATCCAGGAACACTTTCGATACGAAAGTCTTCGAGCTTCTTGCAGAAGTAATTGCTAATAGTCCTAGATCGTCTTTCAGGGCATTCATAAGCAGGACAGAATCTCCTTGTCTTTTTTCCCTACAGCTTCTGCAGTAGTCATTGTGGTCTACCCTGAGATGCTCCACATGAGTTCTGATGGCACAATCCGTGTGTATCACTGCTACTGAATCAAATTGGAGAAAGAGATCTCTTTCTGTCAGGGATTCGCGCTACTATGCGTGTGTCGAGGTTGGTCTCGTGTATAATCTCTGTACTTATTGCTGCATCATTGATTTTTCAATTATTTTTGCTGAATAGGGTGTATACAAATGGAAGGGCGTAGTATAATGGAGGAATTGAGGTGGGATGCCGCTGACTATGGCTCTACTTACCTGAGTCTAAGTGCGGTCCTCGTGAACCTGCTGCTACATTATATATCGAAAAGGTTGAGATCAAGATATTTTGATGCAGGCCGCCCTTTGGATTTTGGTCAGATTAGAATGGTAACACTTCTTACCAAGAGCCCTCCACCATCTGTTTAAATGGATCCCTCTCATAAGCGACGTGTACAACTGATGTACCACATGCGTAGAAGATCACATGCATCTTTTTGCTGTTCTATTAAAGAACTTAACTCTAGCGCTACTCGTATATCCAGATATCTTGCAGTTCCTGTAATTGTAATGCACGTTCATCCCTGTGCTAGGAGGTTTAAATTCGGGATTTAATGACTGACATAATTTAGTTCTTTGAAAGATTAATTCCCAGATCTCGGCAGCGGATTCAATTATTTACAAGCAGAAGCGTTTATTGTTTGGAGAACTTCGCTCGGTACAAGGACGACAATATCGCTAGCATATGCCATCACCTTAAAACGATTCTCTCTAAAAATCGTATGATACCGTCAATGACGAGAAGCCATGTCAGTGGCGAAGAAATGCGAACCGGCTGCTTTGAAGAGTTCTCTTCTATGATTGAAATCCTGCTCTAGCACCGAGCTGATCATGCGTCATTGGATCCAATCCAGTCGCAAATACCGGCATAGTCTTCCTGCTTATGCTGATAGTATATACATATGTTTGTCTTCAGTTACCCATGAAGAGCTTTAGTAAGAAGGACTACAAACTAATAAGCCTGTTGTCTTTCGATGTGAAACAATGCGACATACGCTGGAAAGACAGACAGAGAGAGAAAGAAAGCAATATTAGTGTAATGGTTTGAAACTTAGGTGGTAATAATTTTCAGTAAACTCCGAGGGTTTCGTCTAGATAACCAGGGAGCATTTTGCTTTGCTGTTATTGTCGTTGCTTTATGGTTTTTTTTTTTCAATCCTACTGAATTTTGAAATTCTCCGGCTTTCTCTCTCTTCAAGAGCAGCACGGAGTGCCCATCAGTGGTGGTTTATTTTCTCACCACTTATACTTTTCCTGGCATTCTGAAGAATAGCCTTAAATGCAGTTCTATTCCATAATTCACCGATGTTAGTTATGATTTTCGCTAGTAATTAGACGTATTTTTGTATTTTTACTACCACAGCCGAGCACTTTCTCCATGGCACCATTGAATCTGTAGCTCTTGCTGTTGCCGTTCTTGACATCTACTAACATAGTTTTCACAATATAATTTTACTCGAGTAGCCATTTGTTTATTGTGATTATTTTTTTTTATAATTTGCACTTGTCAAAGGGGATATGAATAGCCTTATACTAATTTTAGGATACGGGCGCTTTGTGGAAAGGGGAAGAGACAGAGAGAAAGACAGATTGGTGTAGTCGGTTTGAAACTCAGGTGGTATTAAGTTTCAGTTAACTCCAAGGGTGGCGTCCAGATAACTTAGGAGTATTTTTATTTTTTTGCCGTTATTGTCATTGCTTATGATTCACAGTATTATTTTCCGTCCTCCTGATGTCATCATCATGATCAAGTTGAATTTTAGCCATATGACCACCCTACTGCCAGTGTTATGCCTTCCCAATAGAGTTGACATAACTCTCCTCCATTTAGAATCCTATTGTCCTGAAAGGCCACTTATAGCTCTACCTGGTTGTCTATCAATCTGAAAAAGCTTGTAAGTGACTGGTTCATCCATCAATATTGTATTACACCTCAGTAATATATGTTGGTCTTAGCTAATTACTTTTTTGACATAGTACATAACAGCTGTAGTAAAGAATAGACTTTTTGTAAGGGTTTGAACAAGCATGACACTTGCTTTCCAATATTACACTTTTAACACTCAACACTTTAGAATTCAATGTGTTTATTCAAGTTGATCACAAACACCAGCGCTAGTTGTTTGATGTCACTACAAAATCCTATTATGTATGGAAAATTCAATTTACAATTAACTTCCGCACGGAGGAAAATTGCGTGTTTCGCTTGATATGACACACGACCATAAATGAACTTATATCGAAGACAAAATCTCTTTTTATTCCCCGAAGAGCAAGAGCTTTACAATTAAGAGAAATCCCTCCTCCTAAAACTATACCACAATAGAAGGGACACATGTACAAGTACTCCAACTGCAGTGGCAACACAACCACCAACCATACATCGTATCTGCGAAGTGTAGTAAAGCAAATGAAACAAAAAAAGAAAACAAAACGAATAACTCACACTAAAGGGCATAAAAAGCCGGTACCGCACACAAAACAAACGCACATGTCAATTCTGACATTTCTCAACTATCGTTCAGTTGAGGGGAATATCTAAATGTCACTGCACTTTGACATTCACCTCACTCATGCGCTTTGACAGAAGACAAAGCTGTCATTTTCGTCAAGAGAGGTGTAAAAGAGTGCGAAATACTTTTGTCTCACATATATCTGTCGCATTTTACTACCTTTGATTACAACAGGTAGGGTAAAATTAATTCTTAGTATGTGTGTCTGATTGCAATCGTTCAATGTGTTTGTCGTGAATGAACAGCGATTACCTTGAATTTGCACACAACTACATCGTAAGTGTGTATAATACTTAAATAAAAAAGTATCTTTTGTAATAGAGGAAGCATTTGTATGCGTATCTAAC
This sequence comes from Pocota personata, assembly GCA_963082735.1. NCBI lineage: Eukaryota > Metazoa > Arthropoda > Insecta > Diptera > Syrphidae > Pocota > Pocota personata. Next base: position 39,217,787 of record OY720431.1, read on the forward strand.
ACGTTTTTTCCTCCCTTTTTTTTTACTCGGTTTTCATGTTTTACTCGACCATATTTAATTCTCCTCCTTCGTTGATTATTTCCCCCTAATTTTTGTATTTCACCGCTTCTTTTATGCTGGGCATTCGTGGTTATATTCGAGAACGAATATCACAAAAGATACGACAACCTAAACGAAGATTTTCAGTCGAATACAGTCGGATTCGGTTTGATGCTTTGTGGTGAGTTCAGTTCCGGGCTTACTACACAACGTACACGTTCTTTATAACCGATAGAGTAGCGATGTCGGTAAACTATTTGGTTTGTTATTGGAACGTATCTACTACCACAACGCGCTTAATAGTTGTGTAGTGTTTAGCAGCGGTTCGTTGTTCGTAGATAATTTTTCATTATCACGCAGAATAGACACGCCGCGTCAATGTGCATATTCATATAATTTGAGTGCAGAAAAGTATCTTTTCGATATAATTTCGCAGCGATTACTTTTTGAACGCGAGTGGCGTTTTTCATTTCCTAGTGTTTTTTTATTTTTTTCAAATATTTTTGAATTGAAGTTTTTTGGAGACGAGCCAGAAGACGCAAACGCCACCCCAACCGTTGTCGGTTGTCGCCATTGTGTCCCGGGTGCGTAGAGAAGAATGCTTGACCGTGTTTTTGTGGGGCTTTCTATAGTGTAGTAGTAGTGCATTTATGCACGTTTTTTTTCCGTATTGTGGGTGGAATTATTCGAAAAACGTGTTTTGACGTTTATTGCACCAGTAGCTGTCAACCACTGTTGTTGTTTTCATTGTTGTTCTGTGATAGTTGGCAGAATGTATTTTACTGCTTAAAAGTATCGCAAAAATATATCTAAAGGGGTGATAGTGGTTGGAAGAAGAAAGTTTTTTTTTTTATTGTGTTTATCTAAATTAGTTGGTTTCCATTGGAGGAAACAATGAAGGTGTTCATTAAGTGTTAAGTGCTAAGTGTATTAATTGGTTTTCTGCGAAAAAATATTCACATCACCACTGCTATTAAAGGATAGGAGCTGAGAGACACGACAAATTTGATTTGCGTAAATAAAAAGCGAGGATTGTGATCAACAAGGTGGGTCTAGAATATATGTTCCCAGTTTCCTTGAAAATCGAGGACTTTACTTTACCATGGATCATTATAGTTTCGCTATTCAGTAGAATGTGAATGAGTTTGTGGGCACTTCTGACACTTTCATTTAATTAGTGTTTTCAAGGTTCACAAATGGGCGTAGAGTCTGAAAACAAGGTGCGTGCAATACAATAAATCAATTCGCCTCCATTGGATTTCATTTTACATATCTGCCATTAACTTAAGAAAATAGAAACAGAAACGAGTCTAATTGAAGCAACGTAACGTCCATAAGGATAGATCAGATTCAATAACAAGATAAAAGTTAAATGGGTACCATATGCTGCTATGGTACTACCATAGTTACTACACAAGTTACTGAATTGTGCAAATATTAATTAGAAATCAGTAGCCCGCTTCTGTAACTAAAAGTGAGAAGATATAGGCAACAGAGATTTGAAAGTCTATTATTTATCTTATAACTGAAAATTATATATAAAGTTGTATAAGCATCTTAAAATACAAATTATGGAGTAAAAACTACAGAAAAATACCTTCATTGAATAATTGGATTAAGTAATACTTAAGTCAGTGAATAAAAAAATCAGTGAAGCCAAGAAAAAGAAAATCTAGAGTAGAATATTTTCATATGAGGACTGGTTCCATAATAAATAATCACACTCCTGTATAGCAAGCAGGCTTTAAACCTGGACGGAGCTGCAATAACCAAATTCTTTCACATTGAATTCGCATAATTTATAGATTTATAAGAATCATAATCTATAAAAAAAAAACTCCTGAACCTTCTTAATAACATGCTCCGTAATCATACTTTCAAAGTATGCATTAAAGAACCCTGTAGCAAAGCTAAGTAATGGCCTTCCACAGGGTTCTGTCTTGGCTCCTGTACTTTTTTATCTGTGCATATTCGACTTTCCAGAAACAAAATCCGGGAAATTAGAATACGCTTACTATCTGTGCCTGACTGTACAGAGCAAACAAACATTCAGACATAGAGAACATCCCATACCCTGCCGTAGTATCAGCAAAACTGAATCTGCTTACAATCACCCAGTTAAATCACAAAATACACCCACAATATCTGGTGGTGCTCAACTCTGTCCTTCAAATTTCGCTGAGAAATTCAAGAAGAGAAACAATGTCCTCCAAAAACTTCCTGACACGTCATCCGAAGTATCTGCTATTGCCTGCCCTTCTTGCGTGTATACTCTACTGCAGAATACGCTGCACTAGTCTGACTGAATAATCGCTATGTAAGAAGAATTGTTGATTGATTCGAAAATCTGGAACACACTAAACTACATCAGAACGGACCACGGAGTATGCGGTAGTTTTCCTTACACATGTGGATTGTGCTACAGCCAATCAAACAAGCACATTGTCAGCGAATTTCTTATTACACAGCGAATGCCTTCGATATCAGAGAAATGTTCAACTGCACTCCAAATGCAATTATGTGGCTACGAGTAAATGACCTATTTGATATTAATTTCTAAATATTAAAATACAGTGTAATATGTCTGTGCAACGCTATGCTTTTAAGATGTATCTGTACCCCAAAATTTATATGATAAATGAGTATTCAAATGAATGTTATGTCGAAGACTAATAGACTGCTTAAGGCATAAAAGATTCGAGTAGAACTCAACAATACCTAGTAGAGATCAGAGGCTCTAAGCACTGTGAAGCGCTCTGAAAACCTTTAGTAAGAACCCACAAATCAAAAGATGGGGTTAACTAGAGTCGGCTCGTTAACACAAGAACTCATCAGTCGAAATGTAGAAGAAGGTGCTATTTAACGACGAATTCGAATTTCAAGTGTATGGATCGTGTCGACAATTTTTCGTCCATTAATACTGTGTACGGATTAGAGATCCAACAGTAAGGAAAACTTTTGATCAAGTCACTTGGGAACCATTCTTTTCACAAATGGGGCACACCATTTCCCTCATGAACACCGTCAATGGGATCCGCAATATTGTACCAACTATGTCATATTTAAAATAGCTCTTTCATAGCCTGAGGTGGCATATTTTGCATAGTTTTCGCGCAGAGTTGGTAATTATCGATGGTTGTTCTTTAAAATCAGGAAGATATTACACATAAAGCGAGGTATATCTTTGAAGAGATTGCAGTGCTATTTACCTCATTCTGACACATCAGTGGCGTTGAAATTTCTACACGAACTCAACGAATGCACTGTTAAAAATGGACTGAGGGAAGGGATAATTAGGGAGCAAAATAGCGGTTAACCTCAAAATCTTCTAGATCCATTTCTTACTCCAGGTATGGTATGGTAATTCTTAAGTTGTGGTAGTTATTCCAACTTTAGTTTTCAGCACGTGCTTATGAGATACGAGTATCGTCCTTAAGCTTCATATTCTATATCCGGACAGACGTATCTTATATATGTACATTGTCACCAAAATATATCTTGCAAGATGTGTCTCCTTGGCTATTACTTTCATCAATTTTCTCAGCTGATGAAATCCACGGGCTCCCTCTTGCAAGATGAAATAATCGTATTGTTTTCATCCTAGTTAGCTCCTTTGGATTGAACCTAGACATTCTGCTTGGCGGACAATTGATGCCTTTAGTCAAATGTCTTCGACGTTCCTTTTCGTATCGCCGGTTATTCAAAAATAAGGCTCTGAATATCTTACTTACCTTTGAGTTTCAGACTCAGATTGGTATGATTTCAATCGCAGGACATGATGGTTCGACTGTTTTGGTAAATATTGCACGGATAACAACCAGGCTCTCTGTCGAGGTATTTTCCAGCTTAATGGTGTTATCTTAAAAGTCACGGACGGTCTTGCCATTATCCAGGCCCAGGAGTCAGATGACAAGTCTACCTATAAGATACGAGTAAGTTCGAATGTCGCTTCACAGACGCTTCTGCGGGAAATCGTAGTTGTTGTCCTTACTAAGGATGGTCTGAGGTCTTATTGAGAGAAGTGAACACGATGGCGTCCTTCAGATTATTGCCAAAAAATACGAGAAATGTTTCCCCAATACCCCAGCAATTTACGATTTTCCTAGCGGTCTATGTTTTGTGATCTTGTTCAGTCACCTACCGGTGCTATTTAAAGCCTTTCATATATCTATTGAATTATAAAGAGTTAGATTTTTGCATAGAAAATGGTGCAGGATTTGTATCCATCTTTGGTGACAATTCAAGCTAATCATGAGTAGATAGATTTTTGTACAGTTTACCATTACATTTGTTTCAATCTTGCTCAGAAGTCATAGCATTTTATATATATTTCCGTTTCATTTGTTTCGTTACATTTTTTTGTTACATCGAAAAGTGTTACAATCGCTATCGCGATTCATGTGCGGCATTTTTGTTTCAATCTTGCCCAGAAGTCATAGCATTTTATATATATTCCCGTTTCATTTTGTTCGTTACACTTTCTTGTTACATCGAAAAGTGTTACAATCGCTATCGCGATTCATATACGGATCACCTTTGGTGACAAAATAATCCCTCCAAGTTAAAAGCTACTCACAACGATAGTTTTTTTTTTTCACTCGTCTCTCAGTCTTTTTATGACGGCTAACGTTAAATTTTCAACTTTTAATAACCTTTAAGGTCATTGTCTGCATCAGATATAATTTGTTTACAAATCCTCTTCTCAGATTAAACCAGTTTGCCTTAAAATCAAACTCCTTCTGTTCACAACCTTCCATTAAAAAAATATCTATAAAGACCCCTTTTAGTAGCACATACTTACTTACTCGTACCCGTTCTAACATCGTAGTTTGATCGTAGATGATTTCAAATTAATGACAATAATTAAAATGTCAAACTTAGTCACGAATATGCCATAAAAACCGAGCCTCAGAGTCTCGTTAAAATGTCCAAAGCCCGAATATCCATGAATAATTCATCAAAATAGTATTTTTTTTTTTCTTGAAATTAATTCGTAAAAGAAAACAATTACCATAGACTCTAACCCATCTAGTATAGTGGTCTGGTTGAAATTTCTTAAAAATGTCCGATGGGAAATTAACACCTCATTACTTATACACTCGGTTTGAATACATCAAGTATTGAGCGCTAATCTCTAATCTGCCATCTGATTAATTGCTCTTCCCTCTACGTATTTGCTATTTATAACTCACACTGCCTTGAAATAATTAAGCAACAATTGTGTACACTAGCAGCTAGCTGTTGCCATAACAAAAAAGCAATTTAATTCAATTTGACATTGGCTGCACATTTCTTTTTAGAATCAATGTCGCATGACAATTTCAGCGGGGAAAGAGCAGTGATCGTTGTTCACTGAAAGCTATTTGAATTTATTGCAACTTTTACGAATGCATCCGTATCGGCTTTTTGTGCAGGTAAACTAATTTTATGGGCCGCCTTTATGTCCGAATAAACATGGCACTGAAGCGTTTGAAGAGCACTTGCCAAAATCTGGGTTTCTATTTAAATAATTCGAAATGAATGGAGTGGATGCCAAGTTTCACCTGTGATTGAGCACGTTTTTGGGGGAATTTCGTAGAAATTATCTAATGTATTTTTTCGAAAATTGGTATGTTGCAGCAGATGCATAGGGAGTAAAAATAGAACCGAAAGGGATTGACGTGGGGTATAATTAAATCGGAAAGATGTCAGCTGGTGTTGAAAACATCTGCAGTGATTACAAGAATGACATTTTCAAGGTGCTATGCAGGGAATTTTTTTTTGTAAAAGTGTTGAGAATGTTAAACAAAAGAAGTAGCACAATTAAAAAATAAATAAATGCGAGTACGTGTTGAAAGTAAGATCAGCGACAGCGGTTAAAGATAAAGCGACGAACGTATGTAAGTATGCGAGGTCCCACAAGGAAGCCATTTGACTCTTCATTATTTTGTGCATTTATCAGCTGAATTGCTTGCCTTATCATTAAAGTTGGTCACATTTTTACTTAAAGCTGAAACTTTTAGCAAAGTGATCGACTTTGCTCTCTTCTATAATAATTACTGGTTTATTCAGTTGGCCGTCTTCACTGTAGCATCCTATCGCAATGAACAAAATTATAAGGTTAAATGTCCCACTGCTTGTTTAACTTTTTTTTTCGGGGCCAAGAAGCTTACCTTAAGAGAGAAAGATGAGTGGCCACTACTTGATGGTTCTTTACTTATGCTTGTACCCAGAGTCGAATCTCTTGATTTTATGGAAAAATCACTTAGATATCCGTAGAGATACGTGGATACCATTTGTATGGAGGATAAGTGTTTGTTCCTTCTTCAGCAGCAATCATTCTATGAAATGCCTATTCTTCTGACGTTGCAGGCAGTACTGACAATTTATAGCTTAAATTTTTCTTGCCAACAGTAATCAGTAAGCTCCTTCAAATCCAGTTCTAGCCAGATCAGCCTCGCTGGAAGACATAAGCTGACATTGTCCCACCTGTTGTTGGCCATTCTTAGGCATCGATTCCATGGAAGCGGGTGGTTTCTCGAAACTTTTAGACAGGTTTCGAGATAAAACCTTTCTGCCAACTAATTCGATCTGCAGTTGCCTGGGATGTCAAATTGAGACAAGACCCAGTATAGAGATACGAAGCATCTTTCTGTAATCTTGTTTAGCATACATTCAGAAGAGGCGGATGAGTTTGCATGAAATTTCAATTAAGCTGGGTATATTTGTTCAACAGCCAGAAACTCGTATTTCGCCTGAGTTGTTATCAGTGATAATATGAACTAACACCTCACATGTGCATGCCCTTAAAACTTCCCATTTTATACTAAAAATACCAATTCTGTATGATACGGTATAATCTATTAACTTTGAATAGTACCTATTATTGTCGACCAGAATCTCTGAGTGGCACGTTTTAGCTTTAGCCAGCTGTATGAGTTTTCTTAGCCTTGATGCTGCTGTGGTTACTATTTGCTTTCCATAGATCTCAACAGAATGTCAGCAGACCATCGTCTCCAGCAAGTGTTAAGCAGACGCATGATAAATCTTTTGTTTAATGCTTTCTAATAGACCAGTACTACTTGGGACAATTTTAACTCCCAGTCGCGTTATATTCAAAAGAGTGTATTTTCGAGTTAATTTACTTAAGATCCTACGACTCCTACATGACTTTGTGTTTTCCTTAATATGACACGAATAAAACCTAATTGTCTGGTAGTACTCATACATGGCAAACTCATTTTTAAGTGAATTGGTTGTTTGTTAGTTAGAAACCAACTACGGGTACGATATTTTCTTTCTGAACTAAAATAATGTACTGCCCATTGCAACTAAAACTAATCTAATCATACGAGTACAAATGTAGTTGCTCTTCAATGATTAACAACTACATAATTTGCAGAAGTTAGTCACAACTAATGTAATCGTACACGGCCTCTAGCCTACTCGTTGAACCATTTAGAGCTTCTGATGAAGCGTAGAATGTAAATGTCAATATTATTCAGATCATCTAGGTCATTGAAACAGAAGGCTCCTAAGTGGAGTTTTCTTCTTTGGGAGAGAGCTGGGCAAGTGCAAAGGAGGTGAAGAATAGTCTCTTCCTCCTCCTCGTCCATGCAGCTTCTGCAGAAATCGTTAGAGAATACTTCAAGCCTTGTTGCATGCTTGCCTATTAGACAGTGTCCAGCAATGACACCTAATATATGCTTCCTATTTAGAGAAATCAAATTCCTAGAGCATTCCAGATCCAGCATAGGCCAAATCTGTTCTATCGCTAGATAAGTTGTACCACTTGTTTACCTAGAATTTGTCTTTCCAATAGCATCCAGCTTTAATTTAAGTTTGCATGTAGCGATAGGCATACCCATGGGCATATTTTGCTAATCGCTACCTTATAGAGATCACAGGATCTCTTATCAGCACAAGCGATCAGCTTGACATGGCTTTGATGTCAACCACCGTCACGACAGTTGGGAAGAGGGCCTGGATTTTCCTTCATGATATCAAGGAAGCAAATCGCCAGTTTGGCTGGGATCATTCTCCATTTATCTGGAATGATTGTACCATCGACATCATTCTTATCGACAGTATAAACCTGTCCTTGAATACTTCACTGTATGACTTCACTGTGATGTTGGATGGCCTGGAGGAGGTGCTGGTGTTGTGCACCTTAGGTCTTTTTGAATCCGACTCGGATTCTTCCAACGATCTCTGTCTTTTAGACGTGAAGTCTCTGCTGGTCTTGTTATGTTGAGTACTGACGATCTTTTTGGCCCAATCGACTAGTGTCACCCTATCATTCATTTTATTCTCCGGAATTTTGCCGAATTTTTGGAGAATACGGCCAGCCGAGTGACGATCTGTTTTGAAGGAGCGACTTGTCGTGAGCCGGAGCTACAACCCGCTCCCGAAGAGTCTTTATTAGTTTGTAAAGTACCTTTGCTAGACTCCGTGCGGCTTTTGGCAGCAGAAGGACCATGTGAATCCACAATTCTTTTGCTGTCTAGTGCCTTTGGAGTTTTACCGGCTTGATCGCCATGCTACCATCCGGTTTCAAAGGAGGACCGGTCTCATCTTTTTTACTTTTTGTATTGGTTTTTGTTTATTTACTTTTATACATGTTCCCACGAGTAAGCCGATATGGAAACTATCCATCTCAACATAGCCGGTTCTGCTGCGATAAGGCAACTTACGACAGGTCCTTGCCAGGGCATCTGAAGGAGCTCGTTAGCGACTGGTTTGGGCACTTGTTGTCATGCTTCTACATTTTTTGAATTGAGTTGAGCTACCTAGCAAATACTGTCCGCTGACAATAAATTCAAGCTCTGGAGTGTAGCAGGACTCGAAGACATTAAGTGTAAATTACTCCTACAGATAGAGTGGAGTTATGGATTTTATATATTGCAGCTGCACTGTGAGTGCAAGTACAGAAGTTGGGATCTCCCAATCCTACTCGTAGTACACAAACACAAATATTTCTCAGGTCACTTAAGTGTGTTATCGAAAAGAAAGGCACCCATGTTGAATTTTTTTCTAAGAGAGAGGGATACGTGCCTCCTCCTCCATAGGATTAGTCCAATGAGTCATGTATGTTTTCGATTTGTGTTAATTTCCTTTGGCACCAAATGATACGAGTAGTTGTTTACCGTGTTCTTTGCCTCCTTTTTGTTACCAGATAAGTTGGTATCTAAAAAGAGATTGTGGAGTTGTCAATCGTTAGCTGACAAGAGTTTGTAACAAAGCTCAAATCTAAGGCGAAATTTGTTCAAATGTACAAATAAAGACTTACCGCGATCCCTAATGTCAATGCTGCCCTATGTAATGTTGTCTGGAATGACGGTGCTTCATAGTACGTTCTGACTGCTTGCTCATACTTTCTGATAACAGGTGTCTCATGTCGTCATACGAAGAAGATCCAGGGTGATTTGTTCGCATTTTAACCTCACACAAATTCATCACCTTATCGGAAGATGCTTTCATTTTTGTAAATGGCGTCATATGTCATCGCAACTTTGACATTTGTAAATAAAACAGAAGCAGAATACACGAAAAAAAAACTATGTATTGCTACACTCTTCAAGAACGCGAAATGTGTCAATGTTTTTGATAAACAATCAGTCGGTGGTTTTGGCTCATCGTGAATCGTTGCAGATATCCAAGAGAACCTTCAAACATCAACCAAACGACGGGTCACACAATCGGGCATCAATATACGGTCTTTACAGTGAATTTTGGTGATAGACTTGAAGATTTACCCGTACAAAGTGCAAACAGTGCATCGGTTATTGGCTGCAGACCACCAATTGCGTGTAAATTACAGACAAGCCCTTCTCCCTAGTCCCGGGCGCTTAATCTCTCGTTTTAGCGATTTGCACTGACCCGCAAGATGGCCAGATTTGACCGTTCCAGACTTTTTTCTTTAGCTTTTTTTGAAGTCAGGGGTCTATAAAAACAAGCCATAGACCTTGGTGGCCCTAAAGGAGATTATCCGACAAGAAGTGGAGAATTTATCGCCAGAAGTTTTGAGAAAAGTCATGTACGAGTAAAATGCTATGGAACGAGCCTCGAATGTGCATTAATTCAGGCGGCGGTAACTTGACCGATATTATCTTCGCGACTTAAAGAAAAGTCTAAATAAATATAATTAACAAACAGAACCAATTCTTTTTATTCACAAATAGAGTTACTGCCTTAGGATATCGAGTGAGGACTTTTGCGACACCTACAAGGTATACATTTTGTAGTTTGCAGTAGCTCTTCATTACTAAGAGGGTACGGCAAACCCGCTTCGTTAAACGAAATTGGCGGTATGATGAATTGAGGGCCATTTGAAACATAAACATCTAAGACAGCTAGTCCTGTTTCCATCACCTCTTCTTTGTATCCCATCATACTTATCATTCATTGTAGGTCTTCGGAATCTGAGATGATCACGAGGTAGAAATCAATTCTAAAATCACTCCATTGATTGCTCACACTTTACAAAGCTCATTAAAAGTAAATATTCCACACCAGATAACTTCATCTCAATTAAACCGAATGAATATCTCAATAAATTATAACAACCACAGCATTTCTTGGAAATAATTTAATCGCATTGACACTATATAACAACCGCGAGAAAAAGCAATTCCAAAGAATAAATATTTATGTGGATGAGGGAAGAGCAATAATAGCAAATCATCCAATAGAAATCTAAACAATTCAACAACCATAGATAAACGATCGTCATTTACAAAAAAATAAAAAAAAAATAAAAAGTACACTCTACACAGTGTTATCTTTAAAGAAAAATCTGCACAAAAATTTCATAAAATAGAAATCTCAACAATGATAGATACTGATCTAATAGGGTTTTACCCCCACCCACAAATACAAAAAAAAAACAAAAAAAACATTTTAAATTCGAGTTCAAATTTTTATACTCATTCAATTTTTAAATTGCTTTTCTTCAGATAAATTGATAAAGTAAGTTCGTGCTGTTTAACAAGAAACAATTTGGAAAAAACGTTCTCTCAAATGGCACAATGCCAATTTAAAACAAATTGATCTTTGTTGATTTTTGCTTTATATTTTTAAAAAAGTTTCTATTTATTTTTTTCTGGTTTTTATGATCGCAAAAAGTCAATTGAAAGAGTGAAGCAATTTAACTAGAATTGTATTCGTTTATTGATTGCAAAAGTGATTGCGGTTTTTACCGCCTATAACTTGCAAATATCAATAAAGGCATTCATTTTTGCTAAAGGTAAGTCCCCGCCAGTTTTTTTTCAGACAGAGGGACTATCTTTTGGTATCGTATTTACTACGAATTGATTAGATTAGGTTAACCAAAAAAAGAAATCCGATCGTTAAAGTTGTTAGCAAAAGTAACTTCTAACTATGTTTTTTTTATAATCTTCTCTAAGGAGCAGCGAACCTATAACGCTGAGCCAGTGCTCTGAGATGTTTGTAGATGCCTGTTGTTTCTGTTTTTTAATTGTTGAAATTATAATTTTGGATTTTCTCATGAGTTTTTGGTTTAACCGCATGAATGACCACAATTATTAGGGAAGACTTGCAATGACATGTCGGGGTGATTAAGCATTACAGATGGGAATTTACATGATGAGTGCAGCTCAGAGAATGATTTTTTTTTATTAATTCAGGAATCTCATGATTCTACTGGGGTCCAGTAGGTACATTTTAGTCTAACTCAGGTGTACATTACTAATTTTGAACCGAAGCTCCTCGTGTATTGTTATTTTATTGCTAAACATTTTTCGAATATTTTTCCTGAGTCCTTATCTAAGATGCAAATAGCTTAAGTACCTTTTTTAACAGAGAGTAACATTTGGTGCCATCTAATAAGAGAATTTGATACTTATGATATGCTATTGGCCTAGTAAAGGGTGTTTTTTAAGAGGTCTGTTTTTCAAATTGGCAACCCTTTTTCCAGCGGCAGCCAATTTGACAGCTGACAGCTGACAGCTAATTTGTGCTTAATTTAGTTTGCCATTTCACCATGAATAGACATACGCTAGAACAACGCTTGTAAATTATGCAAATTTATTTCGAAAATTGTGGTTCAGTTCGCGAAACTTACCGTAGCGCATGGTAACATTTTACGGTCAACATAATTGTCAATTCGAGCATGTAAATCGAATAACCATGAATCGTTTTTGCACCACAAATACTCTAATTGATAATACGCTTCCGCAGAGACGTCGTACAGTTTACACCGAAAAAGGAGGAGGATCCGAATGAGTCGGTTCCACTTAATGGAAGATTTTGCGGAAAGATCGTGATTTACGAGCTTACATGATCCAGTTACTGCAAGAATTGAAACCGCTTGACCATCGTGTGCCTAGAACGTTCGGTGAATGGGCCGAAAACGAGATTGCTCTTGATCCTCATTTTCACCACAAAATTTCGTTCAGCGATGAGGCTCAGTTTTGGTTGAATGGCTACGTAAACAAGCAAAATTGACGCATTTGTAGTGAAGAAAATCCAAAAGACATTATTGAGACGCAGTTACATCCACAAAAAGTCACTATTTGGTGTACTTTATGGGCTGGTGGAATCATTGGTCCATATTTCTTCAAAAGTGATGCCGGCCAGAACGTTACAGTCAATGGGGAGCGCTATAGATCTATGATTACTGACTTTACCGTCCCCCAATTGAATGGCATTAATGTGGAAGAGCTGTTATTTCAACAAGACGGCGCAACATACCACACAGGGCGCACCACAATCAATTTATTGAAGGAAACATTCGATGAGCGCATAATTTTGCGTAATGGACCTGCGAATTGGCCTCCAAGATTTTGTGATTTAACACCATTAAATTATTTTCTGTGGAGATATGTGAAGTCGCTAGTCTACGCCGGTTAACTAGAGACGATGGACGACTTGGAAGTCAATATTCGCTGCGTTATTGCCGATATACCCCTCGCGTGGTTTTAAATGTACGTAGTTTTAAATGTCTGTACATTTTAATAAAAATGAAAGATAGAGCTTGGTAGAGCATTCTACATTCGCGTTGTATGATTTAATAAAGAATATCTATACTTTAGAGTACGTCCGAATACAGGCTTAGGGATGGACTGATGTGCATTTGTGGCGAAATACAACCGGTTATTTCGTTTGAGCACTGTTTTTTTGTAGAACCGATAAAACAGCGAAAGTCTGGAGACATTTCTACTATGGTGGAGCGAATCTATAGAATTCGCGATGTTCCTGTATCCTCTAAGCCTTATCGTGACTCAAGTTTGGGGCGAATATACGCCTTATAAATTGTGGCCAGATCAGGAGGGGTGGAATATTTGTTTACATCGTTTAAGAAAACCTAGACATTTCGCAGCATTCTTGGCGACATTGAATATGTGGTCATTCCAACAAAGATTGTCATTAACACACATAACGAGGATGGAAAGTCTTTCGGTTTCGACGATGAAAGTGCCATTCATAGACAGAAGACAGCATTGTCTATTGGAAATATTAAATTCCACTCTTACACCAATCTTTTGGAAATATTAAATTCCACTCTTACACCAATTTATTATGCTGTCTAGGTCGGAATTTAATGAGCTTAACATACGTTGCTTCTTCAGTTTCACCCCCGAAGAGGGAGGACTTGGGTCAGGAAATGAATATGAAAAGCTGAGGGTACTGAATTGGATTAGAAGTTGAGATCATTTATAAAAATAAGAAAGAGAGTCGAAGACAAAACAGAGAATTGGTGAGTTGCAGACCTGAAGGCGTCCAAAACAACTTGAATTGAACGGTAGGAAAGGTAGTTTCAAATCCATTGAAGAAGAGTGTCATCGTTACCATATGCTGGCATTTTCGATAAAAGAGCTGGATCCCAAACTATGTCAAATGCTTTTGAAATATCGAGTGCAACGATCTTACTTTCACCACCATGGTGAAAGTAAGATCTCACTTTTCAGTGAGATATGTCATCAAATCCAGCGAAAACCATACGTTTACACGATTCAAGATATTTCATAAAGTTGACGATTTATTGGCATTTCCATGACCTTGGAAAGAAGGGACGTAAGTGGAATACGTCAGTAGCTGGAGGAAGAAGAATATTCATTTTTTTTGGGGACGGGTTGGACAAATACTGTTTTCCATCTGCTCGGAAAGGGTCTAGAAGAATAGGGCAAAGGGTTTTTGCCAGCTTAAAAGAATACCTCTTCAGAACGATGGGAGAGATACCATCTGGACCAGTGGATTTGTGAGTATCAAGATTAAAAAGGACGAGTGCGAAAGTGGATTTGTCCCATGGAGTGTTCTACGCACTCAAGTACTTTCAGAACTCAAGAACACCTGCATAGATTCTCATGGAATTCATGTAAGCTTCATGATATGCTAGTAGTTCCACTTGAAATTGATCGAAATCGAATAGACTTGGAGTAAAGATATAAGGAGACATTTGAAACATTTTCGTATCACGTTTCTTATACTCTCTCTCATATAACTCAAGAACCACTCAACGGATTTTGATGAAATTTTATTTCAGGGTGAGATTTTATCACAGGGTGAGCAAAATGGCTTGAATTCGTTATGCCTTCTTTTTTTTTTAAAGTACGTGAAAATGGTAGCCATTTTCTACTTCGCAAGAGCATGAATGTCTCTTTCCAACACATTTTCCATCACTTTTCGCAAAATTTCAGGTATTATGACACTGATTTCAGTGCGATTATTGGTTTCTGTGGGGAAATGGTCGCTGGCCTATTGACGTACACTCGCTCTTTGAAATAGGCACAAAGAAATCAGTTGAGAGCGGTTAAATTCGGTGAACGCAGAGGCCAATAGAAGTCTTCTACGCGAAAAAATGCGCTCATTGTAGATGTCCCGTAATGGATCAATTGTGTCCCTTGCTGTGGCTCCATATTGTTGCAACCATAGTTTTGGATGATTTTGCACAACTGGTCTCAAACAGTTTTCCAACATCGTCCGATACTGAACAGTATTGATAGTAACTGCGGCACCAGCTTCATTTTCAAAGAAATATGGACAAATGATCCTTTTGGATGATATACCGTACCCAAACAGTGAACTTAATTTGGTATAATTGTCTTGGATTCTCCTTAACCCATATCCTGCAGTTGCTTGTTAACGAAGACATTTAATTGGAAACGGACTTCATCGATCATTATTAAATTTTCGATTAAATTGGGATTTTGCTCTGCTTTTTGCGGCAACTAAATGGTGTAATCAATCCGCTGTTGGTAGAACGTCGTCTTCAATTCTTGCACAAGATAGATTTTATATGGGAAGATGTGCAATGTAGCTAAAATCCTCTGAAAGGACCTCCACGTTAGCCCGAGTTGATCCGAACGTCTCCTTGCTGATGTTTCTGGACTATCCTGCACATTCTCAAGTACACGTGGAATATTTTTATAGTACGTATTCTTCCGGTACCAGGGAGGTTCCTTACTTACCCTCCTTGCCGAAAACTTTGAGCCAAACGATTTATTGTTAGCACTGTAGATCTGATCCGCACACCCTATGTTGATTCTTGTATGATGATAAAATCTTTACTATCTGGACTGGGTTTAGAGGTGGTAAGTCTCTCTCAAGTCTCTCTCAACTGTCTGATGGAAACAGTACACTGAAATTCCGAATAATAACTTCCTACGCATACTTGTTCCAAAGAAATTTATCATCTAGGGTAATACTTTTACTATTTAAACTCTGCAGGTTGTCGAGTTCGTGAGAGGAGCATTTGGGTTCGGAAATTATTTCGAGCGATCCGTTGTTGTATCAGGATACGTACCTGCATTTAAGACCTAATTTTTTTGAACGATTTTATTAAAGATGCCATACATTACCGGGCCCACAATGTGTCGAGCATTTTCGCATTATATTTGCTTGCAATTCTACTAGACTATTTATCTTTATTTGCAATTACTATCTTCCACTCCGCAGAGCAAACTACCATGTGGTCCGCTAATTTATCGATTGAATCATCTGTGGTAGAGGTACCATATTTCATTTTCTATGTGGTTGTCGATGTAGGCATTGCCTGCAGTTGGAATTCTGTAGCATGTTGTCTGATGTTCGGTTCTTAGGTCAGATTCAAATCTTTCGTACCACTGTATTGCACAGAAACCGTCAATCCCTATAGGTGTGTGGTAGGTCTTTGATTAAATTTTGAAACTATCGATCAGAAGACGTAATAACGCTGTAATTTTGACGGTTGATGCAGTACCTATGTTTATTTTTTTTCTCATGAATGAAACTCTTAGGTAGCGTTAAAGTCGTCCCTTGTATCCACAAACGTAGGAGCTTCCCTTACACAGTATCAATCCATCTTTATTGACAGGATTTCATAATAATCAGCAAAAATCTCAAATGTTTGAAAGCAAACGTAGGACATCATACCTTAAATTGTGCAAGTAATTTGTGGGCTTTTCAATCTAAGTTTTGGGTACATGCAAGCAAAATCTCTGAAGATATGACACATCTTCGATATGCAAATTCCTGTTGTTTCTCAGACATCTGCTTTGAGAGCCCTAGAAATACCAGTCCTCTCTAATGCGACAGACGTCATTATAAAAAAAAAAAAAATACTACATCCCCATCGCATTTATCTGTAGATACAAATTTTATTGAAAATCAATAAAATATTAAACTGTTCTCTCAACTTCGAAGCAAATTTAATTACCTCAAATTAAATCTCATTCTTATAGTTAAGATTAGTTCCACTGATTATAACTTGTTTTTAGTAATTACAGTAGAATATTAAATTTGCATTTACCGCACAGATACAATATGTATCTCTCCCCTAACCAGATAAGCAAACATACCTACATATGTATATAAAAAAAAAAAAAATGTTCTACACGTGTAAACCAAAGTCACATTTCAATCACGACTCGAATTCATCTCACATGTGTTCAGCATACACTTCAACTCTTAACCGCCCATTAAAATTGCATTAATCGTATCTAATTGATTTCCGAACACAATGAAAACAATGAATACGGGTCAAACGTGCCCGCCTGTCTGTCTTGTCCGTTCCGCATTGACTTCTGTTTCCGATCAAAGGCATGTCGGTGTTTTTTTTTTTTTTTTTAATTAACTAATGAAGCAATAGAAATTCCAAGCGTTTATCAAGACGCGTAACACGACTTGGTCTCTAGCTTTCCTGCAACATGACTTGTTTTTTTCCATTTTTGGGTAAATCACCTCAAAAATTAAAAAAATATTTATTTTCTTTATCACCTTCTTTAGAACTTTTCCACATCAATGCTAAGCATTATCTTGAAAGTATATTTCGCGCACAATACATTGCATGAGTTGTTATCCTCCTTCACCGATTCCACTTGAGAGCGGGAGACACTTATCAGCGCACTATATTACACCGCCTAGTGCTGAAAGTAAATATTAAATATAATTTGTCTTTTTATATTCATTTAAATGTTTATTTGCTCAAGCTGGATTGTACTCAGAAAAGGTGGGGGGTAAGTCGGGGGGCGGTGGTAGAGACAAAAGGGAGGCGCGAAACTTTTGCTGGCGGCACGGCGCAATCAAAGACTTTCATTTTTTTGCAAAAAAAAAAATACAACAAATAAACTGTGTATTAGCTCGATAAGAGCAAACCGACACAAAGTGAAAAAAAAAAAACACATGCAGAACATACAAAAGTATCTGAAGCGGTTCCAATCGACCGCAACCGCACTTATACCACAAATTGATTTTTAATCCCAATGCTATGATGGAAATAAAACTTTGCTGATATTGGAAAATAATAACAAATCGCATTTAATTGATGCTTGAGTGTGTGTGCGTGTTGGCTTTTGTTTCACAATTCTCGTAACAAAACCGAATCCAAAGATCGATCGTTCCGTTCGTTGGGACTTGAAACAGATACACATGCATTCACATAATACCTCGATGTAGAGTGGACCTAAGCCTAGGGGTGGCTTTAGTTTTTTTTCGGGTGGAAATTGAGATTTTTCTGGTAAATTAATTCTTCACAACGATTTATCATTTAGAGACCGTTTGTTGTTAAGCAGATTATATATGTATGTGTTCGCTGAGGAGTGAAATTACATAAGTAAACAAAAAAAAAATAAAAAAAATATGTTAAATGAACGTTTGTCGTTAAATGAATTTGGAAAAAAAAAATGAAGTGTGGATGATAGGCTTAGTTTTTGAAAACGAGTTGAATTTCCCAGATGGAGTTCAATAAAAATTTACGGAAAAGATTAAAATTCTTCAGAGGATTTGCTGTAAAGCTGGTGTTGTTAATTGAGTTATTAGAAAATGTTATTTACAATAAAGCTTTGTGGCATAATTGTTTATTTATTCAGACCTGCTTTATTGTTATACCCTGAGGTATTTTCATCTTAACCGCCATCAATAGTTTTCACTCTAAATTTTGCGTTCAAAAAGAAGTCTAAATGTACGAATTGAAGCGTTTGACTTTTCTATTTTTATTTTATTTTTTTTTTCTGGGATATAACATCCCTGCCATATGGCATCTGTCAAATCCATATGTTATTTATAGTGACAGTTAGTTCTTGCTTTGCCATTATACAATATGAATCGTTTAATCACCGCTCAACGCATTAAAATTGTTTTTTCTTACAATCACCAAATTCGAACAAATCGAGCGACATGTTTGTCCAACAGGACGGGGGTACATGCCATACAACACACAGGCAAAATTGGCTCTATTGCACGAAAGTTCTCCGATATTTGGCGATACCAATTGGCCACCAAGATCATGTGATCTAAACCCGTTGGATTTCTTTTTGTGTTGCTATGCTAAAGATCGTGTCTGTGTATACATATATATGTTGGAGCACTTAAAAACCAACATCCGTGAAGATATGCCTGCAATAGAACCAGAAATGTGCCGAAAAGGCATCGAAAATTACCTCACAAGAATCGAAGTTTGCAAAAACTCCCGTGGCGGCCGATGTTGTATTCCATATATAATGGCTTAGTCCAGTATTTAAAACAATAGACAAATTTCATTGAAATCTTTAATACTTTTTATATTATTTTGAATTGAAATCCAAAAACACGCAATGAATAAGCCTGTATTGCTGACTGGTAACTTTTCAGTTTATTTAGATCAACTCCAGTGTAACGCTTTTTGTACGGCGAGTGCATGAAATAAGATGCAAAAGTTTCCCTGATTTGAGACAAAGATTGACATGATTGGGCGGAAATGATTGTCCTAAATTAGTCTATCAAGCAAGGAGCCTGTTGAGCAGAAATGATTGTCTTAAATGCATAGAAGATGACCAGAGATAGCACAAATGATTTTTATCTCCGATTTAAAGCTTCATAACAAATTGTTCACCAGCAGCTGTAACTAAGTCTCTGTTGAACAGAGTAGAAATCGAATAGACGTCTGCTTTCCAGGCCTATTTCTTTCAAGAACCAAAATATACTGTCGTCTATGTTGTAGATCTACCTTGGATCCAAATGATTCATTCAACTTTCCTCTGATGTCCGGCCATGCAATATTAGGGTATATCTCCATTAGTAGCTACCACCTTTTTAAAGTCAGCAACAGCTCGGATCATCCTCAGTCGAACGCCCTTGAATGATTTTGTACTGCTCCTTGGAACACCGTGACAGTCATCATAGAATCGAAAATAATCTTATAGGTATGTATATTGTGTGTCCATCAGATACTATGATACCTGCGGCAGTGTAGCGACTTAAGTGAGAAACATAATCAACATTCACCTGCATACGATGAAAACTCAAGAATACTCACATCTTACCATCCAACACATAATAAACCCAGCGTCGTTTCGCTAAATGTTCGTTCACAATTGCAAACATGAGCGAACATAAGAGAGAGCGATCTCAGTCGCTCATTGCATATGAACTCATAAGTATGACATGTAAATCTGACAGTTGTCATGTTTGTTATGAAAATTTTCAAAAAAAAATGTCGGACTACGAATTTATGCATATATTAATAGAAAGTGTTCGTAAAAATAGGTGCCTTTTATTTTAATTAAATTAAAAGAAAAGGGCATGGGATGATGTTTCAAAAGAAATGGGCAAATAATTTGTAGATTGATTTGACAGATAGTTATGCAGGCAAAAGTATTATGGCCAGCAGTTGGAATTGAGAGAACATAGGAAAGCATTTCGTTCAGTTGTGACATTAGCTTATGTTTCCCAATGTTGATTATGGTTGAGCCTTTACTGCAGACAAAAAAACTAAAAAAAAAGAAGTTAACTACCATCAGTGATTTTTAATCAGATTTGCGATATTAGGCTGAGGTGGAACCAACAATTTTTGAAAGTGGAAATTGTGCCATCCTTCTCATTGATGCATCATCGAAGAGAGTTAATGGTCAAAGTGCCAATAAATAGTTGCTTCTCGCATACAAGCAGTCTCTGCTTGAGATATCACAGCTTTTTATCTTCGTCGAACCCGGTCCCTGGTTGTATCTTCTCCTCCATACCCCATCAGAATATTTCTGTCGAAAGAGATGAGTCTAACACTCATCATCGTATAATAGAATAGTTCTCCGAATTATGACATCTGAACTTAATTGTTTTGCCAAACTGAAGTCGCAGCGGTTTCGAATAATCCACTGTGCCATTGAATGTACGTTTACCCCGAAATAGATGAATTGCTGAAGTACGAGTATTTTCGAAATCATAACCAGTGATGATGTTGAGATATACTACGTAACGTAGAAGCTGAAACGCCTTTCCTGCGCATCTCATATCCTTACCGAAATCCACTGCATTTTCAACTTGGAAAAATGTTTCTCAAGTGTACAGCTCACCGCGTATTTTTAGTGGTCCGTGCCGAAATGGTATAAACTGAATACTAATGGATTCAACGTGGCATCTATCTGTCCGTGTGTCTGTCACATGCTTGTAACTTTTGAACTATTTGAACTAAAGTACTGAAATTTCGCACAAGAATAAAAGAACAAAAGATGTAAAAAATATTTTTGTTAGGCTTTTGGAAACCGACTTAAACTGAACATTCAAGGAGTCCAAAAGTATAGAATATACTAAAATAATAATAATATTGGTGTTGTCCCCCTCCCCCTCTATCTCTATATGGCGAAAATTGTAGCAAGTCCTTGTAATCCCGCCATATCTTGTCCAGTTTTCATCCGATTTCAATGTTTTTCAAACAGACGTACATATCTTTTTTTTTTTTTTTTTTTTTTAAAAAAGGAAATTTCCAAATCCCGGAGCACTCAGACTCAATTTTCTGTGTCCATTGTACTACCAGGCAGAAACTCCTTTTTGGTGTAGTGGTGGAGAAACTTAGATTTTATTCGTTTCTCTTATATGTTCGGGTGGCTGTGATTGCTGTTCCCCGTCCGGGCTCGAACCTGCACAGTTCGGGTCACAAGCGAACACACTACCCACAACGTACATATCTACTACATATCTGATTCAAAACCCGAATTTCATCAAAATCCGTTCGGTGGTTCTTTAGTTAGGCGTATGGAAAAAATTATTTAAAAATGTTTTAGACCCTTCCCTATGTTTGACTTTCACTCTGTTTGAATTCGATCAGTTTCAAGTGGGACTACTAACGTATCAGTCTAAGTTTACGTGCCAAATTTCATCGAAATCCGTTTGGAATTTTTCCAAATCTCGGAGCATTCAGATTCGATTTATAGTCCATTTTACTACCAGGCAGAAACTCTTTGGTGTAATGGTTGGAGAAACTTAGATTTTTTGTAAGCTGTTTGGTGGCTGTTCCCCGTTCGAGCTTGAATCTGCAGACGCTCTACTCGCACTTGTCGAATTGTTTAAAGTTAAGTATCTAGCGCTAAATTGTGCTGCTGCTTGCGATTTCACATGCATTTAACATTTTGATAGCTCGTGAGTCAGACTCAGACTCAAACCCAAACACACAACTGGATCAGTTTTTCGAAATCAGTCATCATCTTTGAGAGCTCTAGAGACGATGATTATTATCGTATTCGGCTTTGATGAGTGTCGACTTCTATACTTTTGATTGATGTTTGAAGATAAATGGAAGTACTTTTCTAAGGATTTTGCTATAATGCACTGTATCCGTTGGGGTAGCGGTTAGTGGGTAGCTTGGGTGGAGGCTAGGAGGCGGAGCTACAAACGTAGTAAAATTTCCTGTTCACATTTACAAACAACTAGAACACATTAGTATCGCTCAAGAAAACTGAAAAACTACTCAAATTACTGAAATTATCAAACGAAAATGTGTTTTCCTCGCTACACGTTTGACAAGTAGTTAGCGTGGCTATATAGGTTGCGGGAGCTGTTTCGATCGAAACGTATCTCAAAGGTAACTTGGCGATTAGCTACACACTACCCTCCATATAGATTTAGAAATACGAAGCAAAAAACACTTTTAAGTATATGAATATATTTACTTTTAAGTACAGGTACCTTTGAAATGGCGAATGTAGAAAACAATTGTATCTCCAAATTTATTTGAAAAACGTGTATGAAATTTTTTTAACTTGGTCACACTAGTGCTTTGATTTTCTTTTCCCAAAAAGTGATGTTAAATTATTCCCTCAGCACAATAGCTACGAGTAGTAATTCATTTACCACTTTTAAAATATGCAAGTCGCCATAACATTCTAATAGGCGAAACTCATTTCCACAATTTCGTGGGCGGATGGGTTTCGTTGTATTTTGCTGTTTGCCTTTCAAATGATATCTGCGCATACTATGTCTATCCGTGCTCTTTGCAAGTACGTCTCATAAAAAATCTTTTTCCTGATCGCCCACTTTGTGGCGTCAAGTTGTTAAGCAATCTAGTTTTTTTTTCGATTTTTTTTTTGCCAACCAATTCGAAACCTGATTAATGATCAACGTAAACAAATGATTCGATTTATTAATTGTAACACACATTGAGAACCCTTCAACAGTCATATTGGTAATAGCCTCGAGCTATTGATCTTGTACGACCTCAGCGCGATTGCGATCAATTACTCAAGCGAACACAAAATGAGGCTTTTCCTCGAATCCATCCCACATGTGTGTGCTGGACCCGTATGCAAATCGAGTCCAAACAAAGCAACGAACTGCATTTCAATTGGATTCTTATGAACTGTGAAGATAACAACATCAACTTCAACACAAATGATTTATATCAATCTTAAGTGCAACTTACAAGGTTATATGGTATTCCGTATCAGGAAATTCGTAAAAATCGTGTGTAGGTGGAGCGATAGCTTCGTTACCGATTTCAAAAAACATTAGTAATCTTTACTACCAGCCGTGTGTTGACCATTTAAAGTCATTTGGCATAAAGTTTATTTTGTTTCTAATCACAGAAATGCTAATTCGCGAGGGATCCACCAGTATCTATCTCTAGAAGTCTCTTCAAGCGAGTTTTATGAATCACATAACTTGTCAATCTTAAGGCACGTGTCCCGTGGTGAAAAAAAAAAAAAAAAAAACCAAATGGAAAATATCAGAAAAAAAGGACGAAAAGAAAAAAAACTTTTTCAAAAGGTAAACAAACCTTCGTGTTGAACTCTTCAAGGAGTCAAATTATTTTATGGGTGAGGCCCCAGGTAGTAGCACATCATCAGCGCGTCGTCGTTGTCGTTGTCGTTGTCGTCGCCAATCCTAGAAAACACACGAAAATGGCTAACAAAATTCTTTCTTTAGCCCGTCATAAATCAAAAAAGGAGCCAAAAACTATTTTATATTCACGGCAAAATGGCGCGGCAAAGGACTGCCTCTCCTGTCAACTTTTACCCAGTCGAGTGTGTGTAAATGAACATCAACTTTCACTCACTGTCACTGGTGGTGAGGTCCGCAATGAAATGAAAATAATATTTTTCGCGAATTTTCTTCAATTTCAAGGTGATTTTCACATACCTAATGATTGCGTGATTGGCGGACATTAATTCGTTTTCATGGTGAATAGTGAACACACACGAACCGAAGAAAAGTAGAACAAGGCGAAAAAGGATGTTGAAGGTTTGACGCCGTTTCGAAATGGAATTTAAAGTTGTCGAGGTTGATATATGGTTTTTTGTAGAAAATTGTTTTAAGGGCTTTAAATTTAAATAAATAAAAAGATGTTTTTAAAAATATAGCGGTATTCTTCTCTGAGGGACAAAATGTGATAGTCTAAATTTATCAAATTCCTAAGGAATACTCTACAGGCCTAGCCAATCATAGGAACATAAATCGTACGAAGAATCCGGTAGTGGTAAAGGGTGACCAGATAGCAATGATAGTTTTTCCAATTGTTATGTTTTAGCAGCTGTCAAAGTTACCAATGACATCCAGCTGTCAAAATATTCAGTAAGGTTTGCCATTTCATCATGCATCATTTGACATATTATCGAAATTCCGGCTCAGTTGTAAATACGCAACGTGAATTTCGTCGTTAGGTCGGTCGTCATCATGGCTTCAGTGCGCAGGCAATTCGTCGCACCGATGATCCTGAGTACACTCTTTTGGACCCTAAGCCACCAACTAGACAGAGATCGGTGCGAAGTGAAGAACCATAACCGCCGTAGCGGGCAGTATCGAATAAGACCCAGAAATGTCGATTCGGCTCCGATTAGACTTGGGCATCGCCAGAGAGTCAACCAGGCTTATTTTGCGGTTGGATTTGGGCCTACATCCGTATAAGATTTGAAGCCGGACGACCATAGACAACGCAGTGAGTTCGCTAATTGGGCGCTGGAAATGTTGGCCGGAGATCTGGATTTTGGCCAAAAAATTATCTTCTCGGACGAGGCCCATTTTTGGTTCAGCGGCTATGTCAACAAGCAAAATTGCCGTTATTGGAGCGACCACAATTCACAAGTGTTCGACCAAGCATCAATGCATCCACTAAGATTGACTGTTTGGTGCGGTTTATGGCACAGCGGCATCATCGGACCTTATTTCTTTCGAAATGAGGAAGGAGACACGGTTACCGTCAATGGTGCTCGGTATAGAGCGATGTCAACCGACTTTCTGTAGCCAGAGCTCGACAACATCGATATATCCGAGCTGTGGTTCCAATAAGACGGCATTACATCCCATACATGCGAAGCAACGCTCGAAGTGGTGAAAGAGAAATTTGGCGACTAGATCATCTCACGGCGAGCGTTCATCAATTGGCTTCCGCGACCATGCAACTTGACACCCCACGATTACTTTCTATAGGGCTATGTAAAGTCCTTAGTCTACGCTAATAAGCCAACCACTATGGACGAGCTCGAGGCCAACATTCGAGACGCTATTGCCGGAATAACGCCGCACATATTGGACTGAGTCATCAAAAATTGGACCCACCGCTTGAAGCACTGCCAGCGAAGCCGAGGCGACCATTTAAATGATGTGCTATTTCATACATAATGGCATAAATGTAGCTTGAAAACAAAGCCAGAATCATTTTGATATCTCACACCGTTGTTGTTTTATTTACATTTCTTTTCCTATCGTTCTTATCTGGTCACCCTATACAATAAGTGTTTTACACCCGACATAGGATATACGACAGCAGATAGTCACATTGACTCTTAGTAATATAAATACTAAAAGCTGTTGTTTAGTTATCATAACTTCTATATATTACTATATCCGGGAACCCAACAGAGATTGACCTGTTGTGGATAATGCTAAGCTTGTTCAGGGTTTTACGACATTTACATACTGTCCTAGATTTTATTATCTCGCTGTCCAGTGCCTTGATTGCTGCCTGGCTGTCCACACAAATTGTAATATGAGTTGGATTTATTTTCATTGTTAGGATTGTCAACGCTGCTCTATTAATGGCAAAGATTTTAGCTTGAAAGACATTGCATGCATTTGGGAGTTTGGATGAATCTTTAAAGGGTTCACAGAATACTCCTGCTCCGGTTCCTATTTCCATTTTAGAGCCATCAGTGTAGAGCTGGATGTCCTATTAATTTATTAATGTGCTGGTTTCCCAATCTTGTCTTTTGGGAATAAGTGTGGAGTAATTCTTAATGAAATCTTGATATGGAATAACATAGTCAGAGTTTTTGATGGGGTCAACAATTCCATAACTGTGAATTATAGATGCGTGACTTTGCTTCCAAAGACCGGATGCTTTAGGACGGATAGCGCTTTTGCCCGGCAGGCCTTTTATGTACTCCTGCAAGGAAAGAAGGTGAAATATTATTTCTAACTCGCTGTATACATCCAGTGGATTATAAGCGGCTACATTCCCCAGCGTTTACCGAAGGTTTTCTTGTATGCGTAGACCACACATAGTGCTCTTTTCATATAATACGTTCCTCTATGTTTCGATTCCACGTAAGCTTTGATTCTAGAATGGTTCCAAGATACTTAGCTTCATTGGAGAGTTTCAGAGGTATTCCATTAAATTTTGGTAAATAGGACCAGTTAGTCTTTTCTGAATTGACCTGTGGTCCATTTGATTCCGCCCATGAGGATGAGATCTTTCAGTGCCGATTCCATAATACCGCTGATTATTGGTACTCGTAAATGCTTGCCATTAACCAGGATTGCTATTTCATCTGCGTATGACGTTAGTTAGGTGATAGTAAGTCGCATTTAAAATTTCGTAGTAATAAAATAGATTTAACAGAAGTCAAAATCAGAATAGTTATTGTGATTCATTTTCACATTCTCGCTACTGTGATCTTTCACAGCTAACTTTTTACAGATCGAAGAAATTCAGTTCAGATTTTAGACTAAAATTTATGCATTAGTGTAGCATTAAAAGTATTCAATCGAACTATTGACGGTCAATTTAAAACCGACTTAGGGGCGTGTGAGCCACACCTAAACAGTTTCCTATTTTATGAGTGACAATCGTGCTTATTACTAATGATTTGGAGTTAGAGACGACTTTAAGAAAAACGAGAGTTTAAGTTCGTTTATTACTAAGGGTCATTGAATTTAGCTAACATGTAATCGACCAACCTTAATGGGTTTTTTGACCACCAAAATTAAATTATTTGATTAGCAATTTAATAGTTTTTGTATTATATCTCCAGAAAATAATAAAGCAAAACCAACAGAAAAAGCAAATGATTGGCAAAAAATTAGTAGAAAATTCGCAAATATGAAAAATTGTTTTTTTTTAGCAAAAGTATATTATTTGATCAGCGGAACATACATTTCAGCACATAAGACAAGTTTTGCAGAAACAGTAAAAAATAGTCTGGAAAAATGTTTAGACTTATATCCAAAAAGAAAGTAACAGTTAACTGTTTTTTTCTTGAAGTATTGCTTCTTTCTGCTGATCAAATAATTCATTTTTGCTAATCATTAACATTTTCTGCCGATCAAGAAATTGTTTTCTGCTGGTCAAACAATTGCTTTTTGCTGATTGGAAGATGATTTTTTTTTTTTGTGATTATGTATTTTGTTTGCTAGCATATATTGCTGGTCTTTTAATTATTTAGCTGATCACTAATATGCAATGTTAGTGATTGAATTTTGAATCCAACTAGCAGATAAACCATGTGAACACTTCCATTAGGTTCTATACACTTCGATGTATCCGTATCAGTTGTCAGATATCCGCTCTTCGATGGCGGATAACACTGAGATTTTTCCTTCGTGGGAGGTCCTTCGTGGGGGTACGTTAAACTAAATTCAGGACACATGCTGCTGAGACATATTGCCATAGTCTTGAAATTTTGTTACTTAAGCTAAATTTTCTTTTTTCTTAGCACGGAATTTTCATCCTTCCTTTTCTGCCAACAAATACCAATGATTTTTTTGATTAAACAGGAGGTGGGTTTTCCGTTGATCGCAGGTAGTGGGTCGTGAGTATGCTGATCAGGTGACTCGCCATGTGAATGTAGAGATATGGTAAACCCATGCTTCGCACTACCATGTTCCGTCGCACACTGAAATCAATCAGCCTTGGTCCTTTGCCAGAGGTTGTGCGTGAAAGCTTTCGTCTTCATTCCGGACTTTGACTGTCAAATCTGCAAAATGATAATTTTAACGTCGTATCACTGGTATCTGTTTCATAGCAGTTGAGGATTTCATTAACTTATCCGCTGCATGCGGTCTATTTTTAATTTGAGAACACTCCGCGTACTTACTCGTAATTGGCGTCGTCAACATTTGAATTAGTCCTTTTGTCCGAGACTTCTCGTTGCTTCGTCACACTAGTTTTCCTTTTGTGGTCAGTAAGTGGAACGCGCGATGTATATTAGGTTTTTAAGGGGCCTTTTTGCATAGCCCTCTACTTCCTATAAAGAGAACTCAGGTGCTTCAATTCGTAGATCATGTCTTTCTGTCTGTATGGATGCGCTAATTTCGAGAAGAACTAAACAGTTTATGATGCGATTTTCACTATCTTACAGCTTATTCTCTTGCAAAATGTATGCTGTGTTTCTAGGGGACTCAACTGTGAACAAAAAACCTACATAAAGTCGCAGGAAATTGCTGTAGATACATGAAAAACTCCTGAGGCGCTGCCAAACTATAGAAGATACTTTAAAACGATGTCTGGGGGATAGCTCTTTGGATTTTAATGCGGTTCTGACTATCCTGCAAAAAGGGTCGGGTTATATAAAAATATACGCTTTATTATAAGGATTTCAAGAACAAGAAAAGGTTCTTGTTGATGCTCGAACATTTTAGGACTCTTCAAATGCTATCGTAACGTTATATGTGGAGATATTGTCGGTACGCCTACAAAATCCAGCAAACAAAATTTACATCTTCTTTTTGTGTTTTTTTGTTTATCGTAACTGGGTTTCTTCGCTCTTTAAGCATAGTTTACAGGTAGTGGATCCAGTAATAAGTTAAGTCTATGGAGGTGCATTTTCAATAGGCAGTGGTCACTAATGGCACAAGAAACTTAGACTTCCTACGAGATAGCGCAGAGAAAAAGTACGAGTACTTGGTACATTTCTATCCTGTAGTGTCTATCCAGATCACATTGGTTTTGTACAGAGTCTGCTCCCTCGCATTGTTTTTAAAAAAAGCCCTTGCTTACTCCACAATGGTTCGAGACCAGTGAACAGGATTGTAGCACCAATCTTGGCCAGTGAGTCAGCCATTTCATTGCCTATATGACCTTTGTGTGCAGGATCCAATGTATCATAGTATGACCAAGTTTTTCTTTACTAGTTCTAGAAGCATTTTGACTGTATCCAGAACTAGCTTTGATTTATCCGTGGGTGAATCCGGCGCTTTTAGAGTGGTTTGGATATCAGAAAAGATTAAGATGGTTTTACCACAGGTATTGGATTGCAAGTTTAATCTTACGCACATCTGGGAGCCAGACAACCCTCTGAATATTTCAGATCCAGATCCACTATCCATTTCGGAGTCTCGTATACCGATGGATAGGGTTTGAATTTTTCCCAGTCGTTCCTTTGGGGGGATGACTACTGAGTAATTCCGCTTGAAGTAATAGTTAAACAGCGTGCATGCTAAATTCGTTGCTTTGCGGCAGAAGAAGCTACGTTTTTTTTTAGATGGAAGAGTTTATGTAGGTTAAGTCTGGCTTTAATTTTTATATGAACTTGGACAAGAGAAAACCCAGAATTGAGTTGAGATATGCAGTGGGGGTGGAACGCATACAGCCCATCATATAAATTTCAGCTAGGCGTTGCACTCGTTCCTGCTTCGAACTCTAGTGAGTTCTTTATTCATCGGACTACTGTTAGGTCTGACGACCCTTCACTAGATTGATTGAGCACCTTATTAAATTTCTGAATAATGTCAACTACGTTCATGCGGATGCACTTCCCTTACATTCGTCATAGTCTGTACATTTCGCCATTCTATTCACTGTAACTGAGTCTCTTATCATATCACAGTGAGGTAATTTTTTTAACGTCCAAAAACTTCTAGAAAAAATTACCGAATCGTCTGGATTTGCCTTGCCCATATCACATGTACTTACGAGTATACATATTATGGCAGTAAACGACTCTTATTTACTTAGCCCTGATACCATCTCGATAACCTGGTTCTGCGATCATTTGTACACACATACCGTACATGTCGATATCAAGATATCGCGTGCAGCAATTAATCATTTCCATTTGACATTTCACCAGTTGCAAGCCCATCAAAAGTAAATGCGTCTGATTGTATAATTCTGTCAATCCATCCACTGTTTGTTCACAAGTTTTGATTTATCCAGAACTCAAACGGCAAACATGTGTACACTGTCAAGTTCAAATGGCTATGGCAGCATTATCTTGGCTGAAACATTTTTAACTGTTGGCAAGCAAGTGTGCATATGTACTTAATATCGCTAAGTTTGTCCATCCATGGAATTTGAAATTAGTCTCGCGAATTCGAAGGAATGACAGTTGCATAGGCACGTCCACGTTCTGCCTCACCCTCTGGCAGAAGTGCTGGCTGTAAAAAGCGTGCGTGTGGCAATATGTTTATAAACTTAAAATTTTTTTCGAATTTAAATTTCGATTTGTTTATTTATCGAAATATTTATGAATTCCTCTCGAAAAAAAAAATAACCAAAACCGTATACGATCACGACATGGTTATACGAGTAAAACCAGCAAACATGTGTTTGCTTGCGATTTCTATCTTAATTTTGCCAGTTGTGCAGTTTCATGTTGAGAATCTAGATACTTTTTTTTTTTTTAAGATACACTTACTCATCAAAGTATTCAACAAATTCTTGGGACAGACAGCTCCTTTGTTAGCCCAGCTGAAGGGGAATACGAAAATGCCCGACATGGCGTCGAGTGGGAAATTGGAAAATTAGTTGCGCGCCACACTGGAGCTAGATAGAATGATATGTACGTATCCGTACCTATATACAGTGCGGTGTGTGGTGGGTGGGGCACTTAAACCGCAAATTGATAATGTACATGAAAGTTGTGGCGGCACGTTTTTTTGTTTTTATTTTTTATTTTTTTGTTTTTCATTGGAAAACAAACACGTTTGTGTTTATTTTCGAATTTTCTTGGTATAACCATCAGGGAGAAATAAACTCTCAAGTGTGTGTGTATGGCAAATATTGACTTAAAAATTGGAGAACGTTTGTTGCGCTAGAGAGCATGTTTGCAAGTTTTATTAGAAATTGAAAGAAGTGACTTCAGTAAGTATAATATCTCAGAAAATGAAGTTTTGTTGTAGAATGTCAGAACGTGAGAAGGTCATTTACATGACAGCGTACGCTGACGATGTTGATATCCTGGCAAATTTCTTCTGGTTCTAAGTAAAAGATTCAATTATACACTACTCGTACTGACCCAATTATTAGGTCAGTGGCCAAGATCTGGGAATCAATCCTTCAAAGACAACAGAGAATGTTCTTTTTGCTAGGAAAAGATTAATCCGTGTATTCAAACTCCCAAAGATCGGAGGTATTGAACTAAGTCTTTCGTGTCAGCAAGATACTTGGGCGTTATCTTAGATTGGGAACTACAATATATTGGATGAGAACATCGATGATGGCATTAAGGAAGCATGTGTAGTTTTCTATACATGCAAAAAGGTATTCAGCAATTTATGCGGTTTCAAACCAGCTGTGGTGAGACCCATTCTAACGTACGGCTAAACAGTCTGGTGGAAAGCACTTGAGAATAAATGCCACCTTTCAGAACTCATCAAGATGTAGAGGAGAGACTGCATCGGGATCATAGAATCTATTAGGACGACACCCACAGCTGCAATGAAGATTATGCTAAATCTCATGCCGCAGATACTCATATCTACTGCAATAATGTCGTGGCTAAAACGTCGGTAAAGCTAAGAGAAGCAGGACTGTGGTCATCAGCACGGTCATACTTCCATCTTATCCCGATGGGAAGCTACCATCACGTAGATAGAAACAGACTATGTGACTCTGATGCTATTTTTTTTTGACAGAAGATTCATTCAGAATTCCTAACAGAAACGATAAGTTACAAGCAACGGGGAACTGGCTTTCTACACTGACGCTTCCAAAGTGGATGTCGGTACAGGGGCTAGGATTTACTTGAAACCCTAGGAGTGAACCATTCATTTAGCATTAACAACGACTGCAGTGTTTTTCAAGCCGAGGTCACAGCCATTACTCGGGCTGCAAAAACCATCCTAGAAGACAATATTATCAGAAAGATAATTACGGTGTACTGTAACAGCCAGACAGCCGTTAAGGCTATGGACTCCGTAGTAATTAGATCAGGGCTAGTAAGTATCTGCAAGCGGCATCTAAATGAGGTATGGATATCTTAGGTAATAAAAGAGTAGACGAACTTTCAAGGAGTGGATCGGCGTTGCATATTTCAAATGCTCTTCCTTTAGTAAGAATTCCCATTAGCTCCATTAATAAGTTCATTGACGATGAAGCCACTGGTATACTTGGATATAGCTGGACTATGACAAAACAGATCTCTTACTCTGTTTAAATAAAATCGCAATAACAGACGAGTCGTCTCTGGCACCATTACGGCACATTGCGCCATTGGTATAGAATACCGCAGAAGCAACAGGGATGAAGAATAAATTGAATCTGCTGTGTAAATGTCCTGCCCTAGCCGACAGAAGGATGAGGACTCTTGGTAGTCCCTTCTTTACGGAATTTTGGAACTTAAACAAAATCGAGCTGAAAGATTTCCTGAGGTTCATATCTTCACCTGGATGGTTCTCAATCGATGGTTATCTTTCTCTTTTTAGGTTCCCAGGGTAAAAATTTCAAAATCAAATTGGGACAATGGACCCAACTGTTGGTCTAAGTGAGTAGTAACAAACAAGTCATAGGGCACACGCCTTACCTAAGTTTGATTGATTTACAGTTTAGTTTGACTGTTTGGTCCATCGTATTCCAGTTCGAACACTGTCTTTATTCGAATCAGTCTGTGCTGGTTCATGTGAAAAAATGCAGGATTCTGTCTCCTTTGTATCCTGCAGTAGCGAAGCGAGTTAATGCCTGACCTAGAGGTAATTGATCCTAATGGGAAATGCTCTGTCAGTATTCCTGTATGGAGTTGAGTTTATCCTTTTCTGATTGCCAGTAGGCTTTTGAATACTTTTATTTTATTCTACTAGTTCCCTACATCGATTTCTATGCATAAAACCAATCTTTTTCCGGGTTATTCCTCTGCTATCTATGTCACTATGTCCGTGAAATCAGCAGATATTGACCTTGTGAATGTCGTTTTTCGTAGTTTCTTTCACGACATTTTCAGAATATTTTTGGTAATATATATGAGTATTACGTATATTAAAGCACATAGCTATTTGTATAGTGAATCTGTTGTTTAATATAGCAAATCTAGTATTCAAATAGGCGATTATTTGGTTTTCGACTTTTTCAAAATTTTACTCCGGATCTATCTGCTTTTTTGTTGGTCTTTTCAGTATTTATTTTCAAGATTCCATGAAAGTAACTGGAATAGCTATTAAGTAATAATTATAATAGCTATTTTTCATAGTAAATTCTACTAATTTCAATTCAGATAAAAGCTATTTCCACAGCTATTTCTGCTATTTATATTACTATAGTTGATATAAAAAATGACAGGAGATATCATTTAAGCATAGCAATTGCAACTATGTAGGTATCCAGTAATTTTCGCTATATCTTTAACATAACTAGGTAGTAGAAGTGAAATATATTATCGAGAGTTAAGGTTTCAAATCCTTGGAAACGCCCAAACAGTTGTTCAATGTTTTTCACCTCCCGCGAATGTCTGAGAAACTAAACTGTCATTACAGAACTTCTCAATCCCATTCGAAAATGGGACGTTCGTACACTCGGGAAAATCTCATCATGAACGAATGCAAGTATGACTACTGACATAGCCGAGAGCAATGCCGACGTAGCCGTGATTGTTAAGACTTTACACCTCGATGGTCGTAATTTTTTTTTTTTTTGTAATAATTTGCTAAAAAAAAGTATTATAGCTAAAAGAGCTATTTAAGAATAGCAATAATGAAGATTTTTCTTAGGAATGTTTAATAAGGAATTAAGAAAAGCGCGAAAAACTCTATTAACCTACAGAGTGAATTGCAACCTTTCTTCCAGTCTTGACCACGTTTTTATTCCAAATCACATTAAAGATATGACAAGAAGACAGAAAAGCTTATGACAGAAATGACAGAATGATTGTACTAACATCTTCTCAAAGATAGTTTATACTGGTAGTGTTGCTATCATCTCAACATTTCCGCCCACCTCGTCCAGGTCCTGCGACGAAATGTGTAACGAGGTAGATTGCCGTCCACCGTGTAGACCTCCTCGTTCGCTGTCGATTGGAAGAGCCTCTTTATATTGTAACTGAAGACTGAGTACGAATACTCGCAACCCGAACTAGATCGTCGACTCCAGCATGCACTTCAAGGAAGCGACCCAATGCCCATTGAGTGGGCGGTGCCCGTTCATCACGAATACTCGCAACTCCATCGTTTCCAAAAATCCTGTTTCATTTGTTGTAGTTGTTTCCACTCGGTGAGTCGGCCAGTCTTTATGTGAAGTAAGTTGGGCTCCGGAACTGCATTGATGGGGCGCTCCATGAAGACAATCGTTCATGTAGAATGACTCCCTTAGAACACTGGCAGCCTTGGGGAAATTTGCCTCTTCATCCTTGGCCAAGGTGTGAAGAACTTTAATGGTCAAATAGGGAGAACAGTTCAAACCATAGGTGACGGTCAGCAATCTATAGCTACTAGGATTGCCATTTTTGTTTTTCCATATGATACGCTGCATGTCAGCATCATCTCGTTCGACTAAGATCTGTCTATAGCATTTTTCAATGTCGGCCATGAATCCAATTCGATGAGTTGCCAAATCATTTTGCAGTTTGGGTCCCACGTGAAGACAATCGTTTAATAAAATGCCCGCTTTGCCTTTTCTTGACGCATTAAAGATGGTCCTTAGTTTGGTCGTTGAACTTGTTCCTTTATACACTCCATGATGAGAAACGTAGCAAACACGTTGAGGTTCGACTTCTTCCTGAACTGGTTCCATATGTCCGAGGTCCAGATACTCGTCCATAAATTCCTATTTCACCCATTTACGTTACACAAGACTAGCATTATTGACTTTTTCTCATAGCTAATTCTCCTATAAATAAAAATTAATATACGAGTATCTATGGGCGATATTCTTCTCTACAATTTATATTTCTAGTCTATTCATTTTATTGCTGACTACATTGCTATTGTTGCTACATACGGCTATAATATTCCACTATCCCTATTTCAGCTATTTCTATAGAAGATACTTGGAAGAAAAAAATTGCTAGTGATGCTGCAAAGTGTAGGTTTAACCAACGAAAGTAATGATGCACATCCCTAAGAGCTTAAATTTAATTTATTTAGTCCTAAGATACTTTTGGCTCCCTGTGACCAATTAAATCATTGCCGCTCTGGAAGTATGTAGAGAAACAGAGAAGTTGATGGTACCATTATGATCAGAGTCCTTACACCCGAGAAAGTGTGTCCTCACTAAGAGTTACCGGGATTCTTGGCACGAACTGCCTCTGAATTATTATTGTTTTGGGTCCTTTATAAAATTCTAAGTAATCTTCGACCACTGTGTAGTGGGTAGGTAGGGGAACAGCAACCACAGCCACCCGAGTAGAAAAGAAAAGTGATTACAATCTAAGTTTCTCGAACCACTACACCAAAAAGGGGTTCCGCCTGGTAATACAATGGACTTCGATTGAGTCTGAGTGCTCGGGGATTTGGAAACTTCATTTTTTTTCTTTAAAAAAAAAAACCTTCGTAGATCTATGAATTCACAAACAGTGTCGCTAAATACTAATTTTGCTTTCCTTACACTCGTACGTCTTTTGTAAACAGCTTTAATTAGGACCTGGGGTCAAATTACCGCATCAGTTATCGAGCAACACGTGACTGATAAATGTTGATTTGATATGACCGCTTAAGAGATCAAGTATCGAGTATCGAAATTTGCAATTCTGCCATCAGTGATCGTGTATTTATTTATTCGATATGGTTTCTGCTGACGAGCTGAGGTGCATTTGGGAGAAAATATATGAGAATATCTTTGTTTATTGCTATTTTTGCGTTTGTTTAAATTTATAGTTTGAAATTTATTTCAGGTTGAGTCTGCAAAAGCAGATTATGGTAAATATTATGAGCTGGGGCAGCGGTTTAGATGCATCTTCTAAAATTTATATTCTCTATTATAAATAAGAATGCACTCTTATTTGCCTGACTGTTTTGATAGAACTGCAATCAAAGTGTATGTTGTGAAAGATATTTTCAGAAAATTATAGTTTTGTATACGTACGCAGTCTTGTAAAGAGAAGGGATCGCTTTTATCTCTTAAACGTCTTCGTTCAATACACTCATAGCGACCATCCTCTGAATCAGAAGATGAAAAATAAAGTAAATATTCAATTTATAATTGAAGACGATAAATACAAAACTTTTCCTCACACAAAAATTAATGGTTTTGACATTTGTCAGCCATCTTAATTCAATGTAGTAGAATTGTACTAGTACAATTTTCAGAGTGTACTCGATACGTCACCATTCTTATGTGATCATCCCAATGTAGTTACTCGATGTCGTAATTCGACCCCTGTACACAAGGCTTTAGTAATTTGTTCATTGATCGACTGGAATGTGGAGTGTGTGCGGTACCGTATGGATTTGCTAAACCTTTTTGTCTCCACTACCAAGTTTGTATAGGAACCTCAACACTATTTGCCCTATCGATAAGAAAGAAGACCGCCTGATTTGAGCTAGTTGCAGAGGTTCAATCCGACCCCTTGAACATCGTTTACATAAACTTGTTGTAAAGTGTAAATTTGTATGTAAATCAATATCTCTGCTGAATAGAGCCTCAAAAAACAGGTATTGCCTCACCCTCTATAGACAGTCAATTACAAATGGTTTAAAACACTACTTAAACCTGGAATGGCTATCTTAACGACTGTAAAGTATTTAACGACCATATGCCATACGAGTATTAACCAATTAAGGAAGTTATTCCACACTTTAACCATAAACAAATTCCTAATACACCTAATATGCTTATTATGTCCAACACCTCCTTCGCGCATTATAAAAGAGAACCAGCAAATTGTTGTCAAAACTCATTATAATCTCCCCACCCATGGATTGTATATAGTATATTCCTATTATGTCTTCTTGTCTCAAGCCACACCACATTGTGGCCCCATAAATACTCAAGCCGCTCGTAAAAGTGTCTACCACTTAATGGTTCATTGCAACTACTAGTTCTATTGTATATTCTACAAAACTGTTTGCAGGTTTGGCTTTGTCTATTTAATTTGTTTTAATTTATTCAAATTACGAAATTCAGTCGTACTGTGCAATTAGATTCACTCACACTCAAACTATAGTGCAACGGGCCGGCATTTCCTGACCACGTGACCGGCATTAGATACAAAAAATGATTCATCAGTCAGATCACGTCTTGATGGTTTTTTTTTTTTTTTTTTAATTTTCTCCTCTTATCAGCTGGCTGACTTAATGACCAGACTGTGCCCTCACGGAAATGCAATTCGATTTACCAAAGGTTTGAGTTGCAATGAAATGCGATACAGCTGACTGAAATGAATCGCTTGGATGGAACTGTGTTAGTTGATTGAGTTCTCGGTCAATCCCACTTTCATCGAGTCGAATCTTTTTTTTTTTTTTTGTAAGAAAAGTAGACAGATTTATTGCCACCATTAGACTGTAATTAATTCCATGCAAATAAGGCGTGCAAGTCAGACGCTCTAAATACTCGAAAAAAAAAGATACTA
This sequence comes from Pocota personata, assembly GCA_963082735.1. Classification (NCBI taxonomy): domain Eukaryota; kingdom Metazoa; phylum Arthropoda; class Insecta; order Diptera; family Syrphidae; genus Pocota; species Pocota personata. The sequence continues at coordinate 39,255,415 of OY720431.1, forward strand.
TTACTATTTATTTCTTCCTTTAGTGGATATTTTCCGTTAAAAATGGATTAGGGGAAATTCTTTTATTCATGTGTGTTTTTTTTTTTTGTTTTTCTTTGCAGATGTCTGACTTCTCGGATACCACACAGCATGTCAGTCCGGCAGCATCTTTAATAGAAAATTTCCATAAGAAAAATGGCACTATTGGTCCTACGGCTACCACTGCTGTCACAACAACGGTGGGTAGTGGAGGAACGAGTACGCCAACGGTTACTGGTGGTCCCGCTGGTGGTGGTACCCTCAGCTCGACATCATCAAACACCAGACAGAATTTAATCAATACTAGTTCTAGTTCTAGCAGTAGTCTTAAGGAAACCTCATCCACATCACAGCAGGTAAGTTATGGCACTGGGAGTGGGAAATATATTTATGGTTTGGCTTTAGATTTAGATGGAGTGTTTTTTTTTTTTTGTTCTGTATTAGCATTCGATGATGGTTTCGGATTGCATGTAGAATAGTAAGCTTTCACTGAAATTTATTGACGTTCATTGTTTAGCAGTCAAATTTAGAGACACGCGATTCGAAACCCTTTTTCACTGGAAATTGGTAGAAGTTAAAGAATTATCGGATATATGGAATTTCCGTTGAAAGTCTCTTAGAAACGTTGAACTGTGCTGGCCGTAAAGTCCGTTGTAAGGCAGTATGACCAATGGAAGGAGTATGAATGCTGAACAGTGTCGTGAGCAGAGGCAACTATTATTTAAATGCCATCTGACATGCATTTCTGACATGCAATGCTTTATGAGTTCCAGTTCAGGCAAATACAAATACACGCACAGTTTTGGCCAAGGTACTGCGAATTGTCACACCATCAAAAGATAGTTCACTAGGTTCAGGACCAGTAATACAAAACTTGAATTGGTTGTAGTGGCCCCATTCAATGGAAATTATTGGAAAAGGATCCAGCTTCGTGCTGCGCTCCACTACAGGAAATGTGTTGTTTTCCGTCATGATAATGCCACATGTCGCAATGAGGACGAAGCAGATCACTATTTTAATGGTAGTCATTGTTCTTTGAGGTACATTATCTCTGACCTCTTCGTTGAGGTGCTCTATGTACTCATATACTTTTTCTTAGGGCTCAGTGGTAGATTATCACCACCCCACTAAGGAATCAAACAGTTCGACGAAACACACGATGTTTTTTCCAATGTTCTGCATCACTTGTCTTTTGGGGTTTATTAATCCAGTTATGGAGAAATAGGAAGGTTGTAGATAAATACATTTTGCCAGATTAAAAACACGGTGCTAGCCCAGCGTGTTGGCGAATTCACATTGTCAACCATACTGTTCACAGCCTCCCATTTTAGGTTAGACGCTGTGGGGGAATGGCTTGATGCTTATTTGAAGGCATATGCTCGTTTTGTTAATATTGGACTCAAGTATACCTATGTGGTTGCACTATATGCATGTAGAAGAGCCTTCGGAAATCTTGGAGTTTTAAGCCTTAAGTGGTACACTGGCTATACACTGCGGTAGTAAGACCCATTTTGACCTATGGTTCGATCGTCTGGTGGAAAACGCTCGAGAAGAAATACCAACTAGAAAGCATTACAAAGATTCAACGGGCAGGCTGTCTGGGGGTGACGGGATCGATGAGATCAATAGCGACAGCAGCTCTGGAAACAATACTGAATCTTCTTCCACTTGATATATACGGTGGGAACACGGCAGCCAAAACTGCCCTAAGACTAATAGAAGCCGGTCTATGGAAAGCTAAACTCTACGGTCATGCCTCAATTCTAAACTGATGGAATATATTGAGACTCCGGACGGAAACGGACTACATCATCCCCATGCCAAACTGCAACCGAAAGTTCTCTATTAGAATTCCAAGCAGAGAGGAATGGGATGAGGGAAGAGTCTGCTTCGGGAATGAACTGGCCATCTTTACCGATGGATCCAAAATAACTGCCGGTACTGGTGCCGGCGTCTATTGTGAGTCTCGAAATATATAATACATCGCTCGTTTAGACGTAAGGATGGTTGCAGTGTTTTACAAGCCTAAATTGCTGATATAAAAAAAGCTATGGATATGATTATAAAGGACGTCATTTCAGAGCAATTAGCACCTATGTTGATAGCCAAGCGGCCATTAAAGCATTACAGTCAGCATCGCTAAGATCCAAGCTCGTAAAAATTTTTAAAAAAAACGACTGGATGTTATCTCAGCGGCCAACATGGTGACCCTGTGCTGGGTACCGGGCCACATGGATATCTCCAGTAACGAAAAAGCACCCAGTTACCTAACCTATACCTATGTGGTTATTCGCAGGAAATCGCAGAGCCAAACTACAAATTTCTCGACACCTATTCAATGTTCGCTGCTTGTTCAGGACTGTTTATTTGTAAATATATACTTAATCACAGCTAACCTTTATATCCTAAGTCCACAGCTCGTGGATCTATCCGGTAGCTTGCAGGTCGGCTATCGCAGAATAGTTCCGCAATGCGTGTCCCTTAAGCTAAGCTGTGTCACTTATTTTTAAATCGCACATTTGGTGAGTGCCTGCACACATTTCCATCTGCCTCATGCACTTAATAAATTCTGGATTTTTCAGTGTCATTAGAATATTCTTCTCCACAGCAATCTGTGTTAACTCGTCTAGGTTAATTTTTACAATGCTGTTGTTCAGCAGCACAATTTCCTTCCGCAGGTAACGATTTGATTCGAAATACCCATTCTCGCCCTTGGTCTGTAGCCGGCAAGAACAAAATAGTTGTTCACCTCCCTAAAGTCGTCAGCGCAGCTAAGTTCATCCCTAATAATATAAAATGTTGCTGAGTTTTATCCGATGTACGCGTATAACTCGAGAACGACTGAATCGATTTCGATAGCGTTTGCTTTGTTAATTAGGTAATTTGTCTCAGAATATTTACGGATAGCTTAACGTTACGTTCTGCTCTACAAAAGCTGAACAATTTCAATGCATTTACGCCGCAATGACTTATCCGGTCTGATTGTTAGTGAATCTTCTACCCTGATGCTTGTATATAGATAAAATAAAGACTGCATTCATCATCAATTTTCAACCAGTTAGTACCATAGCCATCAACGATATGGTAGTGGATGACATTTGTTTGGGTATATTACTTGGTTTTGTGTGGGTCTACATGAGAAATGTGCCTACGGCGGGAATGGAAGAGGACATTTTTTCTGGCAAAACGATAGTATGTGTATGATACATTTTGTGGTGAGTGATGCATTTTTAAGAAACGTTCTGATAAAAGAACTTTAACTTCGAAAAGGTATAACATGTAAATTTACACTTCTCACCCGTATTATCGATATTTTTGTTTCTTATTGGTGTAGAAGTTTCTTTGCTGGATCTTAACTTCGTATCTATTGGCTCGAATTGTGTTTTGAATTTAATTTGTTGCTCCTTATTTGCTGATATTGCTTTATTTATTTTATTCTTTCCTAACATTTGTTCGAATGACGTGATCCTTCTAGACAACGGATGTCTGCTTCTCATATTCACACCGTTTATTCCTGAATATTCTGACGAATATCTGAACATCTAGTAATTATATAGTTTTTGTCTAATTGTTTTCCAATAGATATCACTAATTATTCGTTAAAGATATTATATTATCCAATTGTCTTACACCCTTTGATGCAATCAGAAATTGTATTCAATTGGTCATCATTTGCACCTAGAATTTTGTGAAATTACTTCATCAACTGAAGGTATTTTCTGTTAAGTCATTAATTATATCATCGAATGATCGCATAGCTGTCTATCATAAATCAATTTTTATCTATCCTCGATTTGGTAGATTACCTTCACAAACGGTCACCTTTACAGTGACCTAAGAAGCTTTTTTTTAAAAAGTATCCACTGACCACCGTCATAATCTATTGGCTTCTTTACTTTTATTCGATAATGCTTCCGATAAGATATTAAGCCCAACCCTAGAATTTTATTTTAAACTAGTCTGTCATTTAGTGTGTATTTGATATTTGAGACTGTCAACCCAATCTAACAATCTCAAGATCAAAGTTTTATCGTTTTTGGCGGAATTTAAGGAATTCTTCATGTAAAACCTATAAAACCTTTACCCGCTCATCTACTATAATTAGTCGCATAATCAATAGCACTTACCATTTTACCCTAACCTGATTAATTGATTAACACTTTATTTATTTACAGCCAACTCTAGCTAATGCAAAAAGCGATAAAATTGTTAGTTAGCCTCATGTCATATAGCCAAAAACAAAAAAAAAAAATGTGTCGGCGGCAATTAGGCTGGCTAGTGATTGTGTCTACCACGCGTGTTTAATCTACATGCTATGGCTCTTGAACAAAATTATATAAAAAAAAATAATGCGTCGTTGGATAAATTGCAGTTCAACTGATAAGATAACGCAAGGGGGATTCTTTTGTTGACACAAACGTTAGTGTATCTCAGACGCATGTTCATGTCGTTCAACTGTTTTTTTTTTTTTTGTTCTTTTTCAGAGACATGTCTGATCTACTTTTAGCCAGATGACCAAGTGGTATGTCCAAACTTGTCATCACCTCCACACATTATGAGACTAATGATCGTCATATAGCACGCATAGATATTAAAACACTTTTACAACCCACTTAATCTGCATAGTGCCATTGTGAATGAATCACTGATTTAGAAATTGTCACCTGTGGGGGCGGTATAGAGCTTGTTGATATTTATTTTTTATTTTTGACAGAATTTTACCAAAAGTCAGATAAAATGTAATTCACTAAAGCTTTTTATAGGACATAAAACCTCGATGACGGTCGCTAAGAGTGTAAATAAAATTTTGTTAGTCATAGTATCTGCAGAAATCTCTGTCCAAATGACAGGGATTAGTTTGTTCGGAGACGAAATCACGTACGCCTTGCAATTTTTAAACTTAAACAGAAAAACTAATTTAAATCAAATTTATGAGGAAAATTAATGTTTTCGTAGAACAGAATTGGCAATCTTTTTTTTTTTTAAAGGAAAACGATTGCAATTTGGTTCTTAAGTAGATATTCGTGGAATTTTTTAATTATCTTTGATCGATAAGTATAATATTCTTTTGAATGTCGTATGAGGTGTTTATGAAGTCAAGGTAACAGATGATTTATTCGACTGATTATATATTTTTTTTGTTTCTATTTTGATAAACATTCGAGTAGACTCACTTAAATTTTATGAGGTGTGATAAGAGTTCTCGCTTTAAATCATGAAGAGGTCTCTTTAAGTCGAATATTTCTTGTTTTTATATTGAGATAAGATAAATGATTTTCACAATTTCGAAGTCAACCACCTGCAAGAAAATACGATAAACTATCAGCTCACCCGACCGGTAGCCATTGTGACTATAAAATCAAGGACCAAGCACTGCTTGTTGGTGGAGTTTATACTCGAAATGCACTTATTTTGCTTCGAATGGATGCTGTACGAAGGAGTATATCATAAGATATTTATGTAAGAGGCAACCTCAAAAGTCAGGTTGGTTAAAAGGTTCCTTGCTTTATCTGCTGTTACTGTTTTCAAAATCGAGTCTTGTTGTTGAAAGTTTTGGTTTTAACTTAAGACTCTAAACAATTCGAGCAACCTCTAAACTTGGCTTAAATATACTAGCATCCTGCAGCACACTCAGGCATCCCCAAGAATTAGCCGAGATCTGGCACAGCTTACAGTACAAGCGTTTTGATAGCTCTCCGTTGTGTATATCATTTGTATATCAAGACATAATTACATGTTATAAAATTTCTGTGTTATAACATTTTTATGATATGAAATATTTGTGTCATAACATATTTATGTTTTTCACGGTATAAAAAGATAAGGATACAATGCGTGGAAGATTTATATTTAAACCTTCCAGCAATTATTAAAATGTTTGCCAGCATATTAATACTGGGGTCTTTTGAAATTATACTTGAAACGATCAAGATAAACACTCAGAAAAACATACAGGAAAGTTACAATTCACGTGGAACAGATCGCATGATACCCTTCCCTCATCTTCAAATTCAATGCTATGCTTATTTTTCTGTCCTGAGTATACTCCTGCGAATTTTAAGGCTGATAGTATGGCAATGTAATTATCTTGAAAATAAGGTCCATCACCGTAAGTTGCTTTATTAAATCAATATCAGAAAACAGCCCCAAAAAGTAGACGTAGCATTAAATAATGTATGAACGAATTATGGAGAATGTGAATGTCTACTCGCATATATTTGGTTCAGGCGATATTTTTCAGTTTTTAGTAAAAATATTGGAGAAATGTTTTTTTTTTTTTTAAATGGGCGCGTCTGTAGGCAGTTTTTAAAAATGTCTGCACTTGTACTGCTGCGGATTCTAAAAAGTTCTTATATCAAATTTCGTCTTCATAGTTTAAAATTTAAGGCCCAAAAACTAGTGATATAGGGACGGACAGATGGTCCAGAAATATTTAGCTATTTCTGAAACTGCTGGGTTGTTAGTAATTTCGAGAATTTGGATTTTGGCTGAGATTTTTTACATACCCATTAGTAATGTTTTTGTCACCAAGTCAATGGGAGTTTAGTCCATAACTCTGTGCGATAGGAAGCAAACATTATCTGCATAGTCGAAATGTTTAGCTCATAAGACCACATTATACTCAACAGCTTCCCACTGTCAAATCAAAGTAACTGATGCCACTAATAACCACCAAAATCAGTAGCGGTTATAGTCTACAGCCTTTTCGGATACTGCTTAAAATCTCAAGCCCACTTAATTTCTTGCAGATACTTCTTCTGTGTAAAGTCACTCCGTATAGCTTCTTCGAGGGGAATAAAAAGCACACAAAATGGAAACGTTCGTATTATCGAGACTGTTTCGCAATTCTTTTTTAATTAAATTGAGATTGGCTTTTACTCTTGTTTCCGGACACTACATTCTGTCAGAGAAATTGATATGAAACTCTTTATCTTTTTCATTTTAGTTATCAACATTTATTGTAAATAGCTTCATCATTAGACATTTTTTTCGTTGAAAAATCCACCTCGTACTTGCACCACTTTGGCCGTCAATCTAGGCATTCTCTAGATCACCTTCATAATAGTTTCCAATGTAATTCATCTCCAGGCTACTTGAAGGATATCCCAAAGTTTGTCTTTCGATGTTGGACACTGTCTTCGAACCTCGCTGTCAAGTTCGTCCCAAAGCAGCTCTATTGGGTTGAGGTCGGGTGATTGGGCAGGCCACTTCATATTTTCCAGTGTTCCTTCTTGTTCTTCTTGGTCCATTTACCCTCGGCAAGCCTTGGAAGAATATTTTGGATCATTATCTTGCATTAATGCGAATCCAAGCCCTATTATTCGCAAACACGATGGTAAGGTGCGTTTCTCTAAAAATGTCTCTGTACTTCTCCTTATTCATAATTCCATCGATACGGATGATGTCTCCAAGACCAGCGAATGAGAAAAATCCTCAGAACCATCGCCATGCTTTATTGTTGGGACTACACAGCTAGCGAGCATATTTTCTTCAGCAGACCGTCGAACGTTAATTCTCCTTTTTTATCTAAAAACTTCAAATTTGAACCAATTGGTTGATGTCCAATCCTGGTACTCTTTTCCCTAATCTAGCCGCTTAACTTTGTTTTGAGGTCGTAGCAAAGGTTTTCGTACTGCTACTGGACTGTGAAGGCCTGCGGCAACTAAACGCCTTTTTGTTGTTACAGATATCTGCTTTGAGTACGAACGGTTGAACTCTGCACATCGATCCTTCTTGGTTATTAATTTTATAGTCTGCTCCTCCTGTTTTGATGTTAATTTGGGCCTTCCACTTGTTTGAAATCTCAGCATCCACTTGTTGTTGTTCATAATCCATTCACTGCGAAGAGTGCGTGATCAGTAGGCTTCAGTTCTTGAGTCAATTGCACTTTGTATGAATAAGATGCAAATCTTTCTGTAGAGAGCTTCTCGAAATGTGCAATTCTTAACAACGGCACCAAATTGATATTCCTGGACTCTCAACAACACTCTCACGAACTGCTTCAATGTTTTGTGCTGAACGACTTGTTGAAGGGCGATCAGAGTATCTAAGATCACTAATTGATGCAGTCTCCCTGAATTTTTAGTTAATCTCTTCACAGTTGATGAAGTTAAATTACTATTGCGACCATATTTTGTACGAAAATTGCGAACTGTGGCTGCCAAAACTTCATTATTTTTAAAATATTGCTCAACAATGAAAACGCGGTGTTCTTTCGTGTAGCACTCCATTTTTAATAACCCTAAACTGTCAGCTGTCACGCTGTCTTTTTTTTTTTCGTTGGTAACACTTTACCGCACAAATGGCGCAAAATTCAAATCTTGTGTGAATTTTGGGACACTCTTTATTATTAGCATTCAATCCGACTGATACTGTTCTGATTTTAAATGTCCAGAGATTTGCACTTTTTTTTGCATGCATCTTTGAAGTATGTGTTTTCTACAGGGGGTTTTAGATCATGTGAACTGTTTTGAGCCTCCTTTTAGTTCTCTCTGATTTGTTTAGGTCTCAAAAACTTGTATGCAGTCAATGCATTTTTTTTTTTTTTTTTTCAAGCAATGCGATATTTTCACTGTTAATGCCTGTTGTTCTGCTAATAGTTTGCCATTCATTGAACCATTTCATTTTTATTTCTTTCGTATTTTTAAGCAATTTTTTCCTCCACTATAATAATATCACCTGCATACATTAATACTCTCACAAGCATTTCATCGATGAACAGACCACCACCGTGCCACCACCTAAACAATAATGAAAGTCATTTAAAGTACAAACATATTTATATCGTTAAATACAGAAATTCATTAACCACAAATGTGTAGTGAATTCGTCACTCTGAATTTCCTTCAATACAACCCACAATCAATCAAATTATGCATCATTGTTGGTTTTTTTTTTTGTCTCTGTTAAAAATGTGGCTTATACTCCTTTAGAAGGCAAGCTGTGACTCATGGGAGATCTTGTTAGTTAAAAAAAATTCAAATAAATAGTTTCACCATCTATCAGCTCATCAAATCACATTATCTTCTCTTCATAGTCAATTATTTGCACCTTTTGAAACGTGTGTCGAAACGAGGAAAAAAAATGTCTTCTTATCTGATTAAGAATTCCATTGGCATACCTCTCTCATAACACTTCATATCCGAAAAAGCAAGTACAAACAGATCCGCCATACACCAATCCCATCTCATAGCATAAATCAACATTCATTATTCTTACTGTAAAACAATTCATAAACTAATTTATTCCATTACCAAACAATCCATCAAGCAAACACACGACATACGAAAATTTTAAAAAAAAAAAAACCGGCTATGTCCGGCAACAATGTCTCATCAAGCTTTCATCACAAAACCACCCCGTCTAATCTCTCTATCTGATTAGAAAAAAAAAAAATATGAAAACACTCAACAACTCAACATATTGTTCTTATCATCTGACAAAATGCTATCACGGCAGTCCATTCACCATTCACCATTCACCACTCAATTGTCATCGCTCGTCTGTTAAATGCCCCAGCAAATGCTCGCAAATGGAAAATCACGTCAATTAACTTTCCAACTGAACTGTGGGCGATAAGTAAATGTACTTAAAAAAAAAAAAATTATTTATAGAATATCATCACGTTTAAGCATGGAACGGTGAAACAGAACGAACAAATCAAAACAAATATTAGAACTTCTTAGGAAAAAAAAAAAAAAAAGAGCTGAGCTTACCTCGACTCGAACAAAAACCCCTCAAAGTACATAGATCTAACAAAAAGCTTCTCCCCATCTTTACCATACTAACCCCGGTAGTACAGTCAAAGCTTATTTCATTTTCAGTTTTTCAGTCAAACGAACGAGGACGATCTATTGTCGTGCGCGCAGATTTATTTATTTTTTTTATTTTTCTTGTCGTCGCTCCTCAACAACGATCAGTCATAAACGAACTTTTTTTTTAAAAAAAAAATTTTAATTATTAATCTTAAAAAATCGATAAAATAAGACGAACGAATATTTATTTAAGGACGATATATCTCTTTAAAAAAAAAAAACAAAAATATTAAAACGAAAATTTGTGGAAAATTATAATAAAACGAAAATAAAATTAAAAAAAAAAAATCGAAAAACAACTTCAAGTGAAGATTACAATAATAATAAGAAAAAAACATAAAATATCTATCGCAAAGAGGAAGTAAAAGATACTCCACAGAGTAAATAAAAAAAACTTCGCTTTGAACAAGGTTAGTAGCACATGCACATCTCAGAAACCTCTTAAAGATACTTCATCTTCATATACCTGTTGTTGAATGTATCTAAATGCCTTTACTTCCTGATTGTTGTTCCATAAATTTCCAAAAAGGGGTAAAGATTTGCCAATTTTAATGGAAACTACTTACACGCGCCCTCACACTGTTCTTAAGTGTAAAATGTTAAACATCACCAATTAAAAATAGAATATAGCTTTTTTTTAAATTTTTCTGTCAACTCGTTTGAGATCGGAAACAAATTCTGTTTACCTAGTGCAAATTTTAAAACAATGGCTATTTAATAAAAATAAAAGGACAAGATAATAATAGACTTGATTGTCAATAGATACACTCGGGGGGGTATAGTACTCGTATAATGCACTTAACCGCATGACATTAACATGCAAATACAAATATTCCTGTTGTTTGTTTGTTTTGTAAAAAAAAGCAAATGCCGTACCAAGACTGTATGAATGAGTAATTAACTTGAACTGATTAGATAGGTACGAGTATATAAATTTGCTTTTAATTCCTTGCGGTTGATATTTTTTTTTGACTTTGGCTTGAGTCAGAAATAGTTAAGACTGAATGTTAAATATTTATGACTGTATAATAATAATTGATGTGAGCATTTCTTTATAAGAACGCGATTCATTGATCGATTCTGCTGTTTTTGATTAATAAAACTTGTAAGTATGTGTCTGCATAGTCTTGGTCTTGGATTAACTTTTTAAGTCTCTTTTTTAAGTCACTTTTCCTCGCAGTTCGATTCCGATCAATGCCAATTTTATTCACTTAATGCTAATGACTTAGTTACGAAGCATAGCACTTTTTTCACCATGAGGATGACAAGTGTTCTTCGTTCGTTGTTAACAATTATGACATAAACATCCCGGCTGTTATATAACATTTATTTACGCTTTCCGAAGTATGTAACGTCATACCAGTGCACAGGCTTCGTCACTCATAATTCGCTTTGTTTCAATTGGCAGAAGAGCTGTTACGCTTTGTAATTTTGTTTAAATTCACATAATTTCAAATTTTTAACTTTTAATAAATATTCACCAATGTAGGCAGGGGTAGATGTAACGTGTATCTAGTTCTAAAGGGTCTTTCATTAAGCGCTTCCTATCTTTAAATTTAAATAAAGCAAAGAGTGTGTGAGATATCATCGAAATTTTTTATTCGTTTGAAAGGTCTATCGATGCCATTATGTATGAAATACATCGTTCAAATGTCCGCCGCGGCTTCTCTGGATGGAGCGCATCCGAAATGTCCAATTTTCCATGACTCTGGCGCATAAATCAGGTTGAATTCGACCGATGGCATGGGTTATGTTGGCTTTGAGGGCCGCTGTGGTTTGTGGCTTACCTGCGACTTCAGAAAACCACACAAGAAAAAGTCTAACGGGGTCAAATCGCACGATCTCGGTGGCCAGTTCACATCACCCCCATGCCCTCGAATCGCTCGTGCAGAATTTCCAATGTGGCGTGAGCTGTGTGGCACGTAACGTCGTCCTGTTGAAACCACATGTCGTTGGTGTCCATATGATCCAATTCAGGCCAAGGGAAGTTGGTAGTTTCCAACTGCTCCAGAGCCCATTCAGCGAACACTCGTCGTTGTCTATGGTCGTTTACCTTCAGCTCCTGGGTCAGTTGAATTTTATACGGGTGCAGGCCCAAGTCACGGCGCAAAATTCGCCAAGTTGTGGGCTGCGAAAGGCCGAGTTCTTGTGAGCTACGCGAAATCGACTGCCTCGGATTCACCTGCATACTCTCACGGACAGCGGCGATGTTTTCGGCAGATCTTGCGTTTTGTCTACGTACGGGTGTTGGTTGATCGTTTACTGAACCAGTGGACTCAAATTTATCCACCACACTGCGAATAGTCCTCTGAGAAGGACGATTATGGAGACCGTAAAATGGGCGAAGCGCACGGAACGTTGCCCGAACAGAACACCCATTTTGATGAAACAATTTTATTATTTGCACGTGTTGTTGAACGCTATATCCATCCATTGACAGACAATTTGACAGATGTAGCTTCAACAATATGGCCGCTATCAACTGTCAAAGTTCGGAAGTCCCTATTGGAAGACCCTGTAGTATTTCATTATTTTACAAAGACCAACTTAGAGTACAACTAAGCGAATTATTAGGATGCTTTTGCATTGTTTCCGTTTTGGAGTACAGGCCGCGACCCATATAATCCGTCGATCCATTGCTGCGTCGTTTTTAACTGACAGCTACATAGAATACATGCACTCTTATGGATCGTGGTCCATAACCAACGGATATATGAACTTCGACGGATAAAGTTGGTTTACTTTCTACTTTTTTAGTCCGTTGATTCCTTGGTAGTTCACTCATTCACCCATTGAAGTTCACACATTCAGAAATTGAGAGTAAGCTCATTCATTGGTGGAAACATTGAGAGAATGTAGAGAAACTGTCATCGGTTGTCATCTGTCAACGACGAATTTTATGGGACTGTTCCATCCGGTAATACGTGAACGTCAACGTCAACCTTCAACGGAACGACGTCGATGAATTCTATAGTCAACAGAGTTGAAAGTGTCAGCTGTTTTTCGGAATTCACCAATATTTGAGAGCACTGTGTGGAACTTGAACAACTTGGGCTCTGCTTTGGCTTGGGCAATTGCCAAATATGAATTAGTAGATTGTAAAATGGAAAAGCTCAAATAATGAATAATATGAAATAATCAAATCATGAAATAAATTAAAAGAGCGATAAAAATCCCATGATTACAGCCAGTCACAGAATATGGGTGAAATCCCACGATCTTACATCACTGTGACCCTTAGATCTATGTAAACATTATCAAGTGCTGAGCATTCAATATTATTATGTAAATCTGTGTCTAAAGTACAATGTGCATGCTTCAATATTTTAACATTAGAATATTCCTATTTCTCTTATATTCCGCTGGATTGGTGGTGAACTTATGTTCTTTATTGTATCGTTGCAACTCTAAGAGCTCTTAACCTATCGAGTCTTGGAAGATCGCTTTTTCATATTCATTTCACTCTGATTACTATTGTTGCTAGAGTACTATGTATGTGGCAATGATTCACCAATTCCAGCTCTCAATGAATCACAGGAGACGTCAGCTGAACCGAATTATTAGGGGTTGATGCTTTGGATTTTTTTTTTTTTTTTTAGTTCACGTGTAGGTGGTAACACTAGTAATTCCATGCTGCATTTCGCCGCTGCACTGCTCCCTGATTCATTTCACCACCTGGTTGTATAAGCACGTATAATTTTTTTTTATAGATAAATCTTTGTAAATACATCGTCGTTGATCGTGCAAAATTTGCTACGTGCAAAATAACTAACTTTACTGGCGACAATTAAAACTGTACACCCTTTGCTTACTCATCGTCTGACGTTAAAAAATGTTTTTGTTAAAATTGATACATTGCAGTTTTTACATGGAAACAAAAAATTACTCAGTGAGAAGCCTACGGTTAGCCTTTTTTCACATGTTGTCCCTCTGTAAGAGAAGAGAGGTGTTTTCACAGTGGGTAAGTCGGTCCCTCTTCTGTATCGCCCTCATCGCATCTTTTGTCTTTTTAAGTGGATTTCCATAGCATAGAAGTTAGAAGTGTTAAATTTCCATACTAAAGAGCGTACAGACATGATGGTTTCATAGGAAACAGAACTGAGTGATTAACCATAGTTTTATCTCGCATCGACTACTTTCTAATCAGGTGTATACTGGCCTGGCCGGTATCCCAACAACAGTCCAATAATTTTGATAGCGCCTAGACCATGTATGAATATTTCGTTATCCTTTCTTCAAAATGTCTTTTCAGACATTTATCATGCCACTTGAGCGATAACAAAAACTTTGTCTTGGAACACATTGCTATGCATTGGAAGATATTTAAAAAGAACAGTGGTGGGGTTCTTTTGAAATTAACACTTACATGCATGTAATAATGCACCTTTTACCACTTGACCTTTATATTCTATATATATCAGCATATAGTGCTGTACTAAAGTACTAAAAGAAACGGGGTGTACCAAACAGTATAGACACAGCAACATATCAGCTATTAGGGGATCTGTCAGCAACTATAACCGACTACACAATACCCAAAGTGAACTTTAATAACTTTCTATCCAAAGTAAACTGGGAAAAGGCGAAGTGACGAATGACTATGAAATCAAAATCTTCACCGATGGTTCAAAAATGGACTGCGACACCCTCAATATATCAAAATCATACCGGCTACCGGATTCGTGCAGCGTCTTCCAAGCGGAAGCTCTTGCTGTACTTGAAACTTGCCGTCTATTGAAAAACATCAGTACACCCTTCAGAACCATCGCTATCCTCATTGATAACCAAGCGGCAATCAAGGTATATCCGCTACGTCTTTCTCCAACCTGGTGCAATAATGCAAAGAGGAACTCGCCTCGCTGGGTCATGCGTTCAGGATCAGTCTCCTCTGGGTGCAGGGACACAGCAATATTGAGGGGAACGAGCGAGCTGATGAGCAAGCGAGCGGGGATCTACTCTTGACAAATCCCTTGGGGAAGCGGTTCACGTACGGCTAGGGACTCTCAAGGGCAGTATCCTCGCGCATTTCCTTTCCAATAACCGATTGCGGAATTGCGGAATTGCGTCATATCTAGGCAAATGTAGCCCAACTACAACTGTCGGAGAATACAAGATCTGCAAAACAGAAACCGGGCAGATATTACTAGAATTGTGGCGATTAGTAAAGGCCACTGGCCTATTGGGGTTCACACGGTCAGACTAGATATTACATCCAATGCACATTGTCACAGCTGCAATACTGAAAGCGAGACAGAAACTATCTACCATTTGATCTGCAATTGTCCGGCTCTAGGTAGGGCCAGACACTAGGCAAACCTTTCTTTGACTACCTAAGAGAGATTGCGGTGAAAAGCATTGGGGAAGTTATCAGCTCTCTCAATGACACAGGGTGGATTTTAAGAAGGTTTACACTAACCCCCTCTATCATCCGAACAATACCCGGTAGGTCACGTGAGTTATGGCATTATAACGACGCTAAAGCGCTAATTAGATTTTATCATGGGGTGCGGTTACAGCCACTCTTATCTACCTACCTACCTACACTCAAACTATGATGTTCTATGTATCATATAAGGCCATTTTGCCGCTATGTATTTACTTCTTTTATGAAGTAGTTGAGCGGATTGCGTTAGTAAATACGTTTTGAGAACGGAGGTCGTAGGGCTCCAAAGCCGAAGTCAGAATGGGAGGCGAAGTTTTCTCCTACGATTCAAATGTTAACATCTTTTGCTGTCTCCCAGATCACTGTAGCGTATTTCAGGCGAAGATATTGGCTATCTCGTCGCTGAAGTGCTGTCATTTTCACTGAAATCCAAACTGTGTTTGCTTCAAGTCGAAAACTACTCTAGATTGTTACTTATTTCTTATCCACCTAATCCATTGTATGGATAACGAAATGGAATGAACTTAATGACTGCACCCGAAAAGGGGAACCTCGTCATGTAAATTGCTACTCAAGCTGGATCAAAGAGGCTCCAGTAGACTAGTGTTTGTTTTTTGGTGGTAGGCCGGATAGGAAGAAATTTCTCCATTGCCAAAACAACCATACACTGGGCCTTAGTTTCAACAAGATGTCACTTGCAACTATGTAGTATCCAGATGAGTAGCATTACCTGGGGTTACTCTGAACCCCAACATAAACAAACCTTTTATCACTTTTACACCTCATTTGCTACCCCACTAATCCCTAACCGATATTTCACTTTATGAAAACAATCTGTCAACAACAATATACTCCTTACCTTGCCGACAGGATTTGGTTATTGGGAATTACATGGAACATGCAGTTCTAATGCTCAGTACACTACCATTGCAAATAGTATTACCCTACCTTCCCGCTACGTAGCCAACGTTTTAACATTTAAACGTAAGATCACATTAAAAGTGAACAAAATAATGAAGATATGTCGTATGATTCGGAAATCCATTGACACAGAAACCAAACAAATTCTAATTTCTCGAACATCTCCTTCGAAGGTTTCCCAATTGAATGTATTACGACAAAGATTTGAGATTTTCCGTTGAAACACGTAGACTAAAAAAAAACAAAGGGTGCAGATACAAAAGGTTGCATGAAACCACTCAAGTTTGATGAGAGTATTGACTGTCTGAATAATTTGTTTGTCTATACCAAATTCAGTTCAAGTAGGATGAACCAAAAGTTTAAAGAGCGCTGTAATCCCATCTGGTTGCATTTCTTCATTATTCTTACTTAGAACCGGATTTCTTTTACAAGGTTTTCATTTTAGCTTCTCAGTTTGTTTTATTTTTTCTGAAACAAGATACACTGTTAAGTACTCAGCGCCATCATTACATTTATAATCTTCTAATCCATTTTGCGTTAATGGATTCCATTAAAGAGTAGTATTCCTGCCTCATGTAAGCCATTAGTGATAAACAATGCTTATTATGTTTTGCGTTCCCCTTTCATTTGTAGGTTACGTCGGACCTATTTGATAAATTCTGAAGCTGAACAATTGTTGGTTTCCAATTTCAAATGTACACTTGTGCTTAAAAGAATCATTCTCTGTATCCTCGATAGACAGGGGGTCATTTGGATGAATCCTCTTCACAGAAATCACAGAGCATTCGACATATTATACAAGAGTTTACAGCTTTCGTTTAACTGCTGTAAGGTATTAGTTCTACAAAATATCAAGTAAGTGTTGAACTTTGTGTTTAGAAATTATATCGAAGAGAAAAACAATGTAAGCAATCACGAAAAACCATTAAAATCTTCAGTTTGCGACAAAAACTAGATCTCGTGAAGAATTATTTCGTGAGGCCACCGAACGTCTTTACTTTAGATGGCTCTGCAGTTCGGGGTGGACCTGGGACTCAACCAACAATGATCTCTAGCGAAAGGTTACTTTCCACTTGAGTGTGTCACCTTAGGTGAGGTCTTCTTTTAGGTCGTCCCTCCAGGATAAACTTGAAGACTTTCCGGGACAGAGTGTAACTTAGGTTAGTACTAGATTATATGTCAATTCTAGGTTACGTCTTAGGTTAGATTAGTTTAAGTTTTTTTTTTAAATTTTTGATATAAAATAAAGAACACGTAAAGGGTGTGACAGGGGACGATTTGAAATTGACGCCATTTCTCACAGAGATAATTTTATTATGTGAAAGTTGGCACCAGTTGTCAGCTGTCAATGCCATTTCATCATGGAGAGTTGACGCCACAACAACTTGTTGTAGTGATTAAAACATTTTATTAAAATAGTTTATCAATTATTGCAACATAGCGTAAATTACGTAATTTTTTTGGTAGACGTGGAGTGCCTATAAAGAGCACTAATCAAAAAATGATTCACAATTTCGAGAACATTTATACAGTAAGTGATTTACTGAAGCCTGGACCACGTCGTCGTACAGCGCGTACACAACAAAACATTGATGCAGTGAGGGACAATGTGAGTGAAAGTCGGGAAACTTCGATTCGTTGTTCAACAAATTGGGATTTCCCCAACATTTTTTTCCGTCCAAAATTCAAGTGCCTCAAGAACTTCATAAAGATGACCAACAGGGACGGGTCTCGAGTGCAAGAATTTACCAATTAAATATAGATCATCTCCTGATTTTTTTCAAAAATTCAGATTAACCAGATATGGCGAGCGCAAAACCCACGAGCAATTCATGAACGACTTCTTCATCCTCGTAGAGTGACTGTTTGGTGCGCGATTTGGGCTGGTAGAATGATTGGACCTTTTTTTTCTACAATGACGATGGCGAAACGGTGCTCGGCTCGTCTCCGAAACATATGGCTTCAACAAGACGGTGGCACATACCATGTAGCAAGATTAACAATGAAAATTGTGAAACAGGCATTTCCAGGCAGGTTCATATCGAAATTTGGGGATATCTATAGGCTGTCGCGCTCACCAGATTTAAGAGCCCCCAACTTCTTTCTCTTGGGTTACTTGAAGGACCGCTACCAAATCAACAATACTGCAGCAATTGAAAGACAATATATGCAACACAATTCCAGATATTCCGGCTAACATGGTGCAGAATGTGATGAAAAATATAATTGAAAGGGCACGCGTTTGTGCCAGTGCTAAACTTGGACATTTGGCTGACATTATTTTTCATCATTAATGGCATTTCCGGAGAACATTTTCTCGACTGAGAGAAGCTTTTCATGCCAACTTTACTTTTCTCATTACAGGCGCTACTTTAGCCCGTTTATATTCAATATCACCGACCTGCAGACATTTGCTTAAGGCCATATTGCTAGTGGCCGGTTCCGAACTAAATCAATGATGATCTGTTTGTTTCTCGGGCTGTATGAGATGTGGCACCGTCTTGTTGGAACCACATGTCGTCCACATCCATATCATGCAATTTAGGCACAAAAACTGGATCATCATGTTCCGGTGGTCCAATGATGCCTTCAGCCCAAAATCTGCACCAAACAGTGTCGCGTTGTGTTTTTCTATAATCACTCGTTGATTTTCTGAACACCAAATTCGACAATTTTGACGATTAACAAAGCCATCAAGATGAAAATGAGCCTCATCGCTGAAGATGATTTTGTTTGAAAAATCAGCATCCACTTGTTGTTGTTCTATAATCCATTCAAGGAACTCTTTTCGCTGTGTGTGGTCAGTAGGCTTCAGTTCTTGAGTCAAATGCACTTTGTATGCGTATTCGTGAAAATAAGCTGTAGAGAGCTTCTCGAAATGTCCAATTTTTGACCACGCTGTGGAATTGATATTCATGGACTCTCAACAATGCTCTCAAAAACTGCTTCGATGTTTTGTGTTGAACGACTTGTTGAAGGACGGCCAGAGTATCTAAAATCACTAATTGATGCAATGTCCCTGAATTTTTTAATTAATCTCTTCACAGTTGATGAAGTTAAATCATTATTGCGAACTGTAGCTGCCAAACCTTCATTATTTTTAAAATATTGTTCAACAATGAAAACGCGTTGTTCTTTTGTGTAGCACTCCATTTTTAATAACCCTGAACTGTCAGCTGTCATGTTTTTTTTTTTTTTTATCATTGGCATCACTTTACCGCACAAATGGCGCACAATTTAAATTCCTACCTATGTACGAGTTGCTCTGAAATTCCAATAAGTTGTTTGAAAAATTAACAAAAATTAACAAAATTCCTATATTATAATATGCACATGTCTAGCAAAATATTTGAACTGTTTAACATTAGGTAAAATATTTGACATTTGTTAGGTTTCAAATGCTGTCAAACGGTTCGTTTTTCATCATTTAACTCCAAAATTTTAAATTTTGTGTCAAACAATACGAATTTGAATATGGCTTTCGCAAACGATCGTTTGAATTTGTGCAAAACACTTGACGTTAATCATGTTAAACACTTTGGTCGTAGTTTAAGTAAATATTGCAATGTCCGCCGAGCTCTAAAACTAAATATAATATTTAAAATCAACGCTTCCTGTCAGACGGGGGATGACATTATTTTATATTTCCACCATAGCCACTGTCACAGTAAAACCTTCTAATCTAATGTCAGACTCGTAGAATTGCTAAATACTACATAGCCTTGGCCACTATTTATATCATATCTTCTCTTGAAAATAAAAATAAAATTTCTTGCCGATTGACAGACACTTTTTAACTATTTGATTACCATAAAACTAGTCGTCTCTGATTTTAATCATTGCTAAGCCTTATTAAGCCCTCCTACATAGAGCATTTTTATAAATTCATTCGATTATTGTCAGACAGCACTCTGTATGTTAATTTGTTATTTTAAAACCATAACCATCCACTTTACGATCGATAAATGCTTTTGACAGTTATCTCGGCAATAATTTACTATTAGCGCATCAACAAAAAAAAAAAAAAAAGAAAAAAAACTCTTTCTTAAAAATTCCATTTTAATTAAAATATATTTTTGTCAAAATATCATCATTGTAGTGGGAGTTAAATACAAAAAAAAATATGTCAAAAACCTAGGTCATGCATATAAATAGCATGGCTACCTAATCAAAGCCGTGTGTGCGTCTTTTAGCCCAAGAAATAGATCGTTCTCATCATTAAAAATTCTTTTGTTATCAATTTATTTATGGTTGAACAACTTTTATCGTCTGCCAATAGTGTAAGATAGCACGATAGAGAATTATCGCAGGGTTTTAAGCATTTCTAAATGACTCAAGTGCTATAGAAGTGAAATTACCTTTCAATCGAATAAGAATGTAATAGACTTTCACCAGGTGTAAGGCATTGGAAAGATATCTTCAGGGCGTACAAGTTTGAATGGGTTCCTAAATTTATCCTGGGGCATACATTCGATGGGTTTCTCTTCACTTTCACTACAAATGTCGATTAATTTATCAAAAATAATTAATAATTGTTTTTTTTTATCTTTCTAGGTCGTCAACAGTAGCAGTACGACGACACGCGTTGAAAAAAAATCCCAACGTTTGCATCACGTTACATCATCATCATCATCGTCCTCATCATCGACATCTGAAATGAAGGCGACCGCCCTAAAGCGTGATTTAAGTGAGATTAAAAACTCAATGTCTGAAATAAATGACTTGGCCATGAGTCGTACAGCAACACAGCAATTGAATGACTTGAAGCTGAATAGTTCGGCGACAATCAATCAAATTCAAAAGAAGTTAGTTTATTCGGACTGATTTTTCCTTTTTCTAATCAAAACGATTTTTTTTTTTTTTGTTTTTTAGAATTCGTTCCTCAATAGAAAACCTTGTCGATAGTCCAAGTGGTGAACCATTGGTAACATTTCCCGAAGGTGATGATGATCATCATCATGATTTGAAAATGGATTTGGTGAATGCATCAAAAAGTGCTGCACTGACAAACGGCCTTAGTGGATCTTCGAAAACAGTCGATACAGTGAAATTCGAAGAGAAACGCATGAAAACCGAATCGAAAACTAAAGTGGTAACTGATGGATTTAGTTCGGAACAGGCCACTAGTAATATGGCCTTAAGCAAACGTCTGCAGGCCGGTGATATTGATTATAAAGAGGCTAAAGCAGCGTCTGCAATGAGAAATAGACTGGAAGTGGATGGTGTTAAATCAGAGGAGAATGCTGCTGTTGTTCAGGTATGTAGTTGAGTAAGAAGTACACTTTTGATTGCGGTTCACTGTTGTTGAATATTTGTTTTAATTTACAAGAGGTAATGGTATCATTTTGGATGCAAGATTAATTGGTATACAATATTTGCATTGCCAACAGTAGTTCATTTCGTGTTTACCCTTCAGAGCTCAAAAATGTTAGAAAGAAGTAGTACTGTACCTCCTATACCGGCTTCATGGTGTTTCGTGTGCAAGAATGCACATCCCTGTAGAAGTTCTACATTGAATCTTTTTTGCTTTCGTCATGACTGAGAGTGCCCTTGGAGATCGATGGGGCGAAAGCGTCTGTGAACTGATGTCTGAGCAAGCACAGGTGTCCTTGTTGACAAGCGCGAGGATTTGAATTTAGAAATAAATATCTTAGAAACCTGGCCAGCATTCGTGCTTGTGATGCATGAGAATTAGTTCTTCATTCAGCTTCTAGCAGTTCTAGATCATTTAGGAGTTACTGAGAAGATAGTTAGTTCATTATCTTATTATGGTTCGTCCGTTTCTGAGAGTTGAGCTAAAAGAAAACTGAGAGCTGCATCTTGAGTGTGTAGCATAAACACTGTTTCTTTTCCTATGCTGCAAGACTCCATGTCTACGCACAGCAAATGGAGAAGGTCAAATCTAAGATGAGACTGGAAATATTTTTAAAAAATTTTAACAGATAATCTCTTCACTATGCGGCATAACAGTGCGTTTGACGTTCGAACAGACCCTTAGCAGCACAGCTCCTCAGCTAAAGCTTGATATCTTCGCCATACATCCTGCTCTTGTTTGCAAAACATCAACAAACAGCTGACGCAAAACATCATCTGGCTAATACAAAAAGTGGACAGCGGTATACCTGTCCAGACAGTATAGGGGATTGATTGCTTTGTATCCACGACGGGCAAACAGTCGAACTACTTTGTACAGAAAGATAAAACAAGTTGCTCCCATTGACAGCAATAAATTTCAATGCATGTATCATAGTTATTCGAAATAAAGTCATGCCAGACAATGTGTCTCTGGCATGAAAATAATACATCGACATATTGGCAGTTGCGTGACATTATTTTTTTCAAATGCAGGGTTAGTAGACGGCTGCAGACTATTCGTGTTCGCCGTAAATAGTGTGCAATGCAAATGTGCTTTTTCACCCCACACTACTATTGAGACTGATTTATTCACAAATCGGCAGAGCAATCACATTTTCAAAGTTGTGGCACTTAAAGTGAAGCAGACAATTACAGGAGGTGTTTTTTTTTGTTGAAAGGATGTTTAGCCCTCTACTAATTGAGTCCCCTGAGTTTTTTCGCCCCAGCCCAAAATTTTTTTTTATATGAGTACCACAATCTTTTAATTTGGTAAATTTAGTTCGTGTGTAAAACTATTTTAAGAAAATTGATTCCGATTAGTAGTTTGGACTGCGTAAAAATAGTAACACAACAGTCCATTAAGTCATATGTGCACGATTTTTGTTATATATTGCAATGCAAATATTAGATGGGATGTATCTACATGAAGCGAAGACGTGCCTTTCGTGTTGGATTTCTGTTATGGCCTCAAATAGTGATTCTTCATTAGCCTCCACTGAACATTGAGCGTGTCATAAGGCTAACAATTCGATATCACCCAGTTTTCATCCATTAAAACGGTCAAGACGAGAACTTTACAGAAATCCTTTCATTCCTTGTTCGCCAGTACATTGTTTTTTATTTTTAAGCTTTGACGAGGAACACAGGCGAAAAGTCCAAATTTTGATTAAAATTTGATAGATATAAAAATAAGTTCTAGTTTTGGACTAGATTTCCCCAAAAAGGCTAAAAGTCGGAGCCAACCCATTACCTGCTCCAAATTATTTTAAAAACGCTTCTTTGGAACATACTATACTCGTACGTACCAGAATTTCCAATCACTCTTGCTATGGTAGTTTTGAGTCATTCGTGATCGCCTATAAAAAATCTCAGAAATTCTCAGTAATGGCAATCAACTCGATCAAAGTGTTGGTGAGATTACTTAAATTCGAATGACCCGCGAACTGTTTAGAAGACATCGAAGTAGTAACAATGAAATGATATAAGCTGTTAACAACGACAAGGTAAAGTATACAATTACCACATGAGCAACAGACTATATCACGATCTGGCAGCGGCGTGACAGTGGTATAGCATTTGGTATGTATCTTTAAATTATAACCAGTGAAGATGCATATAGGGTGGCCATGGTGTAGTGGTAATATCATCGCTTGTTACGCTGCAGATTCAGGGTTCGAATCCTGATGTCAAGAATCATCTATTTATTTCGCGTGAAATAAATAAAAAAAAGTCGATCAATTGCGAAAGCTTATGTCAACTCCACTGCGAAGGCAAAACACTGGCAGTAGGGTGGTCATATGGCTAATATGCATCTTGATCGTGATGATATCAGGAGGACGGAAAAAAATACTGTGAATCATAAGCAACGACAATAACAGCAAAATAAAAATACTCCCCAGTTATCTGGATGCCAGCCTTGCAGTTCACTGAAACTTAATACCACATAAGTTTCAAACCAACTACACCAATCTGTCAGAGAGAACTGTCCCTTTCCACAAAACGCCCGTGTCCTAAAAAAAATTAGTATAAGGGTATTCATATCCCCTTTCACACGTTCAAATTATTAAAAAAAAATATATTACAACGAAGTAAAGAATAAAATGAAAAAGTGTCTAGAAATCTTGCAATTTCAGCAGCAGAAATTGTTTCAAAAATACATGAAAAACCTCTCTCATAGCCACTGTTCCTCTCCATAGTGTAGTTTTCAGCTGTTTACGATGTCTTAGAATCTTGTATTTTTAGAAGTAAAATAAAAACAACTGACGTCCAGAAACTTAGTCATCAGTGTTAAATGGTCGTCTCCTCTGACCGATTTGTTTTTCCCTCATTTAAATATTGTTTGTTTTTCTTGCTACTTTTCTAATGTCAACTTTCCATCAAATACATCCGTATCTGTATCCGGTAATTTTTAATCTCATCTCGTATTCTAAGTTAGTCTGCTGTTTGCATTTAGCATTATAATACTCATTTTCTAATGAATGCTATATATTTTTTATTGTGTCATGAATTACTTACTCGTATTTAATGTCAATGAACCAGTCAAAGCAGCTATTAAAGCGAATGTCTTATAACAACCCTAGACAGATAGTATAGTGCTTATGTATTATATTTACCCTTAAATAGGTCACCTAAAGCTGTAGTTTCACTTGAGATTATAATGAAGTATAGACTTATGGCGCCAGTAGATTCAATTAAATCGCCTGAGTGCTTGTTCAAAAAATCGTAGGGCGTATGAGTAATTTTATTTTTCTAGTGAAACGAAATGCTATAACCGTTGCAAATGCATTTGGCATTTATTGCAATCCTTCTTCTTTGTTGGAATTTCCAAACTTATCATTTAAAATCTAACGAACAACCTTCTGCTGTGGAAACCCCATCATGATCCTTGAAAATCTCCCTAACGAAAAGCTCCTAAAAAATACCCCCAAAGAAACTTCAAGCTCGTTTCTTTATGGTTCCATTAACATTTGAGAGCAAAACAACAACGAAGCGATTAAGGAGTGTTACCCTACCAACCAGTGTGCGCATTACCAACCCCAGTAGCACGAATGTACCCCAAAATGGGTGTGTTTGCTTCGCAAGCAAATAGAAAAAAAAAACAACCCTGCAGCTTTAGTATCCCTTTGATTTTTCCCCGATTACCATCAGTTAAAGCAGGGGGTAGACTTTCGCTTTTGTTTGGGTGGTAGTAGTTTTTTTTACAGTTTTAAGGAGTAGTCTACTCGGAGGGCTCGCAGAGGTGATGACCTTATAAAATTTAGTTAGCCCATTATAAAAATTACAAAAGCGGGAATTTTCTTTGCTCAAACAACAACAAAATTATGAATAATTAGGGACAAAGAAAATTTAATTTTCTATCGATTTTCGCCTTAATTTGAGTTTTTCGCGTGCAGGAATGTAAGAATAAAAAGTTAGCTTAGTGTGCGCTAGATGTTTCCAGTAAAATGTTGCTAACAAAGTGTTTTCCGGTTACCGTGAGATTTTTACCATCGCCATCTAGACACCGCAAAGGGAATCACAATAAATCAATATTCCAGAAATTATCGGTAAATAAAAGAAAATTTTCTTATACTCGCTGCCTTTGTGTGAATTTTTTTTTGTCTTATTTCTTTGACGGACATTTTTTCGCAAAGCCAAAAAAACGAGTTTAACCCATCAGACAAATGTATCGTATGTATAATATATTTTGTGGACCACTTTCATGCTAATAAAAAAAAAAAACTGCTAATTAATCAATTTCTTTAAATTATTCTTCTTCTCCTGTATAATTTGAAACACGCAGCTGACGTTTAAAACGTCATCATCAAATGGCAGTGACGCAGATTTTGTTAAAACAAATACTTGTGGTTTGACAGAATTTTTAATGAGCTTAAGTATGGATTTTCTTAATTTTTTTTTATTATTTTGGAACTAGTCCAAAATAAAATTTTGAATGCTGACAAAAGCATGTCATGTCTTTTATTAGTGATCATTTGCCACCAATCAGAAAAAATATATTTATATCACAAACTCGCCGGTATTTCTGTAGTGCATTCATTAATCAGATTATTTTAATTTGAAAGGTAGGTATTTCGATATATATGCGCTGTATAAATTGGCAATAGCACGTTTTTGGTAGGAATTTTTGAAAAACAAAATCCATGCGTATTTGTCGTAAAATTTTTGTTTTGAATCTCTTTTGAGTGACATTTAGTTTCTTTTGTGATTCATTGCGAAAATAGTTGTAGTATAGTGCATATATTAAGAGATTCGTTTTAAGAAGAAATATTTAAATAAATCCTGCAGGTAAACAACATTAAAATAAATTTTATTTTGTTTTTCTGGTTAAATTAGTTCTCACAGAGCTTTGTTTGTTTGTTTTATTTCTTTACGTTTGCATCTGTCAGTTCAGTGCTTTTAAGCAATTGGTCATTCATAAATCATTCATAAAAGAGTGAGTACGAGAATATGTCAGTCTGAGAAAGACACGTGAAAATTATTTTGATTTTTCAGAACGAACAGAAACATTACGACTAGTAAAACAATGAAAATGGCTTAAATTATATAAGCACAAAATGACATATCTGTCATATGTCAATTTTTGACAAACATTTCGGTCCACACTTCAATTGATTTACATTAATTTGTGTCTATTTACTGAGTGAAGGTGTTGAAGGGTGGCTTTTTTATGAAGCCAGAAATATTGACACTGACGACAGACATTCGCATGCTTTAAATTAATTACTCATTGTTAGTATAAAAATACAAGCTGTCATTAAATTTGACAGCAGTAATTAATATTCGGTTGTACATATTTGAAAGATATACTGGTGATAAAATTCAACCTCGAAAAGAATGACTAGAAAATTTACTTAACTTATCCTTGGACTGTCAAGTTTGACAGTATCGTTAAAAATCTTGCGAGCCAGAACCATTGCGGTCAAAAGTTTAAATTCGACGGAAAAGGAATCAGTTTAGTCTAGGTCTGAGGGTTACTTAAGCATTGCTAATGACTTCCCTAAGAAACGCTAACGAGTTCTGCTTGGTTGGTTAGTTGATTTTAAGTGGCCCTCGATGAGGTACATTTAGACCTTTAAAGTCGATTGTGATTTCTTCCGCTTATCATTTCCTCTTCATAGTGAAGCTATTTACCATAGCCGTGCAGAGAGTTAACCTATATTCAAATCGAGTCCAATTAATAGAGTAGTATGAAAGGAAGTGGAAGGCGGAAGGCATTTTGTTAACTTCTGAGTGGGAATGTTTTCCCTCTCTTTGCTGTATATTGTGAGTTGTGGTTTTATATGGAAAATTCTCCGTGGGCTCTTATGCATTGCTAATAATGCACATCCGTAGGGCTACAACCTAGCCAACGCTTTTTTTCCTTTTTTATTGGAATCACTGGCCTGTCACCCTAATAATTTGGACAGTGTTATGCCTTCTTAAAAATATACATACTTACTGTTGAATATAGCCTTATTCTACTCTAAATTTTCACAGTACCACTTCTATTATTTTAAAACTGTGCGGCAGTTTACGTAAAAGGAGATAATTTACTTCGACATGACTAATTCTTTTGTCCATTGTATAGTCAAAAATGGCAAAAACTTCCGCTTGGTTGATGATGCATAACTTTGGTAGTCGTATGGATAGGGAGATAACAAAATCCTCCGAAAAGACGATGGCTAAAGAACTTTTTGGTCTTTGATTCGCCATGTACATCGCTATTTCCGTAGACAATAACACCTGATGTCCATTTATCTCTGTTTGAAATTAAATAATCGGTGTACTCTCTACAATTCACACTTTTTGACAATTGTGCTGTGGCAGCACCTAGTTGTTGTTTTCTTTAAGGCACTTTTTGCAACCTTTTTTTTTACTCTGAATGCACCCAATCTCCTATCCCACTTTATTTATTTTTTCTAAATCAGAAGAACAAATTAATTATCTTTGTTGCTCAGCTTCGGAATTATCTAAAAAGAAGATTTATACCTTAAAATTAGTTTCGGAATAGAAAAGGGCAGCGTTCTATCTTATGTTATTTAATCTCTACTTTTAGCTGTCAAAAGTGACATTTTGTCTTTCAATAATTTTCGAACGGGATATTATTATTTCATAGATACACTGGGATTCTGAATGTAGTCATGCTTTCAGATAAAGTTTATCTTACTAACTCCAACTTTAGCCTCCACTTAGTAAATCCCAGCTGGAAACGACCTAGATATGAGATTGGTATTTCGCTGATGGCAGCCAATCGAACAATATTTCTACTAAGCCTCTAGTAAATTAGTTTATATATAAGTTCCAGCAAATATTAATCAAAACACGTCTACTACCTACTTATTTGCTGTTTAGTACGCAATAGCTGGTTCCGCTAATCTGTCATTATTCGCAATTAAATTGCTGTTTTGGTACTTTTTTAGCCGGTTTCACTGAGAAATAGGTGCATACCTCCTACAACGCTTTCTATTTGGGTTTATTGATTTAATACACATGTTTTTTTTTTACATAATGTGTTCACACTGAATAAATTTAACCAGTCTAGGTTTTCTCACTGAGTCATATTTTCGTGAAGAGCATGTAAAAATATTGTGTTTCTGTGTACTAGATTTAATTTGACATTCCGCTGTTTGGAATATTAAGCAGGTTGATGGTTCATCTACATATTTTATTTTGAGTCCCTGATTGTTTTTGTGTTGAGAGAAATTTTGAAAAACATCACACACATAATCAAATAATTTGTATGTAAGGAATGATTGGCGACCTCTTCAATAAGCAGATGCAAAATGGACAAGAGTGCAAATTTGAGATATGAATTTTTGTGGAGATCTTATCGATATTTAATGTATCAAACACGAATTTGCACCGCTGTGCGTGGTAGTAGTGATGACGAGCTTAGGTGATCACCGCGCACCACATCAGACGTCAACATCACCTCATGGGAGACGTCGTTTCCCGCAATCCCATTGTGAACAAGACTCAATAAATTTAGTTTTCCAACAGAATTTAGGTGATTCTTGGATTTTCTGAGTATCTTGGAAGAGATGACTAGATTAGGTTAGGTCGTTAGCACAGCTTGGTGATAACTGCAAATACTCCCTCTTCTCCACCAATTCCTAATAACATAGATCATAGACATTAGGATAGCATAAGACTCCGCTTTACAATTTTTTTTCTTTTTTGGTCAGAGAAAACAAAATACCACCCTGCGGGCAGCTTTTGTTTACCGCGATTTAAGGGCTCTTATAGAATCAGCTTAACAGCTAGCATTATAAAAGAGCTGCATGTCTTCCATACATCATGTTGATGTCTTCTATAGTTTTGACTTTCTGTAATTTTATGTTCACTGGCCTGCCCTCTATAAATACAAAGTCAATCCTACTTTTAAAATTTCGTAATAGTCGAATTCGGAATAATTATTGAGACTTTCATTGTTGTGAACTTGTACAGCTGACTTTTGACAGATCAAAGAAGTTGAAATTTCAAACTAAAAAGACTGTATCAATGTAGTATTCGATTGCAATTAATCAGTCTTTTATAATTGTTTGTTCTACGAGTATTATTTGTTGTAGCATGAATAACATCCAAATCACGTGACATTATCCATTGCTGATTTTCACTTTAAACGGCATTGCTTGGCACTTGAAATTCAACTTAGATGTTGGTGAGCCACAGCTAAACTGTTGCCGCCTACCTTAAAAGTGACATTCAAGATTTGTATCGGTCATTGTTAACGATTGTGAGTTTTATGTGAGTTTAAGAAAAACGTGAGTTTAAATTCGTTTATTTCTAAGCGTCAAAGTGTATATGTTTGTATACTTATACCTTCCTTAAGGAATAGGGTACTGAAAACCGCATTAAAATTCGTTCAATATTTCTCGAAATTAGCGTGTTCACACAGGCAGATAGGAAGACAGACAGACGAACATAGCGGCACTTCCTTTTATAATGTAATCATAGTGATGTAGGTAGCGATAGTGATGATACATATGTATGTAGAATTCGCTGGTGATGAAAAGTCTGAATTTTTGTAATGCGAAATTTCATTTGTGTATTTTATCACATTTCCAACTATACATTCGACTGTATCTGCGCATTATTTGCTTCGTGACAAAGTTTTCTTCAAATTTCTACAACAATGACTGCAAATATCTTCTCTTTTTAGCAAGTCATGATTTTCATCAGAAATGTACATCATTTTTAATTGGTCGAAAACGTCAACTTCTTCTTTGCGATTCTCTTACTGGAAATTAAATTTCTAGAAGAACCGGACTTCAATTTTATGAGACTGACCTTTCAATGAAAAAAATCTGTCTGAATTATTCTATAACAGCCTGGATGCGTTCAATATTTTAAAAATTTTCGTAGATGACTAAAAGCTGTCAGAATTTTGCTGTCAGAAGTACGTACATATGGATAAATATACAGTAAATCATTTATCTTCAAAATGGCTGTCAGTTACATCCTGTTTGCAGACTTGAATTTTCGTCAAAATTAAAAAAATATATTTTCTCTTTTAATTAAAAAAAAATATATATACTCGTATTTCTCCCGAAAAAGAATTTGAATGTCACTTTCGTACCGTCAAATACCACAAATTCTCGAAAATCGTATTTGCTTGGCTGAATAAATTCACAAAGTGAGTGCTCTTGATTTGCCATTTTATTTAACAATTTAATCAGATTTAAAATTAACATAGCAACGAATATATTTTTGATTACCAATCAGAATTTAAATTTCGACATTCCTCAGTCGAATTCGAACATCGAATCTCTTTCTCATGGTACTAAATTAAATTTATTACATTCAGCTTTAATCTATTTTTTTTTTTTTTTCATTTTATTTCAAAAGAAAAATGATATAACTAATTTCCTGTTTTAACTGCTCTTTCTCTAGAAATTTAAAACGTAAATATAATACAATTTATTTATACTTGAGCATTTTTATGACAAACTAAACAACAATGCCAATATAGATATTTTTGCAAAGCGTACATGTTTTGCTTTAATTGTTTATTTGTTCTTTCTTCAAAATTGCCTTTGAAATTACCCCTAAAAAAACCGCATGCCAATTACTTATAACTGCCAAACAGGTGCTATCCTGCTGACGCACCTGTTCCTCATTATAGACCGATCACGCAGCATGAACAAAAAACAATCAGTACAATATACATATCCATATAATGCTAATCTTCTTCTTTTTTTTAAAAAGTGTTTTTTTTTCTGAAACATCTCTTATCTGAAACCTCAAAAACACCCTCGCCTCCCGATCATCACAAAACGTTGTGTGTTCTTTCTATTTTGATTATTTTTTCGAAAATCTATTTTCGACCAACATCATTTGCAAAAGAGAGGGAGATACGCACGGCATTCTCATCGTACGCTCTTCAAAATATCTCAATCAAAAAATACTTTTTTTTCCTATAATTTTCTCAGGTTTTTCGAAGAGCGTTTTCGACTTTTTCCTCGACTCAATAACCATTCGCG
The DNA here is from genome assembly GCA_963082735.1 of Pocota personata. NCBI lineage: Eukaryota > Metazoa > Arthropoda > Insecta > Diptera > Syrphidae > Pocota > Pocota personata. The sequence goes on from OY720431.1 coordinate 39,286,869, forward strand.
TACATCTTCCACGCGCGTGTGTATGCTGATTCCCCATTCTCAGAGACAGTGCCGCTAACAATAAAAGTCATTCCGACGGACTTTTCTTGAGAATTTAATTATAGAAACGATTCGACCTTCTGTAAGGAGACGTCAAACCGAAACAAAAAAAAAACGACAAAAACGATTTGATTTTCGAGTACAAAAAGTGCATTTCAAACGAATATACTAATCCTTGAATAGTGGGCAGCAATCTTTGACAACCTGTGACAGTAAATCGTGCGTGTTTTGACATTTCGTTGTGCCCTTTCATCGAATGGTCTAATACTGTTATACGGAAGTGTATTCGTATAAAGAAAACCTTCTAACACTCGATTGCGTTTTGTTTTTTCGCGAAAAGTATTTTGTTAATTAAAGTTTTTTCTAATTTATTCGAGTACATGTGAATTTTATCGCTTCGTGGTTGCATATAGCATATTATGCGCATTGAAGTCAATTGCGCGCGGAAAAACTTTTCACGATCTCACCGCTCTCAGTCTAATCGATGGTTGCAAGCTTTGTGTTCGCGTTCGGGTTCGGTGGTGCTACTTTTTGACGGGTGGTGGTTGGTTGGGAGCGAAAATATTATCAACATTAGTTAATTTGTTTAAAAATAAAATTCACATACAGATGCTAATTTTAAATATGTACTTCGGTGTGTTGTGTTTGATTCTATACCTATAACAATCTGCGAGAGTGGTGAATTTGATAGAAACAATTCTAATTGGATATTTTGATTTATCTTCTTTTTTTTTAAAAACTGAACAAAAAAAGAAAAACAAATTGCAAACCATGTCAACCAATGTACCATGGTCCGTGCGGAAGGGTGTCTTCCGATCAAGCGGACAATCTGATTTTATTCCGACGCGATCGCCGAGTCCGATTGTTGAAATGCCTTTGTCACCGCCGCCGTCGTCCGAATATAGTGTCGGTTCGAGGTCGCGCTATGAAAATGGACGCGGAAGTCCATTTAGTCCGCGTGTGACAATTGTCGAGAGTCCATTGTCACCGGGCGAATCGCCATCGCCCCCATCGTCGGTATCGTCGCGTAATGGTAGAAAACATTCCTCGTCGCCGCCACTTTCTACTGGAAATAATAACAATAATTCGATAAATAGAAATGTTCGGGATATACCCATTGAAGTAGAACAGAATAAGGTGAGAAAGAAAAGTCTTACTTCACATTGTGAAATTAAATGTCATTAATTCCAACTTGACAGTTCACAGTAGGTGTCAAAGCACGCGTTACTCAAATTCATAACCTGCTCATCGTGATTTATTAATTATTCTAAATTATTCCAACCTTCGTAAATAGTGCTTGGTTTTGAAATTCAAAGTTCTAGTAGTGAGCCAGAAGCTCGCATGGGGTTTTATGTAATATATAATATATTAAAAAGTGCGTGGTTCACTTTGCTCTTTAAACTTCCAGTATTTCACATGAAAATATTAGTAAATATATGCATGTGTATAACAAATCCTTAAGAATTGTCAAATTGCTTTAACGAAATACACAAGTACTAGCATTTAGTAGTGGGTATGTACTAACTAGTAATTCAGCTGAGGGTTTTTGCGGAATTTATCCAATATTCGGGAAAGCAATCGATTAATTTTAAATTGATGCACCACTAATGGAAGCACCACCATGCTACCAAACGTTCGCAATGCAAAAGCGAACGTTTGGTAACATCGGCAATTTATATGTAGATGCCATTCATTCCGTATTCTTATTTGCTCATGTCAATATATTATAGGCAACAATTTTCTATTTTAAGATAAAAACAACATTTCCGATGGTTTTATTGATAATTTCATTGCTAGCGATTATATAAATTGACTGTCAAAATTCAAACTAATTCAGGCAGATAACTTTCACTAAAGTTTACTATTTATTCAACTCTCACACAAACGTCAGACTTTAGCCACACGATAAAATTTTAAATTAATTCGAACACAGTATTAAAACAAAAATGTTCGTGCATTCTAATTTGTTTAAACATTTCACCACGTCTATTTCTCCCTCAAATGTTAACTGTCAAAAATTTAGCAACCAATACTGCCAAATCACTTATGATTTTTGTCAACTTAAATTCAACTTCCTCAACTTTTTGGCGACATTGTTGGTAAGGCCTCTATACTTCGTGCTTCCTGATTGAATCATATGCGAAGACTCTCTAGCGTTGATGTCCATCCGCTCTAAATATCGCAACCATCTTCTTTCATTTCTTCTCTGTGTCTACAAACCGTCGATATACCTTCGATGTTCTTATCCATTTTTGATAGCTTCCACACCTTTGCACTATAATCATGGCCGATATGATTAAGGTCTTATTTATAGCCTTCTAAGTCTTTCGAGAAGATGTTTTTAATTCTCAATAGCCTTCCAATTCCGAAGGAAAGCGAATGATTTCACACTCCGAACTATTAAGTTTTCTAGCATACGCTAGATGGCGCTCTTTAAAGGAATGTCATCTTAAAGCGCCATATTTCATTCTCCCATTAAATATGCCGCTTGCGAGGTCCCCTAAGGTTATTTTGATAAAACATAGTTGAGATGGACAGAATATAAATATAAAGGTTGTAATTTGACAGATGATGAAAAGCGAACATTGTCCGTGAAATGGAGGCTTTGAAGGAAACAGTGACATCTATGGAAGGGCAGACGGTGGTCAATGCATGAACTAAATTCTCATATTGTCCTGTTTGCTGTAAACTCAAAGGTCTAAATTAGAGTGCTGATCCGGGCTTAATTCGGTGGTGTAAACCAGGCCAATGCCATTTGCGTATATTCGTAAAAATTGTAAAAAAATGATTTTATGGAGGTCTTCTAGGGGCATTGTGCCCAAAAAAAAAATGTTTGCAGAAACTCAAAAACCATGGAATAGGTGACGTAATATTTCGTCAGTAATCGACTTTTCCTGGTTGCTGATAAACGAAGTTCAAAATTTCCTTTATAAATCCTTTATCGTGCTTCTCATTATTCTGTGTGTTGAAGACATCTTTCTTCTTTTTCTATTTTAGCGATGAAATCATTCGAGCTAATGCCTTAGCAGGGCGTAGTAAGGTTTGCGGAAACGAACTGGCCAGGCAAGGCTCAGCCCTCCTCCTCTCTCTTGCGGAATCAGTCCACGTTCCATTTGGAGCGGTCAAGGCAGAAATCTCCTCAATTTTCCTTAAAGAAGTCAACCTCAGAAGGACTAGGCTAACAAACTGTGTCATATCCAGAAGGATGTGGCCAGGCTATAACAAAATTAAAACAACCGACTTTCTAAATATAACGCGTAAAGACGTTGCCAGATTAACAACGATCACTACGGGTCACTGGCCTATAGGAGACCACGCAGTCAAGCTAGGTTTCCTAGATAACACACACTGTCGCCGTTGGTATATCACAACTGAAAGAGAAACCCCTGTCCACTATTTATGCGCCTATCCGGCACTAGCTAGGGCCAGGCAACGATCATTAGGAAAACCCTTCTTCAATTCCCCAGAAGTTTCAGAGAATAACATCAAAGAACATATTACTTTTTTGAATTCCACAGGTTGGATTTAGTGACTCCTCACAAGCACACCGTAACACCCAGTTTACATGAGTTGTGGTAACAAAACAGCACCTAATGCTAATTGGGTTCTTTAGAACCGCCACTTTTACCTACCTACCTTTGGCATTACTCGTAGTTCTAATGCTCCTTCACATACCTGAATGTGAAGACTTCATCTGCACTAGATTGCACCGTGAACATTATTCAAATCCCATATTCCTGAGTCTGTTGTTACATGAAATATTTTATATAAAAGTATAGTTGCATTTTTATTTCTCTTTTTAAAAATAAATTTGAATCTATTTTTATATAATTTTTACTTGTTGACATTTTATAGACTTTATGGTGTTGATTGTGGACTTTTAGGTCAAGTCAGAGTAAAGAAATAAAACAAAATTTTTTACGATGTTCCGTCCATCTTTATGGAATTTTCCACTTAAAATAATTTAGAGACGAGTTTACCTATATTTATAAAAATATGCCTGCTTTCATTAGATCATTGATAAAATTACTCCATAGTAGTTAATTAATTTAAATTCATTATGTAAGCTCGCACTAATCAATTTGTTACAAATTTATTGCATGTCCATTATCATATTTAACAAATTGCTGCTGGTGACTTCATTGATTTCCGGTAAATCAAACACGAGTCGCATTAAATTCTTTTCTTAATTTCTCAGAAATGTTTTCAATTGCAATGAATAAGAATGAAAACTATTTAAGGTATTTAAAATGCCATAAAACTGTCCCACACACTGTGACCCCACAAACTGACAGTCAGCCACCCCCACTAATCAATATTTGCATTTCCCTATGGAACAAATTGACAGTCAGCACTACCCCTGGTGTTTAGAAAAGATGCTAATTGCAAAATTAACTAAAATTAGTGAGACAACCAAAATTACCACAGAAATGTTGTTAGTTTTGTTTAGAATGTGTTTATCTATTTTTTGTTCAGGAAATTGTAAATACAACAAATTTTATTTGTTTTTGAAAATGAATGTGTTTGAGGGAAAATGCATTTCAAATGACGCACAGGGTGGGTGTAAGAAAACTAAAATATATAGTTCATACTCGTAAGTATTGTTACGAATCAATCAATCTCAGCCCTCTTCTGCAATGCATTTGTTTTCTTTTACATAACAACCACGACTTGTTGTGTCTTTATATACAGCACAGCAAAAGTTAAAAAAAAAATTGTAAAATAAAACAATAATTTGCTGTATAGCCAGCTACGCATTGATATGGTTTTTATCCATAGTGTGTGCTGCTTTGGATACATTAATTGGATACATTTTACTACTACTCTCGAAAACGAGGCATCCTACGAACCCTATATAGTGGATGCTGATTTTATTCCAAATTTTTAAAATAGCTAAAGTTAAGGGAAAAGAGTTTTAAGTGCGAAAAGTTTTTTTTTTGTTGGTAATGTGAACCCTCGACCCTATATTACACAAGCCGACACTGGTGGACTGTCAGTGCGAATATATCGCGTCAGCTGGTATGAACCTTTATTGCAACTGTGTCGAAAAACAAAGTATTTGTTATCCTCTCTTAATCAGTGTATAATTTGAAGATTGCTATTAGTATTTTCAATTTAATTTGACAGTCTCTTCAGAATTGTGGAGCAGGTGACAATCATATGCAGCTAATCAAATATTTTGAATTGTTTTTATAATTAATTAAATAATTGCGATCTTGACGAATGTACGTAGAAGAATAGTGTTGCCAGACCAAGGTGATGTGTTGTGTTTATTAAAAAAAATTTAACACGTTAGTTGTCAAACGTCAAATTTGAATTTAGTGGTTAAACTTAACAAAAGTCAGATAAGGAGACTATTAAACTTTTTCTGGCGAGTACGCAAATGATTGTTGTGAAGATGCTTTCACAAGGAAATAATATTGGAATGACTCTTTCTTTAAATGATGGAAGTACTTGAGAGTTTTACTTTATATGGAATGTTGAGACTGAGGTGGTAATCCAAAAATCTCCAGTGAACTCTTGACGACTAGATTTTCGTTCACTTTTTCTTTTTTCATCCTGTAACGGTATTCCGATACTTTTTTGAAGTGCATGGGGAATGTACTGATACCTTTTTTTAGAGCACAGCTTTTTCTTGATTCGATACTTTTGATAAAGCCAATTAAGAACTTTGAATTTTGAATGGGACCTTCTGCTATCGACATCTATATCTGGGTGCTCAGAGCTGTCTTTGCCGGTTTGCGGACACTGTAGTCGTCTTTTCATCAGATCAACCCTCTTGTCTTCGTACTTGCTGTCATGTAGACTCTTGTAACTCTTGGACACTATTCATTTTACTGTTTCGTCGTATATAAAGGATATACTTCGAACAGTCTCGTTTCCCTGATTACAAAAATGCATATTTATTTAAGAGTTAAGGATCTATTTTTCCTTTAAAGGCCCTTTTTGCTGACATCTGTCAAACATGTGCTGACATCTGTCAAACATGTGTCAACTTTTTGGACAAAATTTTAAGGTGGCTGTAGAGTTTGACATTTTTACTAATCCAATCTCATTTTGTCTCTTCTATTCACAGGAAGCCCTCTCTCTGCGCACAGGTGACGTCACCCAACAAGCCTTCAATAATGTAGCTGCCGCAAGTATTAAAGTCCAAGGTGACAGTTTTAGCGCCGAACGTAAGGCAATTTCACAGGAGCAACAAAGTCAAACGATGACAACGAATGGTGGTATAATAAATCAAGAGAAACATGTCTCGTCAGCATCACAATCAAATTATACCATCACAACGAAAGGAGTGTCTAGTTCGGGTAGTAGTATGATCTCATCATCACAGATGAGTTCAAATGGACATTTGAAGTTCGATGATTTGAGATCGTTAACGTCGGGTAGTTCACAGCGGGACATTGAAAATGCCAAGAATAAGTATTCGACCTTCCTCAAGACCTTTGTGAATAGCCTGCAGGAGACGCATTTACATGAGAAGTCCGCGTACTTGGATACCATCAACGATGTTATACAGAAAGCTTGGGCTGTGCCAACGCATGGTCATGAATTAGGCTACAGTTTGTGCAATTCACTGCGTCAAAGTGGAGGGCTGGACATGTTGATGGAGAACTGCATGCAAAGTGATCAGGCTATACAGTTCTCGTCGGCTCGTCTATTGGAGCAGTGTTTGACTACTGAGAATAGGACACATGTTGTGGACAATGGTCTCGATAAGGTGGTTAAAGTTGCTTGTGTTTGTACGAAGAACACCGATACGCAGCACTCGAGAGTTGGCACTGGAATATTGGAACATCTGTTCAAGCATAGTGAAGGAACGTGCTATGATGTGATTAGGCTTGGAGGTCTTGATGCGGTTCTATTTGAGTGCCGAACGAATGATGTGGAGACTCTGAGACACTGTGCTAGTGCGTTGGCAAATTTGTCACTGTACGGTGGCGCTGAGAATCAAGAAGCGATGATCAATAGAAAGGTGCCCATGTGGCTGTTCCCTCTGGCCTTCCATCATGATGACAACATTAAGTATTACGCCTGCTTAGCTATTGCTGTCCTCGTCGCGAATAAGGAGATCGAAGCGGAAGTCTTAAAGTCTGGAACTTTGGATTTGGTGGAACCATTTGTCACCTCACATGATCCATCGGAGTTCGCTAAATCGAACTTGGCCCACGCGCATGGTCAGAGTAAGCACTGGCTTGAGCGTTTAGTGCCGGTACTGTCCTCCAACCGGGAGGAGGCAAGAAATTTGGCAGCTTTTCATTTTTGTATGGAAGCAGGGATAAAGAAGGAGCAAGGCAACACTGAAATATTCCGGGAAATCGGGGCCATCGAACCGCTAAAGAATGTGGCCAGTTGTCCGAATGCCATTGCTTCTAAATTCGCTGCGCAGGCGTTGCGTTTGATTGGGGAAACGGTTCCCCATAAACTATCCCAACAAGTTCCACTGTGGTCCGTGGAGGATGTCCAAGAGTGGGTCAAACAAATCGGTTTCGGTCACTTTGAGCGTCAATTCGCCGAATCGCAGGTAGATGGCGATCTACTGCTCAAGTTGAACGAAGAAAATCTCCGGGAAGATATTGGTATCTCGAATGGTATCCTAAGGAAGCGTTTCGCGCGCGAGCTTCAAAACCTGAAAAAGATGGCCGATTACTCATCGAAGGACTGTGCGAAGATGTGTCAGTTTTTAAATGAAATTGGTCCAGAGTATTGTATCTATACGTACGCCATGTTGAATGCTGGGATAGACAAGTCCTCGCTGAGACAATTGAATGAGGATATGCTGATCGCAGAGTGTGGTATCCATAACTCAATCCATAGACTACGGATTCTAAATGCAGTCAAGTCACTTGAGAACTCTTTACCAAGCTCATCGGAGGAGAATATGGCCAAGACGCTGGATGTTTTTGTTAGCTATCGACGTTCGAATGGCTCTCAGTTGGCCAGTCTTTTGAAGGTGAGTTTGAGGGATTTGAAGATGAGATGAGATTCTGATTGGGTGGCTCCTTCTAGGTCCATCTGCAATTGCGCGGCTTCTCGGTGTTTATTGATGTCGAACGACTTGAGGCTGGAAAGTTTGACAACGGTCTGTTGAATAGCATCCGACAGGCTAAACATTTTATTTTAGTATTAACCCCAAATGCGTTGGAGAGGTGCGTTGAAGACTACGATGGCAAGGATTGGGTGCATAGGGTGAGTTAGATGGAGGACATCTCCATAAGCGAATTGAGTCCTAATCTTATTTTTACAGGAAATTGTTGCTGCTCTCAACTCGAATTGTAACATCATCCCAATCATAGATAATTTCCGTTGGCCAGAGGCCGAAAGACTCCCAGAAGACATGCGCAGTGTATGCCATTTCAATGGAGTTACATGGATCCATGACTACCAGGACGCCTGCATTGATAAACTAGAAAGGTAAGGTGTTGAATCATTGTTGGAGTCGTGGTTTAAATATTTTATATTTGTAGATTCATGCGCGGCGAAAAGAATCCAGATCGCATTGGTTATATGCGAACGGATACAATGACACCGAGTACACCGGGATCGGCTTCGGTTACATACCAAAGAATGCACAGCAACGATTCTGATTATCAGACGGGCGTGAGTAGTTGTGGCGGCAGCAGTGTCGGTGGCGGTGGAGGGGGAAACAATGGCGGCGGTAATTGTAGCAGTGCGGGCAGTGGCAATGGCAGCGGTACGGGAAGCTGTACAGGAACAAATGCCGGACAAGGTGGGCCAACGATCACAACCACAACGGGGCGATCGGGTTCTGATTGACTAGATTGCCCCATGTCTCCGTACACTAATTTAATTAATAATAATAATCAATTTAATACTAATCACAAACTAGCAGCTAATCATCCGGCAAATAGATACCGTAAAACGTCCAGTCCAGCCCGTACGTATTTTGGTGGCAATGGGCACCACGGTGGTAGCGGTGTAGTCTCTGGTGCAGGTTCGATGGGTGGCATTGGTCCATATGGCGGTCGTGGTGGATCGAAAAAGAATCTTCTATTCCCGTCGCCATATCGAACGAATCCGATCTCAGGGCGGCCAGTGGCTGGTAGTATGGCAAGTATGGCACCCAATGATGGTTCAAATGTGGCACCAAAATCTCCGTATAGATCGACACGTCGCAGTTCAGCTGTGGGTATAACCAATGCAGCTACACCAACATCGAATGTAAGAAGTCACAGTTTGGATGGTCTACTGGATGGTCCAGCAGATGGTGACAACGACAACGTTGCTGATGAAGAGAATGATAATGACGGCACACTTGAAGCGAGTTGCGATTCAGTGGTTCTCAAGAGAGACAAGTCAACAATGGTTCTAAATGCACAGAACCGCAAATCGCGTAGTTTAGATCAACTACTAGATGGCTTTCCATTGACAATTTCAGGTCCAACTGATGGCACTCAAAGTATGCACAATCTTACCACACCAAAAACACCCGAACTCAATGGCGCGCGACAACACATGGAATGCGTTCGTGAATCATCACCACAACCGTCGAAGAAACCCGTCACACCATCGTCCTCATCCAGAGACTCACAATCCGTTACACCAGAGCGCAATGTGGGGGCAGCGTCCCGTCAAAGCCCCGAAGGCATCAGCTCGGCCGAAGATGACCGTGAAGATACCCAATCGAATTACAGTTCCGGTTCGAAGGACACGGGTAAAAGTTCAAATAGTCAGAAAACCCTCTTCAATCGGACCTTGAAAAAGGTTCGGTCGCTCATGAAAAAGTAAGCAACTCTTGGCTATACCTCTTAACTACTACTACCATAATTTACTACATATATGAGAGTCTATACATATTGAGTATGTTGTCTTATACCGCCCTACGCCATACTGCGTGCGCGCGTGCGCCTTTCATCCCACCTTCAAGCACATTTAACATTATTTTATTTTTGTTGATAATCGCATCTGTAGTTGACAATTTGAAAGAAACGACCTCATTGCCCAAAAAAGCTTCTACTTGTACTTGTCTAATGCTGATGACATTTTATTGTTAGATGTCATGCTTCTCTCCTAAAATAAGAAAAAAAAAAACCGCTTTGTTTTTTTATCTGAAAAAAGATAAAATGTGAATGTCAACCGTCCTTGCAAATTGATTATTATAATTAAGAGTAGACAAAACCATTTTTTTTTGACATGTGTAATCGTGATATTTTGACAGAAAAATCAAAAACGAAAAAGAATATAGTGATTTATGAACGCACCAACTATTTATTATATTGTGAATTGGCAAAACGCTTTGAATACATGCTAAATTATTTTAAATTTAAGATGAAAAGATAAATGTCAAATGGTTCAAATTTTATTTTAACTGAGAGTAAAAACTGAACTGGCAATACTGTATTGTAAATGTATTGCAATCAATGGTACTGCCAGGTATGAACAAAAAAAAAAAAAATATATTTATGTGAGCATGTTTGACTGATTGACTGTTGGACTGTTTGACATTTAAAACGAAAATTTTATTTTCAATTTGATTTGAAATTTTGTTTGTTTTTTGTATTATTTTTGTTACATAGTTTTGATTGTTTGTGCATGTTTAGTTTTTTTTTTTTTTTTGTTCTAGTCTAAGGAAATGCTTTTCAAGCCAGTTAGTCATCTGTAATCTTTTAGGAAATGTGTATGTTGGACTGTTTTAGGCTATTTTCGAAGTTTAAATTCACTAAGCTAACTACTGGGTATTTAAGTATTCCAAGTTCTACTATATAGCTTTGTTTTAAAAGTTAAAACGAAAAAGTTAGCGCGTGGGAATTAGAAACTAAAAACAAATTTATCAAGCACGAAAGAAGATATTGAACCGATGCCGATGAATTTTTTTATTTGTTGGTTGTTGAATTTTGTTGGAAAGTCCCCAGTTAGAATTTGCTCTCCAGTCGCTCCTTCAGGACTCGTAGGAAGCCGATATGAATGGATTCGTTTTCGAGAAAATCAATTTTTTTTTTTTTTAAATCGATCATTGGTAATTTTGTTATTGGAATGAAAATTCCAACTTCGCCTTGAATTGTGACGCCACAGACACCAGGTATGAAATTTAAATCCGACCAGGTGTTTAGACTGCAGTCAAGCACACATACCCACAGACTGAAAGAATTGACAGACCGACTTTACTTGTTTTTTTTTACTCTAACAGCCCATATAGAGCCTGGCCTAGCAGCCAGTTATGCTTTGCCCTACCTACAGTCTTATGCCATTTCCGAATGACATTTATTTTCTCAGTTGAGAAAAGCCTCATGACAATTTAACTCTCGGATATTTTACGAGGGGTGGCACAGTGAATGGGTTACGATAAATTACCGCTTTCGATTCCATAATTTTTATTTCTGACTTAAAAAATCGAAATTATGATCTGATTTTTGATATTGGGTAACGTATTTTCGTAGATATTCCACCATTGTGGAGGCTCTTTTCAACGATATATAATTTCAGAAAATAATGTTCCTATGATTTTTGCTTGCTTCTTGTTTCAACGATTTCGTAAGCCAACTACACTGGCTTCTTCTATGGATCGTATAAAATTATTCATCGAAGAAAAAGAAAATTTAGTTATTTATTTTTAGAGTTGTTTGTTTTGAAGAGCTGGGAAGCACCAGAATTCGCAATCCGAATACAGAAATCACAGCGTTCTCCCCGAATAGTTTGGACACCAACCACCGAGTAAAATAGAAACAAACAGCACCTGAGTTCGTTTTCTTGTCACAATCCCTTGAATTTTAGGTCAATTGTACAAAATACTGAACAAAAAATCTCTGTCTTCTCTATCCACAACTACTTCTCTGTTTTAAATAATCTCCATATTCGAGGTTTCATTAATCGGGGATAGTTACAATTTGTCTCGGTCAGTGCTAAAGGGACGGCCTGTCAGTAAAGAGCATGTAGGTACTTTATTTCACTCCATCCAGCAGACAAAATTATCCGGACTCCTTGTTGTTTCATTACTCGCGAATGTCTGTTTCGACTTCGCTTTGTGCTTCGATTCTGAAATCAAAATATTCGGAAACTAATAGTCGACACTTAGTTCTTCGAAAATTGGATTTCTAGCGTTCGAAAGTCGAGTAGTTTACATGAAATACTAAGGACGAGTTCATTCGAAGACTCCTTGTTCATTTTCATTCATTTCTTAACTTCCTGAAATCAAAATTAAGATATGGTCGACAATCCCAGCTGACAACGTTTCTGCTCCAACATTTTCGAAAGTAATTCCCTTCACAAGTAGATGAAGTGCGTAGTTTCGCTTAAGTTTACCACTGGATGGCGACCAATCAGACTCGCTACTAGATGGCGATCAATACTTTCAAAAAAGTATATTGATAAATGTATTTCTTAAGAAAATACGAAAAAAAAGGGGTTTGTGTTTGCTAAAAAAATATAAATTTTCAATGTGCTTATTTTTTCTGGAAGATTGGTCAAAGGGCTGTCACTAATACTTTTTTTTCCCCCTCTGATTCACCCCTATAAATTTAATCTTGTTCTAGCGCTTATTGCAGTTGTGTGTCGGGTTTTTTCTGTTTTCTTGGGGACTCTTTACTGCGAAATGTGTCTTTACACTTTATCGACATAATATTTTATTCGTCTCCATTTACATTTCCTGTGCTTATTCTGAGGCGTCCGACATTGAGCGCCCTATACAATAGTCTACTAGGCTTATAAAATGTTGATTACAATACATCCATAAACATATAATATGCTTCTATCTTTCTTGTCACAGTATCTCGGCTTAAAAAAAAAAAAAAAAGTGCTGCCACCTGTTGCAAACATCATGAACCTACGAATCATTTTTTAATGTCAGCTTAAGATTTGGCATCTATTTTTTCAAATTTATTTTGACATTTGATTTATGTATATATTGTTAGGAAGAAGAGCACTTTGTAAGGAGTTCAGGTTGAGCAGTCTAATTTGTCAAAAATGTCAGATACTAAGAATGAGGATGATTAGCTGCAGCGTTTCTGATTCAGGTGATGACTAGTGCAGCAGCGTAAAACAAAGATGTTATATTTCAAATTACTCAAAGAAAACAAAAATGCACGCCAACAAATTTTTTTTTAATTTCCAGCTTCTGTCAAAAATGTCAAGTTTTCTTATACAAAATTTTGTTAAGACTTTCATTTAAATTTTTGTTATTTTGTTTGCATTTTGTTTTGTTTGTTTGTCATTTTTTTTGTACAAAAAATAGTTTTTATAATTTTCATTTAAAAGAAAATCAAAATCAATGTTTTTTTTTTTTTCCTCAATCTTTTTTATTTGTAGACCGTAAAAAAATGTCTCCGTTATGCCTGATGTGTCCGTGACAGCATTAATGAATGATTGCATATAAAAAGCATACACACACCCACACAGAAATGTTGTTCAGTTGTAGTGAATTGTGGTTGACGGTGCAGTTTTGCTTTGTCCTCGTGTTATGTTTAAAAAAATATTATTATGTTAATATTCTTTTATTTTTTCTAAACAAAAAAAAAAATATTCTGTTTGTAAATTTGTTTTTGCCCGAATTTGTAAAAGTCATGTCATGTATTTTTGTTTCTTTAATTATTTATTTCTAATGTGATTTTTTTTTTTTTTTTAAAAAAACTTATTTATTTTTTTACTCTTATTTTATTTTTGACACATCCTCATACGTACACACAAATCTATGAAAAAAAAAAAAAAACACATTTCAGCAATGAAAACGATGATGATGCTGAAATGCCAGGAATAATACTTTCAAAAATCAATACGCCCTCTTCTGGCAAAATGATTTTCTGGTAGACGACACACACACACATTATAAATAAAAAAACGACGCAGTACACTTAAAAAAAAATAGTTTCCACTTATCTACTATTTTCCATTTATGTAGCGAGTAACTTGTATTTCCTTAGACTGTTCTAAGAAAACTTTAATCAAGTTAAATAAAATATACACAAAAGAAATGTCCACCTTAAAATATAAACAAACAAAAAACTATATTTTCTTTTCTATTATTTTGTTGTTGTTTCGTGTAGTAAATTTGTTTTTTTTTTTTATTATTATTATTATTATTGTAATTTGTTTTCATCTTAAATTTAAATAAATCTACATATAATCAAATCGCTATGCCAATTTGAAATAGATTTCTGTTCTTAAAAAGAAGAAAACATCTACTTAAATCGAAAAAAAGTTAAACTTAAAATAGAAAATGATGGTGCCTTAAATTTGTTTACAGCTTTTTGCAGAGAAACTTAAGAAAAAAAAATAGAAAAAGAATTTACCTTATTCTACAAAAAAAAAAAAACAGTATAAGAAGTTACATTAACCCTTGTAAAAAAAAAAGTTAAGATTAAAACTATTTTAAGTTTTAACATTAATTTAATGTATAGTACCTGTTAAGTATATTTTTATTAATATTATATGAAATAATTTCTTTCTGTCTTAACAATGTGATTTATTAATTTTTATTCATTTACAAATTTTACTACGCATAAATTTACAAAACAAAATCGATCAATCACCTATCCGAAAGAATTATTATTTTCTTAAATTTCATTTTTCGAAATTCATTGTTTTTTGGATAGAATGTTTGGTTTAGAAAAAAAAAAAAAAAAAAAAAAAACCCTGTGAAATGAATCAAAATTCGAATGAAATGGAAAATAAGAAGAAAAAATTTCTCACTAAATTAATTTACAAATTTATATTTCTTTCATATTTTATTTTATTATGTGGGAGATTTGTAGATTTTACTGAAAACACAAAAAAAGAAAACAATCAGCATCATAATTATGAATTAAGTTTTGAGAAGCAAATGTCTAATTATTTCGAAATTAGTTTATATTTAGTGCTGAATTCACACTTCTTAGTTGTTAAATATTATTAATTGTAATATTTAACATTTAATTTTTAAGAGTACTATGTATGGTAGATTATTCTTTAAAGAGATTAAAAATTAACAGCAAGAAACCTGTAAAGAATTCATTCAGCAATATGAATAAAGATAAAACAAACAAAAAAAAAAAATAAAATCTTTTCTAAACTAAAAACTAAAAATAAATGATGTTTCATTTAATCCTTATTCATTTTAATTCATTTTGTTATACGAGGACTTGAAATCAGCAAAGAGAAGGTTGGTATCTATGTACAATAAAACAATATTTAACTTAGGTGCTCACATATTGCCACTCTAGATTAAATATTGCAATCGATGTTCAAGGGGCTAGTATATAGGGCCATCTGTTGGTTTCTTTCTAAATTGCTTGTTATTTTGACACTGACAGCTCGCGCACATAAAATTGACAGAAACACAGTACGAGTATCATATCTCTAAGGTACGAAATGAATCGATTTACGCTTAACGACTTTGGGAAATATTGAAAAGTGGGTGTTGAGTTGCCAAAACAGTGCGAATTTTGAAAAGAAATTTCGGTCGAAATAATGCACCAACCGTGCCTGCTATACGCAAGTTTGTGAAGAAATTTCGTGAGATTTGCATGTTAGCTGATAACACATGTTATACTCGTGTTGGTCGTGTGCGAGAAGCGAATGCATCCTCAGCGTGTGACTGTTTGTTGTTTGTGACTGTTTGTTGTATTGGCCCGTTTTTCTTCGAATATGAGGATGGCAGCAACGTTGCGATCAACGGAGAGCACTACAGAGGCTTGGTAACTGATTGTATTTACCACAAATTGAGGAAATGAACGATGCCTGGTTCCAACAAAACAGCGCTACGTGCCATACAAGCCGTCCAACAAAAGATCTTTTGGTTCAATAATCGTTTCATTAGCCGCTTTGTGATGTTGCTTGACCTGCGCGGAGTTTCGATTTGATGCCGTTGGGCTTCTTTTGTTTTTTTACGGTGCCATTAAATACCGATGTTTTAATATTGATAGAGCTATTCGTGAAATAGAGCCCCGAATCATCGAAAATAAACTACAAAATTGGGTTGACAGGATGAAGTGCTGCTAAGACTGTGTATTTTTTTCGCAAAAGGACTATGATGCAAGTCTGTTGGGAGAGTATAGCTGACAAAACCGTTCCAGTATGAGGATATAAATTATAAAAGGGGCTGTAGCACAAAGGTATTGATATCCTCTGTGTATTTGCTGTATGACTCCATATTTCCACATCGTCGTGTTGAGTATGCTCGATACGGAATGATTTATAGTCGGATATGCAGATCAACACAAACTTGACCTCTTTGAAAATAATTCTATTCTTTCTAGATCGGGATAATCATCCCAACGCCAACCTAAATGAGAGTTCATTTGATATATATCTGTAGATTGGACGTTATGCGGAAGATTGGTGAAGCGTTTATGCATTCCAAATAAGCGAATGGAAGAACATCTTGACGACGCATTACTTTTCAATTCAATCCTCCTTGGTCTACTATATCTTCATCGATAAAGAATTTAATTGGTTTATCTTGAAAGTACTGTTTCGATAGAAAGTGGAACCGAAAAAAAGATATCACCAGTTGAATCGGAAAGAATCACGGCAACTGGGAAACAGTTGGGGAGAGGTAAGTAGCATCGCTAGAAATTTCACGAGATGGCGCGTAGTAGAGATTCTAGAATCCAGGCGGGAGAATCAAGAGGCACAAAAAAGATGGCAAAACATGAAAGTGCTTCATGTGCCGAAAGTATCGAGTATCGAAATATTTTGTTGCTCGGAAAAACTAAGATGACGGACTGTAGATGCTATTTTGTCTGCCATAAATATTTGTAAAATGTATGAAAATGAAAATAGTTTTCTTATAATTTCTGCAAGGTGACTCATGAATTTTTCAAATATTTTCGGTTCAGTAGTTTCAGAGATAAGGGGTGGGGACATACCTTCTTTGACAACCTGATAAAGTAAAAGTAACCAAACTATTTATTTTTTAAATCAACGCATAGTCACCTTTCATTTGATATCTGTATTTATAAAAAAATAAAAATATTTTCTGTTACTCTAAACCTCCAAAACTTGTTTGGAGGTTTAGAGTTTTTAAACTTTTTCTGTTGATCTGTCTGTGGGCTAACAAAACTCAGCTCTGCTCCAGAAAAGTGTTGGGTATGCAATGCGTATCCATTGAACGTGTTCACTTTCACAACACTATTACATTTTCTTTCATCTACTACAAATATAGATGACTATATACCAGCTGTCACTGTCACCCATTTTTTCCTTCCTTCTTCTTCTTCTTGTTACCCTCCATAGTTGATGGCAACGTTTAACTAAAAACCTTTTTTAATAAAGCTCAACTAATTCTTTTCACATCGTCTTTTATTTTCTTGTGCAACTCAACAAAATGATATAAGATTATGACAGAAAGACGGACATACGAAAAGGGTTCGGTTCTTACTTTCTGTTACTTTGTAAGTATTCAAACCCTCAGGGAGAATACAATAAGCAGGTCAAAAAAAAATCAAGCCGCTCTTTAAACAAACTGACCTTGATCGAGCCTTATCTTTGACAGGATTGATTTTGCTCTAACATCTAAAAGGTTTTGTTGGGCACGCAGTTGTGCAATAGACCTTTACATTGCTCTCTCCGTTGGCTATGCAAAGACTGTGCAGTCTATAGGAATTGTATCAGCTTATGGAACTTTGAAGAAGGCTCAGTGTTGGGTGGATTTAAGAATACCCAGTGATTGGTTTAACTGATCTGAGGTATATGGGGTTTAGTGAATAAAAATAAATAAATAAATAGCTAAAAGCTAGGTCCCCTACATTGAGCTGTTAGCGTCAAAATATTTATTTATTTATTTTAAATAAATATTTGGCGTATTTGCGCCCACATAGGGTATCCAGGCGCTAGCCTCTAGGTATTTTTTCCTGCGCGACACAAGAATGAAGGGTGCCTACAGTTTTGTGACATACCCGAAGGGCGTTATTGAAAAGCCAATTTTATTCTCGGATGTTTCTCAAGTATTCGCGAGAAGTGTGTTTTTTTTCTGGGAGTCCCCCACTCAGTAGCCCAACGCAAAAAGAACTGAGCTACGACAGCCACAGTGGATACAGTCAACCCTTAGCGTAGTCGGCAGTTGGTAACTGCGTTGTCTGATATATGTAGATCCCGTGTATATCTAGTCTTAAATTCAAAAAAAATTATTTTCCATAAATAATCGGAAAGTGTACTTACTCTCTTCAATAAAGCAAAAAAAACTTTGTAGATTTTTTTTTTTATATCAATTTTAAAAAGAAACCAACAGCTAACCCACCAAAAGGTACACATAAACATATAATCGGACATTTTTTATTTCTGTGAAATAGGTATGCGCAGTAAGTTTATCTTTTATTGCAGCATTGTTTAGAATTTTGAATCGATAACCAATATCTTTTGTAAAAATAATAGCCAGCATTTGATAGGAAAGCTTGAGATGACACTTAGTATATAATATACAGCCTTATTTGACACCGTCAGTACATTTCAAAGTGATTTCATAGACAGAAAAGAACACGTTTCATGAAAGCAAACGAATTGAATGTGGTTTCCAAAAATTGAGCTAAACTCTTCCATTCGTTTTTTTGGGGATCATATTCTTCGAACGAACAAGTAAGATAGTTAGAAGGTATTACTCCCCGCAAACTAAAAGTCTACCATTCCAAGCAGTACAAGATCTATCATAAATTGAGGCGCTAATTTCAGCGATTCCATCACCGTTCATGTATTGTTTGTAGCGCTCAACAGTTTAGCTCTTTTGTTCGAAATCTTTATTATTATTATTATTATTTATTAACAGGTAATTAAAATTACAAGGTAACATAAAATATTATAGAGCCTAGCTGCAGAGACTATTGGCTCTTATCTAATTAAATATTTATATAGTTAATTTACGGATTTCAATAAATTTGTTTATATTTTCAATGTTTGTATAGTTAGGATTTTTTAATACATCATAGATTGGTATGTTTTGAAAGATAGATTCCATGATGGATTTTGAGGCTAGGCAATTTTCTAGGAGGTGGGGGATATTTAATGTTGTGTTACAGGCGGTGCATAGCGGCGGGTTGTTTTTGGTGAGGAGGTGTTGGTGGGTTGTTGAGGTGTGACCGAGTCTTAGGCGAACAAAGTTTGAAATTTTGTGCTTTGGTTGGTTTGTGGGATATCTTGGTCGGTGTTTTCCTTCGTTTACTTTTTTGTAATGATGATGATAGAGGCTCCAGTCAATTGCTTGCTTGGCTTTAAGGTTTTTATGTATACATGTTTGGAGATCTTGTTTTGTAAATAAATTGAATTTGTATACTGGTGCGTCTTTTGCAGATATTGCTGCTTTATCAGCTTCCTCATTACCACGAATATTTACGTGTCCAGGGGTCCACATAAGTTTAATTTTGTTTGGCATCATAGTAATCTTGTTTCTTATTTCAGAAACTAGTTCGGTGTTGTTGTTAGGATTGAGTACAGCTTTTAGAACCGATATACTATCAGAGCATATAACAAATTTGCCTCTTTGGTTCATGGTTGCCTTTGTCGCTTGAAGGATTGCAAATGCTTCTGCCGAGAAGATTGAGGTGAACTCCGGGAGGGTGCCAATGCTTTGAATATGACCATTTTCTAATGTGACGGCAAACGATGTATTGTTTTGTGACTTGGATCCGTCAGTAAACATAAATTTCCAGCCTTTGTTTTTAAGTTCTGATGAAATATCCGAAAATAAAGAGCAGTATAGAGCTTTGTTGGTGTTTGTTTTTCTATGATGAGCCAAAGTCAATATAATAGATTCCGGTTTGATATGCCATGGAGGGTGAGTTAAGATATAGTTTTGAGGCTTTTTTGTAGGAATTCCCATTTGTTTCGCTTTTTCAAGGATTTTACTGATTGAGGATGGGATACGTTTTTTGCGTTTGTGTCCAATGGATTGGTGGATGTCCTTATCAATAACTGAGTTTTTTGAAAAAACTAACTTAGCAATTAACTTTGATGTAATCTCATCGAAACGCTCTTCTACTGTTGGCAGGCCTGCTTCTGCAAGTATATTTTTAATTGGTGTGGTAGGGAAAGCGTTAATGCTCCTCCTCGCTGCCTGGTGGTAGGTTGGCTGTATTATTTTGAGGGTAGTTTTTGGGGAATTGCCGTAAATATATATACCATAATCAATTTTACTTAGAACTAACATTTTGGTTACATATGATAGAGTATTAATATGCACATGACTTTTCTTACTTGCTAGATACTTAATAATGTTAAGTCTCGCAGCTAGGGATTTTTTCAAACTTAAACAGTGTTCTTTCCAATTGAACTTATTGCTAAATACTAAACCTAGTATACTTAGGGTTTTAACATTCTCAACTTGTACATTGTTTATACTTAAACTAGGTCCAGGGCAATTGATTTTTCTACAAATGTGAAGAATTTTGCATTTTTTTAATGATAGTTTTGCTCCTGAGGCCGATGACCATTCTAAAATATCATTAACAACATTATCGAGTTGAGTTTTACTGTCATTTAAATCACTTGTTTTGCTTAGTATATAAATGTCGTCTGCATAGAAGCAGCTGTCTAAGAGTTTATAATTATTTAATATATTTGAAATTTCATCGAAGGCAATTATAAATAATACGACCGATAATGGTGATCCTTGGGGGATTCCATTCTCCAGTACGTGTGTATTAGAGTAAGAATCGTTAGCTCTAGTGAAGAATTTTCTATTGGATAAAAAAGATCTGACATAGCTAAAGATTTTTGTTCCAACTTCCCATGTTTTAAGCTTGTTGAGCAGTATGTGGATACCTATCCTGTCAAAGGCTTTTTCAAAGTCAAGCGAGAGCACAGACACATGATTTTTTGAGGATATCGCCTTAGAGATATAATAATCTAAGTGAAGATGTGCGTCAGCACATCCTCTATTTGCTTTAAAAGCAACTTGATTGGGGGATATCAATTTTTTTGATTCAATAAGCCACATCAGGCGCTTTGCAACAATTTTCTCTAAAATTTTTGAAGGGCAGGATATGAGAGATATTGGGCGGTATCCGTCAATCGAGTGTTTGTCCTTGCTAGGCTTAGGTATGGGGAGTAGCGTAGCAGTTTTCCAACTTTGTGGAATTACTGAGGTTTCGAGTACGTTATTGTATAATTTGACAAGTCTTTGCTTTACATCCAAAGGTAAATTTTTAAGCATTGGGTAACAAATTCTATCCCTGCCAGGTGTTTTACCCTTAGTTTTGCTTAAACATGCTTCAAATTCTACTAAGGAGATGGGTTTTTCTATCCGTTGGGCAAAGATATTCTTACAGGGTGTGTAAGGGGGGCTATTGAGGAATTGGTCTTTTTTGGTTCTAAAGGTTATGTGGAAATTTTCGTCCTTTGAGTATTCCGACCAAGTTTGGGAAAATATTTTACATATTTGTACTGGATCTGTTATAAGCTCATTGTTTGATTGGATGCAGGAAATTCTAGGGGAGTTTGGATTACCAGTAAGCCGTCTGATGTTTTGCCAAATTTGCGTGGTCGTGGATTTGGGATTTATGCTAGAAGTAAACTCTGCGAAGCTTTTTGTTTTACTATTTTTAAGCTCACGCCTAAACTTAGCATTAGCCTTTTTGTAAGAAATTAATTTGGACTGAGAGGGTGATTTCTGGAATTCTGACAATGCTTTCATTTTGTCCTTGCGTAGTGTCGAAAGGGTTGGGTTCCACCAGGGGACAATGCGTTTGGTTTGAGGTTTGCTTTTTGGTGTAGTTTGTGGAATCGAAAGATTCGCAGCGGTTCTTATTGCTCTTTGGATTAAAGCTGCCTCCTTGTTGTTGTTTGGACTTGGGGGTTTGTCAGATAAGTATTTTGTAACCACTTTTCTAAAAATTGTCCAGTTGGAGAAGTCAGTTCTAAATTTAGCAATGGGGGATGTTTTTGAGCAAATTATTAAGGGTTTATAACGTGAAATTATGGGGAAGTGATCACTATTGTGTAAATCACTTAACGTTTCCCAGGTGGTGATATGAAATAGTTCGGGTGAGCAGCACGTTATGTCAATGTGGGTTAATGTGTTATGTGTGGAAAGGTGTGTTGGTGAGCCGTCATTTAAAATAATTAGATTTTCACTTAGTAGAAATTCTTCGAAGATTTCTCCTCTTTTGCTTGTGACTGGTGAGCCCCAAAGCGTATTCTGCGCATTTATGTCACCACCAAGGATCACCGGAGAGTCTGTTTGACTTATGATGTTATCCAAATCATTTTTGCAAAATGTTTGCGAAGGGTGGATGTATAAGCTAACGTATGTTACTTTAGGCTGGTATTGTATTTCGACTGCCAGAGTTAAAATATTCGAGTTGATGGGTACAATTTTATGTGGAATATTATCTTTTATCAATAAACCTATGCCTTGTTTGGCTGTTGTGTTACTGGGAAGATTAACGAAATAACCTTCATAATTTTTAGGACTGATAGGCGTTGATTGAAAAGGGCAATGTGTCTCTTGTAGAGATATTATGCCAGGATTTTGTTCTTTAATTAAAATACATAGCTCATCAAGGTTATTTATATAACCTTTCATGTTCCATTGTAGTATATTTAAAGTCATATTATAGGTTTTTTTTCGTAAACACGAATTTTTTCTACCTGAAGCAGGAAAAGGGTATTTACTTGTGGTTGCAAATATTGTTTGACAGGATTGATTTTGTTGTAAGTTAGAAGAGTTTTGTTGGTGTGGGTTGTTAAGATATAGACTCTGCGAACCAGAAGCAGAATCATTAGAGCTCCCTGTGGAGCTCGAGTGATTCGGCCTCTGAGTCGCAGAGTCTATGTTTTGGTTGCAAAGTTTATTTTTATATGTCATCATCATCGTCGTTTAGTAATGAAGTTCTGGTTTGGTTGGCGTAGTCATTGAGAAGGGGTATTTGTTTTGGTAAAGGAAGCTGGGAGGTGTTGGTAATTTTATTGTTTTTGTTGGTATTTGAAGAAAGTGGTATTGATGAGGCAGTTTTTTCTGAATTTAGGAGAGGTTGCACTTGTGTCAAATGAGTAGGAGATAAACTCTTGGAGGGTGTGGTTGTGGTTGCGTTTGTGGTTAGTGTGTTAGTTGAAGAGCCATTTGATATGGCGCGAGAGTAGGATGGAGATGCAAGTGGAAGAGAGGAGAGATCTTTGATGTTTTGAGAGTTTTGTTGGTTAGAGAGATGAATTGAGTTGTGTGGTATTTCGTGTTCATTCTGTGGAGGGTTTTTTTTGGTAGTTTCTTTGACTTGGGTATTTTTTTGAGAGATATTTTGTTGGAGTTTTTGAGAAAATGTATGTAATGACGTAGAAGTTTGAGTGGGGTTTCGTTCCTTATATATGCGTTTAGCTTCGCCCATGGTGCATTTATTGATTGTCTTAATTGATAATATCTCTTTTGCTTGCTTATAGCTTGGGCAGGTTTTTGATGAAGATGGGTGATCAAGAGAACAATTTGCACACATGATGCGGGTACATACCTCTGGGGAGTGTGGTGGAAGGCTGCATGTGTCACATTTGGTATTGCCGTTGCATCGTTTAGTTGTATGGCCTAACAGTTGACAGTTTTTGCAACGCATAGGATTTGGAATGTATTCCGTGACGCGAGCATTGTAGAAACCAATTTCAATTGATTTGGGTGGGTTGAATAGATTGAATGTGAATAACATTAACCCAGATGGTTTTGGCTTACCTTTTTCGTCATTTTTTGTGTATTTATACACGTCGGTGACGCCTTGATTTTTCATTTCGCTTACAATCTCGGATTCAGTGACATTGATAAGACACGGCGCATATGCGATGCCTTTGGAGGAATTTAGACGGTCGTGGAGTTTTACTTCGACTGCGCAGACGTTAGCCAAGTTATTTACTTTAAGAAACTTATCAGCACTCTTTTGGGATTTAGCCATAATAAGCAGGCTATTATCACGAAGCAATGATATTTTTTCGTATTCTGAGCTGATATTGTCTATTGCTTTCTTTAGAAGGAAAGGACTTAAGGATGACAATGGTTTATCTTTCGTTGTAGAGATCATCACAATAAATTTGGGATTGTTTTTATTCGATATGAGTGGGAGATCAGGGAAGTTTGCGAGAGGAATTTGATTAATTTTTTCGTTTTTTGCTTGGACGCGTATCTAAATCAGGGTCAAGTTCCCTGAAGCGACACCCGTCAGGCCAATTCGGCCTATGGGCCATTTTGATTGTTCGACACCAGACACTTGCGGCAAAAAATTAGACAAACAAAATTTCACTTGGAGAAAAGAAAAGAAAAGGAATTGATTAGAGATGAGTGGTATAACGGGAAATACCGGTTTACGCAGATGCGGTAGAAGGCACACGACGAGTGGAGAACGATGTGGTCAGTTCGAAAGCTAGTCGGTGAGGGTCCTCTTGGACATCTGCAGCCACAGCAGTGATATTCTCGACCTAACGGTTGCTCCAGGACAAACCACATCTGCCACTGTCCCTCAGTGTTTGTCCAGTTGGGTGTCACACTACCAGGGAATCGATGGCGAATTTCATTTTGAGCCAAAACCATTGACCGATTATTTGTCAAAAACATTGACACAATTACTACGCGTTCTTGAAGAGTATGGCAAATCATGATTTGTCTACGTGTATTCTGCTTCTGTTTACTTCATAAATGTTAAAGTTTTCTTGACATAAGACGCCATTTGCAAAAATGAGGGCGTCTTCCGATAGGAAAATGACATTTGCACCACCTTGTAGTTCAGTTTGGCAAAAACGGGATAGTAAAACAACTACAATATTTACTATGCCTTAAAGTGATTTTTCCAGTCCCATTTTTCAGAAGGAGTAGCACTGCTTTTAGAAATAAGCTGAGCTCGGTGGGTGAGCTGGCTGACACATTGCGCTTATCTTATTTGGAGCTAAATTATAGGTGACAGACCAACTTCCTGAACGTGATCAGTGAGTTAAGAGGGATTAACCATTTTGATCTGTCACGAGTAGAAAGTTAAGTGGAATCGGGGGTTAATGGAAATCAATTTTGTTCTGTCACTGGTTTAACCTTGCAGTCGTCGCGCGGATTACTATTGTAATCCACCAAAGTTCCTTTTTTTCTACAAGAAATCCGAAATTTTTATTTTTTTAATTTTTTTTTTTTTTTTTTGTATTATGAAGTAATAATTTATGTTTTTTATCTGTAAGTAATATGTAATTGCATTTTGCAGCAACATAAATTTGAAAAAATTAAAGCATACGGGTTTTACTATAATTTTAAAATGGATTACATATGTAATCCGCGCGACGACTGGTGTGACTTTTTGGTGCGCGACGGCTGCAGGGTTAAAGGACATTCCACTTATTTTTATTACCTATATATTCAGAATTAGTCGAATATATTTCAACCTAACAAACTGAGAGCAGACATGAAACTCATTTCGAATAACGACTACCCACAACTATCGAAAATGTCCAATTGTCAAAATCTTTCCGGGCCCAGACACTACTCATATGCATCTACCAACACTGGATGTCGAATTTGAATTCCACAACAATTTTGTTTCCTTAAGGCCAAACTATAATAAAACAATGGTTTCGTACAACCACTTCCGAAACAGTGCGAATACAAAGGATTTGTATTGTCTGACCATAATAGCTTTTTGCTTTTTGCAAAAGTGAATGAAAACCTAACGAATCGAAGCAAAAAGCTATTATGGTCACATAATACAAATCCTTTGTATTCATAAATGTACGCATGGAAATTTGACAAGCGGTCCCCGATGATGTTTGATTTCAGTGATAGGGAGGGGACATTTGCTTCCCAACACATACGCCTATTGTGGGCTACTTGAGCAATTGACAGTACTGAAGGAAGCTTAACGTTGAATTATGACAATAGCTTCCCGATTGCTTCTGACTATAATAGTTCACACTTTACAAAGAAAAAGAAAAAAGTTTACGGGAATTCCCCGAATATGTACACTGTCAGACAAAATACTCGTAAAGTTCAAAAGCGGTTGATTCATTTTGTTTCCTTACAAAGAAAAAGAAAAAGTTTACGGGAATTTACCGAATATGTAAGGTACTCGTACACTGCCGGACAAAATAAAGTGCAAAAGCAGTTGATTAAATTTCAAAGTTCTGTTAGTTAAAAGCAAAAAGTATTTATGGATCAATTCTTTTGTGCTTTTGTGTAGGTGACACACATGTGTTCACCGTTTCGTAAAAATTAACCGCTAATTATTTTTGTCTATTTACTATGAGTTGAGGTAATTCTGCAGCAGTTGAGATAATTTTATAATTTTTCAGAACAGATATTTACCACTGATAAAAAAAAATAAGAGGTAGAAGCTTTAAATCAAAATTGTAAATTTTATTTTCGATACTAAGTTTTGTTTTATTCTGTTAAGGCTTTGGTATGAAAATGCTACCACCCGAGGTGAAGAAACTGCTAGTTTAGGACCGTCAAAGTGGATTGACATTTGAAAAACTGGCACAAAAATATGGATTGTCAATTTCTGGAATAAGGAAGATCTGCCTTAACTTTGAAAAACGAGGGACAGTTGCCAGTGTCAATAGTTCTTGCGGAAGGAAGCGGAGGACCACAGCAACCGAAGACCAACGAATCAAAATTGAGGCCAGGAAGAACCCATTTTCTTCATCAAGTAGTATTAAAGAAGATTTATAATTAATTATAGCACCAAGAACAGTGCAAATGCGACTCCAAGAAAGCGAATTAGAAAACTTTTTTCGAAGAAAAAGCCTATGCTTCGTACAGTCAACATCCGAAAAAGCCTAGCCTTCGCAAAAAAAATATTTATTATCTTCTTCTTGTTACCCTCCATAGTTGATGGCAACGTTTAACTAAAAACCTTTTTTAATAAAGCTCAACTAATTCTTTTCACATCGTCTTTTATTTTCTTGTGCAACTCAACAAAATGATATAAGATTATGACAGAAAGACGGACATACGAAAAGGGTTCGGTTCTTACTTTCTGTTACTTTGTAAGTATTCAAACCCTCAGGGAGAATACAATAAGCAGGTCAAAAAAAAATCAAGCCGCTCTTTAAACAAACTGACCTTGATCGAGCCTTATCTTTGACAGGATTGATTTTGCTCTAACATCTAAAAGGTTTTGTTGGGCACGCAGTTGTGCAATAGACCTTTACATTGCTCTCTCCGTTGGCTATGCAAAGACTGTGCAGTCTATAGGAATTGTATCAGCTTATGGAACTTTGAAGAAACCCAGTGATTGGTTTAACTGATCTGAGGTATATGGGGTTTAGTGAATAAAAATAAATAAATAAATAGCTAAAAGCTAGGTCCCCTACATTGAGCTGTTAGCGTCAAAATATTTATTTATTTATTTTAAATAAATATTTGGCGTATTTGCGCCCACATAGGGTATCCAGGCGCTAGCCTCTAGGTATTTTTTCCTGCGCGACACAAGAATGAAGGGTGCCTACAGTTTTGTGACATACCCGAAGGGCGTTATTGAAAAGCCAATTTTATTCTCGGATGTTTCTCAAGTATTCGCGAGAAGTGTGTTTTTTTTCTGGGAGTCCCCCACTCAGTAGCCCAACGCAAAAAGAACTGAGCTACGACAGCCACAGTGGATACAGTCAACCCTTAGCGTAGTCGGCAGTTGGTAACTGCGTTGTCTGATATATGTAGATCCCGTGTATATCTAGTCTTAAATTCAAAAAAAATTATTTTCCATAAATAATCGGAAAGTGTACTTACTCTCTTCAATAAAGCAAAAAAAACTTTGTAGATTTTTTTTTTTATATCAATTTTAAAAAGAAACCAACAGCTAACCCACCAAAAGGTACACATAAACATATAATCGGACATTTTTTATTTCTGTGAAATAGGTATGCGCAGTAAGTTTATCTTTTATTGCAGCATTGTTTAGAATTTTGAATCGATAACCAATATCTTTTGTAAAAATAATAGCCAGCATTTGATAGGAAAGCTTGAGATGACACTTAGTATATAATATACAGCCTTATTTGACACCGTCAGTACATTTCAAAGTGATTTCATAGACAGAAAAGAACACGTTTCATGAAAGCAAACGAATTGAATGTGGTTTCCAAAAATTGAGCTAAACTCTTCCATTCGTTTTTTTGGGGATCATATTCTTCGAACGAACAAGTAAGATAGTTAGAAGGTATTACTCCCCGCAAACTAAAAGTCTACCATTCCAAGCAGTACAAGATCTATCATAAATTGAGGCGCTAATTTCAGCGATTCCATCACCGTTCATGTATTGTTTGTTGCAGGCAGGCCAAATTTCGATACTTTTTCATTCCTTGAAGACGTCTGGGACCACTTGTTTGTATGAGGGTCGTAACACTCAAGGTCATATTGACGAAAATCAGTAACGTACAATTGCCAGTTGAGAAGAGTTACTTTGATCATCTTATGAGAGTGACACTTTCCTGTTGACAAATCATATTTTTCGACTGAAGGTACTCGCAATTATCGTTTTTACCACCATAAAACAACATAAAAATTTCCAATCATTAAGGTCATTCCATGATAATACCGCTCTTTTATCATTGACGGTAATTGATACCATTCCATGGACAGAAGATCTAAATACTCTAGTCTATTATTTGCCTTCCCATTGTCTTTTCCTCCAGAGATTATAATTTTGCTTTATTTAAAAGCAATATACTGTAGTCGGTTGGTCATTTCATGATTTCGGCCAATTTTCGTACAACCATTTCTTCAACTTGGCATTAAAAGTCTGAACACTAAAATTGGGTGCACGATAAGCAAAAACAATTTTTTGTTTTTTTTTTTGTTTTTTAGGACTTGCAGATGACGGCCGAGGCATTTAAACAATTTTCTCTGGTTGCTTTTTAGGACTTTCAGATGATAAGTGTCATTGAATCCAACTACACATAAACTCAGAGTTCTCACTGAATTAGTATATACGACTATATATAGCCTTATTCAACACCGTCAATACGTTTCAAAGTGATTTCATAGACAGAAAAGAACACGGGTAAATTTGATTTGTTTCATTCATTGTAAACTCAGTGTTATAGTGAGTACTCGTATAGTTGAGTATTCACTATAACATTGAGTTTACAATGAATAAAATAATTCAAATTTAACAAAAGTTTAAATTAAACTTAGGGTTAACAGTCCGTGTTTCTTTCTGCCTATGAAATCACTTTGAAGTGTACTAACGGTGTCGAATGAGGCTGTATATATACTAAGCGTTATCTCACAGTTTCCTATCAAATGCTGGCTATCAGTTGTCACCAGTCATTTAATAGATTACGTGTTTAAAAGATATTGGTTATCGATTCAAGATTCTAAACAATGCTGCAATAAATATAACTGCGCATATTTTACAGAAATAACAAATTTACGATTAAATGTTTATCTGTACCTTATGTAGGGTGAGTCAGCTGTTGGTTTCGTTTTAAAATTGATATAAAAAACAAAACAAACAAAAAAATGTTTTTGCTTATCGTGCACCCAATTTTAGTGTTCAGACTTTTAATGCTAAGTTTAACAAATGGTCGTACGAAAATTGGCCGAAACCATGAAATGACCAAACCGACTGCAGTATGTTGCTTTTAAATAAAAAAAAATTATAATCTCTGGAGGGAAAGACAATGGGAAGGCAACTAATAGACTAGAGTATTTACATCTTCTATCCATGGAATGGTACCAATTACCTTCAATGATAATAGAGCGGTATTATCATGGAATGGCCTTAATGATTGGAAATTTTAATGTTGTTTTATGGTGGTAAAAACGATAGGTGCGAGTACCTTCAGTCGAAAAATATGATTTGTCAACAGGAAAGTGTCACCCTCATAAGATGATCAAAGTAACTCTGGCAATTGTACGTTACTTATTTTCGTCAATATGACCTTGAGTGTTACGACCCTCATACAAACAAGTGGTCCCAGACGTCTTCAAGGAATGAAAAAGTATCGAAATTTGGCCTGCCTGCACTTAACGGATATTTGTATGCAGTTGGAGGTGAAAACGATTTCGAACAAAAGAGCTAAACTGTTGAGCGCTACAAACAATACATGAACGGTGATGAAATCGCTGAAATTAGCGCCTCAATTTATTATAGATCTTGTACTGCTTGGAATGGTAGACTTTTAGTTTGCGGGAAATAATACCTTCTAACTATCTTACTTGTTCGTTCGAAGAGTATGATCCCCAAAAGATCGAATGGAAGAGTTTAACTCCATTTTTGGAAACCACATTAAACTCGTTTTCTGTCTTGAAGCGTATTCCTTTCAAATTTTCCTTCCAAATGCTAGCTATCAGTGAATCAATAAATTACATTTGCAAAAGATATTGGTTATCGATTCAAAATTCCAAAATTCTATAGAATGCTACAATGAAAGATAAACTTACTGTGCAAATTTCACAGAAATGACAAATTTCCAATTAAATTTTTATCTGTAGCTGTTGGCTTAATTTTAAAATTGATCTAAAAAAATCCATTTTTTTGTTTTATTCTAGAGAATACACTTTCCGATTATTTATGGAATTACATTTATTTGAACGGCTGCCGTTGCTAGCTTGTAGCTCATCCT
Organism: Pocota personata; assembly: GCA_963082735.1. Lineage (NCBI taxonomy): Eukaryota > Metazoa > Arthropoda > Insecta > Diptera > Syrphidae > Pocota > Pocota personata. Next base: position 39,317,343 of record OY720431.1, read on the forward strand.
CTTAATACAATTCTGCAGATTATTTTCGATGGTTTGGGGCTCTATTTCACGAATAGTTCGATCAATATTGTGCTTAAGTGCCACAGCTCCACGGACCCCATTTTAGTTTTGATGGTGAATTGAATTGTTAATTATTTTCTGTTAAAGCCCAGTAGGCACGCAGTAATTTGTGCTCCAATTAAAACCTCCACAAACATTTTCCCGGTATTGTCTTGACAATTACATTTATAGCCAAATTTGTATTGTATTTGCAATCATTAATCATTTCAACAACAGATACTAAAATTGTAAGAGAAGTTGAAGGAATTTTTACTATATAAAAATGTATATATTGTAATATGCGAGCTACGGCTCGAGTAGATAAAACAATATTCTGTGAAATTATTTCTTTATTTTCTAGTATATAGAACAATTCAGGTTCACACTATACTATTCTTCGCAATTCTTTTCTTACAAGGTCTCTGTCGTCTCAAATCACTTTATCTCCTTTCAATTACTTAATTCACAAATCCAAACTAATTATTTCTTCTTGTTAAATCTCAACTTTCAATTTATCACAAAATAACAACTTCGCCCATTATAACTTTTCTAATCTCTTCGCCACAGTTTAGAAACTACTGCCCCCTTTTGATCGCCATCTGTCCTTATATAGCAGAAGTTTCTGATAGCCAGAAACCTCTAGCAAATTCTTCGACCACTGGAACAAGAGAAATTCCAAGATGACAATCATTCTTGCAGTTATAATTCCCTCTCATCCGTGATATTATCCGTCTCTTTCGTAGACATGAACTGTGGAAACCGCAGACACGAACCTCGAATGAAAGGACACTTCGAACCAAAATTCTGCCAGAATGAAAAGACACTTCGGAATTTGTTGCATCATACTTTTAGGGAGCGTAGTTATTATTATGCTACAATATTATGAAAAAGCCTGTACAAATAAGTATTGACATAAATTGGTTTTAATTTTGCAAGTTCCAGGTGGCGCAAAAGTCCTCACAGTTTATTTAGACATTTACATTTTTCCCTGTGAAGACCTTCTATTGATGCTCAATTGCATGGCCCGTTGTTTAGGTAATATTTGAGGGTCCTCTTGGACATCTGCAGCCACAGCAGTGATATTCTCGACCTAACGGTTGCTCCAGGACAAACCACATCTGCCACTGTCCCTCAGTGTTTGTCCAGTTGGGTGTCACACTACCAGGGAATCGATGGCGAATTTCATTTTGAGCCAAAACCATTGACCGATTATTTGTCAAAAACATTGACACAATTACTACGCGTTCTTGAAGAGTATGGCAAATCATGATTTGTCTACGTGTATTCTGCTTCTGTTTACTTCATAAATGTTAAAGTTTTCTTGACATAAGACGCCATTTGCAAAAATGAGGGCGTCTTCCGATAGGAAAATGACATTTGCACCACCTTGTAGTTCAGTTTGGCAAAAACGGGATAGTAAAACAACTACAATATTTACTATGCCTTAAAGTGATTTTTCCAGTCCCATTTTTCAGAAGGAGTAGCACTGCTTTTAGAAATAAGCTGAGCTCGGTGGGTGAGCTGGCTGACACATTGCGCTTATCTTATTTGGAGCTAAATTATAGGTGACAGACCAACTTCCTGAACGTGATCAGTGAGTTAAGAGGGATTAACCATTTTGATCTGTCACGAGTAGAAAGTTAAGTGGAATCGGGGGTTAATGGAAATCAATTTTGTTCTGTCACTGGTTTAACCTTGCAGTCGTCGCGCGGATTACTATTGTAATCCACCAAAGTTCCTTTTTTTCTACAAGAAATCCGAAATTTTTATTTTTTTAATTTTTTTTTTTTTTTTTTGTATTATGAAGTAATAATTTATGTTTTTTATCTGTAAGTAATATGTAATTGCATTTTGCAGCAACATAAATTTGAAAAAATTAAAGCATACGGGTTTTACTTTAATTTTAAAATGGATTACATATGTAATCCGCGCGACGACTGGTGTGACTTTTTGGTGCGCGACGGCTGCAGGGTTAAAGGACATTCCACTTATTTTTATTACCTATATATTCAGAATTAGTCGAATATATTTCAACCTAACAAACTGAGAGCAGACATGAAACTCATTTCGAATAACGACTACCCACAACTATCGAAAATGTCCAATTGTCAAAATCTTTCCGGGCCCAGACACTACTCATATGCATCTACCAACACTGGATGTCGAATTTGAATTCCACAACAATTTTGTTTCCTTAAGGCCAAACTATAATAAAACAATGGTTTCGTACAACCACTTCCGAAACAGTGCGAATACAAAGGATTTGTATTGTCTGACCATAATAGCTTTTTGCTTTTTGCAAAAGTGAATGAAAACCTAACGAATCGAAGCAAAAAGCTATTATGGTCACATAATACAAATCCTTTGTATTCATAAATGTACGCATGGAAATTTGACAAGCGGTCCCCGATGATGTTTGATTTCAGTGATAGGGAGGGGACATTTGCTTCCCAACACATACGCCTATTGTGGGCTACTTGAGCAATTGACAGTACTGAAGGAAGCTTAACGTTGAATTATGACAATAGCTTCCCGATTGCTTCTGACTATAATAGTTCACACTTTACAAAGAAAAAGAAAAAAGTTTACGGGAATTCCCCGAATATGTACACTGTCAGACAAAATACTCGTAAAGTTCAAAAGCGGTTGATTCATTTTGTTTCCTTACAAAGAAAAAGAAAAAGTTTACGGGAATTTACCGAATATGTAAGGTACTCGTACACTGCCGGACAAAATAAAGTGCAAAAGCAGTTGATTAAATTTCAAAGTTCTGTTAGTTAAAAGCAAAAAGTATTTATGGATCAATTCTTTTGTGCTTTTGTGTAGGTGACACACATGTGTTCACCGTTTCGTAAAAATTAACCGCTAATTATTTTTGTCTATTTACTATCAGTTGAGGTAATTCTGCAGCAGTTGAGATAATTTTATAATTTTTCAGAACAGATATTTACCACTGATAAAAAAAAAATAAGAGGTAGAAGCTTTAAATCAAAATTGTAAATTTTATTTTCGATACTAAGTTTTGTTTTATTCTGTTAAGGCTTTGGTATGAAAATGCTACCACCCGAGGTGAAGAAACTGCTAGTTTAGGACCGTCAAAGTGGATTGACATTTGAAAAACTGGCACAAAAATATGGATTGTCAATTTCTGGAATAAGGAAGATCTGCCTTAACTTTGAAAAACGAGGGACAGTTGCCAGTGTCAATAGTTCTTGCGGAAGGAAGCGGAGGACCACAGCAACCGAAGACCAACGAATCAAAATTGAGGCCAGGAAGAACCCATTTTCTTCATCAAGTAGTATTAAAGAAGATTTATAATTAATTATAGCACCAAGAACAGTGCAAATGCGACTCCAAGAAAGCGAATTAGAAAACTTTTTTCGAAGAAAAAGCCTATGCTTCGTACAGTCAACATCCGAAAAAGCCTAGCCTTCGCAAAAAAAATATTTATTAAAACTGCAAACATTCTGGCAAAGCATGAGTCTGATGAGTCCAAATTTAAGCTAAAAAATCCCAAAAACCAGAAAGCGCGTTTGGTGCAAACTCTCTGAAAGACAGAGCCAAACGTGCATACAGAAAACTGTAAAACACGGAGGAGGGTCAGTTTTGATCTAATGATCTGGTGGCGTTGAATATGTAGCCAAAATCGATACCAATATGACGGGTCCAACTTACTTCAACATTATCAGGGAAAATTTAACTTCTCCGCTTCTAGAATATCTTTGGGAAGTTATATCTTTCAACAAAAAAGCAAAGTAGCTAAGCAGTTTTTTTTAGACAAAATAATGTTGATGTATTGGAGTGGCCACCTCAATCCCCAGACCTTAACCAAATTGAGCACCTTTAGTCCATTTTGGATTAGAGGATCCCATTGGATAAGCGTCGCAACTTACCCTCTTTTTGGGAAAGCCTTATAAATGAATGGGAGAAAATTCGGTGCGAAACGCTGAAAAGTCGGGTCTCCTGCACGCCAAAGCGTCTTGCGGCTGTAATTTAGAATAAAAGAGGAGCCACTAGCTATTAAGTTTTTTTGCATTTTAAAAGCTTTTTTTTATCTTCTTCATGAATTTTCTTTTCCTTAAATATTGGGTTATATTTTTTTTTTCCAGTTGAGTTTTGCAAATAAGCTAATACAGTTACTTTACTTGTCCAATATACAGTAACGGACATAGTGAAAAAAAAAATTTTAGTAGAATAATTTTGGAGGTTTTAAAGATAATCAAGATCCATCTTTACTGAACGTTAATTTGTTGAAACACATTCCAGATTCGGAAAACAATAAACCAATTTCCGAAAAAAAGGGCTTTAATACAAACATTTTCAAATTGATTTAAGTTTCATTGTCAAAAACAAGTGAGTAAATGTGTAAGCATAATGATAGTTTATATCTCTATTCGAGTTTATGATTTTCATTACAGGAAACAGGCTTCTCAAACTTCCGAGAACTGAAGATGTTAATACTTTGTAGTCCCTCCTTTTTTTATTACGGTTTTTATCCGGTCGGGCATTGATATAATTAGGCTGTGTAAAGTATCCAGTGTGATTTCCTCATACCACACTTTTTCAATGAATTTTTTCAATGTTATTGTCCTTGGCTACTTCTTCGCTAACTGAGAATGGGGAGCAAAGGTTTTCAATCGGGTTCAGGTCAGGGCTGTTTTAGGCCACTCCAATGTTGCAATACTATTCTCGGTTAGAAAATTTTTGACCTGGAATGAAAAAATGCATTTGCAATAATAAAACTTTACGAACATTTTGCTAATATTTTGGGGAAGGTAAACAAAATGGCACTTACCAATTTCGCGTAGTGACAAGTTGCAGAATCGTCTTGGAAAATCAGCTTATCTGAGTATGATAAGTGTTTTTCTAAAGATGGTAGCAGATTGTCTTCCAATTTTTTTTTATATTTTTCTGCGTTCACCATTTCATTTGTGAAAGGCCGTCCGACGCCGCGATAGGAAAAATATACCCAAATCATCCTTGAGCCCCCTTGTTTCACAGTTGTTGTCACGTACTGTATTCCGTCAGAGTCGAATATGTTGAACTTGGACTCATCTGAGAAGATCTAGACCGTTATTGTCCAGTTTTCATGATCTTTGGCCAACTGGAGACGTTTTAGACGCATTCGTTTATTTAGAAATGGTTTTTTGGCAGGTCTTCTTGCATTCAAGCCAGCTTCTTGAAACCTTCGTCTTACCATATCCGTAAGCTTATCTCTGATCCTCCAGCCTCTACAAAGTCTGTTCTTAAATCTTCAGCAGTTTTGAATCGATCAAGCAGACTTATTCATTTTGAAAGCCAATCTTCAGCTCTGGTGGTCTTTCGTCTGCGACCCGTCCCATTTTTTCTTTCCTATAAGCCCGTTGCCTCGAATTTGTTTGATAAATTCAGCCACTGACGACTTGCTGAATCCCACTTTTCGCACTATATCACGAACATTTAATTTTTAATTTTTTAAAGTCATTATTTAGACATTTTCATTTGCTTTTTATTTTCCATATTAATACAATTATTTCCACTTTCACTCAAACTACTCTTTTTTTCAATGAACTATTACAAACTGAACTAGAATCACGTCATCAAAGCCTTTTTATGCAAAATCCTAAAAAACTACCTGCTAGTTCTCAAGATAATTGAAGTTAAAGCATTTTTTTACCCTGTCCGGATTTCTATGTCCGTTACTGTGTAGTAAAACTATTATAAATAACAAGATTATAAATTAAAATGAGTTAAAAAATAAACGTAATGGGGCGGGTTTCCAATATAAGAAATTCGCAAACAATTTTTTTTAATTATTCTAAAATGGTCTAAAAAGCAAAAAAAAAATGTTCTCTTCGAAATTTTACCTTTAACTATTACTATTCTCAGAAAAATGTTTGCTATCACATATTAAAATTTCATATAAAACGGAAAATATTTCCATTTCGAAATAAAAAGCATTAAAACTTATAATTTTTTAATTTCAACACCCTGTAAAGAAATGAAATTATGTCCATTTATGTTAAATTGGATACACTTAGAACTACAAGTCGACTAAACACTCTTTTGTTGAGTTAATAAGGAAGAAAACATGCATTTTACTAGTCAAAACCGAAAACTTTACAATTTTTTTAAAAATACAACAAATTTCCTCTCCAAAATTTTTACAAAGTATATCTTAGAATAAGCCATTATAATTAAAAAAAAATAATTTTAAGTGAAAAGTCGATAATTAAGCTTTAAAAACTAAAAAAAAAATGCTTCTAAGTTTAAGTGTGTACTTTATTTTATCCGACAGTGTAGGCACAACTTGCATTCGCGACAAAGAATTCCATTCTTTCAATTTCATCCAACATCCCTGTTTTCTTTACCACTTCTCGGAACGAAATGAGACAAAAGAAGAAATGAAACAGTAAACGTCAAAGCAAACCCAATTTTCCGTCATTCATTGAAATAACTTCGTGAAGTTAACACTGTTGTCGTGTTTTAGAATAGGTCGCGTAGTCGTAGCAGTGGGCGTCGGGCAATAACTTGTATTTGCGCTAAGTTCTTAGATTGATTTGATTTAATTTTCTAAGGATAACATGAAAATAAAGTAATTTTGCTCAAGTGTTTTTATTAAGTTGTACATGCACACACTGAACGAAAATCTTTTCGATTTATTGCGTGCCAATCAAACCAATACAAAAAGAACGAGTGGAAGTGATTTGGTTTTTTTTTTTTTAAAATAAATTTCAAGTCAATAAAAAATCGAATTATCCAATCGAGCTCACCAGATAATAAAAAAAGGAAGGGAAGCAAAGAATAAATAATTGAAGTGTTTTTCTTCATTAGTTAGTGGTGTTCATTTGTATGCGTACGTGTGTGTGTGTGGTAATAAAATAACAAAGAAACCCGACAGAACGGAATGAAATTACATCTTTGGATGCTGTGCTGTAATCATCGTCAGATTTGTGGATAAATATCGTTTTCTTCGTTTTGGACGTAAGTTTGTGCAGTCAGTTTATTTTTTTTTTTGCAATTTCCAGTGAAATTTAGAACGTTCCACTGAATAATTTGCCCTCGAAAAAGTTTCTCTTTTTCTTTCCAAAGACGACGACGACGACGACGACGAAGAGGAACACAAAAAGTTAAAAAAAAAAAAAAAAAAATTGCGGAATCCCGTCCTCCAATAGTTGTTTTTTGTTTGTTCTTTTTTTTATTCTTTTATTTTGTTGTCTTCGTTTCTGCAGGGGACACAGTGAATCAGAGATTTGCACTTAGCGCCATGAAAGGAAATATTAATCAAATATACGGGTATTATTTGTTCTAATAAGAAGATTCTATGGGTGGGCGGTGACTTCTATTTTAAGAAATGTTTCAGTGGTGGTGTTTTCGAGTCTGACCATTTTTCAATATGCAGGTCACTTTACTATCTATCTACCTGAGTAGATTCAGGCATCACAAGAAAAACTATACGAGTAGTTACATCATCTGAATTTGACCCGATGCAACGTACAGTGTTTTCCACTTCTAATCGGACACTGAAAACAAAAATGTTTGAAAGTACAGTTAAGTCTCACTTATGTACAGCTATGGCCAAAATAATGGCAACACTTACTACTTTTCTTTAGTATTGTATGTAGCGGTACTCCTGTTGGATTTTAGGAAAGCAACGCACTAAAATGTTACGGTAAACTTGTTGGCAACACATTATTGTGTAAAAGCATGCAAATAAGAAGAAAACACACGATCAGAGCAATTATTCTGTGACAAGGTACTATATTAGCTTGTCAAAAAAATAGCAACACGTAAAATTAAATTTAAAAGGAACCGGGCAGAGCAAAGCATTGCTCGGAAACTGAGCGAGAAACCATTTTGGCTCTACGCAATCAAAGCCAATCGATCCGATGTATTGCAAAATCACTCGGATGTTCCCAAGGATGGTTTTTAATACTCTACCACCAAAGACAAAACAGCGTTAATAAGGAAAGCCAAAGCGAAACCTTTCATGTCGTCTAGAGAATTAAAACGCGAAGCAGGACTTGAAGTGAGTGCCAGGACAATTCCCGGAACTCTGGTGGATACAAAGTTGTACACTCGAGCTCCGCGGAAAGTGCCACTGCTGAATAAAATACACACCCAGAAACGCATTGCCTTTGCCAAACTCTACCACGTGCCACACGATCCCCTTGAGGCAGCGAAGCACTGGAGAAACGTGCTTTAGAGCGACGAAACTAAGATTAAGCTCTGGAATGTATGGTAAGCACTTTGTTCGTCGCCAAGCAGGTGAAGAATGCAATCCAGGGTACACAAAACCTACTGTGAGGCATGGAGGTGTTAGTGTAATGATATGGAGTTGTTTTTCTTGATGGAGCGTAGGTCCGGTTTACCTCATCGAAGGCATAATGACCAAAGAAAAGTATGTAGACATACTACAGAATGTCATGCTTCCATGGACCGAAGAAAATATTCCGCTAAAATGGCGCTTTTAGCAAGAGAACCACCTCAAGCATTCAACAAAACTGCAAAATGGCGTCGATGTTTTGCAGTTTGAAGATAATAAACACTAACCCTCAAAAAAGCAAGATCTTTGGAGAATCGTCCAGGAGTTTGGGCTTCAATACCTTTGGATAAATGACGCAAATTAGTCGATTCTATGAAGAACAGAATCGATTCTGTTATTAGAAATAAGGGTTTGGTGACTAAATTCTAAATTTTCTTTTAAAAATATACTAATTATCTGAACGTTTTTCTATGTTATTACTTGGTGTTACTATTTTTTTGTCCAGCCAATTACGCTATCTGAAGCACAATACTTAAGACTGATAGAATATACTTTCAACTATATAACTAATTGTACATAGGATATGTTGTAAACATATTTGTCAGTACGTTGAAATTAAACACGTTTCAAAAATCCCAATGAAATAGAAGTTATCTTTACTACTGATGAAAAATAATAAGTGTTATTATTTTGGCCATACCTGTTTTTAACTCTGGAATATTTCTGAACCTCGTTGGTGCTAGCAGACGCCCCAATTCTTCCCATAAATGCTCAAACACATTCAAGGCTGGGGACTGTGCCATGACCTTACTCTACCACATATGTGGTACGTTTAGGGTCATTGTCCGGGTAGAATACAAAAGTAGATTCCCTACAACATAACTGGGCATACCATAACCCCCAAACCATCACTGAGCCGCCACCATGTTTTAAAGTGAACTAGGTAAGGTTGATGTGGCTGTCAGCAAAAACCCAACACACTTACACCAGTAATAGGTCCATTGTGATACCACATGGGTTTGGGCTGCGTCCTCTAGCCTACTCGTTGAACCATTTGGAGCTTCTTATGAAACGTAGAAGGTCCCTAACGTCTCATTTATTCAGATCATTTAGGTCGTTGAAACATAAGGCTCCTAAGTGGAGTTTCCTTCTTTGGGAGAGAGCTGGGCAGGTGCAAAGTAGGTGAAAAATAGTCTCCTCCTCCTCCTCGCCCATGCAGCTGCTGCAGAAGTCGTTTGAGAAGACACCAAGCCTTGTTGCATGTTTGCCTATTAGACAGTGTCCAGTTTTGACATCTATAACAGAGCTAATATGGTTTCTATTGAGAGAAATCAAATTCCTAGAGCGTTTCAGATCCAGGATAGGCCAAATCTGTTTTGTCGCTAGACAAGTTGTACCACTTGTCCACCTAGAATTTGTCTTTTCAATAGCATCCAGCTTTCATTTATGTTTGCATGTAGCAATAGGCATACCCAGTGAACTTTTGCCTGGAAAGATGGGTATTTTTGTTCCATGTCTGGCAAGTTTGTCAGCCTTGCAATTTCCTGGAATATCCCTATACCTCGGCACCCAAATTAGGTGAATATTAAACAGCTTCGCCATCTTTATAAGAGACGATCGGCAGTCTGGAGCTGCTATAGAATTTATTGAGGCTGATTCCAAGGATTTGATTACTGCCTGGCTGTCTGAAAAGATGCGGATATCAACGGTCGATATCACGTTTTTCTTTAGCCAAGACAAGACTTCTCTTATTGCCATTATTTCCGCCTGGAACACGCTACAGTGGTTTGGGAGACGTAGGTGTGTATGTTTGAATCGGGTATGCTTATGTGAGCATTTTTTATTAGCTTTTCGCCACACGTACATTTTTCCATCTGACCTTATGATGTGCTAGGTGTTTAATGTTATCCTGTAATAAGATATTCCCTAGCAAACTTTAAGCTATCTTTTCGGTTTTTCTCACGTATGTATGGTTTTTGTCGGGCTTTTTTCGTTTCTTTGATAAAAACTTCAAGAGTTCCGGAAGATAAGAAAGCATTTTCCTTGATTTTCCTGACCAAAATCTCATCGTAGCTCACCAATTTTCGTCCTCGTCGTTTTCTTGTCAAATCTAATTTCATATTTGAACCTAGAAGTGATGTCGTCTACTGTTGAATGACTTCGTTGAACAATTTTTTTTTATCACTTTCGTGATGTGATAAAACCAAATTCCTTATCTCAACGGATGTCTGCGGACCTTTTGCTTCCATGCTGATCTGCATCAAGTCACCACTTACTTCAGTTATTCAGTGTTTCAATTTCTAACTGCATTTTTCCAAAATACATAAAATATTGTCCATAATGCATAAGAACTATCCTATTAAGTGTGTGGGGTGAAAAACTCGCATTGTTTTAGTTTTGTTATTTTTTTTATGATATTACTAGAAATGTGATTTTTTCCATTGTAAATTAAATTTTTCTTCTTAATTGAAATTATACTATTGATTAATAAATTAAAAATAAAACTTCTTACATTTTTTCCGAGAAAATGGATATCAATCGTTTTTATTTTCAGCGTCTGATTAGTTGTGAGAGTCACTGTACCTGTACAGAAGAACATTTTCTTTAAGCATTCCGCCACGTGTGCACTTGCACTGTTCGTATAGAAATAGCGGAGTGAAGTGCTCAGTTTATTATTATAAAATGTTTGTTTATATTGATTGGAAATTCAAGTATTCTGAACTCGGGATTCCGGGAAAAATTCAGAACGATCAAGGGAATTGAACTAGTTACTAATAAAATAGTGCACGACTGGGTCGCATATACCTGCAAGAATGTATTTATTTTGTTTAATCAGATTTAAAATTTAAAATAAAATAAAAACAAAAGAGTTTCCAAAAATTGGTAATCCATAATCTGGTATATATGTCAAATATGGTTCAAATATTGATTTCAAACGAAATCGGTGGAATCATAGCCGAGAAATAGTAAATTTTTAGAACTCTTTTAATAAGCAAAGTACCGTTAAACGTATTTTGTAAAAAAAAAAAAAAAAACTGGTACGCCATCTGGTGGCAAAAAGTTTCAGGAATTTATTCACAAAATTGAAAATACAAGTTTATTCTTGATAATCGATATTGTCCCCTTCAAAGTACTCTCCATTGACTGAAACGCACTTGATCCAAATGATTCTCGAAACATTTTTTATAGTCGGATTTTGGTATAGCCATCTCTCGGCTGCTAAAACGCGTTCTTCGGAGCGGTTTTTTGAGTCGATCGAACGGGAAGTAATCGCACGGAGCCAAATCAGGCGAATTCGGTGGCTGTTGGATGGTATTCGTACTGTTCTTGGTCAAAAACTCACGAATAAGGATGGCATTGTGCTACGGTGCGTTACCGTTGTGCAAAACTCACGAGTTGTTTGCCCACAAATCCGGTCTTTTTTGGCGAATTGTTTCATACAAATCTCTCATAACGCTCAAATAATAAACCTTGTTGACTGTCTGATCTTGTGGCAAAAATTCATGATGCACAACACCGTTGTAATCCATGAAAACCGTGATCATCGACGTGGTTTTTTCGGTCTTGGCTGATTCACTCGCCTGATGCCTGGATTCCGTTTCGTGCGTTTGATGAATGTTGGGTCAGATTCAGCCGCTAAAATCATGTCTTTCGCGTAAAATTTGTTTTTGCATGAAATTCAGGTCTTTCAGCACCAGCTTTGCAACGACACGTCTGAAGTCCATATCTTTTATCTAAATGTCTTGAATGGATCCATAAGCAATGTTCAAGGCCTCTACCAGTTTTCTGATGGTCAATTTACATTTCTTTGATTTTATTGATGTTTTCGTCGGTTTTCGATGTCGACGGCCTACCACTGCGTTCGTTATCCTCGACGGACTTACGACCACTTTTGAAGCGTTTGTGGCACGCATAAACGTTTGTTATCGATAGAGTATCGTTGCCGAAACACTTCTCCAAACATTTCCAAAGTCTTCGCACCGTTGAATCCGTTTTTAACACAACATGTGATGCAAACTCGTTGTTGCAAAGTTGATACCATTTTTAAGATCTTAAAAATTCGAAAACACACACGGAGGCAGATGTACTCTCGACAACGTAGCTTTTACAAATGTCAAGCTACGACGTTAAATTTTGGAGGGAATATTAACGACAGATGTGTCAACCTTTTCTCTGTTGGTACGACTTTACAGGTTCTCAGAAAAATGAAAACCAATCCCCCGCACGATCCTTCTAAGTCTTCTGCTCATCGTTACAAGCTTTGACAGTAATCCAATGGCAAAACGGTGATACCAGCGTTCATTTAAAGTGACACTTGCCACCAGGGCCTTTCAAGTTTTTCCTTGCTACTTGTCAGAACCTAATTTAAGTATCTTATCTCATTTATTTACTCCTGCAACCACATTGAATACCCATCTGTTTCTATTAATTTTTTTTTATCATTCTTCATTGTATTAGATCTATTATTAATCAGTGAAACGACCGGTATGTGCATTTTTAAAATGCTCTTATTCCTGAATATAGCATCACGTTCTGATGCTATAAATAAATTATTATCTCTACTGAAAGAATTTCTACTCTAATATTTGCTAAGAGTGTTTGCAGTATGAAGGCATGTATTTAGAAATCTTGGTATGTGGTCGTACGGAATTTATCTACTAATAATAAAGTGACACTTTTCCTGTTGTTGCCTATCTATCTCGCTCACTCTCGAGTAATAGTCGATTTCAGAAATTTATGAAATCTTCACGATAAGACAAATTCATGACACAAAATGTCATACCCAAAGTACTTATCATCGACTACTGTCAGATGTCCTAATGGACTTTCTGCAGCTTCATGTTAGGTAATTGGATTAAAATCCCCTCCCAAAGAAAAATCAATTTTGATGAGTCCTCTTCGATTTCCGAGAATCACCAATCTTTGCCGAATCTTTCCACTCAATGTGCCGAAAGACATCTAAAAACAAGGCAAACACTTCAGACATAGTGATTTATGATTTTACTAACGACAAGCAAAAGGTATAGACAAGTAAAATCGCTTACATTTTTATTACCAGCTTTATTGACGTCCACTTTGTTTGATTGTTTGACTGAGCGAAATTATCTTCTGCACATGTACTACTTGGGTTTGTTTATTCTCAATTTAACTTCATTTCCATTTATTAATTAACATCAATAAAAATAAGAATAAAACACGACAAAGCATTGTTTCAACCGCAGACCACTCGTCGACGTCTACACTTTGAACTGTCCTTTGGTCGCAACAAAACTTTCATTGCCTCCATGAATGTATTATTGTCGGTATATATGCAGGCATTCGCCAAACGTGATAAAAGTCAGCTACCAAACAAATGACTGTTGGAATTTATAAAATCGTACGCATCACTTGTCGACACTAATTGAATACAAAATAGTGACAGTCAATGTAACACGGGGGCTAACAGTGACACAGACTGAGAGTTATCGTTGGGAATGTGGAAGTTGTCAGTTGTGTCAATACGTACGAGTATCTATACCCGAACAGTGTAAAGCCATATAAAAATGACTCAAGTAATCGTGTGTCTTGGCTTTTGTATCTATTCATTTATATTGTTACATTACCAGTATGCAACAACAGGTAGTCGATATTTTTATTATATTTTTGACAGCGGAAATGATGTCATGATGTCATGAGCAGATTTTGACATTTCTATGCGTTTTTTCTGTGTAATTTTGCAGCAAATTTAGCCTTAATCGGTGTTTAGCAGATTTAATGCCGCTTAACAGTGTAGTAAGTGTGAAAAGAAATTATATTCTATTGTACACATGCTGAAGGGATGTCGTAGATTGGAAATCTCTCATGCCAACCATGTGTCATTTGAATAAATCCAACACTTAATGGGAGATTTCGAAATGTTTCAGTACGTGACTTCTATTGAATCACGAAGCAATATGATTGTTCGAAAGGCAAAACAGCAGAAAATACGTATATCTACCATTTGAGTATGTGTTCGACGTGCTGAATAGTTCGCATAATAAGGATGAACATTGAAATGAACGAATGAGAGAAAAATAATCTGCACATTATGCAGAATATCAAGGACGAGGCAACTATCCTTCCTTGATGCTTAAAGTGCTGCCACTTTGTTCAAAATTGTACTCGTATGTTTGAAGAAATGAAAGGCAAACATATTAAAAAGGTCACTCTTAGGTCTTATTCCGGGGGACTCCCTGTACTTTTAGAATTTTCAAGTACTGATTAATGACTATTGTAGTTTGCAATCTTTCATTAAAAATACTTTAAAATAATAAAAACAAATAATATTTATATAAACGCTGATAATAATTACTAATTTTAGAAATGAACTCAACGTCTGACGGGAACTGATTAGAAATTTACAGCGGCTCTTTTTTAAACAATGGGTAGGCGATAAACTGCAGTAATTCACACTTATAGCCGTGTCACCTCTAAAATTGAGTAATAAGCCCGAACAATGCATCCAAAGCAGCCTTTTTACTGTGGATAAGACCCACAAAAAACCGTTACTGGCTATGCAGTAAATTGTTCTTGCTTGCTGTATATAAAGTTACAGAAAAACACTCGCCTTTAGTCACCTTATTTGTTTCTGGTGAGCATTGTTATCCAATTACCTTCTTAGATCACAGAAAAAGAGATTGGCAAGTAGTTATTCAATATTTTTGATTTCAAATCCTTATCTGCCGCGTTGGGCGCTAAATTAATTTTCGAATAATTTGACATCCTTCTCTTTTGATCGTATAACTCCCGATCACGGCTCGTTCTTCTCTGTAGTGCCTCTTGTGCTAGTGTTTATTTACTTTCCGTACTTTTCTGCCAACAAAAAAAATGGTACACGGGTTGATTGAAAATAGCTGAGGAAAAACCAAACGGGCTGGTCATTCACCTTCTTCCAAGCACTGAGCTGTTGCCTAAGCAGCTTACAAATGGTTGTGTTACCGGGCTCAATATTCTATCTTGAGTGGCAGGCCACTTTAGAGTGGAAGACAATGAAGAAGCCGACAAACTGACAAAAAAGAGGGATGGTCATATGCAACGACCAGAACTCTTTTAGGAGGACATGGCTGCTGGGATAGCTACGAAATGAAAAGAACTGAGATATGAAGAGTTCTCTCACACTGATGCAAGCGAAGATATTCCTTGATAAGGTTTACGCAAAAAAGATCTACAGTTTGTATCAGCTTAAGCAAAAATAGACTATGAATGTTAATGGGGTTCCTTACTTCTGTTGGCATACATTACAAAGAAAAGACCATACGGAGAAGCGCAGTACATGCAATTGATGATTTGCTACAGAATAAGTCTGACGAAATAGGCGAGATACCTCCTGATCAAAAAGTACCCGGAATTTTCCCATTCAAACAAACCGCGCTTGAGATATTTTGAGAGATCAAAAGCTTTTTTTTTTTTTAGGTTGGTACATCTGTCATCTGGCGCTCAAATATCTGTTAAAGCGCTATTTGTCGGGAGTTTGTGCGTGATAGCTTTGTAAACAAGTCAGTGTTTGTTGTGTTCTGCGAATTTCGCTGAATTTGTTGCAGAAACAGCGTAGCATTGATGTCGCTAAAGAAATGCTTTCTTTGGGCTAAAATGTTATCGATGGCATCATTACCGATGAAGAGACATGGGTCTATGAAAATGACATCGAAACTAACCAACAATCATCGGAATGTCGTTTCTCAGACGAGCCAAAACCCAAAAAACCACGACAGAGTCGATCAAGGCTTTGTTGACCGTTTTCTTTGATTGCTGTGGTGTGGTCTACTCTGAATTTCTTCCGCCAGGCCAGACAGTAAATAAGGAGTATTATGTGAGCGTATTAAAGCGTTTGAGGGAGAATGCTTGACACAACTCGTGGTTTCTGCACCACAACAACGCACCGGCTCACACATCCCATCTTAGGTGATCAAATAGTCATTTGATCACCTAACATGGCTCCTTGTGACTTTTTCCTATTCCCACGACTCAAGTTACCACTTCGCGGAAAGTGTTTTGAGACGATTGAGGCGATAAAGGATAATTCGCAGAAAGAGCTGAAGGTGATTCCAAAATCGACCTATGAAAAGTCTTTTGAAGATTGGAGGAAGCGTTCGAATATGTGTATTGCTTGCAATGGAGATTACTTTGAAGGGAATAAAATGAATATCGTTGAATAATTGAACCGTTTTCGTTTTATTGAAGAATTTCGGCTACTTTTAGATCAGAAGGTATGTAGGTTCCCTATGCTAAGAGGAAACAGACTGAAAAATGTGATTTAATCTGAAAACTCCTCAGCTAGCTTTCATTGTCCTATTCGTTTAGTTTGGCAGGTAATACATCAAAGACGGCATTCCTGATGACATGCTGAAAATGTTTACATTGATCTGCTTTCTCAAGAGGTTATGGGACATTCGATGTATGATACAAAATCATTGGCAGTCTCTTGCGATTGCATTTGTCCGATATACTTCTTGGATTTTGTTGCGTTCATAAATCAAAAAACGGTCCGACTCAATACTAAAGTATTAACTTACGTCGATCGCAATGTGATCCAAGTCAATGTTTTTCGTGTCAAGTTTTGTATCCCTATGGCAAAGTAGGAAAGCTACATACGTAGGGGCTAACAAAAGTTCTTCAGCCGATAGATCCATATTTCAAAACAGCTTTCAAAATCCTCTTTTTGGAGCTTTTCGATTTCGACATTGACTGCACAAATAATATCCGCATTAGATGTGAAGATTTTTCTCCTCAAATCTTTTTTTATTTTCGGAAACAGCCAAAGTCACACAGGGGCAGATCTGGAGAATAAGGTGCTGGGCGAATTTCATTGATGTCCGAGAGCGCGAGAAAGTTATTGGTTTTTTCAGCAGTGTGCTCAGGCGCATTGTCGGTGTCCTCCTCTTTTTGTTGATGTCCTAGTAAATTTTGGAAAACTTGTGGTAAGCAAGTTTCAGTATACCAATTAGCAGTGACTGTCTGACCAGTTTTAAACGGGATGACGGCGACCATTTTCGCCCTGGTGAAGTACATCGATATCATAACTTTTGTCACTCACTTTTGTTGTTTGACCTTTACTGGAGGATTTGCACCTTCTGTGCTCCATACCATGGACTGCTGTTTGGTTGCCTGGTCGTACTTGTAAAATCAAGATTCATCACCTGTAACGATCTTATTGAAACAGCTTGACTCTCCATTTTCAAACTTATCCAGGAAATATTAAGCAAAACGAACACGAGTCTCTTTTGAGTTGACTTCGAAATCCGAAGAGAATGGCAAAACGAATTTTTTCCTGTGTTGGCGGTGGAACTTCAACCGAGCTTACGACACTAATTTTTCTCTTTTTCGTCTCCATTATTCTGAAATTTAGTAGTAAATATTGCTAGATTATAAGCTACAGAAATGCATTTTTTTTTTTTTGCAAAATCTACTAAATTGACACCAACTAAGCGAACTTTTGTTAGTCCCTACGTTTCTGTACACCAATAGCAATAGAAAATGTATCTTTTTTTTAAAATTTCACCCCAAACTTTAATCCAAAAGGTTACACATTCGTTGAAAAATTCTTCGACACACTGTCTATGATTCTTTGTACGCGATAAACTTGTTTGCCTTCACTTTTCCATTTATATACATACTAACATCTTCTATCATTATACTACGAGAATCTACTAATACCCTCTCTCATGCAAGCAATGACGAACGAAAGTGTAAAAGTGCATAAAGCTCATTAGACTCGAATGCACTTCACTGGCACTAGATACGTGTTGGTAGAACTTGATTTTCTGGATTTCCTTCTACTGCGGTTTGATGCTGACGCTGATACTAATTTGATTAAAAAAAAAAAACACAGATAAACACATATACATCAGCGCATAGTTCGGTCTGGAGGTCTCCAGATTGTTGTGGTTGGCTTGAGAGTTCATTCGTTTATACGGCTACAATAGGGAATTTTTTTTTTTCTTCATCAGAATAGAATTGAAGACCAATTTGTGGTTTTAATTGAAATTGATATTTTCTACTTCTTGTTGTTGTTGTTGTCTCTGTGTATCCCATGAAAGAGTAAAAAGTGATGATGGTATTAGTCTGTTATTCTTGCATAAGGCTTTATTTATCTACGTACGTATCTTCTTCTCCTTATCCTCTTTTTCATTCTTCGTCAGTATTAATTACCACCAACGAGTTATTTTTTGTAAAAATCCTTTATACCGAGTTTTCTAAATGAAACAATGGATGTCCTTCCCGTTGACAGTTTAACGTTCTCTTATTTACATTTGAAAACAAAAAAAAGGATTTTTGCATTCCTTTTTTGCCTGACAACTACGATGACAGATTTTTTTTTCATGCGGAATTAATTAAAGTGGAAGCCATTGAAGCGAGTCTATGTAGTGTTGGATTAATTCCGCCGGGAATTGAAGAGAGGATGGTATAATGATGATGGTAATGCTTAGCTTGGAGTGCTAAAATCAGTACGTACTGTGCAATATGAAGAGGACATGTTGTTATATTTACATATATTTATTTATGGCAGCACTTCAAAGTTAAATAAAGGGCACGGCTGGTCGCACGTACTTGCTCTGTATTGAGAGAGGGCTGTGTCAGAAAGAGGGGACAAAATTTGCATTTTCGAAAAATCAGTTATCCAAAATTTTTTAGCGAAAAACGCAGTCTTATTGCAAAAATCCATATCACGTCAGATACGAATTTTTATCGAAATCGTAAGGGGCCGCTTTCATGTTTTGAAAATCGGCCTTTAAGTAAAGCACTGTTAATTTTTAGGTCAGAATGAAAATTTCGATTTCGCCTTGAACTCTCATCACACAGACCCCAAGACTGAAGTTTGAAGAAAATCCTTAAAGGCGGTTAAGCTGTAGCCAGTGGTATGTAGACGGACAGAATTATGTGGACCCACTGTTATAGTAGTGCCAAAATTGATGAAAATTTCGAGATCGAATTTGTTCACGAAAACAGTACTTTATAGTGCACTTTATAGGAGCAAGAAAAAAATTCGTGGGTTTTCGAAAAATGTATTACATTTGCCCACCTATTTGGTGCGTAGTTTTGGTTGTCGTCCTTGACGAATTGTCTTCAAGTTCACGATGGAAATCATCTCGAGATCCAGACTCCGAATCAAATGAAAATCAGAAGGTGCTAGGTCTGGTGAATAGGGAGGGTGAAACATTTTTTTCCCAATCAAATTCCTCTTGTCGAACGTTGTCTTGGTGGAATAAAACACCTCTGCGATTGACAAGATCTGGGACTCTTTGTTCAAATGCTCTTCTGTAGATTCCAGCTGTGATCGTCTGCCCAAAATGTGATACTTCCCTAGCATTCCACCATATGCACAATAACACCTTAAGTGAGTGAAGTCCAAAGGCCATCCTGTTCTATCTTCTGAGCTAAGCCATTGATGACGACTCTTTATTTTGTTGTTTCATCTCCCATAACGATCCGTTTCACCTGTTGACCCACCGGCAACAGTGAAGTACCGGAATAGAACAGTTTATGAGGCACCCATTTTCCTAGCTCAAAGTGACGATGTGGGTGGTCACATGGCTTACATGGAGTTCTCTGGCAAGTTCTCTCACCATTATGGTGGGATTTCTCTCGACTGTAGACTTCAAGAGCTCGTCATTTAACTCTTTTGGTTTACTGGTTCGGGGTTCGTCTTTCAGTTCAAAATTGCCACTTCTAAATCTTCACTAACGCTTCACTTGCGTTTTTATTTTTTTTTTTTGGAATTGAAATAACCGAATGTGCTCGTCTAATTTAATTAATGGAAATTAAAATACTACAATTGACGTTAACACTACCAAATTTGCACAAGAAATGGCAAATTCATTAAGAAAACGAAACTCATTTACAGTTTTAGCAACAGACTTGTTTTGACATGTTTGCAACGGGCGCAAAATTAGATAAAAAAATGCGCATTACTTATGTTACAACTTGGTTTTTTTTTTTTTAGATATTTTTAATGAACAGTAATGAATTTAACACGGTATCTGTCTGTCTGACCCTCAGAATCATTAGATCTAGAAATTTGAAGTATAGTATGAGGTGAACCGACAATAATTAGGAAAACAAATGGTAGAACATATTTCTTTTCGGGCCCCAATCTGTGTGTCTCTTTTCTATGGCTTCTCCATTTTCCACAAACAAAAAAACCTCTAATCAACAAAATTTGTTTCATAATTGCGATTTCATCAAGAGTGATGAACTTCTACAAACTTAAGCATGTTCTTATTATCTGCAGACCCTCCCTAAGAAATTTAGGAAAACAGTAGTAAAAACTTTATGGAAATCGGTTCAGGCGTTCGTTCGTAGACTATCTACTTAATTTTACTCGTATATCGTTAGCAATTTGCAAATGCACTTTTTTTTTTTTAATGTTTCACATGGTTAATCTTCGAGTAATTTCATTTTGACAGATTAGTCATTTTAAAAAAAAATAGTCATTTATAAAAATTATATTTCACCGCGATGATCTTTACATATAAAACGACACTGGTAAGGCAACTACTTTAGCTCCCTTTGTTGTTCTTAATAAAGCGCTGTAATTTTTCAAATTTGTCTACAACAAATTGATATGGGTTGTGTCCTTTGCTGCATCGGCTGTGTCCTCGCTATTTTTGTTGTTGCTTTTCTTATACTATTTTTGACAGCACGAACACAAACCATAATCTGGCTGACAAGTCCATTAGCAATGGTTTTTTTTTTGCTAGCAGATGTCTAGTATTTTTAATGTATCTAAATAAAATCAATAGGATGAAACATGACGCAATTGTTATTTTATTCAACAGAAAATCAAAAGGAAGCATAACTATATAACATAAAAGTATGGATCACCTCATTTTCTCTTTGAATTAATTTTGCGAACAATTGAATTGTTACTACCACTTCTGCTTCCACGCTTGGCGAGTGTTATTGTTTCTTCTTCCATTGCCTGTTAATCTTATTATGCAATATTTTATGAAAATTATATGGTAATCATTGTGCAAGTGGGCGGAATCCAAATGCAATTCAAAGTGGAGTAGCTGTAGATACGAGTACATGTAATTTATGCCTCATACGAAAGAAGAAAACACAATCGAATGGAATAATTTCCCGTGGTCGAGGTAAAATGCGATGAAGCATGTAGCTTCCTTAGTAATTTTGATCTGGATTTAAAAAAAAAGACAAACATGATTAGAGGCAGTAATTACTGCTGGTATAGAATAATAATTGACATGAAGTGTGAAGGTATTTGGGTTTTAGAAAGAGAAAGAATTGCTTATTGCCTAAAATTTGTATATAAATGCATGGTTGACGCTAAGTAAAGTTCATAGCTTGGTCGACTAATAGTAGTTTGTGATGATTCGGTTTAGCTTTATATCTTCCGCTACCCACGCCTGTATTTCTCGGGGCCCTAATTTAACACATTAATCGATGGAAGTAGTGAAACGGCTGCCTGTTTTATATGATACGTACGAAAACAGAGATGCTTCAGAAATACATGAAAACCTCTCGCATTGCTCTCCTCTATATTTTTACCCTTAAACTTCACTAGAGTTACATAGATTGCACAGAGTCCTAGTCCTATTCACAAAACCAATTGGAGTTTCTAATTCAGTGCATCTGCATTTGCCAGGTCACTAAAGTTACCAGTTATCGAAAAAGAAAGATAACTAATAAGTAGGTGAAGTTGAGTTGTTTATTCCTTCACATCACCATTAAAATTCATTTAGGAAAAGACAGCATGTTGTTATTTTTGCCTGTGAGACAATGTCATGTGGATGACCTTGTGTATAATTATTAATGAGATCCAGCTGATATGACACTTGACCCCACTTGCCTTACCGTGTAAGTTATGAGGGCAAGGTGAAAAGTTCTCGGCCTGACAATAAAAGACTGCGATTTTCAGTTAATCTCACTTGACTTCAACACATTTGGTCCAGCGTTTTTCCAACATCAGTATTCCTTCTCATCTACGGCCCTCTCAACTTCTGCATTGGATGCGAAGCGCTTCCCAGAAACAAATTTCTTTAAGTTTGGGAACAGATGGAAGTCTGAGGATGCCGAATCAGGTGAACAGGGGGGGATGGCAGAGCAAATCCTGCAGTTTTCCCATCGCCAACGCACACTTGTGGACAGGTGCATTGTCCTGGTGAAAGATGATTTTTTTTCTTCTTCAAGCCAGGCCTCTTCTCGCGAATTTTGGCATCCAGCTGGTCAAGAAGGTTGGAGTAATATTCGCCTGTAATTGTTCTGCCTTTCTCAAGGTAATCAATTAACAGGATCCCTTTCGCATCCCAAAACACACTGGCCATGACCTTCCCGGCAGATGCGATCGACTTCGCTTTCTTTGGCACTGAAATACCGGCTTCCACCCACTGCTTTGACTGCTGTTTCGTTTCTGGCGTGTAGTGGTGGACCCATGTCTGCTTCATAGTGACAAATCGCCGCACAAAATCGGTCAGATTCCTATTGAATCGGCCAAAGATTGCCGCGAAAATCGTTTGCGCATTTGCTTTTGATCGGCATTCAGCAAATACGGCACCCATCTTGCGCAGAGCTTTCGCATCCCTAAGTTTTTATGCAAGATGTTTCGCACCCTCTCTTCCGATATACACACAGCCTCAGCTATCTCACTCACCTTCACTCGCCTATTGTCCAACAAGATATCATGCACTTTTTCGATGTTTTCGGGTGTGGTTGCGATTTTTGACCGTTCTTCATGTGGGTCATCTTCGAGGGACGTGCGACCACGTTTAAATTCACCTGCACACTTTTTAACGGTTGACATAGAAGGAGCAGTCCCCGTATACTTTTGTCAACTTTGAATAAATTTCTTTAGGGGTTAACCCATCCAAAACGAAGAATTTTATCACCGCATGATATTCAAGTTTATACATTTTAACGAAAAACACGCAAGACGTCTACTGCAAAAATTCGTGTAAAGAAAATACTTGAGAAAACAAGTTGAAACTTGTCATATGAACTAATGAGAACTACACCCATGCAGGAAACATAAATTTTTGCTGATTGGAACGCCATCTCTGTGTCAGGCCGAAAACTGTTCACCTTGCCCTCGTATGTTGATTGCACAAACATTTTTTTTTTTTTTTTTGTTATAACCTCTAATCAAGCTCCGAAACATAAACATGAATACTTCACGAAGCCTATAGCAAGCACCAGCTTTGGTGTAATGGTTGGAGAAACTTAGATTTTATTCGTTTCTATTCTGGGCACTAGTTTCTCTGGTTTTCTGTTCGCCAATGGAACTTAAACATGCACCGTTCGAGTTACAACCAAGCACACTACACTGTGAAAGTTGCAAGAGATTTACAGATTTCCCCACTTCGGAAGAATCTGTACTATGGCCCAGCTCATAGTATCCTTGAATGTTGAACCATTCCATCAACACTTTAAAAGATGACGACAATTTAAAGCAACTGCAAATTTAAACTTTTCGATGATAATCTGGTAAAATTAGATGCATTGAATGCTACGTTCAATCAAAATGATGAGAATACCTTAATAACGAAATAAGAAGCGTCGCTATGTCTGTCTGTTTCTGAGAAGCGGAGGGAACCACTGAATAGATTTTGATGCAACTCGCATTATATCCTATAGCTACTCGTGTTGTATCTTTAGGAAGCCGATCAGTGAACATAAATGGGCAGCAAATCGTGGAAAAATGTGTGCTGTTGAACGTAAATTTTAAGGCGCTGGCAAGACTATATGGAGATAATGGATCCGGACCAGCACTAAAATTTAATCTAAGTCCTTCGAATTTACACCAAACAGGACAATATAAGGCTTTAGTTCATACACTGATCATCATCTATCCTTCCATAGATGTCACTGTTGCTGTAAAAGCTACCATCTGGCGGTCTTCGATTGATTTCCGTAACACAATGTTCGCGTCTCATTATTAGTCCAATTACAACCTTTATATTTATTTTTGTCAATCTCTATGTTTTGTCATCGCAAAATGAATTTCGCGGATCTCGTAAGTTGTTGTTGAATGGGGAAAATAAAATATTTCACTTTGAAATGACTTTTTGAAATTTCTTGAAGGAGCGCCATCTAGCGTATGCTAGAAAACTTAATAGTTCGTAGTGTTTACACGTGGTAGCCTACACCAAAATATAGTCTACGCTACCTACATGTTTGCTCTGGTCCAGCTAGTGTTCAAAGCGTTTACACCCATGGCATTTGTATAATACTATACCTGGTTTATCTATCTCTTTTTTTAGTTCTACAAAAATCCGATGGGGGGCAATACACCCCAGGCCAACAATTAACTCTTAAATAGCCCTTTCAGTAACTAACAAATTACGCCTTAGGTACTCCACTGTAGGTACCATTCAGTGCCTAGAACAAAATATCTCAAAACTACGTGTAGTGTCGCAAACAGTTCGCGAACGTGCGACTTTAAATTTAAATTTAATCAAATATAGGAATTCTAGGCACGCACAAGCTATATCTCTCTCCACCATCGCAGCCATCATTATTTGAAATGGCGTCTAATATCGTTCATTGCCTATAAATACAGCGCTCCCCAACAATAATAAACTTTGACTTCCAAATGTGGGAAGTCAATCGAAATGGTCCACAGTTCCAAAGCTAGCTAGTCCAAGTCAATTGCAACCCATGTTACGAGTAAGTTTTCTTGTAAGAGGAAATCTAAACAATCGTAAATCTCCACAGACACCCATTGGTTTCGATTTAAACCATCCCGATAATTCGGGATGTAGTAGATGAATCTAAAAATAGTTTTAGGTTAAATGGTTTCAATTACGTCCCGGTAAATGTGTAGTACGAGACTAAAAATAAATTTTGTTTTTTCTTCAAAAAGACCATCTCCGGGATCAGAATTAATTTAACTCAATTAGCTCTTCAAATTGTTCCAAAAATTATAAGTAAACAATCAGTGTACGAGTAAGGTCTTTGTCACCATCTGCGACGTGAAAATTGAAAGAAAACAAATTTTGCTTACTTCATCGTTCACCGCAAAGACCACTATAAACTCACAGTCATTGTAAGAATAAGTTCAACAAACCGTTTACTTACTCGTACTTGTTGTTGACGATTGCAAAATTGGCTTTATTTCCAAACGAATGAAGGAAAAAAAACTTCAAAAAAATGAAGAAAGTGTGCCACCACGGCAATGACGGAGGAGACGACAACGATGTAGTAGTGGTATTATGGAAATTTCTGCCTTGTGGCCAGTTTTTGTTGTTGGTGCTGCTGGTGGCCGGTACATTATTTTTTTTAAACCGCAAAACTTCTGGCTAATTTGCGATTTGCATAAATCCCATTTCTTGTGGTTAAATATAATTAACACCGTATTCAGGGGAACGATATGGAAGAAGACAGTAGGAGTAAGATGAGCTGCCTGTCGCGTAAATTTATTCATTTGTTGCAAAATGGGAAATAAAGTTCGATGAAAGAAACTTTAAACTTTCAGTTTTTCAATGTTTTCATTGGAAATTTAAGATCCGAAACATGTACCATAGAAATATAATGACGCCCGTGCAAATTTACTGCGAGCAGAGTTCATAGACACTTACGCAAGGTCGCATTCGGTGATGTCACTTTTTCATGACGGTGGTTGTGATTTAGAAACCAAAGTTTCTTGAGTACACCGTGGCGCTGGGAGTTCACGTAAATCAGCCGTTGAATACCTACATTTGTAATAAGATCACTAGATAGATAGGCAAGTAGATGACAACCACTTTACCTGTAAATAGACCATTAAATTGAAACCCCGAAAATTCGCTAGTCCATCGAAAAGGAGTCTGTTGGTCTTTAACGTTTTGATAATTAGAACAAAATTCTCACTTGGCGCCACTGAGTGCTTAATTCTATTTAATTTGTCCATAGTTGGACGGATTCGTACTTCCAGCACAAATGAATATATTCCCCCTCTGAGGATTGTATTACAGACTCATATTGAGTAGACACAAATTATCGATTCAATTAAAGGAACTGGCAAATCCGCCGGGCTTCACCTGTGCTCCATCATATATTTTTAATCAGCATGAAAGCTGCAGCTTTTCCCAATGATATACCACTTGATCCGATTGGACTAAAAAGTTCCTAGGTCCCATAAAACTCACTTCCCCTTCTAGGGAAAGAGTCCTGGAACTAAGAAATGGCATAAATTCAGGTCTAGACCTTTCCAACGGTATCCAATTTGTTTAGTTAAGCGCCCGCAGTCAGGGCAATGTGGCTGTTATACAATTTCATCAAAATCGGTTCAATGCGTTCGTTTTGTCTGAGAAATGGTTGCCTCTGATTGCTGCCAAAAAGCACAGAATAGAAAAAAGAAAAATAAATCAAATAATCCACTGCTATTTTTCACTAAATTGGGTATAAGTTTCATATGCATTTTTGATGTAAAACTTTATGATTTTTCCATGCGGGGTGGCTTCCTAATATTTGTTGTGCCTTTATAAAATGAAGCGGAATGTTTAACTACCCTTAAACTTGTCCTAAATTTACTAATCATCATGGCAAACTGCATCGAAATCGGTTCTACCATTTTTTAAGTTACAGCTTTACAGCGCTAAAAACTGAGCAGCAGACCATTTTAATTTTATATAATTATGGATTAGGTATTCGGTTAATAATGTCCAGTCTAGGAATTTTCTAGGTAGTAACTACATTCAAAGCCAGTGTGTTCATAATTGTTGAATTAAGACTTCAACAATGAACCCACAGATCCGTACAGATTCGTACTGTTTCGGATTCTAGATAGCTAATGTACAAAATTTCATCTCTCTTGCCTGAAATTTAAGGCCCAAAAACTGGTGACAACAAACTACATACGCATCAAATTATTACGGGATAGGGTATAATTATACCTAGCCGCTATTTCTCTTTTTGTGCGTTTGCGTGCCACGTACTTCAAATAACCATAACTTTGTTGATTTTAGGAACTCTGGTATAAAACTTTGAGAACGAATGTAAACATATTTTAAATACGCCCATAAACACGGCCACTTAAACAAAAAAAAATTGCCTCAAGGAAATAAATATACGAGTACGTTGACTTTCTCTACTATTTTTTGTAAATATCTCAGTTTACAGTTTTTCTTTTTACCATTTGTACCATTTGAAAAAATTCTACCTCGAGATTTTAACCTATCTTGGTATTACTATAAGGAGGAGTCTCAAAAAAAAGTGTCTGTCTGTCTGTACGCACGACTGCAGCCTAGACAGCTGGACATAGTTTCTTCAAACTTCGTATCTAGGATCTGTGGGTTCATAATACGAGGCAAAATTGGAATTTTCATTCTAATCCTAAAATTAACGGTACTTTACTTATAGCCAATTTTGTAAATAAAACTATTTTAAAAATTTAGTATTTGAGTTATAGCGGACATATGCCAATAGATAGCGTACTAGGTTATTGCAAAAAAAAAAATGCGTATAACGGTACTTTATTTGTTAGCTGGTTTTTGAAAATTTCCCATTTTTCGGCTATGACTTGATCCATTTTCTTAAAGATCAATATTTGATATACAAGATTATGGCATACCAAGTTTGGAAAATTAAAAAAAAAACAAAAAATAGCTTTTTAATGATTTTTTAATGCTGGCTTTGCATGTCTCCGTTCAGGGGACTAGCATTCAGCACCAAATTTCAATGTTTTTCCGTGGCATTTTTCTATGTAAAAACACCGATTAATAACTTTTAATGTACGAGTAATTGCTTGCCGCGTGAACAGAAACGGTTCCTATATTTTTTTTTTTATGGAAATCGCGAAAATCGAGTGGAGTGGGGCAGGCTCTCTATAAAAATATAAACATGTTCATATTTCCTATAACAATTTCTCTCACCTATTGCTCTCAAATTCGGAATCGTTGTTCGTAATTTTCGAAGTTGACTTCTTTCATCCCTATCCAACGATTGAATTATTTGCATGTTCTGTCCTTATTTTTTAGTACCAGACTGAAGATGCAGAGGCATGTAAAGCCAGCATTAATTTGAAAGACAACATACACTACCGGTCATTTGATTACCCTCATTTAAAATTTCGTCCTAAATTATAATGCCAGCGGTAATATTTCTTCGGATCCATTTCTAAAACTTTTATTTTCATTTTTATTTTCTCTGCTGCCTGATGACAAACTTGAAAAAATTTAATGAAGTAAAAATGGAAATCCCCATTTTCGGTTTTTTGCCTAATTTAACAGGGACACTTGATTACCCTCATCTGTAAAAATAAAAGAAAGAACTAATGTTTTTAATGTCTTTAATATTTTGTTTTATTGTTAATATTTTGTGAGTCCTCCGTTATTGCGTACATTTTCAAAAAGTATATTTTCTAATGATCGATATAAATTGTTTAAATAATTTAATGGAATTTCCTCGAAAGTGTCTTCAATGGCTTTAATAAAACCTTCTCTATTTTCCAATTGTCTTCCTTCTGCATAAACTTTTCGCCACAGGCATCCTCAAACACATTCAATTAGATTTAGAGCGGGAGATAGAGCTGGCTAATCCAAAACATACACATTGTTGCTTGAAGCCACTGTTTTGCACGTGCTGCTGTGTGGCTGCGTTATTCTACATTTCATGGAAATTGATTGGCTGCATTTCGAGAAGCTCGATGTAATCCCTTGAGTTCTGCCGACCTTCTAAGACAACCAGATCTATTGCGCCATGAAATGAAATTGCAGACCGTAGCATGACGAAACCCAGCAGTGTGACGACGTGACAAGAACCACTCCGATTTCATCAAATCGTGAAAGTATCAGGTAGGCAACTAAGTAATTGCCGATTTTTTCAGATAAATAAAACACTTTTTTTTAAGTACAACGAAGAAACTTTAATCAATGATATATATTTTCCATTTTGTTGGATGACCTTTTGCCATCTTTCTGGGAACTTCATAATTCCGCGTTCGTAGAACTTCTGATCTTTATCGACAAAACACTGAATCAAGTGCGATTTTACAGCGGCATCATTATTGAAAGTTTTACCATCCAAAAAGTTTTGCAACAGTACACATCCGAATTGATCGTTTGATTCTTTGGAAGCAGCTCAAAATACCCCACACTTTGGTGGATATCAGCTTTCGAGGTGGATTGTGCTGGCTCATCAAGCCTGGACCAAGATCGTTTTCGATTGACGTTGCTGTAAACAACCCATTTTTCATCGCCAGTGATGATTCGTTTCAAAAAAGGATCGGATTCATTGCGTCTAAGATGCAAATCGCAAGCGTTGATGCGCTTCGTTAAATGAATTTCTTTCAAATCATGTGGAACCCAAATATCAAGCTTTTTAACGAGTTTCATTCGTTTTAAATATTTCTCAATCGCTGTATGTGACACATTTAACTTTTTTGCTATCTCTCGTACAGTTACATGACGATCCGACTCGATTATGGCTTTAATTTGATCATCATCAAGCTCATCTGGTCGACCTGATTGTTGTCAAACCAAACTTTTTAGCAGCTTACACTGCGTTCTTTCCTTTACGGAAATAAAAAAGTAAAATATGATGAAAATGCTCGTTTTTGCACTCCATATTAAAACTGACGCTAAACTAATACCTTTTCACAAAAATACGAGCAATTTGCTTCTAAAGCTAAGTAAGACTGACAGCTAACAAATGTTAAAAGGAAAAAAAATATGTCATTGACAGAAGCCATTAAAAAATATGGCCAAAGACATCTGTGTGAAATCGGCAATTACTTAGTTGGCAACACCTGTATTATTGAAAGCCATTAGGGCCATCCAAATTAAATTTTTTCTCGTCGAAAAAGCACAGCTTCCCATTCTTCCATCCTGCTAAAATGAGCCTCTTCCATCGCTGCAATAAATGTGGCTTTTCCTTTAGTTTTTCGGAGATGTGAACACTGTTCAATCACTCTACAAATAGTCCGGACACTGTCGCTGAAGTTCCAAATTTCTCTTTTATTTTGCGAGCAACAAAAACACAGATAATTTTAATAAACAAAAAGTAGAAGTAAAACAGAATACAACTTGATTAACTTTGAAGAACCTTTCGCTTTGAATGTTGAAATAAAAGTTTTAAAAAGGGATCCAAAGGAACATTACCGCTGCATTATGATTTAAGTCGAAATTTTGAATGAGGTCAATCAAATGACCGGTAGTGTATATGTACTGATAGGCGTAAGTACGACCCAGTCTTACACTTTATTTTTTGTTGCTGGTGCTTAAAATTGTTTACAACTACAGATATTTCCTTTTTTTAGTTTTGCCAACCAATTTTGCATTTAATCGCTACAAATTTATTTTTACAACACCAGACAGGTGGCATCCAACATACATACTCGTATGTATACTTCAATCCAAGATTTTAATACACTGAAATTACGTAGGTGCATCTGTATTTATAAACGGAAATATGCAAATTAAGAACAAAGACAAAGATACTCTTGCGTTTCAAAAATAATTCTGATTCAATTTGATTTCGTGCTAAGCTCACAATTTGAGATGAACTCACTAATTTCGTTAATTAAACGAAGTCATAAATAGAGAACAAGTCTGAATGGTTGGCATCTACCTGTAAATTATTGCCAAGTAAATATTTTATGTAAATATGACTGGAATGATTGGAGAAAGAAGTTTTCTTTATTCGTGCATTTTGATTTTATTTTTATATAAATGTTTTGGTATTTTGTTTGTTTTTGCTTTTTTTTTTTCTTGGCACAATTTGGTTCAAACAAAAAAAGTTCATCGTCGCAGTCTTATCTTGAAAGCTTTGTAGGAGAAACCAAAATTCATTTTTTTGGTTTGGTGATAGCTTAACACGTTATACGCTTTCAGAAATTACATTTTTATGAGAATTCCCTTATAGTTTTGCCTGGTTTTTTGTTCAATTTAAATAGTAGCTGTTATCACAAAATTTCACAAAAAATCTTGAAAATAAAAATTCTAGGCTTACGAATTTTGTTGATAAAGTCAACCTACACACGTATATTTCATTCTTCCTTTTGGTATGAAAATTTTTTACAAATGTAATAAAAATATTCGTAAACGAAGTGAGTTAATTTCTAATCTCTTTTAAAATTGTGTTATTGTCAGAATGCGGGATCTTTTAAGAGCGGACAAGAATAGTCATTAGTTGCTTTTGTAACCGTGACCCGCATGAATTTGTAGAAAAATTGCAACACTATCACTCTTCTATGTAAGAGTGGAGGGAGAGTAATGAATACTTTGTGGTCATTAAATTGCAATAATGACTGATTTTGCTATATAATGTACTTTTGTTATACATACATGTTTATTTTGCAATGAATGGTCCTAATATCTTTTTCATTGTTCTGCTCTCACTTTTTGTTATTTGTTGTTTATAAATAAGTTAAAAAAAACTTCCCGATAAGACTGAATTTGTGCACTTAAAAAACAAATTACCGCAACAAAACTTGTACCATTTTGTTTTTTAATTGTTTATATAGTAGGTACCACTCGAAAACGACGCTACTTGAATTACATAATTAATTTTCATTTGTCACGCAATGTGTTGCTAATAATCATACAGTCATGGTGGAGATGCAAATTAAATTATTTTAGGATGAAGCAGAAATTTTTAATGATGCGGGTATACTACATACAGTAACGGGCATAGAAATCCGGACATGTGTAGTGAAAAAACTAATTTTAGTAGAATAATTTTTGGAATTTTCAAATTGTTTTAAGTTTCATTGAAAAAAACAAGTGAGTAAATGTGTAAGCATAATGATAGTTTTTATCGCTATTCGAGTTTATGATTTTTATTACAGAAAACAGGCTTCTCAAACTTCCGAAAACTGAAGATGTTAATACCCCTTTCTTTATTACGGTTTTTATCCGGTTGGGCATTGATGTAATTAGGCTGTGTAAAGTATCTAGTGCGATTTCCTCATACCACACTTTTTCAATGAATTTGTTCAACTCGGTTATTGTCCGTGGCTTCTTCTTCGCTACCGGAGCCTTAATTATTGACCAAAGGTTCTCAATCGTGTTCAGGTCAGGGCTGTTTCCAGGCCACTCCAATGTTGCAATACTATTCTCGGTTAGAAAATGTTTGACCTGTAATGAAAAAATGCATTTACAATAATAAAACTTTACGAATATTTTGCTAATATTTTGGGGAAGGTAAACAAAATGGCACTTTCCAATTTTGCAATTCAGCTTATCTGAGTATGATAAGTGTTCTTCTAAAGATGGTAGCAAATTGTCTTCCAAAATTTTGTTTTTATATTTTTCTGCGTTCACCGTTCCATTTGTTAGAGCCAACCGTCCAACGCCGTGATGAAAAGCATCCCCGAATCATCCTTGATCCTCCTTGTTTTACGGTTGTTGTCACGCACTCATCATTGAATCTTTCTCCAGTTCTTCGCCTCACGTACTGTGTTCCGTCAGAGCCGAATATGTTGAACTTGGACTCATCTGAGAAGATCTAGACCATTATGGTCCAGTTTTCATGATCTTTGGCCCACTGGAGACGTTTTAGACGCATTCGTTTATTTAGAAATGGTTGTTTGGCATGTCTTCTTGCGTTCAAGCCAGCTTCTTAAAGCCTTCGTCTTACAGTCCGAAAGCTTATCTCTGAGCTTTAACAAAGTCTGTCCTTAAATCTTCAGCAGTTTTGAATCGATCACGCAGACTTATTCGTTTTAAAAGCCAATCTTCAGCGCTGGTGGTCTTTCTTCTGCGACATGTCCCCTTTTGTCTTTGCAATGAGCTCATTGCCTCGAATTTTTTAATGAATTCAGTAACTGGCGACTTGGTCAATCCCACTTTTCGCGCTATATTACGACCAATTAATTTTTCATTTGAGAGGGCTGAGAATTTACACTGTTATCTATAAGTTTCCGGAGAATACGTTCTGTCAGAGTAATGCTTGGGTAATCAAATAGAGTTATACCACTTTGGCCGTCAATCTAGGCATTCTATCAGGCTACTTGAAGGATCTCCCAAAGTTTGTCTTTCGATGTTGGACACTGTCTTCGAACCTCTCTGTCAAGTTCGTCCCAAAGCTATTGGGCTGAGGTCGAGTGATTGGGCAGGCCATTTCATATTTTTCACTGTTCCTTCTTGATCTTCTAGGTTCACAGACCCTCGGGAAGGCTTGGAAGAATGTTTCGGATGATTATCTTGCATTAATGTGAATCCAGAGTTCATCGCATACCCGATAGTAAGGTGTGTTCTTCTAATATTTTTCTGTACTTGTTATGATCCCATCGACATGGATGAGGTCTCCAACTCCGGCGAAAAAAAAAGACAATTATTGAATCACCCTCATGCTTGATTTTTGGGAGACTGCTGAACCGCACTCTACATTTTTATTATCCAAAATCTTCAAATTTGGACTCATCCGTCCATAAGACTTTCGACCAGTCGGGGCGTTCTCTTCCCCAATCTAGCCGCTTGACTTTGTTTTGAGGTCGTAGCAAAGGTTTTCTACTGCTACTCTACCGTGAAGGCATGTGGCAGCTAAAAGCTTTTTGTCGTTGTTACTGATATTGATTAAACTCTGCACAGATTTATGGAGCTGTAAGCCGTCGATCCCTTTTGCTTATTAATTCTATAGCCTGGTCCTCCCGTTTTGTTAATTTGGGCCTTCCGGGTATTAACTGTTGATGATTCTTTCAAGCGACGTATTTTTTCGTAGTGAACCGGTAGTTGATGGATCACCTTTGGATTTCCCTCGCCCCAAATCCGACGATTTCGATTTTTAACAAAACCACTGAGACACAAGTGAGCCTCATCACTGAACAAAATTTGACGGTAAAAAAGTGGATTCCCAACTGTTCAGGCGCCCAATCATTGAACTCACGACGCAAACGATAATCGTTCGGCTTCAGTTCTTGCACCAATTGAATCTTGTAAGCGTGTAAACCAAGATCCTTGCGCAAAATCTTCCATAAAGTCGATGGACACAGGTCAAATTCTTTCGCACGATGACGAATCAATAAATTAAATTCCTAAACACTGGCCACAACGCCGTCGATATTTTCATCTGTGTCTTCTTGTCGGTGGCTTGGTGTCCAAAAGAGTAAATGTAGTGCGAAATTTTGCAATTTACATTTTTTACTGAAAACTGATTTTTGAATTAAATTTTCACAATTTGTAAACGCTACTTGGACGTAAACATGATGATTTGCCAAACAATACTGACTAAAAAGATGGTGTCAGCTGTCAGATTAACTATCAGTTGTCTGAGTGTTGCCATATTGAAAAAAAAACCTTTAAAATCTGACATTTTTTACTTTTTCTAAAAGAAATCTTAATTTTTTATTTTGAGCACTGAATGGACCATCAATAAATATTTTCTCTGGGGAGCAGTTTCTGACCGAATCGAATTGTTTAACGCAAATCCATTTTCAAAATTCGCTGCAATGTTGTCCGAGGGATGTTTAATAGGTGTGAAGAGCACATCGACTAGGCGCGATGTGCTCTTTTCGATAGATACGCGTACGTGTCCCAAACCCTTTCAAACTCGAAAACGAATGTACAATATATCGCTTGATAAATTCATATTTCTGATTCAAAAATAAGCATAAATCATTATCTTGTTTTTTATCTTTGATTCGAAGAAATAAAAATCCATGATTGATTTTTACTTAAAATTAAAAAAAAAAAAATTAAAATCAGAAAGTAAAATATTATGACTGTAAGGATTCCTTCTGTATATATTTGGTGCCGCATTCTGAAAATAATTAATATTTTCCGTCTCTGTTAGACCATCCATCCGACCTAACCAGTAGCCACTCTCCCTGAAATGTAGGTACGTTTGTTGAGTGTAATGCGAAACGATTATGCCGCTTCAACATTTATTCCATCATACATTCTCATTTGCCTTGCATATTAACTATTTCACCCTAAAGTCGTTGTCAAATTACAACTTCCACCCATTCGACAATCCTTGGCATTATAAGGGTAATCGTAATCCCCTAAGGGTCAGCTTCACAAAGAAAAGTGACATCCCAGTCATTGCTCCCACCCTTCGCCTTGGTTGACCATACTGGCTAACCGAATCCGAATTTATTTCACAAAAATAGTGATCAATCGATCCTATGTTATCGTGCGTCAATGTTGGAAAATTGCTGGTATCGCGTGGTTTTCTTGTTTTAGTTTAATAACGATGTGGTTGCGTTTATTCCCAGCACGTTTTATGTTGTGATTTAATATTCACCAGCGGCATCTGTTGACAATAGTAATAAGTGAATCGTAATCTTTGTCAATCCCCAGTGCGTTGTTTATTAGTAATTGCCTGTTTTCATTTCGCTTCTAATGAATATAAATTTTTCCGCTGTAACAGCTGCTTTAGGTCAAAATATCCCACTTGCCGTATTAGGAATAAGAACATGTGTTTCTGGATTAAGCATTCTCAAGTATGAGTCAAAAATCAGCACACCATAATAGCAGATATGATTCTCATGCGATTCAATTCTGAAATGCATACTAGCTACCTACTCGGCAGCGAATATCTAATTTCACACTCTACCTCCCCGGCGGGCCGGCGTGGTCTACTTTTCTAAATGACTGATTGTCAGTGTCTTTCCAAGTGGTCCCATTTAAATGCTAGTTTTTTTTGTTTTATTAGGTGACATTCAGCGGAACGATATCTCCTCTAGCAGAAGTGACAACAAAACATATACCAATGAGATATAATGTTTAGCCTCGAATCGCATTCATTTTCATAGATGATACTGACATATATGACAAGTGGAGGCGGAAAGTGGGACAATCAAAACTTTGAACTCATTTTTTATTTATGATATTTTCTTCTAAATTTAATTTAAAGTTTTTGGTAGCACTGGTGTTGAGTGGAGAGAAATGTTGAAGGTCAATGACAGTTCGTAATAAAGTAGTTTGACTTTTCTCTTGATTTTGTTTATTCTTATCGCGGAAACATAAATAAACCAAACTCTGGTTTAATGCGACGTTGGATAAAATTCTAGTTTTTCTTGATAAGCGAGTGTTAAAACGCTGATAAATAGAAATTACTGCTTCCGGAGGTGTCAAATATCCTGGTGACGTTTAAAATATCATTCGGTTTTCAGATAAATAGATTTCTATTGTATTGCATTTGTGTAAACAAATATTATATTTTATTTCAAATATTTATTATTCACGAATTGTTTGATTGTGAGTCAATAGTCACATTTGATTATTATTTAATCGCAATAGGAAATGATAAAAAAAAAAAAACAGTTGGATGGACTCTCGAACACAGCCCACTCTGTTCGCAAACTAACCCTGAGTGTAGGCGAATGTATGTTTTAATAAAATTGAGAAATTAAAAAAAAAAACAGAGTATGCTTGCAACCGGAAATTCCTCTTCAGTTTAGCAATATTGCTCGCCCACAGGGAGTGTGAGATGCTCTCGGGAATAGTCATACTAGGGTGCAGCGCGGACAACTGCCCCGAGTTCCCATACAATTACTCCCGTAAATTGTTTCATTTTGATGCGTTCCGAGGGGCAAATTCTCGTTGTGGACGAGCAGCAGCGGCTGCAAATTATGTTAGCAATGGGGAAATGTGAAAGTGGATATTTTTATTTTCGGTTTCTTTTGACGATGATAGAAGGATGGATTTTATTTGAAAAATGTCTGTTAAAATGAGATTCAAGTGGTTTATTTTTACGCGGTACTTGAAGTGGGTCAAAAATCTGGATGTATATGGAAGAAGTTTGACTCATACAGCATGATATGCAATTTCATTTTCTTATTTTCCGTCATTATTTCCTTTGAATGTACGATATAATTGCACTTTTTTTTTTTTCATACGACGCCGTCTCGTGTGGTTATTTTGCATTCAATGTGATAAAGTTCTTATGAATTATGGTGACTAAAAGAGTAGACTTAAAATCAATCCAGGCTGCTAATCAGTTCAGTTTTAATGAGATATATTAAGTTCGAAATTCCAGTTACAATTAATCATGTATACGTTAGGTTGTCTGCTCGACCCTTGAACCTCCTGTTTAGTTCCACAGCGCATTAACCACATACTCAAGGTACCCAAAAACAATCATGAAAATTGAACCTTTTCGATATTACAACCAGTTGATCAATTTTTCTGCAGCATGATTCAATAGAAATAGATTACCCCAGCTCAAGATCTACAATGTAACCGCGAACTATTCTGATCGAGAGACATGAAATCAAATTGATTACATTGCGATCAAGGACTTGTAACATCACTGCGTCTATTCCAACAATGTGCTCTTAAAGACCACCGCGAGAGTTAAACCTCTCAGGATAGCTAAAGCTCAAGAGTGCCAAAATTTCTAGAATCTACTGTGCTGCCGATAAAGAGTCGATAGACAACATTCATAAACTTGCTGTCAAAATGTGATCGAAGGGAGACTTGTACGATCAATAGCAAATAGATATAGAAAATAAAGCACACGTACAGGATTACCAGCAACAAGCAGTCTCAACGACACCTATTGGGGTACAATACTACCATAGGGCATAGGTGACCATAATTTTTCATTATTCTTAAAATTTGTACTCCAGAGAATAACCGTTAATCGTCCAAAAACATCGATCTCTGCAGATCACTCCCGCTATGAAATCGCTGAAAAAATGTTTAAATCATTCACAGAAAACGTGTCCAGCAGTTTTGACCTTTAAGACGCAGTTATCACTTATTTGACGTATTTTTGTCTAACTTTTTGATATTGTACTAGAGTAGGTAGTGGCCGGTGAGAAAGTCTCTGAGAAATTAAAAACGGTTTGTAAAAAGAGGTTGAGAAATGACTCCAGACCAGTTCCATGACCAAATAATCAGTGACTGAGATTGCTCAAGATAGGAGTGAGACGAATTCATATAATTTATTTCTATATGTGTATGAAATTTCTTACAAACCATTCAGTGATGCCAATAATATCTTTGGTGTCGGTGCTAGATTTAGTAAAAAATGGAGGCCAGATTGGATTCAAAAGGGATAGTTTCTATTTGTTAATAACTAGCTTTCAAAAGTCAACTTTCAAACATATGTACATTATCTTCTACTTCAAGTGGTCCTTACGATTTTGGTGAAATTTGTTTTCTAAGTTTGTCTAGTCTGTACACGGTGCCATCTAAAATTCATCAGAATCGAAAATCCGTCCAGCCGTTTAGGTTGGAGTTGATGGGGCATTCTGACAGACAGACCGAAATGACGACCCACTTTGTTAAGATTCACTGTTATAGTAATGTCAAGTTTGATCAAAATCTCGAGATCGACAATTTTCAGGGAACCAATACTAACCCTATAGGTGGAAATATAATTTTGGGTGAGGTATCGAAAATATTCAAAAATCGATTAATTTCGAAGGAATGAAATTCAATTAAACTTGGTTCACGAGCAAGCGCTCCACTACGATCGTCCTGGTCCTATCCGGTAATAGACAAATTCCATCTTAGAAATAAATTCAAAGATACATGAGTCATGTAATATAAGAATGTGACGTTTGAAAAGTTGCCTAAAATGTCATAAACTCGTCCATATTTTATACACCCTATAACTCAAAAATTGTACGTGTTTCTATTCGAATATTTAAATTCAGCGTAAAAGCGTAAAATTCTATTTCTTGTCGAAAAAAAAAAGAAATTGTTGCCGCCTAGTGTACGCGTATTTAGTATAATAATTTTGCAAAATATTATACAAATGTTTGAGTTCCAAACGTCAATCGACTTTCTGTCATGACTGTATCACTACCCTTACCTAGTCAAGTCATAAATACTATGTAAAACTTTAATTGATTATTTAGAAAACAATATTTAAACAATTTATTCGGAGTGGCCGCCATTTGCATTTATGCTGGCCTTGAGTTGCTCTGGCCACTCATCGATCGCAGCACGCACCTCGTTTATTGGAAAATTGTTTACTGCACGGGTAAGTACTCAATATTTGGGTGTCGAGTAGAACAAGTAATCGCTTCTAAAATAGACCACAGCTCATAATGGAAAGAATAGAGGTCTGGACTGTCTGACAGTCAATCTTTTACTGCTATGAAATCCGGAACATTGTTTTTGAGCCACCCTTGCGTTGTTTTTGCTTTATGAGCTGGAGCGTTCGACTCACGGAATGAGTTTTGATGTTTCTTTGGAAGACCTTGCATAGACTTTGTCATTTTGTTTATTGGACGATTCCTCAATAGTAAAAATATTGCTCATCCGTGAACACAATTTTTCTGTGACCGTTTTGCGCGTACCGGCGGCGTAGAGCTTTTCGATCCTTCATTCCGTTGCTTTAATTGGACTGTGCGTAAGTATCCAATGTGTCTTTTATATGCGTTGAGTCCCAAATCGAGACATGGATTCCTGCGATATCTTCATTTCTCTTGACAAGATTTTCTGCTTCTGCAGCGGTTTCTGATTAATCCTGGCTTTGATCGCCTGTGGAGTTCTGACAGTCCGGGCGCCCGGATCTCTGACGGCCAGTTACTCCACCAGTGTTCTCAAACAATTTAACAGTTCGATACACAAAATTCCGCGTGATTCCAAGTGGTCACAAAGTCCGGAAAATATGCACTCTTTTCATATTATAGTTACTCGTATGAAGGCCAATTACCACAGTACGGTTAACTTAGTATAAATGTCACTCATTGAATACCTGTCAACATAGAATGGGTGTGTTCAGTACTAATTTCACGATGAGTGCGTTTAAACGTGTACGCTGTATTTATGACATGACTAGGTACAATGTAAATTCTTTATACTTCTTTTACACTATACCATTGCCATGCTTTGCATTCTGTAACGTTTAGAATCGACTTCGATTTATTTTCGAAAATTGAAGTTTTGATATTTAAGAAAAACAAAACATCAACAACTTTATGAAGCGAAGATTGCTTCACATATTTTGCATTGCCGATGCTTTTGTGATGACTTTTGGAACTCGGTATATGTACATATGTAAGTGTCACAGCAACGTCTATGTCCATTTTGGAACTCTTGACTTTGCACTAGGATCGCAGTACTGCGTTTTGGAACTCAGTCTCACCTTTGAATTTTGTATTGAATTAAAGGAGTGTTATGCAATATTACCCACAAACCATTCACCATATTGTACAAACAATATATAATATTAAACTTGACACGATCATTATTATTGTACCTTATCTAATATTAATCTTTTGGTGTTTTTAAAACTATTGTGTATTTGATGGCTAGCTTGAGGGCTGAAAATACTAAAAGGTGGCTAATTCTTGTGGACAGATTCCAATTTTTGGGCAGCTAAATTAAAGAAAATGGTCAAATTGGCATCCCTAAATATATTTCTGCTGTTTTGAGAAAAGAAATCCTCAGTTATCTTTTGTTCATAGCAGAGAGACGTTACTACTGCTCTGATACTCTCTGATGAGATGGATCTGCAAACATACGATGAGCTCACTAAATTTGTTGACTGATTTACCTTTTTTTTGTAAAAAAATCATGTGGACCTAGCGACAATAAATGTTTGTTTTATAAACAAGAAACATTTATCTGGGGTCGGACTC
Source organism: Pocota personata (assembly GCA_963082735.1). Lineage (NCBI taxonomy): Eukaryota > Metazoa > Arthropoda > Insecta > Diptera > Syrphidae > Pocota > Pocota personata. The sequence goes on from OY720431.1 coordinate 39,358,061, forward strand.
AAATACACACTTTTTCAATTTGCACACGACAAAAGAAAATATTTTCAACAAAATATTTGGATGAAATAACCTTGACTCACCTTTCTCGAACAATGATTAGTTTGCCCTCTTAAATTTTCAACAAATTATCATATTTAGCACGTAGAGAGGCGCTCCTATGTACATACTTTCTTTATCATCGTTTTTATTCACAAGTTTAACAAGAATTATGTACAAATTTTCGTTCCAACGAGTCAATAGAAAATTTATTACACCCGCTACACGACTTCCAATAATGTGTAACATAAACACCACAAAGTAATTAAATCACTGTAGCCTATTAAACCCAGATGAACTTTAAAAAATCTCAACTTAATTTTATTCCTCAGAAGTTAGATAATAAATGTTCCACAAACGTGAACATCGTTTCCATTCATTAATCGTCCACACAATCATCTTCGATTCTTGGAAATACGTCCCCATCCATCGTTCAAGGTAAGTTCGAACTTTTCTCAATGAATTCGCCAACCATACCGACAGTAAAATAGGAAAAGTAGGTGTATACATATCTCTAGCAGTGGAAAATCGCAATCAGTTTATAATTACAATTTCCACGAAGTTCCGATGACTAATCGAGTCAACACGTTCCGGCATTGCAAAGCCCCATCCACAGACGGACAGATAACTTTTAAAAGTTTTTGTCATAAATATTTTATTTTTCTCTCGCTCTACATCATTACACAAACAGAAGCACGACGACTCATACTAGAGCTGAGTTGTTCAACATGAACAAATATTGACTCCATAATTAAATTTAAAATTAGTAATTTGTTATAATTTTTTTTTTTTTTTTAGATTTTTGAAAAAGGAGAAGCTTTTTTCGATGTTGAAAGTATGTCTTGTGTCTGTCTGCTGTCGAAGGGGATGAAGGGAAGATATTTTCATCTTGGGGTAAAATTCTTGGAAACGCCGATGAGTGTACGCGAAATAATTGGTTAATGTGATGATTGGAGCATAGTGGGGTCAGATTTGTTAGAGTCTGGCGTTTTTTTTATGAAACTCATTCATCCGAAAACGAAGAGAAGACAATTTATAATGTTATTTGATGCTTGAAAATGTGGCGATAAACGTAGGGTGACAGGAAGTTAAAAATGACAACAACGTGTGTGACATTTGTGAAAATTTATGACTTTTCGCAGAATAACGACGCCGGGTGACACATGGTCAGGGGCTCGAACTTACATTTGTGACAGTTTATCATTTGACTTGATTTTGTTTTTATGTGACTTTTAAATGTAATTGAGGGAAAAACTCATTTGTTGGCAGTAAATGCCTTAAGCACGGAAGGGTAATGATTTTTTTTAGGCGTAAATGAATGTGTCCCCACAGAAAGCACCTTTATAATACCTGGCCACTTAGGTAGATAGAGAGATAATCGGAAAAGTTGCACTAAAATTTTTAGCACTTAAAAATTATTTCATATATACTAGTACGTACGTGAATAAGACAAGAATTATAGCAAAAACATTGTGGTAAATTGAATAGGGCACTCTCTTAGATTCCTTTCATTTCTGAGGTGAATAGAAGAAGGCAAGGCCTGTTTTTTCTTTTGGCGAGATATGAATACTTTTTTTTTGACTATTATTAGGTGCGCAACTATGTTCTCAATAGATGGCTCCAGCAGTAACTGTTGGTCGATTTTGACATATCCAAAACATCATGAACCGAGCTTAGACATATGGTAAACAAACTGTTTTGACACATAAGTGATTTTGTTTTGGCGTCATATACCTTTGGTTGTGTGAAAATGTCTGATTTTGTGCCAAATAATCGTCATTTGTGGGAAATGTTGATTTTATTCTTTCATTCGAAGAAAACGGCGGATGAAGCGCATCGAGAGCTGCAAAAAGTTTAAGGAGATGCTGCTTTAAGTTAAACAACGTGCCGTGATTGGTTCCGTCGCTTCAAAGATGGTGATTTCGATGTTGACGACCGTCCGCGTAAAGGAAGGCCAAAATCCTTCGAAGAGGCTGAATTGGAGGCATTGCTCGATGAGGATGCTTCAGCATTAGGAGTTACCCGTCAAGCCATTTCCAAGCGATTGCATACGTTTGGAATGATTCAAAAACAAGGAACTTGGGTTCCTTATGATTTGAAGCCAAGGGATACGTCGAGTGTCGTTTTTTCGCCTGTGAACAACTGCTCCAGCGGCAAAAAAGGAAGGGTTTTCTTCATCGCATCGTGACGGGTGGTGAAAAATGGATTCATTACAGCAACCCAAAGAAAAGAAAGTCATGGAGACTGCCCGGTCATGCTTCTACGTCGTCGGCTCGACCGAATATTAACGCTGCCAAGATTATGCTGTGTATTTGGTGAGACCAGGTCGGTGTCATTTATTATGAACTGTTGAAACCCAAAGAAACCATCACTGGGGAACGGTATCTACTTCAATTGATGCGATTGAGCCGAGCACTGCGCGAAAAACGGCCACAATACGAGCAGAGGCACGAAAAAGTGATTCTACAGCATGACAACGCTCGGCGTCACGTTGCCAAACCCGTTAAAACCTACCTGGAAAAATTCAAATGGGAAGTCCTACCCCACCCGCCATATTCCCCAGATATTGCGGCATCCGATTATTACTTGTTCCGTTCGATGGCACATGGTCTGGCTGATCAGCAGTTCCGCACATGTAAATTAACGTAGCCACCTTCCGCTTGTAGTAAATTAATGGCGGATTGTCAACAGGTCACGACCCAGAAGTTTGAAATCTTTGTCTGATGCTGACCTACTACTATAGAAAAAAATGGTATTTAGTTAAGATAGTGACAGCGAAGGGGAGGTATTTTTTGTTATTTATCTCAATAATGTTCGTAAAACCCATTCAGATGTGCCTACAGAATAGTGTAATATAATAATTGTATTTCCGGAAATAATTCGAAAGTTATCATGCATTTGCATAACAAATTCTTGGCTTCCCGCAGCCAATGATTGAAAGAAAATTGTCCACCAGAACAGTACTATGGCAGTACAACGCTAAAATTAAATTCTGATCGGCAATAGTACTTATCTAAGCAAATTGGACTACATTGTCCCACACTATACAATACGATTCAAGTTGGGAAAGTAATGACTCGGATCTCTAACTGAAACTTCTGACAAATGCGACGCATCACCAAGCAGGTCACCAGAACCTTGATCTCACATTTTGGTTTCCTGAAAATTTTCGATCTCGAAATTTTGATCAAACTTGACATTACTATGATAGAGAAACTCAATAATTCTGTCTGTCTGTCTGTACGCACAACTGCAGCCTAAACGGCTGGTTGGATTGCATTCAAACTTGGGTTCAGGAGGATCACAATTCGAGGCGGAATTGTAATTTTCATTCTAACCCCGAAATTAACGGTACTTTACTAACGGCCGATTTTGAAAAAAATTGATTTTCTCGAAAGCGGCTCTAACAACTTTTTATATTTGAGTAATGGTGGACCATGTTCAAATGGTAAACGAGGCTTTTCACCAAAAAATGTGTATAACGTTACTTTACTTATTAATTGGTTTTTAAAAATTAGATGCAAGTACGTGCGACCAGTCGTAGTAGGTTTTTGAAATCTATATACCAAACTCAATGTACCTACATATGTTTGTATGTATTTTATGGACTCCGAAACCACCGAATCGATTGAGTTCAAATTTTCAGGCAATATTCGGTATTGGCCTGAGAGTGTTTCTGTGAAATTTGGACAAAATCGGTTCAGCAGTTTCCCATAAAAAAACATGTATTTCTTTTTGTTAGGTGCAGCAACGCACGCCGAGTACCCGCTAATCTTGGAGTTATTTAGACCGAATAAATAATTTGCGTGTTTAAATTTAATTTTATATATGACAGCTTTTAAATTACAGCAAACGGGCTTTTTAGGGACAAATTTTCACGCAAGTGGCGCTAGTACATTTTCTCACTTTTTCTTGAATGTAGTTCAGACTTGAAAGAGAAAATTTATAGAAATAATATGTTAACTGTAAGTTCTGGGAAGCTTTTTCTTTTTTTTTAATTGGTACCACTTAGCTAGATTGAATTTCTAAGATTCGTAAGGTAAAATCACGTTCTGATCGCAGAAATGTAACGAACCGTGATTGAATTTTTTTTATTTTTAGATAGGCGATAAAGTCTTCTGCGATGATTTCTGAGTCTGCATTCGGAAAGAAATATTTACCAACTTTATGTGAAAATGCAAAGTGATAGTCGATTGGTTACACACTGTTAAACTGTTGGTGATATCGAATTTCATGAGATACGTTCGTCATATAACGAAACCAAATACTTGACTACACGAAGCGATATTAAACTCCTACGGCATCGCGATAATGAAAGAATAGTTGATGCGCTATAATGAAGCGTAAAGAAAATTTTTAATTTAAATAAGCCTAGAAAATTAAATTAAATTTTATCAGAAGGCCTAAACTTTTCACTCAATTTTCTTTTCTTTTTTTTGAATATTCCACAATTAGGACAGAAATAAACTTTAATTATCTACCACATAAAAAAGGTCAAAAGGCACATTAAAAAAAAAAATAGCCGCCGACGACCAAACTGCCAGCCATTGTTTTTAATTTTATTCAGGCCGCGCTTCATTATGAGTTAATTAAATTTCAAATAGCACCTCCAAAATTCTGTAGTAAAATTATAATAAAGTACGAAAACAAATTGTCAGCACTTTGTGAATAAAAAAAAAAAGCTGAATTAAATTTTCTCCCTCTTCTGGCTGATTTTTCGAATATATTTCTAATCCATTCGGATTCACTGCATTCATGATGGGAATAATATGGTTGTATCAGCTGTTTTACTACAGCGTGTATGATATCTGATCGCACTGTTTAAATACGGGCTTCGATTTCACACAAAAATTGTCGCTTTATCAAAATCCAGTTTACGAGTATTTATTTACTTTTCCACATGTTGGCTTATGATAAGGGTCCTGATCGCTTTGTTTGTCTTATATGTGGCTGACATTTCACAATCTTGAATTATTGCATGAAGATAGCAGAGATTATGAAATGTTATTTGTAAGTAATTAATTTTTATCTCTTACATTTTATCTTTTACACTTGTCTTTCGTATTTGTGGAAAAGATAATTTAAAAAATTGAAATTTGTTGGAAATTATTAAGTTATTTGACATATAGGGTTTTTAATTGAAAATTCGAAGATTGCGTTGTAAGTTCAGGAAGTGGCATTTTTTTTTGTGAATACTTACCGATACCTATGTCTACAACTAACTTCTCTCTTTGGAGAGTCAGAGTCTTAACTAGAACCATGCCATAAGTAATAAATGTTTTTGAGTATTTCATTTTGATTTTTATTCAATCCGAGAAGGGCTACATTAAGAGGGGAAAATTAAAAGACCTAAATTGTTTAGAGAACTCCCAGAACTGTCAAAAGCACTGCTAGGAAACTACAATCATAAAAGATCTAAAATCAGCATCAGCTTAAGTAAAAACTTGGAGTCTATCAGAAAGAGGAGAACATTGAAGCCTAAGTCTATGGAAATTGTCACCATTAGATAATCCAATATAATTACTCTGGACCACCAATAGCGAGTTGGGTAAGAGTTAGGGTTAAGTTAAGGGTCTGCCTTTGCCCAGGCAAAAACAAACCTAACCAAAGGCTTCATTAAGTTACCACATATTTTGCGGATGTTCCACATGCTTAGTAGTTCTCTTTTTTCGAAATGTTGGATAATCGTTGCGGTCAGAAATCATGTTGCAGGATACCGCCAACACGCTTATCGAGATAGCAGATTCATAGAAAAGCACTAGAAGTCAAAGGTACTACTATTTGCGGCTTTCTTGGATTTTAAAATAGCCTTTGACAACATCTCACATGAAGCCTGCCTTCATCATATCCACATTTCGCATGAAATAAATAAAAAAGTCGGTCCCTTGCGAAAGCTAAGTCAACTCTACTGTGAAGGCATAACACTGGCAGTAGGGTGGTCATATGGCTAAAATGCAACTTGATCGTGATGATATCAGGAGGGCGGAATAAATACTGTGAATCATAAGCAACGACAATAATAGCGAAAACAAACAAAATACTCCCCAGTTATCTGGACAGCCACACTTGGAGTTTACAGAAAACTTAATACCACCTGAGTTTTAAACTACACCACTCCGTCTTTCACTCTGTCTCTTCCCCTTTCCACAAAAAAAAAAAAAAAACCCACGTGTTCTAAAAAAAATTAGTATAAGGGTATACAAATCCCCTTTAACACGTGCAAATTATAAAAAAACCCATAGTACAGAGTGGACTGAAGATAACAAGAAATTGTTGTCTAAATATTAATTCAGCCAAGACCACTTTGATACCCTTTCCTAGAAAAAGACGCCTGTCTTATTGAGCAAAAGCGGAAGGTCAAGTTCCTAGCAAATATTCTGGACAGAAAATTGCTATGGAATAAAGACTTGCTCACGGCTTATATGGCCCTACCAGGTAAAACCTCGAGATGTTATCATAAGTTAGGTAGGTTGTAGGTATGGTTGCACAGCGATGATCATACAAGCCGCACTCAGATGAGTGTACGTGAAAAGAATGAGTAAGAAGAAAGGAAAATTTAGTAGCTTTAAGTGTGCCGTCAATGTATTGTGGCCAGTTAATTTACATATTAAAAGTCTTAAGAATGATTTGCTAAATGTGAGGAGGTCTTTTGTTCTCTTCTTATTATGCTGTATCCATAACTTCCTTAAGGTGCGGCATGATGGAAGTGTGTCCCACCTTTCATCGATGATCTTTAGGAAGTTCGTTCTTATAATAATAGTTAAAAGGTTTCGGTAAAACTAGGAGCTCATACGAAATTATCTCTAAGATGGTATGCGAGTACCTGGACAAGCTCAACAACCTGGGCAAGATCAACAAAGTAACCTTGTACTAGGTGCCAGGTCACCTTGGATTGGGGTGAATAATAATAAGGCAGTTGATAGGTTGGCGAAAGGTCAGATCGACAAGCTAGATCATAACCCTTCTATCGTATGGGTGGAGGAAATCAAAAGATCTACAAAACAGGCAAAAACATTTCTAGGAAACTACCTATATAATCGTAGAAAGTCGAAATCCTGCATCAACTTAAATTGGAACAATCTTTGTATACTTATGATCTTTCTCACAGTATGCTCCGTGAGGTGCTCACGGAAGTTAAGTCTAAAAGCAACGGAATATACAAATTTGCAACGAAGACGATTAAACTCCAGTTCGCCTTAGAAAGTGCGTGCATTGACTCGCAGCAGAGAAAAAGGAGAAAGACTACACATCCTTAGACCCAATATAGGTTCTTCAGTTCCTATTTAAAACCAAATTTAGCGACTAGCTTTAGCCCGACAAAGATCTTTTTTCTGGTATCAGGAGGGGGCTCAATAGATTTTTTAGGTCGCAGTACACCTATTTCCGGCGATATACATTTATTCAACAATGTCATTCGATAGTTCTTAAGGCACAACCATAATCAACATTGGGAAACATAAACTAATGTCATAACTGAGCTTCCCAATGTTCTGTCAATTCCAACCGATGACCATTATACTTTTGCCTGCATACTTATCTGTCAAATCAATCTACAAATTATTTTTCTCATTGTTGTCTCTCTCTCTCTCACGATTTGCCTGTTTCTTTTGAAACATCATCCCATGCCCATTCCTTTTTAATTTTACTAAGATAAAAAGCACCTCTTTGCGAACAGTTTCTATTAATATGTGTACAAATTCATAGTCCGACATGTTTTTTTGGAAAATTTTCATAACAAGTATGACAACTGTCAGATTTACAATGTTGATTATGTTTCTCGCTTTAGCTTATATCCAAGAGAAATAGGACACGTGTGTCGTCTTACCGTATAAGTCGAGGTTTTTTTTATTTCTGTTTATAAAGTAGCTAAATTTACAAACAGAAATGTCCGCTCTTCGATCTGTCAAAAGGACATGATCTTAAATTCAGTTGAATGGTGTGAAGTTATTAACATTTGAATTGGGTAAATGAATGCATACCCTGTCACATAAGCTGAATACAATCTTCATTTGTAAAAGGCACCTCCTGTTCACTGTAAACACCTTCTGTCGTATTTTTTTCCCAAATTTCTATTGCATTTCCACAATGAAATTGGGTCGCCAGCAAAAAGGTTAGAAATCATTGGGATACATTAATATTGTTTCAATTTTAATTCAGCTATGACTTACATTTGAAGCACTTTATTGCATGTTTATTCTCAATAATTGACAAAATCAGTTCCATCACTTAAAAATATAGCACTTTAGATTAAGAATACAAATGATGAATTTCCCTACACCCTGCAGTGAATCAAAAGTCCATCAATCATAAACCTTCCAATCCAGCGCCCATTTTCTTTTCCTTCTCTCTCAATCCACACATTACCATAACGTGCCGCACTTTTCTGTTTCAATTTAGGAAGTTCTCATTCATTTCTTTACAAGTGGCCAATTAGAGCCGCTGTACAATTACAATCGTCTGAACCGTCTATGAATTCCCAAGCCTACTGCACTTTAAATGTAACGAATGTAGTTCTATGGGATCTGAAGAAACGACGAGTCATAGTAAATGTTCACGCTGTCACGCGCTGCAATGACCTGCTTTACGAGTGATGACAGTACGACGATGCATGGAAGAAGTACATCGTTCCAGTTGAAACGTCGCATGTTATTGCATTGTGAACAATAAATGTCATATTTCGAGGTTTGGAACTCATTACGTTCTGTTTTCTCATCCCCATATTCTACGACTCACTTAAATACGAAAACAAAGAAATTAAACCAACTGAGTGTGAGTGGTGACAATCATATAAAGTTCAAGAACTCAGTCATTTATGGATCGAGGGCGCGTCAAATGTAAGCCAAGAGTTTCTTCAAGAAGAAATGTGAGACAATTTTCACAGTTTTTTGTGATGCTTTTAACGTTTATGAAGTTCGTCAACAAAAATCGATAGTCAGCAATTTTAAGCGCGCTCCTAATTGGATCAGACTAAGACTTGTGAATCTAAGATAAAGCAAAACTTATCTCTGTCGAAACGAAAACCGTAAAACAAACGAAATGCCGACTCAACTCGATCACTTCACAAACAAGCGGATTAAAGAATGGGTTGTGTTATCAGGGTAAAAACTGTTTATGACGGCAAAGATTCATCATTCAACAACCGCGTCATTGATGCGAACAAATAAGAAAATTTATTGAAAAAATAATAATAACATTACTCACTGGGGGGCAACTAAAAAGCAAACCGTGCAATCGCAATGACATTAGCAGTGTCAGTTCGAAAACAAGGGAACAACAATCACAATAGTTTCTGTTTTATACTTTGTTTAGGGGGAAGGGAGTGTGTGACGGCAGCGAGATAGTGTACTCTTGGGCACAATCTGCGTGATATACGAGAACGTGTATATATTTGAAGTGCGGAAGTCCGTAATAATTGATAATAACGTTTCATTCTTCTTCGGTGGAAGTTAACACGAACAGCTCTTTATGTTTGTGTGAACTGTTTGACGGGTGGAGTCCTAAAAGGAGGGAGACGTTGTTAATTTCAATAATAAACAAATTGTATCGCTCTGCGTATGGGATGAGATAACGGTTGAGATTGTTTCGTTTTTACTGTGACAGGTTGTGTATTTTAAGGCATATTTGGACGTTTCAAGAACTGACATATTGATAATGTTGGATGGAAAGAAAAGATAATTATTCGATAAATGGTACTAATGGAAGTCTAAAGATGTTTGCAGATGCAGTCAGATATCGCAGAGCGCAAATGGATAACTTTATCCATCGTAACTTCTTGTGGGGGCCGACAGGACTGTGTGGTGTTGGGAGGATGAGTTTTTTTCTTTCACTGTCAGTAGCCATTTTCTGCCCCAAAGACAGAAAGTAGGGTTTAATCAATTTATCAGCCAAGTAGAAAAAGATAGAGTTACTAAAGACTGAAGCTCTTACAAAGAGATCCTCTGCACTTATAAGAAAGACTTGAGTAAGATTCAACACAAATCTTTGAAACATTTTTGTGGCAGAATGGAAGAGTCTTTTGAAGCACGTCTGCTAGTTTATTAGCTGATAGTCAGTTGAGATTTTACATCCCTGTCATATGGCATCTGTCATCTATAGTAGCTGGCAGTTAGTGCCATTTTACAATATGGATTGTTTAACTAACGTTCAACGCATTAAAATTGATGCATCTTACTACAAAAATAAAAGTTATGTAATATATACGAGGGGCAGTTGACAAGTTCGTGGCCTAAGGCATTAAGTGAAAGAAGAGATCCGATTAAAAAAATGTATTTCTCAATATAACCTCTCTCGAGTGAAATGCATTTCTCACATCGGGCATGGAGTGCCTTAATACCAACGAAAATATATTATTTTTCTTTGCATTCAATATGACTTTCTACGGCCGCCTTGATCTCGTTCTTATCTGAAAATCTCTGGCCTCGCGAAGGAGTCAAATTGGAAAAAAAGAAAAAGTCGCTCTGAACCAAGTCTGGGCTGTAAGGTGGGTGGTCTATCGTTGAAAAATCTGTGTCTTTTAAGGCCTGTCTCGAAACCCGTGCCTTGTGAACAGGCGCGTTATACTGCAAAAAACAGCACTCCGTGCCACGTCGCTTCCGACTGCTTCACGTCTATAAATTTGCGTAATATTAACCATTCATCGTAGTCCACTTTTGCAGGTAATCAAGCAGCAAAACACCTTCGCAGTCCCTAAAAACAGTCGCCATAAGCTTCGAAGTCGAATTCTCAACTTTAAATTTCTTTGGCGGCCTCTCCCCTTTTTCAATTCAAGTCTCATCTACGAGTACAGTTAGATTGCCCCTGGCTAACTCCAAAAAAATCTTTGCAACACTGGAGTTGTCGTTGCTTCTCGAACGGCGGGAGCATTTTCGGTAGCCAGCGCGTACAATTTTTTTTCATGTTTAAATGCTCGTGTAAAATTTCTCTAATCCGTTCTTTACTGATGTGCAACTCGTCCGCAATCTGCCACGTTTTTATTCTATGGTCGGCCAGAACAAATTTTTTTCAACTTGTCCAACATTTTCTTCACTGACCTCACAGGACGCCTTGGGCGGTGGTCGTCTCTACAGATCTCTCGCCCTTGTTGAAATAAGCGAGCCTATTTCTTGACCATGGTATACGAAGGGCGCCGTGGCTCAGTGGTTAAGTGCGCGATCACTGAGGAGAGGTCAAGAAAACGCAAAAAAAAAAAAAAAAATTTTCTCACGGTCCCACGTCTCGCGAACGAATGACAAATATCCGAGAGTGAAACTGTCATGAGAATCTTCTCTCAATCGAAAAATGTGCCTTTCGGAAACGGCATAAGGTACGGCGCACTGCACTGCGAGAAGCTGGGCTGTTAGCGCCAAAATATTATTTATTTATTTTTGTCTGCCCCCTAAAATTCACTACACCTGGTAAGCTCTCAGTAATATCGTCAACAAATAACTTGAACATTATGGGACTCAAAATACATTCTTGTGGAACTCCCGTTGAAATTTCAAAATGCGCTGAAAGTTGCGATCCATCATAGACTGCCACCGTTGTTTCAAAGAGCAATTCAAACTAGAGCTTTCCGAAAAATTGGTCAATCCAAATCGTGAATTACAAAGCTCTGCGAAGTTTTTCGGGAATACCAATACGTACGACATAAAATTCTGACTCAAGCTGTCAAAGGCCCATTCGAAGTCTATAAATAGCAAATGAAGCAGGGACCTACATATACTTGTAATTAGTGGTTGATAGTCTCTTGTCTTTGGTAGTAATTTATGCTTTCCACTTTGTCATGACTGGTTGGTACTCTCCAGTCTCTAAGTGTTATTCTTAATCATGCTCACGATTAATAGATACTCTCTCTCTCTCTCTGTTAGTCAATTGAATGTTTGACAGTTTGCCATATCTGTGATATGTTATGACTGATTAGCACTACGGCCTTATCCATTCATTTGTGGTATTTCATTCGTATAGTCTCCTGCCGCTCGTTTGTAGTTTCCTGCCAACGATTCGTTGTTAGTTATGACTGCTTAGTACTATGTCGTCTTTGGTAGTCATTAGTTCATTGGGTCATTCGTAACTGATTGGTAGTTTTCTAGTCTTTGGTAGTCATTTGTGTTCGTTCACACAAGGTTCAAATTTGCATAACAGCATTTAAAAACCAATAGCTTTCGAATAGTCGAGTGTGTTCTGTACTAAACAACATATTACAACATCAATATTGGCCCAGAGAGCCACATAGGAGGAAATAAGGCGTAGAACTAAAATACAAGACAAGCATTGTGCGGAAATATCGCAGATTGGATGCTTAGACTGTTTGCACTGATTCTCTGTAATTCACTTTGTTATTGAGTATTATGTTTCACTTTCTTTGTGCTTTTTTCCACTTCTAAAATGTTTCTCGAAAAACAAAAATCTCGTTTATTGACCCTCAAGTGACTAATTGCAAGTGACTGACTTTCAATAGAGCTGAGCTTAATTTAGTTTTACAAGTCATAAAATAAAATGATGTCAACTAAACCTTGCCTGCGGTTTAAATATATTCAATGGGTTTTCCTTTTGAAGGTTGCAACATGGAAATCTTGAGAATTCTTGGGGGCTTTTGTAAAAATTTCATCACAACTTTGATAAACTGGCTTACGTGCGTAGAAAAAAATGATTTCATTTCACTGAGTGATCGTGTAGTTTTGCCTTTCTCCTCTGTAAATATTTACTTTCAACTTAAACGTGGTATCTTATCGAATTTACATTGAAACTGTGCCCGCAGCTATTGAACGTGACTATGAGTGAAGTTATTATATATCACTACTTTGAAATGATTATTATTAATTTTTATCTTGCGACCTAACCCTTGAGAAATGTTCGTTATACGTAAATAGAGTAGTAAAATACCCACCTTATTGATAAATACAAAAATAGGAGCAGTAAATAAATAAATACGAATGTTATTACAAATTGAGGTTCGTCCTGGTAAAAAATAAAGGGAATTTCCCTTTTTCACAGGGCTTTTAGAATTCTCCATAGCTGAATGCTCCTGTGTACTTCTGTTAAACACCTCTATTCCGTAAGTTATATCAACCAGCTTGATTAAACACTGAGTAATATTTTCAATTGTAAATATACGAGGGCTGTTCGATAAGTCAGTGACTTTGATGCAAGATGGCGCTCGGATCGCATAGAGGGTTTTTTTATCTGTCAAACTTTGGATCTGTCAAACTCTTAGCTTTTTACAGTGATCGAAAGAAGTTTGGTTTATGAGATTTGGCCAAAATGGAAAAAAGTGAGTTTCGTGTTTTAATAAAGTACTACTTTTTGCGCGATAAAACCATTAAAGAGACTGAAGACAGACGTGAAAAATATTATGGAGACTCTGCTCCATGGTACACAAGAGGTTCACTGAATTTCGTTGCGGTCGTACGAGCACAAAAGACGCTGAGCGCCCAGGACGTCCATCACAACGGAATAAATGGTCAACAAAATCTACGATATTGTGTTGGACGATCGCCGGGTCAAGGTTCGTGAGATAGCTGAGATTGTAGCAATTTCAAATGATACCGTCATTCGAATCCTGCATGACCATTTGGGCATGAAAAAATTATCGGCAAGATAGGTGCCGCGTTTGCTGACGGTGGACCAAAAACAGATTCGGGTGAAGATTTTAAAACAGAATTTGGAACTCTTGAAGCGCAATTCAAGTGAATGTTCACGGCGTTTCGTAACAGTTTATGAATCCTGGATACACCACTTAACGTCAGAAATGAAGGAACAATGAAAACAGTGGACTTCTGCAGGCGAACGTGCTCCAAAAAAGGCAAAAACGGTTTCGTCGGCCGGAAATGTCATGGCAACGGTTTTCTGGGATTCCCACGGCATAATCTTCATTGACTATTTGGAAAAGAGGAAAACGATCACCGGACAGTACTATGCCAATTTATTAGATAAATTTAATGCAAAATTGATGGAAAAACGGTCCCATTTGAAGAAGAAAAAAGTACTGTTTCATCACGTTTCAGCACCGGCTCATTCGTCAGCAGTAGCAACAGCAAAATTAGTTGAATTGCAATATGAACTGCTTCCTCATCCACCCTATTCACCAGATTTGGCTCCGTGCGATTATTTCTTTGGAACTCTTCGAATGAAGAAATTATCGATGCAACAAATGCCTATTTTCCAGAGTTTGAGAAATCATATTTTTTGGAAAAGTTAACAAAGTTGGAATATCGTTGGGAAAAGTGTATCGCAATGAAAGGGGACTACATATCGAACAGCCCTGGTATGACAATTTTATGTAGTGAGTGCTGCCAAATTGTTGCTTTAATGGACTTGCAGAAAATGGTTTATCATCGTAAGGACTTGTAACCTGAACTGTGCAGTAAATATGAGTGTAAAGATTATTCTTATAGTCGTGTCACTCGAAAAACAAGTACAAAATTATATTCTCATAGTCGACTCAAAAGACACCTTGAGCGACTATGGCAATACACTGCGGCCTTTTCGAAAATACAATAAGGTGACTATCCGTCATTTTGCCTACCTAATAAACCTCCGACTCACATTGCATGAGCCTAGTAAATATTTAACATTTTAACACGATTCAAAATTACCTTCCGAAAAATTTTAGTTTTTCAAAATTCAAGTAACACTTGTGTTAGCTTTTCATGAATTCCTAAATAAAAAAGCAAAAATAAAAATAATTTTGAAAATAAAATGAGAACCTATCGTCCTCTAGATTCTACAAAAAGAACTCGGTTTCCCAAGGAATTCCTACATAGGTTAACATTCTAACATATTACCAGTTCTATTCATCTTATAGTCTTTCAATTTTAGTACGTTTACAATTCCTTCCAGCTTCTCTGGAAACTACGAAGGCGATGTGACAATGTTCCAGCAACATACCACTCCAAGCAAGCGTCATCTGACATTTCGTTCCGATTCAGAAGAGGAATACAGTGATACATCTCCATTTGATGAATCGCGAAAAACCGTCGAAACTTTGAGAAATCGATTGTTTCTCTATGAACTGTCACCGGATACATCAAAAGTTATTCTACAAAATGTTGTCTATCAAAAATTAGTACAACTCATAACAATTTTAATCTTTCTAATCGCATTGATGATGTTGTCGGCTTTTGAACTCCTCAAGCAATCGCTGTCATTTTTGGTTCAAAGAAGATCACTCGTGTTCGAGTGGAATAAGAATACTTTGCGTAATTCATTACCTATTATAGCTTCTGTTGCAATTGGTTATTGTTATTTTTGTCAGTCTACTTGCTATGATATCCCTTAATTGGCTGTGATTGTGTACTAAATATTTGAGGAGTAAATAAAATACCATGACCTTGACAGTGGATTTTTTTTTTTTTATTTTTTTTGTTTTTGTTTTGATTACCCTCTGGCCGGTAATTATACTTTTGTCAATACACGGCAATTGTGAGTTATTAAGGGTCAACTTGCGTGATGATACAGTTGTTTAGTGAAAGAATGTATTTTTTATGGATCGGTAATAATTATGGTACTGAGTAGAAGTAATTATGGGTTCTTGTCAGTCGGAACGCTGTTTAATTTACTTATCCAAATTATACCTCTTTGATGAGTAAATTAAAGAAGGCATTAGCATGACCGGTTGTAGTGAGTAAAGGTTTTGGAATGCTAAGCAGGGAATACAAGAATAATGGTGTTTAGATATTATTCAGCGGTTTTACTGGCATAGTCACTCGTTCTCACAGCGATTTTAAACGATGATAGTATGTAACGAGTAGCCAAGCAACATTGCAGGTACGTATCCGTAACATTTAGCCACACAACACCGCCGACGTGTAACAAGGGAATCAGATATTGCAATTAATAAGAATCGTTTTTTGGGTACGCATATCTCGGAAATGGAAAATGATACGTTCGAAATCATAGGTTTTGAAATTTTCTTTTTCAATAATTTCCAAAATGTCCGCCAATTGTTTTTCAGTGTGTCCTACGGAAAAAATTCTTTCGATCGAAATGTTGGGGTTTAAATTGTTCACAGTTTTCGAAAACTATACGGAATTGTGCAAAATATCCGACTTAAGTCCGAATATTCTAATTCAACACTTCAACGTAAACACATCGTTATCCGTTTTTAAGAAGCAATATACAGGATGAATTTTTTAAGAACTTTGACTCGTTTTATGCGTGGAGTTGTAGAGAACGAATGGGGACGTTCTTTAGTGACATTGAAGGTTCTTAATATTATATATTTTAATAATTTTTTGAATTCATTCATTTTTAAATCCATTAGAAGGTCATATTAGACAGGACTTCAGGTACATATCTCGATTAATTTCAAACGTTGTCAACGATGCATCCAACTTGTTCCCCCTTCAACTTGTTCCGAATTTAAGTGGCCATTGTGTCGAATCGAATGCTTCTATTGCATCAAGCATCTCCCTATTTCCACCTTACGTCGCACAATTGTATAGTATCATTGAAAGGGTTAACACTTACATTTATGATCAGTGTATGGCCGGTTGTAGTTGGCTTTGATGCGAACGGTGGCTTTGTGGGGTCTTTTATTTTATTAAATTACATACAAATTCACAATACGTTACAGTTTACTGTAGGTCACGGTCATAGTCAGTATTGTTTGTGTAACCAGCGGGACGCATGGTTAGCCGCATCCAATTGCACATTTGGAGTTGGTTAAGTTCATATATCTTTATCTTTATTCTGCTCTTGTCGATAGTCTTTACCTACGCTCCACATACAATTGTTTTAAATTCGTGGATGTTCCTGTGGAAGTAGCTCGATTCCGATTGTTTTTTTTTTACCAGGGCTCTCATCCCGTTTGACGATAATCACTTGTTTCATCTGGCGCTGAAAATTGCCAAATAATATTATTCTAACGTTAATAGCTATTTGTGTTTCATCGTAGTTAACAGATGCGTCTAACTCTTTTGTTAGTTCAGTATTAGAGTTGGTAAGCTCAATGAATTTTATCCACTCGCCAAGGTAGAAGATGGTCTCAACTAGGATACTCAGACTAGGAGCGTTAAAGGAGGACCGTAAAAACGTATCAAGAGTGACAATTGGACTCAAAATACATGACCTGACCCGCCATACTGCTAATTAGGCCACGACAGAATTCATTACTGATAATAAACAAATATCTTGGCGCTAACAGCCCATCCCATACAAGGACTGGCCTTTCTTCTCGCTGGGTGTGCGACACACGAAAGGCAATTTATTTGATTAAGACTATGCATGGCAATTTTACACTCGGATGTTTGTCAGATATTCGCGTGAGATACTTTTTGGTATTTTTCTCGACTCGAACCTTGACTCTGTCGCTCAGTGATCGCGCATTTAACCACAGAACAATGGCGTCCACTAAGAAATACATCAAGAATATAAGTAAATAAAGCTACAGGGTGAGCTATTTAAACCCTCGGGGAGGTCCTTTATTTTAGATCTTGCAAATTTGTTCTGATCAGTTTTTGAATATGATATCGCGTAAATGGTCGCCGCCAGAGCGAATGGCGCAATGTGCTTGTTTTTCGGCATTTCCCATCACTTCGATGTGTTTCGGGCTGAATAGCGGCAATTTCCTGTCGTATATTGTCTTTCAAGGCTTCTATGGTCCGTTTGGACTTCAAATAATCCCACAGGAAGAAGTCTGGAGGCGTTAAGTCGGGTGATCGCGATCAAAATCACCATTTTTCGAAATTAGGCGTCCGAGGAACAAAAGATGCAATAAAGCGATCGTGGCTCGGGCTGTATGATGAAAGTCGTTGTGTTAATTGAATTTTGTAAGGAAAAAAAACTTAAAATCAGCACGAATTATGCGTCGGAAAGATGTGCGACGGATGCCCAACTGCAAAGAACGGCGACGACTCGATGTTCTCGGTGATCTCTCAACACTGGCCTGAACAGCCTCAATGTTCTCATCAGACCACCTCGAACGACGTCGGCCTTGATGACTGGCATTACCAAGGTTAGCGGTGGCGATAAATTTTTGGTGTAAACGCCTGATTGCGTGGTCTGAAGTTGATATTTTCAACAATACGCACGTTTCGGTTTCACAATTTTGAATGTAAAACTGCACGATAACGTGGCGTATACTGTTCCATGGCACAAATTCGCTTGGATTGGTGCTTTGAACCCGGGCTGTCATAAGCCGATCTGAAAACAGATTTGCATTTTTATGAGTAATAGCGCCTCTTTGAATATTGGTTTGTATCATGCTCGTACTATCTATCACGATATTTTTCAAAAAAGATATCACTTACCATAGATTTTTTTTGTACAGTTTTTTTTCTTCGTCTAAATAACAAAATTCAGTAGATAATGGTGATTTTAGGAACCGGAGCGTGTTGTTTAGTCATCCGCAAACTTTCCCAGAGAAACTCTTTAAACAATAAAGTGCACGACACAGAAATCGGCTCAGACTTTGCAGAGTTACCGCGCTACAACGCGAAAAACATAAATAGAGTCAACTTTATTTTACGTCATTATGGCCCAATTATATCGTTTTGATGACAATAGTCTTAAAAGTTGCTGTACCGTTCGCAAAGTATATTTTTCAAACTTCGTCTCCAAACGCTACACAAGTGTCCATAGAAAGCGAGTATACCTTTTCTCACAAAGTAGCTAAGAATATCGCCAAAACAATTATTTATATTACGAGTATCTTTCATTTTGCGCAGTAATGTAGTTTATCACGATCGTAGTTTATTCTATTCCGTAACATAACAAACAGAAAACTAATAAATTCATCTCGTTTCCATTTCAGATAGCACACTGCCATAAAAAAAATTATAGCAATCTTATAAACGAAGCAATAATTCAACTTTTACATTCGAATGTTAAACGAATAGAATTCGCACTGCCACTAAAAAAATAAAAAATAAAAAATCCAAACGAAAACGACTGCATTTGAGAGCAAATAATGCGTATCCATCCAACTTGAGACCCATCTAATTTCAATATATTCTAAACAGAGCAATTGGGTAGCAAAGAATCTGCTCTTTTAGGCTGTAATATAATCTTAAATATTTCGAAACCCGAATCATTAAATGGAATCATGAATGCGAATATGGTAAAATTTATTTACCTAGTGCTAGCACTAGGATTCTGTGCTGCTATATACGCTGTTAATGCTGAAGTTATAGTCGAGACTGAATTAGAAGGACCCCATGTCTGTAAGAGACAGGAAAAGTGAGTATACCCACTAAAAATGTACTGTAAAATTCACTAAATTTGTATTTTTTCTTATAGTTACAATGTTGAAGTTACAACAACTGAAATGCAATCGTTTCAAGAACGAGTGTCCATTTGGTGTTGGAATGTTCCACCAAGATGTTCTACATACAAGCTGAAACAGAAAAAAGTTAACAAAACGCAAATCTTGTCCAAGACTCGAGTAGTCAAAGAGTGTTGCGGTAGAAAATTTAATCATATTCTTATAATCCCGGCATTGTTGTGAATTATTGATTTTTGTTTTCTTACAGAGCGATATGAACCCAATTCATCTGGAGATGGTTGCATACCTGTGTGTAAATTAAAGTGTCAACATGGTACTTGCGTTTCACCGGATAATTGTAAATGTGAACATGGTTTTGGTGGGCCTGCATGCGATATAAGTAAGTATTATAGTAGTGTATTTTTCTCTAACCAATGTTCGTGAAGTGTATACCCTGGGGGTTCTCATGAGAATTATTTTTTAATTTGTGTGTTTATTGTTGCTTTTTTAATATTTCGATTTTCCTGCTTTAATTGATTTTATTTGTTGTCACAGCTTTTGTTTGTTTTTCATATTCTCACCTAGATGCTAACTTAGACCAATAGATTGAAAGTTTGGTGAGATTTTGACTACTAGCCCTATTTACTTACTACCCTTATATAGACTTTTATATAATTTTATCTAGATCTAGAGCAAAGCAATTTAAGATTTAGTAAATTGTCTCAAATGGCAAAAGAATCTTTATATTTGCTAAGGTTTTACTAAAAAGAATAATAAGTCCATTTATAAAAGAGTGATAGAAAAGTCTATTTTTAAGACATCATATTCGATCTGTTTTCTTACATTGTTAATCAGGTCTCTTATAATCTGCTACTAAATAATAATTATGTTCAAAACATACAGGAAAGTTACAATCCGTCAAGAACGGACCCTATCTCCCATCTTCTAACTCACCCCTAATCAAGTGAGCGTGGTGTTGGGAAATTTTGAAATAGATGCAATGATATCTTCCTATACAGAGGATATTTCCGTGATTTTAAAGAAATATTATCACAAAACTTTTCTTGGCAGAAAGTGGGCGTGGCTCCCAAAATTTGTAACCGAAATACATGGATTCACAATAAGACTTAACCATCACAGTAAATAGCTTTGAAAAGGCAATATATGTTGTTTTTTTAAGAAAACGCCCCCAAATAGTGGGCGTGGCCATGTATAATGTAGAGAAAGTCAACGTCTACACATCTTACCTAGACAATATATTTCAGTTTCTAGCAGAAATATTAAGAAAAACGACATTTTTTAAACAGTGTTCGTGTCTGTGGGCGAATTTTAAAATTTTGTACACTTGGATTGCTTTGGATTGTGGTAAGCTTATATACCAAATTTAATGTTCCTAGCTAATAATCTAAGGCCCAAAAAGTGGTGACATACGAACGGACGGGCATGGCTAGTTCAATATAACTTTTGATGCTGATCATTATTATTTCTCTATTTTACAAACTGTGTATCAAAAATTGCATTTGACCAAAAAAGCTGCCTGGGAGCCATCGTGCTCAACCTTTTATGTGTTTCTCCTTATGCAAGGGAGCTGTAAAGGGTTCATCCAAGCTTGGCTAATTCGTCAACTCGCCCGTATCCTTCTAAAACGACAAAAATGAAAGTTGTCGACTCCCATTTGCGCTACAGCCACATTCAACATAACATACAAAAGAAACAGACGTGGGAAAGAAAAACAGACCAAAAGCAAATCTCGCACACATGTACTCAGAACATACAACCAAACAACTCGCCCGTATCCTTCTAAAACGACAAAAATGAAAGTTGTCGACTCCCATTTGCGCTACAGCCACATTCAACATAACATACAAAAGAAACAGACGTGGGAAAGAAAAAGAGACCAAAAGCAAATCTCCCACACATGTACTCAGAACATACAACCAAACAAGTCCATCCACTGCTGCGCTGCTGGTGGCATTGATACTCACTGATTAGAAATAGATTATTATGATTTTCCGACGAAATCAATCTTATACAGAACAATATGTCATTTGATTCTATATTATCAGGAATAGGAATTTGTCTTGGGTGTCTGACAAGCCTCGAGAATTGCCAGTATTTTTGTCTGAAAGTCCTTGTCATAGGCCAACCTTAAATGGAGTAAATCAACTAACTGCATTACATTTACAAAAATATGTCCCATCTATAACAGAGCCAATACAAATGGATTCCTCAAAGCAATGTCGTACGGATATCGAACGAATTGTGACACTTTTACGGGCCACTAGCCAGTCGAGAGGCACGTATCTAAGCTTTGTATTCTCTACAATACTCGTATACATTGCTGCAGTTGGGAGGATGAACTTTTGCTTACCTCCATTACAGACTGTCGGCACTAGCTAGAGGAAAATCCTTTTTTGATGACCTAAATTAGATCTCAGGGAAAATGATTGCAAAGATGATGCTCTACCAAATTACATACCTTAATAACTAGATCATGTAAGATGTGATTTCAAAACTGAGCACCACTAGCTCTAAAATGGATCTAGACCGAAACTGCTTCTTTACCTGCCCACTCTACATTTCGAGAGAAGGTTGAACTTCTCAGTTGCCTTTCACGCCCGAAGACACGGCGATTGACAAGAGTTACTCTTTTGTATTGGTGCATAATAAATGAACCCGGGTCCAGCAGCCTTATCATATTTTTGTTGAATGGACGGAAATACTAGCTGTCTGTAGAAGCGATTCTCAGTATCTACTTTGTATGATTGATGTACACAAATCTTCAGTCTTGAGTTAATGGGTTCCATAGTATGGCCTGACCTAGCGAAATTCACTGCTGCGTTTGCATCGCTTTAATGGCATCGTCATCCACAATACATATGTCACAGCTTGGTGTTTAAACTGATTTCACTGTTCATACAGATTGTAGACAACATACAAACGGACCGCAGCCTTTGCCTTCGTGATTCGGCTGCTCACATTCAATACCACCGTCAACCGATAGAATCAATGTGTTGGAAATTTCCGAACTGTTGTCAGACTACATTGGATCCCACTACTTACCGATGTAATGTTAATTTGGGATTTTTAAGCATCAGATAGTCCATCCCATCTATCGACAATGTGGAAAACTATCCTTTTTACCGGCTGTTGACTCAAGTTATGAGGTCTGCTGTTTCAACTGCTGAGACTAGTTCAGCCTTAGGCAACATTTATTTTGTTACAACGCACGCTACGGTGGATGCATCTGTCCATATCGGATTGGATGCCAAGCTCGCTTTTATAAACTATGAAGTTGGGTGCAATGCAACCTATTACCTGAGACGCTCCATATCAAATCAAATCCATGTCCATCTCTACACGAAACTGTAAAGTAAACGCGATTTATGCTTCTATGTGATCCTAAGTCTTTAGTAAGTTGCTGAGATTATTGAACAGAAACAGAAAAATAAGGTAGTGGTTCATGCTTTTGTGAAGAACACAGAAAAGTTGCTTTTTGAAAATTTATTTTTATGCTGCTTCTCAGTTATGTCCGCTGTAGGCCTACAGTCATATTTTTCTCAAGACTTTTGTGCTTTTCTCTGTTCGGTGGCATGATCGTGCTGATGGTAACCTTGCACAAGATGGGTGTGTTACGATACGGAAGCGAATATGAGCTATTATAAGGTGATGGTCTCGTTACGTTTCGATGTCGGCTTCTCACTTGTTTCAGTTATTCAGTAGAACATCTTTAAATCATATTTTTCTTTCTTATTAAGGACGCCGAAACCATATATGTATGACTTCTAGCAGTCATATTTCCAGAATATTTTAATCTCCAGCTATTCAACAGCAGAATCAACAGTCATTTACAAGCATCTCGGAGCGCTGTCCCAGCATGTAATAAAAAAATGAAACTAGACCGCTCGTTGTCACTGCTTCCTTCCCCTCTTGATGGCTATGTCTTCATTGGGTGCGTGATGGTGGGAGACACTTTGTTTTTAGTGGGGTAAACCTTATAAATCATTTTTGGCTTTAGACTTAATTGTTGTTCCTAATAGCTCTGCTGTTATAGACTACACACAAATCTTTATAGTGGTAACCATACTCATTGCAGCTTCCAGTCTCTTAAATCATTAAGCAACAATAAGGTTAAACAAATTTTAATGAACAAATGACATGCACGTCCTTATGCCGTTCTATCATCAAATATTATAAATGGACTTCTTTAAGTTTGACTGTTTATTTAAAGTAAGATTATCTTTAAGAACTATTGTAACTATTGTAGTCATAGTCAAATATACCAGATAAGCAAATCTTTGCGGGCAAAGAGGTCTTCTCACAAATGTCTGTTTGTGATTATATACTCGTAAAACAAGCTATAAACTTACACCATACTAGATTTCTGGTATATTTTTCTATGACATTATTGTAACGCCAGGTATCCCTTAGATGTGCTGTTAACAACACTTTAGAGTTTACCGCTTAAGCATAAAAAATCGCCTCCAACTAACCCCTCACAGTGTGTTATACCGTTCCCCAGTGTGTCTTAATCTTTTTGTTTGACTTCACTTCTCAAAAAAAAAAAAAAAAAAATAGTCCTTCACGTTTTTTTTTTGATAACACCGGCTTTGGGTAGTCACTTAGCATCGTCCTAATTATATCTTGGAACTAAAGCAAAAAATCCTCCCACTCCTAAATAAATTTTAGACTGTCCTCCTGGCCGTTGGGGTCAAAATTGCGAGGAGAAGTGCGAATGCATGAATAATGGAACCTGTGAAGCTTACACCGGTGCATGTGAATGCGCAAAGGGTTATGTGGGTGAGAAATGTGAAGAATTTTGTCCACCCGATCGTTATGGTGCCAAGTGCCTGGAAGAGTGTCGCTGCGAGAATGGCGGCAGCTGTCACCATGTGTCTGGCGAGTGTACATGTGCACCCGGTTATACTGGACCTTTGTAAGTTGTTTATTTTGTGTTTTATTTTATTTTTTTCTTGGAAAATCTACACGTTTACCCTTCCACTTGCCAAAAAAAAAAAAAAAAAGATGTCAAGATCAATGTCCAGATGGAAAGCATGGCGCTCAATGTAAGCAAGACTGTCGCTGCCAGAACGATGGTAAATGCGATCCACACACCGGTGAGTGTCAATGTCCACCGGGTTGGGTAGGTGCGGTGTGCGCCAATCGTTGCCCTAATGGTACATACGGACCAAATTGTGAGCTCAGTTGTGAGTGCTTCGGCGATGCTTCGTGTCATCACATTACTGGAAAATGCGAATGTCCACCTGGTTACATGGGAGACAAGTGCTTTGATCAGTGTCCAAGCAACCGATATGGTTTAAATTGCACCCAAGATTGTGAGTGTAAGAACGAAGCTGTTTGTAATCCAGCAACAGGTGAATGTAGCTGCCAGCAGGGATGGACGGGCATCGATTGTAGCAACCGTACATGTCCTGAGGATAAATACGGTGCGGGATGTAATAGAACTTGTGAATGTGATATGGACCACACAGAAATATGCCACCCGTGGAGTGGCAAATGTGAATGCAGCACTGGGTGGAGTAGTTCTCAATGTAACCGTCCATGCACTTTCCTTAAGTATGGCAAAAACTGTGCACTAGCCTGTGAGTGTAAGAACAACGCCAAATGCTCCCCAGTTAATGGAACATGCTATTGTGCGCCCGGATATCGAGGACCAAAATGTGAGGAAATTTGTGACGAGGGTAAATACGGTCAGGATTGCGCCGAAAACTGTAACTGCCAGAACGGTGCGAAGTGTTCTGCAGAGACTGGCCAGTGTTTCTGTACACCCGGTTGGAAGAACATCAAATGTGATCGACCCTGCGACGATAATCACTTTGGAAAGGATTGCAGTGGAGTGTGTGACTGCCAGAATAATGCATCGTGTAACCCACAAAATGGTATTTAATTGAAAGGTATTTTGAAACGTGCATAAAGTAACTATCTTTATCATATAAAGGAGCGTGTACATGTTCCGCCGGCTGGACTGGTAAGAAATGTGAGAGCAAATGCGGCTTTGGAACCTTCGGACACAGTTGCGCCCAGCAGTGTGATTGTGATTTCAATAATACAATTGCATGTGATGCCGTCGATGGTCGATGCATTTGCAAGACTGAGTGGGGAGGTACGTGCGTTGAATATCTAGACGAAGTCTCATTCAGCATAATAACACGCATTACATTTAACATTTTATACAGAAAGATTGACATTAACACATTCATTTGTCAGTCTTAACTCATTTTATTTATCACACTACTACTTTACCTACATATATGCATACACTTTGAATAATCACAGTGGTGGTTGGTTTTTACTTTACTACTATTTGCGGGGGTAAATTTCTAGGGAGGGGGGGAAGTGATCAAATATTTCATTCATGGCGCTGTTTCTGCATACATAATTGCAAAGGAATGTACGTATTACCTGCTACTTCTTGAGTTGTTCCGCTTTTGGTTTCGAATTTTTTATTGGATTCTATTCTGTCCAAGTGGCATACCCATTTAAATTTTATGTTTATTTGCTGAAATTCTTTCCCCTTTCAATATTCAGCTTACCTGACTCATGTCAGTTTGCTTCAGTAGTCTGATGAGGTTCAGAAGTTCTTACCTTGATAGACTTGGGAGTCTTGGCCAAATCTAAATGAGTTTTCCATGATCTGAATTGGTTTATTGGTGAATTCGAGCAGTAACACTAATCCATTAAATCCAAAGAACTACAATAGAATCATTTCAAAATATATGATGGAAAATTTCAGTCAGTTTTTAAAAATTCGACTGGATTTCAAAACCTAAAAATTCGATCTTCGATTTGAATATTTTTTTTTTTTTCACACAATGCAGTTTCCGAGATATTCGCGGTTAAAAATGATTTCCATTTATTTTGGGTAGTAAGACACATTTTGGAAAGTGTTTGTATATTCTTCTAAAGTTTCCAAAAATTCAGCATCCACCTTGAAGAGATTTTCAAAATTTCGACCGTAGAAATTGTTTTCTGTCTTTTGACGGACCGTTTTCGCATCAAGAACTATTTCTATTAGTTTCGGGCAAAAGTTAAATATTTTGGAAAATTCAATGCAGTCTTCGAAAATTTTGAGGAACTCGGCGTCCATTTTGTACAGAATTTTAGAACCTAAAAATTAACTATAAGAGTTGTAGGTCTTTCCGTTTACGGTATATTCGAACCAAAAACGATCATAAATTTTGAAATTTGCCAGCATTGCAGAGAATTTCGACCGCTAAAATGTTTTTCGTGCGACTCAACCTTTTCGAGATATTTTCAGTCAAAAACGTTTTTTTTTGGAAATTTCATAAAATTGTCTCGAACATTTTGAAATAGTCGCGACCCACCTTATAGAGAATATCAAAACCTAAAATTCCGATTCGAAAGGGACGCACCATTATGGAGACACTCATCTTCAAAACGATTTTCATAAATTGCGGGCAAAAGTCGGGCTTTTTAGCAAAATTTCGTGCATTCTTCGAAAATTTTCACAAAATTCTGCATCCATATTTTAGAGAATTTAAATTTTTTATTTTGTTCAAAAACGGTTTAAAAGTTTCTTCCAATCTTGAAAATTTTTCAGAAATTGGTTGGAAACTTGGTTGGATTATTTTAAAACAATTTTACGATAATAGAAGTTTTTGTTTAGTTCAAGGCCACCTTTCACGTCTCCGCAGCCTCTGAACACATACTGCTCGTTTGTGATTCTCTTCCGCTCCAAATATTTTGCTAGGAGGTCATGTCTAGTTGTCACTCTTGACGCTAGAGGTATTGAGACTCTATTTCGAGGTATTCAACTTTTTACTAAGGGCTTCAGAATTTGAGTTAATATATTCCCAATTGTTTTCCGTATTACGAGCAGGCGAGGTATTTCCTGCTATACGAGGGGCGTTCGATAATTCCGTACAATAATATAGAAAACATGGTTTTTTCGTCAAAAAGTGATTTCTTCATGTTTGGCAACAGAAACTAGTCGCAAGAGGCCAAATTTTCAGAATATGGTGGATGGGGAAACAATTCGTTGCAGTTCGATTTCACTGGTGCAATGGCGGAGGTGTGAGCCAGAGTTAGCAATCGCGGTACCCATCGCGCCGACAGCTTTCTCATATGCAAATAATTTTTCAAAATGTTGTGCACCCAATCATTTGAGATACCTACAGCGTCAGCAATCTCACGCGCTTTAATTCTCAGATCGTCCATCATTATACCATGAATCCTATGTGCTCATATCACCGACGGTGCAGAGTCCCCGTAATGTTTATCTAACTTTGCTGTGGTTCCCTCAGCTCTTTTCTTCTTCAAATAATAATGTTTTGTCAATACACGAAATTCACTTTTCTCAATGTTTGCAAAAATACTCGTACGATACTGTCAAACACAAACTAAATGACATGTGTGTCTAATAATTTGTATGTCATGGCTTAAAGAATGTTGCATATGAAACAAACGTCAATTTGTGGCTGGCACCTCCACCTGGCGATATGGTACGGAATTATAGAATGTTCCCCAAAAATAGATTGAATATGTGAGATTGATGCGTTGACCCTAATATCCGATAGTGACGCACATCGTTTGAAATAGAGATATTCTACACAAATTCTAATTTCTGATTTATGATTGCAAGTTTCCAACAATGGTTTACTTAACCATTTTAAACATTTACAGCTCCAGGTATTTTCCATAGTGACTTGGTGGTATTTTTGATTTCCTTGTCGTTAAATAGATTGACATTGTTTGTTTTAACAATTGATGTTAATGCATTTTTACCCCCTCACTGGAATTAGTCTATCTATCCTTATCTTTGTCCAGTTTCAAAAAAACTAATTGGTTGGCTAGCAAGTGTCGTATCACTACGTTGCTGGTAACTATCAGCTTTGTCCCACGCTACTGAAGCTGAAATGGTCTTCAAAACTGGATGTTGAGTCTGTCTGCAATTATAATAGCTCTTGGTTCAAAAATGTACGAGACAACTGGAGTTACTTTGTACTCAAGAAGGGCCATGGGTAACAAAATTCCAAAATAGGTGAACACAATTTCAAGGAAGAAACTGCGACCTTGTATTATGTAAGAAATCCATCATGACATTTCTTCAATAATTTGAAAGCTTTTCTTGATAAATTTTAGACGACACGCTAGTTATCAACACAGAAATGTAAAACGATGATATCCATGTGTTCCCCTCAAGCAACAAGCTTCTTCAGCCCGCATGGTAAGTTTGTAGAGGTCCTCTTCCACTTGCATTCACGATCGATAATTTGGGCTGATTCTCTTGCATTGTCCTTTTAGGATAGATTCAAATATTGACGTCGTATTTGTAGTACTTTCAACATTTTCATTTGTTTTATATCATAATCCTATGCATGTTTAAGGCACAGCTAGGGATAACTCTGAAAAAAAGATAATTTCAGGTCAGTTATCTGTTCCACTAGGCGGCAGCGAACGTGTTACATTTTTCGCTAGTGGGACTCGTTGTTTTGTTGAATTACAACCTCGTTATAACCAGTCCCATTTAGTCACATCTTATTTGTTCCTAACGAATTTCTAGGATGATGGCTCCATTTGAGGTAAATCCAATCGATGATAACATAGCTATGCAGTGAAAATTCTATCAAATTTGGTAAAGGCGAGCTATAAAAACGTAGAAAGCCACTAGCTTAGAGCACAAGAGATTATAAGCATTTGGATGAGAGTAGAAAATTAAAAATCTGTCGTATACTACAACCATCACACCGCGATGAATCTCTCTTTACCGCCACGGCTCCGGCAATTCACAGAGAAAAAACGTTAATAAAATTTGCACTTATACTTCTTGTGGTAACTAGACCACACCGACTCCTCATATAAGACTTTTAGATCCTCGCAAATTATGTTTACTTTGCTGTTGTATAGAAGTGCGTTAGGTCAGTATAAATTAATGTTTGCTTAAAAATTGTTCCAAGGGGTTTACTTCGAACGTTTCTATCTTTCGTGTTACAGCTGTAGTAAGTAGAAGTTTTTGCTTGTGGTACAATATAGAACCAATCAGTCAAAGATAGATGCATTCTAGTTTCGTAATATACACCTCGGTAATAGTGGTAAAAGATACGAACATCTTATCGATGTTTGGGGATTTCCTATTAACTACTGCCACTAGCCATAATAGTCGATCTTAAGGAGGAGTAGCTGTTGCTTTTTATGCGAAATTTCTAAGCATGTAGCGTGTCCCTCCTGGGTTGATTCCACTTCCGACGTACATGAAGTTATCCTGTTTTTCGATATTTTCCGTGACATAGTCTAACTCTTTCTAAGTATCTTTGGTCGCGAACTGCTGACCATTAAGCATATCTGTCCAACTAGCAACTCCAAGGCCATCTTTAAACACGTAAATACATTTCCCCTTAAGCAGCTGGTGGTTTATAAACTTCAATATTATTCGATGGTTCAGCATGTTCTGAAGTATTTTGCTGACACACTAAGCATGGTTACAATACTTCTTTCCTATTAGTATACTTAACTCCTAAGAATATTGTTTGAATCTGATTTCCAAAAGCATGCCACTATATTCTTTAAAACTTCTTAAATATCTAACCGAACTGCATGCCACTATTAGCCCACAAACTACGTACATACCTACATTCATTTATCATTTCGTTATAATTTATTTACTTTTTAATTTTTTTTTTAAATTAAAATTAATTTATTTCTTTATTTGCGCTTTGTTTTTGTCTTTTGTTTCGTTTTGTTTATCGTTTTGTTGGACCTGTATTTGTTGGGATTCTCGTTAACATGCACGAACGCGGACGTTGTGTAGGAGTCCATTGTGAGACACAATGTCCACCTGGTTATTATGGCGAAAATTGTGATCAAGTTTGCAGATGTATGAATAATTCATCATGCGATGCAGAGACTGGTCAATGCATTTGCTCAAAGGGTTGGACTGGTGATGATTGTTCTAAGCCATGCCCGAAAGGGTTCTATGGCGCTGGATGCAAAGAGAAGTGTCCTGCCATCATTCATGGTGAGTTGTAAATAGGGAATTTCAAATTTGAAACTGTATCCATAAAATGTTTCCTTTATTTTCTAGGAAACAAGAGTTGTGATCATATTACTGGAGAGTATGTCTGTAGGCCAGGATATGTTGGAATTACCTGCGAGCATCCCTGTCCATCGGGTTTGTATGGTCCAGGCTGTGGTTTGAAGTGCAACTGCGAACATGGTAGTGAATGTAATCACATTACGGGACAGTGTCAGTGTTTGCCAGGTTGGACCGGAGCCAACTGCAACGAACTTTGTCCAAATGACTTTTATGGTTCGAATTGTGCACACAAATGCCGCTGCCAGAACCATATGGGATGCAGGAAGAACGATGGTTTGTGCATATGTCAACCAGGTTGGATGGGAACACGATGTGAAGAAGGTAAATGATTCTAACTTCCTATAGAGTTTGCAACCATTTAATGATTTTGTCTTTAGTATGTCCTGAGGGCTTCTTCGGCCAACATTGCATGCTTACCTGTGCCTGTTCCAGTCAAAACTTTGTCTGCCATGCAGCCAAGGGTTGTGTTTGTCGACAAGGATTCACAGGTGATAACTGTGATGTTCCAACGGTTGCACAGAGAGTGCAAGAAGCTGAAATTGAATGTAAGTTTGGAATATTTTCATATATTTCGAAGTTTTTGCATTTTTTTTTCTCTCAACAGCTGGTCATGCTGGCCTGGTTTGGGGACTCTTTGTGGCGTTTCTCTTCGTTGGTATTGTTTTTGCTGTTATATTCTATTATCGTCGTCGCGTTTCAAATCTTAAAACTGAGATACAACATGTACAGTATATCACTGATCCGCATGGCACCTATCCGGATCGACATAACTTTGATAATCCCGTGTATGGTTTCCAAGGTCCAGATACACGATTGCTTAACAATTTGCGTCCAAAAATGAATAATTTAGATCGCACTAATTCAGAGTATGGAGATGATTCCAATGCAAGCAGTAGAGGTGAGTTGCTTGATATGGTTGTTGGGAGTTTTCTTACATTTATTGTGTCTTGCAGCTGGTACATATTCCATAAACTATAACAGCGATATGCTGCAAAAGAATCTAAATGCAGATCTTACAAATCCGAACGTTTATAATAGTATTGAGGATCCATTGAAGGAGGAGCATGTTTATGATGAAATTAAACACAAGGAAGGCTACAAGGATCCTGGTAAGTGGAAAAGAAATAGCCGCCTTCAGTTAATTTGTCTTCATTTGTAGCATTAGATGTTATCTAGGCACAAGTTCTTGTTTATCTTTCGTATTATAGCCTCATATCCTTTGTTTCATAAAGTGTCCCATAATTTAAATTAAGCCTTGCATGTACATATGTGCAGGCACACATATGTAGGAGCTTCAATGTAATCGACACAACCAAATGGGTCGGTTGGCTTCTGATCTTTTTCGACATACAACCGTGTTTCCATTCAAAACGCCAAGAAATGTTAATCTAGGCTTAAAAGCTTCGTTACATCTTCATCCATAAGCATATCCTGAGCTACAATAGTGTTGGATCTGCTACAGTAGTTAGGTTTTTGCGGTTTCTAACAAGTTTATACCAAACTTCAGGTATTTGGTTTCTGTAATTGAGTCTCCAGGCCGTACTAACCAAATTAATTCTTATTAGTTACATTGTGAGTCAGTAAACAAAGTTCAAACGACAGTTCCTTTTGTTCATAGAACGCGTTAATGTCGTCAAATCAGGCTGACGTATGCCTTCATCATTTCATGAAAAAACTGAGTCTCCTGTTCAGTGACCTACGCACTTAACCACTGAGTCACGGCGCCTATCTCATAAATAACTTGAATTTTCCCCAAAGTGAACAAATTCCAATCAGGGGTCTTAGGAACTTCAGTTATCATTTCTCCATCCGGTATGAGGCACTGGACAAATTTTATGCCACACCTCGCATACTTGTGTTAGAGACACCTTTTTGAAGATTACTTTCTATCCTATAGCCAAGTATTTGACTTTGCTTGAAGGGTCGAACTTGGAGCCCAAGAACACTGACCCCACGGATTACATTCGTTCACAAAATGATTGTAAGTTGCTGTTGCAATTAGCGGATTCAAAGGCGGATTAATCGTCAACAATGAGTCGATTGATAGGTTCCACAAGGTGGGAGATTCTCAAATAACACTCCATACTTCAACTGGCACGATTTTTGATACCCTTTAGCAGAAAGCAGACCGACATTCCCCATCGTGACTGCTATAGCTTAGAACAACACTAACTCTTTATACATTCTAGTATGTAATACGCGTATTATGTCGATTCTTCTTGGCAGCATTGTCAGATACAATTAGGGAGAGATTAGTATTACTCTTGGCTTCTCACTTCTTTCGATTGCAGATTTCCGCTGCTTTGTTTGCTTACTGGAAATATGGGTTTAAATTAGCATTATCGTTGCTAAAACAAGTCTTCATGACTTCAAATTATCCCCACAGCAGTATTTATAATGAAAACATGCCTGCTAAACCAATCAGTCTTCAGCAGTAAACCGTATTAGGAAACTGAATTCTTAAAAGGCTTTGACATCATATTTCAACGTGCATACTTATCGAGTCAATTGTAAGCCCTTACTCTGTTTGTTTGTTTCCAATGGATGGGTTGGGTTTTACTCCATTTACCTTCGGGCTTCCCAGTATAGCGCTGTTTCTTTTTTGAGTTTTTGGCTTATTTGCCGGGATGCGGTTTGCCATGTTTTTGTTATCCATTTAAAGTTACCCAGGAGACACCACGTGGAGGCGGATAAATTTGTCTCCCTAAGCCCTTACTCTTTTCATTCGCCTTCTCTGGTAGTTCATGGATCGCAAGAACTTGTATGTCAAAATCGGGATTTTCGAACTAACGCCGATTGCAATAAATTTGAATGTCAATAGATTCGTGTATGAGTCCTGAATCCAAATCTGCACTCGTCTTGAATAGTTATTCCAGAAGTCTCTATCTTCTTTATGAAGGTGGCAACATCTTGCTTTGTTAGCCTGTTTTCCTAGTAGAATATGCAGCTCAAGCTTTCCCATCTGTCCACTATAGCCCTAGCTGTAGACATTTTCTTTAATAACCTTTTGGTACCCACCAGAGTTTGACTTTATTGCATGTGAATAGAACCTAAAGTATATTGAAGCAACATTAAACCATTTTCCAGTCCAAGAAGTTGCAACCTAGCGGTTTAAGTGCAGCTTGGCTATCCATGAGTAGAATAGCAAGTTTACACTGGCGCATATCTCAACAGCATGGTGCTCACTTGAAACACACTTAGACGCATTCTCAGTTGTTTCGATATATTACAACTCCAGGGCCCTCTGTATACCATGCGATTTAATACGGGTCCGTCGCTGTTTGGAATCTCTTTCTCAAACTTTATGCGAAAGCAGAGAACTTCAGTATAATGTTTGAGGCAATAGTGAACATGCCCAGCTCAGTTTGACTACACTAATTTTTTTTTTTAAATAACAGATGTAGGTGGTGAACTCAATGATGTATTCTATGGCTGTGGGCCTGTGATTCCGAGGTACAGCAACCTTTGCAGCCATTAAAACTTGATTAAATATGTAAAGGGTTTTTCAATAGGGACATAACAATTTTGTATTTTAATACAAACGCACCCTTAAACTTTTTTTTTATGATCTGTCAATGTCAAAACGTGTCAGTCAAGGTTTACATTTTTATCATCGTGAAGTTCATGAACGAACAACGTTTGGAAATTATTCAAAATTACTATCGAAATTCTGAGTCGGTGGTCGCAACTTTAAGAGCGCTTACACCAATTTTCGGTCGTAATAATCGTCCCACCAGACAGGCTGTGCGTGCTATATTCGAGTCAACATATTCACTATTGAATTTTCCTGTGCAAGTGAGAGAACTCACCGGTCGAAGTACCGAAAATATCGCAGCAGTAAGTGCTTCAGTTCAAAATAAGCCAAATCAGTCGAGATTTCACGCCGTTCACAGGAATTGGGAATCTCTCGGTCCACATTGTGGCTAATTTTGCATAAAGATCTTGGCCTACACCCTTACAAGATCAAATAAACTCAAGAACTGAAACCTCTTGATCATTTGAAGCGCCGAAACTTCTCCGATTGTGTTCTGCAAAAGTTTGAAGAAAATCCTGAATTTCATCGAAAAATCATCTTCAGCGATGAAGCTCATTTTTGGCTTAATGGCTTTGTCCATAAGCAAAATATGCGTTATTGGACAGCAACAAAGAGACTCCATTGCATCCACAAAAAGTGACCGTGTCGTGTGGACTTCATGCCGGAGGTGTGATTGGACCGTATTTTTTCGTCGATGAAAATGATCGCCATGTTACGGTCTACTATTTTTGGTCAGAATTGGATGGACTTAACATAAGTGATATGTGGTCCCATCAAGATAGTGGTACATGCCACACAGCTGGTCAAACAATTGATCTATTGAAGGGGAAGTTCGGTAGTCATGTAATCTCGAGAAGTGGTCCGCTCGCTCATGCGATTTAACGCCGATGGATTTATTTTTATGGGGTTACGTTAAGTCGTTGGTTTATGCCAACAAGCCAACAACGTTAGAGGAGCTCAAGAACAATATCGAACGCAAAATTGTCAACGTTCCAGCCGATATGTGTGGAAGAGTGGTGGAAAATTGGGTTCAAAGAATCGATCGCTGTAAACGTGCTCGCGCTGGTCATATGAACGAGATCGAATTCCATACTTAGATTTTATTTTAAATATTTTAAATCTCAATTATTCTGTTTTATTTAAATACAAAATTGTTATGTGCGTATTGAAAAACCCTTTATATATATATATTGGCGTTAAGAGTCCAATGTAGGGCCTGACCTAGCTTCTCGCAGAATGGTTGGCACCTACAGTTTTATGCTGTTACAGAAGGGCAATTTTTTTCGATTCAGAGAAGTTTTTTATGACAATTTTACTCTCGGATATGTGTCAGACGGTCGCGTTTTCTTGGATTTGAACCTTGAATCTCTCGCTCAGTGATCGTGCACTTAACCACTGAGCCACGGCTTCCATACTAGACAAAGTATTTTTTTCCTTCTAGTCATCTTGGCTTGCTAAATAGTTTATACCACAATTCGGATACTTGGCAAATTTTAAATAAATTAAGTCAGTTGATATTAAACAAAAACACAGGCGCAAAATTATAGTCGCATAAAGTACACTTTAAAAAGATTTTAGCACGTGGCAAAGGTAAAATTAGTGATTTCCTATTTATAGTCGACATTAATCCATTCCACAGTTACTCGTATCAGCTCGCGCTAACTTTAAAACCACCTAAAGTACCTTTTAACTTTTAGAATGGGCTTTTAATTTCGGCCAACCAACGGATGTAAACAGTCAACAAATGTGTTCGATTTCTGTTCGATCTGTCAAATTCATTTAAATTTGATACACCATTATCCCTTAAAGTGTGTTTTTGTTCTCAAACTTTAAATTTTTGGGTTTGTTTGAGTAATATTTGCTGTAAGGTCGATACTAGTTGTAGGTAGGTTAAAAAGTGTTTATAATTCAATTCAAAGTTAAGCACTGGCTTTAAAGTTAAAGGGCTATTACTTAGTGGCTACTAAAATTCTTTAAAATCAGATGACTATAATTTTGACCCATAGTTTGTAAACCACATTAGATCACCTAAGACCTTTGCATGATTCTCAAATTTGTACGACACCTATTTGTAAAATACACTCTTTTAAGTGTTTGCATGTAACAATCTCTTAACTTTTTCTCCATGTTTTCCCTTTTTTTATTAAAAAAAAAAAAAATGCATCCCTAGTTAAGGAATATCGAAAGAAACTATTCCCCGACGGTAAGCCATATTTCCAGACCACCTTCTTTTTAATGAAAAATTTAAAATGTTTTTTGTGTGCATTTAAAACAGGATTTGACATTTTCTCCCCAGATGAATACGATCACTTGGATTACTCTCGGCCAAGTACTTCATTCAAACCACACTACCATCGCATGAATGACACCATGCTCAATATTAACAGTGATGAAGAAAAGCCAAGCAATTTAAAAGCTATGTCAGCATTATTGGAGAAGAAATGTGGTGATGAAACCGAGGATAGTGAAGAAGCTACTTGTGATAGTATCTGTGACAACATGGACGTTTCGACTGCATCAGCTAGTTCGAGCCCTACCCTACCTACAAAGT
Organism: Pocota personata; assembly: GCA_963082735.1. Taxonomy (NCBI): domain Eukaryota; kingdom Metazoa; phylum Arthropoda; class Insecta; order Diptera; family Syrphidae; genus Pocota; species Pocota personata. The sequence continues at coordinate 39,394,437 of OY720431.1, forward strand.
AAAGATAATGGGAACGTAATCCATTAAAAAAAAGAGTGAAATAAATGTTTTGTATTGAATTTTAGATTTTAGTCTTAGGGAGCGCTATTTCGAATACTAGAGTTGTAGTATGTTTAAATATTATGTTTTATATAGGCTTGCGGAAAGGAGCAAAGAGTTTTAATTTATTTCATTGTTATTGGTTTAAAAAAAATTTAAAAATTTGTGTAATTTATATAAAAAATTTCAAAAAAAAAAAGTATTGCATAAAAGTTAGTGTCGAGTGTTAAATGCACGTGAATAATGTTGGTAAAAAGTAAAATTATTTATATTTTTAAACAGTAGTAATAATAAAGTTTTTTTTAAATTTTTTTTAAAAAAAAGTTAAATATTTTATGATGGGAAAAGGTAGTTATGTATGTTATATTGTGCCAAATTAGAGTTTATTTTAACAAAATATATTTCATTCTTTGTTTAACAAATTTTAGACAAGAGACACATTGAACCAGACGATAATTTAGAAGCGATTGTGCAGAAAAGATTAACACCAGCGCCAGTAATAACGCCTTTGGCGCAAGTTCTTGGAAGTGGGAAATTATCACGCCTATTATCGATGATGTCTGTCGAAATCGAAAGGCGATGCAACAATATTGGAATTGTTTAGGATAGTTTAGGCCGTTGGAAAGTGAAATCAAATTGTTCTAGCTATCGTCCGAACACGCATATTTATTATGCAATGCGTGTTAACAAAAAAAAGTCGACTCGTATGCCACTTTCGATAGACGACATCGTGAATGTCGAACAAATTTAAAAGAAAATATTTCCGTGGCAAAATGTCCCCATTTTTTAGTTCTAGTAGGGCTAATTTCTAAATTTTAGACTCTAATTATATATTGTGCTTTGATATTAGTCCTTCTAGAAATGTAGAACAAAACAAAATAATTTACAACCAGCCTACAACAATTTTTAATGGTTGGACAATTTAGAACCCGGCCGCAGACTTAAAATCGCTTATGAATTTAACATGCAAGCTCTAAGCTATTTTTTTCGACATGTCCCTTAGAATATTACGCAGTAATAGCTTACCCACATTCTTCTGGTTAATTGCAGTTTGAAGACCAGTTTTTTTCTCTGTTTTACAGTGTTTTCGCCAGCGTCAAACTCCTTTTTTAGCAGTTTGGTGGACATACTCCAAAACATGATACATACGAGTATTTCATATATCAAGCAGCTCAGCTTCTTGAAGCCATTCATGTTGTGCAACATACGAATGGAAGAGACGTACAGTTTTATGCCCTATCCAAAGGACGTAATTGATTAACTTATCAAGACGTCTTTTACACCCGGAGGTTTGTCAGACATTTGTGAGTGTTGTTTTTTTTTTTTTTTTCCTGAGATTCGAACCTTGAATTTCCCACTCAGTACTTTAACGCACTAACTACTGAGCCACAGCGCCTACTTTTATGTCTGAAGCAGTCATCAGTCTTGTCCTCATTCAACAAATTCCAACCTTTGAATGACCGCGTGTCACGTGGACCATTAGAACAAGCAGTCTTAGCAGGCAGTACGAATTCGTCAGATTCGAACATATCCTTGAAATATCTACCGTTTCGCAATTTGATGACGTGTTCCTAATTTCCATCAGATAACTGCCATTCGAATGAATTTTGAATCACTATGCGTACACTTTTCATATCAATTGGATTCCGAAAGAAACGGCCTCAAATCAATTTAAAACACGAAGATGTCTGTCATACATTTCAACTTTTTATTTCGACAATCTTTCAACTGCGAATTTAGCTTCTCACTTAGCTCGTAAAATCGTTGCAGCATATTTCTTTATGAAAGTCAACGCACCTCGATGCTCGGAGATTCGTTGAACGCTGATTTGCCTCCTTTATACCAGTTTCGAGGCCTGGCCATCGAGCAAAGTTTTCGAAGCTAACACTCAAGAATTTTTGTTGCAAAGCGTCGTCAATGCCGAGCAGATCTTCTCTATCACTTACCTTGCTTGACGCAAACGTAATACCAACATAGTGGAAGTTAGACTTATCTAGTTCGGTGAGTATGTATTTTAATTTTCGCTTTTTTACTTGCATCTGGAAATGGCATGTATTGGTTTCGTGAAAATCATTGATCTCGAGATTTTGATCAAACTTGGTATTACTAGTATTTAGATGAACAAAATAATGTGGGTATCTTAGTTCTAAATATCTGTCCGTCTGTCGTATGTACATGCGCGACTGTAACCTAAACGGTTGGACGATTTTTTTCAAACTTCATATGTAGGGTCTAGCACTGAAATTAATGGTAGTTGGAAAAAATTGTTCTTGAAAACTGCTCTAACGTTCGAATTTCATACATATTTTAGTTTGGTTGCTAATAAATGGCATACCAGGTTTTGACCTTTTCAACTTATTTTCCAAAATTTGTTGGATATGACAATCAGAATCGGCATAGCAAGTCTTGGAATAATTAAAACTCTGGTTGTCTTAGGGATTTTTTTTTTGAGGATTTTGAAGTACAAGACTTGGAATTTATTTTTCTTAACAATGAGTGTTTTTTTTTTTTTGATCAACCTTGCGGACTACGAATAAGGTTCACGAGAACTATCTCTATTAAAGCTATGATATTGGACTACGTTAGGGCAGTAGCAAAAATTCCCAGCATTTATAAAAAAACATTTCGACATGACTTTTTTTTTTTAGAAATTTCTGTTTTAAGCATTGGAGTAAATAGCACGACCACTTTATTAGTATCAATTTGTGCAACACAGCAACTCCTTATCAAAAGGAATGAAATAACATTCGACACTCGAAAACCCTAAAAAGTATAACAAAGTACAATACTTGTGTAACCTATAAGCAATCAAAATTCGCAATAAGTACTTTTTTCGAAACTTTATGATAAAATTTAAAAAAAAAATGAATGGCCAAATTGTTTTAAGTTAATCGCTTTGCTCAATAATTGTTTATGAATGAAAAATAGGACTGAGAAATTCGTATTCAGCTGAGACTTTCCGTTGTTTTTTTTTTTTTTTTTTTCTTTAAAAATAATAATTTAATTAATTGATGTTAAATTAATATTTTTCATTTGTATATATTGCTTTTATTTTTTAATTTAAATTCTTGTAATTTTTTATTTAATTATTTTAAGAATAAGTAACATAGTACAGACAAACAATACACGTTTCTTTTAGTTAAAAAAAAAAATAATAATAATACTCTAATATTTCAATCCCATTAACCCTACAACCACTTTCAATTCACAAGATATAAGCAATATAAAATTATAGAATACAAAACCTATATACAACATAAAGCAATTTCATATTAATCACGGATTATAAAAAAAAAAGTCAATAAAAGCTTTTCAAGATATTATATTTCTTTAAGAAAATGTGAATTATGTGCAAAGGTAAAAATTATAATTATAAATATATTTTATATACATACCTTAAGTATTTAAATAAAAAGAATTAGAGCAAATATTTTGTAAAGTCCCAAATTTTGTCGGTACTATTATTTTCAAAATTTAGTTTACTTGAGAATTCTCACTTTGCAAATTGATTGTGTAAGCATGATGAGATGACAATTAGGTTATGAAATAATGATGACAATTAGGTTATGAAATAAAATCCCCAAATTTGAGTGTATTCAAAAGATATCAAATTCATATTTACCTATACATATTTTAAAGTAAAATATTTACAAGAATAAAAATATTTCGTTTTAATAAATCATTTGATATTCCCTTCTGTAGACGACAAGTTTAGGGTTTGCTCAATCGGAACTATTCAAACACTGAATAGGGACGAGTGAAAATCAAATGCTGTCGCCTCAAGTACAGAATTAGCAATCTACACGGAAGGCCTCAAAGATGGACAATGGTACAGGTGTAGGCGTCTGCTCATCCATATTACTACCAGAAGAATGCAGCACCTTCCAATTAGAACATCACAGGAGGATATATCCATCTATGTTGACAGCCAAGTCGAAATCGAAAATAGTCGGGCTCAAGGCAGGCAGAATAATGTCCGAATTAGGCCCAATTCAAAAATCCAGGGTTGCGGTAACATAAAAGCAACAATTTGGCAGTACTGCTCAAATCAAAGGTTTTTTTTTTTTGCAATACCAGCGCGACCAAACGTCAAAACAGAGCAACCTGCACAACAGTTGTTTTGCTGATGCTTTCGTTTGTTTTAGGTAAGCTTTTGCTTGATACAGTTTGTTAGCTATTATTATTTATTTTACCCTATACTTTGTGTAAACAATTTTAATGTTTTATTTACATATGTAATATGCGCGTCGAAGTATATGGACTGAGGGTCATATTAAGTTCTCCATTTGTTTCTATTGTGTATAGCATTGCAACACAATTGTTCATAAATGTCAAAGTAAGTTACGCAGGGCAACAGCAACAGCCTGTTGTGTGGCCGCAACACTGCACAGTATTTTGACGTCCGATCGATGTGTCTCCCACACAAAATTATTAATAGCGAAAACTACCTATCCATAGCAAAAAAAGTAGGTGAGAAACCATTCAAACCTACAGTAACACAAAGGCCCTGTAGTCTAAAGTAGATAAAAACAAATCAAGAAGCTTGATATCTCTAAACAGATCATGGATTGCTCTTTCGTCAATGGTGAGAACGGGACACAACCTCCTAGCAAAACTCTCGGGCGTATGAGAACCAAACGTCAGTGGTGTTTGGAAAGCCTGCGGGAACCTTGAGACAACAGAGGACACTTTCTACTTCCTATGCCAATGCCCCATCCTAAGCAGAAAACGATAGGATTTCCTAGTGTTTCACTTATTTGGAGACCTACACGTCTCTGTGTGGTGGAATGGCCTACTTAAAAAAAGGGATGAAAAACTGTGACATCTACAGCGATGGTTGCTGCCAAGAACAGAAGCAGCAGAGCAGAGCTGGAAGGCATTAAGGCTAAATTCAGCAAATTAAGCACACGCTTCCACACAGAAGAAAGGCGACTCTAACAAAGAAAGATTCTATCAGCTGTTCGATAGCACGTACAAGGGATGTTTTAAGTACGAAAATGTAAATTGTCCTTGGTGATTTCAATAGCTAGATGGAAAATGATCTCATCTTTCCAAGTACGGTTGTAAAGTATGACTACATTACTCCGTGTCCGGCTAAGAACTCTGGCTAATCGGCTGCTAATCGTCGTAGCTAACAAGCGATTCTTGCATCTAGACACACACTAGGTGACTTTGGGGTTCTCTGATCAACTTCCCAAGAACAAATTTGATCGCATTGCTATCGACGCGAGGGACACAGTCGGCTATAATCACATGTTCGGAACGGTTAAAATCACAAACACCCCAACACGCAGGGCTAGAGCGGCCTTTTTATTTTCTCGGCAATCTATCCTTTCCTACATACCTTTTGCAGTATTTTTTTTTATTCTTCTCCAAACCTGTTAAAGTAAAAATAACGGAACTCTACAATATTGAAGTCAGGGCATCGCCACCTTTCATTTGATACCCAAATTATTATATATTTGTAAAAATATTTTTATTTTTACTCCACCATCCACTATACAAAAACTGTCCACGAGTTAGTAAAACTCAACTCAGGTACAAATTGCAAGCTTCTACGTCCAACGGTTTGAAAATTATGAGAATAAATATGACAGGACAGTCAGAGTCAGGCAACTGACTGTCACTATAAGAGTTCCGATCTTACTATTTACTTAAGTAGCCTGCTGAAATGAAGGCTATCAGTTTATCTGAAAGAAAGGAGAGTATGAGAAGCGTACGATAGAGTCGATAGAGAGGTGTTACTGCAGGAATGATGTTCAAAAATTGTACCAAAAGGCAAAAAATGTCAAGGCAGACTTCAGACTGTTCAGCGCAGGTTATAATCAATAGCCCGCTGTCAGGCAGAGCGAATCTTTTAATCTTGCTGATGACAACCGAGAATACCGTCAACCCAGTCGAAAGTTTTGTAAAAAAAAAAATTAAAACGTCAAATTTTAGAAATCTGGAGAGAATTCTCTTAAATTAAAAAAAAGTATCCCAAAGGTTTTCGTATTAAATCTTAAGAAACGTCAATTTAAGGTGGTTTTCAAATAAATGTACATAAATGGAAAATATTTGTTTTTTCCAAACAAATAAATTCCACAAGTCATTTCAAATCAACTTTATTAACCTTTTTTAGTTAAAAATTGATTCCACAAAATTATTTCTTTTGATTTTAAATCCGTTTTGCTGTCAAACCTATTAGCTGTAACTTATTTGACTTATTTGATTTCGTGAGGCGAAATTTCCCTGAAAGAAAATTACAGAAAATTTAACGCAACAATCATATTTCTTTCAATTTCGTTAAGTCTCTCAATACGCGTAAAGGTTGAACTATAATAGTCGGCAGCAATCGGAAGCTAATGTCATAATTCTACGTTAAGGAAACTTCAGTACTGTCAATTGCTCAAGTAACCCATAATAGTCGTATGTGTTCGGAAGCAAAAGTTCTTGTCCGATCACCGAAATCAAGCATCATCGGGCGCTATTAGTAGTTAGATAGGGAACCGTTTGTCAAATTTTCATACGTTCTCTCTTTCGTAAGTGAGCAAAAGTGAACGAAAACTTCACGAATCGGAGACAAAAAGCTATTATGGTAACACAATACATTCGTACTGTTTCGGAAGCGGTCATACGAAACCATTCTTCTATTATAGTTCAGCCTTAAGGTTTTTTCTTTTATTCTTTATTATTTATTATATTTATTCTTTATTTGCTTTATTACATTTTCATCTTAAGTGAGTTAGAAATTGAGCAAACTAAAATTTCTATATTACGAGTATATACAGCGGAATTTTCGTAAATGATTTATGTCCGGTTAATTGCATCAAAAATCATGCATTTTAGGTCGACCCAATTCGTATGTTTTGTGGATAACTGGTTAAAGTGCAGTAACAGTTTTCTTTTCTTTTGTTGTGTTGTATTATGTTGCTTTGCGTTGTGTTGTCTTGTGTTGTATTGTCTAGTGTTGTGTTGCGGTGTGTTGTATTTTCTTACCTTTAGTACAAAAGCGGATGAATTGGATTTGTCTGACAGTATGTTGATCAGGTAATATTCACGTTGCGTTTTAAGTTGTGAAATGTGGGAACCTGTTTTGCCCCGCTATGAAAGTTTAAACTGAGAGTGTTGCCGTGTAGGCTGTTTTGCGAAATTGTTGCCAAAAATAAATTTTTTGATTTTGATGTTATCACTTCCAAAAACAGTATTTTTAACGAACATTGTTCTTATCGAGGGCTTGCAGTCAATATATTTTTATTGCTACCGTCTTTATCTACTGGCGTGTTGAAATTTAATCATAACTTGCTTATTTACATGGTGAAACTAAGTTTTGTTGTTTACCTAATCACGCAATTCTCTTCGTTTCTATTCCCGATAGCAGCCTCCTAAATACAATGTACGTGTTGCGATGCATCTGTTCGCTCTTTCTGTGATATTATATTAAGGTATCTGTTTTATAGCAGTTGAGGATCCCCCTTTGTTCTTTTAGTTGCAGAACGTATAAAAGGTGATCAGATCCGTAATCGTAAGATCCGTAATCGTAATTACGACGTGAATTGTATCTCTACCCGATTATTCATGGGCGCTTCTTACATACTCGTATGTAGTCTCATATATACTAAGGAGGGTACTTAGGTGTAATGTTCGCTTATATTTATCCTTTTAACTAAAGTTTAAGGCAACTTTAAAAAAAAAGTCTTGACTTACCTGAAATTTTGATCAAAGCATATCTTAGCTCAGAAAAGAAAAAGTAAAATCCAGCCACTTATAGTATTTAATAAATTAGCATTATTATTAGGTCATTCTTTTATATATATATATAGGTATATAATAATTACACATTTCCTTAGCAAAAAACGATTACTACATATAATAACATCTCTACATCTTCATTACACTTATGGATGTTACAAAAAACAAACAGAAAAAAATTACAAACATTTGGCAAGTTAAAGATTAAGCCATACATTAAAATTACATCCTTAAAAGTTAACAGATTAAACCTGGTTAGGGCTTTAAACTTGGCGCTAATTGCAACCGTGAATTGTTACAAAAATATTTATAGAAATCCATGTCCGGCCACCTCTGCGGGGATGTAACCTTCACGTCCATCGCGAGTCCTCACATAGAACCACTGGCGACGATCTTTTGACTCACGACATTCGCACAGCGTGACAATCTCTCCCTTCTGCAGTGTAATACTCTCCGTCGCATAGTCACTCATTATAGCCACAAGAGTCTGCCGCAGGCTTCGGGTTTGAGATGAGGCTGTTGCTGCTGCAGCAGCTATCGCCGCTTTCTGATTCATCAGGCATTGTTGCTTTTGGAGAAGCTTCGACTTTTGCTGTTGCAAGAGAGAATATTCATCATTGGACGTTCGGACAGAAGCATTGCATGAGTTGACTATAGCCGGTGATGCCGCTGGTGTTAGAGTAGGGGCTGCAGCTTTAGCAATGGGTGAAGGTTTCTTGTAGAGATTCGTTGACTTTAACTGGGCGTATGCCTTTTCAGTGAGCTTTGGTTGACTTGCAGCGCGTAAATACAATTTATCCACGTGATGCTCCAGTGTGCCGTTGGGAGGAAGACGTTTAAGGCGTGGTGTTCGAGCTCCGTCTGACCTTGTGCCGCCTCTAAGGCGTATCTCCTTTTCGCTGTCGGTCATATTGCCACAGGGACGGGGAAAAACATCACCATTCGTTTCCCAACATGGAGTCGGCTTGGATGTCGAATTTCCACGGGCTGCAGGCGGCAAAATACCGAGAGGCAAACAAGCCGCATAACCCACATAACCCTCCTCAGCATGTGGAGTCTGTACATAAAGCCAATTTTGATTCTTGAAAACCGCATTCACCACCATACCCAAGGGAAGTGGTATTTCAATTTGATATCCACCAGGACGGGTTTGGTAGAGCGTACTCGATGAAGACAGCACCACGGGTATATTGCCCGGTGACGCCAACGAACACTTGGACAGGAACTCATCGACGTTACGAATTTCATAGCCGAACTTCTGAACGCGATTCCGATCACGACGTTTTCGGTGTCTATGCCGACGGTGGTGGCCTTCACTGGCCGCTATTAGACTAGGCTCGGAATAGGTGCCCTTGAGGGACTTTGCATCTTCCTTTTCGCATTTCTCTAGTACATTATTCTCGCTCGCCTTGAAGCACTTCTTCTCGAGAACCTTCTTTGTTTCGATGCGTCTCCTGATGATCGAGTCCGGTGCGGTAGTGGTATCGCCCGACTTAACCGAAATCGGCTGTCTTGAGGGAGTGCACACGAACATAAGGTCCTTCGATGGCTCACGCTTCTCTTGGAACTCCTGGAGGTTGTGATTACTGACGTACTTCTCATTGAATAGCTTATCTTGCTCCTTGGCTTTACTCTTAAGTTTCTTCTTGAACTCAAGCCCAGCTGATAGCTTTGGTTTGTCGTCAATCTTTGTGGCATTATTGTTATTTTGATGCTCGGCATCTTGTTCTGTTTGCTGATCTTGTTGCTGCTGTTGATGTTGATTCTGTTGCTCTCTGAGAACCCAAGTCAATGATATACGTGGCCTACGTAGGCTGAGATTCTGACCCATTTGATTCAGCTGTTGTGCTGTATTTGAATCGGTTACACATCCTTCGTTGATCGGTGGTCTTTGGTGATATAGTTCTGGAGTACTCTTTGCTGATGCCAGGACATTATTGTTACAAACAAATGGTATTGAGAGTTCATCGATTTCAGCGTAATCCGAGGATGAGTACGTTGCCGCCGATGAAGGACGGTCTGGTGGAAAAGGTCGGTTATAATGATTTCTTCTGGAACTTCGACTTTGTCGTTCGGGTGATGAATCAGTCTCTTGGGAGGGGAGTATCAATGAACAAGCGTTTAAAAGATCTGGACAGTATGCATCTGGAAAGAATAAGAGGAGAAGAAATTAATAACTGCTCTGGAATAGTCTTTTATGGTAACGCAAATCTAATGGTCTAAAAGTGGAGCTTAAAAAGTGAATGACAACTCAGTTCGTAGCTTGTATCAAGCGCTCGTTTGGCTTAGACAATATACTAACAAATATTTCTAATGGGGACACCATTCCATATAGAAGATATTTTCGAAAGCGGTTATATGAATACCCGTGAACGGCAAATTTAGTTCCTCCTGAGTGCTTCTTGGTAGTTCTTGATATCGGATCTTCTAGAAACCAAAATTCTGGTCAGAAAGGAGGCTTCAGTAAACTATTGGGTCAAGGAATTTCGCTCGTCCTTCATATAGTGGGAACCCAACAAAATGCAACGAATTGACGTTACCGCTAGTGATCAGATGGAAAAAAACCAAGGCAAGCAAAGGCGATCCTAGGAAACTAACTTAAATAGAAACAAGCTCCGTATACTTATGGGAAACATCATATGACATTGTAAGCTCTCTGAGCACTTCGGGAAGCGTTAAGTTATGATTGTGTGATGCAGCCGAAGAGACATACTTAGGAACTGGCAGCAGAATAAATTGGCGGGGAGCCTGCCAGATAGAGAAAAAAGACCTCCCATCTTCTTACAGATTCTTAAGTTTCTTAGGAAAATCAAAATGAACAATGTGCGAGAATAGTGCGTAATAGATCTTTAAGGTAGCAGTGCCTCTCATTCACTCATCCATCTTTCACGCCTTTGAGGTTATGGACACACCACGTGGCCGAATTATTTGCCATATATTGCCTCAATTTCGAAGTCTTGGTTGCATTTGAGATGCTAAGTGGTGAGCGCGAGGACTTTTTGAACTTGGCCTGCTAGCTTACATTAGCTACGTCAGCAAAATTATTGTGGGACTGCGAGCTGGCATCCGAGCAATGTTGTGCAAATCTAATCTCTTCTGGGGATGGGTGTAGTCATATTGGAACAATGGTCAAAGCAGAATTGAATATCTACTACACTCAAGCAATATGGTGCACAGTTCCTAGCGATGTGTCTCAGTCCCACCTACTTCTTTTCTAACAGCGAAGATTCTCTTGGACCTAAGGCGACCCAATTTTCTTGCATCTTGGGTTACTGGGTTTTTACTGCATTGTCCGATTGGCTACGCACTTATCTCCTTTTTGCTGAAACTTTCCACTTTTCACTTCTCGCCTCTACATCATACATTACTGACTCGTGATCTTATTAAGCTATAAGTTGCAGATACAGTTCGGCCAGAACACCCCCAGCACAGTAACGTAAGTACGTCCAATTTGTTACCACCGTCGACAACACTTTGGCTATGCCATATCGTCACATAAATCGTAAAATACTTGCATATTAAACTCAAATAAAATCGTCTCAGAAATATTGACAAATTCGCATAAGTAGAGAACCGTTATTCGAATTTTTAGAGAAAATTACGTACGCAGTCTTGTAAACATCGATATTACATACTTAAATCCGAATTTTTACTAAAATTGTGAGATCCGTTTTCGAGATAATTGCAATATTTCAAAATTGGTCTGCAGCAAAATACCGTTAATTTTGAGGTTAGAATGAAAATTTCGTTTTCGCCACGATGGCCTACAGTCCACAGATATAAAGTTTGAAGCAAATCTGTTCAGCTGTTTAGGCGGCAGTCCGAGGTACAAATGGACCCAATTTCCAGTTTTTCTATAATACCACGATTGATCAAAGTCCTGAGATCGATTTTTTTTTTTTCACGAAAACCGTACTTGCTCTAGTACTACATATTTTTTCGAATCTGAAATTGATTATAGCCACCGGTTTATCCGATGTTGATTTCCACTGTAAGTCACACCATACGGACTTTCTGCTCATGTTGTAGGAAGCCCTCTCAAAATCCATGAAAATCAATTGTAGCGGAAATCTGTACTCAAGGCTTTGAGAGCTTTACAATCATTCCCTCCAGTCGTCAGGGAAGGTCTCGGTAAATTAAGTATTTTTCTATCCGTGGCAGAAGCAGAAAGTAGATGCTGTTAGTAAAAATTTGCAGCTTTTACGCTGAAAATTTTCATAAGTTACTGACACTCAGATTCGCTTTTGCCATCTACATGACCGCAATTTTATCCTATAAGCACACGGATAGGTATATATCTTGTCACCGAGGACAAGCATGAGGATTATCTTTCTCAATCTAGGTAGGTTTTGGACAGACAATAGTTTCCTAACCATCCTATATTTAGTTTCTTCACCAAACTATGGACTTCTGCTACACAGTTTGCCTAACAAACGGAATCATTCGAGAGCTTCCAGCCTGCTTTTGGCCTAAAGTAAAGGGTTTAAGGCTCCTCATTCAGGAAATGTAAATAAATCTTCTTACGCGTTACTCGTTCTATGTGAGACTGAATATTGGATAAGGAACAACAAGTCTACGTAGATATACAAGGTAGGACAAAAGTAATGTCAAAATGTGAATGTGCCATAATTTTTGCAAATGGCGTCAATTGTCATTGTGCTTTGACATTTATGTTGTAGTCAGATAGAGAATTAGTTGACATCAAGTAATGGAGCGATATACACCTGAAGAACGCGGAATTATTGTTACTGCTTATTTGACCAATTTCTGGTCTGTTGTTTTATGATTTCGTATCCAAAATCACAATGAGCGACGAGCCCATTTCTACTCAAGTGGTTATGTGAATAAACAAAATTTGCCTTTCTAGGGCACGGAAAATCCACGTCAAATGCACGAAGTTCCATTGCAACCCCTCAAAGCGACTGTTTGGTGCGGCATTTGCAGTGAATAAGTGATTGACCCTTATTCGATTGAGGATGCCCACAGCACCACCGTAACCGTAGCTGTTGAGCACTACAGACAGATGTTAAACGAGTTTCTTTTGCCGCAAGTTGCTGAATTCAGTCTCGAGCATTGTTGGTTCCAGCAGGACAGAGCAACCGCTCACACAGTTCGGGCAACGATGGAGATTTTGAATCACCAATTTCCGGACCGTGCGATATCCCGTTTTGTCGATTTTAACTGGCCGACCAGATCTGACGCCGTCAGACTCTTCCTTTGGGGCTTTTTGAAATCTCGCGTTTACCACAAAAAAATACAAATCTTGCAAGTCTTGAAAGCCAAGAAATCACGAATTTAGAGACAGATAATTTGCGAGCAACAATTCAAAATGCCGTAAAATGACCACAAATGTGCATCTCCTCAAGAGGTGGTCATTTGACCGATATCATTTTTTTTAACTTAATGTCATCAATTTTACACCTTCAAATAAACTTTTCGTGAAAGCAGAGTCCAATTTTTTTTTTCATCTCTAACAAAATGGCAAATGACATTACTTTTGCCCCACCTTGTATTATATGCTCCAATGGAAACGTAGACATTTTCAATATTATTCGTTAAAGCAATCCACAAAAACTTCCTAAAAAGCAAAGTTACTCGTATCTATCAGATTCACATTGAATAGAGGGGACATTATAAACTAATCGATTGCCATTGTCAGTAACTCACACACAATAGAGAGAGGAAAACGATTGGACAGCATAATTCACTTTGCCGAGGGTTCTTCCATTGTTCAAGTACTAGATTTCTCCAATAGATCACAAAAACCTCAAAAAAAAAAGAAAAAAACAAGCCAACAATAGTGCAGCTTCTTCATCTACTTAAGACTAAAAACCATTAAACATTGTCCCATTAATCATTCCAAAGACTCCTTACAAATAATTGAGAAAACTACAAGAGCTAACAAAACTGTGTCAGATAAATACTCGTACTTTGCAACCCTTAGACAGAACAAGACTCACTTCCCTGACAATAACTTCCTCGTAAACAATAAGTCCAAAGGAACAATTTATATGCAAAGCATCCCTACTCACAATGGGTTGGTCCTTACCATTTACTCGAAGAGTAGCATTTCTTCTTGCGAACCCATTGTTAATGTCATCATTCTCATCGCTACTTGGACTGTTGTTGTTACTTCTGCTGCTGCTGCTGCTGGTTCTACTGTTGCTTCGGCTGCTCCCACTGGTATCACTACTTTCGGACTCATTACGTCTGCATCGATTGTTGCCTGCAGCTGCAAGACTTTGCTCTGCTTCACCCACTCCACCTACGGCTCGCACTGGTACCAGTCCAGTACCACCATTGTGTCCATTACTACCAGCTTCTTGTTCCCGATATTGCTGGTGAGACTTTCTTGGTGTATACGAAGGCGGAGGCGTTGACGGAAACGGATTGTAGTCTCTAAATGGTGGAACCAAATTGGAATTGTTACCACCACGATTGTTTGCAACGGAGGAGGATGATTCTTCAGCAACCGGACGTCTTGTTATTTCTAAAGGATTCGATGATCGTTGGTTGTTTGGTCTGATGTCCGCATTCCTTTCTGAAAATAGAAAAAAAAAAAAACGAAACAGACTTAGTTCAGTCAAGTAAAACATTTTAATTGTCACTTCTCCGCCTTCCTCCCACGCAACCCCAGCAAATGGAAAAACAAAATAAATGGGAAGTCCTTTTGCCCATCAAAGAGACCAAAATCCTTTTTTCAAAAGCATTCAATCAGTCTTCACAACACAAAGCTTAAGCTCTATGAGGGTAGGGTGGAAAGAGAATTCATTTTTATTTTGCTGTCAATTAGGAAGATTTTTTTTTTTGGTTCTCGAATAGGAACCGTCTACAAATTAGTCAGATGGGCGGTATGTGTGCCTAATTAGTCAACATTATGAGGGTTTAATGGGAGAGATTTACTTGAAGAGAAAGTTTCACTTTGTTGACAATTAACACCATATTTTACCAGAAAGACAGAAAATGCAACGAGTTAATCATGATGTGGGGATAAATACACTTTCCACCCTCGATGTGAGATGTCCTTAGGAATTCCAATTATGCGTTTCCCGTTCTCGTAAAAGTTTCAACGTCATGATACTAAAATTGTTTTTTATTTGTGAAATAGGGTGAGGAAGATACTTAAGTCTTTCCGCAAAGTAAGGGATTCACATTCACTCGTTATGGGGTTATGAAAGTAAAGCCTATGATACTATAAAATAGGACATCACATCCAGTGAACGTAGATTGTGTTATTGGGGGTTGTAAAGAGCCTTTTAATAAGGGTGCTGTATGTGAGGTATGGCCGAAATTTTTATTTCGGATTAAAGTACATTCAATGCCATTATCTTTTACAAGTAACATGGCTTCCAAATTTTGGATAACTCTTCTTCATAGCTCGGTTTGGACGTTGTCCTCCAGGTCGTCAATTGTTGAGTTATCAACTCTTCTCGAAATATTGTGACCTGGAAACTTTTCCCTCAATAACGTCATTGTTTCACATGTGTTCTACGTCTACAACATTCAACTCGGGCTAACAAAAAATCGGTTAGAAATTACTCTCGATGCATCTTTCCGTTGACAGATACCACCTCGTCTCTCTCATTTTAGAATACTTATGATCCGATGACCCCGCCTGAGCAAAATCCACACCAAACAGTGAATTGTGAATTATCATCGTTCCAGATTCGACAGTTTTGATTATTTTCGAAGCCATTCAGAAAAAAATGCTTTTCGTCGCTGATGATTTTCATGATTTAATGGGCGCGTTCGGATTCCAAGGGCTTCCTTGCTTTCCGAAGGCCAAACGTCACAGCATGACAATGCTGTCATTTCAAACATAACCACAATCGGCTGTCAAAGTTCATGCATAGTCATAATTGAAACGTTAGATACTGAAAAAATAAAGTGCACGTACTTGCACATAGGTACGTGTTGTTTATTTTCCAATTACTCAGATTTAAAATTTAAGTGAATTTGTTAAAATAATTTTTTTTTTAAATGCGTTAAAAACCAAAGAAAAACCTTTTTTGACAATTTTCGATTACTTGATTTTCAACAATTTCTTCTGAGATACATACATATACTCGAGAATTTTTCAAAAATTCAATAATAAGGAAAGTACCGTTGTACGACTTTTTTCTACAAATTTTGTACGCCATCTAGTGAACCAAATATGAAATTTAAACAAAATCGTAGGAGTTGCCTTTAGCAAAGTACCGTCAATTTTGTTTAGAATGAAAATTTCGATTTGGCCTGGAATTGTAACCTCACCGACCCGAAATATGAGTTTTAAAGGTAAATATGTCCCAGCTTTGCGGCGTCTGGTTTTTCTGCGTTTATGCGACAGTTTACAATTAAATACATGTTCATTATATGCGGCGCCCGTTCCGCTCATTGGAAAAGTATCCATATTTTCGTGTGGGCACAGTGGTGTTCCCTGAACGATTTAAGGTTAGAATCCCAGAAAATACAAAAATAAGTTTTCCCATCGTCCCACCTATCGCGAACGTCTAACAAATATCTGAGAATAAAATTGTCATGGGAAGCTTTTCTCAATCGAAAAAAAAATTGTTCTTCGGAACGGCATAAAACACAACACTAGTGGCTGCGAAAAGCTATGACAGGCCCTATATGGGCTGTTATCACCAAGGTATTTATTTACACACACATTATCGTGATAAGATAAAGTTTAACAACCAGTTAATTGTTTAAATTTGCATACTCGTATTTATCGCAGTTAAAAATAAATAGCAACCAGTTCAATTTCGAAATTTGAGTTAGCTATTTAGCGATGCCCTTTGCATGCTGTGTATTATTAGTCTAAAGCATTTCTAAACACTGCGTTTCTGCATTCTGTTGCCCGGTTCCATACATTTTTCACTTCGAATAAAATTAAATTCAGGTTCTGTTACTAAAAATATTTTCTAACTTGGAAACTCATTTGGTCTCTGTAACAGAATCAGTTTTTGGGTCTTAAATTTTGATTTAGGAAATCAAAATTTTGTATATAAGCTTTTAAGGATCCGAAATAGTATCAACCTTTTTTATTAAAATTTCCTTAAACGCCTACACGAGCTTGTTTAGTTACATATCCGTTAAATATCTTTGGAAGCCTTACGCAGCCTTCCTCAAAACATGACTTATAAAATCAGCATCCTTTCAATATGGTTTGTTACCTAACTGCATCAATTTGTACGAAAGAAAAACAGGAACCTACTACTCTCAGCCTTCAACATTTGTCAATCAACTCAACCAAGAATAATAGAATACAAGATTAGGCATTGCGCATGATTTTTTATTTTTTTTTCTGACAGTTGTATGACGTCACAGGGGACCTGCCAACTTTTATTCTTGTGTTTTTCTGTGATATTTACAACAAAAACAAAAAGTTGTCAAATCTGAATGTACGGCAAAAACGAACAGCTGTCAAATCGCGAGTCCCCTGTGACGTCATGCGGAGAATGTGCGATTTTTGTTTATACCTAACTGCGCAATCTTGTATTCTATTATTCTTGAACTAAACCTCTTGACAATATTATTTTTGTGTCTGGTCAAGAAATCATTTTATTTCGATTAATTTTGGATTCTGATTCCCATTCTACGTGATACAGAATTATTATAGGCACATTCCTTCGCGTGTTTAGGTGTGGTACTATTTTTTGTGTGACTTAAGAAATGACACTTCTAATGAAAACCCTAATCGACAATTTTGAGGTTTAACTTATACAGCCTTTAAGGAACGTTGCTTCATGATTTATTTGATTAATCACATTTTCATCTTAAAACGTATTTCTAAAGCTTGACATATGTACATATGTATAAGTATAACTATTTTTTTTTAAATCCGTACATAAAAGACCACTTTAAAAAAAATTGTCAAAATGACAAATGATGCTTTAAAAAATCTATAGACGTTGACTTTTTCCATAACTTGTCCATACATATTTTGCCTGCAAAAATAAGACATTTTACTTTCACATCTTGGAGTACACCATTTTCGAAATATTTGCAGTTAAACAACCCACAAATTAATTTCGATCCGTTCGATCAGTTGTCACTTGAAGCAATTCTCTGATGATTATTGAAGTTGTTTAGGCTTAAATAATAATAAATATATTATTTTAAAAAAACATCCATTTTATGATTGCTTTTCTTCAATATCCAAAAATTTCAATTATGACGCCCTTTTCGATATATTCACAGTCAAAACCCCCAAAATTATTTTCCCATTCGATGTGTACTCGTATTTCGATCAAATTTCATTGCGACAAATTGTCCATTCGATGAATTTTCTTTCGATCAATTATTTTCGACGAGAAACGAATAAATTAAATTAAATAAAAAATGATTTTAGCTTTAACAAAACAACTTTAAAATTAATAGTTTGGACTTTAAAATGCAATAACTACAGTTAGGGCAATTTCCCGAAGAAGACATACCATAGATTCTAAAATGGACATGTGCTCCTTTGACTTAGAACGAATATAACAGGTAGCTGCCCCAAAAACACATAGAGATCTTATGTAGCAATCTTAATGTGAACGACCTTATAGTGAACGATCATAAATAAAAAGCGTGGGCTTTTTAAAATTGCTATAAAAAAATTAATTTAATATTTTTCAAAGTTTTATTTAAATGTCAACCAAATTGGCACGTAGCGCTGTCGCCGAACGAACACGAGGATAACTTGTGTTATCAATTAGCCCGCCAATTTCACGACCTTTCATCACAAACTTGCGTACAGCAAGTAAGGCTGGTTTATTCGATCGAAATTTATTCTCAAAATTCGCACTGTTTCGGCAACACACTACTCACTTTGGAAATAAGTTCTCAATATTTCCCAACGTTGTTCAAGAGTAAATCGATTCATTTCATACCGCTGAGATATGACACTGTGTTTCTGTCAATTTTGTTAGCTGTCAGTGTAAAAATAACATGTAATTTAAAAAGAAATCAGTAGATGGGCCACCCATGTTTGATTCATCAAAAACCCTCTTGTTTATCGATCAGTTGACTTTCTGATTGATCAGTTTAATGTACTCGTATGTAAACAAGCTTGAATAATTTATTTCTCTTATCCATTAAGTCATCGATCGAACAGCTGTGTTACAATTGATCGTGTGATCGATATTCTGTTGTGTATCCGAATCTGATTACCGATTATAACTATTTTCTTTTTTTTAAGGAAGTTTTCAAATCCCAGAGCACTCAGACTCGATTCCAGTTCATTGTACTACCAAGCAGGGTATAGAGGATTGGAGTAACTCAGATTTTATTCGTTTCTCTTTTATGCTCGGTGTCTGTTGGTTGCAGTTCCCCGTTCTGGCTCGAACCTGTACAGTTCGGGTCACAAGCAAACACACTACACCGTGGCAAACCTTCGAATATTTTCTCCGTGGTGAATTCTAAAAATGCTACCAGCATTAAAGACAGGCGACGAAAGATGTTATGGAAAGAAGACAATTGGACTCACAGATATTTTTGGCGAATTATTAAGACAACTTTGCATATGACCTCCATCATTCCTTATTTGTATGGCGGATAAGACACAAATACGAGTTGTCAAGACATCGACTATGGTGACTACGAAATCAATAGGTGTAGCGCACAACATAAGTACGAGTGTAAATGGAGTGTAATCAACTTGGTATGCGAGACTAAAAGTAGTCAACTAAGGTGAAGAGGGTTGTTAGTGAATACCCAGAGCAAGGAGTTATACTCGCTGAACCTTTGTTTTAGACTTAAGTCCCTTATCAGCGTTCTTTTACCACATTCTCTCCGAAGTTGCCATAAACACCACGCTTTTTATGAAAAAATTAATACTGAAACTTGAGATCATTGGCCGATAAATGACGGTAATTTCTTGTTGCAATGTTCTCTCAACTCCGTGACGTGATAATATGATTCCATGTTTCTTTCATCCTCAGCTTTTTTCCTAGGTAGATACACTAACACTACCATTTCATTGATGATGACCCATCGACAAGTTCAAAGATATTTTTGCACCTTCATCAGCAACATTGTAACAAAAATTTGCAACAAGTGTTCAAACTGCTGGCTAATGCCGGTGAATTTATACGCGCTCTCTGGGCACGATTTTCCAATCACAATTTACTTACTCTGCGAATTTCTTTAAGAAGCGCAATTTCTCCCTTCCGGGTACTTACTCGTAAGTACGAGTATCTACTACTCGTATATGTATCCGTTCTTTGATTTCATTCTCAAAATCATATCGTGCAATGGCAGCGTTAATAATACCAATAAATTCCAACTGCTTAATTGAAGAACGAACAATTTCCTATTTTACAGATGTCTTCTTCGTTTTCTTATTCTTAAAGCTGGACTTGAATGTGGATCTTTGTGAATCCATTGATTGTGATCGAATCGGTTGCCATGAATGTATTTCAATAATGCGAATCTCCTTCTTCTAACTGATTTTCTTCTGCTTCCTGTTTGGGTGGTCTATGCGAGATTCACTCGCTAGACAATATAGCGAAGCCAATAAACTTGGTTTCAATGAAAATGCGGCAGCAATATGCGATACTTCAAGCGGAAGATAGAAATCTATACGCAATAAGCCTACCAAAGTAGGAGTAACCTAGATGCAGTTGAGTTGATTTCGGGTGGCGTACAATATATATTGCACACGTTACGGAAGGAGGTGAAGATCTCCATCGATTGATATTGGTGACTTGAGGCGAAACTGAAGACCAAGTAGCTTTCAATCAAAATGTAATTTCATGCTTTGCGAAATTATAAGATGTGGGTTAAGTAGGGGATCTTGATTTATTGTTTTATTAAAAAAGAAACTGTTATGGGTTACAAGGAGGAAATTGAAGCTGGTAACCAATCTTTAAGTTCAATTTGTTTCAATTGGCTTAGAATTTTTTTTTATTAAATTTTCGCTCAAAGAATAAGCTCGCTGAATCACCAAAATTAGGTTGTGTGGATTGAAGAAGTGAAGGTACACCTTCTCAACATTGCATTTAAGTTAATATAGTCTTATTGTGATAGTTACCTTTGGTTGTATCCCATGCACTTTGGTAAAGCTGGAAATTTATCGATTTTTTCGCAGAATTCTTCGACGACGAGAAAATATTTTCTTAAAATCTAAAATCAAGTAATGGGACATTTTCATTAAGTTTAAGTTTCTTCATTCAAATATTATTCATTAACATACGAGTATTCTATCCCCCTATTATGCGTATAAGGACGAATAAAGAGTTTTTATACTTTTTTTCGGAAAAAAAGATCTGATTGACTTGTACGCTTGTTTCTAGGTCTAGTGCTCAGGCCTTCGATGCTAATTCATCAGCCCTCCCTCTCTACCTGGATACACTCACGAGGGGCGGCTGAGGCATTAAGTGAAAGAAGAGATCCGATTAAAAAATTTTATTTCTCAATATAATCTCCCTCGAGTGAAATGTATTTCTCACATCGGGCATACAGTGCCTTAATGCCACCGAAAGAACATTCTTTCTCTTTGCCTTTAAAATGACTTTCTACAGCCGCCTTGATGTCATTTTCATCTGCAAATCTTCGGCCTCTTAACTTCTTTTTTTAAAATTGGAAATCCGGAAGAAGTCTCTCAAGGCCAAGTCTGCGCTGTAGGGTGGGTGGTCTATCGTTGTAAAACCTGTGTCTTTTAAGGCCTGCCTCGAAATCCGCGCCGTGTGAACAGGCGCGTTATCATGCAAAAACAACACTCCGTGCCTGAGTTTTCTACGTCACTACTGTACGACCGCCGCTTCACGTGCCTGAGTAAATATATTTGACCATTCATCGTAGTCCCCTTTGGCAGGTAATCAATCAGCAAAACACCTTCGCTGTCCCAAAAAACAGTCGCTATAACTTCGAAGTCGACTTTTCCGCCTCGAATTTCTTCGGCGGCCTCTCCCCTTTTTCAATCCACTGCATAGACTCTTGTTTGGACTCCGGATCGTATTGGCGAACCCAAGTCTCATATACAGTTAAGATTCGGTTGGAAATTTCGTCGAGATTGTCCCCGGCTAACTCCAAAACTCCGCGTGAGCATTTTCGGTATCCAGTGCGCACAAATTTTTTTCATGTGTAAATGCTCGTGCAAAATTTCTCCAATCCGTTCTTTGCCACATTTTTATTCTTCGGTCGGCCAGAAGTAATTTTTCAACTTTTCCGACGTTTTCTTCAGTGACTACTGACACAGGACGCCCTAGGCGGGGGTCGTCTTCACAGCTCTCTCGCTCTTGTTAAAATAAACATGCCTATGGTATACGAAGGCCCAGAATCATGAAGAATCGATGACGATTTTCCTTTTTTCACGAGGTACTTTATCACAGCGCGGTGCTCAAAATTGCGAGTATTTTCATGGTGATGTTTATCCTATCACAGATAATAACAAAATGAGATTATTATTGAAACGAGGTGATATTTATACTACTAAAGAGTGCCACAGTTAGTGCTATCACTAATGAGACGATGACTCGTTATTGAGTATCTCAGGCCGCGAACTTATCAACCGCCCCCCGTATCTCACCAGAAATTCAAGCAAATTGTGCTGCGTTTTAAAGATCTTGAACTCTTCGAGACATCACAAGTAAGCTTCTATTTTATTTTGAAACATAAATCGCTTTTATTGCTATCGGTTGTCAACAAAACAAGTAACGTCATCACATGGTTTTGATTCCAATGTAATCTCAGATCCCCCGTTTCAGTTTTTCAATTGGATGATTCTTAGACCACTTTAACTTCGAAGTTTTGCATAAATATGTAAATACACATTTCCTGGCGTCTTGTGGGACACTGACCCACAAAAAATTGAAATATTTGGGCAAATACCAACTATCAGATGAGGATATGCCAACCATAGACCCACTTCTCATTCTCAGATTTCTAAGAGAAACCGGATTGGAGAGGGTATTCTAGAAAGAGTGTTTGACCCCCGATAACAATTCTGAAGGAATTATATTCTGAGGGAAACTCTAATGAGGGAATAAACATCTCCTAGGTATAAGCAGGAAGCACAATAGACCATTAGGTCCTAACCCTACGCAAATAATAATAATAATAATAATAATGTATATAGACAGGTGACAAGTTGCGAATGGTCTTAAGTTCTGCTGTTGGTGTGGTCCTCATTTCACTAGATGTGACCAGCTTTATAGTTGATAGCTTTTCTAGTATTCTTGCCTTGCAATTGCAGTGTACTTCCAAACGATTATTTTGTGGTTTAGTCTCCAGGTTTTTTTTTCCAAAATTAAAGAGCTTCCTTTTGTTTAGTTCTCAATCTCACTTTCTATCGGGTACAGGTTCCAGATACATTGACAGAAATCTGGGGGTGGATTGCTTCAGTAGATGGTACATTGTTCGTAAATAGTAACAGTTCGTATTTTCTGGTGTAGGAACATAATGTTCTTAATGTTTCTCTCTGACCACTAAAGGCCGGGAAGGATTTGCATACCTGTCACTTGCAATACCACATCGCCTGCGGGGTAGATTTATAAAGCTGTTTTCGAGCAGCGAATTAGTGGGAATGAGATTTACGTTGAGGTTTTCAAAATGTTTCCTTACCGGATCTGTCGGGATGTTGTTATGGACTCTCCCAATATCCTTATGGAACGGCCTTTCGACACGTTTATTTTTCGTATAGAGTTATGCTGTACTGTATGTAGATACGTATTATATTTCTCATCCGATAGACTACGTTGCCTACCATCTATAGCTTCTGACTACTCGCTGTGGAAAGCTGCTAAAAACTTGAAACGGCCAACTATCGCTGAAGCGCCAATTCGCTTGGCTAATGGTGATTGGGCTAGAAGTAACGATGAGAAAGGAAAGGCATTCACAAAGCATTTAAAAAATGTTTTCACGCCAAATCAGCCCTTAAAGACTCATAAACTTAATCAGATACCTAATGCTCTCCCCCCGGAACCTCTTCGTTTCAAGATAAAAGACTTAAACTCTACCACTAAAGTCGAAACGCCAGGATACGACCGTATTACAGTTAAAATGCTTAAGGAACTGCCCCAGATTTCAGTCCGGCATCTATTATATACATTTAATGGAATATTATGTTCTGGCTATTACCCAGAAATGTGGAAACTTTCCCAAATTATAATGATACCCAAGCCTGGCAAGGACCTAGCATTGGTCTCTTCTTACAGGAAGATTAGTCTGCTTCCAATTCTGTCGAAGATATTCGAAAAGCTTCATAGAGTACTCTCTATCCATATTGTACCCGAACACCAATTTAGATTTAGAAAAAAGCATGGAACAACGGAACAAGTGCACAGACTAGTCTCGCGCGACTGTATTCCTAGATGTTGCTCAAGCATTTGACA
This sequence comes from Pocota personata, assembly GCA_963082735.1. Classification (NCBI taxonomy): domain Eukaryota; kingdom Metazoa; phylum Arthropoda; class Insecta; order Diptera; family Syrphidae; genus Pocota; species Pocota personata. Next base: position 39,418,508 of record OY720431.1, read on the forward strand.
AAGTCTGGCATGAAGGCCTTGTATACAAAGTAAGAAAGCTTCTGCCTTCAAACTTACATCCGAAAAAAGCTACTTAGATAATCGTAAATTTATTGTTAGATACAAGTTTTATCTCCGAAAAAAATAGTGTCATTGGGCCATTTCTCTGCCAGCTCAACACTTCGGACTTACCAACGTTCTTACAACATTTGCAGATGACACTACATTCATATGTACAAGCAAGGACCCCAAAACTGCATCAGTGATCTTAAGAAATCATCTCAAAAACTTAGAAAAATGGTTATCAACATGGAGAATAAAGATAAATGAAATCAAAAGTTCCCACATAACATTTACTTTGAATGGAGATACTTGTCCAGCAGTAATGATTAATGATCAGCGAATTCCTTCTTGATAGAAGATTGACATGAAAGCGGCAAATAGAAGCCAAAAAAAAAACTCAAACAAAAATGCATTTGGTTGTAAGTAAAACCTTGCAACTAAGCTTGAATTGTAAAGTCTTACTCTGTAAGTCAGTCTTAAAACCAATTTGGTCTTATGGTATCCAACTGCCTCTTTGAACGTGGACAAAATTCAACGCCTACAATCAAAAATCCTCAGAAACATTACTGGAGCGCCTTGGTTTATAAACAACTGGTTTATAAACAACTGGTTTATAAACAACATCCACAGAGACCTCGAAGTTTCCACGGGCCATGAGGAAATATCGTCACAGTGCATGCCTTAGCAACCAACTTGCTTAATCGTCGTATTTTAAGCGCTTGAAACGTAAAGACGCCCAAGATTAAAATATAAAATTACTTAATTATTTCGCCATCAATTAAATTAATGTTTACGAGCGTGGGTCAATAAGTCCCTGAAAAATGAAATAAGGAACACTCTTTTCGGTATAAGAACATTTTATTTTTCAACATAGTCTCCTTTTAGCTCTATACACTTCATCCAACGTTTCTCCAATTTGTTGATGCCCTCGAAATAATACAATTTCTCGAGCCCCTCAAAATAAGCATTTGTTTCAGCGATGACCTCTTCACTCGACCCAAATCTCTTACCTCCGAGCCATTTCTTCATGTTTGGAAACAAGAAATAGTCGCAGGGGGCTAAATCTGGGGAATATGCTGGATGAGGGAGGAGTTCGTAGCCTAACTCATGCAATTTTGCCATTGCGACTGCGGACTTGTGCGGCGGTGATCGTTCTACCCTTTTCAAGGTAATCAATGTGAATAACACCGCGCGCATCCCAAAAAACCGTCGCCATGACCTTGTTTGCTGACAAACCCGCCTTGGCCTTCTTCGGCTTCGATTCACCAGGAGATGTCCATTGTTTTGACTGTTCCTTGGTTTCTGTTGTGTTGTGGTGAATCCAGGTTTCACCACTGTTACGAAACGGCACAAAAACTCAGTCGAATTTTTCTGGAACATCGCCAAACACTAAGTTGAAGTTGACAAACGAATGCGTTTGTTGCGGAAACCTTTTTCATGTCCAAATATTTATGTAAAATCGAAATCACTGAGCCATGTGATAAGCCTGTGGCCTCTTCAAGCTCGCCCACTTTCATTCGCCGATTGTGCATTATCAAACCATGGATTTTGTCGTCCATTTCTGGTGTGGTGACCTCAATTGGGCGACCAGAATGTTCGGCGTCACTTGTGCTTGAATGACTGCACCGAAATTGAGTAAACCAGTGGTGAATGGTTCCAATCGATGGTGAAGGGTACCCATAACATTTGTCAAGCTTTTGTTTGGTCTGCATGATAGTTTTTTCTCGCAAAAAATAGTGTTTAATGAGAACTCGAAATTCACTTTTTTCCATTTTAACGAAAATGTTGGTAGGCGTCTGCATAAAATGGCTGCCACAACAAAACTATTTGACAGATCTGTCTGAAAATTTGGGTGCGTTCTTTTGAAAGACTATTCTTGACAAAAAATATATTAAATTTAAGGTGACGACACAATTTCTGTTAATTTTCAGGGACTTACTGACCCACCCTCATATATATGTATGTATTTCCGATTCAACAATAAACATCTCTTTTAAAACAACACATCTAGCACTGGCAAAGGATAATGTAAAACTTAGCTTCGTAAAATATGAATACTTGTTGTTAGTGTCTTGAGCAAGAAAGATTAAAAAAATAAAATTGTAAAAATAAAAAAAAAAACTCTACGGTAATATTTGCTAACCCATTTATATTGTACAATACTTCTTATGTTAGTCAACCCAGTGGTAGGTTTAATTTTGCATCTCAGTCATTCCTCAAGGCATCTGAATTAAAGTGTCCGATGTTACAGTGACATCTGCGGTGGTAACGCTTCGTTGCAATTAGTGTAAACAGTACTAAATTCTTGTCTACATACGAGTAGCTTAATGACTAAGTTTTGCAAAATCTACTAAAACTGATTTTATTATAAAATCTACCACAAATAGATAGAAACCCTTCATAGCGCCAATGCCTTAAACGTACCTGACAGAAGCAAAAAAAATCTCGATCTTGATAAAGTTCTTTTAATGACCACTTTACCTCCTACTTTCCTTTTTTTTATCGTTCAATTATCCAAGCTCTTAAGAAAAATCAGTTAATTGGTGATCGTTCTACCCTTTTCAAGGTAATCAATGTGAATAACACCGCGCGCATCCCAAAAAACCGTCGCCATGACCTTGTTTGCTGACAAACCCGCCTTGGCCTTCTTCGGCTTCGATTCACCAGGAGATGTCCATTGTTTTGACTGTTCCTTGGTTTCTGTTGTGTTGTGGTGAATCCAGGTTTCACCACTGTTACGAAACGGCACAAAAACTCAGTCGAATTTTTCTGGAACATCGCCAAACACTAAGTTGAAGTTGACAAACGAATGCGTTTGTTGCGGAAACCTTTTTCATGTCCAAATATTTATGTAAAATCGAAATCACTGAGCCATGTGATAAGCCTGTGGCCTCTTCAAGCTCGCCCACTTTCATTCGCCGATTGTGCATTATCAAACCATGGATTTTGTCGACCATTTCTGGTGTGGTGACCTCAATTGGGCGACCAGAACGTTCAGCGTCACTTCTGCTTGAACGACCGCACCGAAATTGAGTAAACCAGTGGTAAGTGGTTCCAATCGATGGTGAAGAGTCCCCATACTATTTGTCAAGCTTTTGTTTGGTTTGCGTGATAGTTTTTTCTCGCAAAAAATAGTGTTTAATGAGAACTCGAAATTCACTTTTTTCCATTTTAACGAAAATGTTGGTAGGCGTCTGCATAAAATGGCTGCCAAAACAAAACTATTTGACAGATCTGTCTGAAAATTTGGGTGCGTTCTTTTGAAAGACTATTCTTGACAAAAAATATATTAAATTTAAGGTGACGACACAATTTCTGTTAATTTTCAGGGACTTATTGACCCACCCTCGTATATATGTATGTATTTCCGATTCAACAATAAACATCTCTTTTAAAACAACACATCTAGCACTGGCAAAGGATAATGTAAAACTTAGCTTCGTAAAATATGAATACTTGTTGTTAGTGTCTTGAGCAAGAAAGATTAAAAAAATAATATTGTAAAAATAAAAAAAAAAACTCTACGGTAATATTTGCTAACCCATTTATATTGTACAATACTTCTTATGTTAGTCAACCCAGTGGTAGGTTTAATTTTGCATCTCAGTCATTCCTCAAGGCATCTGGATTAAAGTGTCCGATGTTACAGTGACGTCTGCGGTAGTAACGCTTCGTTGCAATTAGTATAAACAGTACTAAATTCTTGTCTACATACGAGTAGCTTAATGACTAAGTTTTGCAAAATCTACTAAAACTGATTTTATTATAAAATCTACCACAAATAGATAGAAACCCTTCATAGCGCCAATGCCTTAAACGTACCTGACAGAAGCAAAAAAAATCTCGATCTTGATAAAGTTCTTTTAATGACCACTTTACCTCCTACTTTCCTTTTTTTTATCGTTCAATTATCCAAGCTCTTAAGAAAAATCAGTTAATTGGACTGCAGATTTCGACTTTCCATGATGACTGTTCCATGACCCTTCCTACAGACTGCTCCAATTTATAAAAAAAAAAATAAGGACAAACTCAAGCCAAAAAAAAAAAATAAAACAATTACTCCCCCTTCAATTTTATTTTTCGTTAGCAAATCACACAAAAGAATAATAAAAACCGAGAGAGGAAGAAAAACACTTCAACAAGTCTTCCACCTTATTTCATCTGACTTAACAAACGATGGCATCCGAAACGGCTGCAGTGACACGTTTTTCACGTAACTTTCACCAGTAGCGTCCCATTATTTTTACGCACCTTTGACGAATGGAGAGAAGAACTCCTACAACGGTTTCCCTCATTCAATGACTGGCAGCAATTTAAAGTTACTCTTTTCTGGGTCCTGCCTGCTGTAGGACCAGGTGTCAAGTGCAACCCTAACGAAAGGAGTTTCTTGTTCAGTATTGTATCTTGATTTTGCTCTGTGCTCCAAACAGAAGGTGAAAATGTTGTTTTGCTTCGAAGTTTTACGACATTTTACAAGGTTGGTGGTGGGGTCGAAATTCAAATCCATTCAAAGGATAAAACGTCGAATATAAAAGTTAAAAATGTTGCCAACAGTAAGTCGGTAGGAGAGAAACACTTTAATGATTTCACTGCTTTACATTTCTTTTCTGTTGAATTACTTTTCTTTTCGAATGATGAGAAAGGGTTTATAGCATACTCGTACGTCATTTTTATAAAAAAAGAAAATGTTCACTGTTCATGTAAAGGTTTACCGAGGAAACTTGTACAGATACCACTAAGTTAGACCTTTTCTGTACATATTTTCAGATACGTTTTTGTACAAGTCCCAAGCCCATCCCGGCAGAAACTACAATAGCAGTTCTGGACTGAGACTAAACAGGGATAATACCGAAGACTGCCCAAGATTTCCAGGGAGTATGAGACCAAGTAGGCTCAGCGCATATTTTAGTTATGACTGCGCTACATTGTCGGCTTGGGACGTATTAACTTCGTCTCTTTATATGGTTCAAGTGTCAATTGACATGTTTTATCAGCTTTGATATAATTGCTGCTGACTCCAGAGTCTTAATGGCCATCTGGTTACCAATGTATATACCTGGGATCTTCCAGACTATGTCGTCTTTTTTTATAATTATTAAAGCCTGAATAATGGACTTGATTTTGGCTTGAAATACACTGCAATCATTGCAATCTTTAATGTTACCCGAAGAATGGCAAGAGAGATGGAACTTTTCTGACAAAGCAGATGGACGCAGATATTGATCCCCAATATAGACCCTTAGATCAATAGGTAGCATGGAGAGCTGAACTTCAATCTGACACAAATGCTTACTGGTCATGGATATTTCAAAGCCTACCTCTATAGAATTGGACACGAAGACAACCCTTATTACTCAACGTGCACGGAAGCAGTCGAGGATCTAGAACACATCATGTTCCACTGTGCACGATATTTCGAAGAACATAACTTGCTGGCGAACAGACTGGGTGTGGACTTAACACCAGAGAACACCACCAGACAGAGACGAGCACGCAAGAAGCTTGGGAAGCAGTAACTGTGGCTACCACCATGAAAGAACAACGAAGACAGGAGCGACAGCGAAACGTCGCGCAGACGGCTGGCAACACGAACGAGCCGAGTATGTAAGGCCGAAGCCCCCCTCGCGATAAAATGCTTGACGGCAGTGCCGCGAGGACCAGGGTTAGGAGAGGAGGAGGGCTTAGTGTGTGGAAGTTCCACACTGTTACTGAGTATGGGCTCAGTTTCAAAGATTCCCACCACCCAACGCAAAAAAAAAAATGCGACTTCCCCTAAGTACCTGTAATGATCTCCAATGCTGTTATGGTTGTCAATCTTTTGGATCCTTTTATCCTGTGAAAGCTACCTACTTGAAAGGAAGTATTTCTTCCCAAGATCTTGGGGTCTTATGTTCCACAAATGAACTTCGCTTGACTTGAATCCTTTTTGCCTCCCAGGTCATTAGTTTAGTAAATTGTATGTCTTAGAGTATCTGAGCAGTACGCAGAAGAGTGACCATCAGAGTTTTTGAGAGAACCATCTTTAATTGACACGTACATAAGTCCTAGTGTAACTAACGGTCAGACAGACTGGCAATAAACTTAATTTTCATACAGGGGCAACAGGAATATGGCTAATTAATTTCGGTAATTTCATTTCTAATTTCTTCAACTTCGTGCTTGTAGGAGTAGGAGGTGCAGGAGTAGAATTATCATATCAGTGATCGTAATTTTCATCGCATTGTTGGTAGATCTAGCAACAACACAACGCAAATTACGTGACGAGTCATTCGTTCACTGATGTGATAATTCGACCCAGAGGTATATGCGTTCCGCCCGTACATTCCGACTCAACCCTTGATATCAAACAGGCAGGTATTCGCCCCGGAACCTTCTGCACAGACCACATAAACACTTAGCGGATCATCGTAAAGCAATACGTTGAATATAGGTCTCCGGTACATCCACTGCTTGAATCGAGATACTATTGCTGTCTGGCCTTGCATATTCTAGAAAAACTCATATTTATTATAAAAGCTGCATACGAAGGTGTTAAGTGGCACGATTCACACAATGGTAAGGTGTCAGAGGACTTTGAAATACATAGTATTTGGGGCTGAGGACAAATGCGGTCAAAAGAAAAACCCTGAGCATTACAAACTCTGATGCTGGTCGCAAAACTCTGTACGTACATATATCTAGGAAGTATGATGTTGACCGACAGTGACACCGCACAGGATATGTTTGTATAAATAAATGTTGGTTTTATTCAAAGAGTAGCAATAGTTTTTAGTAATGTGTACTACCTCCTGATCGCTGAATCACATCAAGTAACCTGGTGTGTCAAATAATCTAGCGAAATTTCGGACCAGGCTCGTGTTATGACTTCAATAATCTCTTCCGTTTCATCATATTGCCTTCCTCCTTCGTAGACTTTTCATGAAAGCCAACCCCACTCGTTTTCCATGATGTTCAGATCGGGTGAATATGGCGGCCATGCAAGTAGGTTTACATTTTGTTTCTGAATCCAGGCTTTTGTTGTCCGTGCGGTATGTATCGGTGTATTGTCTTGTTGGAAAGTCCACGAAATATCTCCGAAAACTACGGAAAAGCTCTTTCCAGTATCGATTTGTAAGTGATTACCGTCATTTTTGAGCTTTGGCAATCCAGCTCTACAGTTCCGTAATAGCTTATTGCTCCCCATACCATTACACCACCTCCTTTGCTGTGACGCCTTTGAAGATGTATTTCTTTTTTTCTTAAATCATGGAAATAACATCTGTATCCACCAGGTCCGTCCAAATAAAATTTTTTTTCATCAGAAAAGACGACGGTATGCCACTCTCGCTTCTACCTGATGTGACTTGTTGCAAAATCAAGCCGCTGGATTTTACGTGCCGCATTCAATGGTGGTTTCATCTTCATTTCTTCATGGCGAATATGGCTGGCCTTCTGTATCACGCGATAAACAGTCGATCTGCTAGCTGTAACTCCAGTTTTTGCCTTAATTTTACTTACGGATAGCCTTGAATTTGAAGCAGCTCTTAATATCGCTCGCCTTTCCTGACATGTTGTTGCTTTGGTGACTCTTCCTTTGCGGTTTTTTTCCATACTTCTCCGGGTCCTTAATAAAGCTGTATACAACAGTGGCGCCTCTTCCAATCTTGCTGGCTATGAAACGGATGGATTTTCCTTGTTCCCGGTAAGCTCGAATTTGGCCTATTTCCTTCTTGGTTAATGTCTTTCCTTTACCCATAGTTGTGGATTGTATGAAGTTATTTCTTGAACTAAGCCCCCTCAGAGAAAGGGTCAAGAGCCTGTAGACATCACCGCAAGGAGGAGAAAGTGGAAATGGTTTGAGCTGGAAAGAGCTGAAACGTACTATTTCTCTCGAAGGGTGACATAATTTATATAAGTCTGTGAAAGGGGTGACTTGAGCAGAAGATGCAACAGCGAACTTTATAAGCTGTATCAAAATGGGTATGTCGTCCAAAATGTCAAGACTTGAGTTATCGAGTTCCAGCTCCCAGATTCGTGACGAAAAGAAATATCGAACATCCATTTGCTTGACCTAGTGAACTGGAAACAAATTGCCGCAACTCCCTTCTACTCGACTGTATTTTATACGAAGTGGTGGCAGGAGAAATTAATTTTTGATTTAAAATTGATGCCGATAATCATAGAGTTTTCACTTAGTAATCTTGCCAATGCATCTCAGCGTGAGGTCAACTTTAACCTTCGTATCCAAATGGATGGTATATGCTCTCCCCCATAAAAAGTTAGCAAGTAATCCTCGACATGTCATGGACACTATGTTGAAAAAGCAGTTAAAAACTGTACAGATAGCGCAAATAATATCCATTAACTTAACACACATTTAATAAAAAATAAATAAAAATAAATGTAATAAAAAATTTAATAAAAATTTTCCCATTTTAATGTTGGTAGTTTCATAAGATCGTTATTTTATAATTTACAACTCACATATAGCTAAGAACCTATTAAACGGGAATAATTTCGACAAAATACCACAATGCCTACAAGGCGAAATGTCAACACAAAGCAATAAAAATGCGAATAACAATAAAAATTAAAATAAAAGAAAACAGAAATCCTTTTATTGTCAAATATTTGATAATTTTTATTGATTTTCTCTCTCTCTAGCTGTTTTTATTGAGATCGTAAAACTCGATTCAATTATGAGTAGCCTATATCCTGCAGTTACTAAACAAATTGCAAATGCTTCCATACTCGTAGTCATCGCATTCAAACTGAAAATCCATTGAAATGCGTTCTCCACAGAACACAGAACTAATTTCAAATGATGGTGTAGCAACTGGCTTCCATCAGCCGCAATTAAACACACACACAGACATAGTATATCTTTTACCCATCTAGCTAATCTGAGGACAATGTGAAAATTAAACCCTAATCCAAACCGTCCACCCATAAAAGATACTTAATTTCAATTCGTCGGGATTTGTGAGCTATTTCACTGTACGTCTCGCCCCCACTCCGAGGAGGTAAAAGAAATTAGCACAGGCAGGACTACTCAGGATGAGGTGCCTTTGTTGGGGAGAACTGGTTGTGTTGGCAAAAAGGATTTTCGGTTCTCTATTAGAGGCAATCTTTTGTCTTTAGCTCCCCGAATATGTATGTTGAAGCACATTTTTTGGAGTAGATAAATCGGACGACGACGTCATTATCGTCCTCATCATCGTCTTAGATGCGGTTTCAACGTCTGTTCTGTCTGTCTAAAGAATTTTTTGCCTCAGAAAAAAAAAAAAAAAAAAATTAGTTGCTGGGTGGGAGATATGAATTCGGATGATCTAATCTTAATTGCGATCTCCGTGCTTGATGCACGGTTGAATCTTTTATGAGCGTACAGTTTATGCGCGCATGGTGTATCCACCACCATTCCCACAGATCGAGATCAAATGGAAACAATGCTTCGAGCGATGCTCATGATTAGAAATTGCTTGTGTGCTCCTCTGTTTAATTGACCTAAATTGGAAATCGGTATTGACCACACAGAGCAGGGAAGATATTTATTTTAAATTATTTCAATAGAAATTCCTCGATCTGGAAATAAACATAAAATTTTAAGACATAGCTACCCACCCACAGCGCTTGCTCTCAATATACCACGATATGCAGCTAATGTACAGTGAAGGAGAAAAGTAAATTGTCACAGTGGGGCTTATAGAGATAAATTTGGTACTCAACATCTTGTATACTGTGTACCCACATATGAGTATGTATTTAATCTGAAAGCAGTATAAAATTGGAAAAGACTGAGATTCGATTACTAAAGGGTCTTTCATTAAGCCCTTCCTATCTTTAAATTTAAATAAAACAAAGTGTGTATGAGGTATCATCGAAATTTTTTATCCTTTTGAAAGGTCCATCGATGCCATAATGTATGGAATATAACATTGTTCAAATGTCTGCTGCGGCTTCTCTGGGTGGCGCGCATCCGAAATGTCAAATTTTCCATGACTCTGGCGCATAAATCAGGCTGAATTTGACCGATGGCATGGGTTATGTTGGTTTTGAGGGCCGCTGTGATTTGTGGCTGTGGTTTGAGGCTTATTCGCATAGACCTGCGCCTTAAGAAAACCCCACAAGGAAAAGTCTAACGGGGTCAAATCGCACAATCTCGGTGGCCAGTTCACATCACCTCCACGTGAGATGACCATGCCCTCGAATCCCTCGTGCAGAATTTCCAATGTGGCGTGAGCTGTGTGGCACGTAGCGCCGTCTGTTGAAACCACACGTCGTTAGTGTCCATATAATTCAATTCAGGCCAAAAGAAGTTGGTAATCATCGACCTATAGTGCTCGCCGTTGACGGTGATGGCCTGGCCAACGTCATTCTCCAGAAATGGGCCTCATCGCTGAAGATGATTTTTCGATGAAAATTAGGGTCAGTTTCAACTGCTCCAGAGCTCATTCAGCGAACACACGTCGTTGTCTATGGTCGTTTACCTTCAGCTCCTGGGTCAGTTGAATTTTGTACGGATGCAGGCCCAAGTCACGACGCAAAATTCGCTAAGTTGTGGTCTGTGAAACACCGAGTTCTTGTGAGCGACGCAAAATCGGATTCTCCTGCACACTCTCAAGGACAGCGGCGACGCTTTCGGCAGATCTTGCGTTTCGTCGACGTACGAGTATTGGTTGATCATTTACTGAAGTAATGGAATCAAATTTATCCACCACAATGCAAATAGTCCTCTCGGAAGGACGATTATGGCGAACGTAAAATGGGCGTATCTGTAGAGAGACCACATAAATGAAGATATGAATCTTATATAGAGTCCCCAGGAAAGAGTTAAGAAAGCCACTGTCGCACTCTTCTCTTGCAAAAAAGCCATCGGGTGTAAATGGGGCTTACAACCCAGACTAACTCACTGGCTCTATATCTCGGTCATCAGACTGATCCTCATGTACGGGGTAGTTGTCTGGTGGACTGCCTTGGATAAGGAAATAAACCAGAAGTTATTAAGCAAAGTCCAACGTTCACCTTGTCTGTGCATTAGTGGAGCACTGCGGACGACACCTTCCGCAGCTATGGACATTCTTTTTCATTTAACACCCCTCGATACTTATGGCAGGCAAATGGCAGCTAACTCAACTATTCGCCTTAAAGCTACTTCACAGTGGTCTACAAAAATGTATGGCTACGCCTCCATCTTAAATAAATTTAACATCTTCCTTGAAGACATTGACTACACCCATACCCAAGTTAAATTTTGACAAAAACTTACAAATTACCATCCCTTCCAGAGCATTCTGGGAAGAAGGTGGCTTCACGGAAGATAAGTCGGTACATTTTTATACCGATGGTTCAAAAACTAACAACGGGGTGGGTGGTGGTGTCTTCTCTGATAGGCTTAATTTAAACTTCTCTTTTCGTCTCCCAAACCATTGTAGCGTGTTCCAGGAGGAGATAATGGCAATAAGGGAGGTCTTATCTTGGCTAAAGAAAAACGTGATATCGGCCATTGATATCCGCATCTTTTCAGAGAACCAAGCCCTGGAATCTTCCTCAACATATTCTTTAACAGCTCTAGACTGCCGATCGTCTCTTATAGAGATGGCGGAGCAGTTTAATATTCACCTAATTTGTGTGCCGGGGCATAGGGATATTCCAGGCAATTGTAAGGCTGACGAACTTGGCAGACATGGAACAACAATACTCATCCTTCCGGGATCGCTACATTCAAACTTAAATTAAAACTGGATGCTATTGTAGAGATAAATTCTAGGTGGACAAGGAGTACAACTTGACTAGCGACAAAACAGATTTGGCCCATGCTGGATCTGAAACGCTCTAGGAATTTGATTTCTTTAAATAGGAAGCTGTCTAACAGGCAAGCATGCAATAAGGCTAACGATTTCTGCAGAAGCTATATGGACGAGGAGGAGGAAGAGACTATTCTTCACCTTCGTTGCACCTGCCCAGCTCTCTCCCTAAGAAGGAAACTCCACTTAGGAGCCTTCTGTTTTAATGACCTAGATGATCTGAAAAATATTGAGGTACATTCTACGCTTCATAAGAAGCTCTAAATGGTTCAACAAGTAAGCTGGAGGCCACGTCTCAAACACATGTGGTATCACAATGGACCTATTATTGGTCTAAGTGTGTTGGCTTCTTTTGCTGACAGCCATTTCAACCTAACCTAACCTACATAGAGTCCCTCAATATATCAAACAGACACAATTTCTACTTTGTTCCTTCAATTATGGTTTATTTTTATAAAAAAATAATTTACAAATCCTAGTCACTCAGACTTGATTTCCGGTCAATTGTACTACCAGGCAGAAACCCCTTTTTGGTGTAGTGGTTGGAAAAACTTTGATTTTATTCATTTCTCTTTTATACTCGGGTGCCTGTGATCGCTGTTCCCCGCCTGGGCTCGAACCTACACAGTTCGGGCCACAAGTAAACACACTACCCACTATACCATGGTCACTATTGCATTAGCCATTGTGTACGAGAAGTTCTATTTAGATACCTATGATGTAGTCCGCAGTTACAGCTGAGATTTTGTAATAGGATTGCCCGAACTGAGCAACATACCAAAGGCCGCCTATGTTCGCGTCATTATTTTTTAGACGAAAATAGGGTTTTTTTTTGAAAATTACCTAATAATGCACGAATTGGTTTCAAAGTTAATATTTTTAGGGTAAATAATGCATTTTCAAATCTTTTCATGGCACCCTGTTAAATTAAAGATAAAGAGGGCATTACTGGGTCACGTGTACTTGCCCCATATTTACTGTTCATTCATACATTTTTCAGAATTAAAATTAAGGCAAAGTCAAACAGAGGCGACGAAATTTGAAGTTTCAAAAACAATTTCCAAAAGGTTAGAAAAAACTTTGTTGGTCATATCCTCGCATGTCAAAAGTGATTTAAATATCAATTTTGAATAAAATACTTTAAGCTTTAACCGAGATATGGCCAATTTACTGCTATTCGATTTTTTTGGGGAAAAGCTGAGTATCCAACTTACTGCCAACGTCCATGTTACCTCAGATACGAATTTTTATTGAAGTCGTTACAGCCGTTTTCGAGAAAATTTTACTTTTTCAAAATTGCCCTTATGTATGTTAAGTACTGTTAATTTTGAGGTTTGAATGAAAATTCCGACCCCGCCTCGGAATATGGCAGCACAAACCCCAGATTTGAAGTTTAAAGTAAATCCATTCAGACGGAAGACGGACATAATTACGAAACAAACTTTTTTGAGTTTTTGAGTAATACCAAGATTGGTCCAAATCTCGAAAACGAATTTTTAACGAAAACATGGTTTATCTGAAGAAATGCAGATGATTCCTGAAAATAGACCCAACATTTTGATTTTAGAAATACAGGGTGTTACAGTGAGTATTTTCATTTGACTTACATACAATTTTCCAATGTAGGTACTCCTTCAGAAGTTGCTGGGTGACCTACGACCTGGAATTTTACACAATTATACCTTGGATCTTAGATAATATCAGCAGTTTATCAAAAACTATTGCGTTTTATTTCAAATCATTATTGTAACCAAAACGATCCTCGTAACTGTAACCGGTTAAGAGTTATAGCGTGACAACCTATGGCACCTCTAAGTCCGACATTTTCAACTCCAACTAAAGGTACCGGCTTAGGGGTGACATTTCCCCCTCTCCCGGTCTCTGAAAAACTGTTTTTTCTTGATTTTATTCAAGAAATCGCCAACCGCAGTTTTTGCTTCTTCAACTGAAACACCCTGTATATACCGAGGTAAACTATTTTCCCTTCTCAGCAAAAAAATAAATAAAAAAATCCCCTCATGGAAGACTCCTAACCCCCACTGTCTTGAGTCCCAATGATCCCCACACAATTACCGTCCTCCCCCACCATAGTGTACCCACCTCCAAAAGCTCGACATGCATGAAAACGTGACGGTATTTCAAATTCGTTTGCCGTCATTTCAGTTTGATCGAACTCATCAGAGAGATAGGCGGAAAGACCGACCAAGTCCTGCCACCAATAATCATTCTGTCTGTCTGTTCCTTTTGGCCGACTTGTGTTTTTTTATTTGTGCACTGTGCTGTGCTGTATGTTGTTGTGGGTTGTGTCCGGGCATCATGACACCACATGTAGCGTTGAAGCGCGCGCGAGCACTCTCTCACAATCATGGAAGCCTCAGTACAGGCGCACAGTGCAATTTAGTGATCCCTCACGTATTACATAAGTGCATACGTCATGTAACGCGATGTGATCTCTTACATGATGATCACCTAATCACAAGTTATTTTCCCGAGAGTCTCAGGTTGGTCCTTTCCTATTCTTGGCGTGTGAGTGAATCTGTGCCTTGAGTAGGTACGGCTGTGGAACCTTTTCCACATCGTAGTCGTGTATTCATCGCCGTCATCGCCGTCTTGTCGATGCAGAAGGAGGCAATGAAAATTTCTCGCTTCGCTTTTAACAATTTAATGGAATTTACGTGAGGTGGAGAATATAATTGCTGGTCTGGCTTGGTAATGTTCCAGTAACGTAAAATGAAAACAAAGCAGTGAAACAAACCTGGGGAGGTAGAGATCAAATGATTTTTTTTTCCATTTTACATGGGGTTTTATTGTACAAAATGCCTATCCTGGGATCGGATTTGAATTAGATTTTGAAAATAATAATGAGCTTGTTGAAGAGTCTTTTATAAATTTTGTTTTGTTGGGAAGATGGCATGACTAATATCAGAAGTTTTTGTCACCTCATGCATGGCATCTGCCGAAAAACAATAAATAAAAACATACAGGAAAGTTACAATCTGTCTGAAACGGATCGTATGATAGCCTATCGCTTATTTTCTAACCTATAGCGTTCTGAAATTTTCAATTTAAATTCGATGATATGCATATCTTTCAACCTATATTCAGATCTTACTTTAACGACTTTTAAGAGACTTTATCAGAAAACTGATTTTATTGCTTCTCTTATAGAAAGTGGGCGTGGCTGTAACTATTTGTTACCAAAGTTCATGGATTCTGATGAGATTTTAAAAATAAGGCTTGTCCATCACCGTAAGTAGCTTTAAAAAAGCAATGTCAGGTTTTTTTTTAAAGAAAACACCCCCCAAAAGTAGACGTGACATTATTCAACGAACGGACAAATTGTTGGAGAATATGAACGTTTATATATTTTGTTAATAAAATGTTGTAACAAAGACTTTAAAGGGGGTGTGTCTGTGGGCGTATTTTAAAAATATTTACACTTGTACTGCTTCGGGCTCTAAAAAGGTTATATACCAAATTTCATCTTTCCAGCTCAAAATTCGAGTCCCAAGAACTGGTGATATATGGAAGGACAGATGGATAGATGGATAGATCGACATGGCCAGATCGACTTATTTTTCCCTTATATCTGACAAACTATGTATCAAAAAAAATACACCCTATGTGGTAGGGTATAACAATAACGGACAATAGCTTAGCCTATGAAGAGAGTTTGGTTTCTTAAACAAAATTCAAAGTGAGATACTAGAGACAGTTTTGACACTGCAAACGTACCCAAATTACTTCGAAAAGGAAAGCCTGTAATGGAACCACTAGCTAGGAAAAAATGAGTGTATTAAGACTTTGTAGCAAAAAAGCAAAAAAAAATCTCGGATATACAGGTACGTGCATCCATCATTGGAGCGCAAAAAGCACCAACTAGGAAATTCAGTGTGTGCTAGTGCACTGGCGACAAGTATCGATCTTACTAGAATACCAGAAGATCTTACCAAATATTTTGAACTCGCATATTTACGAGCTATTGCAGTTAATAAGAAACAGATGTGGTGGAACATAGAATTATGTGTCCAAAAGACAATTTTTAAACAGGGTCATTCGAGGTAATTATACAGCTGACTTCCCAGTGCCGTTTTTAGAGGGTGTTAAATTGGACTTGAAATTTGTGGGCGGTTTTGGCCCATCCGTGTCGTATTGTGTGATACGAGTACCCTATATTTTTTATCGAAGTACATACTTTTTTAATTGCTTAACTTTTATAAATCTCTTTTTTTTTATAATTTTATTTAATTTTTTTAAATTTGTTCATCTAATGGTTCTTATAACTTTTTTAAAAAAAAATTGTATTTTTAATTTTTTAATTTTTTGACGTCTACAATTCTTTTCACGTCAAGTTATCTTATTTCACGGCACGTAATTTTACTTCACGTTAGGTAATTTTATGTTCCCGTCTCGTAGTAAAATACGTTTAGTAGTTGATCTAGATTCTCGATATTCTGACATGAATGTAATGGAGGTTATTAAAGTTACTAAAAACTCGGGTAAATCAGAGGTTGTCGCACATTTAACACAATTTTTGACATTTTTCAAAAAATCATACACTTTAAAAATTTAATCTAACGTCCGTGGAACGTATGTAGGTACCACGTCTGACTCGTTTGCCCCAAAATGTAAGGCCACAAAACGGACGGACAGGCGAACGGACATGGCTTAAATAATTTGGGTGTTGATACGACCCTAATACTATTTGTGATCAGCCAAATAAGTAAAAGATAAATAAAATTACTAACCAGCAGAAAAATAATTATATAATTTTTTTAATTTTCTGCAGATCAAAAAATTATTTTCTGACTATAAAAAAAGGCTCCCGGAAATTACGCAATAGGAATTTTTTTTTTTTCTAAAAAAGCCCCACAAATTTCTGGCAAATATTTTTGGAAATTACGCAAAAATACTTGGAAATTTCGCCAGACTAAGGTGAAAAAAAGCCCTAAAATAAAATTGAAATTAAGCCAGAAAATATTATTTCAGTTCTTAACTTTTAATCTGTGTTTTGGAAAAAAAGACCAGAAAAGTACATCTCCGAAGGCCGTCCGTGTATGAAGAGATGTCCCATAGTGTAAAATCATTTTATTCCGCGAAGCGTTCCATCTAGGTGCTGTGAAGATACATATATGTACATAGGAGCCTGCAGGGCATAACTCCTGGGCTATTTTTCTTATAAAGTTTGGAAAAAAAGAACTTTGTAAAAGTGGAAAAAAGGCCAGAAATGTTAGTAAAAATTCTCCGAAATTTTGGCTTTTTTTTCCTTGGAAAAAATAGCCAAATTTTGTATGAACAAATATATGCAATGTATATATATATTGTAGGGTTTATCTATATTATTTCCCGATGTTACAACTATGCAGTAAAATTAGTATGCCAAATCTGGATGGGGTATAAAATATTATGACAAGTATTTTGGGGTCATAATAGACAACAAGGATTTTAGTAAATCGCGGAGTTTGAAACTCTGTTCGGGCAGATATAAATGCTTCAACTCATAGCTAGTAAAGGAATTAAAGGCAAAAAAACAATATACTACCAACTTCTTGCCAAGCAAATCTGCTCTCAATATCTATTCACCAGGACGAACTGTAGCACTTGTCAAAACTTCATACAGTCACTCATTTGTCAACATAGGTTAAATGTCCGCCATGGCAGTTTTTGCGAACTTCGACTTTTTTGAAATAATTTTCGATGACTTTTAGGCACATTTCTGACTGCATTGCGGCCATAACTTCACGGATGTTGCTTCTTAATGCCTAAAACACAATATCGCCTCGACCTCGGCTTCGCCCGACGTCTATAAGTTAAACCATATCCTATCACAATGTCTCTTCTACCTCGACCTCACGTTTTCCATTCGTAAAGAAAGACGCAATGCTACGTAGACACTCTAACCCGAGACAGAAGATGAGATGAGCTGAACTTTTGCTTGCTTTGACAGCAGACAAAAAAAAAAAAAAAAATGTAAACAAACTCACAAGGCGATTGATACGGAACGAGACGGAGTCGAGGTCGAGACGATATTATGTTTTAGGCATTCGTGCTCCCTAGTTTGGTAATTGTCTGCATAAACACGATCTGTAGCATAGCCCCACAAAAAGAAATCCAACGGGGTAAGATCACACGATCTTCGTGGCCAATTGCTGTCGCCAAATCTCGAAATTAAACGGGGGAAACTTTTCGTGCAATAGAGTCAAATTTGCCTGTGTTCTATGGCACGCAGCCCCGTCCAATAGGAACCATATGTTGCTCATATCAATGTCTTCAACCTCAGGCCAAAAAGGTTGGTTATCATTTGACCATAGCGCAGAGAATTCAACGTAACAGTGGTATATTTATCGTTTTCGAAAAAAAAAGTACGACCGGATAACGTAGCCGCCGGTCTACAGCGCGCACCAAACTGCCACCTGTGGTGGATGCAATGGCCTCTCACGATCACATTTGGATTCTCTGAACCCCAAATTTTACAATATTGTTCGATTTAGCCTCATCGCTGACAAGATTTTGTTCGAAAAATCGGCGTTAACTTACAGATACACAGATATTACAGAACTGTTATTTTTGCGGTAAGATGCAACAATCTTAATGCGGTGAGCGGTAGCTAAACGATTCATATTGTAAAATGAGAAGGCAAGAACTAATTACCTGTTACTATGGATGACAGATGGATTTGATAGATGCCATATGCCAGGGATGTGGAATCTTAACCTCGAAATGAATAACTCTTTACCTCTTTTAATGCTTAGAGCGGTGGCTAAACGATCCATATTGTAAAATGAGAAGGCAAGAACTAACTACCTGTTACTATGGATGACAGATGGATTTGACAGATGCCATATGCCAGGGATGTGGAATCTTAACCTCGAAATGAATAACTCTTTACCTGTTTTAATGCTTAGAGCGGTGGCTAAACGATCCATATTGTAAAATGAGAAGGCAAGAACTAACTACCTGTTACTATGGATGACAGATGGATTTGACAGATGCTATATGCCAGGGATGTAGAATCTTAACCTCGAAATGAATAACTCTTTACCTCAACTTAAACAATCATGCTAGAAGACTGAGACTGGTAAGTTTTAAGACTTGACAGCATAGTATCGATGATTTCGTGATCTCTTTGTTCCCTTTTTCTTTCTTGGAATTACGAGTACGTGTCAAAGAACCGCCTTGTCTTATAAGCTTAATGATACCATTCAATCACAAAAACGCTCTATACTCAATAATCTTACGAGTACCTATAGTACTTTTCAATCACTTCAAAATGCTGACTCGCAATACGCAAACATGTATCGAAACTCTTTTGATACAAGAGTCAAACGTTAAAAAAAAATTCACTTAAATCCTGCCATTTCACAAGCGGAACCACTTTATGATAGGATTCACATTAGCATATATCAATTCAGATTTATTATGCCAAAGGTCAAATACATCCTTGCTCTCAATTTTAAGAGTCCTTAAAGTCAATGCCCCATTAAATAAGCTATTCCATTCCCTAAGGACTTGCGACAACACCTACGAAAATATGAACTCTAGTACAAAGAAAGAAAATCTCTGAAAGGACAAAGCACTCTCGTTGGCCCCTCAAATCGAATGTATTATTCAAATACGCAATGTAATATTACAAATCCTTTTATGTGTCCCTCATTTCCTTTAAATAATTGAACAAAAAGCCATCATCGTCTCGTTTTACATCGGAAACATACTGCCTACATCTTTGCTCCTTCATCGCTTGTCATCATTTCCTTACGAGGGCAATTATAAGTAGTTGAATATTATGCATACGCATATCCTTTTCAGCATCACACAGACACAGAGTACATCAAAGAAAAGCGAATGTTTTCGACATCTTATTTTTTTTTTTTTCTCCGAAAAGTAAATATGTAAGGATGAAAGTAGGTATCCCAATTCACAAAAAAAAAAAAGAAAAAAAGAAGCAGAACCCGACTAAAAGTCGCATACGAAATTAAAAAAAGTAAGAGAGAAACTCCTCGAACATCCTATAAGAATGTCCCCGCGGGGCATTGTTTTATTACAAAAGCCATGGAATGTAAGAAACCACTACCACCACCGCATCTGCAATGACATTCAAAAAACGCGGAGCTGTAGAGCATCAAGCAGATGTACACCAACTCCAACGCCAATGCCAATGAGAACTCCGGTATTGGCTTACACCATCATAAGGACATGCTTACTTACAAGAAGTCCTTTTGAACATTGTTCGTATTTTTTGTCTTTTTAGGGCTTTTTTATGGGATTCCTTGGCTCTTTTTTTTTTTATTTTTCGCTGTGCCAAAGCCATATTTACACAGACAAAGCAATAAAAGGACAAGTGCCTAAAAATTTACAGAAAAGTAGAAGAAAATACATCTTCATAGTCCTGGTTCTTTTTTGAGGGACTTACATCAGATACCGCGGTAAACAAGAACGTGGATTTCTAAAGGCCCGCGTTGTTGTGTTACTTTTACGTCGCGGTTTGTCGAGAGCACTACTGGATGGATGGTAATCAAGTAGATTCCACCTAATACTCATCAAGGGATTTTTATGATTGTTTGTTCATTAAATGAGAAAGAAAGTGGATTTTTAGGACATAAGCTTGTTGATTACAATAATGAAGTCAAAGCGCTGAAGCGGAAGTGGAAAATTCATAAAAGCAATATTACTCTGGTGGGGATTACTGCGGTAGTAACTTGTAGTTGCGATGGATAGCTGCATTTGCATAGTTAATTTATTTAAGATAGCTTCATGGCTCATATAATTTTTACTGAGCGCTTTTTTTTTTAATGTCATCCATAAAACAGAGAGTAATCAAGTTTTTGACTGTTATCCTGTAAAAATACAATTTGAGGGTGACCTCTAAGATACGAGTGTTTTCATTTGATAGAACAAAATTTGAAATCAAATTAAAATTCAGTGGCATGTATCACTTGTTCGAAGAAGTCAAGATTTCTTTGAATGGACCTCAAACCTATTAGTCTATCATCATATCAAAGCACTATCAAATCTGTAGATAGCTCATTTGGCGAGCTGATTAATTTACGGCTTAATAATCGGATTATCAACGCAAAGCTGGATGGGATATATGTTAGAAGATATGTCAGTAGGGGTATCCCTTAAGGGGGCATCCTATCCCCACTTCTTTGGAATCTGGTGGTAAATGAACTACTGTTAATCCTGAAAGCTGAGGGTTGCGAAGTTATCGCCTATGCGGACGATGTTGCAACAGCAGTCTCTAGGAAACATCTTATTACCTTAAAAGAGCTCCTACAAAACGCTTTGAATAAGCTAGCTACTCGTAGGTGGACAGCTCAGTGTGGTCTAGGAGTGAATACCCACAAAACCGAGCTAGTCCTCTTCTCAAGGAAATATAAAATCCCACCTATTGACCCTCCACCCCTTAATGGAACAAGCTTAACTTTCTCTAACGAGGCAAAATATCTGGGTCTTATTTTGGATAGGAAACTAAGCTGGAAATCGAATATACATGAAAGAATTAAGAAAGCCACTGTCGCACTCTTCTCTTGAAAAAAAGGCATCGGGTGCAAATGGGGCTTATAACCCAGATTAACTCACTGGTTCTATATCTCGGTCATCAGGCCGATCCTTATGTACGGGGTAGTTGTCTGGTGGATTGCCTTGGATAAGGCGATAAACCAGAAGTTATTAAGCAAAGTTCAACGTTTTAGCTTGTCTGTGTATTAGGGGAGCACTGCGGACTACACCTTCCGCAGCTATGGACATTCTTTTTCGTTAACACCCCTCGACTTTTTTTGGTAGACAAATGGCAGCTAGCTTAGCTATATTGCTTAAAGCTACTTCACAGTGGTCCAAGAAAGTATATAGCCACGTCTCCATCTTAAACAAGTTTAATATATTCACTGTAGACATTAACTACACCATACCCAAGTTAAATTTTGTCAAAAACTTCCAAGTTACCATCTCTTCCAGAGCATTCCGGGAAGAAGGTGGTTTTACGGAAGACAAGTCGGTACATTTCTAAACCGATGGTTCAAAAACTAACAACGGGGTGGGTGGTGGTGTCTTCTCTGATAGGCTTAATTTAAACCTCTCTTTTCGTCTCCCAAACCATTGTAGCGTGTTCTAGGCGGAGATAATGGCAATAAGGGAAGTCTTGCCTTGACTAAAGAAAGACGTGATATTGTCCTTTGATATCCGCATCTTTTCAGACAGCCATGCAGCAATTAAATCCTAGGAATAATCTCAATAATTTCTATAACAGCTCTAGCTCTAATTTGGGTGCCGGGGCATAGGGATATTCCAGGGAATTGTAAGGTTGACGAACTTGCCAGACATGGAACAACCAATGTCCATCCTTCCAGGCAAAAGTTCACTGGATGCTATTGAACAGACACATTCTAGGTGGACAAGTGGTACAACTTGTCTAGCGACAAAACAGATTTGGCCTAAGCTGGACCTAAAATGCTCTAAGAATTTGATTTCTTTCAATCAAAAGCATATCAGCCCTGTTATAGGTGTCATAACTAGACACTGTTTAATAGGCAAGCATGCTTGGCATCTTTGCAAACGATTTCTGCGGAATCCGAATGGACGAGGAGAAGGAAGAGATTTTCTTCACCTTCTTTGCACCTGACCAGCTCTCTCCCAAAGAAGGAAACTCCACTTAGGAGCCTTCTGTTTCAACGACCTAAATGATCTGAATAATACAGATGTTAGGGACCTTCTACGCTTCATTAGAAGCTCCAAATGGTTCAATGAGTAGGCTAGAGGCCGCGTCCCAAAGCCATGTGGTATCACAATAGACCTATTACTGGTCTAAGTGTGTTGGCTTTTTTTTGCTGACAGCCACCTCAACCTTCGAATGGTGAGATTGCTTTTCAAGGTTTGCAGGGTGGAACACAACTGAAAGCCGATTCAGGATGAGACTCCTTAAACTAGAAAGAGGTAATAACGGAAGAACCATTGGGGTTATACATACGTCCGAAAGTCGATAGGGGCCTGGTGAAAGAAAAAAAAGCTGCAGATGCAATAAATAAAAAATTCTAGGAGTCTTGACTCGGAGCTAGACCTTCTGAGGACTCAAGTAAACTGAGTTCAACCTCTGCTCAGTGACGGCAGCGCGCTAACATGAGGTTTTCGAATATGGAGTCATCAGACCCGGCAGCCCTACCTGGGTTTTAATGGTCAGTGGACAAGGCAATCGCGGATTACTGTGCTTATTTATCACTCATCACTCCAGACACCTACTAGAAGCCTCATAGTAAAACTTAATTAACGTAAGGCAACAGTAAGGAGCATCACGGTGTGTCCGGTGTAGTGTGTTTGCTTCTGACCCGAGTTATGCAGGTTTCAGCCCGAACGGGGATCAACAAATAACAGCCACCGAGATTAAAAGAGAATCGAACAAAATTTAAGTTTCTCGAAGCAATTTTGTAGTCTAGACCCGCAATATCTCGGTTGATCAATACTCAATACGTACATACATCATTACATAAACAGAAAATTTTCGTAAGCCCTCATGAGGATTCACAAGTGTTGCTCTCGTTAGGACGATATACACACTGCATCCTTTCGATGCTTTTAACCAACACGTTTCGCATTCCATGGTACGTTACTAACAGACTTCGAGCTTTAGAAGTGCGTAAACAATTTTAAGATTATCTCGTGGAAAATGTCTAGATAATCAACAGCTCAAGCTAACCAGAAAAGCATAGATAAGCGACGGAGTACCATGGAAAAAGCATTTGCAACTGAGGCACCACGTTTTGTAGGATCAAAGAGCGTATTTCACTCAAAGCTCGAATTGCAGCTGCATAAACAGTAGAATGACTTAAATTAGAATACTCGTACTATAAAGAGGAAACGTGCTTAACCAGCTGAGAAAGTACATTCCCGTCTACAGAATCATATGCGGTCCTTGGTGATCTAGAAAAACATTCAGCTCAGAAGGTGGAATGCGAAAAACGATGACTATGTCACGACTCCAAACTCGAATGAAGTATCGGTTCTCCTAACAACTTGGATTTTAACCAACACCAACTTATAGTGATTTCTTACACAATGGCTAGAAGTCGGAGGAATATTCGACGGGGAATGCATAAATCCTGAAAAAATAGATACTAGACTTTGTAAAACCATTTTCCTATATCCCTCCGAGTAAAGAGGACCAATTTTATATCCATCTACATGAATGAGACATAAACGCAAATGCATATATGTATCTACGAGTATACTAAGCCAGATCAGACTTCTTGGCCACAGTAGCGTTTTCCAAGCGGCGGTCCTACCAGTAACAAAAGCCGTCAACGTAACCTCAATGATGTCAATACCACAGAATGTTATTATCATTTTTTATTGATAGCTGGGTGGCTATTCAATGATTCTGATGGTATCTAACAACCGATGGGAATCACTTTTCGCCATGTAAAAGAGGGGATAACTGTCAGTAATAGTAGGTTTTGCATACTGGTCATAACCTATTAAAAAAAACACAATGAAACTAGTTCTTAACAATGACGACCTACAGAGGTCCATCAGGATGTCTCCATTTTGTATGTCTCTCTCCAAGCTTGTGTCACTAACATCTAACATCAATCGCTAGGAAACTACTACTTCCATGGCATTGATGAGCTATTTGAAATCTCACTCCCAGATCTTTAGAAATTCTCAAATACATTGGGCTAGCTAAAGGCCTCTAATAGGAAAGTACAAGTTCAAATTTTTAACGTTATTCCCAAATGGTCTTTTTTCGCGCGCCAAAGGGGAAATTAATACCCTCATACTATACAGGGCACGAGCAGACAGGGATAGATACTCGTAGAGAGAGATAAAGAAAGAAAGATTTAGTGCAGTGGTTTGAAACTCAGGTGGTATTAAATTTCTGTAAACTTGAAGGGTAGCGTTCAGATAACTGGGGAGCATTTTTGTTTTGTTTTTTTTTTTTTGTTGTTGCTCATAATTCACAGTATTTTTTTCCGTCCTCTTGATCAAGTTGGATTTTTAGCCATATGACCACCCTACTGCAAGTGTTAGCTTTCGCAATTGATCGACTTTTTTATTTATTTCGTGCGGAAATGCGGATTCTTGACATCAGGATTTGAACCGTGAACCAACAGCGTGACAAGCGATGATGTTACCACTACACCACGGCCACCCTCGATCTACATAAATACGATTTTGATTCTTCATCAAACCACATACCTAACCTAACCTTGGGTATAGAAGTACTTTGGAGGGGTGGCCATGGTGTATAAGAAGTGGTTACTGAGTTCGCTTGTGAAACCAAACTGTGCAGGTTCAAGCCCGGATAGGGAACAGTAACCACAGCCACCCGAGCATAAAATAGAAACGAATAAAATCCAAGTTTCTCCAACCACTACACCAAAAGGAGTTCTGCTTGGTAGTACAATGGACTTTGTGTTAGTCTGAGTTCTCCGGGATTTGGAAATTCAATTTTATAAAAAAAAAGTACTTTGAACCGGAGTTCATCACCTGCTTTACACCGTGACCAACTGTTCTGCGAGATTGCGTAAACGGATTCCAATTTTGTTCCTTCTCCTGACCTTTCTCCAGATTTTCGGCAGTAGATACTCGCATATGTGTATTCTTATTTCACATGCTTTTCAGCTGTACTTACTTAACCGGCGAAATCTGGAAGACTGAATGCTTAGATTGATGGGTTCTTGTCCTTCTAGTCTGATCTGGAAGTATTTAACTTAGGGCTTCATACCGCCCTCTGAGTGGTCCTACTTCATGAACCCAACTGCCAGTCTACGTGAACTGATTGATGTCTAATATCACAGGACAAACGATTAAGACATACGAAATTATTTCGGAAATTTTCCGTTAACTCATTACAGAGAAGGAACCAAAAGGAGCCCAAAGGATAACTCCAGTTTTATCATTCAGCTTTGATTTGTTTATTTTCAAATAAGTTCATCGATTATGTATCCACATCCCTTGTCAATAAATTACATCTAAAATACCAAAGTTCTCATATGAATTCCAATATATAACCAACCTCTTATTCTGCCATTTAAACTACTCAACTGAACTTATTATGACAACTGTCAACTGCAGACTTCTCCGATCCCTATGCTGATAAAACCACACCACTACCCGAAAGCTGTTCTCTCTAACTCCCAAATGCAATCATCATCTCCAATAAACCACAATTTTAATAGTCCACTCCTGACCATGACGCTAATAAAATCCAACGAAAACACGCTGGCAGACAAATAAATTCACACCAACAGGAATAAGAACAGCAGCAGCAGCACAGTTGAAGCAAGTAGCGAGGCTCATTAGTTAAACTCAAAAGTCCTCTTTACCAAGCTGAAATCATCATCCTGTAGGAAGAGCACTTAAAATGATAGTAAATTGCCATTAAGTTCGCTATTAACTAACAATAATGATTCCGAATCGGCAGCGGGGGGCACCCACCTAAGCCCACCACAAGGATCAGACAACTATAGTATTTCTCTTAAGACCACACACACGCTACTCGGTTCATTCGACAATAAAAGTTTTTTAGAAATCTCTGCGACGAACATGGTCGTAAAATCAAAAACACGCTGAGCGGTGGGAGCTCTGGTGACACTATACCAAAGCGGGACTCCAAGGAATCCCCTACTTAATTCGGCGAATTCATTGGCGACATAATTTTCGAAATTTAATTTGCCCGGAATAAAGGTTTGTCTGTGCCTTGTGCTTGCTCGATACTTGTATAATTTGTTGCCCATCAGTGGTCAAGGATAAAGGATTACCATGGGATAGCGGTGTGGAACGCTCTCCTAAGCATTCTTGATTCAATTACCCCAGCCCGTAGGTAATCTGGTCCAGAGATAATTGTGACTTGCTATGGAACTATTTTGCGTTTATGGGTGATTTGAGTTAATAGTTATTGTGGACGCGATTAGGATAGTTAAAAACAGAGAAAAGTCGGTATAGTTGGGGGGATTTTATTGCTGACAGTCGAAGAGAAGAAGATGACAATATTAGGATTTCGCAATAAAATCACATTCGTGGAGGAGGAAATTCGATTGCCATTTAATCGGTAATGGAATATGCTTTAATCGATTATATGAACATGAAATGTGGAACTCGGAAATGTGTGGACATAAGTTATAATGGTCACTGAAGTTTTGAGATACTTTACAGAATTTTGAAGCCGGAAAGCTTCTAACTGTGCACGTAGTCTATTTAGGATATCCGACAAGATCAGTGAAAGCCCGTGCCATATGGCCTCAGAATATTCGCATTGAAAAACGATTTCCACTAAATTATGGGTAAAGTAGAATATTTTGGAAGGTTTCGAACAATTTTCGGAAAATATTAAAAATTCGGCATCCACCCAGCACCATTTTCGAGATATATTCACTCTATAACGACTTACATTCACTTCATTTTAACGTCAGGTATTTTGGAAGATGGTGAAGCTACAGTTTTCGAAAACCTAAACAAATTCGTCATCTATCCTGTATAGAATTTCGAAACTTAAAATTTCAACCGAAATACTATTTCTCGTAGGATGCACTGTTTGCGAGTTATTCGTACTGAACAACGATTTTTAAATTTTTGAAAATTTTGAAAAATGTATCTTGAATTTAAAGTCTAAAATTTCGTCTACCATAATTTTGTTCGCAGTACAAAATTTTTTCGAGATATTCGCACTCTAAAACTTCTTCTATTAGCCACCTTAACATTTCCTAAATTTTTAAAAATACGGCATTCATCTTGCACAGAATTTCAAAGCTTAAAATTTCAAACGCAATAATTAGTTTCGTAAGAAGCACCGTTTGCTGAATATTCGCACTGAGCCTCGACACCTTGTAGAGTTTTTCAGAGCCAAACATTACGACACTCAAAAACAATTTTTTCATTAGCTTCCGTGCAAAACCGAACATTCTGGAAGTTTGGGTAGCTACATCTTTCGAAAACCTGAACAATTCGGCATCTATCCTGGAGTGAATTTTGAGACTTAAGTTATTAATTTATTTTGTAGGATACAACAACGATAGAACAATGATTTTTTTTTAATTTCCTGGTAAAATCGGATATTTTGGAAGATTTTTTAAAATTTCGAAAATTTTGCAAAATTCGGCATCCATCTTGCACAGAATTTCAAAGCTTAAAATTTCAAACGCTATAATTCGTTTCGTAGGAAGCACCGTTTGCTGAATATTCGTACTGAGCCTCGACACCTTGTAGAGAATTTTAGAGCCAAACATTTCGACTAGCATAATTTTGTTTGCGAAACATTCGCACTCAAAAACAATTCTTTCATTAGCTTCCGTGCAAAATCGAACATTTTGGAAGTTTAGGTAGCTACATCTTTCGAAAACTTGAACAATTCGGCATCCATCCTGCAGAGAATTTTGAGACGTAAGTTAATAATTTATTTTGTAGGATACAACAACGATAGAACAACGATTTTTATTAAATTTCCTGGTAAGGTCGGATATTTTGAAAGATTTTTTAAAATTTCGAAAATTTTCCAAAATTCGGCATCCATCTTTTGGATATTTCCAAAGAATAAAATTTCGGCTGCTGTAATTATTTTCAAATGATTCACCATTTGGGAGATATTCGCAGTGAAAAATAACTTTTTTCATAGCTTTTAGGCATAGTCAGATATTTGGGAAGGTTGTGCACTTTAAATTTTAAAAAATTTTGAAAAATTCCATTCGAATTCGAAAATCGTTTATGTTTGTAGCGAAACTTAATAAAACGCTTTATTTTTCCATTTCTCAAGTGAATTACATTACGGGAATTATGCTTTGGGCACACATATTTTGTGCGCAATTCCTTTCTGTATAAAAGCAACGTAGCTATGCACTATACCTGTTCGAAGTAACGTACACATTCCATGTTACAGGAGTATTCACAGCTAAGTGAACTGCTATTTTGCGTTTATACACACAAAATTGCAAATTCTACATTTCAAAAATTAATTTGATTTCGAAGAAATTAGGAATTCGCTTATTTTTCCGCGAGTAAGGGAATGTTCCATGCGAACTGTCATTCACAATCCACAAATGTATGTAGAACACATTCCACATTCTCGCGAATAAACCGAGTTTAATCTCAGAATTAATTTGTTTTGATCTGTCAGACCTCAGAAAATATTTTCAATACCAATTATACAAGAAGCAATCGATTTTTCTTTAATATTTACTGACTCACCCCATCGTATCTTTCTTGTTTACAAGTGCAAAACAAATGACAACTGAAATTCACAGATTGCTGCGACCGTGAACAATGACGGTTGTGAATATCAAAATTGGCAACTATTCGTTCATTCGCAGTTCGCCGTTCGCCAGCTGTGAACACCATTAACCTTAAACTGAGATGAGCACGTTCCATTCTACTCATTCCAGACAGTAAGTAGAATGATGTTTATCATAATTGATTCATTCATTAAGTGAAAGACATGTGCATTAGGAAAGAGTGTTTTAAAAATATTTGGAATTTTGAAATTAAATGATTACGTGGGATTTTTTAAAACGAGGATGTTCGCGCGTCTATGCGAGCCGCCACTGCACAGGACAATTAAATGTTAACACAGCAAAGGCCGACGATAAAATGTATATCAGACGTCTTAATGACGTCAGTAATTTAATGTCTAATCACTTTGATCACTAACCTGCCACAAGAAGAAAACACGCAACAACAACATTAACAAAAGTGCAAGCACCTCACGCAAAAGAAAAAGAAAACTAATTTCACACGCAGGCACAGAGGAAGACGTGGAAAACAATGAAATCGAGGAAAGTCTCTCAGCACCCCCCCTAGGAAAAAAATAAAACCACAAAAGAAAACCTTCACGTCATCCATGCTCACTGCTGATCCGGTATTGTGTGAGGCATTTCCTTGTTTACCTGACCAAAGGCGAAAACCACAATGCGCGTTCATTTATTGGTAATGGCCAGATAATAGCCAGATTCATCCGATCCACTCAACCGACTTGATGAACCGGCAAACGCACGCCACAATCTAGACTAACAATGGGGAATACCAGTGGAGCTGGAGCTACTCGTAGAAATCTGACTCTAGAAACAAAAAAAAAAAATCGATCATCGTCGAACTGTGCGTGCATTTCTTGTAGCTGAGCAGATTCTTTACGTGCCGCAGATAGACGATGTGCTCCATTGGACGAGAGATTCCCGCTAGATGTATGCGACCCGAAAGTACGGTGTAATGTGGTGAACCACCATCAGATCAGTAGTTACATGGATTGGATGGATTCTTGGATCGCGGTAAGAAGTCTACGCAGTGTACCAGATGCGGAATTATTGTGTCTGCTTGTATCTTGTGTATGTGAACGCATAATTATTTCACAATTCCTCTGCACCAATTATGGGATGAACTAATTTGAAGAATCCACAAGGGAAAAAGTATTCTCACTGGGGCGGTGTTTTCAGCGAAGAGGAAAACGTTGAAGAATGGCTGAAGAATAGGTATCTAGCCGCAATAGAAATCATAAATAGTTAGATATCGACAGATTGGATGGAAGTGGATTGTCGGGGACGCAGAGATTAACAATAAATTTGAGACATCAATGGAAATTTAGACAGCGTTTTTCATAAACTCTCAACGAATTTTGACTCTCCTAAGATGTTTAAAACACAGAGAGAGAAGCAAGAAATTTAGAAGCGGAAACATTAGTTACAGTAAAGCGAGAGCCTAATCCACAAGGTTTGGTTTGGACTGGGTAGCCTACAAGATCAAACATTTATCAAGTGGCTGTTGGCACGAACATATTTGTAGTTATACCCCGTAGTCCAAAAGTTTTATCTTTCTAGGTGACCAGAGGTGCGAAGTTAAGTAACAAGAAGGCTTTGAGCAATGAATCCATAATATATGGATTGCGTAACCACACAATAAAGTAGTAGGCTCGAAAACTGAAGAAGGAAAAGGGGCAGGTGTGTTTGGGCAAAGAACAAAGTACTCAGAATCTATGGGCAAAAGTACCAGCATCTATCAAGCTGAAATATACGCTACAGATAGATGTGTTCAATTCAATCTCGATAGAAGATACAAAAAAATGCGACATAGCAATATTGCCAGACAGTCAAGCAACTATCAAGGCTTGTGTGGCAATGCCTACACAAATTGGGTAGCAGTAACAAGGTAACCTGGCCACGCTAGAATAGAGGGCAACGAAGAAGCGGACTCCTTGGCAAGACAAGGAGCAGCAGAATCCTTTATTGAACCTGAACCATTCTGCGGAATAGGAAATCACATTACATATATGCGAAGAATTCAGGAAGATGGCGAAAGAAAACAGGGCTAGAACCTGGATCAATACTCCAGGTCTGAGGCAAGCTAAAAAACTTCTGGGACACTAGAACCGAAGAGTACATCTGCCTTAACAAGAATAGCCTACATATCCTAACAGGCTTTCTAACGGGGCACTGTAAACTCGGGGGCATTTAAGCAAACTAGCTATAACAAACGAAGGCCTTTGCAGATTCTGCAATGAGTCCAGTGAAACTCCAGAACATTTTCTGGAGTCTTGTGGCGCACTGACCCACAAAAGATTGAAATGCTTGGGCAAGTACCAACTATCAGATGAGTATATGCCAATCATAGATCCAATTCTCATTCTCAGATTCCTAAGAGAAACCGAATTGGAGAGCGAACTATTCTTGCCAAGGCCAAAAAAAAAGTATATAAACCTCGACAACAATTCTGAACTAATTATATTCTGAGGGAAACTCTATTGAGTGAATAAACCTCTCCTAGGTTTTAGCAGGTGGCACAATAGACCATTAGGTCGCAGTGCAAGATAACCCTACACAAATAATAATAATTGTATTAAATAAATGTTACAAATATTCTATGTAGCACCCTGTTTTTGAAATCGAGAACTCGTATCTGTTGCGCTCTATCCCGTAGGCTATGTTGTTCGTGTAGAAAGTTTCATTATCCTAGGCAATCTGAAGATCTTAGAAACTAAGACAACGCATGCACACACACATTGGGAACACTAAAATGTTCTTTTAACAACCTATTATATTCTAATCCATAGCACAGACAATAAATATACAGATGTCTTAGTATTTTGATCAATACCAAGTAATAAATCAATTTTTCACGCACTTGCAGCCTTTTTTTGTCCTCTTTTACGAGTAAACCATGAATTCTCTGCAGCAAATTTATTTTCGATTTGCGATTTCCTTTTATTGTTATCCTTAAGCTATTGTTCAATTTATTAAGCCTCTCAATTGTTTTAATATAAATAGATTGTCTTTTTAAATGAGTCTTACAGTTGGCGCAAGAAATTCAACGTTATCATTGAATCTTTTTCTTGATAACCTTTTTGAAGACAAGTTTAGTTCTTTTAGTGTAACATCATTCGAATCCAGTACTAATTTATTGCAGTTTTCATATGTACTCGTAACCTTAGCTCTCGTTGGATCAAAACAAATGAACTCGTCATCAGATATACGAGTAGCAACACTTCGTTTTAACAAGAGAGAAGAGTAAGCATTATTTTTTTTAAATATTTCTTTCCAATAAAGGCATTCTTAAAATGTTTACTGCATATATAGGGCGTTTTAAGGCTTTTTATGTCTCTTTGTCTGCCACGACGTTGTCTGCCACGACAAAAATATGCTTTATTTTTTTATATGGGCGTGCGACATCTGGGTAGTTTATTATCTGTACCAGCCTATGCTCTAAGTGTGCAAAAAGTTTCATCTTTTTAGGTATTTCGAACGGTTCTGAAAGTCTAAAAAGGCACTCCTGTCATACCCTGTATTTGGGAAACCAAAAATTAGTCACCTAATAGTAATATCCCGTAGCTGACAATAAATTTGTAAAGTGCACATGCACGTTGGGAAACCGTATTAACGGGTTTCGAACAATATTCTTTGAAACACCCTGTATTTCGAAAATCCAAAAATTGGCTAAACTATTCTATGCTTTGTGATGTGTGCTTTCAATGCTCTCACACACAAAGATACAAATTGTGTGAAACTATCCGTTTAAGATAAAAGTTCGAAGTAATTTTCAAAATTCCAATTAGAAGGCTGGGAGGAAAAGGTATTTGCATTGCGTGTATGAATTATTTTCTGAAATGTCTAAAATGACTCGTCTAATACACTGAAGCCGCATCTAAAAAACGGGTTATGCAAAAATTGTGCCTGCATTGTTATTGTTTTCTATGGTCTGTGGAAGTATTGTACATATAGCTTTAAGAGTTTATCAGTTATAAGATAGTAGCAGACAGGCAGACGGACGGAAGGACAGATGGACGAATATACGCGGTAGCTAGAGTAATTGGGTTCCTTGGTCTATTTACGGAACCCGGATAAAAAGGTTTATAATATCTAATGTGGCTTCTGGCACGATACAACGCCTAGACTGTCCTTAAGAATCCAAACAGTTACTGGGCAGAAGAATTATTTTATCCACTGGTGTTGAATCAGTCCGTAAAAGGTTCATCAATTCATCTAGAGTTGAGCCATGCATACTAGAGAAGCTTCCGTATAGCAGAGACATTACGTTCTTTGGAGTTCAGTTATAGCATATGTTGTCAAACACTGCTAGGAAACTAACAACTCTATGGCAATCTACGATTGAACATATTTTCACCAAAGAAATTGAATATACAGTATGACTCCTAAGTGCCTATACATGTGCCAGGCCGGACAACTTTTCCTTCTCATAAAGAAAACAACATCGCCTTTGATAAGATATTAACTTAGCCGAGTTGTTGTTGAAGGTTTCCGTAATTTCGGTTTAGCGGCTTTGCTCTTACTAGTTTAGTCCATACTTAGTCACGACTGTTTAGTAGTCTTCCGTCTCTGGGACTCTTTGCTTGGTACTCTGTCATGACTAATTAGGGCTTCATGTCTCTTGTACACATTTGTGGATGTCTCTGGGAGTCATTCTGGATTGATGTTCAGACGGCTATAGTATTTTGTCTCCTGCAGTTATTCGAGGATAGACTCATAGGTCTTTGGTACTTAGTCGTTGCTGTGTATCTGATAGTCACTGGTGATTGGTATTCCATCCTAACTGGTCAGTTGTTTCTCGTCGCATACTCAACTATGGTTCTTACTCAACAGCACTTTGAAAAGAGGCATTTTTTTAGTCCAAGTTACTCAAAGCTATATTCTCACTTAAGTGTAGCCAGCAACTTGATACGACGAAAGGTGGAAAAGGACGAAGAAAATTACCGCCTTTGGACAAAAACTGGACAACGCCGATGTGTGAACGATCAATCATGAGAGGAGAAGATGGTAAAAGTAAATTGAAAAGCAAAGCCTACAGGCTGATACGACAAGGTGTGATTGTTCGTATGGCTAGAATTTCAATATATTTTTCATTGCAACACTGTCAACTTTCACTTTAAATGAAAGACACACACGGCTACGATAAGCCTCTTTAAATTTGTAAATAACTTTTCTATTTTATTTGACTGTTAAAAAAAAAAAAACGTTTCATTCGCATCTGAAGATCGAAAATTGCTGGCTAATTTTACGTAAAAACCTGTCACACTCTCAATCTTTTTCATCTTCCTGTCAAGTCGAGTGTATACAATTTGAAAAACAATCCATAACACGAATTCCATACACATGGCTGACACAATTTTTGGTTGATGAAAACATCAAAGATCACCACCATTGGCTTTCAATGGGATGCAACAACCTGTCTGTTTGCTGCACAGGCATCGGAATAGTGATCAAATCGAGGCAGACATCCATTTGGTATCTGGTCAACGTTCAGATCAATCCAAGTGATCAGATGATTGCTTTCATCGTGCGAATCTACAAGGCGTCTTATTACACAAAGTGCTAGTATGCAGCTTATCCAGTTAGATGTCAGTAACCGTGATTTGTGTGCTCTTGTTTTTTAAATCTTGTTTGTCACATCATTTACGTCACGTTAATTACTCGTACATATTTTTTTTCACTTCCATTTTTCTTGAGGCCATATATGTCATCACATCATTCCGCGTCGATAGGACTGCACTTACAGCAGGTAATTTCCCCTCTGGTGTTTTCTGAGCTAACATACGAGTAATGTACATAATGTAGGTATCTTTAGTTTTCCTATTTTTGGTATCGTAAAATTGTGATTGATAGTACTCGTACACTGAATAGAGGCAGCTGTTTGCAACTCTTAAACGGAGAAAATATCTCAAAGAAGCAGATTGCTTTTTGAAAAATTTATTACAACTGAGACTTTTTTTCAAAATCAGTATGTACTCGTACAAGCACTTTCTGTATCTAAGAAGTTACAAGTTTCTTAAGCTTTTTAACCAAAACCAAATAAATATCTGTACTCGTAGATGTAGTTTTATACTTCTTTCTGGTTCAGTATACATTTTCGTTTTTTAATGACAGAGCTTATGGCAATGGATGTTAAAGATTCCATGCAGCTTCAACGTCTATTAATACAACGATAGCTGTCCTCTCCAGAGAGGTTTGTTCGTATGTAGGTACAGATCTTGGCCCTATTCATAAGAATTAACAGACCATATTTGTAAAGTAAATTGGTCTTTTTCGTTCCGGAATTGAATGTTTGAGGCCCAAATTAAGATTTGTTTTGATGGGCAGGATGTTGGAAGAGACAGTACATTGATCGGATTCTGGCATGTCCAGTATATTGTTCCCTCCATTGTCAGGAATATCTTCGCCTTGAAGCTAAATTGGTAGCCAGCTAACCCTCAACCCTTTTGTACGAATGCAGTTCTGTGTAGTTTGAATAGCACTAAATATCATAACGCCCAAAAATTTAATGTAAATTGTTTTTGGCAAGATTTTGAAGATTTGGCATACGAGTATGTGACATACATAGGGAGTCATTGCGTTTGATTATAGTGGGATTTTCTATTTTACGTTAGCAAAAAGTATGGAAGACCTCTAGAGGGAGTTGGAGGAAATATCGTCTTCGGCATCTGATAGGAACCAGTCTATCCACGAGCTTTGACAAAACAATTTGAATAAGGGAACAATTAGCTGCCCAGAGAAGAAGAAATGCTCAGGAGATTCGTTCCCCAAAGTTCATTAACAATGCTCAAGGCCAGCTTCTTGTGGAAGTCGACAAAATTCTCCACAGATGGCGACACTATTTTGAAAGACTTCTGAACGAACAGTTTCCCCGGGTATATTTCCAAGAGCCGCTCCTAACGATGACGAAGTATTCGACATTACTGTCGAAGAAGTTAGGAATGCGGTCAAATACTCCAAAAAAAGAAAAGCAATTGAGCCAGACGAGATACCCTCTAACTTCTGGAAAAAGATGGGAGTCATCGGGTCCATGATTCTTATCTCCAAACTTATGAGCAGCGATCCAAGCCTAATCAGTGGAGGGAAAGTTAACTTCTTCTTTGCACAAAGGGAAGGGCGATACGCGAAACGTTCTGTCAAGCTGATGTCACACACCATGAAGATCGTTGAGCGGGTATTAGATGGCCGACTGCGGAAAATAATACGGCTATCTGATGACCAGTGCAATCAACAACAGATGCAATCCAAAGTATAAGGATCATAATGGAAAACCATCGTGATTCCTTAAAGGACTTGCATATGGTGTTGGTTGATTTTGAAAAAGCCTTTGATAAACAACCAAGAGCCCCTTATGGGTGGCGCTGAGACAACGGGGAGTTCAAGAAACCTACGTACACATGATCGTGTACATGTATGAAGGAGCAAGGACAAGAGTAAGATGTCCCACAGGAGTCACCGAAGAGTTCCCAATCAAAGTCGGTGTACACCAGGCAAGCGTCCTCAGTCCTTTGCTATTTATTGCAGTCCTTGATTATCTGCTCGAAGGAAAAGTGACGGACCCCAAGGTACATCAGTTATTCTTTGCTGACGATGGAGCTATCATAAGTGAACATCAAACATCCCTGCAACGAGCACTTGATGTGTGAATGTTTTGGAGGGAAATGGGTAGCGTATTAGTTCAAAAAAGGCAGAGTATCTATGCTGCCCGTTCTCTGATCCACACGTTCCTACACAATCGTGCAAAAAAGGCAGACCAAAAAACAACTGGATCACACAAATATGAAAACACCAGCATTTGATTGGCAGTAAAGTGGGAGGGTTGTGATCTACTCCGGAGCATAACCTCGCCGTAAGGAAAAGAAGAAGAAGGTATTACTGCAGTCCTGAGGTGCAAAGCCCTAAGCTGTACAAAGGCTCTTAGTTAGTTCTGCGAAAGGCCCTATCTACAATACCTAAATCGAATGCAAACCAACCTAATGGGCGACCCCAAGAGATTTTTTTCAATTTATTAATGTCAAACCATCATAATTACTAACCTATTCGGTCACTTCTTCTGCCAGTTATTTGCTGACCACGTCCTTGAACCTGCCCTTGACTATTTCTACTACTTGAACAACTCTGCGCAAACCTCCCTTGTCTCTGTGGATAAAACCCCGTCAATTGTTGTTAATAAGATTAATCAACTGAAGGATGCTTACTCCCCTAGTCCTGACTGTGTCCCCGCCATAGTAATAAAAAAATGTATCACTGCCCTTCTTCAACTTTCAATCTAATCCAAAGCGTTTTTCCTCGATTATGAAAACACGCTTATATTACCCTCATCCGCAAAAAAGGGTGCAACAGCGAAGTTTCTAATTATCGTCCAATTGCTAAGCTCTCATGCATACGAGTACTTAAACTTTCCGAGTGCATCATGTGTTGTACAATGTCCTTTCACTGCAAGCCAATCCTTTCCACAAAACGAAACACGGATTCCTTAAAGATAGGTCAATAACCACCAACTTTAGCGAATTCGTGTCTAGTACACTGAAAGCCTTGGAAGATGGCAATGAAGTTGATATTGTAGCCACAGATCTTAATTAGGCTTTTGACAAAATTCCGATAAAGGCCCTTAGACTCCGACCTCGGTTCATCTCATGGATCAAATAATACCTAGTGGACCGCCAACACAAAGTCCGATTTACATCTTCAGTATCGCACCCTATCGTAGCAACCTCGGGTGTCCCTCAAGGTAGCCATCTTGGACCATTGATCTTCAACCTCAC
This sequence comes from Pocota personata, assembly GCA_963082735.1. Lineage (NCBI taxonomy): Eukaryota > Metazoa > Arthropoda > Insecta > Diptera > Syrphidae > Pocota > Pocota personata. The sequence goes on from OY720431.1 coordinate 39,456,326, forward strand.
AATGAATGATCCCGAACGTATCATCCAGATACCGATTTTCTGGTCTACGCTGATGACCAGAAATGATGCTATGTCATCCTAGTATGGGGAGGTGCGGCACTAACGCTCATCGACAAGCTGCAAAATATCCAAGATAGAGGTACTTACTTACAACACAAGAAGACAAGTGGAGGAAATGTATCAACAACGGCAAGAGGCAATTGAACTACACCCTGCCTAACATTCTAAACAATAAATTGCTCTGCCATTGTGTGGTAGAACTCTTCTTCAAGACTTTAGATGAGATATTTAAATGATGAATGCAGTAGGCAATCGAGAAAGTTTCAGTAACCAGACTAAGCACACTGATTTTAAAACACTTAATGTCCCTTCTCTGCTCAGAGTCTCTGAAGCGATATTATCTGAAGAAGGGCTTTGTTTGTCTACTGGATTCTGCTGCATCATCTTGACCGTATTTGTATTACTTACTTATTGAAAGGGCTCTCGAATTGCCAGGCGGCTCTGCCTAATATACAGGAGGGAATCAATTAACTAAATTAAATAAAGCCGAACCCTAGTTCACACCTAGAATCCAAATGCTTTGAATCCGTACAGTCCATAAAACCAGACGCACAACACACTCAGAATATCATAACAGGCACTTACTTCATACTATAGGCATCAGTAAGTCTAGTATTTCAATTGAAATGTAACCGTCATGAGGGAAGGACTTCCCAGTAATGCTAGATGCAGCTATATGCACATCTACTTCATAAATTTCCTTAAAATCGCATTCCACAGTTCCAATCCATGACTGCGTTCGATGAACATTTAATTTTTCCCGGCCCGCTGACAATAATGTCACATCATGGACAGGTTCAGCCAAATCAATTTCCATTCAAAGATACCATCACCACAAGACACCTACCGAGTCCTTCTTGGGCCGCAATCTTACTACAAAGTTGCGCTCCAGGTTCAAAGCCAAAAATAAAATAAAAATCCTTACAACGAAATAAAAATGGATTCGGTGTAGAATTACATACCTGCTGGCGAGCAACATTGTTGCCGCAAAGTGATTGAGAGGAAAAACATTTTATAACCTGTATCTGTGTATCTGTATCTTTAACTTGTTTCTCATTGAACTTTGCACAAGCCAGGAATACTCCGGGGCCACAGCGGTGGTGGTGGCGGCACCAGACAGATAAACAGACAGAAACGTAAACATTGCATAAGATACCCACAACAATGCTGGTAAGATAGGATCAATCTGTGTGCTGTACACTTTAGTAGACTATGATTTGCTGGTGGTCGTTAAAGATTGTCAAGAGTTGAGGATTGATTAGAGTTCAGGTGACAATGCCCATTTTAAATGATTGGAGGTATATGTGGCACCCGTCGTGTCTTCCTCCTGCACATGGTAATGAAGGTAATTAAAGTCACGATCCTTCAGAATTTTTGTCCAACTCTTTAAAATCAATATCCAGAGACACTGTGAGAAGGAGGAAAAGGTTAACATGAAACACACATGGCGATGGTGGCTTCTTACGAGTAAATGGAAAGCTCACATATTCATGTGTCACTCTAGCGGGTGACTATGGCTCCTGCTAATACAACTGTACAACCATACACAGGTATCATTGTAAATCCCCTTCTTCTTGCCGGTATTTTAATTAGATGTAATTTCTGTGTCTGTCCCCCCTCCCGAAAAGACGGGAACCGAGACCCGACAACGAGGGGGCATTAAGGGCATACATATGCAGTAATTACAACCTGCCTGATGTCGATGTTCGACAAGGATTCTCTTAAAGAATTTTTATAACTTGGAACATAAATTCATTTGAATTGAACGAACATGGTTCGTTTTCCGTTTTCCTGGCGATTAGAAAGAAAGTTAACAGGTTCAAGGCGGAATATTGAAGATTTAAATATGCCAGTGGCATGGCTTCCGGGGTGTCCTGCGGGTGGTGAAAAATGCAAGGTGTAGAAGGCTCCATTGAATTGTGAAACATTCCAAAAGGGGAAACCTTGCGGAATTAAGAAATTTAATTTAATTGGCAAAACAGTTAACGGGATGACTTTGCTGGAGTGTTCGAAGGAATGCTGGCTAGAAGGTGTGGGTAGATATAGGAGAGATAGAAGTGAACAAAGAAACGTCATAATCCTAGCGGCTAATTGGTTTGCAAAACAGCTGCTTTCAAGGGCGTCTAGAAGGTGTTGAGAGGGAGGTTTAGCTATTAGGCTCATGTGTGTCTAAACATTGCAATTCCTCTCTAGCTAATGTGAAGCATATTTATTTATATTACGTAGACCTGACTTGAATTGACTTTCTTGTTTTTATACATAGGTAGGTCCACTTAAACCAGAATTGATGTCATTTTTAGTGGCCAATGTTTTCTTGTTGATTTTATAACTCTTACCACACTTGAATCGCCTTTGTAATAATTGTATATCTGTCGATTGGTTTAATAGGCTTAAGATCATCTAGAGGTCTAAAGAATTAGTTGTTTATCTTGAATAAAAGTAAAGTAGGACCAAAATACCGCGAGTCCTTTCTCTGTCATATGTTAGGCCACCTATTTAATCAAAATAAACTATATAATCAGTAAAAAAAAAAGTCAGGCTCTGGTACACGCAAAAGCCGACTAGAGACATTGGTCTCTCAGCCCGTTCCCGCAACCTCTACAAAAGTGCTGACAGCAAACGTTTTGGTCTCTAATCCTAGCCCAAGCTACGCCAAAGGCCTCGTGGAATAGGAAGGCAAATCTGCCCTTTGAAAATAATCTACAGAGACTACAACTTGGATATGAAATTTTGAAAATGTATTGGAGAGATTCCATAAGATAAGAAGGCTTCTCTCGAGTGGGTTGCTGTTTAACTCTCTCTCTCATCTCTTCCATTTGTCTCTATCACTAGGAGAATTCCCTCAAATTTGGAAGACCTCTTTCATAACCCCCATACACAAAATGGGATCAAAGAATTAAGTAATAAACTATCGTCCCATCTACCCAAACTTTTCGAAAGTATTTTATACGAAGCCTTAAGCTTTCAGTGCAAGTCTCTTATCTATCCAGCCCAACACGGCTTTCTGAAAGATAGATCAACTACTGTCTGTCTGCCTTAGAGAATGGCAAAGAAGTCGATGTTATTGCAACTGATTTTAGTAAGGCTTTTGATAAGATATCTCGTAACTTAATCCTCTTCAAATTGTCTGCCCTCGGTTTCGAACCTATATTGTTAAAATGGATATCTTCTTACCTGGAAAACCGTTCTTACAGATTCCGCTTCAGATCCGTCCTATCGACTCCTTTCTTGGCCTCTTCTCTTCATTCCAACCATAAACGATGTTGAGACAGTTATTAAACACTCTTCCCTCTCTCTGTACGCTGATAATACCAAATTTTTAAAAACCCATCTCTTCACCACATGACTACTGTCTCCTTCAACAAGCCAACAAGACCTTAATAGTTGTTCGAACTGGTGCCTACAAATTCGCTTAGAGCTCAATATCGCCATTATCTTATCACGTAAGCACCACGTGTCCTCCGCTCGCCTTTATCTTCTCCATGGTCCACCTATATCCTTTGTTTAATCTCTCCGCGATCTTGGAATATTGTACAACTAATTTCCGTTCACATATTGATGAGATATCTCCGACCGTTACGTGATCCCTCTACATTACCTTTGTTTGCCCCCTCCTTGAATACGCCAGTCAAGCGTGGTCACCCTTTCAGCAATTTCATGTGACCAACTTCTTCGATTTGCCCTTCGAGGTCTTCCTTGAAACGAGAGATGTTGTAACAGAGATGTTACACACATTCTTTTCATTCATCGACTTCTTTCAGGCTCTGTCGATTGCGCATCTCTTTATAACTCAATTTTACTTCAATACTAACCCACGAAATTTACGATGCCCTCGTCTTTTCTATCTACCGTCGCACCGCACTTCATATGGATCTAATGAACCAATTTCCCGTATGCTGCGAAAAGTTAACTCAAACCTCACCCATTTTAATTTTAACCTCAGTACTCCCTGCCTCAAAGCCGAACTCCAACACCATTCTCCTTAGCTTTAAGTTTTAGTTTTAAGTTTTAGTTTTAAGTTTGAGTTTTAAGTTTTGGCCCTAAGTTAGTTGTAGCTTGTACTAAGCCAAATGAATGGGGGCTTTCGCCCCACCAAAATTTAACACCCAATCCTTTCAGACATCTCGTGCTGGTGGTTATTAACAAGAGCGATAAGAACGGCAGCATCTGTCCCGAAAGTTTTTTCAAAGTCGTGCAAGATCATCTTGTTTCTGCTTGCTTCTATCTCTAGGGCGAATGGATCCAGGATCTGTACAAAATAGCTGCCGCTTAATTCTAGGAAGTTTGCCCGTGCACCAAACTTGAGGTTGTATCGAGAGATCAGATCAGATGCAGAATACGATCGTAGAAATCACAAATTGTATTTTTAGGCAAAATTTATGGTCTACGAGTTTTGATGAAATCTACTGATGTCCAATCAGTTGCTGGACTTGCTCTGGCAGTGTTTCACAGTCATAAGCTACATGTTGTTGTCTCGCTTAGAATCCTTAGTTTTGAAATAAGGATTTTAGCAGTCAACAAAGGGGTTGCATTGGCAATTTTCTGTGGTCTTTCTGATTTAGTGGAACAATTAATTGGCGTAAGAGAAGTGAATTCCCTTTCTTCATCATCTTTTCTCAGGAGAGGCGAACCTCCATCGTCTTCGGATCTTTGTAGATGTCTGTTGATTTTGCTCTTGAATTGTTGGAGATTAAAGTTATGTGGAAATATGTAGGTATGTCTCCTGGGAGTAAATTACAAATTTTATTTGTCCTGGGATGTCTTCGCCGTTGCTAATTGGACATAGAGGTGATGGGTCCTGGTGGCTTGTCTAGTAGAATGCTCAAATGTCGCATTTCTAGGGATCGTTCTATTACGGTCTTCGGAACTTCTGCCATGATAGTATAGTCAAAAGTACTACCAATCTTCGATGACCCAAAATTTGGAGATAGGAAGTTAGTGCGAGATCTTTATTAAGCGGACTGCTCGTCTCTATATGCTGTCGAACAGAGTAAGAGAATGTTTTGGGGCCGAACTCCAAACGTGTCAAGTCCCGGTCTAACTTGTACCTTAACAAGCTGGCTAAACCTAAGCCATTTGATTAGTGAATGTAAAGCTGTCACAACAAGGGGATACTCAACGGTAGACAACATTTTTACACTTGCAAGTATCGCAAAGTCATACCTGGACGGTGGAAGAAAAGTGTATGCATTCTTTGTCGATTTTAGGGCAGCTTCGATTCAATTGATAGAAATGACCTCTTCTACAAACTGAGGAACTTGGGTACATCCACGAAAATACTGGGAAAAAAAATGTCTAAATGGTTCCAATCGAAAGCTGGTGTTAAACAGGGCAGTCTTCTTAGTCCCTTACTGTTCTCAATCTTCTTGGGCGACATCACTTCATCTCTTACCGGCGGGATCCTGTTCAACGGAATTAGTATCAGTATCAAATATGTTGCAAATCATGATAAATAGGTTACGCAGTTACTGTCGTTTATGGAAGCTGGAAGTAAATACAGAGAAGTTAAAGATAATGGTTTCTCGAAACGGCAGAGGAAGGTACACCAAGGAAGAGAGGTGGTTCTGGGGAGACGATGAACTGGAAAAAGTGAAAGAATATAAATATCTTGGCATCTTAATAACTCCAAATATATGCTTTAAAAAGCACCTTCAAGTAAAATTGAAAGAAGCTAAAACGGCTATTAATTGTATTTGGAGAGGCATCCTGGGAAGAAAAAACATCGCTCCAAGTGTTAAATTCAAAGTTTTTGAAGCTGTGGTGAGATCCATCCTCTGTTATGGAGCGCAGATATGGGGTGTTTTTCAGTACAAAGAAGTGGAGAAATTATTACAATATTTTATAAAAAAAATGTTTAGACTGCCAGAAAACACTCCCACTTACATGATCCATCTTGAAATAAGGCTAGCGCTACTATATACTTTTACGCTATCGTTGCACTACCACGCCACCGGCTTCCTAACATCGTTGCAAGACACCTCCTACGAGTACAAAGAAAGCTTCAGTTTTTCAGCGAATTGTCAAGACTCGAAAACTTACAGAATGTTCCGCTAATGGAGGGATGCAAAACATCATGGCAAGATGCATTCCAAATTCTGCTGTTTAAAATAAAAGCTTCGGTGTTCGAGTCTTCCTCAGATAAGGCAAGCAAAGTGAATCCAGAAACATGTATCGGGATTCTTCAACTGGACCTGGATGAATTAAACTACTTCCATGACCGCTACAATATAGAAAATATCTCCACGATATTTAAGGTTAGAGGAGAACTTATTCGCCTAAACTACCAACAGCATCGATCAGACCGTCCTGTAGAATGTACCATGTGCAAACTTCGAGAGAGAGAAGATGTTCGGCACTTCATAGGAACCTGTCCGGTTCTAAATGAGATTAGAAGAGCGCACTGGGGGAAGAATTCTACTTAGACAAGATTGGCATATACTTTATAACTTTATAAAAGTAGCCTCAAAATACCGGGTACAAATCTTAAATGAAACATTCTAAACACACTTATTAAACTGTGTATAAAAGCAGCCATATGTATAGGTAAAACGTTTATGAAATTTACTAAAACTAAAATATACTTTTAAAAGAGCTTAAAGCTAAATAATTTTGTAATTTATTTATTGTAAAATTTCTTTCTCTTTCTGGCTGACGGCAAAAGCTAATGTCATAGATGGTGAATTTATAACTCAATTGAATTTTTTTTTTTTTTCGTATAACAAAATCTTTTATCTACTTACTCGTATCTGTAGGAGAAGGAGCTGTTGCGCTGTAAAGTATCTCTTTGCTATAAATTGGTAACTCAACTTCTTGAATGCTGATTTCGTGATATTAAATATGTGGCCATGCCATGTTACACCAGACTTGACTGTGATGCCAAAAAGATGCATAGTTTCTAGTTTCTTTGGAATGAATAATTTGGCCGTTCATTTAAAGCTGTGGTGCAATAGGAGGATGGGTCAATAAGTCCCTGAAAATTAACACAAATTGTGCCGCCACCTTAAATTTTTTTTATCGAGAATCATCTTTCAAAAGAACGCATTCAAATTTTCAGACAGATCTGTCAAATAGTTTTGTTGTGGCAGCCATTTTATATTGACGCCTACTAGCATTTTCGTTAAAATGGAAAAAAGTGAATTTCGAGTTCTCATTAGACACTATTATTTGCGAGAAAAAACTATCATGCAGACCAAACAAAAGCTTGACAAATGTTATGGGGACCCTTCACCATCGATTGGAACCATTCACCACTGGTTTACTCAATTTCGGTGCAGTCATTCAAGCACAAGTGACGCCGAACGTTCTGGTCGTCCAATTGAGGTCACCACACCAGAAATGGTCGACAAAATTCATGGTTTGATAATGGACAATCGGCGAATGAAAGTGGGCGAGCTTGAAGAGGCCACAGGCTTATCACATGGCTCAGTGATTTCGATTTTACATAAATATTTGGACATGAAAAAGGTTTCCGCAACAAACGCATTCGTTTGACAACTTCAACTTTGTGTTTGGTGATGTTCCAGAAAAATTCGGCTGAGTTTTTGCGCCGTTTCGTAACCGTGGATGAAACCTGGATTCACTACAACACACCAGAAACCAAGGAACAGTCAAAACAATGGACTTCTCCTGGTGAATCGAAGCCGAAGAAGGCCAAGGCGGGTTTGTCAGCAAACAAGGTCATGGCGATAATTTTTTGGGATGCGCGCGGTGTTATTCACATCGATTACCTTGAAAAGGGTAAAACGATCACCGGCGCATATTACGCAGAGCTGCTGGTCGATTCCAAGCCGATTTGAAGCAAAAACGGCCGCATTTGGCAAAGAAAAAAGTTCTTTTTCACCAGGACAACGCACCGGCGCAGACGTCCGCAGTCGCAATGGCAAAATTGCATGAGTTAGGCTACTAACTCCTCCCTCATCCAGCAAATTCTCCAGATTAAGCTCCCTGCGACTATTTCTTGTTTCCAAACATGAAGAAATGGATCGGAGGTAAGAGATTTGAAGAGCTGAAACAAACGCTTATTTTGAGGGGCTCGAGAAATCGTATTATTAGGAGGGCATCAACAAATTGGAGAAACGTTAGATGAAGTGTGTAGAGCTAAAAGAAGACTATGTTGAAAAATAAAATGTTTTTATTCCGAAAAGAGTGTTCCTTATTTCATTTTTCAGGGACTTATTGACCCACCCTCGTAGAAGAGTTCTTTATGGAAAAGACTGTAAATTGGGATTTCTTCGAATTGAAGTTGACTGCAAGATTTTCTGTAGGTCTTCGAATTAGAAATGAGAAACAGTTCTCTGCAGTTTATTAGGCATAATTTTAGTCTTGTCCTTGTCAATTCTCTGTTATAGGTTGCTGTTTCCTTGCATCTTTACCATTACGCATGACCTAACTATTCTCCTTCATTATTAAAACATTTATGTGAATCTATCCTTGATTCTCCTTAGGTCAGTGTTTCTAATTAGAACCCCCAACAGATATCTACTCATTTACCCCTCAATACTTAAAATTAATTGAAGATAAAGCTTTTCCAATATTTTATTTTTGGCAATTTTTTTTTAAATGTCTTCCGCTCTTCGTGACATCAGTTGACACTCACAATTCAATTACAAGGACCATCGCCTTCTTCGTTCAATGCGATTCCTATGTGAAACAGTCTGAAACGAACTTTCACTTCACATTCAACTCACGTAGTTTCCTTCATAACCCACTTAAGAGAACAGTGCCACGTCCACGATGGAAATCTTCTCTGAATGTTTTTCTTTTTTTTTACGACCAAAAGAAGTCCTGGGAAAAAAAAGGAGTGGCAATAAAAGTAAGGACATACTACTGTGTCCCAACCGAACTCGAACACCGCGTGCTTGTATTCCAGATAAAATCTCACTAATAGATGTTTAATGGTACGTGCCACAGTCCATCTTTTATCGACACACACCGGACATGCTGTTACACGACCGAGATTCATGTCCATCCTAGGCAAGCGTCGTCGTCGTCATATTTGTCTTCGTGGAAAACTTTAAATATCTCGCATTGTGACAAACGATTTAATTGGACGCAGGGAATTATTTCCTCGGAGGTAGCCAGCCTCCTTCATCTGCGCCACAGGCACATCTCAATTTGGCGCAATCGGTGATTGAATCATTGGCCTGTTGGTGGGGGCGTCAGTGGGGGGGAATAGTGTCTATTTTAATGGGAAGCAGCACGTAATTGCTGCGGAGCACGTTAGCACGAAGGAATTCCCTTTCGACTACGAGAAAATCATGAGTTGCATCCATGGCAAGTGAAGCGGTGCCATATGGTTTCCATTTTGGTCTTTAGTTCATAGCGTGCTCAAGAATATCGTGTTGCACTCTAAAAGAAAAAAAATTATATTCCTCTCTCCTTTTTTTTCCGGATTTGATGATGGTCACTAGGGTGTTTCACATCATCTCCATGGAGCATATGAATTATCAAGTCTTGGTGCTCATCATGATCATCATATCATCATGCGCCCCTCATCAGGCGTCAGACAATACGCACACAGTTGGTCTCTTTTGATTCAACTGAAGTGGACTGGAGTTGAAGTCTATGATGCATGATGCTTATGACGGGCAACGCATGCTTGTGGTTTATCTGAGGAATTCGATATATGATGATGGGTGATGTGATGATGATGATGATGGGGGATAAAGCGCGCGCACTCTGCTCTAGCGATGGAATGAAGTTTGATCCAAAAACAATTTGATGGATGCACATGTAAACAGAAATTCCAATCTTCCATCTGACGATGATGGTGAATTTTACTGGAATCTCTAGCTTTGAGGATTTGTTTGATTCTATGAGTAAGGGAGGAGATGAAGTAAAATACGGAGAAACCATGGTCTACTCTATAGGAATTCACTCGAGCTGAAATCAACGGTATGCATTAAGAGTACTTGTGGATGATTGGTTTGCGTTACAAAGCAAAAATTTTACAAATTAAACCAGGATGTCAGAATACATACTGTAGGTAGATTTTGATTTCATAAATATGCGAAAATAGGCAAGTTCACCGCTCTAAAAGTTTATTCACATCTGTTTGCCGTAATTTTTAAAAACAAGATCTAAACTTTGAATCAAAAAAACAACCAAACATAAACGGAACTTTTCAGCGCCATCTATCTAGGGATAGACTATATAAAGGGTGTTTTTTTTTTAGAGGTTTGTTTTTCGAATTGGCAATACTTTTTCAAGTGACAGCTGACAGCTGATTTGTGCTCAGTTTGATTTGTCACTTCACTACTCGTATGAATAAACCTACGCCAGAAAAACCCTTGCAAATTGTGGAAATTTATTGTGAAAATCGTGGTTCAGTTCATGAAACTTATCGTGCGCTACGTCCATTTTACGGTCGACATAATCGTCCATCCGAGCAAGTAATTCGAATAACTATGGATCGTTTTCGCACCACGCATACTCTAATTGATAACACGCATCCGCAGAGATGTCGTACAGTACGCACCGAATGAGTCGATTCGCCATCGTTGATAGCAATTGGGGCTGTGTTCATCCACTTTATGGAAGATTACAAGATCCAGCTTGTGCAAAAATTGAATTGAATTGTACATTCGGTACGTTACAGTCTATATTATTCATGATTACTGACTTTTTCGTTCCCCAATTGAATGACATTATTCAAGGCCCCACAATCAATTTATTCAAGGGAACATTTGACGAGCGCATAGTTTTGCCTAATGGACCTGTGAATTGGTCTCTAAAATCGTGTGATTTAACACCTTTGGATTATTTTCTGCTGGGATATGTGAAGTTTCTAGTTTACTCCGATAAACCGGAGATGACGGATGACATGAAACCCAACATTCGCAGCGTTATTGCTGGTATACGGCCCCAGCTGCTCGGAAAAGTGGTCGAAAATTGGACTTACAGATTATGCTTTATTCGAGCCAGCCGCGGCGCCCTTGTGCCCGAAATCATATATAAAATTACCTTTCCAAAAAGCCAATATACCATGGCCATCATCATGATTTGTATGTACCCTTTAGAACCCTCCCCGCGTATCTGCCAATTTAATATCGAAAGCACCAACAGAGTAAAGTGCACATGTGTAGAATACTTTTTCAAGGAACAAACTGCTTGAACGAAGTAAGTCTTTTAGATCGATGGCTACCCTTTATCATTAAGACCCACTACAGAAGTTTAAATTTTGTCGAAATCAAAAATAGCGATAATTTGTCCCCAGTAACGATCTGAATTATCGACTGTACATACCCTAACTGCAATACTCCCTGTTTACCATCACCCCTCAATCTATGCTGGGGATTTCTCCCACACTCTGTAGAGTTATAAAGCAGACGACTATGACTAATCGATTAAGGCTATCAGATTGGCAAAAAAAAATGGTTAGGTTAGGTTAGGTTTGGGGAGAAGTGCACTTTGGGAGTGCTTGCACGAGAGCCATTTGGTCGATTTTATTCCCCTTTTATTTGCGGTACCAGTTCTTACTACTGTATCCTTCGGCTGATCTTTTTATATCCGCCACTTCCTCAAGCAGTCTGTTTCCCATGTAACAGTGGCGAAGGGTTTTGAGATTTGGGTATTCGCAAAGCAAATGTTTTATAGCCTCTACTTCTTCCGTATTCTGACGTCTCCTGCAGTAGTCCGGTGAATTGGTGCCTAGTCGTTGAACCTATCCCGCAGTGTTCGTTCAACTTACAAAAAACTCTGGCATCTGTTCCTATATCCATTTTAGACGCTTCAGTATTGAGTTGGATATCCGTTCATTGTTTAATGTATTAGACTCCCATTTTTGCCTTTCGGGAATAAGAATGGAGTAGTTCTTGTCGAAGTATCTATAGGGTATGATATAGTCTGTTGGTCTATCCAAATCAATCGTTCTGTATCTATGAAGTGTAGATCCGTGTCCATAGAAGTTTTTCTTACACGAACCTGATTATTTAAGGCGAATCGTACTTTTGGCTGATGTATGTACTCATCAAGGGGAAGACCACTGCCTGCGACGTTGATCTCTGTGCTCCTGTTATACTAATGTAGGCTCATCTTTGTACCTTTGCATGACTGTCGAGATAGCTGATTTTGTTTATAGCGTTCCACCACCCGATTGCAGGTACGGGATTGGTCTGACGATTGCAGTATAGATCCAGTGTATTATGGACGGACACAGACCCCACATTTACTAAAGGTTTTATTGCGCATGCAGAAAGTGCACAGTGCTTTTTTCATTCTTTCTTTTGTGTTCTTCTTCCAAGTAAGCTTCGAGTCAGGGATAGTTCCAAGATACTTAGCTTCTGAGGAGAGTTTCAGAGGATTCCCATTGAGCTGTGGAAGATCATATCTAGAAGATTATGTCTAGTTTTCTTCTTCTAGTGAACAGAACCAGCTCGGTTTTTACCGGATTTAATCACAGACCGTTTAGCTATACGCAAGAGGATAATTAGATTAGTATTAATGAGTAGGTGTTTCCCACTAATCATGATTACTTCTTCGTCACTATTTTTATCATTTTTGCTTTGAGAAACATCAGAATTTTGTTGACGACCACCTTCCACCTCCCTCCAGAAAAATTACCTTAAACTAGAGCAAGGTCCTTGTTAGAGGGTGCTCTTAAATTAAATAAATATTTTGGTGCTAACTACGCATTCAGGGCCTAGCCTAGCTTCTCGCAGCAATGGATGCTGCGCGTTACATAGTGGGGACTTGCTACTTGATTCCGTTCCCGAAGGTCTAATGGGCAATTTTTTGACTCGAACCTTAAGTATTCCACTTAGTGATCAAGCACTTTACCAATGAGCCAGCTGCAAAAGTGAGAAGGGTACAGGAGTCGACAGTACCCACCTGAATTTACTAAAGATTGTAGGAATAGTGCCAGGACCTCGTTCTGTGCATTCTTCAAGGAATACGGTATTCAAAAATTTAAACGAGAGATCTTAAAATCTGCTATATGATTCTCGGGAGTCCGATTATTAACAGAATCGTAGACGCTATAAATGAAAACGTTCCAGTTGAAAAGGCTGGCTTTCGACCAAGACCCACCTGCACAGACCAGGTTCTGTCTGCCTGGGTTTGAAAAAAGATCCAAAAACGAATCCCTCAAATGTAGATCATACAATGCAAAAATGAAGAGCCTGGCCTAGCTTCTGACAACCACTCGAGACGTTTCGAAAGGCACAATTGAGAAGCTTTTTGTGAAAGTTTTACTTTTTGGTGTTTCTGCGACTCGACCTTGAGTCTTCCACTTACTGTTATGTACTTTTTTTTCTTCTTCAATCTGTATGCAATGGACTTGGCTTGTTGAAAGACGGAAAATCCTTTTTTGCCACCTTGCAGTTCCTTTCTGACTCTCCCTTGAAATTGCTAAAGGTTGAGAGCTGAAAGACGGTACACAATTAAGGAGATGTTTCTAGGAGACTGAGCACTGTTACTTGAAGGTCAGAACCCGGTACTGTCTGCCTTAACCAATATGGTCTGAAAGAAACTTAGAGAAATTGGACTCTTTACTCGTAATGCAGATCAACTACGTTACGTTAGATACGATGGAAGATAGATAAAGATTGGTCCAAGGGGTTAGTTTTACTAAAGCCTTCGCAGGGACACTGTCCGATAGATCTATATGAGTTAATGCTTGACCTATTTTTAAACGATTTTGAGAGCACTTCGCTTCGACAACCTCGGTGACCTGGTGAATATTGAAGTCGGGAACATCCTCCTTTATAAAAATCTGTTGTTGGTTTAGCTAGTTCATTAGGTAGTTTAAAACTGCTATAAATGCTGCGGTAATACAATGGACTGCCTTTGGTTTAAGTGTGTCTATACCCAGGTACAGACAGCCACACGAACCTAAACTCCATCTTTCTATGGGAGAGGTTTTTTTGTTGGATGCTCCAGCAAGTACCGAAAGACTCTTTTTAGTTTACTAACTCTAGCCCAGATGACAGGTGTTCGTAGACAGCTCATTTGAGCTTCAAACTTCCTTCCAACATGATTCAAATTTTAGAACGAAAATTTCTGTATAAAGCTGGATGAGAACATCAAAGTGCACTGCTCCGTGGAACTACTTAATACTCTTCAAAGTCGGGGCTCAGTACTTCTTCTCCGGAATACAATTTCGAGCTATAAAACTTTGGGCTGATGATAAAATTAAGTTTGAAACCCTTCCTCCCCAGAGCCAGAGATCTCACTGAATATAATACACTTCAACTTGTGAGATGGAAAAAGTTCAACAACACTGAAATCAAAAATACTCAACTAATGTGTCGCGTTGGTTTCATTCTCTGAACTATTACTGGTACTGTAACTCGACCTAATTACCGCTAAATGACAAATAAATTGCATTTCCTTTCTTTTTCCTCTGTTACGTGACCGAATTGTAAAAAAACAAGTTACATTCTCATTTAAAAGTTCTTCCAGGCATTTCATTACATTTTACTTTCAATAGCATTCGTAATGCTCAATGAGAACCTGTTGTCTATTGAACCTCAGGTAAGTAATTTACCCAGAAACCATTCCCGAATATTGGTATAAATAGGCTAATCGCATTCTTAAGCGATACCAAATCGAACTTAATTTCCAAGATGGTAAGTACTCCTCTGTCCACCTCTCTCAATATACAACTAACATTGAAATGTTTGCCTTCAGAAATTCCTCATTGCCGCAACTTTCTTGTGCCTTGCACTAGTTGGGCAAATCCAAGGAGGTAGTCTTCGTGGATTAGCAGTTCAAAAACCACACCAAGTCTATGGAGCTCCGCTGCTCGAAAATGAAATTCATATCGAAGAAACCAAGCCCATCGAAGAAATGGACACCACTATCATCGAAGATGTTAAAAGTGAAGAACCTATGATTTCTCAACCATTTGCTGAGTATGGTGCCCCACCTATGGTAGCTGAAGTAGAAAGTGTTCCCTACGAGGACAGCCTTCCACATGTTGAGAGTTTTGTGAATTTTGGTACTCCTTCAAATGCGTATCTACCACCTGTCACACCAAAACCAGATCTTCCACTCCTCGAGCCAGGTCTTCCAGCTTTACCAGAAGCTCCAGTAGTGCCAATTGAAGAGCCCATTCCTGAAGTGCCAGACACTTATTTGCCTCCAGTTATGGAAGTTGAAAGTACTCCACTTCCAAATGTCTACTTGCCTCCAGTTATGGAAAAAATTACTCCAGCTCCAATGATGATTGAAGAACCAAGTGAGCTGTATGGACCACCCCCAACCCCTGAGGTTCCAGATGTAGTTGAGCTTCCTGAAGTCCCAGAGATCCCTGTTAAAGAAGAAAAGCCAGCTGGCTATCATTATGATAGACCAACAGTAACTTTTGATATTCCAAAGGTCACCGTTCATGCTCCAGAACCAACTATGTGGATGCCAGAAGTCAAGTCGCAGGTGAACTACAAAGCACCATCGGTTTCTAAGGTTCACATTGCCCGTGCACATTTCATCATTCAACCTGCTACAACTCACTACAAGATGCCCACAAAGGAAATCCTCACACCTCTTGCCGTTCCTGGGGTACATGGAGTCGTAAGCCGCACTGAATTCACCCAAAATCACGCTAGTTCTGCATCTTCCTCAAGCCTTCAGGTAGGACGGGCTTCACACACTTCACACGATATGTCATTTTATATGTATCTCTCTCTCTCTCTCTCTCTCTACAGGTCAATAAATTTGTCGGCCCAAGTCAAGTCCAAATCCAGCCACAATTCACTCATGACACGGTCTTGGTGGAAGACCTCAAGCCTGGATTCGCATTGCAGTCAGTCTACTCCGTAAACAACAAGGAAACCTCAATGGGATCATTCAATCAGCAGGTTACTGTAATCGACCACGAATTACCGCATTTGTCATCATTTGGCGGTTTACTGGGTCGCGTGCCTTTGGTAAAAGGAGCCCACGCCACACCTGTTGCGTTTCCCCAAGCCACCTATGTTGCTCCGCACTTCTAATTGAATTATTTTCTTCTCTTTGCTGTAACTTGCAACAGAATTAATAAAGTTTACGCATTTTCAAAAAAAAAAAAAAAAATGTTTTTATTTTCATCCTTAGGGACAAATTGTTCACTCAATTAGAAACATTGTTAAGGAACTCCAACCCAACCTCAAAATGAGGGAAAAAGAAACTGAAGGAACCCCTCACGACCATGGGAAACATCTTGATTAAAGTAATTTGTTGTAATACACGACTTACACAGAATAGGTCTATGCACAACGACACGGGACAGGGCTGGTGACATGGGGGCCAAACAAATATTATCTCTTCCCAAATAGAGTTATATTTACACGGACATGACAATGGAATGTATTAAAGTGCCTGAGAGAGTCCAGGCTGCCATAACACAAAAAGAAGGATCTCCCCCAGAAGAGGATAAAGAAAATTGTAAGAAAAAAAAAGTAAGGAATTCAACCTAACCAAACGATATATTGGCCTTAAGATGAGAATAACAAGACAAGAAAAAGAAAAAAAAAAGAAAACTTTTAAATCCCTTTTTCACTTCCTTACATTATATGGTCAACATGAATATAAATATCAAATCGTTATCTGTAATGCACAGTGGAACCGAACGGAGGTCAATAGTTTATGTGAAATTTTAAGGGTGATCCAACTGCAAGAAGGCTTAATCGATTTTATTAGAATAGTAGAAAGTTTCTACAACCATTCACCAAAAACAATTATGTAAAAAACGGGCCAAGATCTTTTGTATAAAAATCATTTAAATAAAAGTGTGCCAAGTTCAACTTGTTCCAATGCCTTCCCAAATGAAATGTTGCACGTTTTTTTTCAATCTACTTACGCACATAAATAGACTTTTGTCTGGGGGTCTATCAATTTTCACTCTATCCACTGCAGAAAGTTCGGTTCATGAAGACATTTGAACTAGAGGAGATGATCTAGCTCGAGTATCGCATCCACAAAAGCTCTTGATAGGGGATGCATAATAGATCTGCACAGATGGCACCTGTGCAACGTATCTATTAATTTATCTATCTGCGATATAGTTGTTGTACCTACATATAGTTGTTTGAGTAATGAGATTCTCCGATTCTCCTTCCCTGTTAGAATCCATAAATTTGTGCCATGACAGTTTATCCGCCGTACAGTTCTCTAGAATATCATTAAAGTTACGACCGGTACCTAGGTGAATGGGCATCATTTGTGTGAAGAGAGTGACATAATTGCAGCTTGGCTATCAGTGAAGATACTAATATTCCTGGATAATATTACGCATCCCTTTAGGCAAAACAAGGCTTTGTGTTAAAAAGTATTCTGAATAAAAATTAGTCTGAAAGTGTTCGGAACCTCCCTTCATGAAATCACATCATCTTCCCAATCTAGAGAGGAGTAGACTTAAATTTTGTTATGAAGTAATAATTTAGATTAGGTTAAACAGGGCTATGAAGCATTACTTTCACAGGGTTATTATGAACATGGACGTAATATGTAAGAAATGTCTTCCGTAACGCAGATATCTTCACAGATTCCCGCATGTATCTGAATATGTTATCTTTAGAACCTTTTAATATGCTTTGTAAGCTCTAGAATCTTTTGAAATGCTTTCGCACGAAACAATGTCCTGACTGAATAACTACTATCACAGTTCACTGTTACCTAATTGTTCTGTTCGTCCTGGTTCTTATAATATCTAAAGGGAGTTACTCTGTAATAAATTTGTTGACCTATCTATATGTTGTACCACTGTGATGTAGCCTTAAGACGAAAGCGTTGGATTTGTTACTGTATGACGTAGATTTTGACCCATTCTTGAATATTAAGTTTCCGGCCTAGTTCTTTTCGTAAGATAAAACCAGATATTTTGGTTTATGGAACGAAGCTGTCTACATTAGAAAGGTCTGTAATAATTAATTACTACCACTACGGTAGCAGTGGGAACCAGACAATCTGAAGGAATGTGGAAAGAAGTTTTGCCATTTTAGTAACACATTCTAAAAAATAAATAAAATGGGAATTCCATGCATGGTACATATTTTTCTACAAGACAGACGTAAATGATCCTTTCAGAAAGTATTGCTGGGCCTTAACAAAACTTATCTCCAATTTTGTGTGCTCTTTATTTATGAAAATATTAGTCTTATACAGACTTACGCCAAAATGGCTAGACTTGATTGACATTAAGTAAAGATGAGCACCTCATATGATGACATAATATTATTACTTTTGGTGGCAGTAAAACTGAGACTGGTGAAGTGGTTCAATGCACCATGATTAGCCAGCAAGTCAGTACCCTCCTTGGCAACGGAATCGCTGAAATTGGTATTCAGTTACCTTAAGCCAGCTCAAAGAGAACAACAATTTAACAGGTAAATTCAATGCTTTGCTTTATTGTGTACAATTTTAAATTTGATTTTGCCCTGAGTGCTGTTGTAATGAACAGACAGACATCGTCTAAAATCATGCTTAATTCGTTGTCTTGTTTTATTTCGCAAAATCAGCATAGCTTTTCTTGTAAGCAAAAATTAATGAGACAAATATAAGTGGATAGATTGCTTATACGTAGCTATACGTTCTACTAATTCTATCCTTACCTATTCACCAAGGCACAACCGCTATTATGGGCCTGGCATCAAAAGAATGGCTCTAAAAGTCAATATTTCAGATAACATGAGAGTTATATTTATGATGACAGTAATCAAAGCGGAATAATTTGACGGCTTCTTCAACAATTCTAACAAAAATTCATGAACAACTTCGGCAGACCATCTGTATCCACTTATAAGACAAGTCTTTTTAAACTTTCAAAGCAATTCAACATAACAGAATCGGAGGCGTATTTACCTACTCCCGTAGGTAAGTACGCCTCCTATGGAAGCCAAAGTATCTCTATATCGTTCAAAAGATTTACTGATGCATTAACCGCACTATGATGATGACCATACGGATCATTCAGCACCACATCAGCGTTTCATTTACTTGAATTCTGTTTCCATACCCCTTTAAGTTATCGTTGACCCCACTGTTCGTTTACATTGTCTGCATCACATCTCCTCCGGGATATTTGAATTAAAATACCAGCTGCTTAGCCATGGCCACCAAACGAAAAGCCACCTGTGTTGTGTATCTATCTATCTCACACGCTGTCTGCCAGTCGGCTACCTCCTACTGTTTTGGGTGATTCCAAATGGTTAAGGTGGATTAAAATGATGACATCAACAGCAACACGACAACGACAACAACGACGATGACGATGATGATGCTGATGATGACGATGCTGATGATGATGATGGTGCAACAAAGTTTCAATGTAGTTTGACAAGAATAAGAAAAGAGAAAATAAGAGAACAAACAACGGAAGGATTTTCGTTAGAAGTTATGACCTAGGAATTGTAGATACTCGTACGAGTATATTTAACTACCCTGTGTAGGTAAGGAAATTTCTTCTTCCACACTTGGAGAGCCAGAAACCTGACTGAATTTTCCATCCGACTAAGAAGACAATTATGTGTCGATGTGTTCGTAGTATGTGGGCGTGGAAAAGTTTTCTATTAATTTGACAGAACCAGAGGGAGAAATCGAGAGAATTTTAAATGGAACTTACAAGAAAGTTCCTCAAGCCGTCCTTTCTACTCGTACTAGGTAGATGCTTAAAACTTTAACTACTTAATGCAACAAAAGTAACAAGTTTCTGCTTAAGATACAGAAACGAAATGGGAATAAGTTGTTCCTAGGGATAGACACACACACACAATACTAACCACAAAGTTTCGGCTCGCCCTGAATAGTGCTTTCGTGGCGAGAAGGTAATGATTAATTAGTTGAAGAAGATGCTTCACAGATACTTTGAGTTGAGACTTTGTGTCAAAGAAAAATACTCAATTATTTAACAGTTTATCTTTTATTATTTGCTTGTTAGTGGTGCAAATTTGCAAATTGGAGTAGTTTGGCTTTGAGGGGTACCTAGTACTCGTAGTTGGTTACATTTAAGCTGTTAAGTGCGATTGCCGATTTGTGCGATAGGCGGAGGTGAGTAGTAGATTTAGGTTTGCATACAATATGCCATATATACTTCGTGTTAGTCTAGATATGATAAACTTCGTCGGGTGACAGAAATCGGATCGTCATCTTCTCGTGCTGCTGGAATAGCCAACTTGTGTTCATGTGACTGCACAGGCGAATCTTTGAGTGTAATTTTCATTGCTAGGCTTCCCAGGTTTTTGTGGTAGTCTGTCGCAAAATTCGAATATTTAAACAAACATTCAATTGTTTTTTTTTTTTTTTTTTTAAATAAAACAATTCAGGGCTCAAAGAGGTGAAGCATTTTCTGACGCATCTTCTATGCGTCATCATAGCAACACGATTATCGATTACATGATTACAAAATTTCATTTCGATGACTTTTCGACACTTTTCTGGCTGTATTGAGGCCACAGCTTCACGGATGTTGGTTTTTAAGTGCTTCAAGGTTTGAGGATTGTCTACATAGAAACATTCTTTAGCATAGCCAGACAAAAAGGAATCCAACGGGGTCAGATCACACGATCTTGGTGGCCAATTGATGTCGCTAAATCTAGAAATTAATCGGCCGGGTAAATTTTCGTGCAATAGACCAAATTTGCCTATGTTGTGTGGCACGTATTTGGAAGCACATGTCGCTAACATCAATGCCTTCAATCTCAGGCCAAAAAAAGTTGATTATCATTTGACCATAACGTAGAGAATTTATCGTAACAGCGGTGCCTTTTCTGCAACTTTGTTTATTTACGTAGCTGCCGAGCGAGAAATGGGCCTCATCGCTAAAAAAAGATTTTGTTGTCGGCATCAACTTACAGATTCACCGGTGGTTGAACGACTTATGTATATTGTAAAATTGCAAGGCAAAAACTAGTTCACTGTCACTATGGATGACAGATGGATTTGACAGATGTCATATGGCAGGGATGTGAAATTCCAACCTCAAAATTAATAACCCTTAAGTAGATCACAATTACTGTAAATTGTAATCGATTTTGTTGTAATCGATTGCTCAAATGGTCTAAGCATACATTAGCTCATCTCTCTGGTGTAATATAAATATGAGCGTCTTAAATCGACAAACTGATTAGTCTTCATCAGTGCAACTTCTTGGATATGGGTGCGACATCGACATCATCGGTAAAACAAAGCAACCACTGGCACCTTTGCGAGCATCGAATCCGAAGCGTAGAATCAATCTTGTTAATAGGTAGTAGGTACATATTTGTTTGGGGCTAAAAAATAAAGTTAAAGACCCTAATCATCCCTGTTGTTGTGCATGGCGCAGTAATATGGACTTTGTCAAGGTCGGGTGGAAGTGCCGATGGACTGTTCGAGAAAAAAGTTCTGCGAACGATCTATTGTTCTAAATGTGTTGACTGTATGTGGAAGATAAGATTTAATCATAAACTATACGGCCTATACAGTGACATCGACCTAGCGAAGAATATACGAATTCAGTGCCGAAGGTACAACGCAACCATCCCAGAGGGACATCGCCGAAATGGAGACCATGCCTTCGATAGCTTGGAAAGGATCGCACCCAACATGGCGTACGCAACTGGAAGCAGTTGACTAAGGATAACCTAGACCTAGAGTCGGAGCTTAACATTCTATAATCGAATTTTTTCAAACCCTGCTCTGAAAACTGGCCGACAATATCGGGTCATCAAAAGTTATCGATAACTAAGCTTTTGCATTCCATTGAACTCATCAGTCCCGCACTATCATACCAGATTCATAAACGCAGGCAAGACAGTTATTTTTTAGTGAATGATTTTCTCTCACGATGTATGACAAATGAGTTAGGCTTCATCTTCGATTGCCGGCTGATATCGCTGGGCTAATTGTAATCGACTACCGATTAGCCGATTATATTTTTGTAATCTGTAATTGTCTTAGCGATAAAACTAATTGTAATCGGAATCGTTTACAAGTGAAACTGCATTTCAGTTTCAAAAATATCTATAAGTTGCGTGGTGTGGAAATGGAGTATATATAAAGTGCGAAGTTATCTTTTAGAAAGCGTATGGGTGAAAATAGCGGGTGCGGCAGTTAGTAAATTTTTTGTAGGATGTATGGTATTGAATGTAAAGTGAGTGGTCGATGTTTTAGAGCATATGCGGGTGAAACATACGAGTATGTAAATGTGGAGGATGAAGGACATTTTTGTTGGTTAAGTGCATGTTCAGTGGAATAGAGACTCGAGGTTTAGAAAACACCGAAACGCTTTCCACGGAACCAACACCAGCGAACTTTTAACAAATCCGAAAGTAAAACTTTCCGAAAGTAGAACTGCTTAGAATCAAAAATGTATGTATTATACTCAAACATCCCTGTTTAATTTATCATAAATGCAAGAACTCACTGCATATGCGAGTTGAAAGTTAAAGATTACAAAATTACAGGATCCCACTGTAGTAAATGCATCGTGAAAGCAATAGTAATGGAAGTAATTAATTACTGATTATAAAAATTAAAATTAAATGTAATCATAGTTACAAGCATACGATGTAATGAAAACTACTGATTACGTGTAATTACTTTGTAATTTAATGAATATAATTGTTTGCCAAATTGATTACTTTTGTAATCTATTATGCCCAACACTGCTTGTAGATTACCAAAATCTACAAGATTCCATACTGACTTACTCGTATTTTTCCACCAGGTAACCCTTTGCACAGATACTTGTTATATATATTGTGTATTCCCAAAATCAGAGCTAGCTTCTAACTACATTTCAAGTATAATAAGAACTTTTTTTAATTATTAGAATTTCTATATCTGAATACACGTTCCCCGTACGATTATTTTTCTTATTTTTTAAATATGGTAAGGAAATTCGATTACCATGTCCTCATCGTTTACCCTAATCCATTTTTTTTTCCAGAAAACTATTGAAATCGTAATTATTTTTTGGTTTATATTTGGAAGCGTAATCCAAGCGCATAAAATTCACAAGCGAATCCTTGTTAATCCACAAACCTCCCATAATAATTCAACAACCTCAAAAAATGAAACTGTCGGCATGATTCAAAAGATAGTGGTGGAAGAGAATACTGAAAATGGTTTTATAGAAGTCACCAATGTAACGGAGCATGCAACGGAGAGCGTGGTTCACACTGCAAACCCAATAAAATTAAATGCAACTGATATACATTCAGAATCTCCGACGGTAGTGGAAGCATTAGAGAAACCTCAAGCTCAAGGTGAAATATTTAAGAATACTGATCCATCCGTTATAACAAATGAGACAAGCGTAGAATTAATGTCAAAAGCGACGGAACCCGAGTCATTAGACAAATATCACAATCAAACTTACTTACTGTCTGTAGTCATTGTGCCTTCAATTATTCCAAATGACAATGATCCTCATGTCGAAAAGCTTCCAGAAGTACATGAAAATTCGACCTCAACAATCTCAATAGAGAACAAAGTGGAGAACTTGTCCACAGCTACTCCAGATCTCCCTCGCTCTTCAAACTCCAGCCCCGCCTTGAAGAGAGAGACTAAGAATTTCGAGAACTCCACGACATCAGAGTTTTCAGAGATAGAAACCGAAATGGGAGTTCTCTTTGAGATCACTGCAGGTGAAGAACCTAAACATGAAATTTTGTCAAATCGCAATGATTCTGCGGTGGGAAAAAAAGACGAAATCCTAGTTCATACAGTTCTTGCAACTCCAAATAATTCGGAAAATCCTAAGCCACCGATTCAGTCCGATATCGTACCATTCTTCGAAGACTTTTCGCCAGTCTTTCCATTAGAATCGTTCTTTAGCAGCCTCTGGATGCCACAAGAGACTATAATTATTGAGACTGATTCTGAACTGCCAAATCCATCAAATTTTGTCCCAATGTTTTTGTCGAATCGTGAAATCTATATGATTGCAAATAATTCCCAACCGATGAAGAAAGATGAGATTGTTGCAAGTTCCCCAATACTTTCAGAAGCACTAAACACTCAACAACACTGCAATGAAGTACCGAAGAAATGAATGGCAGCTTAAGTACTTTTAGGAATTCCAGAAAACCTTATATATTCTACTTTATGTTTTATAATAGTTCGAATTGATGGACAGGGCAATAGCATCCACTTACGTTCCACATTCATTTCAAGGAGTTTGTCAGTTGTCTTGAATTTTATTTACATTCAATATACTTATTAAAATAGCAAATATGACGGTATTTTTTTTTTTTAAATTCCCATGAACACCGACCCGATACAGGGTGTCCCAAAAAAAAGGCAAACTGGATCGATTAATTCGACAATAGAAACTGAATAACAGGAGAAAGATAAAGTGTGATGCAGGATTTGAACTTTCACCGCAAGTTTGAATAGTCAACAAAAGCCTTAGCCAACTCGGCTACACCGGTGATAAGAAAAGATAATCGAACTTTGTTTGTAAAACTTTTTACTTCTTTCTAATGATGCAGTTTTATTCTCTCAACAATTTGCTAAAAACCCTCCGTACAATGTTTCTATCTCTGATCAACAAAATTATGGTATTCATGCAATCAAACTCACCTGTTCAAGAGTTGCCATCTGCTTGTGAAAGTAAAACATTCAAATTCGACCATTCTGATTATTGCATGAGTTTGCTTCCCAAAATTTCAATTATTTCTTTGACAAAGGATATAGTTTAAATGTGTTAATCGATGGTCGCGGTGACTAGGAGCTACAATAAAAAAATAATACCATAAAACTCGTAAATATACCACTATTTAAGTGGTATAAGTCGAAAGAAAGGCGAAAGGAGTAATACAGTAGTAGGAGGGTTCCGACAGTAGTAGAAATGATACGTTGACCATTACGAAATTCACGTTGAGTATTTACAATTGAGCCGGAATTTCGATTAAATTTTTTAATAATTCCCACACGTTTGGGAAGTGACAAGTAATGCATGATGAAATAGCAAACTTTACTGAATATTTTGACAGCTGAATGTCATTGGTAACTTTGACAGCTGCTGAAACATAAGAATTGGAAAAACTATCATTGCTATATGGTCAACTTTTAGTAAAGTTGCATTCGACAAACTGATGCTGCACCTCGGAGAAAGAGCTTCCACTAATCCAAAACTTAAGGTCATAAAATTAGTATACATAACGCAGGCAAGAAAAGCCTTCACTTACTACTGTGTTAATAGTATTTAGGAAACTAATAGCAGAGACAATGCGTATACTATACGACATGCAACTAAGCACTGCGGAAATGAGTGCCTATTGGAATTTGCCTAAGGGTGGTCGAACTATCAACTTGGCAATTCCTCGATCTAGATCAACTAAATACTATACCCTACACAAAACTAAAATTTTATTGTTACTTTTGGATGATTCCCTTCCACAATGAGTGGCAAAATGTTGCCTTTACATATGGAGGTTCAGTTCGCTTTTATGCAAATGGTTCCAAAAGTGGAGTGTGAGTGGAAGTGTCTTCTTCAAAAATTTGAATTTCAACATCAATTTCCGCATCTCAGATCAGTGTAATATATTTTAGGTGGAAATAATGGCAATAGAGGAAGACTTATCCTTGCTGAAATGTAATGTCATATTTATGAAGGATATTGACTTTCCATGGTCAGTCAAGTGGCAATAAAGTCGTAAGTATCAAGTACCTAGATAGGTCTGGCATAAGCTAGATCAGAAACGCTCTAATGGGTTGGCTTTGCTAAAGCGAGCACAGATCAGCACCGTTTACATGTCCTAGAAGTCTTTTTCGACAACAACGTCAACGCTGCCACTACTGACAAATGTAGTCAAGTCAGTTCAAGCCAATATTTGTCTTTGTGACTGCACTGGACTTGAGGTTAGTTTAGATTGCGATAGAATCGACTCTAGAAAATATGAATAGCGGTCTTCTTTTACCCCTCGATATATTTATATAGCTCCTAGATACCGCGGCAGACTACTCTAACGAAATTGTCATCCTAATATGACCGAAGACCGCGATTGTGCCGTGTTTAGATTCCAGTGTAAAGGAAATTCCGATCCGCAAGAAAGGAAACCCCCTCAACTGCGGCAATTACAGAGGTATCAGCCTCCTCAACATCGCGTACAAGATATTATCTGCCATATTGTGTGAACTCCTGAAACCCCTCGTTAACAATCTGATTGGCCCCAATCAGTGTGGTCTTAGGCCAGGAACGTCCATAGTCGATCAAATTTTCACACTTCGGCAGATCCTGGAGAAAACCCAAAGAAATCCCAATCGATACCCACCATCGTTTTATCAATTTTAAGGCCGCATATGACAGCATTTATAGAGACGAGCAATATAGAGACACGTTTAGTTTTGGCATCCCTGCCAAACTCGTCCGTCTTTGCAGGATGACGATGTATATTGCTCGCTGCTCCATCAACGTCGGTAACGACCTCAACGATGTCAAAAAAGAATTTAGACAAGGTGATGCGCTGTCATGTGACTACTTTAGCAACATACTTGAACATGACAATCTTTCAAAAATCTGTGCAGCTACTAGCGTAAGCCGACAATATTGACATAATTGGACGCACTCAGCGGCCTGTCACTGATGCGTTCGCTAGTCTTGAACAGAAACTACCAAAATTAGTTTAGCGGTAAATGAGGGCAAAACCAAGTACATGCTGTCAACAAGGGGCACACAACATCGACGAATTTGACATAACGCCACAGTCGGCAGCTATAACTTTGATTTAGTAAGGGACTTTGACTACCTTGGCTCTGCTATAATTTCTGACAATGACACTGACCTAGTCAAAAAACTGCGCATCAGTCACCTAAGATGACATGTAGAGCGAATGAACACCAATGCTCGAGCCCACAGAGTGTTCGAATCGAACCCAGGGGGACAATGCAGTAGAGGAAGATCTCGCCTTAGGTAGCGCGCACCGACTTGGAGTGCGCAACTGGATTCAGTTAGCTAAGGACAGGGCTAACTGGAAAGGCTTTTTGCTTGATGCCCAGCTTCATCCCAAACTGTAGCGCCACCTAAGTAAGTAAGTAAGTAAGATTCCAGTCTAATGCTGGAACGAGAACAGCCACTATCGAATCAAAAATACAAATAAAACTCTGGCGAAAGAAAAACAAATCCAGAACCAGGTTTGCTCACTAAATCTTAACAATGTTGACCTATACAAATGCTACATTTTCTTTGTAATTTTTCAAGCCTTTACCGAGCTACTACCTCCATAACATTGAAAAGCCATCTGATATCTCACCGTCAGATCTTTACACTTGAAGACACTGGGCTGGCAAAAGGCCTCCACGAGTGCAGGAAAGATAATAAGTCCAATTTTCTGCAATTACCCCCAATGGGCGTCACAGTGGGTCTACATAAATCTGAATATGATGAAGAACACTTTTCTCTTTCACCAACCTACATACCCACATTGCACCTCTTGAGATGAAATGTTATCTTTCAAACCTCAAAGGCAGCTTGCGTCAAGATAACAGGTCAAATAAAATTGAAAGTTACCGAAGCATTAAGGGCTATTAGAACGCTGCGCAGGATCGGGAAAGTCACTTTAGTCAGACTTTAGACAATCAAAAATGTACACGCTTGTAAAATAGCCAAGCTTTTGCCTTATTTACATGCAGGTGCTCCCGACTCGTAAAGAGTCACGGTCTGAGACACTTCTGTCTTCCATCATATTCGATTCCCGGCATGTTGTCTCCAGTTCTCTAGACCAAGTGCCCTAGTATCTACTATCTTCTGGTCCTTCAATCATCTAAGTAGCCTCGAACCGGGGAGCATGGCTTCAAAGACCCTCTTTGTTTGAGCGTTGTTATCCATTCGCTCGATGTATTCGTGCCAATGAAGTCATTGGATCTTTGCTTTTTGAACTACATACATCCACATCTTGGCACAGCTCATAGAGTTCGCGATTATATCTTCTCCTCCATTCGCTCTCTTCTCCCACAGAATCGTATTATCCAAAGAAGAATTTTTATTTTGAAGGAGTTTTGCTTTACTCGACAAAAAAAATGTCTGAAACGAATCTTTGGTGGAGTCTCTGAATTTACCTTCTAGCCGGGCTACGTTTACAGCAGTAGATTTTCACTCAGTGTTCACCTTCTGATTGAAGTACATAATAATCACTCATCATTGGCTCGATTAAGATACTCTTTAAAAAAAAGAATAACTTACAGACGTACCTTAAGTTTATCTACCGTGCACGTTGCCTTGTCTTTATGTTGAAGTAAAACTCGTGGAAACTTTTGCTCCAACACTCACGAAAGTGAATAGTTTCCTTTCACCATAAGAATCTGTGGCCAAAAGTCCTTTGTAAGTAATAAATTCATACTCTGCGGTTTTTTTTTATGAAAATGGCTTAAGTGCCAAGAGTTACTGTCTTAACTCTCTCATCTAAAAGTGACTCCCTTAACCTTTAGTAACCACTATCCTAGCAGAGAGAGAACCTTTTATCTTTCGTAAGTTCTTTCACCCCGGTATTTAAACGCTGGTTGATTGTTTGCGTAGGCCACGAACAGCTACATTCCTGGGTGCTGCACCCTAAAAGGATGCACAACGTACAATAAACAACGCCAACCATTACGGTTCACGGGCCGGATAATGGACTAATCGGAAAGAATGAATAATGAACAAACACAGATGGTGAGGTGATGATGATGATGACGGTGAGATGATAGTGACGGTGATGATGATTCTATGCAGCTCCAGGACCATTCAAATCCGACACAACATCAGATTAAAAGTTTCTACTCTGCCATGTGTGTGTGTGTGCTTAGTTCATGAATAGACATAATACTGGACGGATTAACGATTCACATTGGGGTGTCACAAATTCAGTTCCATTGAATTGAAGTGAATGCATCTTCTGTCCACATGAAACTTTCCATTTCTTATTCATCGCAGAGAGATGCATCCCCTGCAGCAGCAGCAGCAGCAGCAGAGCTACCCACGAGAATCTCTGAGCAAACTAAAATGATTGGCTACCATTTTGGTGGTAGTATACGAGGAGGACATAGTGCATCCTTTCAGACAATGCGGTACATAGTGTAGTGCCGGAGAAGGGCACGGTGGAACCTGTAGTATAGTAGGTTATGGAAAATTCGTGTAAAACGGAAGAAGGTACTTAAGTGGATTGCTAGTGCAACGCTGGAGGTCCCACATTTTCGATGAGAGGACGTTGTTGCCTTTAAGGGGGTTTGCTTGCATTTTATGGTGTTTTTTCTTCAGAAATTACTCCTTTTTTTTCTTCTTCCTGATAGAATGAGCTGCGAAAAAATAGAGTTGAACAGCACGCTGTTTATCTTCATCAGAGGGATACAGTTCAGAGTGTTGAAGAGGGTGGCAGCTGAGAAGCTTTTGAACAAGGATCACGGTTAGGTGTAGAAATGAATTCACTTGTCTGGAATCATAAGTGTATTGTTGATGCCTTTGTTACCGGTTGTGTAACATTTCAATTGCAAACGAATCAATACATTCAACGGGGCATTGTGAGTTTAGAAGGGGATTTGCTATGAATAAATGAAAAGCATCATAGATGATCGATGATGATTCCGGTTGAATTAAGAATTCTATTTCTAGTGCAGTAGTATTGTATGTAGGGTTAGGGATGTGCTATTCAGAAGATGCGAATACAATAAATGGGGAATTGAAGTATAAATTTAGGAAATCGAATTACAGTTCTAGGGGTTTCCTGCCAATTCATTTAAAGGCTAACGAGGGTATGACTTCAGTAAAAGGTTGCAATTACGTACTAAGGAAAACCAAATGCTCTTCGAAAAAAAGGGCAACGAGACAAGTAATCCGCGGGTTTACACATGCAATGATTTACTGGCGCCAGTGATTATTGGCGCGCCAGTAAAAATAAAATGCATACGTAAACCAATTCGATCTTTGCATGCATAGATTGAAAGCATCTCAAGAATTCCAACTTTTTAATGCGCCAGTAAATTGACGTGCCTGTAAAAGTCGAATTTTGATAATTTGCAAAGTTAAATCGCGTCGACTACTGTGCTTAAAGAAAAGCTGGTTAAATTAAAATAAAGATTGAATTGTCAAGAATTACATTTTTAGAAAATTATATGAAACGGAAGAATTTAATCCTATTTCTGTGTATAAACGATTGCTGACGCAAAATTTCAACTGGCGCCAGTAAACTTATGCATTGTAAGCCCGCATTAATACAATTTCTTTTAAAACTTATTGTGAAATGAAAAGACATAAATGTGGCACCTTGAAAGGTAGCCAAAGTGCAATATACAAGATAGTAAATCACTAACAACGGCCGAGTAGAAGCAGCATCTCCCAATATGTGCTAGTTAGCAAAATGACGGAAAGAAGCCAGTACTTATGTAGTACATCCAAACCTTCTTCTCGTAACTCCACTTGGTGGCATCTGGAAATTTCTTCAAAAATTGTTCCCTGTACGGAATTACAGAATACGTTTCGGCTTAAAAATAAAGGAGTTTGCAATCGGAAGCAGTGCCTCGGAAGTAGAAGGTTACTTCCTTGATGTCCTTTGGGTATCGAATAAGGACAATGATACGATTATGTCACGTTCGGACTCTTCCTGATTCTAGTGGTAGAGGTTCCCAAAACGCCCGATTCATAATAACAAGATTTGAGAATGAGTAATCGATCGATGCTTGAGACTTTAAAGGCCATTTGGTTCAGGTAGGGTATATCTTCGATTGCTTATTGTGATGACATTCTACTTTTGTAGCAAAAATCACTGGTTACTTGCCTCAAGAATAGACTAATCAGGATGCAGATAATAAATCAAAGAACCATCCAAATCGCTAATGCCCATATTGCAGGAATCTCTTATAAGCGAATGCACCACTTTCATGAGTACCTACTGATCGTAACTTTAGTCACTGGGCGCTCTTCATGAGTGACGAAAGGAGGTTTGCCTTATCGCCTTTCGAGATATTGAAGGAATATTCAATTGCACATGGATATTCTAACCAAGCATTCAACAATATGAATCTAACACCAAGCACTGACAAATTAATTATGTCCTTGTTCAATGGAGGACGTATCCATGCCAGTGATAAACATTGATGATAAACTCATAGCATCGGATATACACCGGAGGACATCCGACGACTCAAAGTGTTTGGAATCCAGTGAGAGCGTTCACACATAGCCGCTTAGCCTAAGGAAATCTGAACGGATTTCGATGAATTTTGAGTTTTGAGTTAAGTCGCGTATGACATACATAGTAGGGTGATTTTGAATCTTACGTTTTTCTTTTTCTGCTGCAGAACCTGCTTGAGCCAAGAGACTTTTTATATTTTACGTGTAACCTCATTATTATTTTAAATTTTTCAATTTTTAGCAACAATACATCCTTTTAGCGGCAGTTTTTAAGCTTTTTTTGTTTAACAAATTTTATCCGAAAAAATATGTTTTCCATATTTGGATTCCTTAGGTCTTCAGCTTTTATTTGAAATATCAGATGATGGGGTGGAACAAGTATTTATTTTAGTGTTTCGTACAATAGTGGTATAAACGGAACACTAATGGATTCAACCGACTGACCGTGTGTCTGCCACATGTTCGTAACTTTTGAACTGTTTGACCTAGAGAGCTGAAATTTTCACAAAAAAAGAAGGGGTTCAAAAATTATAAGAAAACAAAATTTTTAATAATATTTTGGTAGCATAATGTACCAAAAAAAAAAAAGAAAAATATTTTTACAGCCCATCATGCGACATATCGAATTAAAGCTCTACTCCCAAGGAGTCCAAAAATAAAATAAAATGTTATACTTCCTTTGGATAAAGTTTCTTGAACAAAATAACTCAAAAACAATGGCATAGGCGATCTTTTCCTTACGGAGAGGTTATGATCCAGAGTAGAAAGATCACAACCCTCCCACTTTACTGCATCCCTACTGGTCCGCCTATGGGGTTTGACAATGGCATAGGCGACGTCCCATCCCCCCGTCCACTCTATATTCTTAAATAGTAATGCGAAATATTTTTTTTTTAAAAAAATATGAAGAGGTGATGGGGAAAATTAGAAGAAATCATAAACAAATATATTGGAATACGTGGGGTCAGAAATCACTCCACCATGCCCACCATCTTCAGACAATTATTATCCTTTGAGTGGTTTGAAGTTAAGCTTCTAACGTATAAGTCCCGTCAGGAGTTCTTGAATTAGGTTAGGTTAGGTTGAAATGGCTGCCAGCTATTAACGCCAACACACATAGACCAGTGATAGGTCCATTGTGATACCACATGGATCATGAACAATTTCTTCTGCCTGATTAATCAAAGCATTTGGAGCTTCTGATGAAGCGAAAGAGGCTTGTAAGATCGCCTAAGTCATGGGAATAGAAAGCTCCTAAGTGAAGTTTTCTTTTATGGGCGAGAGCTGGACATGTACAAAGGAAGTGGAGAATAGTTTTCTCCTCCTCCTCGTCCATGCATCTTCTACAGAAATCATTTGAATAAACTCCAAGCCTTGTTGCGTGCTTGCCTATTAGACAGTGCCCAGTAATGACACCTATTGTGGCACTGATATGCAGTCTGTTGAGAGAGCTGAAGTCAAATCTGTTTTATCGCTAGACACGTTGCAACACGCGTCCACCTAAGATACGTTCTTTCGATTGCACTTTAATTTGAGTTTGCATGTAGCAATCAGTACACCCAAGCTACTATTATTCGGTAGGATGGGTATGGTAGTTCCATATCTGGCGAGTTCATCAGCATTACAGTTCTGTGTGATATATTTATGCCCTGGCACAGAGAAAAGGTGAACATTAAACTGCTTTGTCATCTCTATGAGAGGCGATCGGCAATCTAGGGCTGTTATTAGCTGGCCAACCGAAAAGATGCGTATACTCGTATTTGTCGTTGATATGACGTTTTTCTTTAGCCAGGGAAAGACTTCCTTAATCGCCATTATTTCCACCTGGAACACGCTACACTGATTTGAAGGACAGAAGGAGAAGCTAAGATTGAGCCTATCAGAGAAAACATACCACCACATCGTTAGTTTTTGAACTTCGTTAATGATTCCCGAGTTAGCCGAGAACGTTAACCACGCGAGGCCATACTCGCATTTGACTATTTTTTATTTTTAATTATTTTCGGTTGACCACTTATGTACTATTGTTTTAGAAAATTTCAACTCTCTAGATAGGTCAAAGGTTTTACAATCGTATGACATACTACCGGACACACAGACTGATTCCGTGTTGAATCCAAAGTGATTTACCATTCTGGTACGAAGCACTAAAAATTAAACTTGTTCAAATCTTGGGAACTTTTTTTTTTAATTTTTCAATAAATTTTTGGTAGTCACATTCCTAAATGATACTAGAATTCAGAGCCCTTAATTTATTTCCAGGCAAAGTCCATTTTACAGACCTGATCACTGAGCTAAGAAGTCGGCATCCATCAGACTCCAATATAAAAATAAAGACCCTTACCGACACTCTGTCAAAAAATCACCTTTCTACTCAGCTACTAGTAACCTTTTTCGTTAAAATGTATCTCCGCCTTTGCTGTCATTTCGTTTATAGTATCAGATTTAAGTCGTAAAGTATAATTCTAATCTCGTCTGTCGGCTTTTCCGAAAGTATCAGCGTAGAATTCATTTTTTTGTGACTATTTATAAGTATCCAAGGCGTTAGAAACTTACAAGAATGTGAACTTCATTTGACGAATATTTGCAAGTGTGAGTAACTAAGTGAAAATATTAATGAATCCGGAATCCCACAAGAAACCACACGAAACTTGAAATAATTTCTCAATAATCCGGTGCCATACAAGTACTCTCTACAGTCTGAAGGAACTTAATAGTTAATTGATATAAGTATGCAGGATACAGTGATCCCTCTTCAACGCATGTACTAGTACTCGGATATAAGTATATGTATGTTCAATAGCAACCAATTCCCGATCCGATTACATCGAGCCCCTGCTCTGAAAAAGGCCTCCATAACAAATATATTCCCATGAAATTTATTTACTATGCTGAACGACTTAATTAAATGCTCCTTCATTCACTTATTTTAATTACCACGTCAGTCGTGCCACCATAAATCACTGCCGATGCACGACCAATAACCATTCATGGCAACACATTCCGATGAAATGATTTTCACATCCCTCAGGAGCGCAAATTTTATGTAAATCGTGTAAATCACATAAAAAAAAATCCCAATTAAGGAGATTTTTAACCGACATCAACAAATAAACATAAATTTCACCCACACTTAGGTCCTTACTGTTTGCGCCAGTATTTTATTTTTCATTCATTTTTTAATGTTTCCCTTAGAATTTGCGTATTTTTTTCCCCCGTATCTCATTGAATTTTCCAATCAAAATTCATTAAATATTCATCCAGAGATTCAAAGCGAAAAACTGCCATAAAGACTTTTCACAACTGGAGGGCCAATCAAATAATATACGAGTACCAGAGTAAAGATATTTAGAAGGTAACATTCCCCCCTGATAGACTCAGCAATGTGATGTTGCCAAATAAACGTCAACAAATCAGTTGAAATCATTTGAAATTCAAAAGAAGGGGGGAGGCAACAAAA
This sequence comes from Pocota personata, assembly GCA_963082735.1. NCBI lineage: Eukaryota > Metazoa > Arthropoda > Insecta > Diptera > Syrphidae > Pocota > Pocota personata. Next base: position 39,490,849 of record OY720431.1, read on the forward strand.
TATTCACCAACCTTGAAATAAATTTTTACAGGATTTTCCTTAAGCACTCTAGACGGATGAATTTCGCAAAGGAAAGGATTTTTTTTTTCTTCCACTTTTTCACTTCCAATTACACTTTACCACAAAATTTGTGAGCATTTTTTTTTTTTTTTTTTGTTCACCCAATTCACCTCACTTGTGTTATCACTCGAGATAAATTACGAAAAAATCTCATCGCGTTCAGATTGGCACTGAAATATCCGTCAGATACAAATGCTCGTACAAGGAGCTTTCCGAAGAAACAAACCACCCGCGTTCAGATTCACGTTAAGACTGAATTTGCTACACATCCCCCAAAAGGCTATACGAGGCGGAGGTTTCGCGAAAATCTATCTTCGAAGTGGAAGTTGGAAAACAACCTGCAGCAGCATCATACCATTCTATACATCAACATTCGAGAAGAGATGCTATGGGGTTTGATGTTGCGACTACTTTACTCCATTCATGGTTACGTGCGGTGAATTAACGCGGGAAAGTACTTACGTTCCACAATAAGATACACAACAAAATACCTCGTAGAGGAGAGCGTATTCCAACATCTGCACATTTCGTTATTGAAGTAAATTTGCCTCATTAAAGGGTTTTCTTAGTAGCACTGTGCAATGATTTAGGATGCAGTGAATCAGAGAATATTTTATTGGTATGGATTTTTATTTGGTTGCCTAAAATAGTGACCATGCTTTAAATATGATATACTTATGCTGTTTTGCGGAAATCCATTAGCCAGTGCCTCTGATTCTTATTAAAATGTTCAAGACGACAGCTCTGCGATACAATAAAAGTAGACAGTACGAGTATATAGCGCTTTTAAAATTCACTAAATTGCATAAAGTAATTATTGATGAAATTGTGCAGAGTGAGAAAACAAGTAGGTACACAGAAAATGTACACAAGTCTATAGGAAACACATGTAATGCACGAATATTCATACAGCAAGTGCACGAGCCACTCAACGATTTTTGGCACGACTATTCCGTGCCTTAGGAAGAAACGAAAAATACGTCTTAGCGTAGGACAATGCTCACAACCATTCGTGCCGTGCGACATGCAAATGGTAGCAACCTACAGTTTTATGGCGTTTCCGCAGGGCAATTTGTTTGATTGAAAGAAGATTTTCACGCCAGTTTTAGTGACAGCGCAGTTAACTACTGGGCCACGGCACCCACCTGCTTTGCATATGGTTAGGAGAATTAGTAGAGGAGAGCGATGGGAAAAGAAGCCGATAAGATCAAATCCTATTCATTCCCATAACCTCAGACCCGGTGGAAAGGTTTAGTTTGATGCTTTGTCTACTGGATCTAGACCAAGTCACATTGTACTTTCTAGATTGACGTGTGATTCGAAGACTTGCCGATATTTAAGAGAATGAATATCCTGGATGGGACCATTATTGATCAGTATTCTCTTTCACTTGAATGGTTCTTCAAATTATTCACTAAAGACAGTAGCAACCAGCAGAGGCTGTTAAGGGCAATACGAAATTTAAAAGTTCAACCAATTTTAATGCACAAGGAATTAAAAAAGCCAAGCTGTTTAAATGCATGATAACCAAAATCACGATTTGGTTATTATTTTCACGGTACAATTGGGGGAAGAGTTTATACCTTATCAAACATATCTCTCGTGCACTTTATCTTTTTGTTAAAAAGTCTGGAACATTTGGTAAAGAATACATACCTTGTAAGTAACTAATTTGAATCCAACTAATTATTCATAAGCACTTCACGACGACAAAAAGTGATGACCGATCCGGACCTTACGACGGGTAAACGATTTTTTCCAGTGCTTACATCAGAATCCCTTGATGAATTTTACAATAATTATATAAAAAAAAACCGTAAGTGGTGAAAAGTCAAAGTGAGGTGATCTAATGATTTCATATCTAAACGGTTGGAGGTTACAATTTGAATCTGGTACTACTGTCGTTCTGTCGAAGATAAACAGCTTATATTTGACATCTCTGAATACTAAGCATTAATTGTTAGAACCTATCTCCTAAATGGGGAACCAACACGATTCGCTGATTGCGTAATAATGTCAATATACATAACCGTCCATCTTGTGCAGCTGTTAAGAAAATAATGAAAAAAATCGATCGAACCGCATCAGTGTTGGATGTACAAAGAAAAATGCGTTCTCGTAGTAGCTTGTCACGCTAACATATCGCCGCTGTGACAAGCTACAGTGACAGTGTTCGTGACAATCCGTCAAAATCCATTCGCCATAGTTTCCAGCTATTAAATTAGATCTGCATTCTTAAAAGATCCATTTGACTTTAGAATTGAAGCCAGCAGACCATGAACAGCGTCGTGACTTCGTTGATTGTGTATTAGAGAACCACCAAGTTGATGGCGAATTTTGGAACAAAATCATCTTCAGCGACGAGGCTCACTTTCAATGAATGGCTACGTAAACAAACAAAATTGTCGCATCTAAAGTCGTGAAAACCAAAGGGCCATTCACAAACAACCAACGCATCCACAAAAAGTCACTATTTAGTGCAGATTTTGGGTCTGCGACTTGATGGGGCCCTACTTCGAAAATTCTCGTGGTGCTGTTGTATCGGGACATGATAACAAATTATTATTGACACAAACTATTATTGAAGATATTGATATAGAAGACATTTGGTCATCATGAGGTGATGACCAAACAATTCCAATCATCCTTGCATCCAAAAGCAATTGCATTTGACCTAACGAAAGAAAGTGCTACGATGACTTAAGAATTTCACTCGGTGCTTATAGAAAATTCCTCCGATTTACTTTCTTATCCAGGATTCATAGAGTAATTAAATAGGCAAAAAATAAAAATAGTACTACATAATACAATATATATTCTTTGCATGATTTTCTGACTCACTGTACATACTTCCCATCTAATGATGCGTTTCAATGGCAAAAGAATGATAATCATAGCTGAGGTTTGAACTCTTTTTCTATTGAGTTATATTCACACATATCTCTAGGTATCCACCCCTTTGAGTTGGGAGAAGGTGGAAAAAAAAATAAAACCAAAACCACCAAACAAATGGAGGAATCACGGTCCTGCACAGACCGACAGGCGGGAACCTTAGCATTTCTCGCAGATAAATAGATAACCGGACAGTGGAGTTTTGTGGTCTGTCAGTTGTTGTCGTCGTTTTTTTTTCTTTTCCACTGTGTTGCGGATCGTTGGTTTATCGGATGAATGAGTAGATGGATGGATGTATTTCTATCTGTTGGCAGTTTCGCTTGAGAGGTCCGTTTAGTGAATTAACTTAAAAAGAAATAGATTTACATCTACAGATGCAGACAAAAAAGGAGACTCTCTCTATGGATGTGTGTTGGGAGTTTTTGTACAAATTTCCCCGAAAAGTCCTTTTCCATCCATATTGGTTGGGATAATACTTTCAAAGAGGTAATGCACGAGGGATGTTCCGATACCGAATACGTGAAACAACTCCCCAAATAGACTTTGTCTATAAAGTCGGATTTAACTGCTCCCCGTGGAAAACCACCATCAGCAGTAATAGCATCGACAGCATCAACCAACTTAACCACTTTTCGAGTGTTTTGCAAGCTATCATCTCTAATTAATACGTTCAGTATAGGTACATCGTAAGGATTAATCCCAAAAGTGTAAAACTCGAATTTAAGTGGAGAAAAAATGCATTTCACCAGTTAAAGGTAAGGTCACCGACTTAAATAGACATTTTGCCAGTCCGCCAGAGATTAAACTTTTTGTTACATAAAATAAAATGAAAAAAATATAGAAAAACAGAAAAGAAAAAAAAAGATAAATAAAATGAAAAACTTTCAACCACTCATTACATAAAGGCTGAATCCGGTGTGGACGGCGGACTCTCTCCTGAGGAATTCATCTCACTAGGGAGGGGGATGTACACTGTTTTTTTTTTTTTTTTTTTCTCACATTTAGGGTTGAAATAGCACTCAGTGGGACGGATAAAACTTTGGTTTTCAACTCTGGATACTGAATGGTTAAATTTAAATAAAGATTAATGTGGGAATGTTACCTTAAAAATAAAATAAACACAGCTAGGGAGGAAGAGCTGAGAAAGAAAAAGAAAGTGTGAGGCTTATAAATATATGTGAATATATCCGTAACTAGGTATTTGGTATTTGCTCGTTAACCTTGGAGTTTTGGTGGTTTAGAAGACTATGTAAGGGTGGTATTGACTTTGAAGTTTATTTTTGTTACAGAAAGAGTTTTTAGTTATTTATTCCATGTCCTGAGGTTGTATTAACTCAGGCAGATAGGTAATTGGGAATGCCTCAGAAATATAGTCGTAGAGGAATGCTGCAATTAATTTTAAATATTATGCTTAGGGGAGAGTATCATCAGTGGTGGTTGTGGATCAAAAAGATAAGTTGGATGGGGAAAGTTTTTGGTATTTATCGTTTATAATTGAGTTTGAATTTACATCTCGTGTAAATCTCCATGGATCCATTGTGGTTAGAGAAAACGTACTTCAAAAGAGGTGTAAAGAGAGAAGTGCCTCGTTGAACTATCCCGAATCCAGGATAAATTTCAGTATGGTTTTTGGTGACTTTGGTTCGCGAGGCCATTGAAGAAGTATTCTCCTATGGCCGTCATTCTGGTTCTGCTGAGGCTTGTGCATTCGCAGAAACAGTGAGCAATGTAGCCACAGTCTCTGCGAAGAGCTATATTTTTACATTAAGGTCATAACTACAGAGTGTCTCAAAATATATGCAAAATTTGAATATTGCGCCATTTGTGAGGTAAAGTGCTACCAACGTGAAAAAATAAGACAGCGTGACAGCTCACAGTTCAGGGTTATTAAAAATGGAGTGCTGCACGAAAGAACAGCGCGTTTTCATTGTTGAGCAATATTTTAAAAATAATGAAGGTTTGGCAGCTATAGTTCGCAATTTTCGTACAAAATATAGTCGGAATAGTGATTTCACTTCATCAACTGTGAAGAGATTAATTCAAAAATTCAGGGAGACTGGATTAATTAGTGATCTTAGACACTCTGGCCGTTCAATACAAAACATCGAAACAGTTCGTGAGAGTGTTGTTGATAGTCCAGGAACATCAATTCAGTACCGTGGTCAAGAATTGGACATTTCGAGAAGCTCTCTACAGCGTATTCTCATGAAAGATTTGCATCTTCATGCATACAGAGTGCAATTGACTCAAGAACTGAAGCCTACTGACCACACACAGCGAAGAAAGTTCGTTGAATGGATTAGGGAACAACATCAAGTGGATGCTGATTTTTCAAACAAAATCATTTTCAGCAATGAGGCTTATTTTCATCTTGAAGGCTTTGTTAATCATCAAAATTGTCGAGTTTTGGGGTGCAGAAAATTCACGAGTGATTGTCGAGAAACAAATGCATCCACAACGTGTCACTGTTTGGTGTGGATTTTGGGCTGGAGGCATCATCGGGCCATTCTTCTTTGAAAATGCGAATTTTGTTGTCCCTAAATTGCAAGATATGGATGTGGACGACATGTGGTTTCAATAAGACGGCGCCACATGCCATACAGCCCGAGAAACAATTCAATTACTGCATGAGTCATTTCCAGGTCGTGTAATTTCCCGTTTTGGGGATCAGAATTGGCCACCCAGATCATGCGATTTAACGCCGTGGGACTTTTTTCTTTTGGGTTTTTTGAAGTCTAAGGCTTATGCCAACAAGCCCACGACCACCCACGCCTTAAAGGAGCACATTGAGTGCTGTATCAACGAAATTCAGCCACATTTATGCAAAACGGTCGGAAAATTTTGACAAAAGAGTGCGTATGTGCCAGCAAAGCCGTGGAAGCTATTTACCCGATATGCTATTCCATACATAACCCAATACTGTATACTTTATGAATCAACAAAACATTTACAATTTTTAATTAAAAACCTGTGTCTTGTATCAAAATTACTTCTTGCGTGAATTTTGGGACACCCTTTATATATTTATATTATTACTTGGTCCAGTTCTGAACCTAATCTAGCTAGTTCGGCGGCTTTCTAGTTACTTTGGACACCCCTATGACTTTGTGAGCCAATAGTATTGGGCTCATTGCAACATCTTTTACTGCAAAGGTGTTAGTGAAAGGCCTCGGTAATAGCTAAAACTTTAGCTTGGAACACACTGTCGTGGTTTGGAAGTTTTATATACCCGACTACGGCGGGTTTGTCCAAAAATATTTTGGAGCCAACTCCCTAAGATATATTTTGGGAGTTTATTATCCTATTGTCAACCCAGTCTTCTTGTGAAGGGAACATTTTTTAAACTATTTGGTTGAATTCGGGATAAGGTATTAATTAATCTGTTTCAGTTTTTTTTTTTTTTGTGCCCATCTGGTTATATTCCGATGATATATTTGGTTTGGTGGAAGCGTAGGGCACTCTTTGCTGAAATTTGTTTAGTGTGTAGCTCATCTTAGGAGCTGCAGTTGGGGTAGTTTTCATGGCGTTGTATTTTCTTAAGTGGTTTCATATTCTGGGCTTTATCAGGAACTGGCCACCAAATCAAATACCCGTAGATTAGGATGGGCCTCACGATTGCTGTGTACATCCAGTAGATTTTGAGAGATTTAGTTCCAAATATTTTTCCCAAAAATTCGGTTGCATGCAAAGAAGGCAATAGTTGCTTTCTTTGTTCTTTCCAGTTTAATATTTGATCTAAAATGCTGCCGAGTTTTTTTTATCTTTCTCGAGTTATCATCAGTATGTACAACAGCATCTAAAAATTTCTGATACTTTCTCTCATTAAACTGCTCGTCTGAGATATACCCGTGGTTGGCGTGCTCAGTGTCTGACCCTAGAAGGGAGGCTGCTATACACAAGTGGTAAAAAGGAACCGACTCCCTTGTTACCAGGTGAAATACCACCACATCTATGAAGTAGTCATGTCTAAGTTAGTGAAGTAGTCATGACTACGTCTCGTAGGTTGGCAGATGAGCCCGTACTAAATGCATCTCAGGGAGCTGTAACAACGTTATAAGTTCGCTTTTCCTCAAAGAGATTTGTAAAAAAATATGCTCTGAATATCCAGAATTCTGACTGCCGGAAAACATGAGAGAATTGACGGGGATAAGCCTAAACTAACGCTAGGTGGAGATATAAAAAACCACCGATTTGACTCCGTATCTGCAAATTGCCGTTATAAACACCCCACAAGATACAACCAAAAATTTCAATTTCCCTAGCCCTAAGCTACTCTCGACGGTTCAACAAAGTGTGTCAAATGCAATTTCATCACAAAAAAAAAAACAAACCTCAAACAATTTCAATAAAAATAAATACCCAGCCCCATTTCATGGTTCATTCAATCAAAGCCACAAAAACCATCACATTAACTTGAAATCTTTTGGAACGCATCCCCGAGGGCCTACTCTACACCCGAAACAGCGATTTCTTTTGGCAGCATGCCAATAAAAATTAATACCAAAACTAAATTTATATTCATTATCCTTTCAAATCTTTAGCCTCCAATGGGCACATCTGCGTGTTGCCCTGCCCGCCTATCCCTCTGTAGAAACACCTGCCAGAGTGTAAACTCTACCATCGATTGCACTTTGATTTGACACAGCATCATGCGAAAAATTAAGGCGGATACGGCAAATTAACCAAACAGCCAAGAAGATCCAAGTTCTTTCAAAACAGCCGTAGCACGTCCTGGGTTCCTTAAAAATCCAACGACCTATGACCGAGTTTTATGATAATTATCTGCAAGGGACGACGTGAGCACGAAGTGTTCGTTCAGATTGCTGTGCTTTATGGCTGCAGCAACAGGAATATGGAATTCCAGTGTCGGAATGCGTGGCAAAACTAATTAAATGTGATACTGTAGGTGGTTTTGTGCCGAAAAATTGGGCGTTGCCTATACATCGCCGATGAGATTATTCAAACTTTTTATAGGAACTGTTTGGGGTCCAAAAAAAAAAAAAAAATCGGTCAACGAAGCCTGAGAATTCCTTGTTTTCTATTGGGAACCGTGAGATGCAGATACAGAGATACTTATTCGAATTCACGCATGTATGTATACTAGCGACGACCCTGCCAATTATGTATGCCAGCTAATAACCGTTCCGAAGACGCCAATCATGACGGAATTTGCTGTAATCCTCGATGTGGATATCCTTTATAGGTATAATCCTCCACCTTACCAGCCCAACTACAACCAGGGAGAGAATAGTCTCTTTATCCACAATTGAACCAAGTGGGAGGAGGAAGAAAGGGAAACAAATAACCCATCCATCTATCCATCCATAAGTCGCGGATGGATTCACAGACACACTCGGAGTCTATACGAGTATACGGGAACAGTGCCATTAAGGGGCTCACATTTAAGAGGTGGGAATTTAATAGTTTGATCGTGAGATGCGTGACTTTGAACTGTGGTGGTTGTTAAATGAGTTCTTCCTCCTCCTCCCGGAGAAGTGCACTTTGGGAAGTTTCTGTGGTTCTTCGAACGTCTCTTCGAACGTCTCTTCGATTTGAAAAGACAGACACAGAGAGTTGGTATTGTTTTAAGTTTAAAATTGTTTCCTTTTTTTTTGGTGAATTAGACTTGGAGCAGCAGAAGGATTTTCGGTTTTAATTTTCCCACATAGTTTGAGAATCAGTCTATTGGTTGGTCAGCAGTTATCCGTCCATTGTGTCTGGACTGTTGAAAGTTCTGCTTGTGTTGAATCTCCGCCAAATTTTTAAATTTTTTATTTTGTGGACGGAGCTATGGTGTGTAAAAGATTTGAGAGGAATGATGGACGATTCTTAGAACTTGTACCGAGTAATCCACAGAACTAAAAAAGTCTTAAAAAAATCACGTTACCAATAAATTAGCCAGAAATTACTAAGCTCCATTATCTTGTGAGAGTGTTAGAAGAGGTAATCGACATGTTCATGTGTTTAAGGAATTGGATTGGTAGTCCTTGTAAATTTTAATTCGCTCTGACAGCTGTCCGCTATGTAGAATGGTATCTTTCGACCCATAGTAAGTTGCAATTAGCCATAAATACCTCTGCTGCGAAAGGCGGGATAAGTACTGATATTGTTACAAATCATAAGTAACCTACTACCAAGGTGTATAGAAGAATATGGAAGGGGAAAGGGAAGCTTACCAGAAAGTGGACAAGAAGAACGTTGAACCGTTGCTAATTCCTAGCTAACCAAAACTACCCTAAAACTTAAATATAAACCTTTCACTATGTCAACTCTACAGCCTGACTTATTCTAAAACAATTCATTTAGTTTCAGGGATACACATCTTGCACAAGCTGCCTGACTAGTGATTGTGAGTAGTAGACCCTTAGCATAGCTAGCTGAGTCAGTAGAGCATGGTTTCTAGCTTCTAAACTTTCTACTATATTGTTCAAAACCATTCGATTTTCTAAACTCAAGATGTTCTAGAAAATTTCAGAAGTATTTCACTTAACTAGATAGTACTCTTGTGGAGTAAGCTTTGGTCAATGTGACCTGCTAACTGGTCAGTGAGGAACCTTTAGAATTGGATCGATATTTTGAAACAGAGGTGAGCAGCGGATCTCTTTCAGAAGCCAACGATTACGCTCACAATCTCAGTAGTAGACCACATTTATATATCTTACCGGGTTCGCAACCTCATATGAAAGAAAAAAGTCACACAATAAATCAACAACCAGCCTCGGATAAGAATGATTTTAGCACATAAAATAAGTTCGGATCTTCACGCAGAATTTTCAGTCCCTTAATAGATTATATTCAAACGAAAAACTTACTGAGGCTTTAGACAGCCACAAGGCAGATATTACTGCAAACCAAGAAGTGAGATTGAATGGGCCGGGCATTAGAGAGTGTTTAAGAAGTTCAAGCATTGCTCATCTTCTAGAATATATTCTTCACTCAGGAACTCTAAAGCTATTAAAAAGATCTCCTCTCCGACAAATTTCTCTCTAAGGCAGAGGAGAACTGAAATTTCAGTCAACATGTGGAAAGATGTTTCGTCGTCCTTAAGGCAAACTTTGCATAGTGGGTCTGTGTCTAAGTTAAGTTATGGTCAAAACTTTTGGATATTTCAGTCAAGATCCACCAGAATGTTCATATGGAATTTTTTTCTTGAAGATTTTCAGGACCTATATTTTGTATATTTATATTTTCAATTAGCTTAATACAAGCGGTAAAGAGACTTATAAATTATTATTTTTTATAATGTTTATATACATAAATTTAAATCAAGACCTGAGAGAGGAAGGGGAATAAAGGGAGTTTCTAAGTGAGTTTTTGCTGCACTGAAAATCAAAAAGGTTATGGCAGTCATTAGCCATGCGTAGCATTCGAGATATAGGCTCATTACATCCGTAATTCGTACGGTGAAACTTGAGACGGAAGAGAGGTACTGACCTCAGAATACGCGGATTGGTGCTTGGTGCTGAGTGAGATGGTTTAGAGCAACATAGGACAATCAATGTTGCCTGCTAATAACTGATGTACAAATAGTATATCGGCAACTTTTCTACGCTTTTCAAGCTATTGCATGTTCAGGAAGTTCAAGCGATGCTCGTAAGGAGGTAGGTTGAATCTGTCAGGCCACGGGAGTCCACGTAGAGCAAAACGGATGAACCTGCGTTGGACACACTCAATTCGATACGAATGTGTATCGAGATAGGGAGACCAAACTTGGCAGGCATATTCTAGAATTGGTGTTACAAATGTGAAGTACAGAGATTTCGTGACGTAAGGATTTGAGAATTCCCTGGACCAACGTTTCACATAACCTAGCGCAGAATTTGCTCTGCTAATAATATTGTCAATATGACTACGAAAATTAAGCTCACTGTCTCAAATGACACCCAAATCACGCAGAAAGGTGACAGTGGGAACAGGCTCATCGCAAATCATGTACGTTCTAGGAGCTGTCGGAAGACGCTTCCGGGAATTAGTAATAGCTTGGCATTTATTGACATTCAATTCAAGAAAGTTTTTATTACACCAAGTAGCTGTTCAAGACAGATTGAAGTGCATGGGAGTCAGTGGGAGTGGAGATGTCGTCCGCATAAACTGACAGACAAAATGAAAATCAGGGGACCAAGATGGCTACCTTGAGGGACACCAAAGAGGGCCATAAAGGGATCAGATATAAAGGATCTAAAAAGGACGTCATATTGACGTTCTTGAAGGTAGGATTTGATCCACGCAATAAACCCAGACTGAAAACCGAGAGCTTTGAGTTTTAAAAAAAGCAATTGCGTGCGAAATTTTATGGAAGGCTTTGCTGAAATCGGTAGCAACAACATCGGCTTCCTTGCCTTCCTCCAATGCGCACAGGGTGCTGGATACGAATTCGGTTAGGTTTGTGGCTGTTGACCTTCCCTTTAAGAAACCGTGTTGGTGAGGGGAAAATATAGACTTACAATGGAAAAACATTGCATCGTAAACAATACTTTCGAATAGCTTAGGTATGCAAGAGAGTTTAGCTATGGGACGATAATTAGAAATTTCATTTTTCGGGCCTTTTTTATGAAGGGGAATAATAAAAGAGCTTTTTCAAAGCCTAGGGAAAATGGACTGTGAAAGCGACAGTTGGAACAGCGCCGTAAGGGGTTGAGCTAAAGAGTCTACACATTTTTTTAAAACTACGGCAGGTATACCATCCGGACCAGCGGAGTATTCTCATTTAAGGCTTTGGATCTTCTATTTTGTATACATATGTATATTATTAATAGTGACTTTTGCTGACACCATAAAATAGGGAAATAGCTGCACCGACCTTGACCACCGAGTCAACCATTTAATTTCCACTGTAGACACCCACAGCGGAGGAAGACCATTTAGAAAAAGATCTCACCTTATTTACTGAAGACTAATAAAAAATTTAGGATTTTGGAACCCAAAACTTAATTGAAAAGGTAATGATGGGCAACCAATCACAATAAACAGAAAATTATTTCTTTTTGTGTTCTCTTTTCATAATCAAGAAGAAATCGAAAATGGGTATCTTTGTTACCACTCTCCCCATCCAGCTGACAGTGCCAGGGGAGGTAGTACCTTGGAGACTAATGAATTGCCAAAAATAGCAAAACAAACAATGCAGGTAGCGACAATAAACATAGAAACTATAATCAAGGAATTTAAAATAGCTGCGATATACTGCCCACCCAAGCACTCGCCTACAGAGGAGACCTTTTTCAAATGTTAGGCATCAACTTCATCATCGATGGTGATTTCAATGCAAAACATACATACTGAGGGTCAAGACTAATAACAACAAAAGGCTCACTAATAACAACCTCAAGTTATTTTCCCCCGTTGAAAACACCTGATGGCAAATGGATTGGCGATCCAAAAGAAAATGTTAAACTCTTTTGCCAGCTACTTTCAAATGTTTTCTAACCTTTTCCACCTAGCGTAGCGAACGAAAATCTTGATTTCTATAACAGAGTAGATGAAAAGGAAAATCCTTATGTTTCGTTAAAAGAGATCAAGACGTAGTCTAAATTATAGAAAGTCACCAGGTTATGATCTTATAACTGCTCAGATCTTGAAAGAACTGCCCTCCAAGGCATTATTGAAACTCATGTTTATAATTAATGCTTGCTTTAATCAAAGATATGTCCCACATCGCTGGAAGATAGCAGAAATTATTGTTGTACCTAAACAAGGTAAGCCTATATCGGAAGTTACCTCATATAGGCCAATCTCACTTTTACCGGTATTATCAAAACTTTTTGAGAAACTCCTTCTTAAAAGACTAGACCAAATTATAGAGCAAAGGAGGCTTACTCGACACTCGACGATAGACCAAGTGTATCGTTGTTATAGAAAAAGCACAGAAAGGAAAACAAATTTGTTCTGCAATATTCTTAGACGTTGCACAGGCTTTTGATAAAGTTTGGCATAAGGGTTTAGAGTAAAAACTTCATAGAGATCTACCTAGACAGTACTATGAGATACTTAAATTTTTTAGAGTTTAGCGTATGGTTCAGCGTATTCTGTAGTTAAAGAAACACATGGTGTTCCACAGGGAAGTGTTCTAGGACCCACCCTATATTTATTATATACGAGTGATATACCGCATGCGAGTGATACCATGATAGCCACATTTGCAGATGACACTGTTCTTCTATCAACAGATGGATGTTTGGCTAAAGAAAAAGAAGAGCTACAAAATTCAGTTAACGAGATATGTGATTGGACGCAGCGATGGCGAATTAAACTTAATGAGTCAAAGTCAACCCATATCAATTTTACAAATAAGAAAATAACAATTGTTCCCGTGGTTATTAATAATCAAGTAGAGTCCCTTACTCTAACACAGCTAAGTATCTGGGTATGAATCTGGATGCTAAGCTGAAATGGAAGGAACATGTGAAAAAGAAAGTAGAAGACCTAAATATTAGATATAGAAAATTTTATTGAACTGTCCATTTAGAATAAAATCCTATTATAAAAATCCTATTATAATCAGATACTAAAACCCGTTTGGACATATGGTATCCAATTATGGGGTTGCACAAAGAAAACGAATGTTCAAGTAATACAAACATTTCAAAATAAGGTCCTCAGGGGAATTGTGATTGAAAGTACGCAATGCGTCACAACGAGCGTTTGCAGATGCATATTAATCCTGAGATAGACAATGTCTTAAATGTACGTTATAATATTCGTAGGTTAAGAAGAACCAAACCCCATGAACTTTTTTGACAATTATGAGAGCCCGTATTTAAATTATAATAACTTCTCAAAACCGACTTAACGTTGCAAATAAAAACTTTTGTCGATCACTGGTTCATTGGTCTTGATCAAGGAGGTATTTTTTTAGTGCTGTTAAGTCCAACACTACTTTGAGTCTCGAACCCCACAGGCTTCATTTAAAGTAAAGTGAATGAGTGTGCGCATTTATTCTTCACCAACCTATATCAACATCTCAGCCTCTCCAGTTCTATTTATATTTTCTTCAAGTTTTACCTATCGTGCGCTAAATATTGTATATCAGGCTGAAAATATTAGCTTTATTTGGCCCTTTTTGAATCTAAAAAACTGTACTGTCCATCAGAAACATACTCGTACTCAGGGTAAAATGCTTTCACCTCTTGTCCTTTTCAACGAGTATTTGTATTTTCATGTCTATTAAAAGCTGGATGTGCAAAAGCCCTGATCAATCGTACACGGTCCCACTTTCTCGCCCGAAATGACTTGGAGATAACGTAAATAAATAAATAGATAAATGTCTTCACTAAAAAAATACGTAAAGGTTTGTGCACTTGCTAAGAAACTAAAGTCTTTGCTCAATGTATCTGCGGCACCGCAACAAAATGATTGGCAGGCGAATTGTGCCTTGCGTTTTGAGCCGTCAAAAATAGTTAAAAATGTAGCGACAAGAAATAGCCAGGACATAGGTTAGGTTAGGTTGGAGGGAAGTGCACCTAAGTGGTTATCACGGGGGCCATACGGTCCATTGTGTTTCCCTTTTTGTTTTGTGGAACCTATATTTAAAACCTTTTTCTTGCGGTGGGTTCTGTTGCAAACCAGCCTGCGCTCTTTATGAAGCCTATCATGTTCCTAAGTGGAATTTGTACGAGATGCCCTAGTTCGTCAAAAAGTGTGTTTCCCATATGACGGAGACGGTGGTTTTAAAAATTTGGACAATCACATAACAAGTGTTTGGTGGTTTCTGTCTCCTCTTTATCTTGACAGCTCCTGCAGTGGTTGGGTGTATTGATGCCTAGTCTGGCAAGATTCGAATTTCTTTTTTATTCATCGTCAACTGGCTTTTTGTTCTGTTTTCATCCACTGTTGGCCATAAGCTGCGAGATATGACACAGTCACTTCTGGCGGACCATGCGGAGTTAATCAGTTCTTCTGGTTTTAGGTCTATTTTCCTTTTTAGTTCACCTATTGGAGTTTCCACTGATATCCGAGTATGTTGAAAATTCAATACTGATCCCAGATAGTTCATCTGCTGTCTCGTTTCCTTTTATATTGCTATGTCCAGGAACCCAGCAGATAACTACGTCATGAGTGTTGCATATTCTGTTCAACGTATTACGGCATCTGGGAACTGTATTCGATCTGACTTCCACGCAGTCTAGTACTTTGATTGCCGCTTGACTATCCACGAAAATTGTAATCTTTGAAGGATTTAGTTTTTTACTATGTATAGTCTGTGCAGCCCTATTAATGGCGAAGACGTAAGCTTAAGAGATGCTACAATCAGCCGGGAGTTTGCACGAGTGGTTAATTTTTAGTGACTCGCAAAAAAATTCCGGAGCCAGTTCCGATAGCCATTTTAAACACGTCAGTGTAGAGATGAATGTCCTGTCCCACTCTTGTCTTTCGGGAATAAGAGTGGAGTAGTTCTTGTCAAAATCTATGTAGGGTATGATATAATCTGTAGTTCTGTCAAGGTCTGTTATACTATAACTGTCGATTTTTTGAGACGAAGCGCACTGTGCATCGTATGTACTCAGCTAGGAGAGGGATATTTAGCATCATCTCCAAACCCGCTTATGGTGTTGATCTCTGTGCTCCTGTTATGTTTATGTATGCTAATCTTTTTACCTTTGTGAGCATGTTAAGGTAGCTGGTTTTGTTTGTTGCATTCCACCATACAATAATTTCGTAGGTAAGGATGGGTCTGACAATAGCCGTGTACATCCAGTTAATCATGGACGGACGTAGACCCCATTGTTTACCAAAGGTTTTCTTGCACGCATAGAATGCGCAAAGTGCTTTCTTCATTCTCTCGTTCTTGCTCTTTTTCCAGTTGAGCTCCGAATCAAGGATAGTTCCGAAATATTTAGCTGTTGTGGAGAGATTCAGAAGAATTCCATTCGGTTTCGGGGGATCATTCATCTATTTCCCTTCTATTGGTAAACAGAACCAGTTCGGTTTTAGTCGGATTTATGTATACTTAGACCGTTTTGTTCTGCCCAGGAAGACAAATATTTTTATTGCAGATCTTATGAGGTTACTGATTGTGGGTAAGTATTTCTCACTTTTATGCTTCGGTTTTGAGGATCTTCAGAATTGTGTTAACGGCTAGGAGCCAGAGCAAAGGAGAAATTACTCCTCCTTGCGGGGTTCCTATTGTAACTATTTTCCTTACGATGCTCTCACATAATTAGGAGTTGATTATTCTGCTCTTAAGCATAACCTCCCATCAATTTCCAGTGATAAAATATAATTTCTAACAATTTAAGCGGTTAAGCGAACTGAGTATCCGAATATGTGTTCATAGCAGAACTATGGATGGGAATGATTGCAAGAGCAATTACCAGTCAATTGTTGAACATAAATTGCTTTACATGTCCATTTTGACTTTGCTTTTTCTTAATAAAAGCCACCTAGTGAAAGGAAGGTTTTACCAGAAAAATGCTCTCAAATGCGTGAAGTGAAAAAGTACCCAATACCACAACCAATTATTTGTTTCGCCTATTTCACATAGATGTCACTGATGGTGCTTGGTAATTTTATCTGTTCCCACTTTATGTGACAAGATTAACGAAGCCTAGCTTTTCTATTTAATTTAAGGAAACAAATTTCCTTAAACTTTTCTACCATACCATCGAAGTTCAATGTAATTCACCCACACATCCCATTCATCTATTATTCTATCTCTACTACCTGAAGGAAATAAATTTCGAGCAAAGCAAATACGTTCCTAAAGAAAAATTATGACACCAATCCAGAGTTTATTAGCCGTGCGCACCGGCACATCCAATTTTAGAAATTTATTAACACTTTACGGTAACGTTAAGAACAATCTACAATGGTACCGACGCGACTAGTGCATTAATAGATAACCTTATGGATAACCTCCTCGAGGCGGTACATTACTTATCCTCAATAATCCTCAACCAAAAAAAATACAAAAAGCAACTTCTTTCTCTTTCTACTGGAAAACTCAAAAGGAAGCGATAAAAAATGAAAACTCATTGATTTCGATTCGAACGCAAACATTAACGTGTCTCGTGGTTAGGTTACTACCACCACCTCCACCACCGTCATTATCATCATCGTCGTCGTCGGTTAACCAACTAACCAGGCCAACATAACAAGCGGATACATATTTCTGTAATAAGCTATCGCCATAATAATGCGATAAATTTACGCTCTATTACATATGGTTAATGTCAAGACATTCAGCCAACAATAATATTCGTGAAACCAAGGAATCCTTCCTCACGTACAGACAGAGACGCGTTGATATGAAATTGGATTGGCTTAGCTGAAAGAGATTGTTCCTTGGAGTGGACTTTGGAGTATTCTCCAGCTGCAACTTGTACTAGTGGAACTCATGTTGGGGAGGAAGTAGCTGACTAATACGCGGCACCGACCTATGTGAAGGAGTATACGAGTACAGACACTTTTGTGGCGGGAAATCACGAATAGATACTTATGAAAGGTGAGAGTATGAAAATGAATTATTATCTGGGCGAGGCTAGTAAGAGGTTATCGTGGTTTGTTGTTATGGTCAAGGTCTGAATACTTGTAGAGCAATGTACTCATAGAGAGAATATGAAACAAAAAACAGGAAGGAAGACAATAGCTGTGTGCACGAATGCATTCAAGGGAATATGTGAGGAAGGATATATCACTATCATATGTAGCATTGTGAGATTTTCAAATGATTGCCACTGTGTATCCAAGTGAGGCTAACTTAATCCAAATCCACAAAAACTTAATAAAAAAATATGTCTAATAGAGTCTGATCCTGAAAGCACTTCCCGCAATACCAAGAGCTGCGTAGAGCACTACTAGGCACTATCGAATGAATTCGATTATCGATAGTTAGTAATTCGATGATTTCAACTATCGAATGATTTTGTTCATATATTCTTTCATTCTGTACGCAGATCAGTGACTCCTCGTGACGTACGACCATGCACCTAGCAACAAAAACTTTTATTGATATTCTCACTTAAGAATAAATATTCGTAATAGACTTCAATTAAATTCTGTCATTTCGGTGTCTACAGGGTGATTGACATGAACTGTTACCAACTTCACGTCCGCTACTACGAATGACAGCGCGCTGAAAATTTGACAGTTGTTAATTCATTTCATTTTTTTTATCGGTTGTTAATTTTTTGTTCTATCGACAATGGAATTCAAACGTAACAGTGTTATTGCCCTTTTATGGCTGGAAAATCACAATCAGCTACTGTTCGTGAGCTGAAATGGGTGAAAGTGAAGAAAATGTTTGTCGCATAATACCGCGTTACAATGAAATCGGCAGCATTGCAAAACGCTATGGAGGTGGTCCGAAAAAGACAGCAACATCGTCAACAGTGATTCGGAGTGTGAAGGCCAGAATAGAACGAAATCCTCGGCGTATCGGAAGAAAAATGGCTGCTGAGCTAAACATATCCAGAGAACGGATGCAATACATTTTGAAAAATGATCCCGGACTCAAGGGTTTAAAGTTCCAAAAAGTGCACGATCTCACACCTGACCAAAAAAAAATTAGAATGGAAAGAACAAGGGAGTTGATCCGCTAACACGCAAGTGGCCAATTGCCAAACATCGTCTTCTCTAACGAAGCACCATTTCCAATTGAGGAACTTATCAACAAGCGAATGATCGAATTTACCTGCCAGAGAGGTAATACAATAATTTCGACCAAAGAATGGCCACCAGGAAGCAAGAGCCACCGGTTTTGATGGTTTGGGCCACAGTGAATGCCGATGGTCGGTCTCCGCTCGTATTTTTGGACCGTGGCGTTAAGATAAACGCGATGATTAATCATGCAACTGTCTTAGAAACTGTGTTGAAGCCACGGGCAAGCAAACATTTCAACCAAAAACTCTGGATATTCCAACAGGACTCTGCACCTTCTCACAAAACCCGAGAAAATCAAGAATGACTGCGACAAAACGTTCCACACTTCATCACCTTCCTAACAGATATAGCACGACTGTCACAAGGTAAATGGAAATAGCAATGAGTTTATTGAAACATTTTGGATGTATTATGGAAAATAAAAGAGCTGAGAAGAAGACAACTTCCTTTGTGGAGGCAAATAAAGTTGCTGTCCAAAACAGCGTTGCCATTATGCTACGATCGTAGCAAACTTACTACATCTTTAGAAAAATAAACACTACTACTACTTTGCTAAACACTTTTATCAAATTCATGGAGTTTGCTAAGTTTTAGATCTTTCCTCAGATCTGTTTTTTTTTTTTGCTTCCTCTTTATTCCAAGAATAGGAAACTATTTTTTTTTAAAGTCCATGAGACCAACATGCAACGTCCCGATATGTCTGTATAGCTGTCAAAATATTCAGTTAGGTTTGCCATTTCATCATTAATCTTTTGACTCTTCCCGAACATTTGGAAATTATTAAAAAATTTAATCGAAATTCCGGCTCAGGTGTAAATACGCAACGTGACGAAATTCACGTTAGGTCGGTCGTCATCATGGCTTCAGTGCGTAGTCCAGGCTTATTTTGTAGTTGGATTTGGGCCTACATCCGTATAAGATTGTGCTGACGCAAGAATTGAAGCCGGGCGACCATAGACAACGCCGTGAGTTCGCTAATTGGGCACTGGAACTGTTGACCGGAGATGTGGATTTTGGCCAAAAAATCATTTTCTCGGACGAGGCTCATTTTTGATTCAGCGGCTATGACAGCAAGCAAAATTGCCATTATTGGAGTGACCACAATCCACAAGTGTTCGACCAAGCATCAATGCATCCACAAAGATTGACTGTTTGGTGCGGCATCATCGGACCTTATATCTTTCGAAATGAGGAAGGAGACACTGTTAGCGTCAATGGTCCTCAGTATAGATCGATGTTAACCGACTTTCTGTAGCCAGAGCTCGACAACATCGATATATCCGAGCTGTGGTTCCAACAAGTCGGAGCTACATGCCATAAATGCGACGCAAAGGTAATCTCACGGCGAGCATTCATTAATTGGCCGCCGCCATCATGCGACTTGACATCCCTCGATTATTTTCTCTGGGGCTACGTCAAGTCCTTAGTCTACGCTAACCAGCCAACCACTTTGGACGAGCTCGAGGCCGACATTCGAAATGATATTGCCGGAATAACGCCGCACATATTGGACCGAGTCATCAAAAATTGGACCGACCGCTTGAAGCACTGCCAGCGAAGCCGAAGCGACTATTTAAACATGAACGTAGCTTCAAAATAAAGCCAGAATCAATTTGATATCTCACACCGTTGTTGTTTTATTTAAATTTCTTTTCTTATCGTTCTTATCTGGTCACCCTATAGAACGCTCAAATATAGCATCTCTAAGGATCATTCCATTGAGGTCTTCGAAACATCTGCGATAATAGTACCTATCTATAGTATAAGCATCCTTGGGATGGATAATTTGGTAGTTCATTTGAAGCTGTGGTACAATAGAGGAGTTCTTTCTAGATTAGGTGGTGATTTCGTTTTCGTAGCGTTGAAGTCGATAAATATACTCCTAATTGAAGAACCAAAGACCATATCCCAGTACAATTATTCACAGCTTTCTGTCATACCATTTTTATATATTTACGAACAAGCTCTAACTGACTGAAGGCAATTATCCGACTCTCCAAGGAGAATTGCAAAACGAACGTTCCTTAAGAAACTCTACATATCCTCATCAAAGTAAACAAAACTGTCAACAACATCATACTTCCTCACTCACATTTTTGTCCACTTAAAAGTTCAATGTCCTCCCAGAGAATCTTCTTCGAAAGCACCTACATGTACAAGTAGTTGACACCTCTGTACACAACACACCTTTCATTTGCATAGTTTTTACAGAGTTTTCCGTCTTTTTTTTTGAAACACATTACTTTTCCATAACACATTACCACTCAACTTAAGAAACTTTTAATTCCTTCCGAAAGATAAAACAACATTGTATCTACTTAAGTGGAAATAACTTATCCTAAAAAACTGACACGAATACTTGTATCTAAAATTTGTCGAACTCCCTTGTTGGCATAGAACATTGTTTTTCTCTTTCCGCCACTTAAAGACCCACCAGAAACCATAACCGCTGAGACGTGAATTTTATAGTAATTATTTCTATATCTCTGGCCATGCAATGCATAGTTCATACGGATCACCCACTCACACAGGAGCCCACGCAACCATAAAATTTAACGACGACGCGTATACGAGTATACGAGTAACTTACGTGTAATCATTAGGAACGTCAGATTTCACACAACGTATAACTCAGTTTCTCTCAGTGAAGCGTGTACAACAACAATGATAGCAAGCAACAGTGCCAAATGTCAGAGTTCCCTGCACACATACGAGTAGGTTATTGTGATCCATACCCTCACCACAGAATGCTCCAGGAATCCTTTCTTCAAAATAAACCTTCCGTATCAAAGGTACACCCCAAGGCAGTGGGGTATCATGAGGTAAGAAAGAAAAAAAGTCTTCATCTCTAACAATTTTCATCTGTATCCAGGATAATTGTTTATCCAGGGCTAAAACTCTCTGAGAAGCGCCCTACCTGCAGCTTCATCATCACCGCATTCAGCTTCATATCCCTTCTTGTGGGTGGTTGTAGGTAGATGGAAGCATTGTGGTAGTGTTATCGTACATTTCTATGTGGAGTTTGGGCGACAACACAATTTGTTGGTTGTCCTGTTTGGAGTTTCTTCGATACTCTGGGAACCGGCAACCTGAATGTTGAATGTCAAGTGCGGGTTTGCTTACTTGTACATATGTAGGAGAGAGATTTTACACAAAATTTGCAAGAATTCCATGCGAAGGTAGCAAAACAAAGCTCCAATGAATAACAGACGAATATTTACTCGTAAGGAGCCGGATCTCATCGAGATTTATACAGAGTTGCGGAAAGGGGGTACGAGTACGCTTGTTTGCAATGCCATAGAATTTCTGTAATTAAATACCTTAAGGGCTTAGAATTGGCATTCCGAGAATGAAGGGCATGGGCTGCTTTAGCATTGCCGTAAGGAAGAAACGAAGAAACTTAATTAAAAAAAAAGGTAGAAATAAATCTAATACATTTGTATTTATCTTCTTTTAAAGTTAAGGGTTGATAATAGAAAACGATTTTTCTGTGGGATTTTACAATGGTTAGCAAGTTATTTATTAAATGATTATTTATAACTTTAAATGTGCTGAAGGAAATCGTATGAAATGTAGATACGTGGTTAAAAATAAGCTAAGCTCATAGTCCATAGCAGGCATCTACTGGTATATATATTTGTTCGCAATTTTTTCGAGTAGGATACCATTACGAGTATACAACACTTTACTTGGCTATGTACAGGATGTTTTTTTTTTGGGACTGCGGACGATTTGAAATTGGCGCTATTTCTCACAGAGATGGTTTTATTATGTGTAAGTTGGCAGTAGTGTTCAGCTGTCAATGCCATTTCATCATGGAGAGTTTGACACCACAGCAACGTGTTTTAGTAATTTAAAAGATTTTCTCAAAATGGTTCATCAATTATTGGAACACAGCGTAAATTTCGTGGTTTATTGGTCCAAGTGGAGTGAATATTCCCAAAATTATCCACATTAAGTAATTTACTGAAGCCCGGACCACATTACACAGCGCGTACACAACAAAACATTGATGTAGTGAGGGACAATGTGAGTAGAAGTCCGAAAACTACTATTCGTCGTCGTGCTCAACAAATTAGGATTTTTCC
The DNA here is from genome assembly GCA_963082735.1 of Pocota personata. Taxonomy (NCBI): domain Eukaryota; kingdom Metazoa; phylum Arthropoda; class Insecta; order Diptera; family Syrphidae; genus Pocota; species Pocota personata. The sequence goes on from OY720431.1 coordinate 39,513,483, forward strand.
AACGTCTATGTGAAAAATTATGCATCGCGACCTTCATTTCTTTCCGTACAAAATTCAAGTGACTCAAGAACTTCAAGGAAATGACAGGACTGGAGTGCAAACATTTACCAATTGAACAGAAATGACGCTGAATTTTTTCAAAAATTGAATATGAGTGACGATACGCATTTTTGCTTGAGTAGAACTCTAAACAAACAGAATAGCCGGATGTGGTGAGCGGGAAACTCACGAGCAATTTATGAACGACCTTTTCATCCTCATAGAGTGACTGATTGGTGTGCGATTTAAGCTGGTGGGATAATTGGAATAATGTTACTGGGGATCGATATCGTGAAATGTTACAAAATTTGTTTTTGCCTGAAGTTGCTCGGCTTGGTCTCCGAAACATGTAGTTTCAACAAGACGATGCCACATGCCAAAAAAACACCCTGAGCAATATTGGTAACAAGGCACGAAGTCACTGGTGCTTTGGAAATGTCACGGTGGAGAGTTATCCAATTGAAAAACAAAGCCCTACTGAGAAGAACTTATTAGACCCTAGAGATGCTTATAATCTTAGTCCTATTGTATGGTGCACAAGCCTGGCTTATATTAAAGTTATTATCTTAAAAAACTTTGGGAAAAAAGTTAGTCGTACAAATCATTCTGAGCAGATCTACTTTCTTTCAGTGTTCCAGTTCTTATAACGTAACAAAAAGTAAAAAACTAAGCCTTAGAGCCATTTCACACACATCTATTTCGGCCGGCTGGCGATAAAAACACCGGCAGAAAACTGACCATTGTTCCCATTCAGACACACCAATTTTTTGCCGGTAAGTCAGATGGACTGTAAAATAAAATAAAAACATACTACAACTATTTTTGGGAAAATTTTCGGGGGCACCAACACGCAAAACGTTAAATTCCAGCAAGGCAGCGTACCCTGCCACAAGTCCACCTTTGAGGTATTCTTAAGCGCAAGATCCCAGAACACTCACTTACATCAAAAGATTCGCTTAAAATGATTTTTTTAGGAAGAGTGGGACGAAAGTACTTCAGAATAGTGCTGCAAGTGCAATGGCGAAAATAATAGCAGCAGTAATTATAGTATACTTTTATTTTGTCTGATTTGCCGCTTTTTGAAAATATGACGGTTTTCCAAGGGTGCCTGATATTTTGGTCAAGACTGTAGTTAAAGTCACATCCTAAACTCCACTGAAGCTTTATACACACGTTCCTTTAATAACTCTGAATAAAATTTAGAAAGTCCTCTAAAATAATTTCATTTAATGCGTTGCCGCGTCTGACTTGGCAATAGCCCATCATGTCAACCCAATTTTGCAGTATATATACGATGGTTCGGGGCTCTAATTCAGAAACAGCTAGATCAATATTATTTTTAAGGGCCTGAATTGATTCTGAATTGTCAGCATAACATCGATATTTAACAACACCCCATAAAAAAAAAGTCCAACTGCGTCAAATCGCAGCTCCGCGGAGGCCAAGCAATATCACCAAAACGGCTGATTACACAATTATTGAACTTAGTACGCGAAAGATCGATTAAACAACGTAACGCCCGTCTCGGCTGAGCGCACAGGACCAACATGAGGATAACTTGTGTTATCAATTAGCATCCCAATCTCAATAACTTTCTTCACGTACTTGTAATTTCGACCAAAATTTCTTTTCAAAATTCGCACTGTTTCGGCTACATTTCCCAACGTTGTTCAAGCTTAGATCGAATCATTTCATAGCGCGGAGATATGATACTGTGCTTCTGTCAAATTTTAAAATCACGAAAGAGCTGTCAGTGTCAAATAACATGTAATTTAAAAAGAAACCAGTAGATGATGGCCCACCCTTTAGTAGAGAGAAAGAGTCTATTTGCTTACGTAATAGAAAAATACTAAAGGGTGTTCCAAAATTCACACAAGAAGTAATTTTGGTAGAAATCACAGGTTTTCAATTAAAAATTGTAAATGTTTTATTAATTCCTAAAGTGTACAGTATAGGGTTACGTTTGTCACCAAACAGTGACACAACAATCACACGTGGCTTTTCTGAACCCCAAATTCGACAATTTTGACGATTAACAAAGCCATCAAGATGAAAATGAGCCTCATTTCTGAAGATGATTTTGTTCGAAAAATAAGCATCCACTTGTTGTTTGTTCCATAATCCATTCCACGAACTCTTTTCGGTGTGCGTGGTCAGTATTCTTCAGTTCTTGAGTCAATTGCACTTTGTATGAATGAAGATGAAAATCTTTTGTAAGAATACGCTGTAGAGAGCTTCTCGAAATATACAATTGTTTTGTGTTGAACGACTTGTTGAAGGATGGCCAGAGTGTCTAAGATCACTAATTGATCAAGTTTCTCTGAATTTTTGAATTAATCTCTTCACAGTTAATGAAGTTAAATCACTATTTATAAATTGCGAACTGTAGCTGCCAAACCTTCATTATTCTTAAAATATTGCTCATCAATGAGAACGCGTTGTTTTTTCATGTAGCACTCCATTTTTAATAACCCTGAACTGACAGCTGTCATGCTGTCGTTTTTTTCGTTTGTAACACTTTACCGCACAAATGGCTCAAAATTCAAATCTTCCTTTAATTTTGGGACACCCTTTATAAGGGCTTGGGAAACTGAGACCATCCTGACACTAGAAAAGGGAGGAAATGATCGTTAAGATCGCGTTAAAAGGAAGCATGACAGAATGGAGAGGAAATTGTGCTGAAACCTACAGATGGCCCACCCTTTATTTAATGTTCCATGAAAATATGTATACATACGTAGATTGTTGCTGTTATTTACAAGAAAAGTCAAACTGTACGTATACTCGTACCTCATCATAGTATGTAGATAATTTTATGAACCACTGAATCCAAAGTCTATTCTTATCTTAGTTAGTAATTTGTTGTCACAGTGCACTGCAACTATCTTTATTGTTTGCACTCAGACAGGAAACTGACACCTAGAAACCTGGGAACAAGAATCTTCACACTTTGAAATGGTTGCATGGTTTCGGTATTGTTTTCATGCTTTGCTGCATTTCATAAATACGTTACGGCGCTTAAGTTTACATAGTTTACATGAGCATTATTCTTTTCATTTCAAAAGAATCTTTACAAAACGCTACAAGTTACGTGTGTAACCATAAATTTGCCCCCCAAGACAATCACAATTTCGAACTCAATTAATTTGCAATAAATAAATCAAGTATAAGCAACTTTCTTGCTGCAATTTTATACAGATACGAGTATCTCCCGGGCTTACATCTAATACCCACCCGATAGCAAGTACAGATTTCAGATCTAGAAACATCATAGATCCTAGCATAGTCCGGTTCCTTTGGCATGGACAAGTGCAGTGCATGCAATAACCAAACAGTTAAAATATAATTTTCACCTCATAGCGAAAGAGAAGTGAGATTCAACAATAAATCATCAACTAAATAACGGTCATAATAAATTCAACAATAAACCAACACTAAAGTGGTACTTACTGCCCGTGGGCTATACAACTTTTAGGCTTAAACGCTTTTCGACTTATTTTCTGGGGGAAATTTTCGTAATTTTTTTTGTTGTTTGGTTTTGAGAATCCATCCATCGTTCGGAGTCCACTCCTCGTCTGGGTTATCAAAAAACTATCATACCACAGAAATCGTGCAATAAATTTAACAATTTTTCTTGGTAATTTATTGCGCTTTCGTATGATTCGAGCGGGACTGAGCTGGCGCGCATGTGTGTTAGTTGGCCGTGTGCTATATGGGCTCATATAGTGCGTATTGTAACGAGTATGCATTAAAACCTGCATCCTCATCATCATCATCATCATCGTAGTCGTCGTCGTCGTCGTCGTCGTCATCGTCGTTGTGGATGTCGGCGGCGTCATTTTGGTCGTAATTTTGAATTTTGTAGAAATTTCCCATCGGAATGTTGAAATTTTTGTGAAATATTGTTGAAGAACCAACAAAACAACAAAGATAACACCATTCTGGGCAACAATTTCGCATGGAGGGTCACGATGTTGCTCTGATGGTAGTTGGTTCCTTGCAGAGCCTCACCTATCCCTCGTCGTACGCATTTGGTTGGGGTACACTTAAACCAATTTTTATCATGGAAATTATTGGTCAATTTGTTGATCTGCAAAGTCATAAATAATTTATCTTTGCGGGTCGTTCTCGTCGTACCGGCCAAGTTGGATAGTTGTGAGATATGCCAGCTTCATATGAAGGACCCTAGGGTCATAGGTGTTTTAGGTTGAGGTGGTTTATTTTTTTTTTTTTTTTTTTGTACTCTTCATGGCCGTCGTCATCATCATCATTATCATCGTCGGAGTGGATGCACTTGGTGGATATGTTTATGTGCCGAGAAAAACATAAATCCCTGGTGTTAATTTGGACCAGCCCTTGATAGTGATGTTTATTGTTATGCACGGTAAGTGCGTATGTAATGTGGGTGAAGCAGACGTGGTTATAGTTGAGAGCCAACGCAGGTGGATGGATACGGATTTGTGGCTCAGATAAGGAGTTTGAAACGAAAGTGATTTTTTTACAAAGATGCTCATCTAAATGGCCGGAACAAATAGTTATGGCCGGACTCCTTCTGATTGGTTTACAATTTGTGGTTTAATGTACAATTTATTACTGTAAGAAAAAGAAACCGGGCAATATGAATAATTCACAGAAATTTATTCCACGGGTTAGTATATCCTAGTTCAACATTAAAGTAGTAGATAGGGGTTAAAGAAGACTCATTTGAGTTCGGACCTATCTCCCAATCCATTGTAGAAATTGTATTTTGAAAGCATGCTCAGCTTGATCTCTCATAGCAAGGAATGGATCAGGTTTTAGGGATCTGAGCTGATGTTGCCTAAGTCTGTGAAGAAGCTGAACAGACTAAGCCAAGCCTTTATTTAGTTGCAGACCTGCCCAGGGGTTATTCCCAGAATGGAGTCCAGAGATCCGATGGACCAGACTACTGTTGTTACTGATTAGAATAACATTTGTTGTTATTTTTTTTTTTTTTGGTTTATAAATAGGGACAGAGATCCCCTTGGATGTTCTTAGGGGAAGTCCAAAACCAGTGACTGTAATCGCGACAGTATCTCAGTAAGCTCTGTTTGTTTGTTTGCTCTGTTTCAGTCGGACTCGAGTACATGCTCGAAACTGCCGGTTCGATGCCGATTACGGACAGAAAGTTTCCAAAGAAATTAGATCCTGTAAAGTGGTACTGCAAAAATATTACTAACTAGTAGACAAGTTAATTGCGTGTTTGGAAAAACTAACCCGAACGAAGAAGAGTTGATGAAACCAGCCACGTCCATGAAAATCCCCAGCACCACTAGACGGGATGAAAGAATTAAGGCACCAACTGACCTATTCATGTATCACAATCTAAAGTGCATGACAAGAACAATACAAGACGAAATACACAAGCCTTCAAGGGACTCCTTGTAGCATGGACAGAAAACTAAATTTTGTATGATTTCGAACAATTATCGTGAAATATTAAATCTAAAACCTAAGGTTTGGATAGTAATACATAATTTGTACTTGCTCCTATAGAGTATTTTTTTCGTGCAAATTTTGGAGCCTTCTGCTGACAGAGAGAGTTGGACAAGTGCAAGATGAGTTTTCTCTTCCTCCTCCTTGTCCCTACGGCTTCTATATACAAGGTGGGGCGAAAGTAATGTCATAATGTGAATTAGCTGCCATTTTGTTAGAAATGAAAAAAATTTAACTCTGCTTTCACAAAAAGTTTATCTGAAAGTGTAAAATTAATGACATTAAATTGAAAAAATGACATCAGTGAAATGACTACCTCTTGAGGAGATTTTGAATTGTTGCTCGCAAAACATCTGGCTCCAAAGTGGTGATTTTTGCTTCAATGTTGGCTTTCAAGACTTGCAAGGTCTGTGGTTTGTTGTGGTAAACGCGAGATTTCAAAAAGCCCCAAATAAAGAAGTTTGGCGAAAATTGGTGATTCAATATCTCCATCGTTACCCGAACTACGTGAGCGGTTGCTCCATCCTGCTGGAACCAACAATGCTCGAGACCCAATACAGCAACTTGCGGCAAAAAAAAAAAAAACTCGTTCAACTTCTGTCTGTAGCACCAGTTACGTTTACCTTGGTGCAGTCGGCGTCCTCAAAAAAAGAGCCAATCACATTTTCACTGCAAATGCCGCACCAAACAGTCACTTTGAGGCTGTTCGTGCATTTCATGTGGATTCTCCGTGTCCCAGAAATGCAAATTTTGTTGATTCACATAACCACTTAAGTGGAAATGGGCTTCGTCGCTCATTATGATTTTGGATACGAAATCATCTTCTTCTTGTAACAAGGTTTAATAGAGCATAGGATTAAGTTAACCTCACTTGACAGTCGGCAGGCAACAATTGGTGAACGGCTTACACTTTATAAGGGAACTTCTTCAGGTCTTTCACCAAAATTCGACGCAACGAACGTCTGCTAATGCCAAATTGTGTGTATCGTTGTCTCGTCGATGTTTGTGGACTCTCTCGGACGTCCTCGGCTACAGCAGTGATATTCTCAGCCAAACGAGCCACTTCTTGTGACATCTCTAATGGACCCAGTTTGCATGAGACGCTCAGCCAAACTCTTAATTGTTCGCACACATGTGTCAGGACGACGAGAAAAACTACGACGAAATTCACGCTGCGTTATGAGTAAAACAACAGATAGGAAATTGGTCAAATAAACAGTGACAATAATTCCGCGTTCTTCAGGTGTGTATCGCTCCATTGCTTATTGTGAACTAATTCTTTAGCTGTCTACAATGTAAATGTCAAAGCACAATGACATTTGACGCCATTTGCAAAAATTATGACACATTCACATTATGACATTACTTTTGCCCCAACTTATGGAAGTCGTTTGAGAAGATGCCAAGCCTTTTGGCGAGCGCTGATATGCTCCATACTAAGGGAGACGAGCAACTGTGAGAAATAAGTTTCTATTTGATTACTTTGAAACCAGCCTGTAGATTTATTGCAATCATCATAAATACGGGACAATTAATTATTTTGCTACTATTCAAGGAAGCTGGAAGTAAGCTCTATCGCTTCAGGCTATGGGAGTTTCTTACGATTGCTTCAGCTTTAGACTTTCTTTGTGGGGGAAGAGTTTTAACGCCGTCTCATTTCCCGCTGGGTCGTTATATCATTTTTGAAATAGGCGGGTTGCGCCGGGACAGCAACTAAAAGCTACGATCCCTAAGTAATAAGAAAGTAATAAAACTCTCAAAGTAGCAAGCAAGAGATGAAGCTCGCCAGATACATACCTTCAACCTGTAACCTAAAAGAAGTACACTGCAGGCCAAGAGTTTGAGGCCGTCCTCAGTGCTCGAAAGAAAAACAAAATTCAACATCGAAAAAAACTCTTTAGTAGAAAAATAATCATGTAAAATGAACGGGGAACATATATGAAACTAAAATAACAAGAAAAATATTTTCATTTTGTTCTTAACATACAGAAATTAATTTTTTTTTTTTCTATAATTTGCACGTGTTAAAGGGGATATGAATACCCTTATACTAATTTTTAGAACACGTGCGTTATTGTGGAAAGGAAGAGACAGAGAGAAAGACAGAGTGGTGTGGTTTGAAACTCAGGTGGTATTAAGTTTCTGTAAACTCCAAGGGTGGCTGTCCAGATAACTGGGGAGTATTTAGTTTTGTTTTTCGCTATTATTGTCGTTGCTTATGATTCACAGTATTTTTTTCCGTCCTCCTGATGTCATCATTATTTAAAAAAAAGAAAAAATTACATTCTTTATATTCCATTACTTTTTTTACAATTCTTGGTAATCTATCTATCAGGTTTTGAATTGTTGCCTGCGGTATATTGCTCCAGCAATTCAATATATATTCCACAACACAGATTCTGATGATGGGCATTGATCCCGGACCCTTCTATGCAGTGATCTATCTGGTGATTGCGGCTGTCACATCATAATTTGTAAGATTTCTTCATCTTTCCCCTATTTCAGGTAGTCTTGATAGGGTCTTCACGTGTGTTTAGGGTCGTTGTCCTGTTGAATAGGAATCCTTCGTCAATTAATCTTAGTCCAGAGGTCACAGCATTTTCTTCCAATACTGTTTTGTATGCCTCCTTATTCATTTTTTCAATCACTCGAGCCTGATCTCACATTCCACTTGAAGAGAACATACCCAGACCATAACAGAACCATCTCCATTCTTAACAGTAGGAACCATACAGTCTGGTAGCACCTTTTGTTCAGCGCTGCGTCGAATGAAAACTTTCCGCTTTGTACCAAATACCTGGAACTTGCATTCATCGCTCCATAAAACTGTATTGAAATCTTCTTCCGTTCAGTCTTTATGCTTTTTGACCCATTTTAACCTTTTCTGCTTGTTTTATGGTCGCAACAGGGGTTTTGAACAGCAACTCGCCTAAATAGTCCAACATGTCTTAATCTTCGTTTGCCGGTTGTCGAAGACACCGGTTTATTCCGTGTTTCATTTATTTCGGTGAATGTGTTGTATACTAGTATTGTTCAGGTAAAAAATGTAAGTAAAATAAAACCCAATGTGTGAATGAAGTCAGTTGGCTAGGTAAGCCTCAAACTTTTGGCCTGCAGTGACGTATTTCCTGGACATAATATATTGCGATTGGCTGGAGAAGCCCACATCCACTCTGGGCTTGTATCGCTACCTAGAGGAGAAAGGTAAGTCAAAAATGTAATTCAGCATCGGCTTTTTTTTTTTTTTGTGAGAATTTTCGATCCCAAGATTTCGATAAATTTTGGTATTACTATTAGAGAGAAACTCGAAAAAATGGGTCTGGCAATTCTGACTGTGTGTAACTCGGACTGCAGCCTATTTGGCTATATCTCATTTACGGCTTAGACGACTTTATTCAGAATTGATGTCAAAGTCAACTTTGAGTACCTTCAAATTTTGAACAAACAGTAAAAAAAAAAAAATATTTTTCCCCGAGGGTAGGTGAAAATTTTTCAAAAAGACACTATGAAGACTGTAAAACGCCTGCTCATAATAGTGTGGGATTTTTACCCACTAAAAAAACCTCCATTCAAAATTGTTCTTTCTTACTGCAACTAAGAATTGACTTAACAAGCAGTTTTCATATAACGAAAGTTCCTGCTTGTTCCTCAATTTTAACGCGGTTGTAATTTATCGAGTCTGAAAGGTAGATCAACTACCACTAACTTAGTCGAATTCGTATCCTTCGCCCTGTCTGCCTTAGAGAATGGCAAAGAAGTCGACGTTATTGCAACTGATTTTAGCAAGGCTTTTGATAAGATATCTCATAACTTAATCCTCTTCTAATTGTCAGCCCTCGGTTTCGAACCCACATTGTTAAAATGGATATGTTCTTACCCGGCAAACCGTTCTTACAGAGTTCGCTTCAGATCCGTCCTATCGACTCCTTTCTTGGTCACCTCTGGTGTTCCGCAGGGCAACCATCTAGGTCCCCTTCTCTTCATTCTAACCATAAACGATGTCGTGAGGGTTATCAAACACTCTTCCCTCTCTCTGTACGCTGATGATACAAAATTTGTTAAAGCCATCTTTTCACCACATGACTACTGCCTCCTTCAACAAGACCTTGATAGTTTTTCGAACTGGTGCCTACAAAATTGCTTAGAGCTCAATATCGCCAAATGCCAATTCATTTCCTTATCACGTAAGCACCACGTGTCCTCCGCCTTTACCTTCTGCATGGTCAACCTATATCCATCGTTCAATTTCTCCGTGATCTTGGAATATTGTACGATAGGGAACTTAATTTCCGTTCACATATTGATGAGATAATTCGTAAAGCTAACTCATCACTTGGCTTTATCAAATGATGGTCTAAAGAATTTTCCGACCCTTACGTGACCAGATCCCTCTACATTACCTTTGTTCGCCCCCTCCTTGAATACGCTAGTCAATTTCTTCAATTTGCCCTTCGAGGTCTTGCTTGGAACGATCCATTTATCTTGCCTCCCTATCAAGACCGCCTCAACCTCATCAACCAGATGTACTCTAAAGAATCGCAGAGATGTTGCAGACATTCTTTTGATTCATCGACTTCTTTCAGGCTCTGTTCGTCTTCCACAGTGGCATTTCCGAGATCTCTATGTATTTCGTTGTTTCTTATGTACGGTGCGCTGACAATTCCTCTTAGCACTTTATTTTCAAAAGTTTGTAAGATATTTTAATTGTTTTGTTTTGTACAACGCTAAAGTTGTATACCATATCTCCACAGTGGTTTAAGCACTTGCTTATATAAAAGCAGTTTGCTATCTACGTTAAGCTTGGAATTTTTTCTTTTTTTATTTAATGTTTCTTGCAACTTGATAGTGGTTTCATCTATAGTTTTTCCCATTGCCAGAATGGCAGTGCCATCGGCAAATGTACCTTATGTGGTGCCTTCTTGCGGTATATCATGAGTAAACAACAGATACAAGAGCGGACATAGAACACTTCCTTGCGGTACCCCAGCCGTTATTTCTTTAAATTCTGAATAATCGATACCGCGTTTGACACGGAAGAGTCTATTCGCGAGATATGACTCCGAAATGTTATATCTTGGAAAACTTGTCGCAATTCTAACTTCAAGCCTTCGTGCCACACCTTATCAAAGGCTTGAGAAACGTCAAGAAATACACTTGAGCAAATACATTGGTTATTCTATGTTCTTGATCAGTTGTAGAATGCTTGCATCTAAATTCGAACTGATGATCAGGAATAAGAAGTTCTTCTTCTATAACAGGCTACAACCGGCTTTCGAAGGATATAATATGAAGAAGCGAGATCGGTCAAAAAACTTGTTTATTAAAAGTTCTAATTTAATCGCTTCTTTTCGACGAAGGAACAGCACATATAGAGCAAGTACGTGCGACCCGGTCATACCTTCATTTCCTTTCAATGATAAAAAAGTTATCTGTTCCAAAGTTTTAGCTTTTAAAAGGATCAGAGTGTATTGGTAGTCGCTTCTTCTGAAATTGCACGGATCACAATTTTTAATTATAGCAAACCACTACTCGTTGCTTATATTTCGAATGGGAATCCCAAGCAACTGCACTCAACTTAATTAAATCGCCATCAGGGGATACACATACGCCCCTGAGAATGATTGCTTTTACATTTTTTTTCGTCCAACATTGACGAGTATGACTTTCAATTTAATTGAAACAATAGAATAAAATACTCGGTACCCTGCTGCTACTGAATCCAATTCATTCAATTCGACTGAATGGATTGTCACCAATTGTCAGAACGAAGATAATTTGTTCTGTTGAGTATCCCCAAATGATAATTAATATCGTTTCATCGATATTGCATATCCGTGCTTACTATCTCAATATGGATTCAGTCCTTCACATTCTGGATGGTCTGGCATTTCATTGTTTCAATACAAACCATAGCTCAGCGTGTACGCAATTAATGTATTTAAGTGCTTTTAAATACGTCCTGAGAGGAATCTCTTAAACAAAAATATATAACAGTGTAAGCGGATCCCAATGAAGGCATCGAATTTCCGCACTTGACTTTTTCGATTCAAGTGCACCAACGAGTTCATTATGAACTTCCAACGACACGTTGACAAGGATATTCGTGTGCATAAAATAATTGCAAGGCTATAGAAAGGATACGAGTATTGTTATGTCTGCTATAAGGGAAGTACTTTCGGTTGGATATGTATTTGTAAAATCGAGTTTAATCACAGCTATCAAAATTGTGGCTCTTATATTAAGGTTTCTGGCTTTGTTAACAAGTTTTTCATTTCAGAGGGTGAACTCACCTCATTAATTATTTTCATCGAAAGTGGTTACCGGCAGTTTAATGTTACACACTCACTAAGTCTCGCACGTGCTCCTTGATGTAACGCGATATTTATTCAAGTGGATACCATAAAAGTATTACATATTCTAGTCATATTTAAAATCACTGAACTGTTTCGTATTGCATACGATTTTTTTTCAACAACTTCTTAAATAATAGTAAAAGGAATGTAAATGATGTAAGTCGTTAAATTATTTGTGTTTAGCGTTATATTTATTGTACTTAAAGATCATTAGTAATTGGATTGTCGTTGCTCTGTAGTTGTTTTTAGAATTTGAAGATATCACGGTTGATCCCAGTCCTATAATGAACTATTAGATTGGAGTTACAAGAAACTCAGATGAATTAAGGCGGTAAAACTTGACTTGATGGCATTTCTGCGAGATTCTTTAGGGGGTATTAAAAACTTCAGCAGAATGGAGAATGATCGCCAAGTTCCATAGATTCTAAGAAAGGAAACTGACGGCCAGACTATTTCAACTTGGCGATACTCGTACTCTATCAAAATTGATGAAACTGGAAGACAAGCTGAAGCCTTTGCTATCAGAAGCAATTCCACTTAGCTTATCGATGAGTTCGCATGGTCTCCAAATAAGAGCAATATACCCGGTACGCTACTGACTCCTATGTTAGGACAACATAATCGCTATCGCCTGATTTTGAATTATAAGTGAGGAGTCACCCCAACAAAAAATAACCAAGTATCTGGAGTGACCAAGAGCCATTGGCCTGGACATTTTGCGAGCTTTCGATCGAGTGTAGCAAAGACTCATTTGCAGTTGGATGGAAAATTGACACCTTTTCTGTAAACACTGGAGTGCCTCAGGGGTCTGTACTTCACCAACTCTATTTTCACTCCACATCATTCACCTGCTATAGTCAATAAATTACAAGATTTTTAATTTTTCCGATGATAGCAAGCGAATATCGTCTTGTTCGAATAACATGGCCGTAAATTCAAATACAAATGCAAATACCACGTCGTTAGAGGCGCAACCGAATTCATTCATTGAACGAAGGTCAAAGACATAATTCACTTCGACGCATCTCTTTCTTTTATCCAAAGGGCAAGTTAGATCGGGGCTTGAATAAAGTCTTCATGTTTAGAGTTCGGCCCCAAATCATTCTCTTCATCTGCGTAACACAGCACAAAAATACTAATAGTTCACTTAATAGAAGATCCCGAACTAACATCCAATCTCCAGTCTATGGTTCATCGAAGACTGGTAGCAGACTTGTTCGGAAACCGCAATGGATTAATCGCTGGAAACGCAAAATGCAATCCCTTTACGTCCACCTGACAATTGCGCGAACATCTACGAACATTAACAGACTCTTGTTGTTATATGTGCAGAAATATTTTAATTCGGAATACACTCCCAGGAGACATATGTATTCAACTATTTATGAGTAAAATTAACAGTCATCTATGCATATTCTAGATGCATCTCAGGGCACTGTCCCAGCGATATAAACCGTGTCGCAATATTCACGCAATATTTGAATTTTGCGCCATTTGTGCGGTAAAGTGATGCCAACATAAAAACGGCAACTTGACAGCTGACAATTCAAGGTTATTAAAAATGGAGTGCTACCCGAAAGAACAATGCGTTTTCATTGTTTAGCAATATTTTAAAAATAATGAAGATTTGGTAGCTACAGTTCGCAATTTTCGTACAAAATATGGTTGGAACAGTGATTTAACTTCATCAACTGTGAAGAGATTAATTCAAAAATTCAGGGAAACTGGATCAATTAGTGATCTTAGACACTCTGGCCGTTCAACACAAAACATCGAAGCTGTTCGTGAGAATGTTGCTGAGAATTCAGGAACATCAATTCGGCACCGTGGTCAAAAATTGGACATTTTGAGAAGCTCTCTACAGCGTATTCTCACGAAAGATTTACATCTTCATTCATACAAAGTGCAATTGACTCAAGAACTGAAGAATACTGACCACGCACAGCGAAAAGAGTTCGTGGAATGGATTATGGAACAAACAACAAGTGGATGCTGATTTTTCAAACAAAATCATCTTCAGCGATGAGGCTTATTTTCATCTTGATGGCTTTTTTAATCGTCAAAATTATCGAATTTGGATTTCAGAAAATCCACGTGTGATTGTTAAGCAACAAATGCATCCACAACCTGTCCCTGTTTGGTGTGGATTTTGGGCTGGAGGTATCATCGGACCATTCTTCTTTGAAAATGCAGCTCGTCAGACTAGCTATCGTGACATGATAATCCAGTTTTTTGTGTGGACGACATGTGGTTTAAACAAGACTGTGCCACATGCCATACAGCTCGAGAAACAATTCAATTACTGTATGAGTCATTTACTGGTCGTGTAATTTCCCGTTTTTGTGATCAGAATTGGCCGTCCAGATCATACGATTTAACGCCGTTGGACTTTTTCTTTGGGGTTTTTTGAAGTCAACAAGCCCACGACCACCCATGCCTTGAAGGAGAAAGTGAGCGCTGTATCAACGAAATTCAGCCACATTTATGCATAACGGTCATGGAATTACTTCTTGTGTGAATTTTGGTACACCCTTTAGTTTCACATTTCCTGAGAGAAATTATAAAAAAAATGTACTATGTTTACGTTTTACCTTTTAGAGCCTTAACGGCTGGACCAACTTTGATAAATGAGATATTAGGAGGTTCGTCTTAATTGTACAAATTACATTGGGTATACTTACAAAAAAAAGGTTAATGTACAATGTATTTCTCTCACGGCTTTCCAGATATTTGAAACCAAATAGATTTCAAAGCTTTAACTTTAAAATTAGGTTCTATTTGTTCTATACTTATAGAGAGCTTCAAGAAGCTCCTTTTAAATATCCTTCATCATTTCATTTAATTTTCTTTACAAATTTTAAAAATCCAGTAGCAAAGGGAAAGAAAAGGGTATAGGAATAAATTAAGAATTCAATAGAACAGGAATAACACTGGAATCTCTGGAAGTTATACCTCTGTAAATATTGAGGAAGGCAAGTATTAAAGTACATGAAAGAAGCCTCACTTGCATCACGATCAAACAGACGGGCTTAAGGTACCCAGCTGTAGATCACGCAAACGCGATAAACATCCAACATTGCGGCGGTGTTCAAGTGAATATATTAGGCTGCAAATAAACTGATCACCGATCAATCTACATGCTGGGGCGGCAAAAAATCGAACGGCGAAAATCCGAATTGGCAACACGTTCATACTATACGGTTCAGTTTGTGGTTGAGTGGTGTGCTGTTTGGTCATAATAAATAGTAAATAAATTAAACTACAGCTCGAGGACAACTGATCGTACGATTTAAAACTGTCTAATGTGAAGCGTGCATTTGGTCACGTACACAACTGAGTTATAGGTCGCCGTCCGGGCGCCCTGGGTTGCAGTGGCAGCGGACGGCTGCTAAACGTCAAAATGCCGTCACCGTGTAATGTGAAAAGGGCCATGCTTCTCTTCACGCCACTAAAGAATGTTGCTGGTCGATTTGTTGCCGTCCGGTCAAAACCGTATAGAATAAAAAGAGCCGTTATACGCAGTTATTCTTCATCGAACGACTGCTTTCAAGTTGGTAAAAATTTTACTTTTTTTAGAGGCATATTCTCTACAAATTTGTTCAATGCGCTTTTCCTGAAAATGATGGGCGAACAAAATTGCACTTGTCTTTTTTCAACTACCGGTACCAGCGTACTCCAGTATTATACAAGTACCAGTCTAGGTAATGGTAGTAGTACTGGTACTTGGACTTGAAATCTTGCAGCTCTGCCTTCTATGTACATATGTATATACAAAGCCCTTGCAAATATTGTCCATGCATCTACAGTGGTAAATCATGCTCTTCTGGGACTAACAATAGAAATTAAGAAAAATAGCATCTTTCACCGAAAACAGTTCCTTTGATAGAATCCTTTCTTTCTGGTTGTCCCTATAACCAACCATGAAGCACTAAAATAAGGACACTTCCAAGCACTTAAATTGTGACAAGGATTTAAGCCACAATCAACATAAATGTTCCTATTAAGGAATTCTACAGTTTTAGAAATGTTTTATTCTACCACAAGTAAGGCGAACCACTAAATCCTTTTTTAGCAAGTCTAACTAGGTCTGAGTTCTCTTAAGTGATACTGCAGGGCTGGTTAACAAAAACTGTATGGCAACTACTCTCCTGTAATCCAGCATTAATTGTTAGTTTTTCATTCTTGTTGGTGCGTTCATTGCACCATAAATTGTTTTATCCCTTCAGCGTGTGCACACTGCACACACTTATCCATTTGAGTTTTGATGAAGGTCCTTTGAAGCGACCGCTTACAGCACGCGAAAAAAAAGAAACAAAAATAAATTCGTAGCATGAAAATTTAATTCACAGAACGATATTATGACGGGTAAAACAAAGCCCCTACTCCTTCAGCATCATACAACCGCTGCACCGCGAACTAAAACAAAAATCAATAAAAACTGAGTTTGTTTCCGAGAGCGAAAATAAACTCTCTCTGGGGAGTCCTTGTTGGTTATTAAAAAAAAAAAGGAAAAGAAGGATTCTACATTCTACTTCCTGGCTTGGCAAAGTTTATTCCCACGCACACTGTAGAAGAAAAAAATACTAAACACACGAACGGGAACAAAGCCATTAAACTATGCTATAATATTAAATTTAAAGGCACGCTCACATCCTTGAGTGAGAGTTTGCATTTTTGTTTGACAATGACGAAGGAGGAAAAACGGAAGGATTATGAGCTACTGCCTCGTGTGTGTTATACAATAGAACTGCTGCACAGGAATATGTTAGTACTACTTCTGGAACACAGAAACCAAATTCGAATAGATTTTGTAAAAAAAAAAAGTGAATCACATGTGTGCGAGAGTGTGAGTGAGTTTTATGACGGAACAGCCAATATTTGTGTTTCAGATTTTCTATGGAGGTAAGGTATTTCGAGCTGGAATGGGTGAATTGATGGTTTTGTTAAAACTTTGTTTTCAGGGAAATTGCAATGATTGTTAGCGTTTGCGAAGCATTTTAAGATAATTTAAAAAATCTTTACAATATTACATCATGGTTTTTAGAAATAATTGGGGTAGATTAACTCAAAATTATAAAGAGTGGGCCATATATTGGTTTCTTTTTAAAATTACTATACAAAAAAATTCATTTAATATTTTTCAAAGTTTTCTGCTTTATTAAAGAGAGTACACTTTCTGATTATGTATGAAAAATAATTTCATTTAAACGGCCAATCCTTTCACCCAATTTTGCTATATATTTTCGATATTTCGGGGCTCTATTTCACAAATATTGTACTTAATTACCTGATTCGTTTTTGAATTATCAGCATAACATAGATCTTTAAAGGCACCCAACAAAAAAAAAAAAAGTCTAACGATGTCAAATCTCAGATCCGCGGAGGCCAAGCAACATCACCAAAAGGACAGATTACACGATTATTGAATTTAGTTCGCAAAACATTGATTCTTGGACGGCTTGTTTGGCACGTTCTTCTGGAACCAGAGATCATCCAAGTGCAGTTCCTCTGTTACTGGTCAAAAAAAAAAACGCTCTTCGTAACGTTATTGCCACCTTCACTTTCGAAGAAAAATGGGGCAATAATGCCGCCATTCCACAAACCAGGATGAGGATATATTCGAATGCATTCGGGGATAACTTGTGTTATCAATTAGCATGTCAATCTCACGAACTGTCTTCACAAACTTGCGTACACAACAGGCACCGTTGGTGCATTATTTCATTCCGAATTTCTTTCAAAATTAGCACTGTTTCGGCAACACAGCAGCCACTTTGGAAATAAGATTTCAATATTTTCCAACGTTCTTCAAGGGTAAATCGATTCATTTCGTACCGCGGCTGTCAGTGTCAAAATAACATGTAATTTAAAAAGAAACCAGTAGATGGCCCACGCGTTATGTATATAATTCTAAAATATAAAATTAAGTGTGGTCTATTTCACGCATTACAACGAAGTAACTCAAGAATGACCTAAACAATTTCTATACCATTTGGTTTGTTCATTGGAGAACTTTTTAGAAAAGGTTAATGGAACCCTAAACATCAGGTTCTAAGGGTTTTTTTTTGGAGTTTTTTTTCAATATGGCAACACTCAGACATCTGATAGTTAATCTGACAGCTGACACCATCTTTTTATTCAGTATTGTTTGGCAAATCATCATGCAAAGACTTACGCCCGAGTAGCGTTTACAAATTGTGGAATTTATTTCAAAAATTATTGTTATAATTGACCAACTGAATCGGCTGTTCGCAAAACAATTGAAAAATTTTGCACTACATTTACTCTTTTGAACTCCAAGCCACCGACACGAATGCACAGAGACTGCACATATGAAAATATCGAAACCATTAAGGCCAGTGTTGAGAAAGATTCTAATTCATCGATTCGTCATCGTGCGCTTGAACAGTTGAAAGTCGATCCACTTGTTTACCGTGAAATTTTGTTCAGTGCTGAGGATTACTTCTGTCTCAGTGGCTTTGTTAATAAGCAAAATTGTCGGAGTTGGAGCGAGGAAAATGCAAAGGTGATCTATCAACTAACGATGCACCTCGAAAATTGCACTGTTTAGTGCGGTTTATGGGCTGGCGGCTTCATCAGGCCCTACTTCTTCAAAAATGATGAAAATTGAAATGACACCGTTAATGGTGCCCGGTACGGAGCATTTACCAAAAGAGACGAAAATTCATGAACATCACTACCTGACTGATGATTTAATATCATATATACAAGCTCCTATCACCTAAACTATTAATTAGTTTAGGCCTTATTCAAATCCATTCAGTCATTTGGCGAAAAATTCCAAAAAAGAGCCACAAATTCAAATAGGTTAATATAGGAACCTTCGGTAACTCCTGCCTCTCCCTGACCAAAGTATTTAATTCTTTATTCAAATACTTCCTCTCAGGTGGCCTAAGCTAAGGTCTCTAATATAAGCACTTACAGTAGAGCACAAGTCTACGATATCTAGATTGAGAATGCCGAACGTTATTAGTTGACCAACAACAAAGGCAAACAGAAACTTGTCGTGGTTTAAATAAACTCGGCCGGTAGTAGCCAAAATAACGAAAGAAAACTGTTTGTTTAATATTAGTGTAGAAGAACACTTTGAAAATATAGTATATACCTATGCATGTGGCAGTGAACATTATAAACGGTTATTCATTTCAAATATGGGATTTCAATCCCTTCCATATGGCATCTGTCAAATCCTTCTATCATCCTTAGTGACAGGTACTGCCATTTATCGTTTAACCACCGCTCAATGCATTAAAATCGTTGCATCTTTCTAAAAAAAAAAAAAAAAAACTCTGAAATATCTTTGCACAAGTAGACGCCTATTTATCGAACAAAATCATTTTCAGCAATGAGGCCCATTTTTCGCTCGACGGCTACGTAAACAAACAAAATTATAGAATTTGGGGTTCTGAGAATCCAAATGTGATTATTGAGAGGCCATTGCATCCACCACGGGTGACAGTTTGGTGCTAGCTGTAGACTGGCATCATTATCGGGTGAAGGTTACAGTGAATGCACTGCGCTGTGGTCAAATTATATTTTGGCCGGAGATTGAAGACATTGATGTGAGCGACATGTGATTCCAACAGGTCGGGACTACATGCCACACAACATAGGCAATTTTGGCTCTACTGCACAAAAACTTTCACGGCCATTTAATTTCGAGATTTGGCGACATCAGTTGCCCATCAAAATTTGTGTGATCTGACTGTTTAGACCGTGTCCAAAACTCAAAACTGATCCCAATGACGGGACCATTCGTAGTTAGCTCTGATTCTTATTTTAAACAAAAAAAAACCCATTGAGATGTTGTTAATACTCGTCACCTTGCTTGTAAATCGAACTGTAAAGATGAGCACCACTGTTAAATAAAAACAAAAAACAATAAAATCTCAAGACACGCCCCCGAAGAACTAGTTTCTAGCGATAATATCAAAGTGGCAGTTAGAAACCTTACATAACTATATCTTAACGAAAACAGATCAAAAGAGAATCAAATATTTTATTGACTTAGTTTAACCTCATCTTGAGCAACTCTAATCCATTAAAATAATCAAGATTCAGTTCATAAACATCAATAATCTCAACTCAATTTCACCGGCGATTTATATTTGTAGGTCCAACCACAAACTGTGCGAAAATATGTAACCCAATCCGTTGATGTTTATAATCTTCTTAACCGTCGTTGACACATCCAATCTAAAGTCATGTTTATGAAAAAACCAACACCTTACCTGCTGTGGGCATCTGCACACCATTGTTACGACACAATTTCCGGAAGAACATCATCGACCCGCCTTCACACTCACAAAAAAGTTATAAAAATAAAAACCACAAACAACTTCTCACTCAAACACAGCAGATGTATTTTTTCGCACACAAAACTTTATTTTTATTTCTTTAAATTAATTATCACCTTGCCAAGAGGATTTGGCCTCTTTTTTGGGGCTTAACTCGGAGGTGACTGTCACTGCATAGTAAACAAACTTCCAAGGCACAACTCACTCACACTGATTTGGCACGTGTTATAAACAAGTATCGAAATAAAAATTCAATCAAACCGATCGGATTGAGGAAAGACGACACTTAGCACTACGCTGTTGTGCTGTGCTGCTTCTGCTTAGTTCGTGCCGTACTTGACTTGACTCCACGAATAATTATCGAGTAATAAGACTTCAGCATGCCGCCAACGCCGCCACCGTGATACCACCGACTAACTCCATTCATAGGGTTCATATGTGTGAACCTTAACTGAGTCGGAAACTTGGTAGTTAGTACGTATACTCGTAGTAGTTTATTTTTGCTTTTCTTTTCTGTGTAGCTTCTTCGTCGTCTATGTTGTTTTCAAATGCAGATACTTAGATATTCCAAGATAGACAACAAATTTCCTTTATGGAGGGAAGTCACTCATTAAGGTGTCCACCGTACAACAAGCACCATCACATCATCATCACGCTGCCGCCACCGCACTACCAGCAGCAGCAGAGGGCAGGCACAATTTCTTATGCATATTAAACAATAAAATCGACACGAAGTCAGCAAAGCGTGCTATACTGATCTGAACGCGCTTTGAAAAAAAAAAAAGTAACTCCAACTATCCCGGATTGTCTGCGGATGGTCTTAGGCATTCAATGGACTCGTTCACCCAGTCATGAGGGAGACTAACAACTCTTTGGCTACTTTGAAAAATTCATGAAAAAAAAAAGTTGAGTTAGCCAACCGCGAAACTTCCTCACTAAGTTGCGTTGCTATAGTTACAGTGGCGATTGCAAGAGATGTTTGCTGACGATATTATTTAGATATCGTAAGGGGATTTTAAATACTGTATTTCGAAAATAGAAAACCCGACGAAATTGTAAAAAACACCAATGCAGACGGTTATATTCAAAACAGTGTGTTCTACTCTACATCCCGCAAAAATACATAGTATACTACCTTGATCAAAAAGTTTCAGGAATGACTACCGTGTGGCGTTTTCAGTCATCTGATTTTTTTTTTTAAGGTTGACACATCTGTCATTAACATTCCCTCCAAATTTTAGCGTGGTAGTTTGACATTTGTAAAAGCTACGCTGTCGAGAATACATCTGCCTCCGTGTGTGTTTTTGATTTTTTACGATTTTAAAAAATGGGGTCAACCTTGCAACAAGTTTACATTAAATTTTGTGTTAAAAATGGATCCGACGGATAAATCTGATTTAACAGTCATCAAACGCATAATTACTGGAGACCAGACGTGGGTTTATGTGTACGAAACCCAATCCAGGCATCAGGTGAGCGAATGGCGTACACCGAATGAGCCAAGACCGAAAAAACCATGTCGTTTTCAGTCGACAAAGAAAGCGATGTTCACAGTTTCCATGGAATACAACAGTGTTGTGCATAATGAATTCTTGCCACAAGATCAGACAGTCTAAAAGGTTTATTTTTTGGGCGTTACGAGACGTTTGCGTGAAGCAATTTGCCAAAAATAAGACCGGATTTGTGGGCAAATAACTCGATAACGCACCGTCGCACAATGCAATCCTCATTCGTGAGTTTTTGACCAAGAACAGTACGAATACCATCCAACAGCCACCGAATTATGTCTGATTTGGCTCCCTGCGATTTCATCCTGTTCGATCGACTCAAGAAACCACTCCGGGGAACGCATTTTAGCAACCGAGAGGAGATAATAGAAAAATCGAAGACGGCTCTGATGGCTGTACCAAAATCCGATTATAAAAAATGTTTCGAGGATTAAATCAAGCGCTGGCATAAGAGCGTTTCAGTCAATGGAGAGTACTTTGAAGAGAATAATATCGCTTATCAAGAATAAACTTGTATGTAAATTCATGAAACTTTTTGATCAAAGTAGTAGTCCTGGGTACTTGTGGGAATTGTGATCGTTGAGAGGCGTCGTGATCGGGCAGCACTTTTTTGAAAACGATGAAGGTACCACTGTTACGTTGAATTCTCTGCGCTGATAATGAAGACATTGATGTGAGCGGCATGTGGTTCCAACAGGAACAACACAGGCAAATTTAGCTCTATTGCACGACAATTTCCTCGGCCGTTTAATTTCGATATTTGGCAACATAAATTGGCCACCAAGATCGTGTGATATGACCCCGTTGGATTTATTTTCGTGGAGCTATGTTATGTCTATATGTCTATGCAGATAATTCCCAAACTTTGGAGTACCTAAAAACCAATATCCGTGAAGTTATGGCCTCAATACAGCCAAAAATGAGTCGAAAAGTCATCAAAATAATTCACTTCCAGTCTTAGCTCGTTTTTAACTTGTTCTTCAATTACAGTGACCGGAGAACTTTGTGCGCAAAATTGAAATAATCGTTTGCAAACAATTCATGAAGAAGAGATTGAATTCACCATTACTTTTTGAGGAACAAGCTGAAGTTTTGAGGGATAACCCATTTATATTTATCGACCAGTAGCTTTGGAGCAGGTCCCATCATCGTTCCCTATGATATGCATCACAGAGCTGGATTTAACAAAAACTCTTAAACTACGATGACCCCTAATCGGAAGCTTCATACCTGTTCCCCTTATTTGTTATAATTATCTTGATAATTCCTTAAATTAGCTATTTTTACATCAGCGATTTACATATGTAAGGTATTACAATTAGCCCAACTATCCCCTCTCTATCAGATAAGTATTCATTTTTACTTTGTACATACTCGTATGAGGATAAATGTATTGTATGAGAAAATTTATAGCAACAAGTGAATAAAAACCGTAGAACAAACCTCGTAATTTCGCGGGAATGAAGCGAGTCTTCGCGGAAAACAATGGAAAGGTATCTCCGGCGAGATAACATTATTCGTTTGTCAGTTGAGTAAGCGGAGCGTAACCGGAATATATTAGTCTGGCTCTGGCATGTCCGATACGGTGCGCTACCGTCTTAAGTGTTATTTTTTTTTTTTTTTGAATTTCAAATATACCCACATTAATTTACTGTTTGCTGCTTCTTTCTTTTGCAATTGCTGCAAATAGGTATAAACCTATTTATTGCGATATGTGAATTCGCTTGTTTAATGCAAAGATTGGCACTGGAGCAATATAAATTAGATGAACTCTACGATACAGTGTGGTTAGCAAAACGGCCTATAGTAGTAAAAGACTTTTGCTACCAAGTAAAATTCGAATAGGCTGTCTTTTTAGAGGCGCATAAACGTGATTTTAGGAAGAATATGCTACAATACAATTTAAATCGCACTAAAATCCGTTCAATGGTTTACGCGATTAGCACGTTGAATCAGACAGACAGACCCAGCAGAAGCAACACTTCTCACTAGGCCCGATCCAAATCAAACAATAGTGGCTAATTGAAAGTTACCTGTTGACAGGTTTCACAGAAGCAGAAGAAGTGCGCCTATCGGTCAACAGAATTCAATGTCAGAAAAATCCAAAACTCGATGAAATTCAGAATGTGGCATTTAAGATGGCAGCACGTCTACCGACTGGCAGGCTTATGTATCATTATAAAAAAAAATCTATTATTTCTTCTCAAAAGGAATTATCTTCCCAAGGATACCTCAGCCTATCCGAGGATACATCAGCCTATCCTTGGGACGAAGGCGATTGTCGGGTATCATACGATGCCTCACGCCGTTGGACGGTGCCGCGTGAAATCCCCGACCCAAAAAATTCGTCGATCCGTTGCTGCGTCAATTTTAACTGACAGCTAGATAGAATACACGCATTCTTATGGAAGATGGCCCATAACCAACGGATATAAGAACTTCGACGTATAAAGTTGGTTTTCTTACTACTTTTTTAGTCCGTTGATCCGTTGTCAGTTCACACATTCACGCATTGAAGTTCAAGCATTCAAAAATTGAGAGTAAGCACGTTGATTGGTGGAATCATTGAGAGAATATAGAGAAACTGTCATCCCCGTTGACAATCGGACAGCTTGAAGAGAAAACACTTTCAGCAATAACAAAATGTCATCGGCTGTAATCTGTCAACGAAGGTATGCGACGGATTTTATGGGACTATTCTTTCCGGCAATACGTAAACGTCAACCTCAACCTTCAACGGAACGACGTCAACGGATTCTATGGGTCGGGGCTTTGATGTTAGACAATTCCGCACGATTTCGGAAGATGTCGGGAGATGCCACATGAAACCGAACAATGCCGCACGATACTGACGCACAATTCTATACGATGCCGTATGACGTCGAACGATGTTGAACTACAAGGTGGGGCGAAAGTAATGTCATAATGTGAATTGGCTGCCATTTTGTTAAAAATAAAAAATAGAGTCCAACTCTATTTCCACGAAAAGTTTATTTGAAGGTGTAAAATTGATGACATTGAAAAAATGATATCGGTCAAATGACCACCTCTTGAGGAGATGCACATTTGTGTTCGTTTTACGGCATTTTGAATAGTTGCTCGCGAGATTTCAAAAAGCCCCAAATAAAGAAGTTTGGCGACGTCAGATCCAGCGATCTGGCCAGCCAATTCAAATCACCACACCGGGAGATCATACGGACCAGAAATTGATGATTGAAAATCTCCATCGTTACCCGAGCTGTATGAGCGGTTGCTCCATCCTGCTGGAACCAACAATGCTTGAGACCCAATTCAGCAACTTGCGGTGAACGGTTTGCACTTTATAAGGGAACATCTTCAGGTCTTTCACCAAAATTCACACAATGACATTTGACGCCATTTGCAAAAATTATGGCACATTCACATTATGGCATTACTTTTGCCCCATCTTATATACCGCACGACGTCGGACGATGTCTGGATACCGAAAATGACTCATGATTGCGGGCGATGACGCACAATGTCGCACGATACCGAAAAATCAAGGATGATCCTGGACCATACCGTACGACGTCAGGCGAAGCCTTACTATACCGGACAATGTCACACTTTTCCAGGAGATGCCGCATAACGTTGGACGATTTACTGAAGCACATGTTTGAATTTTTTTTTATTTTTGCTTAATTTTTTTTTTTTTTTTTTTTTTATTATTATATTTTTGTTAATCTATGTTTATGGTGACCCCAGTATCCATCTTGTGGAGATTTTGCAGCAAAGGTGCTTCTCTTTGCCCCTCTTGAATAGATTCACGACATCTAGTGTTGTCTTCCAAAACCAAACAAGGGAGTACAAATAAAACTTCTGAGAAAATTGAATGAATGAAACCTTCAATACCCAAGGATCAATGTATAAAGCGCAGTTCAAGTGTGTAACTTAAAAAACAAGTTTAATTAAATTTAATAAGCCTTTTTCTTTGAATAACCAAAATAGCCCACACTCTTCAGCTCATTGGCTAGATCCGGAAATGGCATTAATGCCCTAAAGATAGCCGCTTCCAATTCTTCATATTGAAAGTGTGGTGGAAATGGCATGTCCTCCAAAGCACACACAAATACCACACCCCTTTCATTTCCTACCGCCAAAGATCGCCCACAATTCGAGAACCTACAGAAGATGTCTATTGAAACCATTAGAAAATATTATAAACTGTCCTCCTTACTTCATCAGTGTAAAATGTGGCTTCTCAAGTTTTGTCGATGACATTGGCTTCAATGTACTCCTGCTGATGTCCCAGATGTCAATAGACTTTCTATTGATGGCTACAATAATTGTGGAATGTGTCTTGCTCCAATAGGCACAGTTAACGGGGCAAAGTTTGTTCGTCAGTGTGACCAGGGGCTTGAATATGCCTTCAATCCATATACGAATGCACCTGTAGTTGGAACCAAAATTAGAATATACAAGTGCGAACAGAATAATTATTTATACCAATCATCTCCACAAGTAAGGAACAGCTTAGGTGACCACGGTGAGAACTCCATTGAATAAGCAGCTCCCTCGTGCGTCTGCCACAAGTTCAAATGTTGTTGCGGATAATTCGTTGAACATTTATAGATTACACCCTCGTTTGAGATCACATAGAAAATGTCAGACTTGGTTGGGTCCAGAGTAATACCTAGGCACTGTGGATGTCGCACAGCTTCCAATGTACTCAAAGGACGCTGCACCGGTAGGCCTTCTGGAGATCCTTCAACTCGATCCAGAACAGCGTGTGTATAACCCAGTAGATACGGGGAATTTATAGCGCGATACTTCATTACGCTGGCATCCTGTGACACAGTAAGGAATGGTTCAATGTCAGAAGTCTCCCCCGGATCGAGACCAATCCACTTGATATCCAATACCGGTTCGTACCCCGGAGAGGTTTCCCTCTGCGAAATAGCCACCGTACAGTCGCTTTCGGTGGTGATATCTCGAATCTCCACACTGCCATCGAACAAACCGACAGCCAGTAATTGAGGTCGATAAGGAGAGAACTCGACCGCTACCACTGGAGTGTTATATTTCAATTGCTTCTCCGGATTCACCGGATTCTTGATACTCCAGATGCACACAAGGCCACTCTTGGGTGAAAAATTTTGCGGGCACGTGAATATCCCATAGCCCACAGCTAAGATGTCTCCATTCGAGGGGCACCAACTCATACAACTGGCCGGACGGCGTTCTTTGAATGTTTGCTCAATCTGCAAAGTCCAAAGTACCTGAACGCGATACAAGTACTCCACTTCCATAGACAACGGGTCCGGCATAAACATATTTCGGAAACGTCGTTGCTGCTGCCTGAACACGTTTCCAGCAAGTATACGTTGGGTCACCATTTGGGACAATTCGAATTGTGGTGACCGTCCTATCTCCTCACACGGATCAATCTCATCCAGTGTGTATGTCGTTACGTTCAGGGTCTGTTCGTCTTCCAGCTTAATGCTGGACGTGACTCGTTGTAGTTGCTGGTACGTGTCGAACATATCAAAGTTGGACACATACGAGCCGACATCGAATGTCTTGATTTTATCGGTGTTTGCATCGCGTGACTTATAGAGGACACTTGTCGTTTGTGCTTCAGAATCAGCCTTCCGGCGGAGACGACCCCTTCCTTTGGTCACATACTCATAGGCTTTGTTTTCTTTTTCAACACGTTGGGCATCTTCGCTTCCGAATGGCACTGTGGTGCTACTCTGTTCGAAGAGTATAATATCTTGCGTTTGACGCAAACAAACCTTGATGAACGGTGAGATCTTGTCTTCCGCTTCACGAAGACATCCGGTTGTATCCGTCTGTTGAGAGGATTGTGTGGATTGTTCATACAATATCAGGAGACCTTGAGAGATCTGCAAATTATAGGGAGTTTATTTGAGAGTTATGTTTTCATTATTTTCTACTATCTTACTCCATAAACAACATCGTTCATGGTAACCCTAATGGCCCCACCTAAGCTGGTCCTTTTTAAAGCCACTTCTGTAGTTATCGGCTTTGGCGGTAAATTTTTGAGAAATTCGTCAACAGTTTCCTGCAGTTTGATAAAGTCTTCAATGTTACTCGCATCTTCAACTGTCTTAGGTGTAACATCCTCATTTTGATCGATTACCTGCGCAAATTTATCGATTAAACAAACTTTTCTTAGTTACAAAGATTTGTTGATATACCCGAAACTCATTTCTTTGATTTAGCGCCCTAGCGACAATGTTACCGAATGTAGGAGCCGATATGTCGGTTACATTGCTTGAGCGGTCGTCATGAGACTTGGAAGTCCTGACATTCAGTTTTGATTCTTTGCCGCCTAATCCCTTTCGCATAGAAGTTGATGACGGTGCTGACTTTTTCATTTTTATCTTTTCGCTCTTATTCGAAGTTGAAATCCTTTTGATTGATTATTAAAACTGAAGTGAAACTAGGGGAACTAGGATGAGTCTTTAGATTTCATAAACCAGTTATTTTCCAGGAATTCAAATATGTCCAATTAGCGCCTTTTATAACATCTATTTCTGTGGAAAGCCTCATACTCTCATTAGGTACTTTCTTAAGATGGTAGCCAGCTACCTCCAGTTTCGTACATAAAGTTGATTGAGTTCCTTTTTCAACTGCGCACGCCACCTTAGATGTGTTCGTTCTACATGATAACTGCTTTGTTGTAACCCTTTTCTGACATCAAAGGTTTCTGTGATGTTGTTATCGAGCTTGATGGGCAAGAGTTCATTCTCTATCGTCACTCTGCAAAAACGGACGAGTTTGGCAGGGCTGACTAAACTAGACTTTTGGCAAACAATAAGTTTTAGTTCTTATTTTAGCTAACTTAGCTGTCTGCAACGAAATTTCCTTTTAACATCTGTACATTACGAGTAGGTTCGATATTAAAGTTCCGCGCTCATATACGCAATGCTCACATTACTTCTGCGTATGAGTATAGCTGCAAGATCAGAAATAGGTCTGTCAACCATGGCGTTCGCTGGTGGGACAGCGTGCTGAACGCTCTGAAAATTAAAGTCCGAAATCTTGTTTAACTTTAACAAAAGATCCGATATGAATATCGTTCGCCGATTACAACCTACAACATCGCCATTAGAATGTAGAAAATAAAATCCTGGAGAGCTTTTTGTAAGGACTTTTGAAGCCCTACCTTCTGCGAGGGTACACAAAGCCATTTTGAAAGATCATAACAACGACATTAGAACCCTAAAAAAGGTCTGCCTAATGAAAAGATTATTGAACATCGTATCCGTAATTCAGTCTTTTTAGAACAATCGCTGACTAACTCGTCTATCCAGCAGGTATCACAGCCCTACACCGTGCAGTAAAAAAATAAAATAAAATTACCGACAAAAGAAATACGAGTAGCACTCTTGTTCTTTCTAGACATACATACATAGATGGGATTGAGAGAGCTTCCTATGCTAAAGGAATAGATCAACCAACTATTGATTGGACAAGCTCTATATACTGAAAATTCTTCTGGAAAGCCGCCTTTTCTAGAGACTTAAAATTCCATCTAATGAGCAATTTCAAACTAGGAGACCTTAATGGGCACCTGGGGATATCAAACTTTGATCCCCTGCTAATGCAGCGACTGATATCACTGACTCCATGGATAGAGCTACCAACTTCAATCATTCTTTCCAAATGTCTATCACATTACACATTGCATGGGAAAACGGAGCTTATAACTAAGGAAACTTACAATCTACATGGTATACAGATGGATCAATAGAATATGGACTTCCCTCTCGGAAGGTCAACTTCTATATTTCATGTGAGGGTATATCCAGTAGAGCTCTGTGCCAGGGAGTGTAATACTAAACTGGCTCAATGCTCTGAAGCAGGTTGCTGCCTTCAACGAAGTCTCACTTTCGTGAAACCTTCCCTGTCATTATACCATCGATGACAATGAGATCATAGATGAATGAGTAAGACAAGGTTCACAACTGCCTATCATTGGTCCTGAATCCATCTGTGGTCTACACATTAGTCACTTGAAACTAGAATTTAACTCCTGATAGCTCTAAGAGCAAATGATCATATTTTGCAGATGAGATGGTGAATGTTCCGTACCAAACCATCTTTCTTTGCTTTGAATAAACTCAGCAACTAGGTCGTCACCTCCCTCAATTCTCAACTATCAACGTCAGGATTGAATGATTCTTTGATTATCAAGTCCGTTTAACAGTCTGCTGAAGTGTTCTATCGCGCGAGTCTCATGCTGTAACTTCTTCTTTCGGAGAAGTTAGTGTTCCTTTCTTGTCTTCTCACAGATCTCACGAATAACTTTCATCCTTCTCTGTAGCATCGGTTTGAAGGGATTTTTGTTTTGCTGCATGTGCTGCCCGGCACTCTTCGTCAAACCATAGGTTTGTTCGTCTGGTTTTGATTTGTCGTTGGCAACACTGGACTTAATGTTCTGCACCACTTAGGATGCTGATTTGTTCGGAATATCCGCAAATGTACTCGAAAAGTGCGGACATCCTTCTATTAATTTGGTTTTTGGCACCTATGTTGATTAGTGAATCGCCAAGTCGCTTAGTAGATGTCAAAATACTTCTTATGTATGTGCATACATTATGTACTTCAACATTTGTTTGTGATTGAAATTAGGTCAACGAAATGCTTAGTTATACAATTTCTCGATAAACTCACAAAAACCCGTTACACTCATTACAAATAGCTCGTTAAGTCAAGTTTTCTTATCACCAAGTTTTCCTACCGAGACATTCAATTCAACCGACCCAAATACATTGGGAAATTCATTACATATTCCATACACCTATATTCTTATCGTACTAAACTTCAAAACTTGTTTTACTGGGTTTTCATTTCATTTTCATTTTCATTCTGATTGATCTTGTTGCATGACGTGACGGTATCATTCTAACGATACTTTAACCGGAAATTGAAAACCCTTCGTTTGCGGTTAATACCTCCCAACGACGAGTGATCGCTGAAATCTGACACCTCAAGTTCAAAAAGCAACTTTTCTGCGGTAAAAATTATCTTGAAAGTGAAAAATATTTTCTAAATCAAATCAGTATTTCAATAGATTTTGTGTAGAACGGTGGATTTGTAGTGTTTTTTGTTTCCTTTTTTAACTGTCACAATGGATCTTCGTAATATGGCAATGCCGATGGTCAATCAAGATCGTCGAATAATCGATGTATTTCCACAAGCATATGATAAATATTGTACGCCATACGAACAAATGGATTTCTCCGATGAAATTATAAATGTGATAGAAATGAACCGGTCAGTGAAGTTTCAGCCATGTAAAGTGATTTTTATCGGTGACGTTTCAGTTGGCAAGACAACCATTGTGAATAGGTAAAGAACTATGATTTTGTTGCTTTGACATTTCGAATTTTATTGATCGATCTGAGTCGTATTTAACGGTCTGAATTCAATGTGATTTGTTTTACAGATTTTGCTATGATAAATTTCAAAATTCATATAAAGCAACAATCGGAGTGGATTTTGAAGTCGAAAATTTCCGGATTCTTGGACATTCCTATTGCTTGCAAATGTAAGTCAGAAAAGTGTTTTTTTTTACCAGTATTTACACGTTGACTTAAAGTATGTATACTACTACTTTACGCAATTTTTTTTTTTTAACACTTTCACTCATCCTAGAGGAGAAATGTCAAAAGCAGTTGCCTACTACCGTTGGTATACCCCTCTATACACTTTTGAATGTTTTGTGTCAATTTTAAATTCTGAGCTCAATATATTTAATTTTGTTTAATTCGACAAAATAAATAAATAAACGAGTGACATTCATAAGAAATTGTATTTGCAAGTCTATGTGACAAAGAAATTTCAACAAAATAACAGTGATGCCAAGCATTGTTAAATATTTAAAGGACAATTGTTATTTTCATAGATGTGACCAAAGCATTAAAGACGAGCAGTGATAAAAAGTGCTCGCCACTACATCGCGAAGGGCGGTAATACATATTAATAGCTTTGTTCGGGTACTTATCTGAAAGAAAAATGAGAAATGTCAAATTTCAGAAATCGGAAAGAATTCTCTCAAGTTTGAGAAAAGTACCCGTACACTTTTTGTATTCAAATTTGCTATTATTTTTTATTTTTTAAAGCAAAATTTATTTCATGAATGCGGGTTTTATCATAGTTTTGATTTAATTTTTTTTTTCTTTTTTGCTGTCAAACATTTCCTTTCGCATAGACAACCCATCACTCATTTGACAGTAAGAAAATGACAGAAAAATTAACGAAGATAAAGTTGGATCTCTCTCGATTTTGTTAATTCTCTCAGTACACGAACGTTTTCTGATGTTTTCATATTAGATATATGATAGTAAGTAAATAAACGACCAATATTTTAATACGTATACTCGTATACCAAAGTATGCTGTGTCCAGAACTATCATGGTGAGCGATCTCAAGTCTGCAGGAGGTTTTATTACAATTTTCGAAAGAAACTTAACTATTTAGCGAATCGGCCTGTGGTTAAGAACAATTTGTTTTAATTTTGACTGTGATTCTTGAACGAGAAACATCATGCCTGCATTTGATTTTTCTGACTGAGATTCAAATTGTTTTTTTTAATGTTTTTCTTTCGTTTGCTTGTTGAAAATTTATAGAACAGTTGGCAAAGGACTTTATCATCCTTTCTGAAGTACCCATATTATAGCCAATTCCTGGGTTATCATCTACATTTCCATGCTCATTATAGCTCTCTACTTCTTTACAAAATAAATTGACGTTTTTATCTACTTTGCAGCTACGAAGGAATAATTTGGGACACACTTCTTTGAAATAGGCTGTATATCTGAAGACATGTCTGTCTGGGCCATTTCAATGAAAGAACGCAAGACCAATTTAATGTCTTAAACCAGGACTATGAATAGAACCTATGTGGAAGTGCACTCAGGGCGCTACAGTCTGCAAGTAGATTCATCTGCTGCTGTCAAATCAGGCCGAGGGTTGTTTTGTTCATCCCTTATCGTACCCTCACTTTGCGTACTCTCATACAAATATATTCATGTCCCTCGGTCTTAGGACAAATCTGTCTTCATAAGGCAAACAATTTTCATTGTGCAGTCTCTCAAGGGCCGCTTGGTGAGGAAAGCTTTTGTAGTCGACTTAGTGACCCCTCTTCACGTTAGAACCAGCCAAATGAAAATATGAACTTCTGAAGCCTTTCTACTTGAAGTAGCGCAGTTTCGTCAGCTCATCAAAGAACTATAACCCAAAGTCTTTAATCTATTGGCCAGAAAGTTACAATATCTTCTTCGTTAGTGCAGCTTATGCAATGATCATTGCAGACTACACCGACACACTTCGTTCGGAGTCAATTGAGTATACGTGAGACTTCTCGTATGTCTTTGCAACTCAATCTAAACAGAGAATACAATCTTTTCCTTATCGAAGACTGGCCATGGCGTTCTTTCAGTTGCGCATGATTGCTGATTGTAATTCCTACCGAGAGGCGATCACGAGAGAGATGCATATCCGACCACTTCTCTGCAAATTTATCGAATTTGTCGTTGCCCAGTATATCCATATGCCCGGGCACCCAGCACACACTGCTTTGTTGATATTTTGTTTAAGTGACACTTACATGTTTTTACCAGTCTTGAACCGAATTTCTCTAACTTCAGAGTTTTAATTGCCTTTCTCACGAACTTTTTAATCATATTCATAGTCTGGTATGATCTTAATTTGAAATACGCTACGATCATTAGTTCAGTGCATTATACCGTCGACGTCCATATATAGTCCGCCCGTATAGAAGGCTAGCTTTTCTTCACTAGTGACGAATAAGTCTCTTCGTTCAAGAATTTCAGTTTAGTTTTTATTGATGTTTCCCGTTCTATAGGAAATTTGTTGGCCTTTATTTGTAGAAATATTGACAAATAATTGGAGAAAAATGGCGCAGGGACAAAAGTTACATTTTTTTTCTTTCGGGACTTATGTAAGTGGGACAATACAAAGAAAACACCAATTTCAAAAACAAAATCCCGAAAATGCAACATCCCAAAAAAACAAAATCCCAAAAAAAAACCCGAAAACGAAATCGCGAAAAATTGGGTTGGGTACGATTGACCGCATTTCAAAAGGGTAAATGTTTGTTATGTGACAGGCGCCTGTATCTTAACAGTACTTGGGTGGCATGTTTCGCGGGATAAAAGGATTTCACACTATGGGACATTTCTTCGACTCATACACCGGACGGCCGTCGGTCTCGTAACCGTACGCCAGATTTTTAAATTGTTCCTGCAATAAAATTTTTAATTTCACTTTCGAGATTTTGGCCTTTCGGGATTTTGGATTTTCGGGATTATGTTTTTCGGGATTCTGTCCGATTCGCTGACGACATACTGATTTGTTAGGATTAATGAGGATCTCACGGAAATCCATAGCTGGTAGGAGAGAAATGGTCTTTCCCTAAATCCAGGTAAGATGCAGCAATACTGTTTTCAAATACACTATCCTATATCCTTCTATCATCTTTTTATAAGGTGTGCAACTAAGTTCTCGCTGTTTTTAGATGAAAATGCAACTTTATTGTGAAAAAATGGTTACAAATGAATCATTTAAAGTATTGCCCATCGTTAGCTGCAACTTTTTCCCATCTTTCTGGCAGAGCTCGAATACCGTTACGGTAAAATTGTTCATCTTTTAAGGCTATCCACGAATCAAGCCATCTTTTGATGTCTTCATATGAGCGGAACTGCTGGTCAGCCAGACCATATGCCATCGAACGGAACAAGTAATAATCGGATGGCGCAATATCTGGGGAATATGGCGGGTGGGGTAGGGTTTGGCAACGTTAGGCCGAGCATTGTCATGCTGTAGAATCACTTTTTCGTACCTCTGCTCGTATTGTGGACGTTTTTCGCGCAGTGTTCGGCTCAATCGCATCAATTGAAGTCGATACCGTTCCCCAGTGATGGTTTCGGTAATAAATGACACCGACCTGGTCCCACCAAATACACAGCATAATCTTCGCAGCGTGAATATCCGACGACGTAGAAGCATGACCGGGCAGTCCCCATGACTTTATTTTCTTTGGGTTGCTGTAATGAACCAATTTTTCATCACCCAATCACTTGGAAATGGCTTCACGGGTAACTCCTAATGCTGAAACATCCTCATCGAGCAATGATTTTGGCCTTCCTTCAAGCGGACGGTCGTCAACATCGAAATCACCGTCTTTGAAGCGACGGAACCAATCACGGCACATTGTTTCACTTAGAGCAGCATCTCCTTAAACTTTTTGCAGCTCTCGATGCGCTTCATCCGCCGTTTTCTTCGAATGAAAGAATAAAATCAACACTTCCCGCAAATGACGATTATTTGGCACAAAATCAGACATTTTCACACAACCAAAATTATATGACTCCAAAACAAAATCACTAATGTGTCAAAACAGTTTGTTTACCATATATCTAAGCTCGGTTCATGACGTTTTAGATATGTCACGGGCTTTTAGGAAAAAGGGGAAAAAGAACAGAGGAGAAGCCTGTGCATGTTGGCTTTAAATGTTTGAAGGTGGTAGTGATGGGGAAATATAGAGCTTGGTAGATCATTCCACATTCGTGTCGTTCGGCTTATAAACAAATCCCTATATTTGACAGTACGACCGAAGTTAGGCTTTAGGGTGAACTGATGTGCATTCGAAGCATGTCGCGTATTGCGGGTGAAATTTTGAAGGGGAGGAATGCACATATTATTTAAATCTAACCACATTTGTAATTTCCCTTTCATTGCTCTTCTGGGTATTTCAATTCTGTAAGCTTATCCAAAAATAATATGTTAGGTGGGACATAAGACCCAACATTTTTTGTGCCATGCGCCGAGAAAAACGCACTTAGATGAGTCATTTTTTAAAATGGCGAACTTACCACAAGTGGGATCAATCACAACTTTTAGTATACTGGTATTATTAAATAAACCAATTACAAAACTCTTATGAAAATAGTAATCATTATAGTAAGCGCAATAATTGAAAAATAATAAATTTAAGTTGTAATTGCTTCTTACAGATGGGACACAGCCGGTCAAGAGCGCTTTAAGTGCATCGCACAGGCCTACTATAGAAATGCAAACAGTAAGGCAAATATTTTTGTTAAATTTTATTTTACATTCTACCTAACTATCTTCAAACTAAACAAGTTATAGTTATCGTCTACGATATGACAAGAGAAGATAGTCTGCAAGCCACAACAACTTGGCTAGAGAGTGCCTTAGCTGTCAATAGTATTCAAAAGCCTTTAATTTTCTTAGTTGGATCTAAGTCTGATCTTCTTGTGAGTATTCGAATTTGAGTTACTTAATTACTCGTAAATTCTTGTATTTCTAGACAAAAGAAGAATTCACAGCAATGGAAAAGCTCAGCTATGACATTGCTAGAGGAATGCGAGCCGAATATTGGTCAGTATCAGCGAGAACCGGCTTTAATATTGTTGAACTCTTTCAAAGAATTGCTACAATTTCATTCGAGTCTATGATGAAACAAGCCATAATTGAGACGAACTTCTTCTCCACAAGAAATGAACCCGCAGAAGTTGGTGAGTCAAAATTTCATTAGTATTCCATTACTCGTATTTTCATTCAATTATTTATAATGAATGTTTTTTTTATTTTCAACAGGATTTCTTCGAGGTTTGGTTAATAGTTTCGAGTGCAAAAGAAACAACGATTCAAAGAAGAAGAGTAGGTGCTTATGCTGAAGACCACGAGGACTTTATTTATTCTTTAAGACTCAGTTAAAGTAGATAGTTGGCTTATGATTTAAGTTTGCTTTAAAAATAAAATAAACAATTTATATAATTTTTTAAAGCATTAATGGCGCTCATAAAATGTGTGGTCTATTCTAGCTTGCAGATTGAATTCTATGATTTATTCCATAGAAAATGGTGTTTACCAGTCTCTCTAGGCGGACCCTTAACAATAAGCGTACAAACCTATTAGTCAATGATCGAAGTCATCATAAATACACTACTTTTATATGGTTTATGTCGCCGTTAGTATTTCAAAATTAATGTATTGTAATATGCGGGCTACGGCTCGAGTAGATAAAACGATATTCTGTGAAATTTATTTCTTTATTTTCTAGTCTATAGAACAATTCAAGTTCACACTATACTATTCTTCGCAAATTCTTTTCTTACAAGGTCTCTTTCCTCTCAAATCACTTTATCTCCTTTCAATTACTTAATTCACAAATCCAAACTAATTACTTCTTCTTGTTCACTCTCAACTTTCAATTCATCGCCCATTATCACTTTTCCAATTTCTTCGCCACGGTTCTAAACCAACTGCCTGCTCTCGATCGCCATCTGTCCTTATATAGCAGAAGTTTCTCATAGCCAGAAACTTCCAGCAAATTCTTCGACCACTGGAAAAATACCTAAAAATTCTGATGTAATAATTCCAAGATGACAATCATTTTGTGCAGTTATAATTCTCTTGCGGTTATATTCTCTCTTATCCGTGACGTCGTCTTAGACATCATCCATCTCTTATCGTGTACATAAACTGTGGAGACTAACCGCAAACACGAACCCCGAAAGAAAAGACACTTTGGAATGGGCTGGAGGAGCGTAGTTATTATTATGTTACAGTATAGTATTCCACCCCACGGACTCTCACTTGACAATAGACATTCCTCATTGAAGTGATGGCCAGTTGCCACAACAGAAATTCAATTAATTTTCTTTGAGCCATTTTGACATTGCCGAAATGTTTCACTATAGACACAGCTCACACCGAGGGTAAAAGTGTCTTTAGACATTTCTGGTACGACAAAGGCCGGATAAAATAGATCTTGAAATGATTCGACTGCCGCAGACAACTTCACAGTAAACAGAACTCATCATTATGAGTAAAAAGCAGGTCTTGAAAGTGTTGCTGTCAATGTTCTGAAAACATTGAAGACAATTTTCAAAGTGAAAAATATTGATCGAAGGAGTTGCAAATATCCTTAAGTCAGAGGTAGGCTGCAAGTCAATCATCTGTGCTATTAGCCACACCTTTGTTTCTTCCACAGAAAGAAATCTCTGAGAAAATCAAGGTGAAAAATGACACTACCACACAGATTTTTTCTTATGTGTGTATCGAGAACGATATTTCCTCACATTTTTTACATATGAACGCAAACGCGTGAATACCTTGGTGTTCCTACACTACAGCTGATGCCTAGGACCATGGCGGATACAGGTCTATTGGCAAGGCCGGCAGAAACGATATTCTTATCCCGAATGCATTTCTATAAAATAGTAAAATAAATATGTAAATACGGAAAATTACAAAATCTCGCCTTCCTTCCTCTAGGAGGACAAAAAAACCGATATTGAATCATTCATTAATTGTTTAGTGCTCCATACCAAAACTGAATAAAACGAAACAATAATGGATTTAAGACGGTTACTTGGCCGTTTGGGTCTAATGTGCACCGAGAAAAAAATATATTTTTCCACCTCATCATGCGACATGTCAACTTAAAGCATAAGTTCGAAGGAGCCTGAATATATAAAATATATCACCGCAAAATTATAGTCATCTGATTTTAAAGAATGTTAGTAAACACTAAGTAACAACCCTTTAACTTTAAAGCCAGTACTTAACTTTAAATTGAGTTATAAACTATTTTTAACCTACCTACAACTATCATAGTATTGACCTTAGAACTGACTTACAGAAAATTTTAGTCAAACAAACTCAAACATTTAAAGTTTGGGGACAAAAACATAGTTTAAGCACAGATAATAGTAGGGTAGGTAGTTTATTAACTGTGGTTTAAGGGACAATGTTTTATCAAATTTAAATGAATTTGACAGATCGAACAAAAATCGAACACATTTGTTGATTGCATTCTTCAACTGATGAAGTAAACTTAATGAAATAAGGCAACAATGAAGCAATTCTTTTCTAAATATTCTTTTGTAATATACTCTGGATCCCCACTTAATTTTCAGATTTTATCATTTTAATTTTACGCACGTTATAATTTAAAAAAAAGAAAACCCAAACCGCAATGAATCAGTTCAGCTTTTGTCAAAAAAAAGAAAAATGTCCGGAGAATTACACATGTCTGAGGCATCACCAAATCGGTGCTGCCAAGTTTCCATAAGTTCATATATTCCTAGTTCATTACACTTTATTATTTTTCTGACTGTTGACTGTTATATTCCATGCAATGCTCCTGAAATTGTGTATTAATAATACGACGCTTACGAATAAAATTATCTGTTTACTTACCAACATCAGCTTGATGGACATTTCTCCCAAAAAAAGTAAACTAAAACTTGTAAAGACGAGGAATAGGAAGCCCACAAATTGTCACAGCCTCTTGGATATCGAGATTTTCGATCAGGAACTGGACAGTCATCTTATCAAATCTATACCTCGAATAAAATGCTTCGTCATCAACCTCTTCGAAAGGATTTGCACTATTTTTATATATTTTAGGCTTTCTAAAGATTTCAAAGTCTTCAAAAATATCAAAATCTTCAAAAATATTCACACCTTCCTCCTGAGAAAACATTTTGTGAAATTTCGTGTTAAAAATGACAGATGACAGATGGTTAAAAGCCCACTCTAAAAGTTAAAAGGTGCTTTTGGTGATTTTAAAGTTAGCACGAGCTAATAACTATAAAGTGGGTTTTATGTCGACTATAAATAGGAAAACACTAATCTAAACGTGCTAGAATCTTTTAAAGTGCACTTTATGCGACTATAACTTTGCGCCAATTTTGTTTAGACAAAGTCTCTTGTCGTGCATGTCAGTCTTAAGCCCTGTACACATCTACATACGTACATTTGTCCACAGATACTAAAACAATTGTATAAAAACAGCATAAAGCTTGTTTAAAAACATTTAAACAGATACTCGCGTGTTTTTATTTTTGCACTAAAGAAAACATGGTGCCGTGAAATAAGACCAAATTTTAACGTTTGGCTTTATTTCACTTTGTTAAAGTGAAATAAGGCCAAACGAATTCACTAATCCAAAGTGAAATAAGACCAAATGGTAAAGTCTTTCACGATGAAATCTTTCAGGTAATTAAAAGCGTTTGAAGAACTACACGCCGCGTAGTGGCGCCCTGAGCACCTGCATATGAGACCGAAGGCCATCTGTTGTATGAGTCGAAGAGATGTCCATAGTTTTTTTTTTTAGTGCCACTCAATTACTGTTTGATTCACATCGAATTTTAATTTATTAAGCAAAATTAAATACAATGAAAAGTGAAATAAAGCCAAAATTTGGCCAAATTTTTGCATTTCGCCTTATTTCACTTGGCCTTATTTCACGGCACCGAAAACATCCAACTGTGTACCTGTTGAGGTATATGTATGTATGTTTTTTTTGCAGTGTGATCACTGGAAAGTGACGTCTTTGATAAAAAAAAAATACCAAAATGTGGAATGAAAAATAAATCCACAAAAATGCAGTTATTATGTATATCCGAATTTAATAGATGTTTTTTGGATGTGGACCCGCCTGTATTTTTCGTAGCCTATAAACAAATGTTTCTCAGAACCAGTCAACATCTTGGACTCGATATTTGGGTTCCACATGCATGGAAAATGATTCACTTAACAGACCGAATCAATATTTGTGATATGCATCTCAAATGCAATGAAATTGACCTTTTTTTGAAACGAATCAACACTGGTGATGAAAAATGGATCGTCTACAAAAACATCAATCGAAAACGGTCATGGCCTAAGCGTGATGAACCAGCACAAACCACATCGAAAGCTGAACTGTATCAAAAGAAGGTTATGTTGTCAATTTGGTGGAATTATAAAGGTGTTGTGTATTTTGAGCTGCTTCCAAGGAACCAAACGATCAATTCAGATGTTTACTGTCAACAACTAATGAAACTGGAGGAAGCAATCAAACATGGTGTTCCACCATGACAACGCTAGACCACACACATCTTTGGTAACTCGTGAAAAATTATTGAATCTTGGTTGGGAAGTTTCATAAAAATACGTCCAAACGTTCTTGAATCAGGCCAACCACCCGATTACTTACAACTTCGATCCCATGGTAAATTTTGCTCATTAAACTGTCCTCTAAATATTGTTGCAATATTAATTGAAAAAAAAAATGTGCGCAACCAAAGATGCCCATTGTTATTTAAACTAAATGTAATCAATAATTCTATTGTAAATCAGGCAGCAGAGAAAAACTATAAGGAGATATTCGACTTTGGGGGCTCTCTCAATTATGCCCATAACTACTTGGCTCAATATGTACAGCAACTATTGCTTGGGTTTTGTTTAAAAAAGCATTTGGATGCGTTATCTAATAGCATGCTAATCTAAACTTTTAATCAACGAAACGAAAGTTTTAATTCGGGAATATGAATTGTGTACGGTCGTAGATTTTTACAAACCGTCAACTATCAACCTCTACTTGAATCGTAGGAAGGTTGACGTTGATTTTCGTTCTTGTGGACGAAACTGAGCGACGACGAACTTCTTAAGCGAAAACGACGGCGACGAGAAAAGAAAGACGAGGTTTCGACCACTGATGGTTTTGACAAAAAAGAGGATTAAGCTTTATTTCATATTCGCTTTTATACATTTTAAATTATCGGTTTTATTCCAAGAGAGTGGAATATAAAAATCAAAATTACCGCAAATGATTCTATAAAGTTTGCTCTTATACAATAAATTATGGCGATTGGTCGAAACTAGGCGCCAGATTCAAATTCCTATAAAATAGACAATGAGGGGAAGCTATTCTGTCCCAACATTCCGCCGCCTTTGAAAGTACCATCAAGAGGGTATGGTTGCCAGCTTGCGAATCGGACGTCTTGTCGTTCCCTTTGAGGTCCTCACATCAGCTACTCTGACCCGTCCGTCAGAACCCGGGATAGTGCTTATGATTCGTCCCATTAACCATTTTTGGGGAGGAACATGGTCTTCGTGGATGATGACTAAGTCGCCGATGTTGATGTTTGGACTTGGTGATGCCCACTTTCCTCTACCTTGCAGCTCCTGTATGTACTCGGTGGACCACCTTTTCCAAAAATGCGTTTTGACTGCATTGATTCGTCGCCACCTCTGAATGAAGCTGATTTCCGCCACCTCGTCTGCAGGCTCGGGAATTGCCTTAAGAGAAGAACCGATAAGAAAATGGGCAGGGGTCAGTGCTTCGAGGTCGTTGGGGTCGGATGACATCGGGGTGATTGGTCTAGAGTTCATCACCGCCTCTATTTCCACCAGCGCTGTTGACAGCTCTTCGAAGTTGAGTTTAGCACCTCCAAGGCTACGGTGCAAATGACCCTTTGCGACCTTGACGGCCGCCTCCCAAATTCCTCCAAAGTGGGGTGCCCTGGGGGGTATAAAATTAAAATTGATACTTTTATTAGAACAGAAGTTTTTAATAATTTCTTGCGATGAATTTTTGAATAACAAATTGTGCAATTCAATTAGTTTGGATTTGGCTCCAACGAAATTCGTTGCGTTGTCGCAATATATGTCTCTAGGGAGACCTCTACGACCTATCATTCGCTTTAGGGCGGCAAGAAAGGCGTCCGTAGAAAGGTCGGATACGGCTTCTAAATGAACCGCCTTAGACGAGAAACATACGAAAACGGCGATATAAGTTTTGTAGGGTACTCTTCCTCTGATTTTATGATAAGTGAGGATTGGTCCGCAAAAATCGACCCCACAGCACAAAAATGGACGTGAAGAAGTTAATCTCTCCTGAGGTAAGTTTCCCATGACCTGCTCTAATAGTTTTGGGTGGTACCTGACACAGTGAACACATTGCCGAACAGTCTGCCGAGCGATGTCCCGAACGTTGACAATCCAAAACTTATGCCTAACCAATGAAACTAGAGCCTTTGGACCAGCGTGGTAGTTGGTTAAGTGCAGATGTCTAACAAGCGCCTTTGTGAAACTGTTATTTTTGGGAAGCAACAAGGGGTGTTTACTCTCTTCGGGAATACAAGCGTGCTTCAGCCGCCCTCCAACACGAAGTAGTTCGATGCCGTCTGTATCCTGTAGGAAAGGATTTAAACATTTCATTGATCCTTTTAGAGGTCGCTGTGCTTTGATGTCGTTGATTTCCTCCGAAAACGAATTAACTTGGATGTGGTTTACGATTCTCAGCAGAGCTTCATCCAACTCCGAAACTTCCAAGGTGGTATGTAACTTACGATTTCCCTTTCTTCTACAGAATCGTATTACATACGCGAGTACACGAAGAATTTTTAGATAGGAACTGAAACGCTCGACTATCCCAAATAAAAAATTAGGTTCTGATTTTTTACAGATCAGCACTGTTCGTCGTTTTTCCAGCAAAAGATCTTCTTGTGAAAGAGAAACTTCAAAATTGATTGGCCAATTTTCCATTGGCCGTAGCAGAAATTGTGGGCCTTTGAACCATATTGAGGTCAGGAGTTCCTCAACCGTGCAACCTCTCGAAACAATGTCCGCTGGGTTCTTGTCGGTGGGCACGTGCTTCCACACGACACCTTTTGTCTTTTCCTGGATCTCGGCTACTCGATTTCCCACGAAAGTTGTTAGTTTTGAAGAGTGTGTGGCTATCCAGTGTAAAACTATAGCAGCATCCGTCCAAAAGTAGACCTCTGATTGATTTCCCTTAAAGATAGGTTTTATCTTGTCCCACAACTTCGCTAATAAATGAGCTGCGCAAAGTTCTAACCGCGGAAGTTGTTTCCTACTTGCCGGTGCTACTCTAGACTTAGCAACTAGAAGCCTCACTTGTACCGATCCGGATGTATCTCTAGCTCGGAGATATATGCAGCAACCATATGCATGCATAGAGGCATCTGCGAAGCCATGTATCTGATAGCTTTGACCATTTGCTATCAAGGCAAATCTAGGAACAGACAGATTTTGTAAGGAATGCAGGTCACTCATGAACTCCCGCCATTCGGTATCGGCGCTTTGGGGAATAGATGCATCCCAGTCTATTTTCTCAATCCACAGCCTTTGAAGTATTACCTTTGCTCTGATAATTATTGGGCTTAACAATCCCATCGGATCGAAGAGCGAAGATGAAAGGGAGAGAATAGACCTTTTTGTGTATTTGGAGTAGTTTCCGTTTGGGTTGTACGAAAAACTAAATACATCTACTAGCGGATTCCAGGTTATGCCTAACGTACTAGTAAGACCAGGTTCGGTAACTTTGATCTCCTTTTGAAACGAGGTGGCAGCTTTCATTATAGTGGGGTGATTGCTCATCCATTTGGATAGCTCTAGCCCTGCTGATTGTAAGATGGCAACAACTTCCCTTTGTTTCCGAAGCAATGAGTCCAGATCATCCTCTCCGGTAATAAGATCGTCAACATAAAAATCTTCTTCTATTACCTGAGGACCTATTTCAAATTTATTTTTGTTTGTTTCTGCCAAGTACTTAAGACAACGAACAGCGGCAAACGGGGCCGACGATGTACCATAAGTGATGGTATTTAATTGGTATGTTTGTACTGGAGTAGTTTCGTCTTTTCTCCAAAGGATGTATTGAAACCTACGATGAGACGGGTGAACCAAAAATTGACGAAACATTTTTACGATGTCTGCGGTGAGGACAAATCTATGCAAACGAAAGCGAAGAAGAATTATGAACAGTTCGGTCTGAATAGTTGGACCAACCATGAGCGTATCGTTCAATGACAGATGAGACGAAGTGCAGCAGGAAGCATTGAAAACCACCCTAACCTTTGTGGACGTGCTTTCCGGCCTAACAACGCAGTGATGAGGTAGGTAGTAGTGGG
Organism: Pocota personata; assembly: GCA_963082735.1. Lineage (NCBI taxonomy): Eukaryota > Metazoa > Arthropoda > Insecta > Diptera > Syrphidae > Pocota > Pocota personata. The sequence goes on from OY720431.1 coordinate 39,557,906, forward strand.
GTTCATCTAACTTGGGATCCTTGACCAGTGTCATATGTCCTAAGACCTCATACTCGTCTAAAAACGCTACATATTGAGCTTTCAGGGATTCATTTTTGGCAAGTCTTCGTTCCAACGCTAAGAAGCGTCTGAAGGCTATATCATACGATGCTCCTAAACAACTGGGTTCGCGTTTAAATGGTAGACGAACCATAAGTCGGCCATTGTGTAGAACCTCAAGGTTTTTCCTAAAATGAGCTTCGCACTCCTGTTGTTCATCCGTCCACTTCGATCCTTGATCTTGAATCTGTTCTAGTTCCCAGAACTTCTCCACGTATTGCTCGAGCGAATCGTCATTAGAGTTCAGAAAGCAGAACTTTTTCTTCAGGTTGGCAGGTTTTTTATATCTTCCCGACACGATCCATCCCAAAGACGTTTTTTGTAGAGAGGGTAGTCCTTCACCTAGCCTTATTTGGCCTACTTGAAGAAGATCAAAGAACGACTCAGCCCCTAGCAGCAAGTCAATTTGTGATGGCTTATTAAAATACTCATCCGCGAGTTCTAAGTTTTGAGGCAGATTCCAAATTGAGATGTTGAGAGCGGCTTCCGGTTGATACCCAGTGATAGAAGGTGCTACCAAAAACTCCAACGATCTTTCAAAATTATTGAAACGCGACCGAATCGTCGTTTGTGTCTGAAAGTTAATTTTTGTTTCAGCTACCCCTATTCCGACTATGTCAACATTCTTTCTTTGCCTTTTTAGATGAAGGGAATTAGCAAACCTTTCACTTATGAAGTTAACTTGGGAACCGGAATCGAGCAGCATTCGACCCAATTGAAAACTCCCACTTGAATCCTGAATAAGAACCAATGCCGTAGCTAAGATTACCTGAGCAATAGAAGGCTGCTCCCTTTCCAATGCAGTGTGACTTGTTGCCACTGGTGGTGATTGTTTTCCGTGTTCCTCACTCCTAGTATTGGTTTCAGATTGTTGAGGTCGATGTAAAAGGCTGTGGTGCATTTGTTTGCAAACTTTGCACCTGTACGACGAAGGACATTTTGAAACGCTATGGCCTTTTCCCAAGCAATTTAAACAAAGTCCTAGCCTTTTAACATTTGTGAACCTTTCCATTACAGTTAACCTATTAAAAGCTGAGCAACCCGGAATAGAGTGACCACTATCTCGACAAAACAAACAGGCCTTTTGTGAAACTGCTAGCGACAATTGTGGACGATAACCTGAATGCGATGGTTTCTGCTTGCTAGAGATTCGTTGATCGGAATGCGGTCTCAACTGCTTGCTATTACGAGCCTCAAGATATTGACATCTCTTGCTAAGGACCGCTGAACATTCACTCCACTTAGGCAGCTTCTTATAGTCCAGATATTCGTCCCACTTCGACTGAGTTTCCGGATCTACCTTGGACATGGCGATGTGGATTACAATGGTATTGCAGATATCTTCGAACGAGCCTATCGACTGAAGCGAATTAAAAACAGCGGATGTATTGTCTACTAGACCTCTAAGTTCCAACGCAGAAGCCTTGGAGACCTTTGGTTGCTCAAAAAGTTCGGAAATATATTGTAAAAATATAAGGCAATCATTATCGTAACGATCCTTCAGCCGTGCTAATGCCTTTGGGTAATTCTCCTCAGTGACTTGAAAGGCTTTAACTGTACTTAAAGCTTGATCACTCAAGCAGCTCAATAGATGATTAAATTTTTCAATCGCTGTCAAATTCGGTTCATTATTGACAAGTGTTTTGAAAGAATGTATAAAATTTTTATACTCCGAATATTTTCCATTAAATCGTGGTAATTTGAGGTTTGGCAAATGATTGCTTGTATGATGAGGAACTGTAAAGGTCATGTCTGTGGAGCTCTTGCGTCTGGTAGGCCCTAGAAGAGATTGAATTTTTGTTTTCGTTGAAATATAAAGGTCTTCCAATTCACCTCGACCCGTATCAGCTGGTTCTAAACGCTCAATTCGAGTCTGGCACGCTAAAACTTGCTTAAAATAGGATTCCAAAATTCCTAGACGGCATTCCAATTCCGTAGCCGAAAGAATATCTGATTTAGCATCAACAATATTTTTAATTCTAGTAATGTTGCCTTTGGTTGAAGACCGCAACCGCTTCAGCTCCTCAATGGATAACTCAGTTGTCATCTTGTCTGATTATTAATTTAAAAACAGAATTTTATTTTTTCCCGCAACGAGTGTAGAAAAGATTTTGCAAAAAACTATAAAGGCGAAAGCAGTTGGCAACCCTATTGCAAGAAGTATTAGAAAGATGTAGTGGTTGGCAACCCTATTGCAAAACGTATTGGCAGAGCCCAATCTTGCGGCGAAAAATTGATGCAACGGCGAAATTACTCCGTTGATTAAACGACGAAATAATTCCAACGACGAAAGTTGTGTAAGATGAGTTAAAAATTCAAAAATCGACGAAGTGAATGTTTAATTAGAAATAAATTGCTTTCAAATGTGATTGTGAATAGTGGTACTCAATTTGATTTGTAGTGCATGTGTTAAAAGAATTCAAAATACCATAAATTCAAACTGCCAACAAAAAATTACTTTCCAAGCGAAAGCTTCGTTTCATTGCATATGATCAATGCAGCACCCACTCCGGCGACGACGACGACAAAAACAAAAACTCTAACAGCTTTGTATGTTCGAGCGAAATGTAGGTCTATGCAATGATATATATGTGAAGTTTTAAGTGGACGGCGAATTCCAACAATAACAGCAGCGACAGCAACCATGAATTGATTCCACGATAAGAGTTGACTTCAGCGTCAGTGATTTAAAAGCGAGAGTACGACGATGACAAAGTGCAACAGAAATAATGTGTGTGTGTGCTTTTAGCTTACAGCCAAAGTGGAATAAGGCAAAAACGTTCACGCAGTGTAGCGACAAAAGAAAGCTTTGTGTATTGTAAATAAGAGGTTTTTGTGGATTCTAAATTTGAATTTCCCATGATAGCTTCTACGGATAACTTTATACGACAATGGCCAAATCCCAATTGAATACAGCAATTGGTTTTTTTTTTTTTATTTTATTCTTATTTTTGAATATTATTATATGTACGATATGTAGATTTTGCATTCTAATATTGAATATAATAGTTATTTGCATGCATATCACAATTCCGTCGAAGGTGCGCTTTTGCTTTTGTCTTCTCTATGTATGTATTATATGTTATTTTTTTTTTTTTTTTTTTTTTTTTTATATATTCAATCGCTTGTACGTGAATTTATTTATTGTGGCTAATGGTATGCGCAGCTTCGACTGAAAGGCGATTTTTGACGTACCTGGTTGGGAGATGTATATACTTATCTTCCCTATTCCTTTTCCACCTTTTCCGCAACGAATTTCCTTTGTCTAGGTGACAGCCTGTAGTTTTGTCCCGCTGTATGCTTGATGATATTGCACTCTGCACTTACAACACGCGAAAAACCGAACCGACAACCGACACTGACAACTTTAATAGTTTTTGTCTATATGCATATGTACGTATGTTTGTACGTCTATTGTCTAATATACTATATTAATTGTTCCACATGCACTTCACTTTGTCTTTTCGAAACGCCGAATGTTTCGTATTGGTTTATTAACAATTAATTTAACTTTTTCCACTTTAAACTTTAAAGATTTTATTAACCCGTGGGATACTTTCCCTTACACGTATGGGCGCCAAAATGTACGATCGTAGATTTTTACAAACCGTCAACTATCAACCTCTACTTGAATCGTAGGAAGGTTGACGTTGATTTTCGTTCTTGTGGACGAAACTGAGCGACGACGAACTTCTTAAGCGAAAACGACGGCGACGAGAAAAGAAAGACGAGGTTTCGACCACTGATGGTTTTGACAAAAAAGAGGATTAAGCTTTATTTCATATTCGCTTTTATACATTTTAAATTATCGGTTTTATTCCAAGAGAGTGGAATATAAAAATCAAAATTACCGCAAATGATTCTATAAAGTTTGCTCTTATACAATAAATTATGGCGATTGGTCGAAACTAGGCGCCAGATTCAAATTCCTATAAAATAGACAATGAGGGGAAGCTATTCTTTTTTTAATTTTGTTTTAATTCGGGGAATCCTCTGAATTGCTTCAACATTTTACGACGTACATAAATACAGTGGACAACACATAAAAGTACAATTTTTTGCTGTACAAATTCAGTGTAGGAATAGATTTTGTTTAGCACGGTGGGTTTGTAGTATTGGTTTGTTACATTTTGTTAACTGCCATAAAGCGATCTTAATATGGCAATGCGTTGTAGAATTATCAATGAATTTCCACAACCATATGATAAATCTTGCACACCATACCAACAAATTAATTTCTCGAAGGAAGTTACAAATCTAGCAAGAATGAATTATTTACCAAAGTTGAAATCTAAAGTGATTTTTATCGGTAACCCTTCAGTTGGCAAGACAACCATTGTTCAAAGGTAAAACATTTTCAAAAAATTAAATTCATTGCGATTTCTTGGCTTTAACGAATTTTATTGCTAGATCTGAGTAGTACTCAACGGTCCAAATTCAATGTGATTTGTTTTGCAGATTTTGCGGTGATGACTTTCAAAATACATATAAAACAACAGTCGGAGTGGATTTCGATTTGAAAAATTTTCGGATTCTTGGACATTCCTATCGCTTGGATATGTAAGTCAGAAAAGTGTTTGTTCGATCTGCGGCTTGATTTGTCGATAGGGAAAAAAGTTCCGAATTTCTTTTTTTTTTTTATACATATGTACATAGGTGCATATATCACTACCAAATCGAATACGAAACATTCCTTTACGATAATGTTGGAAAAGCCAAGCTGCTGGATTTACATGTTAACTTGAAACATTCGACTGTTCAACCAAATTTTCAAATGTTCAAAGACAATGTATTAAGCAAAATTCTACCTACGACTGTTGATATACCCAACTCATTTTCTAGAATGTTTTGAGTAAACTTGTAAATACCGATTTAGTAGATTTGATTTCATTTCATTCCTCTTAAAGCCTGGTACGCTTTGTTAGCCAAATCTCAAATGAAACAATAGCGAAAAAATAATTGTGGAAATGACACAGCTTTTAGAAAATAACTTTGGGCGTATAATTCATTTAGAGATTAGATATTCATTGAAGTACAGACAAAATAAGAACATCAGAAACTTTCAGTTGTGGTCTATACTGTAGTTAGTTGCCTCAGCTATTCTTCACGTAGCAATATTTAGGAGCAGGCGTTCGGCGATATATCAGAAGTTTGCTACGCAGTAGTAGCATGTTGTCGGATGGCGCTTTTTCATAATATTCAAGGAAGTGAAACTCGAAAAAAACGAAATGTCAATATATTGTAACATAATAATAACTACGCCCCCTAAAATATGACGCAACAAATTCCGAAGTGACTTCATTCTGGCAGAATTTTGGTTCGTACTGTCCTTTCATTCGAGGTTCGTGTCTGGGACGAAGTCTCCACAGCTCATGTCAACGAAAGAGACGAATAATATCAGGGATAAAAGGGAATTGAAACTGCAAGAATTATTTCTCTTGTTCCAGTGGTCGAAGAATTTGCTAGAAGTTTCTGGCTATCAGAAACTTCTGCTATATAAGGACAGATGGCGATCAAAAAAGACACAGTTGGTTTTAGAACCGTGGCGAAGAGATTGGAAAAGTGATAACGGGCGAAGTTGTAATTTGGTGATAAATTGAAAGTTGAGAGTAAACAAGAAAAAGTAATTAGTTTGAATTTGTGAATTAAGTAATTGAAAGGAGATAAAGTGATTTGAGAGGAAAGAGACATTGTAAGAAAAGAATTTGCGAAGAATAGTATAGTGTGAACTTGAATTGTTCTATAGAGTAGAAAATAAAGAAATAATTTCACAGAATAATTGTTTTATCTACTCGAGCCGTAGCTCGCATATTACATTGGTGTCAGAAGCGGGATAAAACTTATTCTGTGAATAACTATTTCCGTGGTGTGAAATTGCACAAAAAAAAAAAAAAAAAAAAAAACGATTTCTGTGTTGAGTTAATTAGTTGCGCAAAATGGGTCGCAAATTGGGAAAACTAACTATAACTCAACTAAAGGCAGAACTCAGTAAGCGGAACCTCGACACAACTGGGGGAAAAGATGCCCTACTGATTCGTCTGGAAGAAGCAGTAACGCAGGAAGGTGAAAATCCGCATGACATAGAGTTTGACGTGGAAGAGGAACCAGCAAGTACAGTAGCCGACCCGGGTATAACAAGTCTGCTCCTGCAACTTAAGTTAGTCATGGACGAACAAAAGAAAGCAATAGAAGATCAAAGTCATAAGCTCGATGACCAAAGGAATTCTCTAGAACTTAAGCTGGACGAACAAAAGAAAGCAATGGACGAACAAAAGAATTCTCTAGAACTTAAGCTGGATGAACAAAAGAAAGCGATGGACGAACAAAAGAAAGCAATGGGCGACCAAAGGAATTCTCTAGAACTTAAGCTGGACGAACAAAAGAAAGCAATGGACGAACAAAAGAATTCTCTAGATGCTCTGGAAAGTAAACTTGATGAGCAAAACAAGAACTTGGAATCCAAATTCGAAGTGATCGAAGAAAAAATCGAGAAGGTCGAGACGCAACTCGAAAAAGTCGAAATTAGATTCGATGAAAATTTTGAGAAACATGAAACTCAGTTCGGGAAGATAGAGACTCAGTTTGAAAAAGTGGATACGCAATTCGAGATAGTAGGAAAGCAAGTCGAAAATCTTGCTAAGGAGCTCAGCATCGTAAAGGAAAACTCCACTCTAATGCGGATGCACTGTCCCGGAGACCATGCAGAACGGATTGTAAACATTGTGCGCGTCAGGAAGAACGGGAGCTGGTTTCCATCCAAAGAATGAGAGCCGAACCTATCGCCGGCTGGAGCGTAGATGAGATCCGGAACGCTCAGAAGGAAGACCCCGATATCGAGCCGATTCTGGCCTGGAAGGAGAACATGGAGAAACCGGATCATCAGGACATCTCTCACAGAAGCCCGACCTTAAAGGCATATTTTGCGCAGTGGGACTCCCTCCATGTCCAAGAAGGTGTTCTGAGAAGAAAATGGGAATCCTCCGACGGAAAATCGTTTGTAATGCAGCTTGTAGTACCGCGGACGAGGGTCAAGGAGGTGTTACAGGAAATGCATGGCGGGGCGACCGGAGGCCACTTGGGAGTGAATAAGACGCTAGAAAGGGTACGAGAACGTTTTTATTGGTTAAAAGCGAAGGAAGATATCGAAGACTGGTGCAGAAAATGCGACGTGTGTGCAGCTAGCAAGGGTCCGAGAATCAAAACTCGAGGTAAGATGCACCAATACAACGTGGGAGCACCTTTCGAACGAATCGCCATTGACATCGCAGGGCCCTTTCCGGAAACCGACAATGGTAATCGGTATATACTCGTAGTGATGGACTACTTCAGTAAGTGGCCGGAAGCGTTTCCGATCCCTAACCAGGAAGCCAGAACCGTGGCGGAGCAGATCGTCTACAATTGGGTTAGCAGATTCGGTGTGCCCTTGGAATTGCATTCTGACCAAGGGCGGAACTTCGAGTCAAGAATCTTCCAAGAGATGTGTCAACTACTCGGAATCAAAAAGACAAGGACAACCCCGCTTCATCCACAGTCGGACGGTATGGTGGAGCGTTTCAATAGGACTTTGGACGAACATCTCTCGAAGGTCGTAGGTGACTACCAACGGGATTGGGACCGGCAGATTCCCTTGTTTTTGATGGCCTATAGAAGTGCCGTGCATAGCACTACTCGACATACGCCGTTCGAAATCTTATTTGGTGGAATAGCTCGTTTACCCAGTGAGGTGAAATTTGGATCTCCTACCAATGAGCCCAGAAATGAAGAAGAGTACGTGGCGGACCTTAGGGAAAGGCTTAGGGACATACACCAAAGGACCAGAAGCCAGATTAAGATGACGAGCGACCGCATGAAGACCAGGTATGATGCCAAGGCAACAACGTCAGGATTCCAGGAAGGAGATCTGGTGTGGCTGTATAATCCCCATCGCCAAAAGGGGAAATCACCTAAGTTACAGCGGAACTGGGAAGGTCCCTACAGAATAGTAACCCGCATCAACGATGTTGTCTACCGCATCCAGCGAGGACCAAGGGCCAAAATGAAAGTGGTTCATGTGGACCGACTGAGTCGATACAATGGCCGAAATGAGGATGCACTTGTTCGGGACGAACACGTCTAAGAGGGGGGCAGTGTAACATAATAATAACTACGCCCCCTAAAATATGACGCAACAAATTCCGAAGTGACTTCATTCTGGCAGAATTTTGGTTCGTACTGTCCTTTCATTCGAGGTTCGTGTCTGGGACGAAGTCTCCACAGCTCATGTCAACGAAAGAGACGAATAATATCAGGGATAAAAGGGAATTGAAACTGCAAGAATTATTTCTCTTGTTCCAGTGGTCGAAGAATTTGCTAGAAGTTTCTGGCTATCAGAAACTTCTGCTATATAAGGACAGATGGCGATCAAAAAAGACACAGTTGGTTTTAGAACCGTGGCGAAGAGATTGGAAAAGTGATAACGGGCGAAGTTGTAATTTGGTGATAAATTGAAAGTTGAGAGTAAACAAGAAAAAGTAATTAGTTTGAATTTGTGAATTAAGTAATTGAAAGGAGATAAAGTGATTTGAGAGGAAAGAGACATTGTAAGAAAAGAATTTGCGAAGAATAGTATAGTGTGAACTTGAATTGTTCTATAGAGTAGAAAATAAAGAAATAATTTCACAGAATAATTGTTTTATCTACTCGAGCCGTAGCTCGCATATTACAATATCAATGTGAATTTATGTCCGAAATAATTAAATTTCATAGTAAAATTGTGTAAACCCTTTCGTTTAAACTGCATACTGAACAGCGAAATGTCGTTTCAATTTCGGTGGATTTTTTTGTTTCACTTCATCAGTCTAAATAAAAAATAAATAAGTGAAATTATATTGGCAAATCTAAATTACAAAAAAAAAAAAAAAAAATAAATAAAGAAAAGATCAGTGCTGCCAGGTAATAGTGGAATATAAAGAATATTTAAAGAAGAATAGTTATCTGCATAGATATGAACAAAACATTAATTACCAACAGTGCTAAATATATGTACGATAAAATTGTATATTCTGAGAGCATGTACAGTCCTACATCGCTATGTAGTATCAACACATCATCACATCATCACATTTACTAGAATAGTAGTCTGAAGCGAATATCGGACCAATATGTACTATGCTGAAAACTTAGTGGAGATAAAAGCTTCGAAGGCAGAAAAGCCCTTTTACAAAAAAAAAAAAATTAATAAAAATCTTATCGCCGCTTTTGCGCCACTGGCTCCCACTATGCATTTTACAGCAAACATTTTTTTGTCAAAAATATTCAAGTGTGTTACCACGCATTTTTCGGTTCTGAATAACTACCCCCCTCTTCGTTTCGCTGTCAACGAACCAGACGAATCTAAACAATCCATCCCTCTCCTGTTATTTCTGACGATTCTATTTCTAAAGCAGTGTTTACATTCTATTCCTTATCTTATACCTTATTTTTTAATTTTCATTTTTAATGAATTTAGATGATGACTCATCGTTCTGTAAATACATATTCAGAAAAGAATGGTGGAAATACGGTCTATGTTCTCAGTAGGGTGTTCAAACGATATTATTGATACTGAGTGAGTACTGCAGTGTCCGAGCGATTTAAATAAAACAATATCTTGGAGGAGCTGTATTTATTCTAGTCCTTCTGACTGACCGCGATGAGTCATCGTCACTGACTGTCCCAAATATACAAGTTGTATATACATACATTCATACATACATACATACCTACACAGTGATATACCACATCCCCCTTTTTAGGTTTTATTAATTTCTTCAGGATTTCTTTAGGTAATATATGTGGATATATAATAGTAATACTCGTAATGTATTTTTTTTTTTCTTTTTTTTTTTAGGTAACTATTAATTGAATATTAATTGAATACAGCATATGCCCGCCGTTCTTGTTTTTTAACAACCCGTCCTCTCCTAGTTATATAAGGCTCTTCCGGTGTTTGTACTTGGTTGCTCACCTTCTCAGAAGGTTGTATAGGAATATTATCGTCCACCGTTTGCTTTCCTTCTACGACCTGGGTCGCCGGTTGCTCCACTCGGCTTTCTTGTAATGGGATCACATCTTGCCCTGGCTCATAGGGTGGAAACAAGTGGTCCGATTTTCTCAAATGGAAAGAATTTCGACGAAGACACCCTGTCTGTGTATTGACGGTGTAAGATCTTTAAAACGGGCCCTGTTGCATAATTGTTCCCCACTGAATGCTTCATATGTCGAACCCAAACTGTATCGCTTGGTTGGAATTCGTCCCTGTGTCGAACCCCATAATGTCAATTGTAGTCTCTTGTTTGTTTTGCTTGTCTGTTCTTTTCAGTTCTATAATATTCGTCGGTCTTTATTGATCTTGGCTGAAGGTTAGATCTCGAAGTTGGAATTAACGTTTTTATTCGCCTTCCAATCAACAACTCTGCGGGGCTGTGGCCATTTGGAACCGGTGTAGCTCGGTATTCCATCAGTGTCAAGTACGGATCACCACTCTTTTTTAGCTGTGTTTTAATTGTTTTTACCATAGCTTCAATAAGTCCATTGCTCTGCGGATATCGGGGACTTGACGTAACATGAATGAAATTCATGAGATGATTGACAAAACTTTACAAAATCTGACGAGCCGAATTGAGGTCCGTTATCACTGCGAACTGTTTCGGGAATTCCATGCCTGGCGAATATGGACTTAAGATGGTTCACAACGCACAACGATGACAAATTTTCCAGTCGTGCTATTTCCAGGTAACGTGAAATAGTGTCTGCTACTAGAAGATATTTCTTGTCATTTAACGAAAATAGATCCATTGCCATAATTTGCCATGGACGTTCAGGAATCTCAGAAGGATGCAGTGGTTCGTGTCTATGTGATTAGTTCTGGACACAGGTATCACATTTCTGCAAAAAGGTTTCGATGTCGTTGCTGCAGTTGGGCCACCAAACCGTCTGTCTTACCCTTGCACGGCATTTCACACTTCCCAAGTGGCCTTCGTGGAGTTTTTCCAGAATTGATAGTCGGATTTTTGGTGGAATCACAATCTGACTTCCCTGCATAAGAAGACTGTCGCAAGTAAAAAGGCTGTAGCGATCGTTCTAGTACCTTTGTACTTCTGGAGTCAATGTTTTTTTATCCGGCCATCCCTCTAACACAAATTTTATTACTTGTTATACTAGAGGATCTTCTTGATGGCTTTCACGCAATTTCTTATCCGTAGCCGGAATCGTAGATACAATTGATGCTTCATAAGCTCCCAGGTCTTCTTCTAAGTCCGTCCTATCGGCGGACGGTAGTGGTTATCGCGATAGCATATCTGCTACATAAAGATGTTTTCCAGGAGTGTATATGATGTTAAACGAGAATCTCATCAGTCGCATTGATAAACGTTGTAAACGAGGAGTAAGTACGTTCAAATCCTTTGTTTAAAATATAGGAAGCAGTGATTTGTGGTCTGTCTCGATCTCTACATGTAACCCCGTAATAAAGTCTTTGAATCTTTCACATGCCCAAACAATGGCTAAGGCTTCCTTTTCAATCTGGGCACATCTCTGTTCACTCTGCGAAAAGTGAAATGTAAGCTATACTCCTTGAGTGTGTGTAAGATGGTCGCTAGATGTAGTAAAAACCTCCCCAAATAATTTGCTAATCCTAAGAACCTTCTTACCGATGATGATGTTTTCAAAAATCTACACTTCTCTTTGTTTAGTGTTGCACCACTTCGTTTAAATTTTTCCAGGACCACATGCAGACGTTTGTTGTGTTCCTCCACTGTTTCACCAAACACCAGAATGTCGTCCATATGCCATAACACCACACCCAACCCATACAGTAACTGTTGAATTTTATTTTGATAATGTTCTGGAGCTGATGATATGCCAAAGAGCAATCGGAGAAAGTAAAACTTGCCGAAGAGTGTGTTAGCACGGTTGGTAAAAGCTTTGATTTTGAAGCTAGTTTAACTTGCCAGAAGAATGCTTTCTTGTCCATCTTGGAAAAATACTTAGCTCCTCTCACTCAATTTCTGCACTAAATATTCCAGACACTTTAAGCATTTCTCCTGTTGGCCCACTAAGCGAACGGTCTGACTGATTAGAAAACGTTTAGAAAATGTCTGTTTATATAATTGGAGAGGAATTGCGTTTATGGGTGAACCGGTGTCGACAACAAATGAGCAGTTATGTTCCAAATTGTTGTATGAGTTTTCGCTATTCACATTATCTAAGAAAGATATCAGTTCGCTCCCTTCACTGTCGTCACTATCCATCTCCGTTACTCCATTTAGTGCCACTCTGCTTCCTCTACACACACGACGAAAATGGTTCAACTTATTGCAGTGATTGCACCGTTTTCCTTGTGCTGGGCATTTCTCTTTCTCGTGCGTTCTCCCTCCGCAGCACGGACACTGTTTATGTTTTTTTTTATATATAATTTACACGTGTAAAAGGGGTTACGAATACCCATACTAATTTTAGGACATGAGCGTTTTGTGGAAAGATAAAGAGACAGAGAGAAAGACAGATTGGTGTAGTTGGTTTGAAGTTTTAGTGAACTCCAAGGTTGGCGGAGTATTTTTGTTTTGCTGTTATTGTCGTTGCTTATAATTCGCAGTATTTTTTTCCGTCCTCCTGATGTTATCATCACGATCAAGTTGCATTTTCGCAGTAGAGTTGACATAAGCTTTCGCAATTGATCGACTTTTTTATTTATTTCATGCGAAATAAATAGATGATTCTTGACATCAGGATTCGAACCGTGAACCTGCAGCGTGACAAGCGATGATGTTATCACATCAAAAGGATTTTACTACGAAAACACCATGGCTACACGTCGCTCGAAAGAATATGTTTGTGAAGGTTGCTGTCTGACTCTTCCCTGCGCAGACAGATAATGAAGCCGAAATTTCCTTTTGCTTTTCTTTTTTGTGGACTTAAAAGTTAGACCACTTTGAAGTCAAAATTGCTTATTACAGGTGGGACACAGCCGGTCAGGAACGCTATAACTCCATCACAAAGGCTTTCTACAGGAATACAGACAGTAAGGCAAATCGTTTTGTTGAAATGTTGTTATTTTACCCCAAAATTTACAAACAAAACAATCAAAAACAGTTGTAGTTGCCGTCTACGATATGACTAGAATAGATTCTCTGAGCGCCACAAGAATTTGGCTAGACGATGCCTTAACCACCAATGGTGTTCAAAACCCTTTTCTTTTCTTGGTTGGATCTAAGTCCGATCTTCTTGTGAGTATTTGGATTTGAGTAACTTAATCAAATATAACATTCTCCGTATTTCTAGACAAAGAAAGAATTTAAAGAAATGGAAAACCTCGGCTATAATTTTGCTAAAGGAATAGGAGCTGAATATTGGTCAGTATCGGCGAAAACCGGATCCAATATTATTGATTTCTTTAACAGAATTGCTGCAATTTCATTCGATTCCAAGATGAAGAAGGCCATAATTAAGGCGAACTTCTCCAAAAGGGATGAATCCGTAAAACTTGGTGAGCTAAGATTCCATTACATTGTGTCTAAAAAGTTGCATTCCCTTATCTTCCTCCATATATACATATACATATACAATGATTTCTTTAAGGTTCGACATATGAACGACGCAATGAACGCATCGAGTGCGTCTGCTGAAAACTAAGGCCTTTTTTTATTCTCTAAGGTTAAGTGTGGTTTAAATTTGAAGTAAAAATAAAATAAATGAAGAGATATGTTTTAAAGCGTCAGAATTTTTAGTGTTTTAATTGTGAATATTGTTGGTTCGATTCTTTACGTGGGTCCCTTGACCCTTGAGCATTGTTTATAGCATTAGACGTGTAGACTAATCAAATCTGGCAAGACCTATTGCGTATACACACATATGTATATATTATATAGGAATGAAGGTAGCATCTCCTTAGGTGTACACACACCTTCAAATACTTCCAAATTTGGTCTTTTTTTTAGATTTCATTGGATTTGAACTGAAGCATTCTGTGGCCGATTAAGCCCTTTACAAAATAATCATTCTGAGCAATAAAGGACTTAAGGTCCATTCACAGCTCACCGACCGGCAAATGAGTGAACTGCGAACAAAGCATTTTTAGAACAACTAAAGGCACACAATTTACAACTTTACTATTTCAAAAGAACAGAGCTTAATTCTAATTAGTTTCTGCGAATGTTAATTCGCTCTGTTTTCCGCGAATAGGCGAATACTTCTTGCGAACTGTCAAATTTTATTCGCAGTCCACAGATGTGGAACGCCATCCGCATTCGCACGTCCAAAACATTCGCGAGAGTTTAACCTCACAATTCCTTTGTTTTGGTAGAAACACAACGAATGACAAGTGAAATGCGCACATTGCTGCCACTAGAAAAAAAAATGCTGTGAATGAAATGTCCAAATTTGCGAATATTCGCTCGTTCGTATTCGTAGGTCGCTGAGCAATGAATGGACCTTTAAATCCCAAAACCCGTGTTGTGCAATATCGGGAATTCATGCTACTGGACGGATCTACGGGCTGTGGAACGGCCTTTAGATATAAAGATTGGCTGTGTATACGTTTGTATTTACAAATACATAAATAGTCACTAATAAGCGGCGGTCATTGATTCTGCGTTTGGATCTGCGAATCAAATTGTAGTGTGAAACAGAAATCCATGAGTGGAGACAATAATCTGCTTTCAGATCAATGAAAGACAGCAGTCCTGCAATACTCGTATATAGATTTGTATACAACCAAAGATGCCCATTGTTATTTAAACAAAATGGCGCAAAACTATAGTCGCATAAAGTACATTTTAAAAAGATTTTAGCACGTAACAAAGTCAAGATTAGTGTTTTCCTATTTATAGTCGACATAAATCCACTTTACAGTTATCAGCTCGCGCTAACTTTAAAACCACCAAAAGTACCTTTTAACTTTTAGAGTAGGCTTTTAACAATCTGTCATTTTTTCAAATTCAAATTTCAGCCAACCAACGGATGTAAACAGTCGACAAATGTGTTCGATCTGCCAAATTCTTTTAAATTTGATACAACATTATCCCTTAAACTGTGTTTTTATTCTCAAACTTTAAATTTTTAGGTTTGTTTTAGTAAAATTTGCTGTTCTAAAGTCGATACTAGTTGTAGGCAGGCTAAAAATTGCTTATAATTCAATTTAAAATTAAGCACTGGGTTTAAGTTAAAGGGCTGTTACTTAGTGGCTACTAACATTCTTTAAAATCAGATGACTATAATTTTGCGCCAATGTACTCAATAATTCTATTGTCAATCTGGTAGCATATGCAAACTATAAGGAGGTATTCGACTTCGGGGGACTCTCTCAATTTAGCCCCAAACTACATATTTGTTCGGCTGAATGCGCACAGCAACTATTGCTTAGGTTTTGTTTAAAAAGCATTGGGACGCTTTTTGGACGCGTTATCTAATAAAATGCTAATCTAAACTAAACTGTTTAATCAATGAGAAAAAAACGCATGAACGAAACGAAAGTTTTAATTCGGGGAGTCCTATGAATTGCTTCAACATTTTACTACGAAAATAAATAGAGTAGATAAACACAAAAGAACAATTTGTTGCTGTAAGAAAATAGTGTCTAAATAGATTTTGTTTAGAACGGTGGGTTTGTAGTGTTGGTTTGTTTCATTTTGTTGACTGTCACAAAACGATATTCTTAATATGGCAATGCATTGTCGAAATATCAATGAATTTCCACGGGCATACGATGAAAATTGCACACCATACCAACAAATTAATTTCTCGAAGGAAATTACAAATCTAGTAGAAGAGAATTGGTCAAAAAGGTTGCGACCAGGTAAAGTGATTTTTATTGGTGACTCTTCAGTTGGCAAGACAACCATTGTTAAAAGGTAAAACATTTTCAAAAAATTAAATTCATTGCGATTTCTTGGCTTTAACGAATTTTATTGCTAGATCTGAGTAGTACTCAACGGTCCAAATTCAATGTGATTTGTTTTGCAGATTTTGCGGTGATGACTTTCAAAATACATATAAAGCAACAGTCGGAGTGGATTTCGATGTGAAAAATTTCCGGATTCTTGGACATTCCTATAGCTTGGAAATGTAGGTCAGAAAAGTGTTTGTTCAATCTGCGGCTTGATTTGTCGATAGGGAGCGTTCCGAATTTTGTTTTTCATATATTCACTACCAAATCTAATTTGCAAAGTTCCTTTTCGACAAGTCGGAAAAGCCGTACAAAATCAAGCTGCTGGATCTACACGTTAACTTGAAACATTGGTCTGTTCTGTAGTCGCATTTTTATTACAAGCCATGTGTTCCATTTCTAGCGCGATACAAAATCGCCAGTGCTCCACACTATTTCATATTACTGGGACTATTATTTTTTCTCGGCGATTAAAATCGCCAGTGCGTGCTTAATCTTTTGAATTCATATGATTCATTTATTTTGTCGTCGCTCAAAAAATGGAACAAATCGCGGCATAACAATCGCTTCGATTCTTAGATGTTCTGTGCGCGCATTCATATTGATAAGTGTGTGTTTCATTTTTTGCGACTAATTAGTCGCGCGATTGAATTCGCATGTGCGCGCCTAGCCTTAAAGCCTAGTACGCCTTGCTCTCCAATTCTGGAATGAAACGATAGCTGTTAGAAAATAAGATTGGGCATATAATTTATCATTTAGAGATTAGATATTTATTGAAGTACAGGCAAAACAAGAACATCAGAAACTTTCAGTTTTGGTCTTTACAGTAGCTAATAGACCCAGCTGTTCTTCACGTAGCAAGATTTAAGAAGAGGCTTTCGGCGATATACCAGAAGTTGTTACGCAGTAGCACCATTTGAATATGTCTGTTTTCCATAATATTAATATATTAATGTCCCAAATAATTAATTTCACGGGAAAAATGTGTAAACCGTTTCGTTTGAAATCGTTGCGTACTGAACAGCGAAAAGTTGTTTCAATTTTGGTGGATTTTTTTGTTTCACTTCATCAGTCTAAATAAAAAATAAATAAGTGAAATTGTATTGGAAAACCAATTACAAAATAAAAAATTAAAGAAATGACCACTGGCACCAGACAATATTGGAATAGAAAGAATATTTAAAGGAGAATAGTTATCTGCATAGAGATGTCCGAAACACTAATCACCAACAGTGCTAAATATTCGAAACCAAACCAGTTATAGTAGTCGTCTACGATATGACAAAAATGGATACTCTGGGAGCTACAACAATTTGGCTAGACAATGCCTTAAGCGCCAGTCGAGATCCTTTTATTTTCTTGGTTGGATCTAAGTCCGATCTTCTTGTGAGTATTTGGATTTGAGTAACTTAATCAAATGTAACATTTCTCGTATTTCTAGACACAGAAAGAATTTAAAGCAATGGAAAACTTCGGCTGTAATATTGCTAGAGGAATGGAAGCTGAATATTGGTCAGCATCGGCGAAAACCGGATCCAATATTTTTGAACTCTTTAACAGAATTGCTGCAATTTCATTTGATTCCATGATGAAGCAGGCCATAATTGAGAGGAACTTCTCCAAAAGGAATGAACCCGTAAAAATTGGTGAGTTAAGATTTCATTAGGTTAGACGCTAAGTACTTACGTACAACTGAGTTGTGTCTAAAAAGTTGCATTCCCTTATCTTCCTCCATATATACATGTACAATGATTTCTTTAAGGTTCGACAAATGAAGACACGACAAATGAACGACGCAATGAACAAATGACCGAGTGCGTCTGCTGAAAACTAAAGGCTTTTTTTATTCTCTAAGTTTAAGTGTGGTTTAGATTTGAAGTAAAAATAAAATAAATGAAGATATTTGTTTTAGAGCGTCAGAATTTTTAGTGTTTTAATTTACCGTGAATATTGTTGGATCGATTCGAATATTCGTGGGTCCCTTAACCCTTGAGCATTGTTTATAGCGTTAGTCGTGTAGACTAACCAAATCTGGTAAGACCTATTTTTATTGGATCTTTTTTTTTAGATTTCATTGGATTTGAACTGAAGCATTTTGTGGGGGCGATTAAGACCTTTATAAAATAATAATTCTGAGCAATAAAGGACTTAAGGCCCATTCACAGCTCACCGACCGGCGAATGAGCGAACTGCGAACAAACCATTTTTAGTACAACCAAAGGCACACAATTGACAACTTTACTAATCCAAAAGAACAGAGCTTAATTTATCTATCGAATAATAGGGAAAAAAACAAATTATAACAATTCGCTCATTTTTCCGCAAATAGGCGAACACTTCTTGGGAACAATGAATGACAACTGAAATTTGCAGATTACTGTCACTAGAAAAAAAGATGTTGTGAATGGACCTTTAAAGCCCAAAACCCGTGTTGTGCAATATTGGGAATTCTTGCTACTGGACAGATCTACGGGCTGTGGAACGGCCTTTGGATATAAAGATTGACTGACGTTTCAGCCAAGGGAACCTTAGAATCCCAACCCCCAGGACTGAGACTACAAGGAAGACTGAAACTCCGGTTATTCAATTCTATATAATAAAAAAAATGGAAATGGGGTTGTTTAGCGTAGTGCATCGTTACAAAATGTCGTGTACTCTAGTAAAGAGCTTTATAAATCCAGAGATTTAAGCGTTCAAATTAAATCAACGGTAACGATGCATAAATTGCGTACAATTTGAGTGGATTGAGTGTCAACCCACAAAAAATGGAATTGATCCTTTTTACTAGGAAAAGACAAATACCGCTATTCGAGCCCGCAAGGTGAAATAGAATATATCTCCAAATCTCGGACAAGGCAAAATATCTTGACTGTATAGGTACTAGACCTCTCAAGAACTATCCTCACTAGTAAAAATATAGACATTTACATGGACTGTCAAGCTGCAATCAAAGCCATCACCGTCATGTCATACTCTTTTGAGTCCCGTGTCATAGCGGCATCCCTGGAAAAGAAAATGCCGGCGAACTGGTTAGAATAGGTTGGGAACTGGAACAAACTAAGACAGATCAATTAGTCCTAGTTCTAATGAAACTTATCAAATCTAGTAAAAGAACAAAGAACTTTGAAAGGAAGTTATGGACATAGCATAGCAGGAAAAAACAAAAGACCTCCTTATTCTTAACGAATCACACTTAAGACTTCTAATGGGTACATTAACTGGCCAGAATACATTGATGACCCTCCTGAAAAGGATGCGCTAAGTATCACTGAACTATGCAGAGAATGCGGAAGAGGGCACAGACCACTTTCTCTGCGATTGCCCAAACCTCTGCAGAACCAGAAGGACATCCCTCGGCGAATACTTCTTTAACAATTTGGGCGAACTGTCAGCAAAGATTTACACACCAAATTTGACTTATGTATAATAAACACAATACACGCAAAGAATGTCGAGTCTTATACTTATGCAAACCAAAACTAAGAAAACAAAACACAAGAAGCACCGTAACAATAAATAAGCTTAGTGTTATTTTTCTTAAGCATCGAGCGCACTGTGCATTTCAATCTGTTAAATATGCGTCACGACACTAAATATTTTTCATTTTGCGCAGCCAATCCTATAAGAAATAAACAAATTGGTGGTTTATTTTCTCAAATAAATAATGTAATCTCCATCTCCGAACACATCCACGATACTCGAACTTAAACCACATTTTCCGAACACTTACTTCGAAATTGCCAGCCGCCATTATTTCGAAATTGTTATTTCGAAAATCTACTCTTCCGGCTTTTGACAAAGACAAAAAATTTTCCTTTCCATTCCTTTTTCTCATAAAAATGGCACCCAAAAAGCCAACAGAGAAGTCCGGTAAGGAAAATTTTCAATTTTCTTTCATAAACACTTGAAATTATCTTTCAATTTAAGTGGCAATGCAAAGTGTTTAATGTGGTTTAAATGTTTTTCGAGAAATTTTCCTCAAATTGCATTAAATTCGAGTTGAAAAGTGTCAAAGCAAGTTGCCATGTGGTCCATCGTGTGCGACGGGGAAATTGTCATTTCGTCTAGAATCCGATGAAGTTATAAATGTCGACAAATATAACGAATTCTGTGGCTCCTTATAGTCGGAATATTACTTAAAATACAAATAACTGCGAAATGAAGTTATTTTGTGAAAATAAAACATAACCTCTTCATTGTTGATAAACCACAGTGAACCATCCGCACCACGCAGTCGCTCCATGTCTCCAGTGGGAATGTGATTAATAGAAATTTGTATATTTCCAGCTAAACCGGGTGACAAAAAGCCCGAAAAGAAACCAACAACAGCCCCTGCAAGTGGTGCCTCTGGTTCTGGTGCTGCCAAGCCAGCTGCTGCCAAACCTGCAGCAGCTAAACCAGCCGCCGCCAAGGATGTTCCATCCAAGAAGCCCGCTGAGAAGAAACCAGCAGCAGCCGCTGGTGCGACCAAGAAGGTTCCCGCTAAGAAGCCAACAACCGCTGCCAAGAAACCAGCAACGGCTGCTAAGAAGGCTTCGCCAACCAAGAAGGTCGGAGTTAAGAGCACCACCAAACCCAAGGGTAAGGATGCCAAGACGAAGAAGGTTGCCGGTAAACCACAGTCAATTGTGGCCAAATTGACTGCCAAGGCCAAGGCTAAGGCAGCGCTGAAGGGCAAGAAACCAAAGCTGGGTCTGAAGGTTCAGAAGGGAACAGCCAAGGCTAAGGCTGTGGCTTTGTTGAAAGCCAAGAAGGTCCAAACAAAGGTGAGTTTGTCTCTGAGGGTGGGGTGGACACTATTTCGTGATGATATTGTATGTAGGAATCTCATTGAGCGAATTCTATGAAAAAACTTTCCACACTGACTTGCACAGTGACGTTCAGCTGAAGTCCGTTTGACTGGATATCCCATTAAATTTTGATTAATTGCAGGTCATCAAAGGAGCTTTTGGTACCCGCACTAGGAAGATTCGCACTAGCGTACTTTTCCGCAGGCCAAAAACCCTGAAATTGCCCCGCAATCCAAAATACCCAAGGAAGTCGGTTCCCACCAGGAATCGGTAAGCAAAGCAATCTAAGTGCCCACTTTCTCTGAAGGAATTTACATGAATTTTCCTCTATTCCAGCATGGATGCCTATAACATCATCAAGTACCCATTGACAACTGAAGCCGCGATGAAGAAGATCGAAGACAACAACACACTGGTGTTCTTGACCCATCTGAGGGCGAACAAGAATCACATTCGTGCCGCTGTCCGTAAGTTGTACGACATTAAGGTCGCCAAGGTGAATATCCTTATCAGACCCGATGGACAGAAGAAGGCATACGTACGGTTGGCTAGGGACTACGATGCGTTGGACATTGCCAACAAGATCGGCATCATATAAACAATTGTACACCGAAGTGTACCAATTTTTTTTTATATGTAGAGATATCGATAACGTGTTTCGAGACCACAGTGGTGTGCTCTCGAGTGTTTTCGTTTTAAAAACAGAACTTAAATAAAAAAAAGAAGTTAAGTAAATTTTTGTAGAAGTTGTTGGTTCTTTTTTTCAGTATATTTCAGTACACGCAAGGAGGATGGAGCGCTGTGGCATACGCGGGATCGTTAATAGGTTGGTTTGAGTCATTAAATTTGAGTTTTTGTCTTTCTGTGATGATTTGTTTAGTAGGAATCTCATTGAGCTGTAAATGCAATGAAAGTAATTTTGAAGTCGCTGATTGCAGGCCTCTGAGATTTTATTTCTACTTGGTTACAGTTTAAATCAAATGAAATGTTTGTTTTGTCATTTAAGGATCGACTGTTAGAAGGTGCCAACTATGGTCTTCGCTGGGACCTAAGGTAAGGGAATTAGAAAATAATTTTTACTTCATTATAAACCGTGTGATGATTTTGTTAGTAGGAATCTCGTTGAGTCCTAGGACCATGAAAACAGCTTTTTAATTCTGATCAAGCAATTTACTTTTAAGCCAAATAAACGATTGAAAGGTTTTCTAATTAAATTTTCTTTTATTTGCAGGATTCCGTTGGTTCCGTTTAAAAATTAAATAATGAAATAAAATGAACTTGAAAATATTTCTCTTGTTTTGTGTCTTTTAAATTACAGATGAAATTCAAAAGGTATAGTCCACGTCACAGATTGACGAAACAAGTTTAGAGCTTCAAGTATGGGAGCAAGTGTTCACGAAAAGGGGTCGGTTTTACATGTTGCGATAACGAGCCATAGAAACTTCACATAACTTGAGAATAGTGCATTGTCTAGGTCCTTATTAAGTTTGACGAGTCTCCTTACCTAGCTATTATGGCAACGAGAATGGTTTTTATTGTACCATACATCATTATGCGTCGTTTATTTATAACATAAGAACAAGTACACGTAAACTTGTGCATACATTTTCATGAAATTGGAGCTTAACAAAAAAAAATTAAATTTGATGAGTTGCAGCATAATAGAATTCTTTGTATAATATTTATAATTTAGTCAATGAATATTCACTATTTCCAGATAATTTTCATATTATTTTCTTTTTGTCAGCATGAGATAGATGTGCTTCAAAATAACATGGATTTTTTCCTTTCATCAATATTTTGTGTTACCACTCTCGTCACCAATACCTGTAATCATTACAAATCGTGGGGATCGTATCTGAAAATCGTTTTGATTTTTTATTATCACCACTTCTATGCGATCGAATTCCTTCAATCTGTTAGTGTTCCATTCTCCATACAAACACAAACAATGAGTGAAACAATTTCTGATTCTTCGTGCTGAGACACATCACCTGATTATTTCGACTTTCGTGAATCATGCCCTCCGGCGAATTCTGTAATAGATTGACATGGTTAACGACAATCGTTAAACACGGTAAGTCCCTGGGGAAATGTTCCTGGAAACAGGATGGGAGGCTAAATACTTACTATTAGGTCGTTACATATGAAGTTGCCTATTTTTATGTGGAAAGTTAAACAACGCTATTTCAAAAATTAAAAAAGTTTATTCCAAAAAATAATCTCCATTTACATCTGACTTTTTTCCAACGTTCCACCAAAGCAAAAATGCCTTTTTTGAAAAAGTCCTTATCCTTTCGGGCTAAGAAGTCCTTAAAGTCCTGTTTTATGACATCTGGGCTTATGAATTGTTTATTTTGGAGGTGATTGCCCAAACTTCGGAAAGGGTGGTAATCGGTCGGGGATAAGTTTGGTGAGTAAAGCGGATGAGGCAAAACTTCATAACCCAACTCCGCCAGCTTCAGGAACGTCGACTGCTTTATCATGCAGCAGTATGGGACCATGCCTATTTACCAGTGACGGCTGTTTTTGGAGCAATTTGTTGTGCAATATGTCGATTTCTCTACAGTACGACTTGGCCGTGATGGTTTCTCCGCGATAGAGAAAGGAATAATGGACAAGTCCCCCACTCGTCCACCATACTGTCACCATTACCTTTTTGGAGTGTAAGTCTGCCTTGCTAAGTCCACTGGGAAGCTCATCCACGTCTACTTATTCTCCCGACTTCTTCCGATTATCGTATAGGATCCACTTTTCGTCGCAGGTGACGATGCGATGCAAAAAAATATCCATACGGTGTCTGTTGGTCAAAGATATTGCCACCTCCAAACGTTGTAGCATATTCGCTGGTGTTAGGACGTGAGCACCTATCTCTCTAGTTTTTTTTTTTTTTTACCTTTCCGATGGCGAAAAGGTGGCGACTTATGGTTGCAATTGACACTTTTAACATTTTTCTTCAAAAGCTACTGCAAGCTCTTCATTATTAATGACATTCTCTGGTCTACGCCTTGGCAAATTTTCGAGCGAAAAATCTCCCTCGCTGAACTTGATAAAGTAGTTTCGAACAGTTCTCTTACTACACGTACCCAAACCAAAAGCACCGTTAATTTCTCTAGTCGCTGCGGCTACGTTCATGATTTTTTTTAAATTGAAAAAGGAAAATTGTCCTTCAATTTGTTGGTGAAAGCATTTTCTATGTAAGGAAAAAAGTCGATGAGCTAATAGCGTAAATTAATTTTTACCGTTAGAAGGATTAAACTGCACTCTTTTCTTAAAAAAAAACTTTATTTTCAATTTCTCTGCGCAACTTCACGCCACAACGATCACTTTAGGAATGATCAGTAGGTCGGCAATTTCATATGTAATGACCTAATATTTTGAAGCACACCTATCTTTACTGCTACTGAAAATTGAAAAAGTAGTGAATATTTTTTGGCAAAGTTAGCAACTATTATATGAAACATTTGTTGAATTCCCTCTTTTTTTTCAAGTTCATAAATAAAATATACCATTGTTTGCTTGTTATTACGTCTATGTCGATATTTTACTGAAAGAAAAATTAAAATTTCATAAATCGAGAGAATTTTAACAAATTCAAGAAAAAGAAAATGCTTTTTGTATCAAACGTTAATTATAAATAAAGGTGGTTGTCAAATAAATTCAATGGAAAACAAATTATATCAAATCAAGTTTATTAAACAATTTTTTAATTCAAAATGTCTTTTCTTTTTAATCCTTTTTACCGCCAAACCTTCATATCAGCTGTTACTCATTTGACAGTTTTAGTAAGTCAAAAAAATTAATTTCAGAACTCTACATCTTGATTTCTGGAATTTGGGGTTTTTAATTTTTCTTACATAAAAGTACCCTCACAGATCTATTATTAAAAATTGGATTCAAATCATTTCATAAAGTTCTCAAAAACACTTCATTGCCATAAAATTTTGATTGAAATCATGATTTTATGGTTACTATTCTTCAGAATTTCCACATCAACGATCATTACCCGATGATTAAAATGTTTGATTTCACCACACGAGATTTAAATCCATCTTGGTATAATTTTAATAGTGATGGTTTTAAAAAAAATCAATCGAATATTATTTAAAATTTTGTGATTCGACACCTCATTTTCTCCAGAGAGCGGTATTCTGATGTTTAAAATTCAGAACTGAAAGCCATTGCTTTTAATAGTGAAAATAATACTTGCAATTACACATAATTCAAGAACAGTTTTACTTTCTATTTTGTTATGCATTTATTTTAATATCAAATGGCTAAACAAATGCATATATATTTTTTCTTTAGAAAACAAGTTAAAGTGAGTGAAAAAAATGAGAACATATACTTCGACAGCTAATTTCCTCTTTAGCGGAGAATTACTGTTTCACTTTACAAATGTTCTCCGCTAAGGAATCGGGTTATATCCCTAAGTGGAGCACACCGAATCTTTTTTATTCTACAATGAACAACCACGAACATCATTGTTGTCGTTTTCGATTTAGTAGTGAGTATATGAAATACAATTTTGAATGTTACCTCTAGATGTGCTTCCGTACCAAGCAATTTCGTAAGTGTGAAACATGCTTTAATTACGAATATGATTGATATTGAGAATTTTTCTAAAGCATCGGTTTCCTAAAACGCGAATTACCGATTTGTGTTCAATATTGACAACCTAGGGGATGCACATTCAGTCAACGTGAGCGTAACGTTGCGCTGGCGATGTGTTATTTGTGCTATAGGAAACCATTTGCATGGAAGTGTTAGTATTTACGTCGGAGTTCGTATTGGAGTTCATTGAACTATATAACAATTTTCATTGGTTACAGAAAATTAAAAACTGGCAGTATTCCGATCGCAATAAAAATAATTTTACGTTCAAAGAACTCATTAAAAAATTACGAGTTCTGACACCGGCAATATATAGCTTGTCTATCTTGAAATTATGAAAAAAACATTAGTATAGTTGGGATGACTTTCAAGGTACGATGAAATTCTATAATGAAACATCGAAATGTCCGCTTTTATTTTAAAGTTGAAATTTATACTTGTATTCATTTTATTCCCTCAAAATTTACCTCCTCCATCAAATTTTCTCATAAGAAACATAATGACTCGTTTTAATGGGTAACCTACATTTCCCATACATGTCACTTTCGACTTGGCATCACTTCTTTGTAAAATATCCCGTCTCATATTGCAGAAAATTCCCTAATAGGAATTAAATATGGCGAAACGTCAATCGTGGAAAGAGTTTTTCAACAACGTACTTCGCGGGTGTTTGCCTGAAATACTTTATTAATTTAAACAATTAAATCGCCCAAAACTCACATCAAAAACAACACAGAAAATAGTGTAAAAATCTTATCTATGTAAATCTAAAATTAGTTTGCATGGTAAGGATAAATTATGTAATTTACTTGAAAGCAATGCTCAACTCGAAAAACTTTTCCTATTGATTTTGTTCAACCGGCAGATCACCCCCCGAGATTTCTCTCGACATCCATATTGCGCATAGGACAAAATCTTTACTAGCTTATTTTCTTTTTCGTATTCAATATGAAATATTAAAAAAATCCAGAGTTAGTCGGCGACCACTGTAAGGAACAGGAAGATGTACAACGGCATCGGACTAACGACCCCTCGTGGCTCAGGCACTAATGGTCACGTACAACGCAATTGGGCATTTGTGCGGCCCGGGAAAAAGGATAATCCCACGTACAAGAGTGAGGATGATATAAAAAAATTGGATGCATCCATAAATCGTCCACCAAATCAGGAAATTCTCGATCATGATCGCAAGCGCAAGATCGAAGTGAAATGTGTAGAGTTCGAGGAGATTCTGGAAAAGCAGGGGTAAGTCAAAGAGTGACCCTTTGTGAGGAGGGGGGACGAAATGATTATTAATTTAAAAATGTAAATTATTTTTTGGTCTAAAATGCATATCTACCTTGCGCCAGGGTGAACAGAGGGGGTGTTTTGCTGTGCGTGTGTACGTACTTACATTTCTCCTCAACCACCCCTAATTTTCTACCCTATTTTCCATGTGTATACGTCACAGCATTCTCTACTCTCGAAAGTGTGGTTTTTGCTGTTGTTTTTAGTTCCTTAAAGCTTTGTCGGGGTGCAGACATCAAAAAGCCACCGCACTCTCACAGAGTTTTTGTTTTTCTTGTTTCTCCTCGTCGAGGCAATCATAGAAATGCAGAGTATATTCCAATAACAGTGCACCTTAGAATGTTTTGCCCGAGAAAAGCGAACAGAAAATCAATTTCTTTCACTTGAACGGTGAAAGTCGTCCTTTCGGTTGGTTGTATTTGAGAGTGAAACGGATGTACGTATCGATTATCGGGACAAAGCTGATGGATTTATTATTGTTTTGGTCATAAAAAGTGTCTGCTAACAAATATCGTTTCCTTTCTCATTCAAAGATATACACCGGAGGAGATAGGGGTCAAGATTAATTCGTATCGGATGAAACTGACGGGTCAGGGCAAGAGTGACCAGACAAAGGACGAGTTTGGAAGGATAGTGTAAGTACATATTTATTTATAATTTTATCTGTTTGGGTATCTGCGTCTTATTGTTGCATAACAATCATTTGTATGGTCGCGTGAGTGTAAACTTTTTGGCGCACTAACATTGCGGAGTAGGTATCCTCTCACCATAGATGCTTATCGATTTTTAATTTAACCCGCATTCAAGGAATTTTTTCTTTTTTTTTTTCGCAAGGAAGGAATAAAAGCGTAATAACGTTGCATGTCACATCAAATTCATCGTTCTCTTGTCCGAAAGTAGGTATCTCTTGAAGTCTTGACAAATTAAAAGGTGAACCGCGATATTTCCAAAGGGAGATGTGTCAATTAACGTATACTTATTCATCGCATTGTTTGTTTATAGTCGCCTATTAAATCGCGGTATTTGTTTGGAATGTATGTACTCGTACATAAAAAATCCGATACACTGTAGGCCGAAAATATCCTTTATTTTGTGAGACGTAGAGACGTGGTTTAATAAGTCTTCCAATTTTGCACCTCAACTCTGTGGGAAGTGGGTCGTGTCGTGTGTAAAAAGTGTATACTTAGGCAGTTATGAAAGTTAATTTCTGAATATTTGATTTATAGGCTTTTGAAAGATATAAACTCCTCCACCAGGACTGATATAGGAAAATTGGAATTTTTATTCTAGTTTTATCAGTTCTTTACGTTGCATACTCAATTTCCCGCTAAAAAAATGTAATAACGGTACTTTATTTTTATTAGTAAACTTGCAAAAATTAGCTATTACTCGGATATGGCTAAGACAATTTTGTTAAAAATTTATGTCTAAATCATTTTTGACGTATGAATATGGTCAAACAATTTTTTAGCTTTTTAAGACATTTTACGAAAACTAAAACTAAAAATTCATCGCTAAATTTGAGATCTGAACAATTTACGAACGAATAGCATACATATATGGGACAACCCAGTCGTGCTCTTTATTTCTTAATGAGAATATGCTTATAAAATTTGCATCGGAAGCCTCATTTAGAACGCCTGCTTATAATGTGCATTCCGATAAAAAATAAACAGAATCTACCTATTCGTTCGAAGAATGCCTAGATAGTCGATATGGTGAAAGCCAAATGATTCCCGATCCATTGGGGAATATGGAACTGAACTTATTATTGAACAATTGAGGGAAAGAATTGAATAAAAATTTGTCGACCACCCTGTCGAAGTTGGCATAATGTTGGAGCACAGCTTATGCTATAGAGTCAGTTAGGTTTCGACTCTAATCGTTATAGCGTCCGGCCAGTGACTTAGAAATTACTTTGATTTGTGAATCATATTGCACAAGGGACAAATAGAAAATTACAGAAAATCGCAAAGAAGCCATAGCATTGTATAGTAGAATGCACTACAACCGTCACGAGGTAATTATCAAAAGCTCACTAAGTTTGGTTGAAAACAATTTTCAGTGAGAGTCTGTTCGTGTCTCATTGAACCATTAGACGGAAGAAGATGATATTATTATTTTTTTTGTATGCTTTATTTCATATAAAAAGATACAATTTACAATATAGTTTAAATTAAAATTAAGTAGAAGATATTTTTCATATGAAATAGTTAGGAGCATTCTATTGTCAGAGGGACAAGAGTCGAATGCACCAGTATGATAAAATAAAAATCTCAAATAGAATTTGATTGATGGGGAATGAAGCTATCTGTATTATCCACTAAAAAAAGAAGTGTAAAGGCAAGTAAAACAGAAAGAAATATTACAGTGGTGGATTAACAAGATGTTCTATATTATAAAAAAGTTTTTTATTGATTATAGGAACAGTAACAAAATTCAGGGTATTGACGCGTAGATTGTGGCTGCCATGTAATCTGGCAGCTGTATACCCAGATTTTTGAAAAAATATTTTAAGAACCTTATAACAATATAGGTGCCTTAGTGGAAGAATTTTAAGATTCCTGAACAACTCAAAACTAGGAGTTATGCGATTTAACTCTACAGATAATTCGGACTGCATGTTTTAAAAGCAGAGGTTCTATTTTAACCAAGTGTGTACCACCCCAACACGAAATTCCGTACTGAAGTTTAGATTTGAACAGACCATTATACACCAATCTAAGAATTGTCGAATCTCAATAAAGGCTGAGGTGATAAATTTGCCTGGCTACTGCATTAAGATATTGTTTCAAGTGGGACGTGTGATTTTTCCAACTGAGCTTGTTATCCAAAATAATACCTAAGTACTTAAAACTTTCAACACGTTCAATAACGAAGCAATGATCTGAACAACTCGCATTATCATCAAAATTGGTTAAATACTGATCTTGACCACACGCATTATTAAGACGAAATCTTGAGCAACAAGGTGAATGATACTGCAAGAACATATCTTCACAATTTGTACCCATGGCGTTAAATAACATAAACTTCGTCTTAGCGCTGATAGATAGTTTGTGAAATCTGAACCATCTGCGAAGTATTTCAAGGTCAAAATTGACATCTGCATACAAATTAAGATAGTTGTTACTGGAATAAGATAGTGCAGTATCATCGGTAAAAACTGTCATTTTACCTTTAAAAGTTTGAGTGAATAAGGAATTCACGTAAACTAAGAATAATATGGGGCCTAGAACAGATCCTTGGGGGACACCTATATTAGTGGAGCACACATAACTAAAACAAGATTTCATCTTTACCCGCTGTTTACGATTGCTTAAATAAGAGGCAAGCCAAGAATACGTAGATCCTTTGAAGCCTGCATTATACAATTTATTGAGTAAAACCGCATGGTCAACCATATCGAAAGCTTTAGTAATATCGATAAATAGAGCGGCAGGAGATTCATTTACATTTACACTGCTGTATATTTCGCTACACAATTTTAGCAAGGCGACTTCCGTAGATTTACCACGTCTAAAACCATACTGAAAATCACTGAAAAAATTAGTTTAATCTAAGAATGACAACATTTTGGTTTTAAAACCTCGTTCAAAAACCTTAGAAAAAACGTACAGCAGAGAAATAGGACGATAATTATTTAAAATAGTAATATCCCCCTTTTTGTGTAATGGAATTACTATTGCAGTCTTAAGCGAATCAGGAAAAATAGCTTCTTGAATACTAGAGTTGAAAATATAGGATAGTATATCAGCAATAAAAAGCAGCAATGTATTTTTCAAAAGTCTACTCGAAATGCAATCGCAGGAGGATGAATTTGACGTTTTCAGTGACATTATAATTTTATGCACTTCCAATGAGGTACTCGTAAAGTGTTCAAAGAAAAAACTTATTGTTTGTAGATATTCCTGCTTGAGTGTGTTATCACATTGGCATGTGGAGGCATCATGCAACGGAAGATCATGAACAGAAGTGGTTAAGTTAGTAAAGAAATCGTTGAAAAGGTTAGCAATCTCTAAAGGCTCAGATACATTTACATTGCTCTGGATTATTGAATTATCAACGTTTGATTTTTTCCTATTCAAAATTTCATTATCCACTCCCCATTCTAGAGTTCCCGGTGTGTTGAACTAGTTTACTTCTAAAATAAGCATCTCTACAAAAAGGGATCTCGCTTCTTAGTTCATATAACATAGCTTGTTATAATACCTTTTGAGCCTAGTATTGTTTCGATGTTTGGCAAGGTGAACACGAAGTTGATTTTTCTTTGAAATTTTTTCCAGTAAACGTAGATTCATCCAAGGTTTGAGGGTTTTTAATTTGTGAACTCTTTTGCTAATTTTGTTGGTACAATTCGCGATATGAAATTGGAACTTGGACAGGAATATATCGAAGGCAGCGGATGAATCATCCGCGATGTAAACATCATCCCAAGTCTCTAAAGTCAATGTTCTACGTAAAGCAACAAAATCAACTTTCTGAAAGTCAGAAATATTAAACTGCTCAGATTTCAGGACACTAAAATCAAACTGAATAGTTGTCAAAGAATGATCAGTTATCTTAAGATCAGATACTGCAGATCTATAGGTAAGATGGTTGTTCCTATGTAGCCGTATAAATATATGATCCAAGCATGGGATAGAATTATGGGGAATTCGGGTAGATTGCGATAATAATGATTCGAATCCAAGAGATGATAAAGTTGATAGAAATGTATCCACACTTTTCGAATTCAAAAGCAAATTTATGTTAAAATCACCTAGCAGAACCATATTTTTACAAGTTTGGTTATTAAGAAATACAGAAAATTCATCCAGAAACACATTGACAGAACAGTTCCAATAAAGCAAAACCAAGTACCTGAAATTTCGCAATCCACACTTATCACGTCAGCACTAACTAAATTAAAGTTACTTATTTTACATCCCATATCACTTCGAAAAAAAACCGCTATACCCCCCGTAGAATAAGAATCATTATATGTCGCTGCAAATGTGTAGTTTGGTATTCAAAATGTTTCGGAGAGAAAAATAAGGTCTGGCAAATGATCTAAAGAAGCAACATGCGAGTAAAACGAATCAAAATTTTTTCTTACGTATTTTTTTTTTTTTCTGTATCATCTAAAATCCTCGTACAGAGAACAATCGTAGGGGGTTATGTCTATGACTCCCTTTTTACACTGCGTTAGAGCATCGATTCAATGTCGATTTTAATGCTCTATCGTTATGCTTAGCTTTAGTAAAATTAAGTTTTAAGCTCAACTTATCCTCGAAAGTGTTTGGTTTTATAACTGCAAAGTCAATGCCAAGCCTCTTTCTATAATGTTAGCCTGTTTTTGAAACACTCAATTTCTATTAAAGGAAAAAAGTTGGTGGAAATATTAAGATAAATTTCTGTCATCTACATGCACGAAATTGCAAAGCACTTATCGGGGCTTAGCTGAAATAGTTTCGCTTGATTTCATCGAAAAAGTCATTAAAAAGTAAATAATTTTAAATTCAATGGAAAATCAATAACCTCTCTCCATCACTGCTCTGTTACAAGATAAATCTCTTCTCTAGGTCGCCGAATGATGTTCCCAACTTTTTCTGCGCACTACCTCTCGAATGCAAAGGGAGAGATTATGCGAAATGCAAAAGCACCCCCGCTATGAAGTTAGTTTTCTCAAGTCTTCCATCGACAATGGTTGTGTTTTGCCATTGTCGACTTATTAGTTATTTTATTATTTTTCATTTAACAATCTAATATTAAACAAAAGTACAAAATTTAATTAAAAATACGCAAAACAAACGTAAACTGAAAAAACGCTTTCAATAAAGGACAAAATAACTAGAAGAAAAGCCGAGAATAAAATGTGCGACAAGAAGAAGAAAAATCAATAATCCCAATGACGACCAACCCCGTGGTAGTTTGTGTAAACAAAACGACCAAAATGGGGGATGAAGACGACTTTTAAAACGAACCTAAATGCAAATAGCAAAAATAGTGTGAATAAATGAACTGTAGGTGGTATTATGAAGCTGACAAAAAGTAATATGACACCACCTATTGGGATTTGTAATTTCGCACGCCATCGGAACTACGATGTGCTAACAAATCAGCACCCCCTTTCTAAGCCGAATGGATTAGAAAGAACGTAATCTTCGGAAAAAAAAAAAAAACAAATCAGCAAATTTAATTGATAAATAAGAGAATAATTACAACGATGTAGAGCACGAAACAAATCTTTGACAAAGTGAAAATCACTAAAAAAGTCTTCCAGTTGGTTCCCATCCAGCTATTAGTGTAGTTCGCGCGTAGTAGTGTCGCGCGGTTGTTTTTTTCGATATAAATCTATTTTCTATAAATCGAAAGTCTTCCTAGTTAATAAGTTTGTTAAGTAAATTATAAGTCTTCCGGTTGAATTCGCTTTGAAATGCTTTTGTCTCAAGTGTATTCAACACAGAATGGGGTGCAAAACCCCACACCGACAACATCAAAGCCAAAACGGCGTCGACGAAAGAAAATTTCGCGGCAATATTTCGAGCATGATAATCGCGACCCAAATATCTCACCAACAAAAAAGTCCCCGAGATCTGTGATGACTTATCAGACGGTGAGGAAAAAGTTTAAACCTATGCGACCGGGAGTAGCTCTAAAACGAAACCGCAAGAAGCCCTTACAACATCAAGCAATGTACATAGTGCAATGTGCATGCGCAGGCGCTAACCCAACAGCGATTCCGCTCAGCAATCACAACAATAATCATGTGCATGGAATTCTCCTGAATTCTGCACTCTCAGCTGGTGGTAGAATGGTGGGTGGTGGTTGTGAGAACACAGCTTCGCATGTTGATATCAATGACGTAAGATACTTTGCCGGGTTTTCCGCCATTCCAATAGCGACTGCTGGTGGTGGTAAGAGCCTGCAGCAGTTTCCCATTGAATTCCTTAACACTGCCGGTGCCACCCCATTTTATGGCAACCAACATCGCGTGTGCCAAAAGGAGCTGAGGAGTGTTGTGAGGTAATACGTTTGGCAATGTTATATGCTTTCAATGACGTAGAATTCAATTTAGTGCACAACTCAAAGCACCTATCAAAGTTCATGTAACATTAAGTGATTGTTATTGTTTTTGTTTTTGTTTTTCAGTGTTCGTGAAACGCATCAAATTGCTGAGGCTCAACAGGAGAAGAACGCAAAATTGCGTGAAGCCTTTGGAATATCTGAATATTTCGTAGAAGGGACAAGTTTCGATTCAGATCGTAAAGCAAAAGAAGATCTGGCGAAAAGTTCGGCACTGCAAAAGGAGCTCGATGCTCAAAAGGATGGCGAAAAGGAGAAGAGTCGTCGTTATGCGCTAGTGAGAACGCCATCGAAAGAGAAAGATGCAAAAGGCGGTGGGGACGGTGATGGGGACGACGAAGTTCGCGCCAAGGACAAAAAGAAAAAGAAGAAGAAAAATCGCGATGGGTTAGTAGTAAAGACTTTTATTTGTAGAAATAAAAAAGTAATATTTATTTCTTTTTACTTTTTACAGGTCAGCAAGTCCAGATAGAAAAAAGGACAAAAAGAAAAAATCAAAAAAACACAAGAAAGAAAGGTAAGCATTTTTTTCGCGAATATATTTCGTACAGTTGAAATTTTTAATAGTTAGTTTAGTTGAATTCTGTATATATGTACTAAAAATTAAAATAAGAGTTAATTCTTTCTTCTCCGTGCTTAACAAAAATTTTATAAGGGACAAGACAAAAAAAAAAAAAAAATACTCAAAGCAAATTAAACTCAAAGAATAGAATACATTGAATGTAATAACTTATTTGTAAATTTTGTACAAAAGTATTTACGATGTTTATTAAAGGGTAAGTAATTTCGTTGTGATAAGAATGATTTTTTTTTTTTTTTTTTTTATTGTTTTTAGATTTTTTTTTTTTAGGGGAAAAGGTTTATCATTTTGGGTCCATGCATAGTCATTACTTTGTTTTTTTGGCTGTTCACATAGAGTACACAGTCTTATTCTATTGAAAGTAAGCCATTGACAGTGGAAGCATCTTTCATAATTCCCGTCATGGTCAGATAAAGGCATCGTTGCCATACAAATTTAAACTTTAGCCTTTGCCACTTAAACCAAGTATACACTAGACCATCGATAAAAGATCATTCAGTTCAGAACTTTTGCCAAACTAAAACCAATTACATTCGGGAACACGTTTATTTTTTGCATTTAACATTAGTAAGTTCATCGCATAGATTTCGGCATCTATAGTCTTTTCTTTTTTGACTATTCTTCTGTGGGTTACTGGCATAGAATTGTTCCATCGTAGAAATCTCTTCTGTCTAAAAGTCACGATCTTACAGAGGACAGACGGGACACAACTATATAAACTTCTACACCTCTTCGTGACACTGGTGAAACTAATGGCAAATCATCCAAACTCTTTACCTGTAGTTGCCTAAATCTGTGAGTCCGTATCATATCTTTGCTGACTATTTAACACTTTTGTGTTGTCTCAGCTTCGTCGACTTGTTCAACCAGGGCATTAGTAGAATTTATTTTATTACAAAGCGTGCCGCTTCCTTCTTTGTTATACGGTACTACAATCAAACACTCTTCTACTCTGCGTTGGTGGCTCCAATGCGGACGAGTACTTAGTTTGTACCTTGAATTAACAAAATACAATTATGTGCAATATGAAGCCATAAAGACAATCAAAGATATTCCTTAACACAGCACTTGATCATTTTGCCTAAATATTCTGTCGATAATAGCGTGTCTTATTTACTACATACTTCTATCTTTATTTTAGCGGATATCTATAATTATTTAAATCATTTCACCCCTCGTGGGGCATGTGGCATCAACAACGTCTGCGCGCCATCTTGTTCGGGTTTTTGCAACGCGTTTGAGCTGCCTTCAATTCATTCCCAAAGAGCCTGATTCCACCTCAACTATTTTGCGCCACGTTTGCCTAGGTCGTCCCGCAGTTCTGTTGTGTGACACCGCGGTTAGCCGAGACCACACTTCCTGTCCGGCAATGTTAAATTGAGCGCGGGTGTTAGAAGTGCTCAGGGCTTTAGTTTTGCTTGTATTTACTTTGTTTGCCTCAGCTTCTAGATTTTGGGCCATCAGATGAAGGTTCATTATCCGATGTGAAAGTAGACAAGCATGGTCAGCGTAGTCGAGGTATTTAAGGTTAGATGTCGGATATCAATCACGCCTGTATAACTGCCTAATTTTCAAACGACTGCGGCTTTAATGTTTATCTTCCCAAATGTAAAATATTATAAAACACTTTCTGTGCAGAATGAAAGTGAACACATTGCCTGACGACAACAGACCAAATAATAAACAGCCATATTTCTAACGTGAGTGTAAGCAATATGCATGCATGGCTGCTCAAAATGATTTCCCTACTCAAAAAGATAAAAAAATAAAAACGCAAA
Organism: Pocota personata; assembly: GCA_963082735.1. Classification (NCBI taxonomy): domain Eukaryota; kingdom Metazoa; phylum Arthropoda; class Insecta; order Diptera; family Syrphidae; genus Pocota; species Pocota personata. The sequence goes on from OY720431.1 coordinate 39,594,023, forward strand.
CTATGTTGGCACCTTTAATTTTATTTTATCCACAACAGTCCTTGTATTGCTTTATACGAATTATATAAAGTGTGCGCATATGTTATTGATTTTATTTTCTGGAAGTTATTAGAAAAGTTTCCTGCCTGAGTACTCCTATTTCCTATTAAATATATGTAATTGAAACTAATCATCGTAAATAAAAGAGCATTTCCGAATTAAAGCAAAAAATATGTATTTTCTCATCTTTCTTTTCCCTAAGACAGACCATTTTGATGAGTTTTAAATAAGGTAAAAAATCAAATAAAAACATGTGGAAAATGTCGTCTTATGTTTAATTTAAATTAAAGAAACAAAATTATTATAGTTAAATTATAGCATATCATTTCAAATGTAGAATGTAAGATAGGTTACTTTATAAATATTAATCAAAAAAAAAAAAAAAACTGTCAACAATTCCATGCGAACAATCACAAATTAGCCGTAACGAATAGTCGTAGGTGTATGAAAGTAATATTATGAATAAAATTAAGAAAAATTGAAGTGGAATTTGTGGTGTATGTAGTGAGATTAAAGAAACATGTTCTGACAGATTCATCATAGCCGAGCCGAAACCGCTGAAGCTAAAACTATGCAATTTGGACAGAAGTTGTATTGATGTATGCACCCACTAAGAAAGTATTTTTCGGTAGAATTTATTTGAAACTTGGCATAACTACTTTACAACACTAATAATGAAAGACATATTTCAGCATTTCCCAAAATCCACACGAGTGAATCCGGTTATCAGTTGGTATACTATAAAATTCAAGTCTTATTCTTATACATTCTGCCTGTTTAATTTCTGGAAGCCATAGGGGTTAAATGAAACTTCATTATAAACCCCTATTTTTTATTTTTGGCAAATTTTTTTGAGGCGTTTTGAAGATTTCTACTTAGTAGTCGCCGGCTTATCTAAGTATGTTACAACATCATTCAGAAATCAAAACCAAAAACTGTTTTATTTTAGTTTTACACATTTAATTGAAAACTGAAATCTTCTTCCACTTGAGCGCACTAGAGAAAATGAGGTCTCTCCTCTTCTGCATAATCCCTTTGAAATGTATTCGAAGATTCTCTGGGCCACATTATTTGTGTTCATCCGCTCTACAAGACCACTTTTAATGCTGAAATTGTATCTATTTTACCAACTAGTTCAAAGTCGTTGCACAGGCCATACTGTTTGGGGTCCTTCCTTCTCCTTATCGAGCTCCCGACTCGTGTAAATTCTCCGCTTGAGACACCGCAGCCTTCCATAAATCGTCAATCCCGTGCACATTGCTCCCAGTTCGCCAGATGAGGGCTATGACTCAAAATTCCTTTTGGCTGTAGCGGTGTTATTCATTCACTTTGACCGCGTCAATATACACATCGGCCGTAGCCTTTTGAACTGCATCCACATCTTTGTACAGCTTAAAGTGTTCGCGGTTGTATATTCTCCTCAATTCGTCTTCGCATACAAGACCAAAGTGTCTTGCGTAGCTTTCCTATTTATAGTCCAGCACTCGGTACCTTGTAGTAGAACAGAAAGGATTGTCGATCTGTAGAGCATCAGATTTATTCTCAACGGCAGACTGAGATTGTGCAATGTTGTTAATATCGCAACGTATCCCAGAAGCTGGGGCGAACATCGTCGAAATCGTCTCCAACCTATCGCTGTTTTATCAGTTCTTCAACAAACAGTGCTCAAACGAAATAGCCAGTTGCATTCCCGTCTTACAACAATTCAGCCGCAATACTCGCCATGCCACAAATGCACATTAGTTCACCCTTAAGCCTGTATTAGGACATACTCTTAAATATAGAGATTCTTTCTTAAACTTTACAACACGAATGTGGAATGCTCTACCGAACTCAATCTTTCTTTCCCGATCACAATTTACAGTCTTTTAAATTCAACGAGCATCGGTAGTTCCTCTCTCTCTATCTCACCCCTCATTTCCTTAATGCCCCCACTGTGTAAACCACTATAAGGGGATGCAAAACCTAAAGGGGTGCCAATAATAAAAAAAAAAAAACATCAAACGTCAAAGATAGAGCTTTTCGTGTTGACAGATCAAAACTTCACTACTTTAAAATTATGGCCTTCCATTATGAGGATTTCATCTTAGACTCCTATATAAACCGGTCCATATTAACCGCTTCTGATTCGATACTCACAAACGTGCCAGTAACTGTAATTTGTACAGCCAAGTAGTTCGAATTTTGTAAGGGATGTTCAGGATGTATTAGTCGAGTAGTGGCTTAGTTGTAGCTACTTTATTGCCGGCATTTATAAATTTAAATATTTTGGCGCTAACAGCCCATACAGGACCTGGCTTAGCTTCTGGTAGCCACTCGCCGCACGAATGGTTACGACGTAAAATTGTATGCCGTTTCCGAAGGGCAATTTTTTTTTCGATTAAAAGAAACTTTTCATGACAATTTTACTCTCGCATGTTTGTCAAACGTTTCTGGGATTCTAAACTTGAATCCCATGCTCAATGAGCCGCGGCGCAATAAAACCTTTTCTGTTGGTTTTTTTTTTTTTGCGTAGATAGTCGACTTCGTTTTCGTTTTTTTTGTTTATTGATTGGTGTTTGCACCACCTACATACATTTAAGGACAGGTATTGGTTTCGTGAAAAAATTCGACCTCGAGATTCTGATCAATCCTTTTTTAATGAAAAGGAAATTTTTAAACCCCAGAGCATCCAAACTTTATTTACGGTCCATTGTACTGCCAGGCAGAAATTCATTATTGTATAGTGATTGGATAAACTTAGATTTTATTCGTTTCTCTTTCATTCTCCAGTGACTGTTGTTTGCTGTTCCCCATTCGTGTTCGAACTTGCACAGTTCGGGTCACAAGCAAACAGACTCCCACTACACCGTGGCCACGCCTTTGATCAATTTTGGTATTACTATTATATAATGGAGAATCTCAAAAAAGTTGGTTGTGCAATTCTGTCTGTATGTCTGTATACATGGTCGAAACTTGAATTTTCATTCTAACCCCAAAATGGTACCTTGCTAATGGCCAATCGGTTTTCTCGAAAACGGCCCGAACGATTTTGTTAAAATTTAATATTTGAGTTACAGTGGGCAGATGGCGTACCAAGTTTTTGCCAAAAATGTCTTTAAGTTGGCTATTTCTCGATTATGATTCAATCAATTTTGTTATAAATCAGTATTTGAACAACATTTGACATTTTTAATATTATGGCATACCAAGTTTTGCATTTTATTTTTAAATCAGAAAAAAAAAAAAAAAAAAACTAGCGATTTTATCTAAATTTAAAGTCTGATGGCGAGATTGATAGTCACATCTAAATTTGAATTTAAAATATTATTTTGAAAGTAATACTTTCAGCTGGCTAAGCTTAAGTTTGAAATCGCAGTTAAAATATGTCAAATCGAATAAATTATTTGAATATACATACATATTTTTATTTTAGGAAGTTGAAACTCAAGAAAATCGCGACTATGACCGAACTAAGTCTAACTCAAAAAAAATGTATAGTTTGTATGTTAATTTGACAGAAAATCGTTTCTTAGACAGTAAAGGCGACTTAGACCGGTCTAAGTTTTGACTATCAATCTCGCCCTGAGTGATTTTCACTTAAACAATGTGTAGGTGCTAGTACGAAGTTGTGCACTTTATTTCTGCAAGATTTGATTTGGGTATCCAACATTTACGGCTGCTTTGAACTAGAGTTTCAAATAATCTTACGAGATATCACCTTAGTGGTTATTTTGCATATTTTGGCTCCTCAGCAAATATTAACATTTCTTTGAAAAAAATGTTCAGAAATCAAATTTCCTTGGACGAAGGCACAAAAAGTATCACAGACAACGCGTTGGTGACATCACCTTCAGTCTTATTCAATTGTCTACGCACCCAATCTAGAAATTTATATGGCCCTCTAATCTGATAATTATAAAGTGCTATTTGAAAGCCCACTATATCCACTTCAATTTTTTTCCAAATTTCAAAATATTCAAAGTTCTACGTTTTTCAAAACTTTTTATTCGATTTCTACAAAACTATAATTTCAGTAAATCTAAAAAGAAGAAATCAAAAAAACGCAAAATCAGTGAATCGGGCAATTCATCGGACTCCGAGAAAGCATTGTCCGATGATGATTCAACTGACACCGAGAAAGAAGTAAAGAAACGCAAGAAATCTAAAAAGGACAAGGTAAGCAGATACAACCTAAAACCCCTCATTGATAAGTCGCAAAATTAACTCTCCTTAATCGCATGAGATACTCTTGTAAATTATATTGAAAAATATCATGATGGACAAAATTTTAATCTATTTTTGCTTAAACATTTTTCGTAAAATAAAACCCCAAACACTATACACACGAACGACGAAGGTAATAAGTAATTATGTAAATTTTATCAATCATGGAATTATGTTAAGTCTTTCTTATTTGGTTTTGTTCTTCATAAGTTTTTTTTTATTTTTTTTATAATTTCGAAGCAAGGCGATTAACTTGTCTCTTCCATGAAGGTGATATTTTTTGGTCTTCTTATTTGTTTTTTCTATATAACCTAACCGATAAAAAAAAAAAAAAAAACATTAATCTAAAACTTAAAACGAGAACAAAGAAAAAAATTATATTTTTTGTTTAAAACCCTTGGCGCTTCATTAAATAGGATAGCTATCGAAAGGCTCTCTTGTAGTTTTGTAAGTACTTTCATTTTGTCAAATTATTATTTTCATCGGTTTTGCGTTACTTTTTTTTCTTAATTATTTAGCACTCTATATATATTTATTATATATGTTATAAATTCAAGATGAAAAGATATATTTTGAGTTAGTTAATTTGATTAAAAAAAAAAAAAAAAAAAAATTAATAATAATAATTGTGCGGTGCAAAAACAAAAGAATTTTAAGAAAATAAGTTTTCTTTCTCAATCAGTTTTCTCTTCAAACTAAAGTGAGCTACTTTTTTCTTTCAATTCCATTTTTGTGTAGAAAAAGAAGAAGAAGAAGCAACGAGCATCATCTGTAGAATCCAGATCCAGGTAAGTGTCTTCGTCACCATATACAGTATGGATTGTGATGAATTTTATTTATTTTCTAGCTCTCCTGGTGGTGGAAAAGAAGCAACATCATCCTCTAAGAAAAAGTCGGACGTTCTGGAGCCTCCGAAACACCGAAATCCATTTAGAAGCCGATCCCGTGAACGTAGAGATCCAGTTTCATCTTCATCTAAGCCAACACGCCGCGTCGATCGGCTGTCACCATCGTCAAGAAGTAGAGATCGTCGAGAGAGCCGTAGATCGGATAGTAGAGGCAAACGCAAACCTAGCCCAGTCCAAGACCGGGACTTGGGAAAACATCGAAAACGTGAACCTTCTCCAGTAAAGATCAAGCCAGTTGATCGCAGTGATCGTAAGAGAAAGTCCCAGGAGAAGAACAACCATAAGCGCGATGGAAGCCCACCGGAGAAACAACGAAAGCGTACGAAATCTCGATCACCAATAGGTAGATCAAAAGATCGACGTGAAAAATCTCCGCCAGTGGTTTCAAAGAGGACTGGACGCTCTAAATCGAGATCTCCAAAAAGAGCCACAAACGGTGATCAGTCTAAGTTGACAGATAAAAAGCGTCCAGCTTCAAAGGTCAAGCAACGTTCACCAACTCCGCCGAAAAAGAACTTTGTTAACCCCTTCAGACGGAATGCTGTGGAAACTAAGCCAGTAGCTATTTCAACAGCTCAGCCACCACGACATTCTCGTTCTCATTCTCGATCGTCATCACCATCGTCTGATTCGTCGGGCAGTTCCATATCACCATCTCCACCCTCAAAGAAAGCACTGCGATCTTCTGAGAAGTCATCATCAATCAAGAAACGTTCCCCTTTACCAGATCGTAGAAAGCTCGATAGTGGAAAAGGCGAAAGAAAAAGATCAATTTCTCGAGAAGTCAAAACGGAGAAGGGCAGAGGATCACCATCTAGAAAAAGGTCAGTATCTAAAGGCTCCGAAAGAAGGCGAGGCCCTCAAAGACAACGTTCGCTTTCACAGACTGGTTCTGAGAAAAAACGTTCGCTCTCTAGAGAAGTCAAAGTAGAAAAGGATAAGCAATCAGTTTCTCGAGGTGCGGAGAGAAAACGATCGCTTTCACGGGGTGGCCCTAATAGACGACGCTCTCTTTCAAGGGAAAATCCGGCTTTGAACAAAAGACTTTCAGTCTTAAAAGAAAGTTTAGATACAAGACGATCAACCTCAAGAAGTGATCCTGATAAAAAACGACAACTTCCGATCAGAGGGGGACCAGAAATTCGATCACTTTCGAGAGGTGTTCGTGAAAAGCCCCGGTCTCGTTCAAGAGAAAGACCCCCAAGAAGGCGATCACCATTAATTGAACGAACCGAAAGAAAACGGTCGCTTTCACGAGAAACGCATGTAAGGGCCAGACAATCGCCGAGAGCAGAAAAAAGGACAATTTCTAAGGATAACCCTTCAAGACGTCGATCTCCTTCCAAAGGAGGTCCAGAAAGAAGACGCTCAGTATCAAGAGGGGGTCCAGAACGAAAGCGTTCACTATCAAGAAGACCTCTTGAGAGAAAACGATCACTTTCCCGAGGACCACCTGAAAGGCGAAGATCGCCATTAAAAGAACGAAGACGATCGCCTTCAATTGAAAAAGCCGAGAAAAGGCGATCTTTCTCAAGAGGTGGTGGCTCAGGAAGACAAAGGTCACGATCAAAGCGATCACTGTCAAGGGGTGGCCCTGAGAGAAGACGATCTCCACCACATAAGCGATCACCGTCGCCTTCAAGATCACGCGACAGACGAAGGTCTGTATCACCTTACCCGCCTGAGAGAAGGCGACGTCCTTTGTCACAAGACAGATCTCGCATTCATAGATCTTCGTCATTGAGAAGGTCACGCGATCGTCGTAGGTCTCCGTCACCAAGAAGGTTATCACGTGATCGAGCCAGATCACCTTCTCGAGATCGTCGCAGATCACCATCGTTCCGATCGCGAGATCGTAAACGTTCAATTTCACCACGACGAGGTCAGCACTCGCCCACTCGCCGCCGTGATAGATCGCTAGAAAGACGCCGATCACGATCCCGGTCAGCCCGATCTAGGTCGCCTCGGAAAGATTTAAGACGATCGTCACGATCGCCGAAAAGAGATTTGAAAAGTTCTCGTTCGCCTGTGCGTGATAAGATTCGACGTCCACGCTCCTTCACTAGAAGTCGTTCACGGAGCAGTCGACGTAATTCTCGTCCACCACCACAAGCTCCGGTAGCAGTACCCGTCGCTAAGCAATCCCCAAGACCTCGCACTAATCGGCGTAGTGGATCACGCAGTCGCAGTGGAAGCTACCCGAACCGCGGCACGTCTCGTTTTCGGAAGTCTACGTCGCGGCGCAAAGAATTTCTAAAGTCCCCGGCAAAGGCGGAACTTAGTCCTGCAGAACCTCCCGCTCCCGGCACAGATGATCTACCTGTACTCCCTTCACCGAGACCAGAGGAGAAGTCTGAAGAGACACTACAGCAATCAGAACCGTTAAAACCTAAACCGCTACCAGAACAACCACAACAACAACAACCGCATTCTAAACCATTAAAAAAACGCTCATCCAGCTCTAGCTCCAATGGATCTGGTTCCGATCTAAGTTACTCACCAGCAAGGCGCAATCCTGAACGCTACCGTGACATACTCGATCAGATTGAGAAGGAAAAACGTGAAAAGCGAAAAGGAAAAGAGAAAGAAAGCAAACCCAAGGAGAAAGAGAAGGAAAAGGAAAAAGAAAAGGTTCCGAAAGTGATGGTGGAAACAACTTCTTCAAAACGTTCTCGATCGCGATCGCATGGCACAGCACCGAAGAGCTCTCGCAGTACAGCCAAACCCCAACCAGTTGTCCGCTTGCACAGTCAAAGCGAAAGTGAAGGCGAAGAAGAGGATGGAAACGGTGGACCCTCTATTGAGTCGCTAACTCAAGACGACCGCAAGGATGAATTAAAGGAGATCGAATTGCTCGAACAACTCAAGTCTGGCATTGCGGCCAAGGCAAAAGAAAAAATCAAAACCATCGAGAAGATGGCAAGTGAAGTAAGTCCCAAACGCGATTCATTGCGTACAAATTCTCTAAATCAATTCTTAGCTAAGAACGTAGCAACGGTAGCGGCCATAGGCAGTGGCTGCATTTATCCAGCCGCACCGCCAATCAATAGTCCACTACTAACTGTGGACACTCTCCCTCTGACTGTGTCTGCTCTTAATACAGTCAATGGTCAGGCGGATACAAGTCCTAAAACACCATCCACTCCATTAATAAGTGTAACGCCTCCGCCTTCAATGTCAGTGGCGAAACCACTGTTTCCACAGCCTCCTACTGTTATTGTGACGTCGTCGGTGAACAATCATCACTCGCTCAATAATAACATTAATCGGAGGAGGGATTTTCGTCGAAATCTCACAAATCTCATCTCATCCTCCCCTGTAACTTCGTTAGCTTCTTTGTCTATGTCCTCTACTAGACCTCTGCAAATAACCACAACCACCATTACTAACAATGATAATCAAATAATTCTAACTACTAACAACAATCATTATAACAATAATAACAGTAACAATAACCACCATCATCATCATAGCGCAGCTTATTTTAAACCAAAAATTGTGATTAAACCTTTTAAGCTACATGACCCGCAGCCAATCGTATCGGCGCTAAGCGACAGCACCTTGGTGGATACCATTGTCGCAAAAGTATCAAATGCGACGGTTGCAGCTGCCGAAAGTCTCGCACGACGAAGTCGTAGTCGTTCACGAAGGAGTGAACGCGATGAAGGCGGCAGACGATCCAAAAGCCGATCAAGATCATCGTAAGTATTTGTTTGCGGTTAGGGGTAAAATGTATCGAAATATTGAAACGGATATACATTTTCAGCCACTATTCATCATCAAGCAGTGGCAGTGGAAGTTCCAGGTCACGTTCACGCAGTCATTCTTCAAGATCTAGTCGATCGTCGAGGAGCAGTTCGAGGAGTTCATCAAGGTAAGAAGATTTTATTGAGAAACACTGTTCTTTCTCTTTTAACAAACTATAGAGATCCTTTGACAGAATTCACATCAGTGAGGGGTCGTAGGACGCAAGCTTTCGAGAGACTCGCACTCAAAAACAATGTTTAATAACTTCGGGATAAAGACGAAAGACGAATGGTCTTAAAATTTTTGAACATTTTTAAAGACTAACTCACCTTGTAGAGAATTTCAGAACCCAGAATTTCCATCGTAATAATTTTTTTTCGCAGGACACATCATTTCGAGATATTCGCTGTCGGGCGATGTGCTATGAGTTTGTCATAGAATTTTGGTGTCCTTTAAATTTTTAGCTTTAAGGGGCATTCCTTTGTGTCCATTAGGACACGTGGAATTTGCATCATGTCACGACACATTTATCTTGAATTGAGGAAAAATCGTGCGATCACTTTGTGTTCGTTACCAGAGGTGGTGTCTGTAGGCTTTTTGTTCGATGGTCGTATAAAAGATGTCTTCTTCCTGATATTGACGTTGGAATATCCGGCGATAGGGCCTGTCGGGAAGCTCGTTGACACAATCTTTGATTACGTTGACTATTCTGCTCTAAAAGAAAATTTGGCGTTAACGCAAATGAAGCCAATATTGTGATTGTTATCACTCATCCGCTTACATGTCGAAAGTTCAAGACTTGTTGCTAAATTTATACACTTCTGACAACAAAATCGCACTCAACCAAACATTTATTCCTGTTTGTGTTCTTGTGAAGCCCAGTTCATCGTGTCTCTTTTTTTTTGATAGCAGTTTCTTTTGCTTTATACAAATGGCAGTTGATGATATACGCTAACGCAGGTGAAACTTACTCTCGACGTTTATTGGAGCTCTAGCCTGTTATTTAGACCGCTTCTTTGGATAATTGTCCACTTCCGAAGAAAAGCACTCAGATATTTTAGGCAACGGGATACATTGATCGGCTCAATACTCTTAGTTAATTTATTATAATAATAGCTATCCATCGTGCCCCAGCCAGGAAGCCTACTTACCTTGTACCTTCCCTTGACTCTATTTTTGTTCAGTATAACTTTTCGATCTATTATCATTACTCACAAACGCGTTCAGCTCAAACCAAATATTGATTCATCTACCATTTACCATATTACAGCGGCAGTTCACAACATTCTAATACTAGATCCCGCTCAGGCACTCGTTCTCCCTCGATTCCCCGACGTCGTGGCTCACCGAGCTTTCTAGATCGCCGGAGAATAACCAGGTAAATAATTAACAGCCATGGGTAAAATGCCAACCTCATAACACGCCATAAAAAAAACATCACCCGCTCATTCATTTCACCACAAACACATTTTTTCTTTCATTTTATTTTTATTTTAACTTTTTTTAAACATTTTCTAAAAATACTTTAATTTTCTTTTCTTTTTGTAGCAAATCCAGATATCGAAGATAGGCACCACATATATATGTTTATATAATTTTTTTTTTATTCGAACTCTATCGTCCTTATTTAAAAAAAAAAAAAAAATAATAAAAAATCATTATTTGTAATTTAGTTAAGAAGAAATAACTTGAACTTGAATTGATCACCATTATCGCTTTTTAGAGCCTCACAACGGTTTCTTCCGGTCGATTATTTGCATTTTATTTTGATTATAAGTTGATTGTTCTATCAGATACAGCAACATTTAGTATGTATAAATAACTTTTCATTTTAATTAACTTTCCGTGTATACTTAAAAATGAATTGGAGAACATTTTTTTATTTCGCAATAAAGAGAAGGAAAGAAATGAATAAAATTTGCTTTTTTAAATTTTAATTTTCTAGAGCTTTTATTTTATTTGGTAAGTTTTTGTTTTTGTTTCTGTTTTTTTTTTTTCTTCATTTCAATTAATTTTTCTTTTTAATTAAAATTTTAATAATAAACTAATATTCTAATCCAAGTACTAATCCAACTAATCATAGTGCACGAAAACGACCTATTCCATATCATCGGCCAACACCGTCGGATGCATCCAGTTGCTCTAGTTTTGAGAGTCGAGAAAGTTCACCACCTTCGCTTCGCTCACCGACAAGAAGTCGCACCCGAAGCCCAACGAATGCGGTTTAAAAAAGTATCCCTCTATCCTCTAGTCAGAAAACAAAATACTCCAATCCTAGTCTAATGAAGATTTAAAAGTAAAACTAACTTCTAGTCTTAAGATTAAGATTAATCATTAGTAATATAATTTACTGAATGTAACTGTTGATATTATCTATTTGAAGTTATAATTTATTGAAATGTTTAACTGTAGACCAAGCAAGAAAAAATAAGATCACATGTAAAAAAAAATCTCGAATATTCAATGTTTATCTCCTATTTATTTTTTTATTAATTTACGATAACGGTTTTATTTAAAATAGAGAATTTTAACTTTGTATGCACGCAAAATCATTGATATCACTCTAATTAATAAGTAAATGTTGAAATAATAAAAATAAATTATGAATTTACTAAGCATAACATTTTCCCTGATAAAGTTTGTTGACCATACACGCAGTAAGTCCGCCCTTACATCATACCATACTCCGATTTGATCATTTGATATAATGATTTGCAGATGCTACTATCTATTTCATTTAAATCATCAAAATCGGTTCACAGGCTCTTGAGTTAGGCGAGTGACAGGAACAATTTGGAGATTTAAACCGCACCCAGTATCTTTTCCAAAGAATAGAATGCCTTAAAAAATGCTCGAAATAGAATAAGAAATGAAACAGAAAAGCATACAATTTTTGTATTCTAAACTGAGCTGTAAAACTCCATGTACCTGTGTTGTGATTCAGCTAACAGAGGATCACTTTTCTAGGATGTGTAGCTCAAAAAATTATAGTAAGAAAGACTTGAAACTTGGTCGAAGCAAACATTGTTTATTAAACTTTCAGTTAGGACTTGGATTAACTTCTTATATTGAATTTAAAAGCTGTGACTTAAAAAAAAGAAATTTGATCAATTGAAGACCAGGGTTGGTACACAATGGATCATCCCTTGTTCAACAGTGAAACGCCCTGCTATATTGTGAGTCAGTGGCTTAATTTTGCACTGTTATGTTATGTTTAGATTTTGAGTTAATAGTGAATGAATACAAATAAATCGGAACGTTCCCTGTAGGAAGTCGAGAAAACCTACAAAATCTAAAAATTTCTTTATTATGTTCTTTTTTTAAAAAAAATTATTGAATAAACATAAAGTAAACAAAAAATGGAATTTTCAGTAATAAGTGAGTGCCCATTTAATGGTAAATTTTACTTTAAAATAAAGAAAACATTTTAAATGATCCTACCTATTTGCATTGATCTTTTCACGACTGATCTATTTCAGCATAAGCTTTTAGCTTCAGTAAATTAACTAATCCATCCCCACAGCAAAAATAATTATTTTCTGACAAAGATAAATCCATCGTGATGAAATAGAGGATATTTCCAATTCGCAATATTACCAACGAATAAAGAAATACAGAACCAACAGGGAGCTTGTAGCGGGGAATGTGTAAACAAATGATTTCCTGTGTCATTTTCTAAAATGACGAAACTAACATATTTTCTGTGTCTGACGAGTAGTTAGCATTCATTTGCTAGATGTTATTTGGCAAATAAATGTTTGTTCACACTAAAGTATATTTGTAAGTAATTAAATATATTTGAAAGTAAAAGTGTTGTAATGTAGTTGAAAGTAAAGATGAGGAATCATTTTGTTATGAAAATTAAATTCCGTTTTGACGCTACAAAACCATTTCGCAAAATCGGTACTTTTTCATTAATAAAAAGCCTTACGTTACGCCTTATTTAGATGGTAGTGTCAAATTGGAATATGTGTAAAATTCTCTGTTAGCAGCCCAATATATGGTCTGCCAACAGCGAATGTAATACTGGCAGCACTGGTCAAAAGCAACTACTCGGGCACTAATTGCCTGAACTCACATTTGACACATGACATACTGGCGAAAACAAATCGAAAAATATTTCAAGTGCATCAATCATATTTTTTTTTTATATAGACAATTACTGCGCCTTTAAATGGGGAACTCAAATTCTCGTGCAGACACAAAGTCGACCACAAATAGCGAAGGTCAAGTTACAAATCAACAGCTCACTACATCGTCCAGCGTTAAGACCATCAGCCGATCTGCATCGGGTGCTGAAATACACGAAAAGTACTTCACCCAGTTTGTGCCTGTGGAGAAGTTGTCGGAAATTCTCCATGAAAAATCGTCACAATTCGGTGTCAATGGAATAGTTGGTGAGGTTTTCGTCAGCCAGGTATTCCCACACTATACCGATTTGGGTCATCGTCTCTTCAAGTTACTCCATCACAATTCGCGTGCACAAACCGAGTACCTAGGCACGGTGGCTTTCCGTCAACAATGTGAACGCTTCCTGGGCATTATCGACGACGCCAAGATACTAGAGTGTTATATAAAAATGTACGCTGAATTGGACAGGCCTGACTTTATCAATAAACAAGGAGTCACCCGCCTGCTACTTACCTGCTACACGGTTGCGATGGAGCATTCGGGAAATGCTGTACTATGTCCGGCGATAAATCGCACTTTCGACTCTGTAGTCAAGTCGATTTTCTTCAACCAGGAAAGCTTGAGTATTGGGTATGTATGCCGTTGGTTTGAGCATAATCTGATTCGTTCAGTGCTGCTTGTGCACAAGTATTGTCTGCATACGCTGTCGACTGCGTACCGCGGGCTCGAACAAAACGAACAGTCTTCCGGTATAGAGTTGTCCACACCAGTATTAGAGCAACGAGCACCGTTCCCCGAACAAGCAGAATCTGAGTCGAATTCACTGATGCCTCTGTCGCAGGCCTGGCTTTTAGCTGGAGCACTACCGCCTCTGTATTCGAAACCACAATCCGTTGTTTCACCAAGTGCCAATAAATCAGCATCTGCCGCACAGATTTTCAAAGACAAACTGTCTATGCTTCCGTCGCATTGGACACTGCTGTATGATTCCAATGAACATGGGCTGGGAGCCAATCGCTTCTTGCACCATCTTCTGGGCTATCGTGGGCCAACCATCATTTTGTTGCACACAAAGGACGAGCAGACCTACTGCATTGCTTCACCGAACGAATGGAAGGAAACGAATTTGTACACAGGCTCCGAGGGTAGCTGTGTGATACAGCTTCTACCGAAATTTGCGATTTTGGAGAAGAAGCCAAATATTTTGTACTTAAACACGTGCATACGTGGATACCCGAAGGGCTTACGAGCTGGATTCGATCCGAGGAAACCGATTCTAGCTGTCGACGAGCATTTTGAAAACATTGACTGCAAGGGGATTGCAGCTGTTTTGACATCCATTGAAATCTGGGGCTGCGGCGATAAGAGTTCACGAGAAGTGCAGTTGGACATTAAGAAATGGCAGATCAAAGAAGCCGAACGCCAGCGCACAGTCAAGTTAACAGCAGCGGATTGGATGGACCATCCTGATAGATATCTTCTAGAGTTGGGTGGTCGACAAAATTACAATAACTAATTGCTTTTTTTTCCGAAGATGGTGGTCAGGGAAGACACCGATACTTATGATAACGCGACAGCTTACCTCGTCAATGCGTGTGCCTTCTGACAACGTGTGCACACATCGGATTAGCTTTCGTTGGTGATAATTTACTTAATTTTATTGTGTATTTTGATTATTGAGAAACCCTATTGAATAAAGTTCATTCTATTTTATTTTATGCAACAAAATCGCATTTAATTCCAAAGTGAGTTATGTCTCCGTGGTTTATATGTTTATCGATTTTCATTAATCTGATGCTTATATTTGTAGATTAGAAAATTAGTATGCTCTTATCATCGCATTGAAATGTAACATTTGCACTCCTTTTCCCGTTGTGGTATATTTTACTTGACGTTTTAATTTTCTGTGTTGATACTCTGTAAATTCTTGGAGGCAACGAATTTCTAATAGAATTCTAGACGACAACAAAATACCCTAATCGCGCATGATGAGGCGAAAAACTAAAATGGGAATAGGAGTGATTCTATTTAGTTTTCTTAAAACCTCTCCCAGACAATTTTAATTTGATGTTTTTGTTTATTTAAAGTCTTCTAACGATAGTATGAATAGAATGTAGATTTGCCAAATAATTATGAATGTGCACGACTGAATGTTAGAGTTAAATGTGACTATGGTTATTCTTTAACCAAGAAGCACTGTCATTCTTTTATATATGTATTTTCTTTAAAACGAGTGTCGTTGAATATTCAAAATCATTTATATTCCCTAAGTCGAGTCACATATTGCAATTCAACACAGTTGAGTGTATGTCAAACCAATTCACATTCAGTAAACCCAGGGGAGATTAATTCTTCTGCTTATGGATTTAGGGCATCAACTACACATACGCTCGCATCGTATTCGATTTGCTTAAGATGTCCTTTTACCACTTTTTTTCATTTCTAAAATGTAAAATTCATGTCATTTTTATTTTTCTTACGATTCCGTATTCCATAAATCGCATTACATAATATTTAACCCTCACCACTAAGTACTTTTCTTCGCAAATTATTTGTGAATTTTGAGGCAAAACGCGCAGTTGGTTGTCACTTCTTTTAGCTTACCTCTGTCAAGAGCTATTTCAACGACTTCTCGTGAGCTGATGTTAGATAGTTAACGCACATACGTATATACACACACTCGGAAATGTCAGGGTTTGGTGACTGACTGTTTAGAAACACATCTATGCAAAAGAATAACTGTGCATATGCATACATTATTGACTGGAGTATCTGTTGGCGTTAGATGGCCGTTAGATGGCTAGTGAGCCGAACTGTGCAGATTCGAGCTCGAATGGAGAACAGAAACCAACAACCATCGAACTTAAAAGAAAAACCAATAAAATCTAAGTTTCTCCTCTCCAAACACTACTCTGAATGTTCTGGAATTTGGGAATTTCCTTAAAAAAACAACCATCGTTCTAGATCGCGCCCTGTAATTAAAATTTTTAGTTAACGCTATGGGTGCCCTTCATGACAGGAACCAAAACCATTAACGAAAAAGTGTAGTGAGAGCACATATACAGTGGATAGTAAATTCTGCTCTTAAAATAAAGAAAAATAAATATTTTGGCTCCAAAAGTCCATACTGAGCCTGTCATAACTTCTCGCCGTGCTGTGCGACACATGAATAGAAGGAACAGTTACAGTTTTATCCCGTTTTCGAAGGGCAATTTTTTTGATTGAGAAAAGTTTCTCAGGACAATTTTACTTCGGATGTTTGTCAGACTTTCGCGAGAGATGGAACCGTAAAAAAAACTTGCTGCTCTTACGTTGTATAATTCATAAATCAGTGACTATTTTCCCCTAGTATGTACTTCGTTTTCAAAAAAATTTACTTTTGAAAATCCATTAAAAAGAGAAGCAACATTTTTTCAGCAACGTTGTGCTATGAAATGGTACAACTTCTTATATAACTTTTACAACAGCCAGGCTACTATTAAGGCGCTGGAAGCATCGATCGTTGTATATCCGGTTACAGAGACTACCGATGCATTAGCTAGACAAGGTTCTCAGTAGGAGCTGGATTATATTAGATTTTTGAGTCAAAAGGAGCTGCGAGGTACAGTACACAAGCAAATAATAGATGGTTTGTGTACCGTTATCTACTCTAGCAAAACAAAACGCTTCCATGAATTTCTTTATGCGCTCTAGAAGGCTTCACAATGCTAAGGTGAGCGAAAATAACTCTCCTCTGGTTCATATGTAGTTTTAGAGCAAATTCTTTACTGTTCACTTCCACATTTTTCTTGAGACTGATATGATTACTCTTATCAACCGCTGTTTTATTGGCTAAGAGGGCAATTGAGAAGTTAAGCCCTCTCTAGAAGGACTAAGAAGACAGACACTATGTAAAACTCTCAACATCCCAGTCCTGCTATACGACGTTAACGAAAGCAGATGAAAGTACTCTTGGTTGTTCCGAATGGAAGACTATCCGTGTGATGTACAATCTCTGACGGTGTGCGCAAGGAAAAAATACACTGGTGCGAATCAAGGGCCTATTAGTGCACCCCGATGGGACAAAGCAGCAAAGGAAGATCACACTTTAGGTGTAAAGCATAACTTAGGTGTAGAGCATAAGCTGGCTGAAGAGGTTTGATGGCTGAGGCCATGGTCCACTCCGGACTGTATGACCATATAAATTAAAATAAATAGAAGATATGCTACGTCCGACAGCAATCACCACAGTGGTTTGTCAGTTGATGGCCAAATCGATCTGATTGTTAATATACAAACAAGTCTTAGTTCAATTTATAAAAAAAATAAAATAAAAAATGGTTAAACTTCCTTCAAATTAATAAAAAGTGCATAACTGGTAAACCTTATAATTATAATCTTTTCAAAAGTGCTTAACACATACACATAGAAAAATATAAAAAATAACATTCCAACAACTTGATTGTTTTTTTTTTTTTCTTTTTTTTAAACAATACCCCTCATCCATAAAAATGCATAATTTTAAGTATCTCTATTAAAGTCGTCTCACCAAAAATCATTAAAAACAGATTATAGTGATTTTTGGCCCCTCACTAGGTACATAGCTATAAGTAAGAATCAAGACTTATTTCGTCTGTTCACCGGCTCCCTTCGACGAGGTGGGTTCATCGGATTTTTTAGCTTCATTGCGCCTTCGTACACTGGCTAAATAAACAACCCAAATGAATGATATCATACTGAATGTTAGCGTGCGGATCTGAAAAGAACAACAGACACACATGAAACTGCCTCTAATTGGTAGCTATTAAGGCAAATAAACCAATGTGGATGGAGATTAAACGTATTTACTTATCTTTTAATTTTCAAGAGATATTTGTTTTCTACTTACCATAGGAGGCACGTAATTCATGTTAATGAACACCGGGATTGATAGGAATGTCCAATTGGCTCGTAGGAGTAACTCATAAAGTTTCTTTAGATTCTTTACAGCATAATCATGAGTGTTGCCCTGTAATAGAAATGCTGTATGAATTTCAGTGTTAGAATAGAATTAGAGCAGACTCACTTCGAATCTCGAAAGGAAATAGAGCGATAGAAGTTGATAGAATGGAGCAAACATCAATCTCTCCGCAAAGAAGACCAGAATCTTCCTGTATGGAAAATCATGTGGGAAAATGCGCTCTATCAGCTGATAGAAGAAGTGTGGGACAGTACCTCCAAAGATGAGACTACAAACAGATTGATTACCAGAACGAGTAACTACACCTTACCCAAAAGATCCATAAGCAAGCAATGTCCTTTGGTTGATGACCTTATTGCCAGCGATTCTTTGTGAAGCGTAGTTTGCCGATGTAGCTATTACAGCACTAAAAACAAATACAATTAATAATTTAAACGCACTATTGACCTAAGGTCAAAATAAACTCACCTGGTAATGCATTTTGTACGAATAGGATGGTTGAAGAGTTGCTCCAAGTAGACACCAAGAACTGTGTAAATCGGTTTTGATAGAGCCATGTCAATTGGTAAATAAATAATGAACTTCTTCCTAAAAGTATTTAAACATGAATAAATGACGAACAAAAAACACGATAGAAGTTTGCAGTGGACTTTATGACCCCCAATAAGCAAATGGCTGAATGAGATAAGCTATGCTTATCTAAACTTTTTTTTTCTGTTTGGCAAGAGATTGTTATTTTGCCTGCCAATTAACTATGAAGGCACGTACCAAACTCAATTCTCACGGCTGGTTGGATGAAGTTGGACTGGTTTTTAAGAACTTTCATCTAATTACCAAAGGGGCAGAAAATGTTTCCGAGAATGACATTTCCATGCAACACGGACATGTTCCAATGGGGGCATTGACATTTTACAGCGAATTGGATTAGGCAAAGAGGCGGCGTATGGAGATGGAAAGCAATGAATGCGTTTACAAGTGGGAGTCACTCAAATATTTTTTTTCCAAGTTTTAAGGTGGTTCCATCTCTCGCGCATGTCTAACAAACAATACTTCTCAATCTCTCCACTCTAAATAGTCCTTCGGCTTAGCCAAAAACTTATATATATATATATGACTTTTTTGCCATAGGAGCTGTTCCATTGGACTGATCATACATGCAGGAGCTAGTGTATGCAGTGGTTTGGGCTTGGCTTATGGAGATTTTTTGTTGTTTTATACCAATGCCATGTCTACATTTTATTAATTTATATATATTTCTTAATTTTGTTAAATAATTCATATTTCTTGAGATTCGAAAAGATGCACTAGATCTTTTTTTGACATCAGGTTGATTTTCCAATTCTCCTGAAATTTTTTGAAATGTATTATACAGCTGTGAAAAAGAACATAGCAGTAGCTTTACCAAAGTCATTTAAATTGTTTTTGCTTCCGGTTCTGCAGCGTGGTTTAGCTAGCACGGACAGTGAGAGTGCGAATTAGTGAAAAACTATTTAGCTGGTTCGGAAAGCACTAAAAAATAGATTTAGTTAATTTTGTTAATTCCAGATCTCCGTAAACGTCAAATCTACTCCCTTGAATATTTCCGTCGGAAATCCATGGGAATTAGTGTGAGTATTGAAATTGTTAAATAAAATTGTAATTGTTTTATTGAAAAGGAAATCAAAAGCCATAGAAAATTACATGCATAGGTACTCATCGACATAATAAAGCAATATTTTCACCTAACCTATGGAACATTTTCCATGCTAATTGGAATCGATTTTAAAGGCAATCTGTAGTAAAAAATAGTAAAAATGACACAATTTCGGCAAGTGACTAGAGGCGAAAGTATCGAAGAATGTATAACCTGAAATTATATATTTTTTTTATAAATATAATGTTTTAGATCGTAATTTAGCTACTGCAAGGAATATGCTGAATTGTTTATATTTCAAGCGAAAATACATTATTCATAACAATAAGAAATGCCGCGAACGAAAATTCTGACAGATAAAGAGATTTTTGAAACTTTTTAGCCCTAGTTCGAATTCTCAGAAATAGCAAAATCACTTTTTAGAACTGAGAGTAAGAGTGGAGAGGAGAGTAGCACTCACGATTTGGGGAGTGAGAGTGCCACTATTCAAATAGCTGAACGTACTGCTGAAGATGCACTTTAAGAATGACTGTATTCAAGGCCAGCCAAAGGTTCGTAAAGGGATTTCACATCCCCGCCGTATGGTCAAATCCATCTGTCATTGATAGTGACAGGTGGTTACTCCTTGCCTTGCCATTTTACGATTTGGGTTGTTTAACCACCGCTCATCGCATTAAAGGGCAAAACACAATGTGGCGCTCGCTCGGTCTCGCGTTTGACAGGCATTCTACCGATTTGCGATCATATTTGTCACAACGCGCGACCTCAAAATTTGCAACACCAAATGTGGCTTCAAGACGGTCAGGCGTTGGGAGGTTAGAAATATGACAGAATTATGTTCTGTTCCCTCAAATTTCCCACACACGATTTCGCAAACAGAAAGAAAGAATTGTAATCTTTTTATTATTATGGCTTAATTAGGAAATAAAAATATAAGAAATAATTTCGCAAACAAATGTGTATGAATAAGAAAATAAAAAAAATAAAAACCTGCATACTTAAGATAATTAATTTATGTTCAAAAAACATCAATTAGCAATTAAAAAAAAGTGAGCGCCACATTGTGTCTCTACTTTAAAGCTGTTGCATCTTACTACAAAAATAATAGTTCTGTAATATACAGTGTTGGCCAAAACTAAAGCACGAAATGACCTCACTTTGGAAAAACGCTAAAAGACTATGAAAAACCTATGATAGTTTTATAGTTTTTATTTTTGTTAAATGACAATATATTAGTCTTCAATTAACAATTATTAATTTTACTATACCTCTTAACATATTAAAAAAACAACAAAATAATTCAAGACATGTTAAAAATAGCTGGACAAAACTAAAGCACATTTTTGAATTAATGAATAAAAAAATTAAAAAAATTCTTAATGCTAATATTTCATGGCGTAACCATTATTTTATATTACGGCAGCACTTCGCCGGGGCATGGAGGCAATGAGGTTGTCAATTATATGCATGGGGATGTTATTCCAGGCAATTTCCGTTTGGTGAAGCAAGGACTCTAAATTATTGCATTTCGTGCGAACAATCCTCTGATCTACAATTTCCCATAGATTCTCTATGGGGTTGAGATCAGGGGATTGTGCTGGCCATTTCATAACAGCAATACCGCTTTCGTTAAGCCAATCCTTCACAAGTTTAGCGGTATGTTTAGGATCGTTGTCATGTTGGAAGATCCATCGTAACGGCATATTTTCCTCAGCATGAGGAAGCATGACATTTTGAAGAATCTCCCGGTACATGAAACGATCCATTATACCACTAATCTTGTGAATTGGCCCAACTCCTTGACTGGAAAAACATTCCCAGACAAGAATATTGCCTCCACCGTGCTTGACTGTGCCCTTGGTAAATCGGGGGCTTAGACGTTCGGTCTTCGTACCATACGGACTCCATCAGATCCCTTCAAATTAAATTTCGATTCGTCAGAAAAGAGTACTGTTTTCCACTTTGACACAGTCCAGTCTAAGTGCGCCATTCCAGTCTTACAAGTCAATTTTTTTAGGAAATGAATGGCTTTTTTATTGCACGATAAGATATCAAGCCACTATCAACAGCTCTTCGCCGGATGGTCCTGCTTGATGTCTCTAGGCCTAATTCATTTTGCATACTTCTTGATGATATGAAGGGGTCCTTTTTGATAAGTCTGATGATTCTTTTATCACAGCGACTGCTGGTTATTCGGGGTCTACCGCCACTATGAACTGTTTCACCGTTATTAAAATCAGACACTATTTTTTCTCTTACTTCATTAGAATATTTATTGCGAGCCATTTTATCACTTTTTTATTTTAATTATTATAAGCTTTAATCTAAGACGCCGACGATACACAACTCGTTCTCTTTCTCATTTTTTAGAATTTTCTTGAGAATAAAAACAGTAAACTTTGCAGTATATTGAAAATAAACGGTAAAATTTACTAACTACGAACGAAATAGGGTGCATGTGCTTTAGTTTTGTCCAGCTATTTTTAACATTTCTTGAATTATTTTGTTGGGTTTTTAATATGTTAAGCGGTATAGTGAAATTAATAATTGTTAATTGAAGACTAATATATTGTCATTTAATAAAAATAAAAACTATAAAATTATAATAGGTTTTTCATAGTCTTTTAGCGTTTTTCCAAAGTGAGGTCATTTCGTGCTTTAGTTTTGGCCAACACTGTATGTGTATTGCGATTTAAGGACAGATTATGGTCACCATAATTGTCCAACTGAGCAAATAATTTGAAACACCATCACAGAATCCGATTAAATTGGTAGTGTTTGTGATGTTGTAAAGCCTACTCATCATCGTAATGCTCGATCAATTGAAAACATAGCCGGTTGAGTTCCTCAGTGGCCGGAAACCCAGAATTATCAATTTTACGCCGCGCTCGGCAATTGGGCATTTCCTACAGTTCCGTTGGCGTTTGGATTTACATCTTCATTCCTATAAGGTTCAGCTTACACAACAATTAAAGTCTGCTAACCATAGAATGCGCAAAACTTACCGATTGGGTGTTAGAAAATCAGCAAGTTGACGCCAATTTTGCAATGAGGCTCATTTCTCGCTCGGCGGCAAAGTAAATAAACTAAATTGCAGAATTGGGGGTTCTAAGTATCCAAATGTTATAGTTGAGAGGCCATTACATCCACCACATGTGGCAGTCTGGTGCGCGCTGTTCACATGTAGCTTGATTACGAGTAGAGCGTTTTTTGAAGACGATGAAGGCGTCACCGCTTGTTTTGGTATGAAATTAAAGGCAATTAATCTTTAATACTTTTTATTTTATTTATATCAAAATCCTAAAGCACAAAATGAATAACCCTGTACAATGGAAAGAAATAAACAAGATACAAAATAATTAAATGATAATTTTAGATTTTGAGCAAACTATTCGAAGTGAACATTAAAATAGCAGTGGCATTTATTGTTCGCAGATATTCCTACACTATGGACTTTTAGACTTTTTAATTGAAAAAAAATTGTATTCTACTCAAAAAATTCTTCTTAGCGATTTGTCATGTATATGCGAACAAAAGACCGAAACGGAAGTTAGTTGTGAGTAAGTATATACATATGTATGTACATTGGTATACATATCGACAAGGCGAGGATATGTCCCCTTGAATTAAGCATCTTGCCATGATAAACTCCGCAGCGTTTGTCTCAAAATGGCCAACACGCAGAATCTATCCTTTCCTCTTTAATTCTCCTCTATACCATTTCCTCTCTCTCTGGGTTCATAAACTTTGAAAGCCATAAGCGTGAACCACATTCGATAGGTAACGGGTGGGCCATCTGTTCGTTTCTTTTTAAATTACATATTATTTTGATACTGACAGTTCTTTTGAGCTCAAAATATGTACAGGAATACAGTATCATATCTCCGCGGTACGAAATGAATCGATTTACGTTTGAACAACGTTGGGAAATATTAAAAACTTATTTCGAAAGTTTTGCCAAATAGTGCGAATTTTTGAAAAGAAATTTCGGTCGATATAATGCATCTACCAGCAGGCACGTACGTAATTTTGTGAAGAATGTTCACCAACTTGTGTGCTCAACCGAGAATATTGCTGCTGTTGCCGAAAATGTTTGCCTAAACTCGAGAACCTCAACTCTCCACAGATCTCAGCAACTGAACATTAGCCGCACTAACTTGAGGAGAATTATATATGCTTAAAGACCTAGGATTATTCTCTTACAAGGTCCAACTGACTCAAAAATTGAAGCAAAATGACCACCCGCTTCTCTGTTTGGTCTTTAGAACAGTTAGAAATTGAAGTCGATTTTGTTAAAAAAAAAATATTTTTTTCGAATGAGGCTCTTTTTCATCTCGGCGGCAAACGGAAAATCCACACGTAGTCGTAGAGAAGCACCCTCAGCGTGTGGCTGTTTGGTGTGCATGGAATGACAGCATTATTGGACCATTTTTCATCGAAGATGTAGATGGCAACACATTTTTTTGGCCAGAAACTTAGGAAATGAGCTTGGACGATCTCTGCGTCAAGCAAAACGGCGCTACTGTCAAACCAATCGTCACAGCTATTTAAATGAAATTAGTTTCCATAATTAATCGGAGTGTGTGGGCGTTGTGGCTCAGCGGCTATGTGCGCGATCACTAAGCGAGATGTTCAAGTTTCGAATCCAAGAAAACATAAAATAAAAAAAAAACGTTTTTTCACGGTCCCACATCTTGCGAACGTCTGACAAACATCCGAGAGTAAAACTGTCATGAAGAGCTTCTCTCAATCGAGAAAATTGCCCTTCGGAAACGGCATAGAACTGTAGGTCCCAACCATTCGTGCAGCGCACAGCACAGCTAGGCCAGGCCCTGCATTGAGCTGTTGGCGCCAATAGATACATATATAATAGGAAAGAGTACTATCTTCAATAAAGCAAAAAACTTTGAAAAATATTAAATAGATTTTTTGTATAGCCATTTTAAAAAGAAACTAACAGATGGCCATTTCTTGAAAAAAAAATATTTTAAATTTGCCCCCACAGTGGAGGGACCTCAGCGAAAAATATGTGTACGCTATCTAGTGACATATGCCTAATTGAACCTTAAGAAATAACAGAAGCTGTTTTCAAGCAAATCGTTATTTTTTCACGTTTAGGTTGCAGCCGTGCGTACATGTAACCTGAATTAGCAGTCGTTTTTCCAGTTCCTCTAGTACTACCAGGATTAGTCTAAATCTCGAGATAGAACATTTTCACTTGCCCTATATGTACAAGTAAAGACAAACCTTTTGGGATTGCAAGTGGAGAGGAATTTATAATTCTTGTATATCTCTTCCTCTAATACTGTGCATTGTACCTATACGGCATTATTCTCCAAAATAAGCAATTGCCTTTTACTAAAATCCATTTGCTACAGCTAGGTAGCTTTTGCTATCTTTTTTCCATTCACCTAATGAAGTGGATCGTCACGTCTTATGGCGTGAAAAATATTT
Source organism: Pocota personata (assembly GCA_963082735.1). NCBI lineage: Eukaryota > Metazoa > Arthropoda > Insecta > Diptera > Syrphidae > Pocota > Pocota personata. The sequence continues at coordinate 39,619,080 of OY720431.1, forward strand.
CAGTGTAAAATATGCCATCCAGTGAAATTAAGTAACTTAATCCGACAGAAGATAAGCAAACAAAGCGCAGAAGAAATCGAGAGTACTGGGAATACATTATAGCTATGTAGTCTCTGCCTATCATAGAATCTGTCAACAGAAATACGATACGAATACGTAAAAAAAGTAACACAGAACTCGAACGGAATTGAAAATAGCATTGCCGCATGAAACACAAGTTGAAATGTTGGTTAACATTAAAGCAGGGACAATTTTTGGTTGATTACAAAAGTGCTACTATATTATTAAAAAACAAATTTAAAATAGATACGTAGTAAAATTTCCACTACGACGGATTATTTAATAGTACTTTTGGCATTCGTAATGAAATTTCCACAGAATGACGCACAAGGGATGAAGAGGCATAATCATCCTTGTTCTCATATTTGTGTCCTCTGTAAACAGTGGGTCACAGTGACCAACATACTTGCAAGCTCTATTATGATAGATAATCATAAACTCCAATTTGCTTTTCGACAGTTAATTCGTAGCTATACAACGCTGTCTGTAGTCTCTCACTCGTTATTCACGCAATCTAATGAAATAACAAGAGGACATACATGTACTGAAATTTGGAGAGGAAACTTCACCCGGAGGGCTTTATTAAGTACAGGGTCAACAAAGTAGGTTAAAAATACATTACTTTTTATTTTATTGAAATGACAAAATATTTTTACTTTAAATTATGCCCACTTTCTGCAAGTGGTTGAATAATATTTTACGTCTGTTGACTGTAGCATCTGTACTAGAGTTTTCAATGGTACATTCGCCCTCCTCACTGGATTCAACTTCATACTTCACGCTTGCACCGTTGCCGTATAAGTCGTCCTTGAGAATACAAATGTTATGCAAAATACATGCACTCACTACAAGATTTGTTACTGTACAGAAGTTTGTTTCTTCGGTGAACATCGCCAACCTCTGGAATCGTCCTTTCAACAATTCCAAGGCATGTTCAACTACTTTCCTAGTCGTAGCATGTATATTGTTGAACGTCCTTTGTGCGTCGAGGAGATTCTCACTATCTCTATAGGGCGGCACTAGCCACGTTGATGGAGCGTACGCCAAGTCACCAACAATAAAACTTTCGCCAGGGAAGAGGTCTGTAAAATCGCTTCTAGCTTTCTGGTGTAACTCAGATTTGCGAAGAATTGCAAGATCACGCTGAGATCCTGGTTCACCGCAACAAACATCAATAAATTTCTTATCTGCGTCGACGACTGCTTGCAGAACTATGCTATAGTTGTGCTGTCTGTTATAGTACCAATCTTTGTTAACCCTTGGAGCTTTTACAGTTATGTGTGTGCAGTCTATAGCGCCAACTACTCCGGGAATTCTAGCTCTCTGTTCAAATTTCTTGGAGTTTTCCGCCACCTCCTCACCTTGGGGCCATTTTATGTACTCGTGACCAATGGAAATCAGCCAATGGCAGACACGACGAACAGCAGCCTCACTAGATGCCTTTGTTACGCCAAACAACGTTCCAAGTTCTTTGTAATTCATGAAATGTGTAATGTACCAAAGATACATGAAAATGTCCTTCCTGAAATCCAAAATAGGTTTCTTTGAGTCTGGTAACATGACTTCCTCAGTTTTACCATAAATTGCTGAAAGTGCAGGAGGGAGTTTCAGCGGTTCGCATTGGAAACAGCGGCAACATACTTACATATTAGGAAATCTACAGTTGAACGCTTCAATCTGAAGTTCCTAGTGAAATCCTGATCCATGTATGCATCTATTTTACGCATAAAACTATCCAGATCGACGTGACCCTGACCATTTAGTTCCATTTTGGATTCTTCCGAGCTTGAACTGCTGCTGGAGAAGAGACTCTCAAAATCGTCTTTTTCAAAGAAGTCCAATTCGCTGTCATTCTCACTTGACTCCAAAAGTTCACTTAGAATCTGCAAATATGCATTATATTGTGCCCTTTTTTGCTAATTAAATTTCGTTATCGCTTACCACTAGCGTGCGAATGTTATTCATTTGGCGTTTGTATTTATTATTTGTTAAAAGTTCTACGAAATTTTTGTTTATGCGACTTGCACAAACTCCTGATAGACTGTCATCGTACCGGGAAACTACAGCCATCAAAGTACCAACGTTGACAAATAAAAATAAATTAAGGGCGACGTTAGATGACGTTCCACTCACAAAAACTGCTTCATATAACATACATTATTTGTGTTATTTCAATAAAACCCCTGAACTAAACTCGAATAGGGCAACTAAAGCCCACAGATGTGCAGTGGAATTAGAATACATATGTTTATTTTATGTTAATCCACTCATAAAATAAATCCATTTTAATCTATTGTACTAGCAGACAGAAAACAAATTTTATACCTCATCCAACAAAATAAATTATAATAATAAATAAATCTTGATCCGCTTTTTAGAGGCATCATTACGCGTTTACTTATGGATTTCTGTTTAACGTTTGCGAGAGTTATGGTTGTGAAAGAGCTGTTGGTGTTTATGGAATCTCAGTTTCTCGCTAAGTGGTACTAGCCGAGCAATGGCAATGGCGCCCTAAACTATTATTATAACATTGATACATATTTTGTTACCTAGACGTATGATAATGATAGTTTTTTTAAGTATGTATATATATATGTATATTTTGATCAGCATCGAAAATTATGTCAATCCTTTCACCAGCCCGCCTGTCAATGTATCTGCATGTCATCAGTTTTTGGGCAGTAAATTTCAAACTAGGAAGATTTAATTTTATACCCAAAGTAGTGCCGTTAACTCTTTGACGGGCACTTGCTTTTAAGAAAGATTCTCAGAAAAGCACTCGTCTTATCTTCCTTATTTGTAAAGATAAACGAGTTCTGTAGACCGTGATTTGAATTAAATTACGAAAAAAAAAATATTATTAATAAAATTAGATTATTTATTTATCAGTTTTTACCCGTCATGATGTTATAAGTAAAATATAAGGTGCCGTCTATACACGTCATGTCCCATTGGAATACCATACCATGACGTCTTTAGAAGTCACTGGCCATCAAAGGGTTATAACTATTTTTGAGATCCATTCACAAACAAGCCCACTTTTTAAGAGCTGCGAAAACCTTCTGATGTCGTTTTGAAAAAAATAAACTGAATACAGCGAAAATATGAAAGGTGAACGTTGCTGCGCTCGTACCTCCAAAGTACGGAAAGCAAACAAATACACTATCCACTACACAGTGGCAAACAAACACAAAATCCACTACCCGAGTTGAACCCGGGTTGAACTCGAGTAAGCGTGCATCGAAATTTGAGTCGAGTTGAGCTCTCTCTGTTATTTCCAAATGAAGAAAACATGGTATATATTGTTCATAACCGTCTTACTTCTCTTTGTAAGAAAATATTTGAAATATTTTATTTTTAAAATTTTATTTCGTTCCAAAGATGTACTAAGTCTTACTCCAAAAGATGGGCCGGCTCAATTTAAAATTTTGCTCTCCGCTTTGACAAGATATGCTTTGCATAGAAAATTTTATTTTGTTATTCTTCTTTCTAGTGTTAAACACAAAACAAATTTTCAATGTGAACGTCCTTTAACGCAACCCCACCCACCATCAAACAAATCAACCTAACGACAGTAGTTTGACAGCAAATCCACGAATTCGCCGCATCGTAGTCAAAAGTGTATTTTTCTACTGTCAAACAGTTTAGTGATTTTTTTCTTCTGCCCATCGAACAAAAAGTGAAAAAAGGAAAAATAGAATTTAATTTTCTTTGTAAAAACAAAAGAAATAATAATTCACAATACATGGCTACGCAAAAGCTTTGTTAGCATTTGCTACTCTGCATACGATACACGCATCCGCGGCTACGCACTGACACGCGAATTTGTCGAGAGAGCACAACACAGTAGGGACACGTAAAAATGTATTGCTTACAGTGTCTAATCCCCGTGCTCCTGATCCCGAAACCAACGAATCCAGCCCTAATGCAGACCCACGTCATGTTCATCGTTCTCTATCTGATCGGTTTCTTTCTCGAGCGTAAGCCATGCACCGTCTGCAGTCTGGTATTCCTCACAGCCGTTTTCCTCATCTGCTATAGTGGCGTGGGCAATTGTATATTCTGGGGAAATTGTGAGGGTCATCAGTGTGACAATGGGTAAAGAGAAACGCCGCTAGAGCCATTTCAGGTGCGACGAAACTGAGTGGCTTCACGGCCACTAAACAGCAGCAGCTACCTAAAATATTTAGTAATTTTATCTTTACTACATCCTATAACTATGTACCGCAATTGAACTCCCCCCGCCCGTTTGCCAGCAAAATCAAATAACAACTCTTATAAATAATCAAAATCTAATATTTTTTTTTTTTTTTTTTTTTAGTTAAAAGAGAATGTATTCAAGGAAAATTATTTATAAATAAAAAAAAAGTAATCGACTCTATAATGCTCACAAAAGAAAAAAAAAAAAAAGTCTAGTAGACGAAGGAAATAAAAAAAGCCAAAGCAAAGTTTTTTTTTAAACATATTTATGTATTGTATATCTATTGTACAGTGATTTTGTTAATATTTATTCGAGTATATATATGATTTTGAATTTTAGATGTGTTTTTATTGCATTTTGAATTACATTTTTTGGTTGTCACAATTCATTACATTATTCTCTCAGATACAAGTTTTTCGCACATACACTCACTATATGGTTGAAAGGAGAGCCGCGCAAATTTGATTTGTTTTTATTGTAACGAATTTATGTAAATATTTAAAGGAATAATAATACAATATTTTGCTGTAAAAAAAAGACGACAAAAGGAGAATAGTATACCTGGAGATGTTTTTTTTTTTTTGGAAACTGCGGTTGAAAAGTTACACGTTCATAATATACTACATGATTTATTTAGTTTTTTTAGAATTAAGTTATTTTTAAACAATTATAATAAAACAACTTTGAATTAAATTTTCGAGACCATTTTATTTTAAAAAAAAGCGTATGGTGAAGAAAAACCACAATCTTATCGTGAAAACAATCAGTCTGGGGCCTTATTCTTGCTTATTCTGCGTCTCGATTCGGATCGACTTTTGTTGGAATGGATCCAAATGGCATTCTCGGTTTCGATATCGATGTTTGTTCATTTACTCACTCAATTCTAGTTGTCACTCGAATCAAATTAAATGTAATTTTTCATTCGAGCAGAAATTGTTGTCGAGCTGGTGTTGCAAAATGTAAGTACAATTGTTTTTTGTTTTTTTATTTACAAAAATATTGAATTGTGGACAGTTTGAAGATATGGTGAGACTCATGGAAACAAAGCCCGATATCGCCAAGGGCTTTACTACAAATAAAAGTGATGGTTTTTGAAACGGTAGGTTGTGCCATGCTGATATCAAAACCGTTCCCGACTCCCAGTTGATAGCCACCCCCTGCAAAAAATCTGAGAGCAGCCGCTAATTATATAATCGCGGGGGACTTAATTCGTCCAATACATACTTAATGCTGCTTTATTCAGTCGAACATTTCTAACAAACCTAAGGAAAGTAAATTAGTTTAGTATCTTAACAAAAATGTACACATGTACTTACATGCCATCTTCCAGATTAAGTGGATTTGATTTGTCTCTTAGTATTTTTCTGTTTATTTTGTTTACTTCTTCTTGCACAAATATATACAATGCCATAATTGTTAGTTTACTTGTTTTTCTCCAAAAAAAAAATAAACTCTGACAGCTAAATCGTCTCGCAGCTGATTTCGAAAATGAAATTCACTGAATTTGTTCATTCTATAATGAACACCTCTCTCTCGAGACGCGGAATATGATAAGTTCATTCGAGTGAAATCCATCACTCGAATGAGATCTGTCTCGAGGGAAGTCTGGAATAAGCGTGATTATGTTTGACGATTCTCGTTACCTAGCTATCGTAAATGAAAATTTGCGATTATGTGTTACGATTTTGGTCGCCGATATCATTATTGCATTGAAAATGGTTTTTGTTGTACCACACCTCCTTAGGCGTCGTTTTAGATTGCATGAGGATTGTTTTTTTTTTATGAGAAATGAAAACACGTGTACTCATGTGAACTTGTGCATGCATTAGGTTGAAATTGAACTTCACAAAGAAAAAAAAAAAAATAGTTGCCGCATGAAATTCAACATAATACAATTTTTCTTATAATAAGATTTATAATTTTGTCATAGAATATTCACTATTTCCAAACATAGAAGTGAAGATAGGTGCGCTTCAATATAGGAAGAATTTTTGCCTTGGAACAACCTGTTTCTAACTTTTTCTACTCTCAGCACATATAATCATTACAAGTCGTGCGTATCGTTACCTGAAAATCGTTTAAATATACCTCTCGTCTTGAAAACACGTAATAAATCCCCTGAATATTTGTTTTCTAATGGTTCACTAGCGGAAAAATCAGTTCTTATCGGAACCGTCAATATTGTTGTTTGTCAGCAGGGACTTAAACAGAGTAACCAGCAGAAGAAAATGGCAGGGTGGTTTATTCTCAGTGTTGGTAAGTTACGCATGTTTTGTTAATTTTAATACCTAGTACAAATTAAACAACAAAGTTAGTACTACTATTAGTAGTTTAAAGTGACGGCATTTTGTTTTAATGAAGGCCCTCAAACGGTGTGGCTACTAGGCACAGCGGCACTCGCGGTTTCCGCGGTATGGACAACCCTCCAAATTTCGGTGGGGTCTCTCGTAGACCATACTCTCCAACACTGACCACAAATAATCCAAAGGATTCAAATATGGACTTCCTGAAGGCCAATACTCGAATAAAATAACAGGAGGAATATTAATTCTAGGCTATTGCTGATTTGTTTTGGCTTTACGTGCTGGAGCAGAGTCTTGCTGGAAAACCCATTTGACTCCTTTTTACAAAAATGGAGAGAGGTAACTCTTTGATGAGATACTTCCCACGAAACCATTTAGATATCCTTACATAAATTGTATCATTTTATTTATTAAAAACTTCCTCGACGATGAAAATCTGTGCGTCCTTAAAAATAATGTTTTCGTGGCAGTTGCCCGCGTGCCAGGCAAGAGTCGTTTGCATTTTTCAAACTTAATTTGCTCTAAATTAGGCGTCAATAGATGTCCGGTTGACCGGCGAAAGACCTTCATGAGATCATCCCGAATGGTCCCTGACATGGATCTGGTGTATACATATATCCAATTGTTTTCAGAGGGGATTTCTTCGAATTCGCTCGAATACAGCTTTTACAACCGTTATCGTACGACAACGCGCGGACGACCACTTCTTGGTCTGTCTTCTAATTGAGACGATTCAACAAATAGATTTATAACACGGTTTTAGTAATTCAAAAACTTGGTTAAAATTTCTTTCGCACTTATACAACACTACGACAGCAATAAGATTTTCTTTTATACCCCACTCCATGATAAGCGCTGGAAGTTTTGTAACAGAATTTATGGCAGAACTAGGTAAGTTACTCGAAAATAATGTAGCTAATGTAACCTGTCTATGATTTTATAATAGGCGCCTTTCTTTGCAACTTTATATAAAATTCAGCAGGTTAAATACATAAAATTAGTTTTTCTACCATCGTCATGCTTTTTTTCTTGTTAAAAAAATCATTCAATGATTTTACATTGAACAAAATCTAAAGTTAAAGATTTGAAATTGCAGTTTCTTCCTGTCTGGCAACATTATTGATCGAAACATCTTTATGCGCCATCAGTGAACCATAACTGTGAATATTATCGAAAGTTGCTGAAAATGTATACCCAGTTAATTGTTGTTCTCGTTTGTCCGGCGAACTTTTTCTGAACTTGGGATAATTTTCGGCAAATAAATGCATTATATTTATTCATCGGAAACGAATTTGAAGCAGAAAGTTGCGATTTCTTATTTCTCTAGGGATGGAATTTCTTAATTTCACTGCCCAACAAATGGTCACTTTCCATGGAGGGTCTGTTATGGTCTGGGGAGGAATATGTTTGACATCACATCGTTATGCTAGGTTGCATGTTTCGAGGGCTTTTTCGGTTATAAGAATTGTACATTCTGTGTCCGTAAGCATTTAATTTACTACTACTTTATTTACAGAAACCCTAGTGCGGACAGCAACTATGCTTTTGAAGAATTTGATGCGCTGTCCTATTCCATCACTCGAATTGTCTCCCTGTACCCTCATACTGAAATCGTCATTGCGGGCGGTATCAATATATACACATCGAATTGGCTTCAACATTCTGGCCAGACAACACCCGAAGGAAGGTATGTTGTGCTTTTCGCTGAGGTAAACAATTTGACTCACCTTGTAAATGACCCTACATATATACCGGACATTAAAAGTCATTCCGCCAACACTTTGGACTTGTTTCCTACTTCGCACCCTGATAAATACGCTATTGATGTTTTAGCGCCTCTAGGTCGGTCTGACCATAATATCGTTCAGCTAAATTCTCGTACTCCGACCAATCAGTTAAAGAAAAAATTCATAAAAGAAAAGTATAGCAATAGAGAAAGCCAACTGGAGCGGCCTTAATAGCTTCTTTAGGAGTTTTAACTGGTTGCTATGCTTCCTCTATGGCGACGTGGATGCCGCTGCTGATATGATCACTGACACTATCCTCATAGATATGAATAACTTTATTCCTAACAGAATAAAGAGCATTAAACCTTAGGCAAACTCGTGGTTCGACTAGAGTTGTAAAGAGGTTGAAAGAAGTAAGTTTTTCGAGGTTGAAAGAAGTAACTTTTCGGCTCCTTAGACAAAGCCAATCTGCTTGCTGCTCACTTTGCAGCGAACTCCACGCTGACAGATAATGCTTTGTCTCCGCCTGTACTTGAGAGCATCAAATTTTCCACGGGACAAGTCCATTTTTGCACTCGTACAGTTGCAGGAGTACTCAAAGGTCTTAACATACACAAATCCGCTGGTCCAGATGGTATTCCCTTATAGTTTTTAAAATGTGTTCTTTTACGTTGGCAAAACCTCTGCGTAAACTTTTCTGTCTATCCTACTTTTCAGGGCACTTTTCGAGTGGATGGAAAACAATATTTGTCCAGCCCGTCCCTAAATAAGGCGAATCTTCCTCCATGTCCAATTACCGACCCACTGCACTTACGTCCCTTCTTTCCAAGGTCATAGGAACGCTGATAAATCGTCAGCTTATGAAATATCTTGATTCACGAAAACTCCTTAATGACCGGCAGTATGGTTTTCATTTCAACAGGTCCACTGGGGATTTGAACTAATCTCTCCATCACTTCGGCGAAACTAATATGGTTGCTTGATATTTCAAAGGCATTTGACAGAGTTTGGCATCAGGCTATTTTGTCAAAAATGCGTGCATATGGCGTCGATGGGTCTCTTCTTCAATGGATTATAAATTACCTTTCGGGGCGCTCAATGCAAGTTGTCTTGAACGGCTTAAAGTCTGAAATTCACCAAATAAATGCTGGTGTTCCCCAAGGCTCTGTTTTGTCACCGACTCTCTTTCTTATTTTTATAAATGATCTTGTCTGCAACTTCTAATCCAATTCATTCCTTCGCTGACGACAGTACCCTCAGTTTTTTTAATTCACGTCCTTGCTCTTCGGTCGCAGAAGAGCAACGTATGTTAAACACATTAAATTCCGACCTGGACAGAATAATCAAATGGGGTTTAACCAATAGAGTGGAATTTAATGCTTCCAAAACACAATGCTGTCTTCTGTCTCTCAAGCGAAACCATAATCCCCAACCATTATCCATGAATGGTACTTGCATCGCTGAAACTGAAAGACTTGCTATTCTCGGTATGTGTATTAATAACCATCTTCGATGGAATGATCATGATATTCGAAGTCGCCAAAAATGTTGCAAAATGTCTAGAATTCCTTAAACAATGCAAGAAATATTTTACCCCGTCTGATCTGGCCTCAATTTATAAGGTATTCATCCGCCCAAAGTTGAAATATAACGCCCATATCTGATCTAGTGCACCCAAGACCATTCCGCACATACTAGATAGGGTACATAATTGCACAAGATACTATGCAGGAGATTGACATAGTTTTGCTAAAGGTGCCTGTAAGTTTTTCGATAAGGCTGCAAAGTTATTTGGTGCTTCCTGGAGATTCTGCATGTTTTTAGAATAGGTATTAATCCCCCTAGGGTCTGCCTACATTATGGAAAGATTGGTCTTCCCGTGATTGTGTCCGGTTGTTTCTAAAGATGGTCATCTAGACAAAACTGGATGTATCGGTGACTTGCATAGAAGTGTTCATTGGACGCTTAACAGTCCTTAATAGCAAAACGTAATAATAAGCCAACGACGGAACAACCTCCGACATAATTACTTAACGCTTCTGTCCGAAATACTGAGACTCTAAAACCTATGACGTGAGCGAAGCGACTCATGTGTCTCAACTTACACAAAAAAAAAAAAAAAAAAAACGGGGTTATTTTATCGTTGGGCATTTTGTCGTTGAGTTATTATTAAATGGAACCGTCCTGAACCATATTCAAAATGTTTTCAGAGACATGCGGCTTGAAAACTTGTCGGGAGGGAACGTTCCGAATTCGATTTGGTAGAGAATGTATAAAATAATATTCGGAACGTTCTCTCTCAACAAGTAGAGAAAGCCGTACAAAATCAAGTCGCTGGTACTCCACATTTCCTCTCTATTGTAAGTAACAAATTGTGGTTCGCGACCAGTGTTATCGATGTCAGTAAAACACAATTTTTAAATTTGACGAATAACTAATCTAAACAAATTCCTAATAGACATACACTTCTGCTCTATCAGCTAATTCTCGAAGATAACATGAGTGAATTCAGTAATTGAGTTTCCCACACAAATATATTTAAGAAAAAAACACTTTTTTTTATAAAAACTAATTTTATTTACAATTTTATTCCATCAATTTGGTCTCATACTATACATTAGAAAAAATATTATATATATATATATTTTTTTTTTTATTATTCCCTCTTTCTTGAGTCACACTTTTAAATAGTTAAATATATATCGAAATAATACCAATTTGCTGAATTTATTGTTAATTATTTTTTTTTTCTTTTTACATTAACATAATATACATATAATAAAAATTTTGTGTCTCTTTTTATTTATTTTTATTGAAAAGAAATTCTTGGCTGGCTGTAAAAACTTTTTTTTGTGTTTTTTTTTTTTTGCAAAATAAAGTTCATTTAACAGTTGCAATCACAGGCGCACTTCTTGACACGTTTTTCCGATTCGAAAATGTTATCTGTGCTACGAATGGAACGAGGCTGGACATCTGAAAATGGAAAATAGTTAAAATTAAACTGTTTTGTATGGTCCTTCGAGCGGAGAGTTAGATTGGGGACGTTCATGGGCTGAATCCACTCACCCGTGAATGGATGACTCGTCACGTAATAGTGTATTTGAACGAGTTATCCGTTCATGAATGAGATGATTTGGCTCCATGTTTTTTTTTTGGCCCAGCCAAGACTTAGACCTACTAGAGTCGTCTGAACTGAATGCCTTGAGAAGGTCAGAGGTCAAAGTTAGGTCAATTTGGTGATGGATTAGATTAGTGGAGTGGAAGGTCCAGTAAAAAAGGATCTAGGAACTCCTGCAGTCGCTTTGAAGTCTGAAAATTACCACCTCATATATAAAAGACCCATCTGGTTCCATCTGCAGATCTCCACTGCTACCCATACTTACAGTGTGGCCTCTCGGGTTCCATAACTTCTTGATTCATATCGGCTTGAGCTTGATTCATTGGAATGGGAATGTGTACGGGACTGATCAAGCTACGGCCATAGGTGGCACGTCCAATTTGCAAAATTTGTGGTTGATCAGGCATTGGTGGAGTCATTGTGTCACGTGGCTCCATTGGCAACTGCTGGGTTGTCAGTTGTTCTTCTTCTTGTTGCCTTTGCTGTTGTTGCTGTTGTTGTTGTTGTTGTTGTTCCAGATTTAGCATTTGTTCGTTTGATTGCGTTTGTGAGTCATCCTCTTCGGAGCTATTGCTATCGGAATCAGCGTTCGATTCAGCGGCTTCTTCAGCTGCCAAACGTCTCAGTTCATCGGTGATCCTCTCTTCAGCAGCGCGTTGGATATTTCTCAAATCGTCAGCAGTTATACCGGCACGTTGAAGAGCCAAACCCAATGGTACTCTCTGGACCTGAATGTGTGGCAATTCCTGGTTGCTGGATGGAATCTGAACGGGAACATCATCGGCAACATGAATCTCACGGAATGGCAATTGCTGGACATGGATGCGAACGTGTTGCTCTTGCATGGGTTCTGGGTGTGGAGCTTGCATAATTTGTGGGGGCATTGGTGGGCGCATTCCCATTGGCATATGTTGGAATGGTGGTGGCATCTGACGGATCATTGGTGGTTGTTGCTGTTGTTGGGGCATTGGTGGCATCATACGTTGTGGCATGTGGGTCAATGGGTATTGATTTGGGATCTGACCAAATGGAATTGGAACGCGTTGATATGGGATGAACATGGGGCGGATGGCTTCAACATCATCGCTTTCATCGCGCATAGGATTGCGTGGTTGTTGTTGTTCTTTATCTTCGTTGCCACTTTCGCAGAAGATCGAGATACGTTCACCGGTGATGCGTGCCTTCTTGGGGTCGGTTGTGAGGTTAACTCCGAATGGAAGATTGACGGTCTTCGAGGGTGAGTCGACAATTTCTTCGGCATGCTTACGTTCGACGACACAATTCATGCGGGATCTACAAAAAGCAAACACTCATTAGAAATTTGATTGGAAACAAAGACGCCACTAACATACTTCTTATTGTTCTGCAAAAGAGCCGCTGCAAGATCGCTTAAGTCTAATTCAAGAGGAACTTTAGTTGGGATCTTTTGCAAATCATCGGTCTCTTCGCTTTCAGAGAATGAAGAATCGGTATCGTTTTCATTGGCTTGATCGTTGCTAGTAGCTGGTGCAGTTTCTTTAGGTTGTTCCACTTTTCGGACCATAGATGGTTCATCTTTGTCCAGATTTTGCAAGTCCGTTTCATCATTGGTATCTCTGCCAATCAATGCATCGGCACGTGGAAGTTCCTTTAAAAGAAAAACAGAAAAGAGGAAGAGTTTAAATAAAAATTGCAATTCACTTGGGGGATAATAGTTGGGTGTTGCATGTGCTTTGGACCATCGTCGTCATCTTAACTGATGATGGGGCTTAACGTTGTAAGATTGCATAACTGATGTCGGCACATATGAGAGAGTTCAATGGCTTGAGGAAATGTTGTTGAATGGGATCTGTTATGGAAACGTTATGTAATGATTGTGCTGTCTTTCGTGTTCATCGCTTGTATGGAGAGTCAGTGAACACCAGTCAACGAACCATAGAGGGAGCGGTGGAGGTTTATGACTTTCTTATTATGAGACGCATTAACTTTCTCAACTTTTTAAGGTAAGACCAGGGTCTTCAATTTGGGTAGGTAGCGTGTGAAATATTTCGAGTGTCTTCAGAAATATTACGCAAAGAAGTTTCTTTTTCTGGCTGATTAGGTTTGACATTTTTTTTTATTGTCGGATTAGAAATGATTGCATCATTTGGTCACGCGTATCACATTAATTTTAAGCAGAAATAATGAACGACAATTATGAAAGACTTTCTCACAATGGGATTAGGTGTGTGATTGATCTGTTTTAGGAAACTTTTGCGCTTTCATTTCTTCCAAACTGAAGCTTCTAGTGGTGCTTATTTTTTTCCTGGTTCACTTTTTATGGTATTGGAAATTCTTTTTTAATTGATTTTAAAACTTTGGGGAAAACTTTTCGATTTGGATTTGTACGTGATTGGCACATAGCAGGAGTAGTTATCATAAATGTTTCTTTGGTCTGATTTGATAAATTCGGAGAACAAAATGAAAGCTCTTTAGAAGTCGTATTTTTAGAAAATACTTTCGCTGCCAATGGGACTCCAAAAAACTGGGTCACAGTAATGGGATGAATCCTTCTGATTAAGAAAACAAATGATAACAACTGATACCTTGGGTAGCTGCACCAAGGCTTTGGAGTCTGTTAAAGTACAGGAAAGTGTGTGCGCAACCAGATTGTGTCCGCAACCACATTGCGGAACTTAATAAGCCGTATCAGAAAGGGCAGTATGAAGACGTTAGTGGAAGCGATCTAATGTGAGTGTATGCAAGGATTCTAAGTATTTGTTGGGACTTGGCTGCCTCAAATGATGTAGGCTGTATTCCTGAGCAACCAGTGTCAACACTATCTAGCAAGGTTAAAGACTTGTGTATCCTGCAGAACTCAAAGTGAATATTCGCATAACTTGCATCTTTGATAGGAATTTTTACTGCTGTTTTGGAGGTACTCCGAACTTTACCTCTTTAAATAGAGAACGATGCTAGAAAAACGGTGGACATTTCCAAATCCAGAGTCGATTTTTCGGTCCACAATACTACCAAACAGAATCCCCTTTTTTGTGTAATGGTTGGAGACTTTATTCGTTTCTCTTTTACGCTCAGGTGACTCTTGCTTGCTGTTACTAGTTCGAGCTCGAACATACACAGCTCTGGTCACAAGCAAACACATTTTCCAATACAACATGGCAACATGAGCACAGGGATGTTGTTTGGACTGAAGGTAATTTTCAGTGAGGACTCTAAGGAAAAGAAGTCAAAGGGTTCTTTAATATTACTCTCCAATTCAAGAAAACTACCCATACGTTTTTCGTATGAAATTTTGAGAAGCGTCTACTTAATGTGGTTCTCAAATAAGTGTCAATGAAAAGCATTTGTTTTTTTCAAACAAATTAATCGCAGATTCCACAAATCATATCAAATAAACTTTATTAATTCTAATTTTATTTCGGTTGATTCTAAATTCTTCTTGCTGTTAAACCCATCAGCTGTCATTCATTTGACAGTTTTAATTTTTTCGTGAGGGGAAATTCTTCTGGAAGAAAATTTCAAAATCATACTTCTCAATTTCGTTACCTAAGTCTCTCAGCAATCGAATGGTTTTCTGATGTTATTAGAAGGAATATTGCGTTTGTATATGAGTTCCCGAACGATGTTATTTGTTTCTGTCGTCAGCAGTTCCCATTTGACAGCTACAAAACTGTACCACAAATCACAGAAATCTGACATTTAACATAAACCCGAATTTTTATTGGTTTGCCTGTATATTAGAAGATCTATATGGACGCACAAATTTTACTTTTTATTTGTGAAGTTGCCATTGTTCTTTTGAGTTCACTAGACTCTAGTAATTTCATAATGGTTCTTGCCCCTCATGATATTTCGAACTCTTTTCACGATTCTAAATAGTTTTATAGTTGTTAAATAGTTTTCCATTAGTGGCCACATTTGAGTATTTTAGCACAGCTATAAGAAAAACAACGCATTTAGAGGGATTTTTTTTATTTACATGCTATTATAGGCCATAGAGTGTTGTGTGGATGATAAACATTTCATGTGCCTCTTTAATGGCTCATAAAAAAGATTAAATAAATATTTCTTTCACATTTTGTTGAAAACAAAAACCCATAAAAAATACACATAATGTTAAATAGTCATACTCGTATATCACCTAAGAGTATGCACAAACGTGACAATCTAACTGAATTTCCTCAACGATAAATATAAAAAACAAACGTGCATGCTTTTCATTTTCAACATAAGTGAATTCATGTAAAAAAAAAAAAAAAA
Organism: Pocota personata; assembly: GCA_963082735.1. Classification (NCBI taxonomy): domain Eukaryota; kingdom Metazoa; phylum Arthropoda; class Insecta; order Diptera; family Syrphidae; genus Pocota; species Pocota personata. The sequence goes on from OY720431.1 coordinate 39,634,728, forward strand.
TAATTAAACAATTTTCCTTTCGTTAGACGATAAACATAGGTTAGCTCGGTTCGTTTGTTGCATAACGTACGGCAGAACGTGCCAAGATTAGTAAACCGATTCTGATAAATACCACATTTGTATGCAAAGACATTTTTCTGCTGTTGGTCTTTCTTCTTGCAATAAAAAGTGACATATTCAATTTCAAATGATTTCGCTTTGTTGGTTAGGTTGACCAAAATAAGTTCTAATCACGATTTTATGATTTATTTAGAGTCCTATTTTTTTTGCCTGCCTGTTGTTAATCTTTAACCCGGATGTTTTTCCACTTAAGTGTAGAAAAATACCGTCAACACCCATGGTTCAGTTTAGTTGTGTTGAATTGAATTGATCAATTTGTCTCTTTTGTAGTCCTTTATCTGTGGTATTTTTTTCAACTATTTTATTTTGGTTTTGGGGAATTACCAACTTTTTGCCCTCCCACAAGATGAATAAATATTTAAAATAAAACCGCAAGAATTTAATTATAAGATGTGAATATACAAGATAATGAAGTTAGTCTATTAACAAAATAAAAAATAAAATACACAATTACAAATCACGATCAATCCGGTTTCAAAAGAAAGACGCGATAATTATATTCAAGTGTGACAAATAGTTCCTTCACGAGTTGTTTATTAGATAGAAGTCATATTTTTTTTTCTTTTTTTTTAGTTTTCTTCATAATTCTAGAGGGACTATTAACTGTTAAATTAAAAACTCAGATTGAGAATAAAGTTTAGTCTACATTAGTAAGAAAAAGTCGACTTTAGTCTTCTATATTTCTTTTTTATTTTCGTTTCTGTAGTAGAATTTAATGTATCTTCTACAGTTCCTACAATAAATCTATTACAAGTTTGGAAAATTGTTTTCATTATGTAATAGAGGCGTCATATTCAAAGATCAGTTTGCTGATTTTTTTTTTGATAAGCTATGATTCGGGGCTTTCAAAAACTAATTGATCTGTATCCTTATTCTCATAAGATTTTTTCATTCCATAAGATTTTTACATTTTTTACATAACGCTATGTATACATCAGATCAAACGCAAACTAAATTTCATCGAAATCTGTTCAGTGGTTCTTGCGGAAGGCCTGTAAGAACAAACAAATAGGCAAACATGGAACAAAATATTGGTTTGACCTGGCTCATTCAAAATCGATCATAACTATCTCTTATGCTTCCGAATACCAAGCAAGCAAAATTAAAAAGATGTTCAATCAATGGTACTGAATAATAACCGCGCGATGACTGGACTTGCAGTTATGATTGTGGTCGGTTCTTTAGTTTTAAGAAAAACTGTTCAGCGGTTGGACTTTTTGGAAGAGAAAAACCTAATCATCATCAGAAAGGAATTATAAGACATTGACAGGGCTGCCGCTGAATAATTTGAAAAGTCACGGTGAAACAAAAATTAATCTTTTAAGTTTTTTTTTTCTATACAGTTGAATTTTGGTTTGATAGTCCCTTGTTGATGAAGGGTTGACATGTTTTATTGTTCTCCTCTGAGTCGAAGCACACCACTTCCGCTTTCCTCCGTTCATTGATTTCTTTAAGTTGGCCAGTTAGTCTGTCTGTAGGTCCGTTCGTACCGGAGTTGTACTTGGGGTAAAAAGCAGATATGAAGATGAAAGTTCAGCTAGAAAAATAAAATTGCGAGACCCACTTCTACAGAAATTCGCAATCGTTCAAGCTTTAAATACCTGTTTCTTTCTGTTTTTTTTTTCTTGCATCATTTTTTCTTCCTTTTTTCCTGCTGTTCAAATAATTTATTTTTGCTGAGAAAACACTGCAGTTAAAGTTTTTTTTCTTTTAATAATCGTTTACTTTTTTTCCTGCTTTTATATAATTTTTTTTCCTGATGATCAAAACCAGAAAGTGGTGGTCAAACAATTACTTTTTGATGATTTGAAAATAATTCTCTTGCGGCTGATTTATTATCCTTCTGGTTATTTTTTTTTTTTGCTTTTATAATTTTGCTGGTCGTTTAATTATTTAGCTGATCACTATTAACATTAGCATTATAATAATAGGGATCAGGATTTATTAAAATAACAAGTTCGAATATTTTCTCGAAAACCATATTCTTTTATAGATGAGCAATTAAAAAATTTCTTAATAATGCGCAAAATTAATAAGGGTTCCAAAAGGAGGAAACATTTGTAAAATGGTACAAAATAAGAAGCTTTGAAAATAAAGTCCTGGTCGTTAAAAAGTATCCAAATGTGACTACTTAAGTTTCCAAAAAGGTAACAATGGATGTTATTTACACCTTTACCTATCCAAAATCTATAAACAGCGTAAAACAAATATTTTGCGCAGAGCTTTCCCACTCATGCCGTCTCTTCGTGATTTGATTTCACTAAAACTAGTGAGAAATGCGCGATAACTCCAAAGATAATATTTTTGTCAAACGCAATTGTACGTATAATACTAATGAATGTAGGGACGAAAAACTTGTTGGAATGATTTTTCATCCCAAAAAGTTGTTGCTTGTACTAGACGTAAATTTCATAAAATAAAATGAGGGAAACGCAGCGGGCACAATTGAGGTCATGGTGAAGAATGATGCTGATCTTCTCCAACCAAACATATGCCTATATGTTGAGCAATATTAGCAGAGATTTAAAGATTTGTTAAGAAATCTCATACCGTCTGAAAGACTATAAACTATTATTTTGCATAAATTTGTTATGTGCTCGTGAAAAGAACAAAATCACGTGAACATAAGATGATATTCAAAATAATACTTGCACCACAAATGATAGTTAATGGATATATTCTCGTATTACGCCGGCATGTTAGGCTGTGATTTAAAATGAAACGAAAACAAATATAATACCAATAACAGACTAATTGACTTGAATTCAAAGTACCAGACATAAACTTTCGATAAAGTAGTGAGTCATACCAATATAAGATAACTGGTTCCTATTTCGAAACAAGTTTTACAAGAAATCACTTCTTGTGCATCAATTTGTTGTGAATTTTTCATCACCTGAAGCATTAGTACTTTTCCATAAAATCAACTAAATGGCGTCTTAAAGTTACGAGTAGATTTCAATGCGCGAAATATATTGATTAATTAGACAGTGGTTAACAAATTAAATTGTCAAATTACTGCCAATTCACATGCTCACATTATTGCAGTTATATAATTCCTGAAGAGTCTAGAAATATACTTATATACATACTTATGTACTTATGTATTTTTAACATCGTAAATATTAAGACCGGGTTAAAACTGGTTCGATGGGTTTTCTTTTACTTTTCGTTTAAACTTCATACAATAATAGAAATATATTAAATAACACTCATAGTTGCTCATTAAATTCACGTGTTCTTTATGATTTATTTATACGGAAAAAAAATATGTTTTAGGTTGTTGCTTTTAATACTCGTATGTAAACATTATGGGGGCTATGGTAGTCATATGACAGGCAGCGTGAACAATTTCTTGTTTTATATACAATTAACACTTCAAGAATTTTTTTTAAAAGTACTGAAAAGAAAAAAAAGATTGATCTAACCACTGCGCTATGAGTAATGATGATTTTCGCTAATTATTTAAACACTTTTTGCTACAATAATAAACTACGCCTCAGGTGTTGTTAATTTAATTTAATGAATTTTTCTAGAAGAGGTAACATTTGGGTCAGTGGTAATTAAGAGGGATTTTACACCTTTTCGTTTGTTATGTACTTTAATCATTAAAGTGCAATCAAGGTGAAGTCTAATTATTGGAGTCGCAATATAAGTTTTCTTGAAAGTACTACATCCCCTTTCAAGGAAAAATGAAGAAAATGGAGAAAGGACAACACTTCCAAAAGGGGCTAAATTATTCAAGGCAGTGTTTAAAATGGCAAAGCATCGATTTCATTGTTTCCAGAACCTATTTCAATCTAGATTGACGGGTTTCAAAACGCGCCAACACATTGCTAAAGCCGGAAACTGACAGAACTGACATCATCGTTATTGTTACTAATATGTAGTATCCAGCTCACTGAAATGGGAAGCATTATTTTCGAGGTGAAGATAATCTCCTATTTATTTAGGTTTGCGGTTGTATTGCAGAAGATTCAACCTGCACTAATATTGACACGAATGCCGAAATATTTTTTTACCTTTGTTTTTACTTAAAAAAAGGTTCGTTCGAAGTGAAAACATCTGCAAGCAAACTTTACGAAATTGAGAGAAATGTTCTTCCACAGGAATTACGCCTCAACGAAATAATAAAAATGTTTAAATGACTTACAGCTGATACGTTCGACAGAAAAAGGATTTAAAATTAAAAGAAACGAATTTATGGAATACATTTTTTTATAAAAATAAGGCCCAATAATATAATTTTTTTCATCGGGCAATTATTTATTTATTTTTTATTATTTGTTTCAAAAAAAAACTTTTTCCATTGACATTTAGTTGAAAATCACCTTAAATTGACGTTTCTCAAGATTGCATACGAAAACTTTTCTTGAATTTGAGAGAACTGTCACCTGATTTCTGAAATTTGACGTTTTCATTTTTTTTTTTTTTGAAAAATACCCGCTCCTAAAAATGGTTTAATATTATTTCTAGAATCTGTCATTTATTCGTTTGGAGAAAGCTAACGTTTTCCATTGACAATTATTTGGAAACAAATTTGAGGTTGTTCATTTTTCTTTAATATTAGGTCTGTTCCCGTACTTGACCGAATTGCGAATTTCTGTGAAATTTAAAACAAATTAGTCAAATCAATAGGGAAGTCTGCATATGAGAACAGGATTTGATCAAATTTTCGAACAGATCTATTACTTAATGGCGCACAGTAGAGGTGGTCCTTAGGGATAAAACAATTTTAAAAATTGACTCTAACTCTTAAAGTTGTAGAAATAAAATAAATTTCACTTTATTCTAGGAAAGAATTTGAGTACTCATCGGTTTTTAAATTGAATCTAAGGTAACAGCCAAAATATTTTTTTTATTATTATTTCTGATCATGTTTGTTTCATTTCTACGTAATGCTAGAGTGTCGTTAGAGTCAACTAAACAAAAGTCTACTTCAGAGTTGACTTTAAAAATTTCTTTTTCTAAGGGCTTATATACATAAATACGCCCAGTTGTAGGTAACCCCTTCAGTGAGTATGACGTCAATTGGGAGTGTAGCTGATACTATTTATTAACAAGTTTAATGTAAACTAACATAATTTAAACAATATGATTTTTTTCTTGTAAATTAATTAAAATTTAATTTGCTTGCACTGACATTGAATATTTAAATTTTATACAAATTAAAAAACGGGATTCATTTGACCTGACAATGACATCATTTATACATTTTCTTGATTGGTCATAGTCTGAAAGGTGTCAAACACCTTTACATCTTTAAATTGTTTATGACTTTGTTAATCAAGTTATAAAGGTTAACATTTCAGAGTGTACACATTAATTTAACACGTGCTACTTTGACTGGCATGTTGCATTTGTATTTTTCAGTTTATAGCTAAAGTACACTGAATCAGTGATATAAACTGATGGAATTTTAGTATAAAAGGCAAATATTGGGTAAGTACTTGCAAATTGACCTTGGCTTGCGCAGAAAGTCTGGCGAAGTAGTTAATGTTCAATTTAACCAGAAAATCAACCCTTCAAATACCGAGAAGTATTTAAAGCACTAGGCACCAGTGTGGTTGAGTTCAAAACTTTTAGGGCAGGCAAACATCGACGATCTTTACGTTATTGTTTTCCTTTGACAAGTATGGAGATGCAAACCGAATTTTAGCTGTAACAAGGGTTATGATATATTTTCCAACAATTGGATCGGCGATCTGGTGTAAGGCTAACACAATCCAAACGATCGACACCCTCATCTGGCTCCATTTGGTTAAAAATGCATTTAGGCTCAGAGAATCGACATTGTGGTTATAGGCACCCTACTATCCTGCTTCCCTTTTGTCATAATAGAAGGTACTAGAACTCCGTTGGAAGTTGCAAGTAAAGAGGAGCAGGGTGGGGATCACAGATGGAACCAAAACGGTCGAAGGAATAAGAGCTGTTTTTTTTCTTTTTGTGAAGTAACTCTTAATTTGTAGCAGTATTTCTAAAATGTACTTTTCGCAGGGGCCATCAGAAAAATCTACAGCAACATATTGCTGGCTTTGCAGCTCATTTTTTTCTTTTATTTTACGTGTACTGCTGTGCTGCATATAAAGTTACAAAAAAGCTGAGTTGATAGCCATCATTAACCGTGTTCCATTCGGCTTGAGCAACTACTCGTATGTAAATATAGTTTTCATCAATTACATATGCATGCTCTGAGCAGTTTTCTACTAGGATGGTTGACGGTAATGTCATCTAATGGAGAAGATTTTTCCTTAAAAATTAAATAGATAAATGTCTTTGCTAACAAAATGCCAAGAAAAGGTTTTTACATTTGCTAACAATGAGAGTCTTTGCTAAGAAACGAATGTCTTTAAGGTTTGATGAGTGGCTATGGCGGCCATTCAGGATCAAGACTGATAAAACTCTGGAAGTAGCCCCCAATAACATTTGCCGGAACCAAAAAGAAGTTGAATCTGTTCGTTACTCTTCGAACTTTTCACTTTTGCTTCTGTGATGAGAAGCTGTGGCACAAGGTTTATCGCGGGCAATAGCTTAATGGAAAATAGTCCCTCTTTTCTAGAGCCTGCCTCTCCGTGTCAATTCTCTTTTCTAAATAGCCTAATTGACAAAAGCGTTATAAAGAAAATTTCTTCGACACTCGTACGGATGGTTTAATTTGGTATCACTGGACTTCGCTGTTCAGAAAAAGATAGTGTGTCAATTTTGAAAAAACTGACTTCGGCTTGATAGATATCACTTTTGGTGGATAGCTATTTTATAGGGTTATTCATCAATGTTCCTTGTCCATGATGTATATCTACAATAAAAGCCCCTCTGTCATATTTGGAAGACAGAATTTACAATGACGGTCATGCTGCATCAAAGAACGAGCTAGATGCTACCACAAATCACTTAGATATTTTTTTTTTTTTTTGAGTAAACTACACACGCTTTCCAAATGGAGCCGAATTCATCTTATTTGGGTTCCTCATAAGCAAACAAGAACTCTGGTAAAGAATGACCAGGTAAAACCACATTTATGTGAAATGTGTCTTAATGCGGGTAGGAAGTATTGCAGGGTAGGGCGAATCATAGGACACAACACAGGTATTCATAAGATGACTATCGTGGAAAGATCCAATGTGTACATTACATCCATAAGCACAAAAAAGGAAAATGGTCCAATTTTCATGCTTAAGTGCTTGGAATAAACTAGTTCCATTCCACTGGTCAGCCCTGAGAAGTAATTAAAAAAATATACCTAAGTATTTCCAACATCAAAACGTTAATACCCCAAAATAAATTTTAAAATATTTATCACGAAATGTCATCAATAATAATAATTATTGATGCAAATTTTCGTTTCGAAACTTCGCAGTTAGCGATCACTACCAAATTCAAAAGCCATTAGCACATATCTGCTATGGAATTAGATAATATCTTGCATTTGCTAAATTGTATATGAGTATATCTCCCATCCCACTGTTAATTATCGTTTCTAGGCACGAACAGCACTGTCTAACCAAACAATTACACAAAGCATCCGCCATGACCAAACGTTAATAAACCACAAAGTATATTATCTCCCCAATTCGAATTCCACGTCATATAATTATATTTCCGAGATAAGCATTTCCATTCAGCCACGTTAACTAGTCGTCACAGTGATTTCCTAAAGTGCCTGGCTACTGGTTGATTATGCTAGCCTTGAACAGACTACATATATATAGTTCTCTACGTATTATTTCAATGTCACGTAACACTGATGCTTAGAGAAGATTACTAAAGTCACCTCACGAGGCGTATATGTATTTCAAATAATTATAGATTTGAAAAAAAAAACTCCCCAATAAACATGTCCAAAAGAAGATCTATGTCTATTCCTCCCTCTTAGCGACTTTCAAATCTGCTAATTGCCGATGTATGCAAATAGGAGAAATAAAAATTCGTTAATATTTGCTTCTGTATTCAAAAGACAGAATTTGCATTCGAAGAATTTATGGGCACAACAGTAGGTATACGTACGTTAGCAAATAACGTGCCATGATTTTAGATAGGTATACGATCCCCGAAGAGAGTACTACCTCCTCCTGCTGGTGGTAAATTTGTCTCCGTCAACTTTGGCTTACTTGGACACAATGGTAAACAAAATGTATGTCTCAAGAATACTCAAACAAATCAAATTTAAATAAATGAATCATCCACCGCACCGAGTTGTTTATAAGATAAGATTTCTAATACAAAGTATCTGAGCTTCGACGAAATGTTAATTTCTTGAACTTTAACTCTCTCTAGCTGCGTGTGCATTTAATCATCCATCAGAGTTGGTGTAGCCTTCACATCTTTAATCTTCCATGCAAACAATAGAATTGGCAAAGAATTTATTGCAAGTTTATTTAAATAAAGAATCTGACACAACCTCCTTTGGATGCGGCATTGAGTTCAAGAGCATAGATACTACTCGTGTATCTGATACTTTGCATTGTATCGCATACAGCAATGAATGGATATCATAACAAAAGAAGTTGCGTAGCGTAGCATCTTTATGTTGATAATATGCAATGATGATGGTTCATTCAGTGTGTCTTTCCATGGATGGTTTGGTATTGTTAATAAGATGCGCTCAGGCGGTGGACTTCATAAATCTTCGACTTGAAAGGTCGAACATTTTCACAAGTTTTTGCGAAAGAAATTTGTTTCTTTAGTGATGTGTTGAACAAAAAAAAAATTGTGGGAGAAAGTAAGAGAAAAGTTCGTGTTTTCCAAGAAGCAGATAAAAATTAATGACCCGTAGTAGGTGTTAATGACACATACTCGCGTGATGCGTGTGACAGGAAATTTACGATTACGACGCTGTCATGAAGAGTTTAACAGGAAGTTGAAGATATCATTGGTAAAAGTTGAAAGTACGAGTAAACGAAAGTCTTTATCGGTTTGTTGGTAGTTATGGGTGAATTCATTGGAATGACCCAAATTAAGCGAATGGATACATTTCACTCAGATCGTAAAAGATTAAGGAAACATCCTTTCAACACAATTGTAAAAATTTAAAACTGTAATTGGAAAGTAAGCTTAAGATACATACTATATGTATGTTACATATTTAACATTTTTCAGATATCAGTGCTATCGCCTTACGTGTAAGTCTTCTACTAGAACCAGACACAATTGACTATTCCTTTTTGTGAAAGGTGTGGTCGGGAGATACCCAGTCAATTACAGACCGGCGCGGCGATTGATTACTCTGAAGATTCTATCCAAAAGTGTTATATTCATCTTTTTAAAGTTTGAAGAGTTAAACCACGGAACGGGGCTATTGCATCGAGTGGGGAACTCAGTAATCAAGTCTTGGATAAAAATTTGGGGTGAAAGCGAAAACCATTGCCGAGAATAGTCTTGAATAGAGCGCATGACTGAGGTCGCTGATGAGGAGGGTGTGACAGTGATAGTTATCACTGCAAGCAGCAACTGGAAATCATTCCATAAAAACAGAATTCAGAATAACAGGATAACGAAACTTAGTGAACTTTTAAGTTTAATAAAATAATAAATAAATATGTTGCTGCTAAAAGCCAATGCATTGCCTGATCTAGCTCTTTTGGGACTTACAATTCGATGCCATTTCTGAAGGTCAATTTTTTTAATTGAGAGAAGCTTCTCATGACAATTTTACTCTCGGATGTTTATCAGACGTTCGCGAGAGATGGGATCGTGAGAAAACCATTTTGTTTGTGTTTTCGGCGACTTAAACTTTGAGCCTTCCGCTCAGTGATCACGCATTTAACCACTGAGCTATGGCGCCTACTTGCTAAACACCTTATTAAGTACTTTACTGTGTGGCTTGCAATAATAATCGGAATGTGAACGAGGCTTTCATAATCGCCTGACTTCTGTCAACTATGTAAAAAATCATTTGATTCCATTCTACATTCCTATCTTTTAAAAGAGAAGAAGAAATTATGTACAGGGATAGACCAAAAAAGACTATTCTTCTGGAAATTGCAACCAGTCAAAGTCAGCAATAATATTATTTAGGAGCGATTTCCTACAAAGCGATGCCTTAAACCAACTTCAGTGTTGTTATATTAGACGTAGATCACAATATCTACAGACGGTGTATTTGTTACTAAAGACTTTATGAAAGTTATTCAAGTTTACTTTAAAGGATGGCCATTCAAATGACTTGTGCGTGTTAATCTGTGCATTAAAGCAATCAAAATCCTAAATGTGTGAACATTATTGGTGTTCTTCGAAATACTCCGGTCCATATGTAGACACGGCCGGCTGATGACCTGTAAAAGCGCCCCAGCGAATTAGACAAATTGTTATTTTGAAAGGTATCTGTGGTGAATACTTTTTGGAAAAATATCCACACCACATTATACTTTCGTCACATTCACTTTGTTACCTGCGCCCATGACTTAATGTAATACTTAGATGACTTTCGCTTGAGAAAGTTGATCTATGCATAGGCTTGTAAGATCTTCAACTTACTGACAACCTCTTGAATATATAGAGGCATAACTGGTCAAAATATGTCCCTATTCACAACTGTCGTGAAAGATGGACTCTTACTTTTAACTTTGACTTAAACTATTTCACAAGAATCCCTAGAAGGGATGACCGAAATCATTGACATAAAATACATGGACTGTTAGTGAAATGTCATTCTTTTACATTTTTGAGAGAAAAGATGTTCCAAAAGGACACCTAGCGCCAGTGTTTTACAGCGGTAATAGAAAGTATCCTCTTCTGTTATGAATATAATATGTCAATACCTCTACCACCTGAATTTCAGAGCTATATATAAATATAAACATAGTCGCCATTTTAAAAAATAGCACATAGGAGCTACTCGGCATTATTTTTGCTCAAAATAGATGTTGCTTCTAGTATCCAATTATTTGCCCTAGATGGCATCCAACAATTTAAAATAAATCGCAGTTTAAAACCAGAAAACATGTTTTTAATTTCTCAAATTTTATTGATCTATGGACTGGATAAATTTTACTTCCATAATTTTTTAATTACTTCTATTGTTATTTCTCCAATTTTCAAAATTCATACTCTCATAGAATTGCCGAATGACATTTGAGTTTCCTTTATTTCCCACTGTGAAATTGAAGAGCTAGTGTCAAATACCAACACTTGTGAAGTTAGCTGCTGATAGTCTATGTATATTATGTCAATAACTGAGACAATAGCTTTGTTCTTGCGGAATCTATAAAGGTTTTTTGCTCCAAATTGAAAGTAGGTATTACGAAGGTTTATTCTCATCCTTCCTAAGATTAACCCTTCTTTCCGGCAGCCAGATCACTTAGAAGGATGCCAGTTGGCTGCTCTGATGAGTCTAATAACGTTTTAAGTGAGCCAGTCTCTCCATTATTTGTCAATGAATGACCGTTAGTTCTGGTACTATCACCACCGGATACACATTTGGACTTGCGAGGTGCGGGACTCTTTTTCAGAGAAAGTATTTGGCACTTTGGAAGAATGGGTCTGGAAGCCCAAGAAAAACAATATCGGCACCGATTGAAAATGTCAGTGGACATTGGGAACAATTTTCTACAAGCAAAAGAAAAATAAAGTCGGCAAGCTTAATGAGAAGACGACGCATAAAAGCTGGTATGCGTCCAAACTACAGAAGCCAGATTTTACCCTACAAGTCCGGCAAATAAGTTTAGTCTGGACTCAGAAGATCGTTTCTTGGACTCAGAAGATCGTTTCTTGGACTCAAGATATCAACGTCATTTTCTCAAATGAGTCCAAGTTAATTCCATGTTGGAGATGAAAGAATCCTCGTACGGGGGAACCAAGAGCGAGACACAGCGATGAATGTATCCGAATGATGAATCCGAAAGCTGAAGGTGTAATGGTCTGGGAAGTTTCGCTGAAGTTGAAAGATGTCGCACAGCAGTAGTTTACTTAAAAAAATTAGTTCGATCCGGCGAAACCTACAACTTAATTTTTGGACAGGATAATACTCTATGCTATACAGCGAAAGACTTTTCAATGAATGTCGGTGTGTTAGAGTGGCGCCCTTACATTTCAGACTTAAATCCAAATATGTAAATATAAGATGAACAATGAAACTATCATACAAGTAGCAAAGAAGCGCTTAGAATCGATTGAAGACTTGAAAAATGTTTCCTTTTTTTTTTAAAGGAAATTCGCAAATCCCGGAGCACTCAGACTCCATTGTACTACAGGCAGAACTCCTTTTGGTGTAGTGATTGGAGAAAATTAGATTTTATTCGTTTTTCTTTTATGTCCGGGTGGCTGTGGTTGCTGTTCCCCGTCCGAGCTTGAACCTTCACAGTTCGAGTCACAAGCGAACACACTACCCACTACACCGTGATTACCTTTGAAAAATGTGTTAATCCACACCTGGGATTCCATACCTGCTTCAACGTGGAAAAACTTATCAGAATCTATGAATCGCCAAAAGCAAAAGGCCCAATCAAATATTAAAATTAGCAGGCGCAAATTTGTATTGATGTCCACTACTTCTAAGACATGGCTATCAACGTTGAGATGGACTAAATATGTGGAGCGATATTGCAACGAATTTTACATACGAGTATCTTTTACTCGTAAAGTGAAAAGCATTTGAAATTAAAAAAAAAAAAATTACCAACCGACTCTTAGACGCTCATAAGAAAACTTTGAGATATTATCTAATTGCATAATGTGTTCGTGTCACCACATATTTTCCACATCCCTATAGTCTATTACCTAACCATGAAAAGGTCCATTTATCTCCATTCACACTTAGTTACAAGCATGCAATTGTTATTGCAATTGCAATTGCATTCGCGAATACATAATTCAAATGCGCGCACCACCTGCATTTGCACAAAAGCGATCCAATCTCCCCGCGTACCTACATTTAGACATAAAAGCTCGTCAAACACCAGCCACCTCAAGGCGTATCTATATTTGAAGATCCATTCGAAACAACAAACAATTGCATAATCAGAAAGCCAACATCAGCGTCAACTCTCGACAAGTGTGTGTGTCTATGACAGGGGGTGCGCAAAACGACAAGATACGAGTACCCAAAACGAAAGAGTTGGACGAGAAACTTTTTTTTTTTTGAAGAGTTTCAGAGGAGTTTACTCGTACCTTGCACGAGTGTGTACTACCACAAAACACTCGGTTCGGAGATGTTTGATTCATATTATCTGCCAGTTGTTGCTGCTTCAACCATTCGTGATCTTTAACATTTTCGCTGGCATATACATTATAGATTGCAACTGCTTTTATTATTCATTATATTTTTTTTTGCTTTAAACTGCTTTCACTTTAGATAGAGTGAGTGTGTTCAGTGCACATATTGCCTGATGAAAAAAAGTTATTCTCCGGGACTGGTGTTGTTTTTCTTTTGCTGGCTGAACACATGAATAATTGCGTGTGTACGTGGAAAATGTTAAAGGTTTGGTATTTTGTTTGTTGAAATCCATCGAGAAAGATGTGAAAAATCTGTTGAAGCAAAACTGCCTTTCATTGTGTGATAAATGAGGGCTTTGTTGGCTGCGCAAATTAATTTATTTATACATTTGAAGACATTTATGTCTGTCGAACCAGGAAGATGTACAGAATTCTGGTGTATTACTTATTTTTATTATTTGCGCACGGCGCTGTTTGTTTTACGTAATGAAAGGCGTTTTCCAAATATGTCAACGCATAGGTTCTCTCTTTTAGTTTGTAGATACGAGTAGTTTTTATGTGATTACGTAAGTGTAGGCACATTACTGTGTTCATTGGATCGTTATTGTTATGGAAACGGTTTAATGGGATTTTAATTTAATGCAAGTTGCCCGTATTTTAATGGTGGGTTTTTCCGAAACCAATTTAGCACACGAACGAACAGGTATCCAGTTCCTTAACTCTAATCGCCGATTCACGTTGGAGACTTTAAATGTTTCTATAACTTAAGGCGGTATCTACATTGTAAATGTATAAAGTAGAGAATTCATTCAATTTCTATTATTCCGCCTACAGTGTCTAATCTCCATTGAAACATGACGTGGAACTAATTAGATTTTTTGTTTTGATTTAATTGCTATATCGAATTATTCGTATGTACATAATTAACTGATTAGTTATGCAAATTTCATGATGCTGTTGGAGACAATAACTAGCAACTTTGTACAACGTACAGTAGCAGGTATGACTGCTTTTTGCGCCACGATTTTATGTTCTTTCAATTATAATCTTATTTGAAGGTCTCAATGGTTAGATTGACGTAAGGATAATGACAGCCAATAAGGTCAAAATACTGACGTAAGCTTATGGCTTGTCTATGTTACATTGTGTTATCGATCCATCAGCTTTGGTTAGAAGGAAATATATTATACATTTGCCAATTCCATCGAGTTAAGTAAATTAAGTGTGTTAAGTTTTTACGCCTCTACTGGATATGAGTGTAAGAAAAGCTATGAAAATCGAATTTAATAAAATAAAATTTGGTTACGCTGTCTTTTAGTGGGCGTTTCAGTCGTATTCACAAGATATGATGAAGAGATATGTTTCGATCACATGTGTACATATGCTGGGCTACACATCTCTACCTTAAAGGCAGGTAATGGTGATTAAGGAAACCTTATCTCTATCTATAAGGAATATTAGCATCTTCTCTGACCGCCAAATTGTAATAAAGTCCGTGGAAAGGCGTATTATCAATTCAATGTTAAACTGTATTGAGTGCCGAGGCATAGACATACACCGTGGAAGGCTGATGAACTCATCTACTGGAGAAGGCGAATCTAAGCACACCTCTCTCTACATTTAAAATGTTATTCAATCTGGATGTGATCAACAAAACCAACTGGTGTTACGTGTCAGTCTGATAGCTTTGGTTTAAACTGAAAAAAAGGCGCTCTAGCAGTTTGATTTCTCTAAGAATTTGGACATAAGGAGAATAGCAGATATCACTACAGGACCTTGCATAATCAGCAGGGACGCAAACAGGCTTCGCCTCGTCTCTAATGATTCTTGTTGGCGCTAGAGCAGGATGAATAGCTTTTAATTTTCTTTGTAAACTGGCCAATTTGGATGTTAGAAATTCGTAAAGCTTCATAAGCGAGTTAAACTACTCGAACACCACTCGACCAACTCGAACCTAACTTAGCCTAAATCCCTAGATTCCATATCTCTTAACTTAAGAAGGAGTACAGAGAACAGGAAAGTGAATATTTACTTTGGTAACAATACTCCTTATCGGGCACTATTTCTTCGACGTTGACAGTTACCGGTGCTTTTACAAATTCGAATTATAAGGATGGATTCAGTTATAAACGAGGATAAGACAAAGTACATTTGTTAGCACACAAAGTTTATTTGCTTTCGCAAAAAAAAGAGTAAGCTGAGGCAAACAAAATGGGACTAAATATTACTATTTTCAAGGAGGCCCAGCGAGGGGCGCCATTTAATAAAGAAATTTTTGTTCTGGACAAAGGGTAAAGATAGGAGAAGACAGTGGGAATTCGCATGCCATTACTAACTGAATGCTAAACAAAAGGTCTTTAATATAAGAGTTCGGAAAAGGTAAGGACTTTATTTACTTTTATTTTGTATATGTATAGGAAACTTCGATGTTGGCAGCAGAATTATGAGAGTAAAAGCGGCGTTCAGTCTGTCGTGCTGGTAGTCCTTTGCAGTGGTGCAAACGCCTGGATAGGCTGACATACCTTCGAGATAAACGTAATCAAAGAACTTGTCTACATCTGCTTAGTTTTTACGTCCGCCAAACAGAAAACTAGCTTTGCCAATAGCTATTCTTTCTCATAATAAGAATGCAATTGGCTAGGCGCTATCGAAAACATATAACAGAATGCTGCATAAAACTTTTTATCTTAGTATTTCTATGTGATGCAGAGACGCATTCAGTACTTGAGATGGCTAAATACAGGTAAAATGGATAGATACTTCCACTGATAGTCTTGTAATTTATTTCAGGGAACTATGCGGAAATGGTAGGCTACATAATTGCTATTATACGCGAATGAAAGATTACCTGAATTGATAACCACAAACTGTAGTGTAAGTAAGTACGACTGTAGCTTTCGTGGATCATTGGTGGCATACAAGAATGAGATGCTTATGGTTTGTGGATCGAATCCGACGTGCGCCATTTTACCAGTACCCACTCACTATTTCTCACAAGCGAATTCAGGAATGGTTTAAATTTCTAGACAGTTGAAATAATTTACCTTGCCACTTTCTCAGGGATGAAATTGCACCAAAAGCCGAAATAAAGATTGCTTTGGGGCTTGATTCAATAAGTTACTAGGTGCTTCGATTGCCCCACAAAGTTAAGTTATGGTCCTTAGGAATTTTTAGTCCCTAAATTGTCTTAACTCTTTTTGGATTAGAGGCTTGTTGCAAAATCTCTTCTTTCTAGGACTTCTAGGACTTAGTACGAATATAGTTAAGAAGCTCATATGTAGAAGTCAGTTTAGACTTGAGTATAATTCAGCATAAGCCTTCTAAACATTCTAAACCATAAGAATTGCATCACTGGAAACTACAGGCAGAGAATTAAGTCAGAAACAGTACATATCTCGGGTTTAAAGTTAGGGACTCTGTGCTGCTGTAAGCAAGTAGTATCTGTCTGAAATCATTGCCATGTTTTAATTTAATTCCTTTGTTTACCACAAAACAAATACCCAAAACTTGTAACATATGAACGTCTTTAAAAATCATAAATAATTCCTTAAAATATGCGCAGACATAAGCTATTCTCCCCTAACCTTACAACTGTATTTATCTTTTTCTATTTCCGTATAATAAGTGGTTAACAGGTTTACTTATTTCACACATATGAACATACTCGTATTTTCGATTGACCTTCCCCAGAGTACCTGAACAAAGCCCTATGCCCTTTCGTTACAACTTAAAAAAAACAAACCTTATTCATATGCGTTGACATTCAAACAAAACATTACCATTACCAAGTAATTATCATTCAATAGCCTCACGCGGGCATTATATTAAAAAATCTAAAACTACGCCAATTAAAAAATTGCCAAATAATAGGTTTACCAAAAACATAGCAGGGATACTCATATATATACGTAGCTGCTATTGCAATCATCTCTAAATAATGACCATAATCATCTAATAACATCTCTCCTCTACATAGAGCTGCTTCACTGAATCTCAATTCCGGTCTCTATCTATCTTTATCTCAAAAATGAATACGACCTCGACCGTGAGGTAATTCATTTAAATTTTATTTTCTATAAAAAAAAAAAAATACTAAAATAGACTCGCAATTGTATATGTTAAAGCACAAACTTAAGAGACAAACTTAAGAGACTAGGTACATGCAAACTGTATCACTATCGCTACTACTTTCTAGATTTACCTCGAAGCATTTTATTCTCTGATGGTCATTCAAATCTATCTCGTTACACAAAACAACAGCCAATAAAATCATAGACAAGTTATAACTTACCTTATTCACCTGTTGAATTGCCTCCAACATCAGCTCTTTCTCGAGTACGGAATCGAGTGCTTGAACTTGATCACATGATGCTCGGGCTTGCAAATAAGCCGATGCCAAAATGAACGTTCCAATTATAAACGAGGATACAATAATGGTGAATGCTGTAATTTTAGCAATTTTCACTGAATTCGATTGACGTTTGTAAGCCTGTTTAAAGAGAAAAGAGAGAAAAAATTAGTAAAATTTTTTTTAAAAAAAATAGATAAGTTTGTAATTAATACTTTCCGGTGATTTTTGTGTTAAGCGATTGGACTGTAATTATATCTATAAAACGTGTTTTCCCAGTGATTATTGTGAATTTGGATAAAAAAAATACTTTAATGGAATACATGTGGATCATTAACTACAAATTGGAGGTAGAAAGTTTTTTTGTTTGGGTTATTGTGACCTTTAAACTGAAATGGTTAGTAAATTAATCTGTCTCCAAAAGTGGGTTAAGGGGCGACAACAGATGAGTGCCGAGGGTGTTGAAAATGTGTCACTGAGGTGTTTTGGAAATGAATACAATTACTCATAGTGTCAGATGTAATAAATTGACACATTAAAATTACACTTCAACTTTCAGTGACAGTTGGGTTAGATACAGTTTTCATTGGACGGATTTCAATTAAGTTGGCAACTTTTCTTTTTTTTTTTTTGCTGTGCTGAAAATAATTGTTGCCTTGAACTGGAAATGCAAAGCAAGGTATACTACCTTAATAATGGTTTTCCAAAAAAAGGAACACTAGCTCATAATGGATGCTGTGCAAACAAGTCTTGCTCAATGTTTCGTGCTGCAAATAGGTTTTTGTGTTTAATTATAGATTTCAATTCACAGGGGTACAGGATGAATCGACAAAGAAAGGACCTGCTTTAGTAGTCCACTAAAATTAGGCTCTGATTTAGGTGTTCAAAATAACAAGATGGAACATAGTAGAAAATGTTTGGTGTATCTCTTTGATAATTCTCCACAAAAAGCCAACAAAATTAGTTTATCTGTTTTCCGCCATTTTGATATAGCCCTCCATATTTTATATTTTTGGATCCCTTTGGTGTAGGGTCGTTCGGGTACTCATATGCAAGAGTATGGAAAAGTAATATTAAGTCTGAAAACATCAGCAAACAGCCCGCATACTGAGAGACTGAACGTATGATCTTATCTTCGTCTATTTTTCTGTCATTTTCTTTCAGAGGAAAAATCAGAATTGTCAAATGAGTAACAGCTGATAGATTTGACAGGAGAAAATGATTCAAAGGAAATGACTTTGTGGTATAAATTTGATTCGATATGATTTTTGCAATCTGCGACTTATTTGTTTGGAAAAAAACAAACGTTTTCCACTTACTCGTATGTACATTTATTAGAAGACCACCTTAAACTGACGTTTCTCCAGATTTAATTCGAAAAGCGTACGGACACTTTTCTTGTATTACGAATAACTAGTGAAAATAATATTGGATTGGCTTGATTGGTGTATCGAAATGTTTTTAATTTTTCGAAACTTAAGAGGTTGACACTGTTGATACTTGTTGACCGCCTCTACAAGGGTCTACCCCGTGTTGTGTGCTATAGATGTGCAAAGATTTCAGTTTTTTGTTTTTGTAAAATATTTAACACTATAATTCAACTTTATAAAACATTTTGGGCTAGTTTAAGGAAATAGTTAGTAACAGATAAATTCAGAGACAGAAGGTAGCCAACCATATGAGAACAGTCAAGAGGGAGCCTTAGCATAGCGTATGACGAGGACATTTTGGCCATAGAAAAATATTTGTTTCCAACAATTTAGGAAGTCAATAGCAAATTCTAGTTAAAGTAAAAGTCAAAACCCACTGACTGACTCACTGTTGTATGTTAGTTTCTTTTAGGCCCAAGAATCAGTACACGCGTCTAACTTATAACAGCTCATCCGATTTGATTAATGTTCAAATCATCTTTAATTTACATGTAAATTATTTTTGCACGTTGTCCCAAAGCTAAGCAATGGAAATAATAATTATTTTTTCAATCAGCGAATACCATCGCCAACAGTAGTGCAGCCGTGGATGAACTTGTGCAATAATGTGTGCTTGTAGTACAGGGTGCTCAGTATAAGGTTGAATGTCGATGTTACTGCTGGAATAAGAGACAACAATTGTTGGCTACACGATAAAAAAAACATTTTTGTTTTCTTGAGCAGTAACTATTGTGGCTGGTTTTGGACTAATTTTGATGAAATTTTGTTAGTTGGTTTTAGGATTTTCGTGCACTTGGCAAATTTGTTCAAAGAGGTGCATAACATTGCGAAGATATACAAATCGTGCGACGCAAATCATTCATACGGAAAAGTGTATGACGAAGCCAGACGGGAAAATAATTATTATTGATGATTGTGTCGATTCAAAAGTAAAGACCATTGGAAAGTGCTTTTGGGTCCTTATTTGATTTGGTGCTCTGAAACAATATCGAAACTTTTTTGCGGATATTTCTAAAATTCCAGCCATTCGTGTAAAGAGTTGGAATCGAACTGACATTGATTTCTAAAAACTCAGTACCAAATATTTATTTCCTAAAGCTTTGAAGAAAGAACACTTTAGTAGCTATTGCCATGTAGCAATACGTGGGTGTGGTAACTTATTAATAGAGTTATAAGTATTTTGGCCTTGGATATTACATGTTTATTTTTTTTTAACATTTTTAAGTTGCATTATGCACAATTCACCGTTGAGTCTGTGCAAATTGAACCCTTCTACCGCACCTACATCCATTGTTTACTCTTTCCCATATCCGCTAGAAAGCCAAATGGACACCCTCTCACTGTTCAAATTTTTTCAACGAAGAAGAGAAATCTGAAAAACTTTTCATTATATTTCGTATCTCCGCTTTAGCAATGTGTCCTCCTTTCTACGGATATACTCGCACTCGTATACAACGGGAAATAGTTTTTGTTTTTTTGGATGAGCAAATAATGAAATGGAAACCTTTTATATCGTTCGACGCGAATAAAAAAGAAGGGTAACCTACAACAGATGCAAAAGAGGCATAAACTTAAGTGTTCCTCCGTAAATGACTGACACTCTCTGCAATGGAATAGTCGCCAAAAAGAAGAAAAAAAGAGAAGGAAAAGTGGAGTACGACGATGACGCAGTCAGATAGATGAAGTTGCCTCTCTAATTTGACCCAAATCTCTTGCATCGATTTACAGTTTGGAAAAATCGAAATGTTGCAAAGTTATTATTATGGCAGACGAGTTGCATTCAAAAGATTGCCAGAGGGGTATCTACCTAGTGTGATGGATGAGAGATTTATTTGGCAAACGAGCAAAATGCATCGTGAATTATGTTCATTTGTTGATGAATCGGAGTGTTTCTTAATAAGATTCCTTTTACTGATTTTATAAATAAGTAATTGAAAGATGTTCGGATTCAAGATGATGATACGCGTATGTAGCATATCATATGTATCACCCTTTTGCAATAAATAAGTGGAATCCTGACTTGTGACAAATTTATACGGATTAATTGGGAGGTTCTGAAAAACTTATCGAACTTGGCACCTTTAATTTGTTTCATATCAACTTGAATAAACCCTAAATTTATAATTTAAACAAAGTAATTACGAGCTCTAAGGAGCACTAACATTATCATGTATGTTTACTGGATTTATGTTTAGTTTCATGAATATTGTTTCAACTCTGAACGCACCCCTTATTAATAGATCTAAACTAAGAACGTCAAATTCTAAAAATCAACAGAGAATCCTCTTAAACTCAAGAAGAGTAAATCATTTTTTCTTTCAAACCTATTAGCTGTTAGCCATTTGACAGTTTTCATTGTGAGGTGAATTTCCTCTGAAAGAAAATTACAGAAAACTGAACGAAGGCAAAATCATATCCTTCTCAATTTCGTCAAGTCTCTCAATATGCGAAAGATTTTTTGATGTTTTCGGATGTTGTGTATCCGAATGAACCTAATGTCAGTAGCCGCGTTCCGACGAACAAAATTTGCTAATTGCTAATGTGTTAAAGTGTGGAACGTCCGCTATGAACGTGTATGGGATATGCATATTAAGGTGTGTACACCGAAAGCGAAACTGTCAATATTTTTATTTGCCCAGGGCAAAACTGTCATAGGACATTTTTGTCTGTCTACTCTAGCCAGCAGAAAGACAACACAAATGTTATACAATAGTTTCTCTCGCTGTACGCGTTAATGTCATGAATTCAAGTGAAATAGGGTGACAAATTAGAAGGCTACCAAAGACATAAATTTGAAACTCGAACTAAGCGGGAAGTATTGTTGTGATTTTTTAGTATTCAGTTACGATTTCTGGTATTTATTTGCGAAAATGCAAATAGAATGGCCAAGATATTTAAGATGTCAGTCACCAATGTCTTAAATTCATTCAATTAAGTCTGACAACCTCTCAAATGAATTTCAACTTTCAAACCTCTAAAACTAAAGTGGGCTTATTGCCATTCCATTCTTAATTGCAGGTGCCACCATCTTCAATGATAAAAACGGAAAAATCTTGATCATCTATCAGTCTATGATTGCATGACACCATTTTCGGCAAAAAATAAAATAATCAACTATGAATAGTTTTCTTGAAAGCCAAAGTAATTGGCAATTAAATGAAAACCATCATCTCTATGGAGTTACGAAATTACAAGACGCATCATCATCACCATCGAGCGCGGTTATCTTTATGGCAAATTTTGTAGTCACATCGCGTACACGCTTCAAAGATTTTATTTGCCAGTAGCTATGGAGCTGTCATTAAGCTAGCAAATGGTCAGTGTTATTGACACACACACACCGAATGGTTGCTTCTTTTGCCTTGCAACATAAATCATTGCTCATAACACACTTTTTTGTTGTCTTTATTTTCCTCTATCGTTGACATTACCATCAGGTCTGGTCAACACCAAATTACTCAATAAAAATACAGTAATTTTTTATTTTCATTTTATTATTACTCTTGCATAAGTCAATAACCTGACAAATCATATGTCCATTTATTGAAATGATTACAACGAGTAGTTGGTTATGGTTGAGATGATCATCGTAAAACAAAAAAATTAATCGATTATGTACATATGTACATACATGTAGTCTCTTTCAGGTGACGTTTTGTAAAGGGTTGCTGATCACTTTCACATCTGAAAGCCGCTACCCTTTCACTCTTCTGAAATATAAAACCACATTTGTGACGTGCTCTACTAATACTCAAAATAATCTCTGTAATTTGATCATAGCACTCAACTCAGTCGTGCCTTGAGGTAACCAAATCGAACGGCATTAAGTGTGAACGTGCTGCAAACTACTTGCAATATGATCTCATCTATCATTAATTTCATCTAACGAACAGACCTTCATCATGAATAAAGCACCATTCGTCATGTTTGTCATAAAATATTTTTTTTGACATTTTAACTGTCTAGCATCTTATTTTTATAGATTCTCCAACATAAAGAAACCAGAAGTATCTGTTAATAGCATTCGATTTCATGAATACTAACTCACATATCCGAGAAAGTGATATTTTCATTTCAAATTTATTCATAAATTACAATTTCAATGTCAAACTAGACAGAGACAGGATGAAAAAAAAAAATATATGAAAACACTCTTGTTTTAAAGCCCCAACCACAATAAGTGCATGCCATTAGTTGATGCCCCCTCACGACGCACGGTACAAATAAACCGGGAAAGTAAACTGAAATGGAAATTGCAATCACTTAGATGGGGTATCTATTCACGAGTATGTACATAAATGACGTGTAGTGTAAGTTGCTGGTTCTTATGACAGAAGCATTGCATTATTCGTTGAAGTGGATTGAATGTAATTTTCATGGTTCAAGAACATTTATTGTACTGCCCACATGCATCTTTTGAAAATACTTACATAAATATGCAAAGGTAAAGATATTTGTAATGAGATGCATTAAATGTCATAAATTGAGAGTGACATATAACTTCAAAGAATATTAATTTAATGGTCTACGAATATATTTTTCAATATCATTGTTATTTGTTCCTCAAAAAAAAAAAAAAAACGCCCGTGTCCTAAAATTAGTATAACCCCTTTCACACGTGCAAATTATACAAAAAAAAAGGGAAAGTGCTGTTGGTAAAAATTATAATTGCTAACTGAAGTACGTGCTGTTGTAGTAAAATTTACAATAAAGTCTAAGGCTGAAGAAGACCATAAAGCAAGATAAGATCAAACAGAGCTAAGGTCTTCTAGCTTTCATTTGATTCATATGTTTCTCCTTTAATTAATCACCTTCCTCGATATTTATGTATCTCTTATGCAGAGATGTTACATTGCTAAGATTAAAGAACGTGCCGTATGCACGGAGTACTTTTGTATGCTTAAAATCATGAATTGAGGTGAAGTTAAAGCGATTAAACTTTAACTTTTGTTTCCAAAACTTACGGCAATAGTTTGAATTCGGCACGTTCTATCTAAGACTCTTTGTGTGTTTATGTATGTATGACTTATGCAGATATGTTACATTGCAACGTGCCGTATGCACGGAGTACTTTTGTGTGCTTAAAATCATGAATTGAGGTGAAGTTAAAGCGATTAAACTTTAAATTTTGTTTCAATTATTTACGGCAAATGTTCCACAGTTTCTATCTAAGATTTTTTGCGTGTTTATGTATGTATGTCTTATACAGAGATGTTACATTGCCAAGATTAAACGTGGCGTATGCTTGGGGGTTCTTTTGTGGGCTTCAAATCATGAATTGAGGTGAAGTTAGAGCGATTAAGCTTGAATTTTTGTTTTAAATATTTACGGCAATAGTTTGAATTCGGCACGTTCTTCAGTTTCTATTTTATAGCTTGCTAAATATTTAGCCACAGTTTTGGAGATTATCGGGATATTCATTACCAAATACGAGAGCAAATATTAGCATTTTCTCACAATCTTACTTGCGCATGTACCAGTGCACTACAATCGGTCAAGACTGTGGTCTCTCTATCCAATCTGATTACTGCTGGAAGCTGAGTGAAACGGTAAGGAAATATTTATCTTAAGTCCAAGTAAGATACCGCAGTTGTGCTAGTACATAATGATGAACCTTTTTAAAGAAAACTGTCATTACCGTCACACGGCATAGATACTTTTGGGGGTATTTTAAACATATTCTGGAAAAGAAAAGAAGCATTTCGTCTTGGATGGGCAACTAACAGTGCTATTGCTACCCAAGATGTGGTGTCATTTAGGATTAACATAAAGTCCAAGCAGGAGTGACAGCAGGAAATAATATTCGATCCAAACTAGGATCCAGAAAAATAAGTTAAGGAAATCTTTTCAGTTGACCCTGCTATTGTGCGGTCTACAAAATGTTCAAGTAATGTTGCTATATCCAAAGTTTTAGAAAAACTTTAAACGAATCAGCACTCAACTTTTCTGAAATCTGGTGGTTAACGAATTATTTAACATTTATAAATGCAAACATCAGGTTGTTTGCACTCTAGGAAGGATGTGGCACTGCAGGGAGAGAGAGAGAGAGTATTAAAAAAGACTATTTCGTACCTCTTTTTTTTTTTGTTACGTACGAAATTAAATTTAATTTATTTATCTTAATACGAGTGGCAGTCTACTACCGGCAACTACACATGCTTTTAGCAGTGGAGTAAATGAACTGTGTAATTTCGCATAAGTCTTGCACTAGATGGCGAATCGTCGGTATGGGGATTTTCATCCCAAAAAGTGAGTAGATTAAAGTCTTTGCTAGCAAAATATACAGACGGGTTCTTGTCTTCGCTAAAAAAAACTAAAACGTGTCAATGAAATGTTAGATTTAACCACTGGTGAGTAAAAATGTGTTAATTCAATCATCTACTAGCAAATATCAACAAATATTGCACGTAGAGAAATAGATTCCAGGGTTAATTCCCCCCTAAAGAACTATACAACTAAATAATTACTCTGTCTTGTAAAATGTCCGATCAACACAACAGGAGCTCGTATTCTGTCAACATATGATTCAGGACATCTAAATGTACTCCTCATTCAAATATTCGGGCATGTGGAGAACTTACTTGAAGATAGACGTTTTCTGAACACACTAAATTGATTGAGGTCACTTCTCTCTGTGATAGCGATTATGTAACGTCAGCTTTAATGGCGTTGTTGTTCCAGAACGTTATGGATACCAGAAGACTGTGACAGTATTTAGCGGGTGCTAAAAAGAATGGGATTTGCTTTGTTTGTAGCAATCATTATCTCATACTTAAGTCAGATTTATGTCTTTCAACAAAAAAAAAACTTTAGAAAAAAACACGCACCTGAAACAAACCCAATCGAATGGAATTCAGACATCAAAGTGGTGTAGGCTTAAAGGTAAGCCTTCACTAATTAATTACAACACAGAAGTTCATAAATCCTCATATATTCATAAAACATCTCTTACAGACTATCCTCCGATCGGATGAAATAATATTTCAACCGCCTTCTCAGCTAAAAAGATGATGCAAACAAAATTTAAGGAGCAGCAATGAGGTGATAAATAACAGAAAAACAACAACCAAATTCAAATACCATTTGAATCCCTCAAAGCCACTCCTCTGTCTTCCACAAAAAAAATGTAAATGTTAGTTAAAATAAAAAAAAGAAAAATGATTCATATGTGGTGCTCTTGTGTGCATCTCTCTCAAGTGATGTGCGCATAAAAAAATATCCCAAGATAAACATCTTTTTAAAAATGAAAGATGTTAAGTTAATGAAACAAAAAAATACTTGAAGTGCTTTTGTCGCCAGCATGATGTGTGCAAAAAATAAATAAATAAAAACCAACAAAACTTCAAAAAAAAAACCCCACTCAACTCAAACTACGAAAACAAAAGACTTGAGCGACAAACCTGATTAAAGTTAAACATTCCCATCTGCAATCATGGTGAACAGGAAAAAAAGAAGAAAAAGAAAAAAAGGAAACATTTTAATATTTAACATTGCATACACATAAAGTAAAAAAAAAACAAAAAATTTAAATAGAACAAGGCTAAAACAATTCCAATGTACAAGTATTTAACATTGAAATAAAAAAAAAAAAAATAAATGACAATGGTCAATTTATTTCTCCAATAGAATACCAAAATTTGTGTGATGACAAATTCTAAATTTAAGTGCAAACACTTAAAAATCAGCTTAAAGTGAATGTTCGCTTGTATGAAAGTGTGCAGAATGTCTAGAATTTGGTGTGAATATAAAAACTCCGCACTGACATGGTAATATCTTTTGTTCTTTTGTATCTTTACCACCAATAAAACACAACATTTGATATTCCGATCACTGAGTTTCCTACAGAAACACACGCAAAAAGGCAAAAATAAAAACAGTTGAAAACAAAACTTAACTGAAGCGTTGAGCAACGCATCCGCTTTTGCGTAAAAATGCAGTCATGCTCGACTTACATTATGGAATGGTAGAAGGAAATAATCGCATAGTAGACTCTTCTTAAATAAGCCTTTCATAAGTAGGGCTATACTATAGCACTATGGCGTCGTTAACAAGGCGGAGAAATTTGTTTTTACTTTTTGAAGTAATTATCACCTTTTCTTGAGAAAGAAAAGTTGATAGCATGTCATATTTAGAGCGCTTGTAGACGCTATAAGTCACACCAAAGAGTTTTATAAGCTTTTCGTGATTTTAGCTTAAACGGTTCAATTTCAGTTAACTTGTTAGCTAATAAAAAAGTGCTGATGTTTGTAAAATTCAAACGTCACTCAATCGGTTAATTTAAGATGACGGATAAAATTTTATTTTAGTTTTCTCTATATCACGGATTGAGGAGACTCGAGATTCAATGAGAAAAGTTGCCCTCATTGTGACTCTTAATTGATAGATACTCATGAATCTATTCAGGACTTGGTTACACACATTTCGAAACTTGAAGTAAGAGAAACTGTGAAAGTTAGCTAACCAGGTGAACTAAAATAGGTGGGAGTAGTAGCAGTTCGAAGGATGTAGCAGGTTTTTGCTGTTTTCGATTAATTCATAGTTAAATTACTATATTTTCTACTCTGATGGCATTAAAATCAGAACATTAATACAAATTGACTTAAATGAACTGTTTAAGCTGAGCTGAATGGCCGCACTTGTGTGAGGCTTGCAATAAACATTTAAGACATTAAATCTATCGGAATGTTAGTGTCATTTTAAGACAAGTAAGGTTACCATACAATTTGAAGCTGCAGTATTGAATATAATTGCAAAATTATCCAGGTATTCAAGTAGATACGGTATTTCCCTATTCTCCCTATTTCATCACCCCAGACAGCAATACATAAGTAGCTAGCTGAGTACTCAGACCTGCGCAATGAGCTAAGGATCTTCACTCAGTGTATCTCTTAGTAAGAAAGATGTAAAATATGTCTTGTTATCCTGATCGCAGTAGAGGAAGACTCCGTCTTAGGTATAGTGTATGGTTGAAAAGGGACCTCAGCCAACTTGGCTTGCGAAATCCAAAGTAAAGTAAAGGTAAGGCATTATCTGTCTCCGAGAAGTTCTATGGAAAATCTTTCAGAAAAAGCGAAATGAAATAGTTACAGTCGGATTTGTAACTGCGCGTTGAATATTTATCCCCTTAAGTACTGAGCTATTTCTGCAGAAGCTGCATTGACGAGGAGGAGGAGGTGACAATTTTTCACCTTCTTTGAACCAGCCCAGCTCTCTTCCAAAGAAGGAAACTCCACTTAGGCTCCTTCTGTTTCAACGAGTAGGCCTCAGACTGTTTCCCAAATCCACGTCGTATCACAATGGACCAATTATTGGTCTAAGTGTGTTGGCTTTTAACTGACAGCCACCTCAACCTATCCTAACCTAAGTACTGAGCTGAATATGATGCGATGGGCTGCGTAAAAGAAGGATGTACAAATGAGACATTAACTACAGTTGCGCTGCGTTGACCGTACGTAAATGGATTAACCTCCGAGATTTATTCGTTATTCGAGAAGCTAGACTCTAGGCTAAGAGGTATGTGAGCTACTTGCTCCAATTTTATTATAATTGTTTTTTTTAGGCAAAAAATAAGACTGGCAACAACATACAAAATGATGTCGCGAAGAAGATTCGAAGCTACTCGCGAGCTTTAAAAGCCAGGGCCTTACTTGTGTGGTTTTCCATGTATGTAGTTGCACTCGGATAAGTCCGTTTAGCATCACAATATTGCATTCGCCCATTGCCTTTCCAGAGAGTTGTGTAATCAGCAGATACAAATAGGATTTGCCGATTTGGCCATTAGACCCGGTACTCAATTGGAAAAATTCTGAGTGGACATTAGAGTGACGTATGTCAGATTGGGACTATGAACTATGATATTTTCAGCTCAGTATGCTACAAATAAGCCACGCCGCCGACATATTCCCAGTCAGTGCTTAAAGTATACTTTTGGTGGATGGGAGGCCAAGTCATCAAAAAGGTGTTACGAATAGAGGAGAAAATCAAAAGGAGAGAGATTTGGAGAGTACCGATGAACCAGAAAATCTAGGGCACTCTACTTATAAGGACCAACATTTGCAGATTTAGTCATTTTAGGCCATTCGCACACG
This sequence comes from Pocota personata, assembly GCA_963082735.1. NCBI lineage: Eukaryota > Metazoa > Arthropoda > Insecta > Diptera > Syrphidae > Pocota > Pocota personata. Next base: position 39,663,863 of record OY720431.1, read on the forward strand.
AAGCTACACAAAAGAGGGAGAAACCTGACTGTAAGTCACCAGCTTGAAGCTTGTGTATCAGCGCCAATGTATTTCATTATAACTACATTTTGTCCGTCGGTTTCCTCTTCAATAATCGACAAATTAATCACCTAAGATGGATAAGACATTTAGGGCGAACGAGCGATGGATGTCAGAGAGTCGCCAAAAATACTCCGGATGGAGAACGTGGTAAATGAAGACCTCACCTTACGTGGTGTAAGGAAAGTTGGAAAAAGATATTAACCAACTTTGCGCACTGAACTATTGAGAGTTTTCTAAGGGTCAAGCTAGCTGCAGAAGCTAATGAATTAAAGCCTAAGTCTACCCCGGAAAGTAAGTGAGTATTCGACACCTTTCAACAACTCATTCATGTATATTCTATGGAACAGTCATGGACTAGTCACCGTCATTATGAATTAAATAATCGTAGCGGAAACCAATATCAATTCACATACACTGATTTATAGTTTATGGCTTTCCCTCTAACCAGTATAGCCAAGGTCTTACTTTAGACCTGGGCCAATCTCAGTCGAATTTTGAACCTAGACGAGTTGTGAGATGTGTAGCGCCATATTCCTGCCAAATGTCTTAAAGGAAATTTTAGCTAGCTAGAGTCTTATCTAATCTAAGGCAACATTTTAAATAAAATCCATCACTTGAATGAATTTGAAGCAACAAGGGCTAGGAATCCAGTAAAACTAAATTCAGGACTGAGCAAAGTACCTACATTAACCTAAAAATTTGGAAAGTACAGTTTATATTTCGAAGATTTGTCTCACGTGAGGAGGATGTATTGTAGACAAAAAGTATAGTTAGCTTCGAGCAAATAGTCAGAATTCAGACACTGACAGCATCCTCTTCAGTTGTTGACATCATCACATGGTTCAAGTCATAACTGGGACCAAGTAACGACCAAGTAGCAAGTCAAGAAAAAAAAATGGTTATTAACAGATTATACTGCTAAAAATAATGGCGTACGTATATTTTCACAAAGTTTTGGTACCTTTGAGTCATCATTGTTTAGGTTAGGTACGCAGAGTAGCTATAGAACAAACTGCTACTGTACCTACCACATTACACTCTGCTGTCTCACCACAATAACATCCGGTAAATTAAATTTTAAATAAAAAGTATCTGTTATTCCAAAAATAGAATACACAAATCGCTACTGACCGTACGCACTTAGCATATAAATGAGCCTTAAAGAGTGATGAAAGGATTGCAAAAGGATGAATATGTACGTAAATGGAATGCAGCTATGAATATCATTCATGAAGAAACATCAATTTTCCATCCAAGCAGACGCACATTGCACAAATCTCTCGCCTTACACGACGACCAGACTGGAGTGATTTTTTTTTTTTTTTTTAATTTTTCCTTGAAATTCCATTTGTAGACGCGTTGCATTTAAATTTCAGACATTGGCTATTGTTTCAAATAAATTTTAAAAACGAATTAATAAAGAACACCTATCTGTGATTTAAGTATCACGATGCAGAGGATCGCGATCGCGTCCGCGTATTTTGTGAAAAAGTTTCATTCGTTTTCGATTTGTTTCTTTCTTTCTCTGGCGGTATATTTAAGCTGCATATGCAATTTGTTTGGGTATTATTTGTTTGCCTTTTTTTTATCACAATCTAGATACATCGTTGTTCGTGATGATTTTTCATACTATACCTTCCACTTTGAATGCAAATGTTTTTTTTGGAGAAACCATTTGCAGTTGCTTCGGCGCATACATATGAATATACGTTTAACAGATTTAAAAGGTGATTTAAAGTGCAAAGAATCGTAAATCTTAATGAAGCTAAAGTTTTATTATTCTGGGTTAAGTGCTCTTTAAGTTAAATTTGATGAGGGCCAACGTTTTTTATGAGACTTTTTATAAGAAAGCTATTTCATTTTTTTTTATTTATCTTTTTCAATTGAAAGTTTCTATGTTCAGCGAATGGTTTTAGCAATCTTTGAACAAAATCTAAAGTAGCACCATCTGCAGAAGACACAGTTTGTTGATGGAATCGTAAGTGGTCACGCTCTGTGCAAGTAGAACACGGACATGGCAAAAGCAAATATTTGAGTGAAATGCGAAATGGTCGTTGGTGAAAATGAACCAAAGCCAGAATGAGGATTAGCTCATAGAGAGGAGTCAGCGGAGTTCTCAAAATTTAGCTCTTTCATTTCCCTTTGAAATATTTTGTCTGGGGTAGTATCCACTTCTAGCTTTTTACCAGAATCTGGATGCTTTTCAATAAGATTCGATTTCTTGCCATTTTAAATTTAAATAAAACTAGCGGGTACCCGGCATGCGTTGCTGCGCCTAACAAAAAGAAATATATGTTTTTTTGGTATGGCAAACTGCTGGACCACATTTCGCAGAAACACTCTCGGGCCAATACCAAAGATTGCCTGAAAATTTGAGCTCAATTGGTTTAGTTATTTCGGAGTCCATAGCGTACATACAAACATAGGTACATTGAGTTTTATATATATAGATAAAAAGTATTAAAGACTTCAATGGAATTTGCTTACTATTTTAAATTTTGGACTATGCCATTATGTATGGAAAACAAAATTGGTTAAATCGCCACCACGGAAGTTTTTGCAAACTTCGATTTTTGGGAGGTAATTTTCGATAACTTTTCGGCATGTTTCGATAACTGTATTTCGGCAATAACTTCACGGATGTTGGTTTTTAAGTGCTCCAAAGTTTGGAGATTATCTGCATAGACACAATCTTTAGCATAGCCCCACGAAAATAAATCGAACGGGGTCAAATTACACGATCTTGGTGGTCAATTTATGTCGCCAAATATCGAAATCAAACGACCATAATCTGACCTTAAATCGCGATGCAACAATTTTAATGCGTTGGGTGGTGGTAAACCGATTCATATTGTAAAATGGTAAGGTACGAACTAACTACCTGTCACTATGGATGATAGATGGTTTTGACAGATGCCATGTGGCAGGGATGTCAAATTTCAGCCTCAAAATGAATAACCCTTTATTGTGCTTTTTAGCTAGACCATTTTTTTTGAGACAAGAGGAAATGGAAGAAATACAAAATTGAGTAGTTTAAACTAATGCATGTTACTATGCTATTATTCATTCTTGTCAAGATGTAGGAGCTGGGCGAGTTCAAATATTCTTTCGACTATATTCTCCAGTGAAACCAAAATGCCAGAGATGATCATTAATATCATCCCCTTCTATCATTTTCCATCTCTTCTTTCTGGGCTGACCTAAGGTCTTATAGACATGTGCCGATAATCAATCTGGCTTGAGGCCCAATAAAAGGAGTTCAGTCGTAAACGAATAGCCCAATTACTACCGATATCTGGATGAGTCAGGGTTTTCTGGGTACAGCGGATCTCTGTGCAGATTAACCTTTCTACTCTGCCACTCGTGAAACTTAATTTTGAATCTTTCACAGAAAATCCTATACTCTGAAATTCTCATTTCTCAATTATGTATGATACCTTCGGATTGCAGTTAATGGAAATCGTTGTAACCTGCGAATATCGGGTCGAAATGTTACGTTTTGAAATTCTCTACAATTTTTAAAATTTTCAAAAATGTAGCGTACACCTCTTCGAAAATGTTTGACTTTACCGGGAAGCTATGCGTTTTTATGTATTAAAAATTATCAAATTATAACGGTCGAGATGTTTGGTATTGAAATTCTTTACAAGATGGTCTCTAAAGCGTTGAAAACTTTTCCAAATTCAACGTAAGTAATCTACCATAATATCCGATTTTAACCGGAAGTTAATAAAGAAAATCGTTGTTTAGTGCGAATATTTCTCACACGGTGAGACCTAGGAGAAATATTTTTACGATCGAAATTTTAGGTTCCGAAATTCTCTACAAGACAGATGTCGATTTTTTATAAAATAAATGTGTAACTATACAATTTTCCAAAATGCCGGACTTTAACCTGAAGTTAGTGGAAGTCGATTTAGAGTCCGAATGTTTCAAAAACGGTGAGTTATATGGAAAAATTATTACGATTAAAATTTTATGTTTTGGATCTTTCTACAGATTTTAATATTTTCCAAAAATGAATCGAAATCATCCAAAATGTCCAATATACTGGCAATTAAATGGAAATTACTTTCCAATGCGAATATTCCGAAAATTTTTTTTTGTGCAGTGCGGACCCCCGAGTCGCCTGATGACTCCGAACGGCAGCAGTGCAGATGTTCACTACAGACACCTGTATCACAAGTCTAGATCCGTCTAGTTTTGAAAAAGAGTAGCTCAGTATTACCAGCAAAAAATTAGCAACTTTATCGGATGCAATTAGAGATGATGAAGAAATTCGGAAAGCAGTTGAATGCAAAACTCTAAAAAGTCAACCATTATTGAGGAAATATATGTGAATACCCTTAGACTAGTTCAACAAATATTAAAGAACTTTTAAAATCAACTCGACTTCAGTGGGCAATAGTGTCTATACTGAAATTTAATTTTGAGGGTTTTCGAGGCTTTACAACCAAATTACTAACTTGTATTGCATAACAGATGAATGAAAAGTACAGAAGCTTGTTACACTAAAATCAGTCCTAAAGCACTCCAATCGATGAAGTCGCACTCTTGCGAGCAACAATTCTTCTTCAATTATTTCCTGCATACTTACAAACTTCTAATTTGCTTAACCATAAAAGAAACAATTACCCAACACAAATTATTCACCACCGACACTGGCCAATTAAATTTCAAACTGCAATAGCACGAAATATAAAGCAATCATCTGTGGTAATGTAACAGTAACAAGTAACAAGAAAAATAAAAATCAATTCTCTAATGTGGAAGCCATATTCCTCTACAAGTACCAATAACCCAGTTTCAGTATTGGTAATCTCTATTTTTTTTTTTTTTTGGCCAAAAAGAGTAACCAACAACAAGATCTTAAGACTCTCAAGAAAAGAAATAAAGAAGGAAACAAAAATATGCCAACGAAATAGCAAGAAAGATGCAACACCACTTCAACTTCATACTCGTATAGTATCCGTATCTATCTAACCTTTTCTATACAGCAAAAGAAATTTCATAACAAAAATAAAAATAAAAATAAAAATCTCAAGTCAGTGGAAGTATTGGGTATCCGCAAACCCAAAACCAGAGCTGTGAGCTCAAACCTCTAAGCTTTCGCAGTGTTAAGTTGCCTGACTGGCTGACTGCCCGGCTAACAATATCAGTTTCAATTTTAGCCATTAAAATTTTTTTTCCTGCTGAAATGACGAAATAAAAAAACCAAGTCTAAGAAATAACCTAATACTCGTACATAGGAGATAATCAAGTTTTTTTTTTTTTTTGTTGATAGTAAACCACAATACAATATAATTTGGACTTTGCTTTTGTCTTTTAATTTTTTGTTTTGCTTATAGTGTTGCTTAGCTTTTTCTTTTTAAGTTGATTAATTTATTTCAAGGTTCTTAGATTGAAGTTGTTTGAAGTGGTTTTCAGTGGAATAAAAACAAAACGATGCAAACTGCAGCGACAAATGTACACGCAAGTATTTGAAGACTTTGACCTTAAGTTGATATTTTTTTTCAAAAAAATACTAAATAATGCTTAGTTAGCTTTAGTGGGAATCATAAACAAGATTTGGAAGACTAGTTTATATTCTGATATTAAGACAAGTTGAGAACAAAGTACTTCGAGTCTTTGTTGGTTCATCATGATTACGGAATACTTTGTATTTTGAACTAAGAAGATACCTACACCTGGCAACAAATAATGTAGAAAATTCTTGTAATGTTATGTTGATATTAAGGTATTGACCATTAGCGGCAAGTAGTGGGTGTTAATAATTGACAAAGCCAAATGAAGTTTCATTATTATTTCACAATTTCTAGAACAGTATAAGTCTCGGTCAGAAACTGGTAGGATTTCGTTATAGACGGTCTAGTTTTGACCTAATACAAGCACCTCGCTAGTGAAAAAGGTGTGAAGTGTTTTATTTTTTTTATCTATGTAAAGGCTTTCCCAGCAGAGTCTACCGAAAATCCACATTCTGTAGCAAGGCATAACACTGGCAGTAGAGTGGTCAGAAAAAAATACTGTGAATCATGAGCAACGACAAAAAGCAAAACAAACAATCTCCCCAGTTATCTGGACGCCACCTTTGGAGTTTACTGAAACTTAATACCACCTAAGTTTCAAACCCACTACACCAATCTTTCTTTCTCTCTCTCTCTCTCTCAATTTCTACAAACGCCCGTGTCCTGAAATAATTTAATGGTATTCATATCCCATTTGGTGTGCGTAAATTATAAAAAAAAAAGAAGAGCCCTATACCGGCAGAGGTTTTGGTTTTGTCCTCTTCATCTATCTGTGGTGCTTTAGACTGCACATTTTTTGAAAGACCGGGCATAATTTCAGCCATTCTGAAGTCTTGAAACTCGACTCAAACCTGACAGTTGGGATGTCCCATAAGTTGAATAAATAGAGATAGAAGACAGTGATTGAAAATAACTTATTGCCGTCATCCTTGGCAACTGGTTTGATGCAGAAATCGGCTTTGAAAAAGTTCAGGAAAAAATCACGAATAGACAAAATATATATTTTTTTAAACCACTAGCCTCACTCGCGGTATTTAGCCAAATAGTTTGATACTTTTGTCATGAAAATCGGTGTAGCCGTTTAGGCTGTATAAGGTGAACTAAAAACATTTCCACTGAATAAAGCAGATTATTGATATGGTAAACCCATGCCCTGGGAGTTGGATAATAGTTTGACTCCAGAGGTTGTCAGGAAGTTAAGGTTTTCTAAGACATTCCCCTACATATCTAGGTACCCACAAATAGTCTTCCCTCATGGTTATCAGTTTCGAATAAAACTTGCTCTGCTGCAGTAATCTCTACTCTGGTACGACTTGGAGTGGTTAGCCTCAGAGAATAAAGTTTATCCTTTCTTTTCGCAAGATGATCAGCCATTTTCGGTATGACCCTTTCAGAAAGATTAACCTGTTTTTATTAGCATACATGGTATTGGTCAGTGTTAGAACTCCCAATAGCCCTGAAGGGGAGAAAAGTGGTTCGGTCTAGGCAAATTCGATGCGGTACAAGTGAAATAGTTCACCGTTGGTAACAATGACGAGTTTTACTGGAAACTACACAAGATTGCGGATAGACATGGTGGATAACACGAAATGGAGAGAAAATAAGCAAGATTTGAACTACAACACTCAGTTGTGAACGTCTTGTAACCTAATAGTTCGGCCAGATATATGTACATTCGAAAGGCATTCTTTGAAGCATGTGATTTACAAAGCTTAAGCCGAAATCTTCAAAAAGATTTTACATTTATTGTTAGTTAAGCTTAGGCTTAAAAAATGTTTCTCCTGTAAACGCCCTAGCTTTTAAGAAAACGGGTAGCGGGAAAATCTTGTCTCTAGTATCTACTTCCGTGTTTATAGCCCACTCTAATCGATTAGAACTCTTTTAATAATCTTCTATCAGGAGGAGCCCTAATCAAACCAATAGAAAGAAGTTTACGTGAGCTATAGTGGGCATGAACCTGGAAGATTAAGCTTGGTTCAGGGCTGCATTTAACTAACCAAAAAAGAAATGCCCTCTAAATGCAAAACATTTTTGCTTTGAAAAATTAGTCCTATGATATTTTTAAGTCAGTTTTAAAGTACACTGCCTTTAAGCATACACAGTGAAAATTCGTACCACAAATGAGACTTTTTAAGAAACAACAAAATAAGAGCCAGGGCTTAGATCAAAAACGCAGATTTAAAGCAAAATAGAAGCTGTCTCTTGTCTCTTAGCTGTCATCATCTCATCTCTTAGTTTCATTTGGAAATTTCTCTGACATTTATAATTTTTGAAACTGTCATTGTGTTTTGCAAAATTATTATAAGATGGCAATACTTTTACATGCCATTTAAGCTGAGAGAAATACATGAAAGATTGAGATGGGAACTACAAGTCAAGAACTACAAGAATACCTCATGGTTTGACTTTTTTTCTTTTTGAAAAATCTGAAAATCATTTTTTGGGCCCTTTCTTCGAAGTTGTCAAAAGTAAAATTGTTTAAACTTTTCTGTATTTTTTAAAAGAGCAAAAGGTAAGCCAAGCACTTTTTAAAATTTGTCAGTGTTTTAAAGATGGAGTCAAAATATTGCTCCTAATATAGAAATAGGACCTAAAAGCAAATTTTATGTATTTTTGCTCTAAAAGCAAAGTTTTACACTTCAAAGCTGTATATTTGCAGCTCCAAAAATAAAATTTCTGCACTTGTTTAAAAAAAAAGAAAATTTTGACCAAATTTGTACTTGGTAAAAAATCGGGCATATTAGCATTGACATTTTTTTTTTGTTTTAAGCCTAGTGGTAATTTTGGAACTAAAAAAATTATGTAGAAACCTGCATTTTGAAAATCGGGTCAGAAATTTAAACACAACTTTGATTAAAAGTTGGCATTTTCCTGCTTCTACTAGAAATCTGTTCTCTTTCTTTTTTTAATCCACAAATGTACAAGAGAAGCACACGTTCTTAGAAAGTTCCAGTCCTAAGTTTAAGACATTTTAGAAAAAAAATAAATAAAATCCTTACCGGTGGTGCTTCACTAGCGGTACTGTAGACCTCGCTAGGAGCATATTCGGGTTTAATTTGCACAGTTGCCATTGAGTCGTTGTCCTTCTCTGCCATAGGCTTCATTTATCCACAAAAAAAGTTCAAACGTCTCCTTATTTCTCAGCAAAATTTAATGTACCACCCACGTTACTAGAAATTCACAATATTCAAATTTGAATAATTTTTTTCAATTCGCACACCACCGTAACGGTCACAAAAATCGTACAAAAGTTCGTTACAAGTTTCAATCGGTTTGTTTTTTTTTTTTTTTATTCAAAAGTTTAAGGATATTAGTGGACAAAATTAAAATGTTAAATGAGAAACAATTCAAAACAATAAAAAAAAAACGAAAGAGGGTTTATTTTTTTAAAAACAAAAAGCAGAGCACGTCTCAACACTTCGGCTGCTACTCGACGTCTGAGATTATGCCAGTCAACGTTGGGAGATTTTTCTACCAGATTTTTAAACTACTGCGGAAAAAGTTGTTCGCGCATATGAGGGGATAAACATCGACAGCAACGAAACAACCAAACGAACAATAATAACAGAAAAAAAAAGTATCTACGAGATACACAACAGAAAACCCGAAAAAGCTTCTACTTTACTCGCAGTTGTGGTTGCAGTACACAATACGAACGAAATTGGGACCAACACCGTGTGTTGAGTCTATGAGAAGATGCGAATAGGGGGGAGAGGCCAGTAACGCACAAATAAACATAAAAAAATAACAACAATCTAAGTGAAACGTCACGAACATTGAAGTGGTGGGGGCCAGCAATAAACCACCGCAGAAAAAAAAATCGTACAACGCAAGCAGCTGGTGCTTCGTTCGAGCTTGAAGCAATCCATCCGCTTGGAGGCTTTTCGCGATTGGATAATGCTCTAGCTAGGTGAGTTTTTGGATTTAGGTGCATGAAGGGAGGAATTAGAAGCGAATGACATTAAGCAAATCGTTTTAGATACTCTACTCTGGGATTTAGATTCCATTTCAATTTTACGATTTTTATGCTAATTGCGTTGGTGGAGGAAATTAAGATTAGAGAATGCGGGTAAATATTCAAAATCGAGTGAATCAAAGCAGTCTCTTTTTTTAAAGGTCTTGAGTTGGTGTTACAAGCTGACCTTTTTGTTTAGTTGCAGAGAATAGGTGTCAGAATACTTACTCGTAAGCGGAATGTCATTCAATTCTTGCGAACGCATATTAGCTAGTTAAGCAGCTTTTCCGCTGTTTAAGTGAAAATCTTTATACTTGTGGAGCTTGCAGTTTTAAGAACACAAATCTGTGCTTTATATTTAATGACTAGCTTATATTAAAGAAATTATAAAATAGCCATGTGAACAAATAGTGACGGCTTAGGTTATAACAGCTCAGAAAACTAATGATAACATTAAACCTACGTAGAGTGAGTTAGCACAAAATGTGGGATGCAGTTGAAATTAATTTTCTTTACAATGGGCTTCGATTCTTTACGTACATTCACATTTATGGGGCGCTAATTGAATTCCATGAGGGCATTACATTTATTGTAATTACTGGTGGCCATATGTTGTGAAGCTTTCAAAAACCATTTGAAGCTAAATTCTCAAACTAATTAGACTTTTTAGCACAAACATTCAGCAGAAACCTTTCATGCTGAAAGCTGATATCCACGTGTATCAACGGATCATTTCGAGTCATAGAGTTACAGAACAGTATAAGCATTCTGATGCTAATTTTAGCGACCTTATTCAATTTTATAAGACTGTTATTGATGTCTTGGTGAGGACGAAGATATTTAGTGTTTTCTGCAAGATATCACCTCTATCATGCAAATAGAGACTTCCCGTAAGGTGGAGTTTTGTCTCTACTGCTATGGTCAATGCTGGTCGATTCTTTGCTAAAAACTCAGTCGAAAAATGCGGATGCCGCACTTTCTGTTGGATCATGCCTATTAGCGCATTAAATAAGACCTTGTTTACTAGAAAAAATTTGTAGAAATCAGGACGCGAATCAGTGGGAATTGATGTCAACAAATATATAAAGGGTTTCCCAAAATTCACACAAGAAGTAACTTTGATAGAAAACACAGGTTTTCACTTAAAAATTGTGTAAAGCATACAGTATAGGGTTATGTATGGAATAGCATATCGGGTAAATGGCCTCCACGGCTTAGCTGGCACATACGCACTCTTTTGTCGAAATTTTCCATTACCGCTTTGCATAAATGTGGCTGAATTTCGTTGATACAGCGGTCAATGTGCTCCTTCAAGTGGGTGGTCGTGGGCTTGTTGGCATAAACCTTAGACTTCAAAAAACCCCAAAGAAAAAAGCCCAACGGCTTTAAATCGCATGATCGGGGCCACCAATTCTGATTACCAAAACGGGACATGAAATGACTTATGCAGTAATTGAATTGTTTCTCGGGCTGTTTCTCTGGCACCATTTTGTTGAAAGCACATGTCGTCCACATCCATAACTTGCAATTTAGGCACAAAAAACTGGATTATCATGTCGCGATAGAGAGCACCATTAACTGATATTGCCTGACCAGCCGCATTTTCAAAGAAGAATGGTCCGATGATGGCTCCAGCTCAAAACCGGTACCAAACAGTGACACATTGTGGATGCATTTGTTTCTCAACAATCACTTGTGGATTTTCTGAACCGCAAATTCGACAATTTTGACGATTAACAAAGCCATCAAGATGAAAATATTCCTCATCGCTGAAGATGATTTTATTTGAAAAATCAACATCCACCTGTTGTTGTTCCATAATTCATTCAACGAAATCTCTTTACTGTGCATATTCAGTAGGCTTCAGTTCTTGAATCAATTGCACTTTGTATGAATGAAGATTAAAATCTTTCGTGAAAATACGAGTAGAGACCTTCTCGAAAAGTCCATATCTTGACCACGGTGCCGAATTGATGTTTCTGGACTCTCAACAACACTCTCACGAACTGTTTCGATGTTTTGTATTGAACGACTTGTTGAAGGACGGCCAGGGTATCTTAGATCACTAATTGATCCAGTCTTCCTGAATTTTTGAATTAATCTCTTCACAATTGATGAAGTTAAATCACTACTCCGACCATATTTTATACGAAAATTGTGAACTGTAGCTACCAAACCTTCATTATTTTTAAAATATTGCAAAATATAGCACTCCATTTTTAATAACCCTGAACTGTCAGCTGTCACACTGTCTTTTATTTTATGTTGGCAGCACTTTACCGCACAAATGGCGCAAAATTCAAATCTTGCGTGATAAATTTTGGGACACCCTTTACTAAAAGTCTCCACTTTTCTCCACCTTCTTTTAGTGGGCGGGGGTAACATTTTCATTAATAAGTCCTTTTCATTCACTTTTAAAGGAAAATATAATAAAACAAAAGTTGTTGTAGGACCGTTTGTACCAAATACAGTTACTCGTATAGCTTTAAGTCCCACATAAAATTTTAAATTTGTTGCAAGAAAGATTATGTCGACTTAATTTAAGTCATACTTAAGATTTAGTATCAGTTTGCCTATTAAATATTTGATATTTATAATATTTAAAACAAAAATACAAATGATTAAGGAATTAAATTCAAGGATCGTAGTGATAGCTGCGAGTCAGAAGACGGAATCGAAAGCACACTGAATAATATGAAAGATTTTGTTTTGGAGAATTATCCACCAAGAAGCAATGAAGACTACTAGGTGACATCGAATATTGGAAAGAAGATTAGTGGCAATACTAATACGACTTAAAGCCGTTCAGCAAACTATGGAACGTATTCTCGTATGACTTCCGGATGCGTTTGTCTCATATTTTTAACACATACATATGTAGGTACGATTGCAATTTTTCGGTGGTGTTATTTTTCTTTTTGATGTATAAAAGGAAAAACAGTCAAGTCTATAATGCATTAGTGCTCTAGACCACGACAAAGCGTTTTAAGGACAGTTAAAGAATTGTACGATGGTTTTGTGCGAAGCAGATAAAGGGCATATTGTCGTTCTTCATGGCGAACATTTTTCAAATAGACGAATCGCAAACGTTTTGAGATGCCACGAAAAATTAAGCTCGACGGGCAGAACGGAGAGGCAATCTAAATAAAGTGGATCTCCAAGCCCGTAGACCTGCAAAAAACCGCTTCTCTCTGCAGTAATGAAGAAAAAAAGATTGAGGTTGGCTAAACAGTACCGGGAATGAATGGAAAGGGGTCATATTTTCTCACGAATCCAAATTTAATTGGATTTGACCTGACGGACAGCAAACAGTGCGAAGGAGAGAACCGATATTTAGACGAATGTTTGCTTCCCATCGTTAGGGATTCACCATATGTTAGATGGTATATTTTGCTTTTAGACGGTTCTGTAAATGCAGCGAAATACAAAGAAGTCATTGCTGATGGTGTTGTTCCTACAATAGAGGAGTTATGCTGCTACATCACAGGATAATTTCGGTCCCTGTCATCGCGCTCATTCCGTAAGTGAAAACAAGATTTGACCTAAAATTTAAATTCAAAACCACTTTTAAATATTGTTTTCTTTCAACAGATAACCTAATGCAAGGCCTTGAATTCTTAAATTGGCTAGGAAATAGCCCTGATCTTAACATAATAGAGAACTTGTGGTCAATTTTAGGTCAGAAAGTACGCAACAAGGCAACTAAAGCAATTGAAGAGCTCAAAATAATCAGAGTGGAATTGTGAACTAAAGATATTACAAACAGAGAAAATCAAAAAACTTTATGACTCTATTTGTATGCCACGAATGGTCCAAGCGGTCATAAGGGCTAAAGGCTGTGCTAAAGGAAAAATAAAAACTGGATTCCCCGTAATAATGACTAATTAGTGTTATTCTATGTTCCCATAATTTTTTTTTCTTTTTATTCTAAAATTCCTATTTTTATTGTAAAATTATATTTTATACTCTTTTCTGCTAGCGTTTACTGGCTATTGCACTTTTGTCGCATTTGTGGGAAAATTGGCAGATGCATGTATGCGGCGTTTTTTTGGCATTGAGTGTAGCTTCGTAGAGCAAACAATGCTTCCATGAATTATGTTTGCTTGTTATTTCATTATATTTTCCTATAAAATACAACTAATAATCTTAACAAATAAATAATATTAATTCTCAGTTTTACAAACTATCCCATCTTTCTTCTATTTTCTACAAAAAATCTAACTTTTCTGACATATTTACCTATGTATGATATGTTTATTTTATATAATTAATGGAAGCACAATTAATTTTATTTGACTTCGAAATGACAATCGAAATGAACCAATTTTCTAGCGATTTGTATTAAAGTAAGACTTAACTAATTTTCTGTATCAATCGTTTGAAATTTAAGTGAAACTTATTTCGTAATTGTAACATAGCTAAGTAAGAGTTTAAATACAAATTTGAAACTCCCCACACATATAGCACGGATAACAGAGAAGAACCCTATGTGGTCAAAATTTTATTTTTTTCTTGCAGGTATAAGGGCAAGTATTGGTTTCCTGAAAATTTTCGATCTCGAGATTTTGATCAAACTTGAATATGATAGAGAAACTGACAATTCTGTCTATCTGTTTGTCTATCTGTCTGTACGCACGATTCGTTTACGGCTGGACGGATTTTTTTCAAACTTTATATCTAGGCTCTGTGGGATCACTATTCTAATCTCAAAATTAACTGTACTCGTACTTTACTAATGGCCGATTTTGATTAAAATTGAGTTTCTCGAAAACGTCTCTAAAGATTTTGATCAAATTCGACATTTGATCACCAGCTATGGTGGATATACTTATATCCTATAAGATGCCATATCACGTTTTTGTCAAAAATGTTTGTCCTAAAAATTTACTATTTCTCGGCTATGAATTTATCTATTTTATTAGAAATTAATATCTAAACAATATTTGATATATGCAAGGTCATGACATACCCAGTTTTGGAAAATTGTAAAGAAAATATAAAAGTGCAAATACGTGCGACCTAGACGTTCACTTTATTAGATACAGGGTGTTATAGAAAACATTTTAATGCTAACATAAATGCAATACTTTTGAAGACCCTGTATTGACAAAATAGAAAAAAAAAGAAGCAAGATAAAACTTGAGGTGGCAATATGTTCAGTTACTATTCAATAGGGTATAAACTGTTATTATTAGTATAATTCAGATATACAATTTTTTTTAGTATGAGTTTAATTTCTCGCGTCCTCCAGATGCATATGGATCACATAGAAAACGCATGCGGAAAACTAGAAAAGTAATTGAACTTTTGAATTCATAAATATAGGATGTTGCAAGGTATTACTCATATGAGAGGAGGAAATTTCCTTTACAACACCCTATGCCTCAAATGGATTTTTACCCAATCAGGTTCTAGGTAGAGGAAATTTTTTTTTTAAAATACATAGTTTTTGCTTAGAAGATTTTATTCAAAATATGCACTCAAATTTTTGACAAGTAATCAAACAATTAACTGACACACACGAAACAGTCGAAGTCTAATGTTAATGCATTTCAGGTCAGTGATGCCAATAATATTTTTAGCATCAGGGCTAGATTAAGTTAAGTTTGGAGCTAGATTTGGACTAAAAAAGGACTAAATATTGATTTTTAATAAATTACATTTCAAAATCAAATTACAAGCATTAATAGATATCCTTTTCCACCAATTATAACTAACGCCTAGTTGAATAGTTATAGCATTCTTAAAATGTTCAAATTAGAAAAATAAAAATTGATGGTACACAGGGTGTTTTGCAAAATTGGGCTGGCTCTATGTAGTCATGTCCCTCTCATCGAGAATTTCTCTAATAACTGCAATTTTGAAGTTTTATTGATATGCTTTGAAGTTATTATGTTTAACTGGTTTAAGCTTACAAAAATCTGTTAAACACTTTTGAAAGGACCGTCGGAAAAATTACTGAAATGTGCACAAATCGCAAAGAAAAGGCGTTATAACTCAAATATAGCTGATTAGAATTGTTTATATATTTGAAATCAGAATAAATTTGAAAATACTACTGAAATAAAAAGTGTGTTGGCCGAATCGTAAAATTAACTAAAAGAAATTGATGAAACTTATTTCTGCTCCTTACATTTTCTTTAATTACTTCAAACTTCATCGTCGTGGGCTAGTTTGGGGCTGAAAATATATAAAACGGGCTAAATTGGCATCCCTGTTTCAGGTAGTCAAACATAGTTGAAATTTACAGCAATAACCCAGGAACGATGTCTTGTTAAAAAAATATCATACAAATACTCCACCTTGAGGGGTTCCCCTGGAACACAATGTTTATGCTTGGCATTAATAGTTTGATACTCATATGAATATGATTATCATATTTCTGAAATGTTTACATCGATGTCATCTGCTACATACAACTGAAGGCTACTCGTATAGTGTACTAATCTTTGGATAAGAAATTGAATGAGCTTCAAAAACATATTGCATTTACCAATTTCAGTTTTACCATTAAAAAGTTTAAGTACTTAAAAAACAACACTCCTTGCTTGATAACATGTAATAGGGGCAAGGTATATACCCTCTCCTCTAACGTATGATAAGGCCTAACATCTCCCAAAGTTTGATTGTTTGAGTTGACATAACATTCATAGGAAGAAAATTTTTAATTTCGTAGATTTTTTCTAACTCGAAAATGGTCCATTTTATAAAAAAATATGGCTAAGAATTTTTTTGTAGAAAATTGTATCTTGAATAAAAGTCCAGACTTTGTAAAATCGAAGTTTGGAGAGATATTCGCGAAAAAGCTAATTTCGGGTCATATTTTAGCTGAGAATGCACACCCCTCAGGAGGGTGAAAAATTGATACTCGTATGTTATTCACGAACTTATAAATGAAGCGATTGAGATCATTTCCAGCTTTATGGGAATTATTTCCGAATTCAAGCCCCTGATATAGCTTCTACTTCGGAGATTGGTATGGATATGGGCTACAGAAGTGCAACTTTACCAAACGTACATCTTGTGGGGGCTTAACTTGTGACATTAGGCATAAACACTGTCAAAAGTGGAAGTAGAAGTGTCTTGAGATGGAAATATAATTCAATTTGTGTAAAGGGCGATTGCATAAAATCACCGATTTTCGACAATCAAATAGTGTAAATGTAGTAATAGTGTGCTGGAAAGTTTGAGTAATTTTTTATATCTATTGATTTAAAAGAAAATTTTAATTCTCTTTTCGTGGAACTTAAGTTGAAGTTCAGCCTAAGCTCCGACTGCCTCAATTAGGTGTTTTTTTTTTCATGTTAAATTCCGGCGCAAACAAAAATATAATCTAGAGTTGAAAACATCTCTTAAATAATAATAATTATCACATTCGCAGAGGAAATCCCACACAAACTTATCAATTAAAAGTTAATCAACTTGTGTACATTTGCCGCAAAACCTTCCTCCCAATCATGTCTAATTTGCTGACTTTGCTGATTTTTTTTTACGGCCTCACTAGAATTGCAAATCAGTTTGATAGAACAAAAGGTTAACATCAAATGGTGAACTCCGCTGTTTTGATTTTTTTTTTTTCTTTTATTTGTTTATTTAATTTAGTTTATATTCTCGAATGTTTTGTTTTTCACACATGTACGAGTGTCACTGGCAAATTGAATATATGTAGATACAAATTCGTTTAGGGATCACACACGACTCTAGCGAGGCAAGAAAAGTTTTATTTAAATTTTTAACTACTTCAGAAATGAATCTACAGATACGCAGATACTTTCATTTCGTCATTTCGTACCTGGCACATGTTAGACTTAAAAAATCAGGTTTTCTATAGGAATATAATTTTTTTTTAATTTTATTATCGTTCTTAGATTATATCACAATAGGTTCGGAGCAGGATTTCATTTGTTGTTGCGAATTAGAGTTGTTTTTTTTTGCTGTGCAAATTTAAGAAGCTTCCATTTGTTGTTTCACAGGCAAAATAGATGCTAATCATTTAGTGTTTGGTGAGTCAATAAATAATAAATAGACACAATAAAACACTTAATAGTTTGTTTGTTTTAGGAAAAAAAATTTAAACAAAATCACGACCATATTTCTTTAACTTTAGCGCCATAATCAGGCATATACCCGTATGATGCCAAAAGACGCAATTCCGTCTAAGTTCGGGTTTAAAGTTAACAAACTCATAGAAATTAATGTCGTAACATAAAACTAAATCCGACATAACACATTCTAGTCTCTAATCAGCAAATAGCCAATCTTCCGCAGTGAAAACAAATTTCATGAGATTGAAACACTGATAAGTCTGTCGATACAATTTAAGTACGAGTATATACGGATTTTATTCCGGGTTGTTAGTCATTTAAAGTATCTGGCAATATACTTTTTAATTGAATCCTTTTATTATGCTAAAGTAAATAACGATGTTTACTTGTCGACATCAATCACCTTAAACACAATTTCGGTCAGATGATATCTTTAAAAAAAAAAAAAACAGAATATTGTGGGCGAAGGTGACTTGGTCGGAATTAATTTGCTATCAAATAAAAGCAAACCAGATTTGAATTTAATAAAGACTTTCCAACTCCTTGAATAACAATATTAAAAAAAAACTCTGATTTCATTTAATCACAGTCACTAGAAATTTGAATATCTACAGAGAAAAAGAAAACTAGAAATAATTACATGAGTGATTATCAATTTCCTGTGCCATACTTTTTTTTAAAGAGATATTAGCTAAGTAGCAAAAAAAGGGTATCACAAGCCGGATTGGAGATTGGGTTTGGGCTGTCAAAAACAGTAACCAAAGTAGCAACAAAGAATAGCAAAGTCACAACCCCCAATTTAAGCGTTCTTTTGCAAACTTCGAGTATGTGTCCAAAGTACGAAGTACGAACATACTCGTATGCATAAATACAAGGCTATTCTAAATCAGACGATAAAACTTTGAAAGATGTTAGTCTGTACTATAATAAGAAATACAGAATGGTTCGCATGTTCAGAATTCCAATTTAGAAAAAATCGGTAAGAAGGGAAGAAGTTGAAGCTTTCGTAAAATGTATTATACTAGTATTTCCTACCATTGTTTTAATGGTATCCACAATTTTGTAGAATCGTACTTCATATGTGATGTTCCATGACTATTTTGTTCTCTCACAGCTTGCTTGAGAGCCACTCAAGAAGTGTGGATGAAATTTGATATGCATATTTATCCTGCTAAGTACAAGATGAAGCAAAAGTCCTCACTCGATTTGCTAAGGCAGTAACTTTAACCGCCGCCATGACTTTAACCGCATGACTTTAACCGCATGTGCCATGACTTTTCTCAAAATTTCTTCCGATACATTCTCCAATTCTTGTCGGATGTTCATCTTTAAGGGCCACCAAGGTCTGTGGCTTATTTGTACAGACCCGTGACTTCAAAAAAAAACAAAAAAAAAGTATGGAACGATTAAATCAGGCGATCTTGAGGACCAGCGCAAATCGTCAAAACGAGAGATTAAGCGGTCGGGAAACGCTAACTGCAGAATGTCGCTCGTGTTGTGTGTGCGGTTGCACCATCCTGCTGGAACCACAAGTCATTGATCATGGTTCTGTAGTGCTCACCAGTCACAGTGACAGTGTTGCCGACGCCGTCCTCGAAAAAATATGAGCCAATCATCGATCAGCGATATCCTCTACCGAACGGCTGCGCCAGGACCGGTCTCCCGTGTTGTGCCAGTCACCGAAAGAGCGGCTAAACGCCGCAGTTTTTATCCAGTTGGTGCCATAGGACCAGGGAATTGACGACGAAATTCACGTTGAGCCAAAACCACCGACCGGTTATTTGTCATAAACATTGACACAATTATTCCGATTTCTTGAAAATTATACCAATTCATGGTTTGTCTACGTGTATTCTGCTTCAGCTTAGTTCTCAAATGTCAAAGTCGCGATGACATTTTCAAAAATGAGACCATCTTCCGATTAGGTGATGACTTTTGCGCCACCTTGTACTGGATAGTTTCGTCTAGAAATGGTTAAAATCAGATGAAGTGTGGGGAGGGTATGGAGGCGGGGTTTCACAAATCTTCAAATCATTTTTCTTAGCTGCCTATCTCAAGAACGTCTTAATGGATTTTGATAAAATTTTGCTTGTAAACTTTGATAGACACTTTAGTAGTCTCACTCTCTCTTTATACGTATAGAGGGATTCACTTCACTTCGTAAAAGTTTCGTAAACATTGTAAGCGTTGTGTTTCGTAAATGCTTACGAAGCATTTACTGTTTTCACATTAGTTTTAATTTACGAAGCGTTTACGAATTTGGGAAGCTCTAAGGTCTGACAAAACAAACAGATGTTCGTAAATAAATTACTTTGTAATTTCACATTTAATAAAATAGGTCGGTGATTGATAAAAAAAAAAACGGATGAAAATAGAAAAAATGAAAACCTCAAATTTCAGAACTCAAGAGAAAATTTTATCAAATTCAAGTAGAGTACCCGTACGCTTCTCATATGAAATCTTGAGAAACGTCAGTTTAATTTGGTTTTCAAATAAATTTCAGTAAAAACGTTTGTTGTTTCTAAATAATCAAATAGTAGATTCTACCAATCATATCAAATCAACTTTAATAAACCTTTTTTTTTAATTCAGAGTTCTTTCCACAAATTTGTGTTTATTGATTTTAAATCATTTTGCTGTAACTCATTTGCCAGTTTTAATTTTTTCTTGAGGCGAAATTACTGAGAAATGAACGAATTTTTTTTCTTGAAGTGTTGTTAAACGCAGTTTATATTCTCGTTGTTGCTTAATTGCTTCTCCATGGATAGTGTATGAACATTGAACTATAAACGGGTACATTTTGCGATTTATTTTATTGGCTTATAATTTCTGGTATTTCCTTTTGCATTTCAGTGGTATTATACCATGTTTATAGTTGGGACTTGCACTTAACAGTCGTAAACCGATCCATAAAAAAAGTGTGAATAGGATAGGCAGTCTTATTTCAAACGTCCGTATTTCCTGAAATGTGAATTTTTATCAAAAACGATGTAAACAATGTGCCGCCTTAGGCAGAGGAAAGTTAACGGACATGATCGCCAAATGGATACTAGTGAACATTTGAACCGATGGTCAAACGTGATAAATGAAAACTGGTCAAAATGGCTACTAGAATGTCGGCATGCACTACAAAGGAGGAATTTACCTATAGGAAGGTCAAGGAGAAACTTTGGAGAAATCTAGAGGGTAACACTTGAGAGGCGAAAGGGGCCCAACAAGGTTATCTAATTCGAGATCTTCTTGAATAAAGCACAATGCAATACATGCCAGAACAAAAGTTGAAAACAAATTTCATCAAATTCCGTTCAGTGTATTTTGGGACACCATCTATTTAAGGTATTATATGTACCTCCAATTTCTTTATTTCATACACATCACGCAAAACTATCATAATAAATCAAATAGATGTATAAGGTAAGGTAACTTACAATGGACCTAAAACTATTTTATGAAAAGACTCGAACACCACCTATAAGTATCGTTACGTGATTCTTAAACTAGTACAAGTTACATAGTTCCAACGTTAAGATCAGAAAGGAATATGCATTTGATTCACCTGCTTTAGAATATAGCATTCTGTGTGTTTAGTTATTTTATGTCCAAGATTTTGACATACGACACAAGTATTCAAGCTTTACTGAATTTAAATTTTTTCGAAAGGGAGAGAGAAAGACAGAAGTAGGCATATTTTGTTACGTCGGATACTACCTTGTTAGCGTGAGGGTATGTTTTATGAATTACTATATGATATACTCGTACTCGTACATAAAATGAATATTAAAAGAATATAAAATACACAGGTCGATCGAAAAGTTCTAAGCCTCAATCTGAATGTGACGTTACCCATTGTCTTAGGCATTGACATAATAAATATGGAAAACCAGCTGCCAACTTCACACTTGTTCCAATTTGACACTAGCTCTTGCATTTCGCTGTGGAAAATAAAGAGAATTCGAATTTTACAGTTCTGTGTGAATTCCGGAAATTGAGAAAATAAGTATAAAAGTGATTTTAAACAATTATGGAAGCGAAATTCATTCAATCAAATTTTAAAAATTGAAAAAAAAACTTAATTTATTTTAAATTTCGTGGGTGCCATATAGGGCAAATAATTTAATAACTCGGCATCTGTTATGAGCAAAAAATAATGCATCTTTATCACTACAGACACAGAGTGGCTTAGTTTCTACATATGTGCAATTTTGCAAGATGGCGGTTTTTCATTATTGCTAACCTAAAATTCACGTGCTATGGGTCATTTCGAACATCTTTTAGTAGCAGAATTTTTGCAATACATTGCTTAGTAGCAATGGACAACTTTGGCAGATTTAGCGTGGGAAATGCTGATTCCAAAAGATAGCTTTTTCTTTTCTTCTGTCCCCTTGCAATAGGAACTAATACTTCACCTTTTTTAAAGTGACACATATGTATTCCAAAATATTTTGGAAATTCTTTTCCCATTTTTAAAGCATGTTTCCACTTCATAAGCTCCTTGGGGTTATTCATAATTTTTTTTAGAAACGAATTACAGTGTGGAAGCCCGCGATGCTGACCAGTTTTCTGTTTGGGATTCTGCTTATTTTTGTTGAACATAAACGACAAATTAATTTCAATTAATATCGATGAGAATATTTGTTTTAATTTATATAAACCTTTATGTACGACGTATGTTTTGTGTAAAAAGCACACAAATTTTTTTCAATTCCAAATGCTTTCAATCAAATGGCAGTATGTAGTAGTCTAATTCACTAAAATTTAAACATTTTGTATTTGTTCTGTTAATTTTACAAACATCATAACATTTATTACCTATATTTAGCTCCTTAATTAACTTTTTATATACTTCTTAAAATAAACAAGTACGATTTGACTGCTGCTTGTGAACCGAATGTGTTAAGTTCCCGAGTTTATCCGCTAGGTTTTTCTTTCGATCTGTCAATATGTATTGGGACTCGGCAAGTTGCGTTTCACTCCATCTTACCGATTTTTTAGAAGCTCAATTCTAAGATGGTAGTTTTGACAGATGACTTGCCAGTCCAATATACAAAATCTAAAAAATTGTGTTAAAAGAAAGTGCACTAAAATCTGAATTTTACTATCGGATGCTGCTAATATTATTACCGAGATGTTACCGCAAAATACATGGGTAAATAAAACAAATGCAATTTCTATAATTAGTAGTCAAATTAAGGCATAATAGGAATTCGAAAAATATAAACAAAGAATACTTGAATGTAATGAACAAAAATTCAGAAATCAGTCAATGTTCTTCCGCTTAAAATATAATTAAAATGATAATAATTAGAAACACAGATCCATAAAACTAAATTGGGAAGAATTTCAAGGGTGGAGACGGTAATGGGCATCACAGTAGCGATTAGGATGGCTGAACACCTATTAAAGTATACATTGACAAAATAAAAGATTATTTTAATGATACCTTGCGACCGCTTCAAGAATCTCTTTTAAGAAGGTTGGGTTAATTCAGTAGGTACTGCTTTTTTGTCTTCAAACAACTTCCTTATGGACCTTAAGCAAAGAGATCGCAGGTTTTCTTGAGTTCTTACAGTGGGGAACTAAATTGCTGTTGTTTTGTAGAAACTGTGGAACGTCGAAATGTAAACAAGATGTGGGCTAATTTTTACATACTTGTCATTAATTTGTCTTTACGAACCACTTACTTATTAATTAAGTTTCCTTCTGAAATTCCCTTGCATATGACAGCGTTTGACAGATTCCATCTTAGTTTTTGGTTTTCCGCAAAGTCTGCTAGAGGGCGGTTTACCCAGTGTCAGTTATGTCAATGATTCTAGTACTACAATTGCACATGTTTTGAAAGAGACCTGAAAAATGTCAGCCATTTTGGACGTTCAGTTGTTGTTTGACAGTCGTTTGTAACAGTCTATATCAAGGTTTTTGTAAAAAAAAATGAAATAAATCGAGTACCGTGCCATAATTAAATTCTTGCATTTAAAAAGCAATACACCTGCAATAGTCTAAGAACGCTGTTTACGGCGACTAATCTCATGTACCACTGTGAACAGATGGGCAGCTGGTTAGAGATATGGCAGAGGCTGTGAACATATTCATCATATTTTACATGAAGAATTGAGCATGAGAAAGCTGTCTGCGTTGGATGCCGCGTTTGCTCACTTTGAAACAAATGCACTGTTTCACATTTCGTCGGTCGCTATAGCCAAAATTAACGAATTGTCAATAGACGACCCACCAGATCTTTTTCCCGAGCTCAAAGTTTAACTTGGAGGACAGAGATTTTTATCGAACGAGGAGATCATCCCATTCGTAGACACCGAGCGAGACTTCAATTACTATTTGGTCGGATCAAATAGGTTAGAGCATCTCTGAACAAAATTGTATCGAATTAAAAGGAGATTATGTTGAAAGATCAAACTGAGTGTGACCGAAAGATACATATTTGTTCCTCTCTTACGCTGAAAACTTTTCAGATGACAAACATTATGAGCCCTTATGTACATGCTATTTCTGGAGTTTCACTTTGATTCAACGAGTTTTACAATTTCTGTTTTACAGGTGAAGTTTCCTATCGATTTTTAAATAAGCAATCTTTCTCATATTACATAAACACTTGCATTTTCACAAACGGTTTGTTCACAACTACATAATGTAGATACAACTCAATAGTTTAGGTACAAAAAAAATCACAGAAGATGCTACCGTCCTCTTCGATTAAAGCTATCTTCTTCCGCAATTCCGTTTAATCTCCCTGCTTCATAAGCAAATGACAATTTTTAATTGCAACCTTTCGTTTTCCCTTCCGAGTCAGCTTTCCAAATCACGAGTCTTACGTGTTTCCACTGGTTAGAGTCCATTGAAATGAAAACTTATTCCCACAGCTAGAAATAATGCTGTGATTACAAGTAATTGCTTTTTTAGTGCTTTTTTTTTTTTTGAATTTTTGATATTTCTTTTTGTTGCCTGGCCGCCCCCCACTCATTGATTGCATAAAATTTATGAGCCTTGCACATAGACACGCATCCCCTGTACATTTTAGCTCCAACCTTTCTCATGATGCTACATACTTTCTTTCCATTCAATAAAATTCATTTTAATTAGAATGTAATCATATTATTGGTGCAGTTGTATCTGGCATAAAAAGATGTTATTTTTTTTTTACAATAAATAAACCTGTTATTCACCTTAAACCATGAAATTCGTGCACACACCAGTGCAGCGAAACCGACAGAAATGATGTCGAACATCAGGAATTGAATAAAAATTATGGAAAGCACCTTTTATTTGCTGTCACGCTCAGTTCTTTACGCTGCAGTTGATGCATGCCATCAATTATATTGTTTCTATAATTTTACTTACAACTCTGCTATTAGGCGCAAAAAGTTATGGCAATGAATACTCTGACTGTTTAATTGTTGTGCAGTTTATTGGTTATACGGTAAATGAAACTTGTGCTTGATGTGAGTGATTGTTTGAAGATTAGTAGCAAATGGATTCGTAATTCATTTATTTAGCGTGATGACAATGTTACGCATACGCCATGTAGGCAGGAGGTAGTGTATATTTTTCTTTAAGCTCTAGGCTCTGTTAACTCTCGTTAGACTTTGCAAAGAATAATGTCACTGAAAATAGTCGAATAGAATTGCTGACGTAATAAGCTTTTTGTCTGGCTATATGAGTCGAGATGCGGGTAAAAACGCGTTATCATCTCCTCGTAGTGCCTGTTGGATGGCTAACTAACAACGAGCATTGGGCTCATGTAACTTACTAGCTCAGACACATGAGTTTTCTTCTCAGGAATTAGCTAAAGATTCGAGCACTTATCTACTGCGAATGGAAAATTGCGTGTGACGAAGCACAACATTTCTCAGATAAAACTTCTGATCTTGGAACGACGTACCAAAAACAAAGATTTTCGGATCTGCATGCGAAACGTTTGCATTTTGAACAGAAAGTATGCTGCCGAACAATTAACTTAGATGTCATAAAGCAGACATAGCTATTATCCAGGAAGTAAGATGGAATGGAGAGGATTTATGGAGTGTCTATTATGCAGCCCGCCATCGCGTAAGTTTATGCGAGTCCGGTCAGAAGTAAACTTGTCCAACAAGCCTCAAGCTTTCACAATTGAGTAAACGATAGTAATACATATTAAGAGGAAATTTCACAATATCAGTCTCATTTGCGCTCATTTCTCAACAGAAGAATAAGACAGTCACCCAAGATTGCTTCCATGCTACTCGCAGAGTGTGAAATTATCCTTATCGATTTCAACGCCAAAATAGGATATTTTTGGAAGGACTATCGCAAAATATGGCCTACATGACACCATCTCTGGAAACGGATACTGGCTAATGAAATTACAATATCCATAAAGCAACAAGGCAGTCTGCTGTTGAACTAATTTAAAACCGAATTGAGAAGTTATCGTGATCTTCATACCAAAAGCTGGGAAAGCGAACCATATAACACCTAAAGACTATCGATTAAAAAGTCGGAGTTATTTCCTACTAAAACTTATGGAGTGGCTCTAAGGACATTTAAGAGTGTGTACACAAATCCATATTACAGGCGTATCCGGTAACTAGCAGGCATACACATCAAGGGTAAATTAGTTGGAACAGCCCTCCATGAAGTATTCTCGACAGTGGTGAAATCCATGTAATTTATAAACTAATACCCTTGCTGATCCTTGTTCGAAATAAGAAGAGCGATAGTAACGTGAAGACGGATGCTATAGAAGAAATGCTGGAAAAAAACTGGTGCAAGAAAAGAAGTATGAGAGTGGATAGTATAAATGCTTAAAAAAAACACAGCATAATTATTTCAAGCCTAGGAGACTGCACGAAGAATGTATAGACGAATAGAGGAATTCCACAAGAAGGGGTACGTTGGCCACATCTCAGGCCATTGGTTTTGGTTGTAAACGAAGTCGAAGAAAGGGTAGAACAAAACGTCCACAGCAGTATGCATCTGTAGCAAAATTTTCA
Source organism: Pocota personata (assembly GCA_963082735.1). NCBI lineage: Eukaryota > Metazoa > Arthropoda > Insecta > Diptera > Syrphidae > Pocota > Pocota personata. The sequence goes on from OY720431.1 coordinate 39,690,435, forward strand.
GAAACAAATAGAAACCTTCTCGAAAGATATTGCATTGGCTCTATACAACAGCCAACTAGGTACTCTAAGATCGAGCCCAACTTCATAGTCTGGGATAGTCCTAAATATAAACATGGTCACATTAGAGAAACTACAGCAAAAAATGCAGTTTGCCTTAAGGGAGCAATCAAGTGGAAATCTGTCGCACACTCCACAGTTCAATATTCAATTCAGTGCTCTACGTCCAAAAAGGTTCGATAAGGATTTTCAGCAGGAAAGAATGTGAATACAATACTGTTGTATCAGATTCTGAAATAGCAATCTACATGAATATGTTAAAAATGGCAGGTGATTGCTTCTAAACTATCAAATTCATGCAGTGTTTTTCAAACCGAAATTTTAGCTATGCGTGAAGGGCAATTGTATTGGAAATATTACAGGAGGATATCTCCATTTACGTGAATAGTCAAGCATCATTAAAGCCGTGGTAGTTATAAAAAAAAACATCGAAGATGGCCGGACTGGACTGAAATCGATGCAAAAGAGCAGCCTCCATTGTCATATACAAAAAGATAATGAAGTACCTCATAGACCATTCAAGTACTATTCGAGCAAAAAACTTATAAACTGTCAAATACACAAAATTGAGAGAGAAAACTTTTAGTTGGTGGCAAATTGAGACAGAAGTACATGAAATCATTTCGAGTCGAAACCTAGCCAAACAGCCAAAGTATCACTAAACGTTGTTGTTTTTTTGTTTTCTTGTACTGGTGTAGTGTATCAAACCACGATATTTGGCCTTAACACTACTTACGAAATGTAAGTAATCCATTGTCAATATTTGTTGTTAAACGAATCGTCACATCTTCCTAGCAGCAAGATTAAGTCTTAATTGAATTAAAAAAACTTTGCAATTTTTCCTTTTCGCTATCAACTGTTTCTATTTGACGTTTATTAGTATGAAGGCCCCGGACCCATAGAATCCGTTGATCCATTGCTGATTGGTTTTTAACTGACATATAGATAAAATACACGTATTCTAATAGAAGGTGGCCCATAACCGACGCAGGTATGAACTTCGACGTATAAAGTAGGTTTACTTTCTACTTTTTTTAGTCCGTTGATCCGTTGACAGTCGGCAAATTGAGAGTAATCACTTTCATTGGTGGAAGCATTGAAAGAGAAGAGAAACACCTAACGCCGTTGACAACCGGTTGACATTTCAATCTGTTAACGAAGGTATACAACGGATTCTATGGGACTGTTCTTTCCGGCAATACGTGAACGTCACCGTCAACATTCAGCGGAATGACGTCGACGGATTCTATGGATCGGGGCTTTGAGTCGAAAGAAATTCTTGGCATTCAAGGACTGAGAGAGAATACGCTCTAGTCATCATTGCTCTCCTTTTGTCACTTTTGAGAAGTAAATGAATGCATTTCGGGCTGGTTCGAGCGTTTCAGTACATCTGAAGGCGCTTTCGTATGCATACAAACATCCAAAACTGCAGAAACTTTGCTTCGAAGGAAGCAAATCCTTAAAAAGACTTTTCCTAAAAATAGCCACGAAAGTGAAAACAGGATACAACCTGTTACTCAGAAAATATGAAGATTATCAATCTACGACGTATCTGTACAGGTTATGGTCACCCTAACGTCGAAGAGGACACCAAGCTTTTACCCTGTTACTGTCCAGACATCAGTAGACTTCATCAGAATCTCCTACGAGAATCCATCTTCGATGACTTGAAGAAGCTTTAGGACATATCCGTCTCGTCGATCGTGAGGCTCTGCACCAAATTCGGATGGACAACGTTGAGGTTCAAAGCAAAGAGAAACATATCAAACATACGTATGTATGTATGCATATATTAGTCCTATTTAGATTCCTTTCTTTTCTACACAGGTACAAGTCAGATAGTTTGTCGGTAACTTCTCAACCTACCAGTGTGTCTGTATCAACAGAGTGTCTGGATCAACTGAGATTCTATGTCAATAGGGAGTTTACACAGAGTAGTGGAAGCTTACTCGGTGACGCTTAGGAGTTTTGGAAGACAAGAGACCCACAAGTTTACACGGTACCTATAGTGCCATCAAAAGTAAAAGTAAAACTCACAGGGAAAACAGCACTTCAGTAAAATCTTCCTCTATCTTTAAATTGTGAATATCTACAAAAGATTCAAATTTTACATAAATTTGTTGGCAGCATTTGCTCTTCAAAGAAAGAAAGATAGTCTTTGGATTAACCTAACTTCAAAGCCTTTTATCTGCACATGCGTCCACCATTTGACAGTTGAGATGACCTCTCTGCCACTTCTTCATCGTACACTGAACTATTAGCCAATTATAATAATTAATTTTTCTTTCCAACCCAGTCTTCTCCATGTATGCAAATGAATTGCTTTTGCATAAATCTACTGAAACATATGTTAACCACTATAAAAGCGTGTGGTGAAGTGGTAGCACACCATTTATAATCCACCTAACACAATGGTCACTTTCTTCGTAATCAAGCCAGTCATTTGGTCTTAGCCCGAACATAAATCATAGGAAAAGTTGTGAGCCTAGGTTCATATAGATTGCATTGAATACGGGCTCATCTCACACAGAGATCTTGCATGCCTGGTTTTGGTAGCAAAGTGATTCTCCAAATGGCTTTTGTGTGTGCGGCTTTTATTATCTTTGCTCTTTTTTTAAATTTTTTCTAACAATATTAACGATGGGAATCTGAGCAAAAAAAAAAAAAAACAGGCATTCACCACCCAACTGGTACTCGAGCGCAAGTCCAAATCATGAAATCCTGTTTCTTTATGTGAGTGGACCATGTGGCGGTGGCAATCGTAAACTGCTCTTCGACTTGGAGCTCGACGTTGCAGATGCAGATATGGCGACTGGATGGCGTTTAGGTATCTCTGGTTTATTGTACAACACAGAAACGAATAATTTCCAAAAACTTTCGCTTTCAAACGGAGGAGGGTAATCTCGTGTTGGATATATCAGATACTTCAGGGGTCGATGTTATTATTTTTGAGAGAGTTGATTTTTTTTCTATCTTGAAGTGAATGTTGCTTTTCGTTTGTTTGCATTGATAAGATAAGATATTTCTCAAGAGGTGAGATTTAATTAGGCTTTTTTTCAATATACTGTGCTTCGAGAGAGCTCAGAATCGGTCTTGACAATGCACAGTATTCTCTGATGGATTCATCAAGATATGTTTATTTTTTTTTTTTTTGCTACGTCATTTGAAAAGTGAACAAAGAAGTGTTCACATTGACATGAATGACGTTCGGGTTGGAATAATAGTTGATGTCTAAATTGGAAGTTGGAGTGACAGAACTTCTAGTGGAGTGCCATTAAGAAGCACGAAAATCTTTACCGAAATCAAATTCTAGAAATACTTAATTGGTAGGAAAAAGATTCAAGAGCCAATTGAATTAACTGTTGGCTTGAAATGTAACAATGAACTGCAATATTTCTTAGAACTGGAAAAAAATGTGTGAGTCTGGTCTGTGGCAAGGCGAAATATACCAAATTCTTAGGAACACGATGTCTAATGTTAAGATTGACAGTATCCTCCACGATAGGCTTCATAAGCCTAGGTCATAGTATTCGTATTTGTCTCACAATGAACCACTGTCTTTAAGTTCATCTACTAATCCCAGCATTTTGTTTCTTCTTCATAAGATATTAAACGTTGTAAAACTCTTCCTCAATTATTCAAATTTCGCCTGATACTCATAGAAACTCAGATTTCAAATTTCGGGAATAGGTATATGAAACGAAGCGGAAATGAGGTCTTGTGCAGAATAATCATACCTACGCACGTGTTTAATCGGAAAATTTTCTTTATTTAGATTCTAGAAGATATGTGCTTGTAAGTTTCTGATTTTGTATTTGAAAAAGACATTGACTGTAATTTCGGATGAAAATCTACTGAATTTAGTTGAATTCTACCTTCCTTTTTACTTACACCTATAAGGGCAAGTATTGGTTTCCTGGAAATTCCCGACTTCGAGATGTAGATCAAACTTGACGTTACTATAATAGAGGAATTCTGTCTATTTGTTTGGATTTTCTTCAAACTAAACGGAAGCGAAGTTCGAATTCAGTCTAGCCTTAAAATCAACGGTACTTTACTTAAGACCAATTTTTAAATTTCGATTAAATTGATACCTGAGGTGATAGAGACATTTGCAATAAGATAGCATACTCAGTTGTTCACTAAAAATTCGAATAATGGTACTTAACTTATTAGCAGACCTCCGAAAATGGGGACCACATGCAAATAGACTATCCTTGTCTATTTGTGAGTGCATTCGAAATATAAAATAGCAAAGCTGACATTTGCGAGGTTTATGTGTATAGTCTATTACCTCAGAAACATCAGAAGTTACATGCTTGAAAATGGAACGATCTTCAAATGTCATAATTTCTTTTTTGACAGTTTTTCATTAAGATTAATTTAATAAAAGGTATGTTTGCTTTGTTGAACTTTTTTTTGTACTCATTTGCTCTCTCATTTGCTGGTAATGGAATTATTTAGCAACTGGGGAAATGTATGGAAAATGAGATAATTTAACACCTCATTTGAGCTTTTTCGCCGTAATCATCTCATTCGGCCCTAGTGAAAATATAGGATAAGACGATTTTATTATACATCATTACATTTTTGTTTCTTGCCAATTTTTCATAAATTTGAAATCTGAACAATTTATAAACGAACAGAGCATATGGAGCAAGTATGTGCATCTCAGTCGTGCGTTTTATTCCTCTTTCTAGCAACGCCTTAGCACCATCGTGTTTGGAGGAGTTCTGCAATTCGCTTTAACTCATTTCTTCCAGACTTTTGACAGGATGTGGAACGCGGCTTTTCCTTTCCCGATTATGCTTGGCACATTGAGGTCATTGCCATCGTGTTGGCCGAAATAACGTTTTTAGGGCAGAAAGATAAAACTAGTTCTACACAAAATAAAAAATTTACTAATAAAAAATAAAAAGCACAGCCCATATACAACCAAATGGGAGCTTCCACCTGACCCGCTTCCAGGATGATCGTCGTGTGTCTGCCGGGTGTACGTAACCCGTGACCAGTCGCCGTACCGGTGTCGTGAGGGTAGTAATACAATTTTTGCAAATGGCGTCAAATGTCATTGTGCTTTGACATTTATGTTGTATGTAGACAGGTAGAGAATTAGTTGACAACAAGCAATAGATGGAGCGATAAACACCTGAAGAACGTGGAATTATTGTTACTGATTATTTGACCAATTTCCGGTCTGTTGTTTTAACGCAGCGTGAATTTCGTCGTCGTTTTCCTCATCGTCCATTCCACTTAATTGGTTATGTGAATAAACAAAATTTGCGTTTCTGGGGTACGGAAAATCCACATGAAATGCACGAAGAGCCATCCCCTCAAATTGACTGTTTGGTGCGACATTTACAATGAAAAAGTGATTCGCCCTTATTTTTAGAGGACGCCGACGGAACCACTGTAAACGCAACTGGTGGGCTCTACAGACAGATGTTAAACGAGTTTTTTTTTGTGTCGCAAGTTGCTGAATTAGGTCTCGAGCATTATTGGTTCCAGCAGGTCGGAGCAACCACTCACACAGCTCGGGCAACTATGCAGATTTTAAATCACCAATTTCCGGGCCGTGTGATCTCCCGTTTTGGCGATTTGAACTGGCCGGCCAGATCGGCAGATCTGACGTCGCCAGACTTCTTCCTTTGGGGCTTTTTGAAATCTCAAGAAATCACAAACCTTGTAAGTCTTGAAAGCCAACATTGAAGAAAAAATCACCAATTTGGAACCAGATGTTTTGCGAGCAAGAATTCAAAATGCCGTAAAACGAGCATAAATGTGCATCTCCTCAAGAGGTGGTCATTTGACCGATATAATATTTTCAACTTAATGTCATCAATTTATTTATTCAAGTAAACTTTTCGTGAAAACAGAGCCCAACTTTTTTCATTTCTAACAAAATGGCAGCCAATTCACATTATGACATTACTTTTGCCCCACCTTGTATTTACTTTGACATTATAAGCGCTTTCACGCACAACATCAACAGCAGGCTGTTGCATCGGTTTTTTTTTTTCATTTGCTCCGAAGTGTGTTCATACATGTAAATGAAATATTGATAAGGACACTATAACTTTAACATTCTCACAAAACATCATCAAGTTTTTTAAGGGCCATGAACGTCTGACAGACATCCTATGAGACGCTTCTCAATCGCAAAATTGACCCTTCCAATACGGCATAAAACTGAAGGAATCTTCCATTCATGTGTCACTCAGCATGAATGTCAACGAGAAGTTAAGCTCTAGTCCCAATATGGTCTGTTTGTTTATTTATTTTGCGTTTACTCCGGGGTAGGAGAGCCAACTATTCAACTCACTATTTTGTGTTTTGAAAGCAGCTACCACCACAAAAAAAAAAAAAAATAATATTCGGTTTTGGTCTTGCTAAATGTTCGCGTGTGCATGAGAAACCTTTATCACGTAGAATATGTTCCTTACATTTTTCTGGCATTGAAGATCCCGAATACGACTTTGACATTATACACTGAACAGCGTATGCAGGCTTGAAATTAATGAAAGATCTCCGAAATTCGGAGGATCGCAGTCGGCCTCAGGTCAGCGACAATTTCCAGTGGTGAGCAGTGATGTACAATGTACATATATTCATTTTAGGTAAATACTCAGAAATTATAGCCCGTACAGTTTTCGGACTCTATTGTTAGAAGTGGGTATTTTTAAATATCAGACGCTTCTATCATTTTGTTTATAACTAACAATTTGTTTGCAATATTTCAGTAGCCTTGAAGGATAACTCCAAACCCTAGAAGAAGACCCGATGATTAGAAAATCAACGTTTCAGTTGCCACATATTTACATATGTGTAACATAATTTTTCTCGAATTAGCATTCGTTTTTTTTTTTGTCTATTTCCCTGTTTTCCATTCCTAAAGTTCCAAGTGAGCCCTTCAAAACTAGATTTTTGATATTAAGGAATTTTTACGGAATGATATTACAAACTTCAAAAATTTTTTTTTTTATATTAAGGATGTCGGGCCTGAAAGAATTCAACGTCATCTATTTCTCCATTCAAAGTCCTGACTCAAACTTGGAAAAACATACAAATTTTATGAGTACTGCGATAGGACATAATATTCAGCTACGTCAATACTTTTTATTCATTTGTTGACAAAGATTTTGGTTCTTCCGATTCCTGTCGCGGAGTTATCCTTATCCGAAAGTTACCGTATCGATCTTTTTTGTATGGCAAATTTCTACTTCCGCGGAGCCTTTGCTTGTCATATAAGTTGCGTAAATGTAAAGACTATTAGTGCCTCCTGCATCATTTTCTCAGTGCAAATCTATTTTCGAATGAAATATATCGAAAAGTCTTTAGCAATCCAAGTGAAGTTTTAATGTCATTTATGTGGAACTACTGTCAAAATTGTTATAGATGTGAATGCAAATCGAAGATCTGTAATCAATAGACTCATTCAAGATCCGTTAGTCTTGAGCATGGTTCATAAATAGCAACTTGTTTATCCGATTTTAAAACGTCACCTCCTAACACCTTGTATCTTCCAGTTTTCCCAAAAGTGCACTTTTTCACAAATCGCCTTAGATCAACCATCATAAACTTTCCTACACATAGCTAGTGATCATTGGTACAAGATACCAAACTCGTTCGGTCCACTAATCATGTAAAGCAGTCCAAGACGTAATTACACACATCGGAAAGTGAAGTCAAAACGAGCAGATGACATTCCAAATATCTGTATCTGTAATGCGATTCCTCCATAATCCATGTTTGAATGCACACACTTACCAGCCAGATAAGTACTAGTATGTGATGTGATCATTTCACTTTTCTTTTTCAGTTGTTGCCAATCCGCCAGCATCTTGAGGATGATGATGTTGGAAATTCCTCTGTTGGAGTATTTATCTTGGTTTTTACAGTCTTCAGATTCCTTTTAGATTGACAGTGCATCACTCGTTCCATCCATCCACTTGTCTGTCTCTCCTTTTCCCACCTACGTTCAACAAGAAACGTTTACGAAACAAATCGGAAATCCATGCTGAGATGATATTCCGCAAGAGATACAATCATGTACAACAACTTTGAACCGGGAGATAGTATACAAAGATCATTTCAATCCTTGGCTAAACTGGCGCTATGCTTGGTAATTTACAGCCGCTAGCTGGCTAGTGAGGCAAACATGGATACCTTAGCGTGGCGGTTGCATCAACTGTTGGCTAACCCACGAAACAAATGGAAGGGAATAGAAACTGCAACACTTTGACCGAAGACGACGACGAGGACTTAAACTACAAAAAGAGCAAATCAGAACACGATTATTTCTGGTTCCGAGTCTACTGTAGGCTTGTGGCCAAAGAGATGAACTTTACGTTGTCGAACATGAGGAATCGCCTGCATGTTGTACTGGCATCATCTGCCCGATGGCGGAAATTGAGTTTAGCGTAGAGGCAAACTTTCACCAGAGTAGAAGAAACTATGCGAACGATGACACTACCATGGCACCGCCACATCCAACCGACCGCGACGATGTTGATGATTGATGATCGTTGTTTAGAAGAAAGAAGATTTTGATCATGATCATGGCATGAGATGGTGTTACTTTTCACTAAGCCGAGCGCACCGTATCATTGTTGGAAATTTACTTACGGGCGGATGATCTGTCAACTCGAAGTGCTTATGCCACACATTATGTGTAATCCGAGTACTAGTGTGTTGTTGTCTCCATTGCAGGTCTCCCTGGAAGATGCCAATTGTTTGGATAAACAACAGAAGTCCAAGTTCAAATATTGCACTGGCACGTATGGACATTAAAGTTAAACCGACGACGCTTTGTATCGAATCGAACTATCTATGCCTTGGCATGCCTTCTTTCTCTCATAAATTATGCATACAAGGCGGATGGGTGTCTATTTTGCTTGTTTGTGGCTCTATTATGGGTATATTGACACGACTCAGACTATGAATATTTGCTTAAATAATATTGCATGAGATGGGGCGGACAATAAATAGATTGTTTGACTTGAAAGTACTAACTTTGTATAGTGCTGAAGGACGCTAAACAATCTGACAAAGATGAGCTATATCAGCCATTTATACTTACTACTCGTCCTAACAGTTTCCCTCTCGATAAGTTCAGAAAGCCGTACCAAATCGAGCCTCAGGATTTGATCGTGTAGTAAAATCAGTAAACATCAAGAAAGAAATTAATTTTGGTTGAGACTGTACTCAAAATTGTAAACAGAGCCTAATTTCAACTGGTGTTGAGAACAACTGCCACCTCGGCTATTACGAAAAGTTAAGAAGTAAAATATGTTTTACAAAATAATCTTAATCTACTCCAGTGTAAATTTAATATTTTTAAATATATGTACGAGTAGATAGGTTAGAATTACTCCCTCTTCGACCGCCTTCAGTGAGGTTCCTCTCCATGGCTTTAGACAGGCAATTCGTGGTGTATGAGGGTGTTCACACAGGACTGACGGATTGGATTTTTTTGACGTTTACAGGCAAAGGGGGAAGTGGAGAGGTGACATGTTACGTCAAGTCGAATTTTTTAAAATGTTTGGATTTTTTCTGACGTTTGAAAATGTCAATCGGTTGTCACTCGACAAAAGTGTAAAAAAATAATAAATAAAAAAAAAAACAATAACTCCGTATTTTCACTATCACTGCTATCACTCATTGTGTAATTAAATTTCTTCAAATTTGCGAAGGAAGAAAAAAAAGAAAACATAACAAACCAAGTTGATGAACACTGACAATTAAAATGTCAAAAAGACTCCGCGGAAGTGTTCAGACAGGACTATCAGTCTGAACACGAAATGTAAAAAAAAATTCAGTCCGTCAGTCCGGTGTGAACACAGTCTATGAGAGATTTTGTATGTTTCTTTTTTATAGATATATTAGTTTGGAGTAAATCCGTCTGTTTGTAGGCAATACATTCAAGTGGATATCCTGACAGATAGGCGGACAGGATTTCGTATTTAAGGATTAACAGGATTTTGTATTTCAAGGAGAAAATAGCGAATGTTCGACTTAACGCTCCCAACGCTCTGACGTCAATTATGCACTACGTTTAATGTAACTCAAATCGAACGTGAACTACTTGAAGCAAGATCCCTAATGCAAATGATGACCAGCTTTTGAAAGAGTTGATGTTTGTACTTTGGAAAGATTTTTTTTTTGTGAAAATTAAGTTAGTTCAGTAAAAGTTTGTATGAAAAACAAGAACAGTAATTATTTAATTATATCTGTGATTTTAGATTCTGTTTAAATTAAATCATTGAATGAATAATTCATCAAGAGAAAAAACGGGACAACGATAGAAACACTAATGCCCAAAACACATGTGCAGAACTCTGTATGCAGTGAAATTAGAACACACATGTTTTAATTCGCGAAGTTACATGTAAATGCTGCATGCAGTGCTGTTCTGCAAAATACTTTGAGCCTCAATTGACTAAATCAGTAGTGCCAAATTTCAAAATAAATAGGAAATCATTTTTTTGTGGAACTTTCGAGAAACTGAACTTTAAGTTACAGAGAAAGTTAGGTAGTTTTACTTACAGAACTACCTGAGAACATCACAGAAAAAACCTAAAAATATAATAAAATCCAAAACTGGGCAACAAGATGCTGGCCCAAACATTTTCCACCTACTTATAGGACAAAGCACGGGAAATACAAAGACATTCATAAGCCGTAAAAAAACAAAGACGGCGACTAGGATTTGAATGTTTAAAACAAACAACAAATCATAGCGGCAAGCAATGTTTATCTATTCTACGTGAAAAACATCACATGAAGCAAATAAAGCAACATGGCGCCACTTTCGACTTTTCTGAAATTTTCAAGATGGCAAATTCCACTTGGCTATCCAAACTTTTTGAGAACAAATTTGAGGGCATTAAATGTTTGAGGCAAATTACAAGTCGTAGCAAGTTGTAGTTGCAGGAAAAACGGAAACGATACTAAATCTAAGATGGTAGGTACATGATGGCATTCATACAATGTTCGATATCAAAAAATGTCAAAAATTGTTTCCTGGAGTTATTTTGGATCATAGATTCAGATTTCGCACGTACTACTACGTATCATGTACCATGTATTTGCGGCTCATTTCGAAATCACACCTTTTTTTATGCGTTGTAAATACGTAAATATTTTGACAGATTTAAATATGCCATAACCCTGCATAATGCCAAATATTGTGTAGATACCGATTTCGAAGAAAATCAATTGATTCATAACCAGAAATAGCCAATATTTCACGAAACCAGTACTTGTCCTTTTAGAAATTGTTCAGGATACACAATAATACCATTCCCTGGGTAATAATTTTAAGCTGAAATCTTCAAATTTATCTGTGTTGTGTGGCACCTACGCCGCCGATCGAGAAAACTTGTTGTACGCAGATATTACAGAACTGTTATTTTTGGCAAGGCAAGAACTAATTACCTTTGGGCGTGGCCACACTCCTGTTAAAAAAAAAAAATGGGTAACAGATGGATTTGACAGATGCCATACGGCAGTGATACGAAATCCCAACCTGGAAATGAATAACCCTTTACGACTAGTTAGTAGCCTCATATGCTAATATTTCATTAGTTATTATTGCTGATCGCGTCAGAATATTTGCCGTATCTAAGTAGCCAGTGGCAAGTTATTCAAGTTCTAAATCGTGTTAAATTGAAAATAAAAATTAATTTACATATATTCGTACCTATCACGTAAATGCAATGGTCATTGCCACTCCTAAAGGTCACTATCCACAGAAACTAGAGCTGGAAACCTGGCCTTCCTTATCATTCTATCCAAACTAAAACATGTCCAACAAGCGGTAATTTTCCACTAAAACTTAGCTTTTGTAGAATAAAAGTTGAAGACCTGCTTCATCAGCATCCTCGGAAATTCAGTCATTTTCACGGTCATGCCACGTTAAGTAGGTAATTAGGTATTCATTGACTATGTTTATTACATAAGTTTGTAATTAAACTGAAATCACATCACAATTCCAAAATTATTACTATACAAGCCGGTAAAAACAAATACAGTACTACTTGGAGTAGTACACAACCCACATTAGATAATAATCGGCAAAACACAAACATATTAAGTATCTACAGTGGACGTAGGGGAAACAAATGTGTACTATACAGTTCGTTGGTACTTTCTGTAGATCTATGTAGATATCAAGTTGAAGAAACAAAGCCATGTACCTATTGTATATACCGATAGTGTTGTTCTTGAGAGGTATAGATACATACGTCGTGTAGAGTATATGGAAGAAGTGTACCAATAGGTTACAATGCTGCTACAATTGGGACGGGTAATGATGCCTCAGGGCTTTAATACACTTTTATAGACTTTTTGGTTTCATCTATGTGGCGGGGCCAACGAGAAAAAGACGAAAGACAAGACATTTATTAGCAGGTAGCAATTAGATTGCATTGTGTGTGCCTGTTCTAGGGAGATATCTGGGTCAGATTAACATTGGGAAGTTAATGATAGGAAGAAAAGGCGCTTAATGAAAAGAACGTGCAGCACTGGTAAGATAGCGTGACGATAAATAGAATTGGGTTTTTGGCAAAACAAACGAGTTTTCTTTTGTTGTTGTAGATCTTGTCGTCTTATGGCGTAGTTGTCACCTCTCATGCAGTTGCGTTTGCTAACACTATGGTGTGACTGCGTTTTTGGATTTCTAGTCATGACCCTCTTAGGCACTAATAAAGATATTAGATAAATATTTGTTTGAATGCTAGAGGTGTAGGGGACTTTTGGTGTGAAGTGGTCCCAAATGAAGACATCCGATCGCAAGAGGGTCAATTTGGTTGACCGTGTATGTATTAAACAGGTGACTGCCACGTTGACTCATGGATAATTGAACTATGTTCCGTCCATTTTTAAGAGATGGCTGTGGTTTCCGATGCTCTTATCGAAGAAGATACATACTCGTACTTTGAAATATTCAAACACAATTTTAACGTCGTGTATCTCGGCCATTGTTTGCAGGTCCTTTAGAAGAGATTGTACAAAAAAATCGTTGATGAACACGGGTTCAAAAAATGTTGACTCTTCGGAGGAGAGCAATTTTTGCCTATTTAATGAGTCACGCTGCCTTTGAGTTGAAGTTCAGGCTTTTCTTGAATATTTTCAAAAGAAAGGAAAAAAATCAAATTGCTTGAGATCGGCCTGATCTTGTGGACTGAAAAGGTTGAAAAAAGTATGCCGCCAATTTCAATTCGTCATAACATGTATATCTGCCGACTTGCAACATTTTTCAGAGCCGACGATTATAAGAGAAAATTACAGTCGAGGAAATGAGTGTTAGCAGACTCAGCAATACAATCCTTCATTTGTTCCAAAAAGATCCTTATGACAATTGACATAAATACGGTTTTAGAAAGGATTCATTTTGGGTGTGAGAAGCACGACGACCTAAAAGGTCTATTGTGCTTCCTCCTGGATTTAAAGGGGATCTTTCTCCTTGTTGCGGGTTAGTGCCCCACAGTTCTTCAGAATCCGTAGTTTATTCCGCTTCAATGAAGAATCTGCATACCTCATCGCTTTGTAGACCTACCTTTTTTCTGAGGTTCTTTGAGTTTATACAGTCGAACTTGGTTAAGTGGACTAGGGACACTCATTTTGGTTCCACTTATAGAGGTCTTCGAATTACTCAATTCACCACATATACAGATACAGTGTGCCGGTGCATCACCCAGTAAAAGAAGTATCATTAAACCAGTTTCGACTCAAGTGTCGCTTGGGGGAATTCATTAGTATTTGTAGCCTATTTCTATTGCTGCCTTTAGCTATTACAAGCTTTAGACATTTCTGATTGAAGTTTCAGAGTCTTAGGAGTTCCTTTCAGAGCTTGGCTTTTTGGAACTCCTTCACTTTTAGTAGCTCTTGTGGTTTTTGTTTCTCTGGCGTTGTTTTATGAAGTGGGAATGGGAAATGAAAATCTTGGGTTAAAGATTTTTCTTTTTTAAGCAGTGAAGGATTTTCCATGAGATTTTTTTTTTTTTTTGGTTTGAGGAATTTTTTCCGCACTTAGAGAAACAATAAATATTTTGCCGTTAATAGCTGCTAGCAGCCTTTCAGATTGTGTGCACGAATGGAAGAGACTTACAGTTCATTCCATTTTTCGAAGGGATTTTCATGGCCGTTTAATTCTCGGATGAGTGTCAGAAGTTCGCGAGAGGTGATGTGGTAAAAAAAAACTTTTTAATGTTTTCTGGGATTCTAACTTGAGTCACTCGTTCAGTAGTTTACGCACTTAACCACTGAGACGGTGCCCACTTGAGGAAGCAATTTGAAGTGAAAAACTAATGGTAAGTGATGCATTCCTTTAGAAGTTCCATTATAGTACAAATTGATGTCCTAAGACACTATAACATTCGAAAATCCATAATCCTGAGCTAGGGATTAGTCATTAGGGTATATATGTTCAATTGTAGGGTACATATCTATCTGTACATAAAAATCTAGATATTTGAAGCTATGGCCATTCTCGAAAGGATCAGATCAAACAAACACTTTTTGTTCCACGTCTGCCTAAATGTTTGTCCTTTCACGGCTCGCTTGAGAACCACTATAGATATTTTGATGAAATTTATTTCATATTCATACGTAGGTTATTTCGTCTAAGAACTGTCAAAATCAGATCAAGTGTGAATAAAATGTGGACTGTGTTTCAAAAATCTTTAAATCATCTTTGTTAGCCGACTAACTCAAAAACTCCTGAAAGGATTTCGATGAAATTTGAAAAACAGACTTAGACTGATACGTTAGTAATTCCACTTGAAATATGAAGTAAAATATAGTGACGAGTTTAATATATTTTCAAATCATTTTTCCGATATGCCTAACTCAAGAACCACAAAACGGATTTTGATGAAATTTAGGTTTTGAGTTATGTTTGATATGCAGATAGATTATCTGAAAATCATCGGATGAAGACGGGGTAAGATCTACACAGCACGATAACACATTCATATTATTTTTCAAAAATACAGTTAGCAATGAGTTTGGGCGCTTCTCTTTTCATTTTGAGTAGTAGTTGAATGCATTTCTTTGAGCGAATAGAGATGAAAAGACTCAAAGAGATTTACTATTATCCACAAAATGATAGCACAGTACGATGAATTTGCATTCAGTTTACTTTGAGCTACTTACTTTTGTAAGAAAATTATCTGTTTGTTCTTTTAAAAGCTAATACAGTTTTCTTTAGTTGTAAATGGGTAGAGGAAAACCCAAGTCGATAAAATAAATATGAAGTCGATAAGTTATTATGAACTTGCTTAAAAAGTTATGGCAAAGCTCACAGTAGTGGACGACCGAGATCTATAACACCCAGAGAAAACCGATCAATTTTGCGTACGGCATCCAATTCTGAACATACTGCCAAAAAAATCGCTGAAAAAGCGAGCGTTAAGAATAATGTTCGCAACTTGCAGAGGATTTTAAAAAATTCGGAAATTATAGAACGCAAAAAAGTACAGAGAAAGCCTCCACTTACAAAAAAAACTAGAGAACACATTAAGTGGACATAAAGATGGCGCTAGGTCCTCTTCATAGACGAACAAAAATTTGATTTGGATGACCCAGATGGGTGGTCATAGATGTCGTCAGCATAGAGGAGGAAGTGTGATGATATGGACCGGGATTAGATATTACGGAGGAACAGAAATAAAGGTCGTCCCGCCAAGAATGAAAGGCCTAGTCTACCTGGATTTGATTGGGAATATTGTAACTAATTAGTAGCAAAAATTTACTAAATGTATCATGATTTTCCAACAAGATAATGCAGCCATTCACACTGCCAGAGTTGTGTAAGAATTTTTTCGAGAAAATGAAATCGAAATTCTAGAATGTCCAACACGCTCCACTGACCTTAACGTACTTGAAAATTGTTGAGAATATCTTGCTAGAGAAATCTACGCCGAGAATAGACAGTATGACACAATTGAGGATCTCAAAAGGAGCATTGCACACAAGTGGGGAGCAATACTAAGAAAATACATTAAAAAGTTATTTGCACGGTCAACTCATTACTAAAACTTTAAATTTTTAAGTTCACTATAATCTTTCTAAACTAATTTCTTATATTTTCAAAAACGTGCTATCTTTCTGTCGTACCACTTAAAGTGCTTATGCCTTGTATGCAATAGTTTTTTTAATTTTTGTATTTTTATAATACGTTAGTATTTTATCATGTTATCCCTTTAGTGTACAACATTTGAGAAAAAAAGATTATTTAATTTGGTATAAACAATATAATTACAAAAAATAAAAATGTGCCATCTTTTTGTCGCACTCTGTGGGTGGGTAACTTTTCACCCCAAGTATTCCAATATTTTTCAAGATTTATTAAAATGTTTACCTTATCTCCTCATAAATTTACATGCTCCCAGTTTTTGTTTTTAAATTTTTCGCATCGCCAATGTCTTGGTTTTTAAGAATTTTTGTTCAAGAAATTTTAATAAAAAAAAAAAAATATTTTTTTTTATATTTTTGAACTTATTGGTAGGGTTTAAAAGTACTTTGTTTTATTATTGGAGGCATAATGTACCCAAATTGTACATTATGCCTCCAATAAATAAATAAATAAATATTTGGCGCAACAGCTCTTTAAGTGCCAGGGCCTAGCTTCTCGCAACCACTCGTGTTGTGTGCGTTATATTTTTCACACGAATGGAAGGGACCTACAGTTTAGTGCCGTGTCCGAACGGCAATTTGTTTTGAGAAGCTTTCTCGTGACAACAATACACTCGGATGTTTGTCAGACGTTCGCGAGAGGTGGGATCGTGACAACAAGTGAAAAACTTGTTGGTGGTTTCTGGGATTCGAACTTGGAACCTCTTGCGTAGTGATCCGACACACTAACCACGACGCCCACGATGCCTCCAATAGTCCCTCAAAAAAATATTTGCATACTATTTTTGTGCAAAATTTTAGGACTCTAGTTCAAACGGTTCAAAAGTTACAACCGTGTTACACGTGTTACATGGACTGACGGACACCGTGTTGAATCCTTTAGTATTCCGTTTATACCATTTTGGTGTGGTGCGGAACACTAATAATTGGGCTAAAATGGGACACCAGAATTCATACCGAACAGAGTATATTGGTGAATTGGAATCTGAAATCAAAAGATTCCTTTTGTGTGATTTGGTTGTCCCTGGCTAAAATCAAAGTAAAGGCAAATCAAGCACACGAGTGAGGTTGACCGGGTCGGCTAGTAAATATTATATAATAATTCTTAACAGATGTAGTTAAACTCATTACGTGCGCTCAACGTTATCTTGCCATGAAATACCTTTTCATGCAAGATGATGATAATGCTATTTTATCGCAATTACATGCAAATGTAAAAGTAGAAATTCCTTTATTATGCACGTATATATCAGTACGTGTAAGTGTGTCTAACTAGGAGATTCATAAAACCTAAGTAGTGGATATTAGCACACCTAATGATGAAGAGGAGTCCATAAAGATGCTTAATCTTCATATTTCACTTAATCTTCCAAAAGTAGTTTTTCTCAAAACACTCTTTCATAAGGCAACCAATCACATTGTCGTATGGCAACCGGCTTACAGTCTCATCACAGAGAGGTTATTTCAAAAAATGTTTGTACTCACTTTGGAAAGTTTAAAGCAATTCCATTACCCGCGTATACTATAATTTCACTCATAAAAGATTAACCACCTAATGAAAAAGATATAAAGATGTAAGTTGCCGACGATCTCTTATCTTTCGACTCTTAACGTACAAACATAGTTCAGCCGGGTGGTACGTAGGCATCTGCTCATATCTATTCTCATTTTTCTGTCATACCTAAGAGTCCGCACTTTAAGTTCAATTTATCCATCCATCCACGATACGATAATCCATTGCTTTTCGCTTCAATCGCTGTTGAAAATCACCCAAAACCTATTGGAAGAGATTTTTCAAATTTTTCAATTTATTTTCTATCCACAACACCAGCTCCAGCAGCATCAATTTCAGCTACTTCTCGTCATCATCAGCCCACAGAGATGACGGAGGTTGGTGTACCACCACCACCACCACCATCTTTCTTTTGTTCAAGAAATATCGTCGTAGCTCGTAGAAAGCGAAAGTTTTTCTTCGACTTCTTCTCGTGTATGTGTATATGTTGCGCGGGCAGTCGTTGCCCTTTTATGTACCAACGTTACATTCATAAAGTGCACCACAGTGTAGCGTGGTATCAAGAGTGGTTTGGTTGCACCATATTGTGGTTAACAACCAAGCAATAAGCCACGACAACGACAACGGCAACGGCAATGATGACGATGAAGACAACGCTTCAAAGCGCACAAAGGCTTTCGAATCGGCCGAATGATAGTTGTAGTGCGTTCAAGGTAGATATTTCTATGGAGATCATTGTGTGGTTGTATGGTGTCATCTATTAAATAGATGACACCTTTGAGAGGTTAACAAAAGTGTCATTTGTCTATGACACTGTTGGTGCAGGAGGGGAGGGGGACGCGAATGGATGACAAAGAGGTTTTGAAATGTAAAATGAAATGTGCGTTGAATGTTTGCTGGGCTATTTGGCTATAAGTAGTGGGTAAATAGACATTGGTAAATGGAAAACGTAAGCAGAATAAGCAAAAATGTGTTGAAATAACTTGCAATATATTTTCGGACACTGACCTGATTATTTAACAGTCGGTTGCTGGGAATAAGGAATATCCGTGTTATCAGAACTTGCTAAGAACCCAGTAACAATAATGTTCATTACCCGGGCCAAATTTTTTTTTTAAAAACAAATCATTCAAACTGAAGCTCAATTGATCCTTGGAGGGGACATCAATTCGTGGAGTATGCTTTGGGGGTCCCCTTCTCCAAGGAAGAGAGGTAAAATTTATGAAGACTTCCTGCTTATCATTACTTCTATAAAACTGGGTCACAGGTTATGGGATACCCCCCGAGCGCAAAATTCAAAACAGACATGGCTAATTGGTCAGTTTTTAGGAGAGTAGCTACTGAGTACTTATCGGGAAAAAAACCCACATCAAACATCAACAAAAAAGCCGCATTAATTCAGAACTGCTGCTAACCCCTCAATCAGTCCCAACAAATAAACCACTAATGAAACGCATTGTCTCTTGGTGGAACGCAGAATTTTCGGAGGTCCATAAAGTAAAAATGAAAGCAATGAAAGAATTTAAAAAAAACTCCCTCTCAATCAAACTTGATTATTTATAAAAAGTCAAATACAAAGTTTAGACCATGTGTCTTGCAGAGTTTACTTCTAGCATAAACCCTAATTTTTTTCAAAATTTGGCAAAACATTCGTAAACTTACAGGTAACTCCAGCACCCTTACCATTCCAAGAATCAAATCGCCGAGTGAGCAAACTTGGTCTGAGTTTTCAAAGGACCAATATTTTCACGCATTCATCTTTAAAGCGAAAACAAATGAGTTCCTTAATTATTCCCCCTACCAACCCAGAAGAAGAACCTATTTCTATGATTGAATTTGAAGCATGTTTAAATAAAGCCAAGAGTAAAACTCCTGGAAGAGACAGAATCTGTTACCCAATGCTTAAAAATTTGCCGCTAGATGTAAAAGCAAGAGTTATAAGACTATGCAATAATATACTCGACACCGCGGTCATTCCACAAAGTTGGAAAACTGCGTCATTACTTCCCATCTCTAATCCAATGAAGGATACAAATTCCACTGAAGGATATAGTCCTACATCTCTCATCCCCTGTCCATCTAAGATTCTGGAGAAGATTGTTGCGAAGCGTCTTCTCTGGTTAGTTGAAACAAACAAATTTATCTCTCCGAATGAAGTAGCTTTTAAAGCCAACAGAGGATGTGTTAATGCTCACCTTCATATAGATTATTATATCTCAAAAGCACTATCCTCAAAAAATCATGTCTCTGTACTATCGTTAGACTTCGAAAGAGAATTCGATAGAATCGGCATTCATATTGTCCTAAGCAAACCAAAAATATATGGGGTATTAGAAAAACAATATCTAGTTACGTTAAATCATTTCTAACCAATAGAAAATTCTTCACGAAAATCAACAATATTTATTCCATCCTATCCACCCTATCCTATACACAATGGGATACATCAAGGATCACTACTGTCGGTAGTTTTGTTTATAATCGCCTACGATGACATCTCCACCATTCTAAGCAAATATGCACTTCTAGATAGTTGTTTTTATGCAAACGATACGAGCGAAATAATTATACCAGACAAAAGAAATTATTTCGAAACTTTAAAATTAGATGCTCTCTTCAGTTGCAATAGCGTATCAAACTGTCGAGAACCAGTGTAACTTTGTTGTTACACCATAGATTTTCCATCGAGTTTAAAGGCTGAACTATAATAGTCGGAAGCGATCGGAAACTAATGTCATAATTCTACGTTAAGTTTCCTTCAATACTGTCAATTGCTCAAGTAGCCCATAATAGGCGTATGTGTTCGGAAGCAAAGGTTCTCGTCCAATCACCGAAATCAAGCACCATCGGGCGCTGTTAGTACCTACATGGGGGACCGCTTGTCAAGTTTTCATACGTACACTTACGAAAGAGTGAATCCATTCGCTCTTTCGTAAGTGAGCAAAAGTGAACGAAACTTAACGAATCGAAGCAAAAAGCTATTATGGTCACACAATACAAATCCTGTGTATTCGCTCTGTTTCAGAAGTTGTCGCACGAAAGCATTCTACTATTATAGTTCAGCCTTAAGTCAGGACTTATAGCAGGCCACTTCAGTATTGGAATATTTCCCGACATAAAGAACTCTTTTGTATATTTAACGCAATGTATACTCGTATATGCGTTGTCCTGCTGGAAGTCCAATTGTCTCCCCATAAATCCTCTCCAAATTCAATTAGTACATCGTCCAGCAGGTTCACGTAGTTTTCGGAGTTCATTTTGTGTGTTACAAAACAGATTGGACTCTTTCCTCGATAACCAAATGCAGCCCATGTCATCCGCCCTGAAAATTTCTTGAATGGCGAGTTTCACGTTCCTGCCGGATATCTCTCCAATACTTTTGGCAGCCATCAGGTCCATCTAAATTAAATTTCTTTTCATCAGTAAATATAACAGAATGCCATTCCTCGTCCAAAAATTTAAGCTTAAGTGTCGGTAATCGATTTTGATATTTTATGTTACAATCTGCTTCCAAAATTGGTTGAACTCTTCTTGCAGTTACAGGAAGAGACAATTGAAGTTGTATCTGTGTCGGGCTAAGCTTTTTATTAACCGTTAGACGTTTTATTTTTATAGATATTTGTCTGTTTTACTTATTTCGCTCTACTGATGGGAACGTTGTGAAAATTACTAAAGTTAAAAACTTAAATATCCTAGGATTAACCTTTAATAATCGTTATAAATGAAAACACCATTGCTTAGTTCTTAAGAAATCCCTAGATGCGAGAGTCAATAATTTTAAGAATTTAGGTAGTAAGAAAATCATGATCAGTGGGAAATACTTACCTACAATCAGTAACCTCATGGAATCTGCACTAAAAGAATTGTCCTCCTGGGCAGAACAAAACCATCTAAGTATAAGTCCTATTAAAACTGAACTGGTTCTGTTTATCAATAGAAGGAAAATAGATGAATGGAATTCCTCTGAATCCCTCCACAACAGCTAAATATCTCGGAACTATCCTTGATTCGAAGCTCACTTGGAAAAAGAACACAGAAGAAAGAACGAAGAAAACACTGCGCATTCTATGTGTGTAATAAAACCTTTGATAAACAATGGGGTCTGCGTCCGTCCATGATTAACTGGATGTACCTACACGGCTATTGTCAGACCCATCCCTACCTACGGATTTATTATATGGTGGAATGCAACAGACAAAACCAGCTAACTTAAAATACTCACAAAGGTAAAAAGATTAGCATGCATAAACATAACAGGAGCACAGAGATCAACACCATAAACGGGTTTAGAGGTGATTCTAAGTAAGGTGAGTACATACGATGCACAGTGCGATTCGTCTAAAACAATCGGGTGCATGGAAGCAAAGCTTCTCTGGACACGGATCTATACTCAACAGGTATAGTATAACCGACCTCGACAGAACAACAGTTTATATCGTACCCTGCATAGATTTCGACAAGAACTACTCCATTTTTATTCCCGAAAGTCAAGAGTGGAACTCCAATACATTAATTAATGTACAGAATATTCAGCTTTACACTGACGGGTCTAAAATGGATATCGGAACTTGCTCTGGAGTTTTTTGCGAGTCATTCACTCATACAAACTCCCGGATGACTGTAGCATCTTTCAAGCTGAGGTCTTCGCCATTGATAGGGCTTCACAGACTACGAGTATGCATAGCAAAAAACTAAATCCTTCAAAGATTACACATTCCGAAGTGTCTTTTCATTCGAGGTTCGTGTCCACGGTAAACGACGGATTATGTCTAAGACGAAGTCGCGGAATTAAGAGAGAATTATAACCGCAAGAGATTATTGGCTGCAGCTGTCATCTTGGAATTATTACATCAGAATTTTCTTGTTCCAGTGGTCGAAGAATTTGCTAGAAGTTTCTGGCTATCAGAAATGCGACTATATAAGGACAGATGGCGATCGAGGCAAGGCAGTTGGGTTTTGAACCGCACGAAGAGATTGGAAAACTGATAATAGGCGAATTTGTAATTTTGTGATAAATTGAAAGTTGAGAGTTGACAAGAAGAAGTAATTAGTTTGGATTTGTGAATTAAGTAATTGAAATGAGATAAAGTGATTTGAGAAGAAAGAGACCTTGTTAGGAAAGAATTTGCGAAGAACAGTATAGTGTGAACTTGAATTGTTCTATAGACTAGAAAATAAAGAAATAATCTAACAGAATAACGTTTTATCTACTCGAGCCGTAGCTCGCATATTACAATACTTCGAACAGAATATGCAACACCCAGACGTAACAATCTGCTGGGTTCCTGGACATAGTAATATATGTAGAAGAAAACGGATCAGCATTGGATCTTCAACATACTCGGATAACTGATAGCTCCAATAGGTGAACTAAAAAGGAAATTATAACTAAAAGCAAGAGAACTGATTAACTCCGCATGGTCTGCAAGAAGCGATTGTGTCATATCTCGCAGCTTATAGCCGACAGTGGATGGAAACAGAACAAAAAGCCTGTTCGCGGTGAATATAAAATAAATTCGAATCTTGATAAAACCATTAAAGAGACTGAAGACAGACTTAAAAAATATTATGGAGACTCTGCTCCCTCGCATGGAATGGTACTCAAGTGGTTCATTGAATTTCGTTGCGGTCGTACGTTCCTTTTTATCATGACCTGGCCAAAAATGATGGTAATCCAATGGAAGCACAAAGTATTAGACAATTTTCAAATTTTCTCTTTTTTGAAAAATCATTTATTTGGTTTTAAAGGAGGAAATTCAGATATTTGTATTCCCAGGAACTCAACAGAAAATATGCTGATAGTGACTGTCAGAACACAATGGTGACGCTAAAGCTGAAGCGCGAAGCGGTATGTGAATTGAAATACACATAAAATCAATGACGCGAGCACAATGATAATGGTTCAGCGTCACCAGTGAATGTCGTACCAGTGAATGTCGCACTACTTGCAGAATCTTGACGGGCGTTATACCAATTGTGGGCAACGTCACTAACAAATAGAGTTCCTTACCTCAGTCAGAAACGTCATTGACGATGAATGGATTAAATCGCATCATCACTAGTGGTGGACACTATCGAATTAAAACAATTGACTTATTCGATAGTATTGAAATTTTAATTCATTCGATAGTATTATTAAAATTGGTCCATTATATATAGTCGGAGAGGTAGTGAACGTTTTCCCCAAAGCATTTAGGCAAGGCCAATTTATACTCGTATCTTTTATTATTTTATTTGTGGTGATTACGGAAGTCGACATTTGGCAGCTTTTTTTTCATTTTTAATGCATTTTTTATTAATTTTGAATTCATTTTAACTTACTTGCTAGCTTAACTAACTTATCCATGTTATTCTAACTTACTAGCGCTCTAAGCTAAACCTAATACTTAAACTATGTCTTCCGACGCAACCATCTGGTGGCGCGATGGGCCATAATCAGCCCCTAAGTGCAGCAAAATGCCAGTTTTCAAAGGCAACTTTAAATAACGTCACGTCATTCATTTTTATTTTGTATTTAACATTTCTAGGTAAACGTCATTGTTATGTGCAAATATCGATTATTTAGGACCGCCACGACAAGAAAATTTAAAATTACGTAATTTCAATAAAATTGTTTAATATCGATAAATAAATATTTTAACGAAATATATAAATTGTTGTGTGCTCTACATTTCTCGCATTGAATATATATATTCCCGCTCACTTTTGGGGGCGTTTTATTAAAAAAAAAAACTTTTTTTTCCTTTAAAAATTACGTTTTGTCAATAAATTTGTTTGTAATCGAGAAATTGTAGGTGTTGACAGAATATATCTGTTGGCGTGCTCTACAATGTTACCATATGATATCTATGTACACGCCCACTTTTTGTGGGCGTTTAAAAACAAATTATTTTTGCTTTTAGAAAGCAAAGAACAGTGGTGGTAGATGATATACCCAGCTTTTTTAATAGATTTAATTTTAATCTAGCGTCAGCCACGCCTACTTTTGTTGATCAAAATTGCACTTACTCTTGCGGTAAGGAGTAAAATAAAAATAAATCGTTTTGGCCTGATCGGTTGTAGTATGCTACTCACACAAAAGCCCACGACAAGAAGCCCTTAAAAGGAGGTCTAATAATCCTCGGGCCCAGATAAGAATGATTTTACTTTTAAACTTTTAACGGCCATATCAAATGAAATGGACCTGTGCAGCTGAACAACCATCAGAAACTCTAGGCTACGAAGGAGTGCAATGGATGGACCAGAGAAAAAGAGTACGAAAAACTGCGATATTACTACGGTAATTGCTACTGAGCTACAAAATCAGCCTTTATTTGGATACGAATTTGACGTCATAAAAGCGAATGCCTGATAACAATCCACATTAAGGTTGAATTCAGCATTCAGAGTATCTACAAGCCCCTTAACAGAACTTACGAAGAATGTATTTAATAGGAAAGGAGGACATCTTTGATAGTACAGTCGGAAAGGCTAATCGACTTTGTGCCAGTTCGAAATATCGTCATAGCCATAATAGTCCTCTGATCAACTCCCCAAGAACCAAATTGATGACATTACAATCGACAAAAGGCGCACATCCCTTATTTTGGATGTCCGTAGTCGTACGAAAATCGACTCGGACCATTACCTGTTTACAGTCAAGGTGCTATGAGAACGTTCAACGTCGAACGGCTACAATCGCAGGTGACTGCCAGAAACATTGGAGATTGTGTGCCTTCAGTCTCTTGAGGAATCAGCGTCGCCAGCATCATGAAGAGAAGACTAATGGCAACATTGCCAACGTACGTAACGCACATATGTTCGCATCTATAGCGTGCTAAAGTTTTTTTCTCCGACAGTCGGCAATTTCCTCCGAAAGTGTCATAAAAACAAAATAAACCTATTATCTATTCAATTTGCATTGTTCTTTTTTCTTGTACTTTCATTACTGCCAATTTTCCACATTCAAATAGATTAGTCGAGTGCGGATCCAAGGGAATTTATGAACTCAGGTTCGCCCATCAACGGGAAAGTCTCTCGCTTTGTCTCGGATAGCATCGCAGAAAGTAACGAAAGAAATGCGAATTCATCTATCGACAGACGGTATTTTACTACTTTTTTTTTTTCTTTATTTCTATTTTTCTATTCAGTTTTTTGTATTCCAATTGAATTGCAGGTTGCTGGGAAGTGAGCGCATTCACAGAGCAAGTATGGTAAGAGTGGTGAGCTTATCCAATCAAGTGTGGAACAATTTCAAGTAATTCGTAATGCATGGTTAGAGGAGAAATCATTGAAGTAGCGAAAATAAAAATTTAAATTATTACTTGTTGTTTGTCGTAATATAATTTTGTTTTTTTTGTTTTTTTTTTTATTATTATTGTCTTCATTAGTTGAAAACAGTGGCTGTAATTTGTATTATTAAGGGGGATATTAAGTAGTTGTATTGCGAATAAATTTGCAGTATTGTTAATGCTATAGTTATAAAGATAATTTATAAAATTGTCATTTGTCTTTTGTTTTACAAGAAATTGATACAAAAAAGATTAGTAATAATCAGCCGACTGACCTAGCAATTAAGTAATTGCTGAGATTTTTATCAATCTCATGCCGGTAGTGAGTGTGGGACTACTGGGACTGGTAGGTGTAGAAATTTAAGGTGCTGTAAGTATCGGAAATTCCATTTGCCCCTGGCAACAAATTGTAGGAGTACACCCCGCTCCTCCTGGAAGTTTGGTAGCTTCTTTTAGAAGGCTATTGGGACGTCTTTTCACATAAGAGGTTACCAGAATATCAAGTTACGGTAAGTTAAAAGGAATATTAGAGCGATGATCTCATTGTCGCATATCTGTTTTTGACGTTCTTTGTTTCGTCACTCTCGAGGCCAAATTCAGAAAGTCAGTCAGACCAGAGATAGTTACAACTTACTATCAAAGACGGGATTCTAAGGTTATTCCTGTCAAGATTTACTTCTTATTTTTGACTTCTTAAGGGAGAACTTAAGAAGTAATCATTTGGTATAGACTTGACGTGGAGAGTAAAGTCAAAGTTTATAGGATTTCAGTAGGCATAGGGTTTTCACGAATCTCTTATAGTGGCCTTTATTGACACCATAAAGGAGTTCTGGACTGAAGTCTATTTATCTACCAGATTTAGTTAATACCATCTCGCTATGAGTTGAAATTCAGCGGATTGTTCCAGTTCAAAGAGCACCATCAAAATTTCTAGAGCGAACTAAGATTTTATAACGAGTGTGAATAGTGTTTTGAGAACAGCTTGACTCCCTGAAATTTTTGAAGGTAGCTTTGCCTCTAATTCTGCCAATGCTGACCGAGAAGATCAAACAATGTGATCGTAGAATGAGGTTTGAGAAATGGGGATTTGGATATGGTTAAATCCAGGATAAGGCATTGGACCGGACGGTTCACAATAGGATGGTATGACCATATGATCTGTTTGCGGTATGGTCTATTCGTCTACTTCCATATAATTGGACTGCTATAAAAATTGAATAATTACACCATGTTGAGTAGGACAAACGATCAGTCTCAAACAAATTTCGATGACAATTACAACTTCAATGATTGCATATCATTAAAAAATTACAAAAGATCGGTAAAAAGGTTTTCATAGCCTTAACACTGGCCTGAATTATTGTTACATGAAGCATCATTGGATGTGTAATTGAATACCTACTCATTATAAAAAAAAGCGGTCCTTGCGGTCTATATCTCTTAAAAATATTTCAACTATATACCTACCCTAGGTGGAAGACTGTATTATCCAGCCTTTCCACATAGGGTAGGTATTTAACCGTCATCTTTCGCCAAGTTTGAGGTAAGCAACCCTGTGCTATAGAGTTTGGATAGCAGTAGAATTATTAAACAGTGAATGGCTAGCATCAATTCGCATTAGACCTGCTTAAGGAAACCTACGAAGCATAACGTCAATTTCATTTCTAGTAATTTGAATGCTAACATTTTGAAATCTACTCGTACTCATATTTGGAATATCAGTCCGAGAAAACCACCTTCGGAAACTGAATGCAGCTCAAAACATGGTGATTATAGCGCAAGATTTTCAAATTCAACCAGTACAAATTAACGGATAAGCCATAGTTATGCTAAATACTGGACGAATTGACAAAGTGACCATCGTATAATGAGCATGCCTATACCAAGTAACAAGACCACGGCATGAGCTCTAGTTATGCGAAATTATGGGACTGATATCAGGACACACGGAACAATCGTCTGTAAACCAGCTGTAAGGAGAAGGAGGAGTACACTCTCTCCGCCAAAGACCAGCAATAGGGAGGATGCGACATAAAATAGATCGGCTAGCACCAGCAGAGAGCAAATACCCTACAGAATACTCTCCGCTCTGCCATTGCATGAAGAATCGTTTTTATAAAATCTTCAATTTACTCGCATATCCATTGATATCGACATCATGGTTGCTTGCCAGGTTTAAAAAAAGAAGCCAAAGAAACAGTATCTTGTGCTGAACATGAATAATACTAAATACAACAACAAGGTCGTAGTACCAACGAAGTAGGAACGTGCACATCGTCAATTCAGATTTAGTACTGTCTGCACAATTGCTCAGCATCGTTTCTAAATAATTGGCTGGTCACTGGTGCTGATGCTATCGCTGGCGGCTGGTTCAATTGTACAATATACTAAAAGTAATCATTTTACAAAATACATGCCTCTAATAATGAAATAAAACACGCTGTTCGTATTAACTGCGCAATTTAAAAATAATTATGCAAAGTTCAGCTATTATTTATGGTTGACCGAATTTAGTATGGCATCATGCATTTATAAATTATTTCTCCGCCGAAAAATTTCGTTGAACTCCGATATCATCCCTTTTTTTCTGCTAAATATCAGCACGATTAACACAAAAACTAGTGGCTTTGGCTGCACAAGCCATTAGTTTTTATACAGCTCTACTAATTCAAAAATTATTATTATTTTTTTTACACTATCCTCTGTGGCAACATATAACTAGTCATACTTTATTGTATTTATAAAGGAGATTTTG
Source organism: Pocota personata (assembly GCA_963082735.1). Taxonomy (NCBI): domain Eukaryota; kingdom Metazoa; phylum Arthropoda; class Insecta; order Diptera; family Syrphidae; genus Pocota; species Pocota personata. The sequence continues at coordinate 39,719,167 of OY720431.1, forward strand.
CGTACTAATTATATATGGGCCTATTCCACTATACCCGGAATACCGAGATTCGATCCACCAACTCGACATACCACATTCAATTGGCATTACACTATTCGTTCGAGTATCATGTATGCAAACCTCAAAACATTTTTATTAAAATTGCATACTCGCAGGAGTTCTAAATGTCAAAGTCAGCTGTGCTGCAATAAATAAATAAATTTAGGAAAATGTAAATAAAGATATTATTGGAAAAATTGTTTTGACCTGAGAGGATGCAAAAAAGAAGGGTAAATTCTATAAGAATGTTGGTGGGAAATTTAGCTAAATGAATTTTTCACTTTCCGTTGGTCCATTTCTCAGAAAATACACACATACATACATACATACGAGGATGTGTTAGGTATTAGAATATAAAAGAATATACAGGGTGTCTGCGTTAAGCTGTGTCTAAATGTCAGTAATGAATACATGGGCATTTCTTTGATGAAAATACTGTTGAACTTGGTTAAGTGAAATCTCTACAGACATTTATTCTAGTTCCGGTAAAAGATGTGATTCAGTTACCCAGTTTAATAGTTTCACAGTGACGATGTGACAGTTCAACATAATTCAACTCAGTAAAAGAGTTATTTCATTTATCCAGGTACTACTTGATCAGGTCCGACTGTACTATAATTGTGATTTTCGATTTGGGCTTAATTTCTGAGATATGATACACATTTTGAGGTACTCTCAATCGATTTCCTTAGTTTATCTTTGAAAGTCAGCATTGGGCTTAGTTTGTTGTTTTTTATAATTTGCGTGCACCAAAGGGGATATGAATACCCTTGTATGATTTCAGGGCACCGGCATTTTGCAGATAGGCAGGGAGAGAGAAAGAAAGAAAGAAGGAAGGAAAGATTGGTGTAATGGTTTGAAAGCGGCATTTTGCAGATAGGCAGGGAGAGACAAAGAAAGAAAGAAGGAAAGATTGGTGTAATGGTTTGAAACAAGTTTCTGTAAACTCCAAGGGTAGCCTCCAGATAACTGGGGAGCATTTGCTGTTATTGTCATTGCTTATGATTCACAGTATTTTTATTCCGTCCTCCTGATGTCATCATCACGATCAAATTGCACTTTCAGCCATTTGTCTACCCTACTGCCAGTGTTATGCCTTCGTAGAAGAATTGACATAAGCTTTTGCTTACGCGAAATAAATGGATGATTCTTAGCATCAGGATTTGAATTGCGAACCACGACTACCCGTTGAAGTTGAAATAAGAGATGAAATCGTGAATGCTAAAATAAAATGCAGTAATGAAAAGAAAATTTTTTTTCGATTATTTAAAATAATATGCACAATTTCAGTTAAGTAGTTTCATTATTGGCAGTTCTTTATGATTTTTACTGTAACGAAAAAAAAAGGAACAATTTATCTGTATGTTAAAAAAATCAGCCGTGCATTACTTTTTGTGCTATAAAATTAATTTACGTGCAATAAAAAAATACATGCGCAATAAATGAGGATCTGCACGATAAATTTATATTTTTGCAATTTTTTTGCGTTCAATTTGTGTCTATGCCGGTTTTAAAATATGCTTTTGCGTTCAATGGCGAATTGTGCTATAATAATACAAGCCGGTGCTTGTCATGAATGAAAATGCCCGATTAATAAAATATTTTACCGTTTTTTTTTTTTTAAATCATATTTGCAATAAAATAATAAAAAAGAGGGTTATGTTTAGAAATGTGCTATCTAAAAAAAAAATATATATATATTGCGGACGAACATGATTTTCAGAAGTTTTAAAGAAGTGATAATTTGTTTGTATGTCACATTTCACAAGGCTAAACCCCTAAAAGTATAAAATATTTATAATACAAAATTGATAAAATTATATATGCAATTGCCTATTAGGGCAGGAAGTATATCAAGTGAGGATGGGTGGATATTCTGGTAGCAATAATTTTTGTCACTGCTATTCGCAAGTAGCAATTACAACCTGTTACCAGATATATTAAGTAGCAGTGAACGTGATACTTGGGAGGTTGTTATTTCGTGCACTCTGTTGACTTATATTTCTTACTCACCGTTGAGATGATATTTCTTCGATCTGAGTATTATTGGACTTTTATAGTTTTCGGTCAAGAATAAGTCTTTTAGTGTTAAGCATTGTGTATTATGGAATGCTAGATATTTAACCATTTTGGTCTACATACATATGTATATAAGGTGATGTTAGTAAATCTGAACATATGTACACAATTATATGCATGATGTGAGTATGCAAATGCACATACTAGGGTATGAAGTTATAAACGGCCTATATTGTGGTGATATATTTATAAAATGGAAAAGAATGTTGTATGTAATTAAAAGGTCTTTCATTAACCGCTTCCTATCTTCAAATTTAAATAAAACAAAGTGTGTGCGAGGTGTCATCGAATTTTTTTATTCGTTTGAAAGGCCTATCGATGCCATTATGTATGGAATATAACTCGTTCACATGTCTGCCGCGGCTTCTCTGGGTGGTGCGCATCCGAAATATCCAATTTTCCATGACTCTGGCGCATAAATCAGGCTGAATTTGACCGATGGCATGGGTTATGTTGGCTTTGAGGGTCGCTGTGGTTTGTGGCTTATTCGCATAGACCTGCGACTTCAGAAAACCCCACAAGAAGAAGTTTAACGGGGTCAAATCGCACGATCTCGGTGGCCAGTTCACATCACCTCCACGTGAGATGACCATGCCCTCGAATTGCTCGTGCAGAAGTTCCAATGTGGCGTGAGCTGTGTGGCACGTAGCGCCGTCCTGTTGAAACCACATATCGTTGGTGTCCATATGATCCAATTCAGGCCAAAAGAAGTTGGTAATCATCGACCTATAGCGCTTGCCGTTGACGGTGATGGCCTGGCCAACGTTGTTCTCAAAGAAATATGGACCGATGACGCCGCCAGCCCAAAATCCATACCAAACAGTGACTTTTTCGGGATGCATTGGACGCTCTTGGATCTCATGTGGATTAGTATCGTCCCAAATTTGACAATTTTGTTTGTTGACGTACCTATTCATCCAAAAATGGGCCTCATCGCTAAAGATGATTTTTCGATGAAAATTAGGGTCAGTTTCCAACTGCTCCAGAGCCCATTCAGCAATGGGAACACACGTCGTTGAACACACGCCGTTGTCTATGGTCGTTTACCTTCAGCTCCTTGGTCAGTTGAATTTTGTACGGGTGCAGGCCCAAGTCACGACGCAAAATTCGCCAAGTTGTGGTCTGCGAAAGGCCGAGTTCTTTTGAGCGACGCGAAATTGACTGACTCGGATTTTCCTGCACACTCTCACGGACAGCGGCGATGTTTTCGGCAGATCTTGCGTTTCGTCGACGTACGGGTTTTGGTTGATCGTTAACTGAACCAGTGGACTCACATTTATCCACCACACTGCGAATAGTCCTCTCGGAAGGACGATTATGGCGACTGTAAAATGGGCGAAGCGCGCGGAACGTTGCCCGAATAGAACACCCATTTTGATAAAACAATTTTTATTATTTGCATGTGTTGCTGAACGTTATATCTATCCATGGTGATTTGGCAAAACAGACTGAATAAATGCTAGCCAATTTGACAGATGTAGCTTCAACAATATGGCCGCTATGAACTGTCAAAGTTCGGAAGTCCCTATTGGAAGACTCTGTATATTCAATGTATTAGTATTATGATGGAAAATATGGTGCATATGTGGTTAAGTGAGATTGGTATGCGGTGGTGTCTGAAGTTATATATTGTTAAGTACTATATGGGGTAGTATAGATTTTTTTAGAGTAGGTAGTGGAAACTATCCTATTTACCACTAAATACCCCATAAAACACTAATTACCTCAACAGATTTTCAAATATACCCAAATACCACCAAATACCTCAAAATAACCCACATTACTGAACGGTTCGGGAATAATTTTGAGAAGGTCCTATTTTGTTACTTAAAATACCTCGATTTGAACTAAACTCGCACTAATTTCACTTTTATCATGCAAGAGAAATTTTCATCGCAGTAAAGTCATGCTTAATTTTACATTTTTTTATTTCACGATAACAGTTAAAAAATTGCCCACTTTTCTTTTGATAAGTGCTTAATCTAAATCGTTAAATAATCATTTATATATGTAATTTCAGTTTTTTAGTGTGAAATAAAACTCTTTTCTTTTTATACAAAGAATAAACTTTAATCAATTATATATTTTCTATTTTGATCGATGACCTTATGCCATCTTTCTGGCAACTTCATGATTTCGTGCAGAACTTCTGGCCCTTATTAGCACAAAACTGGACCAAATGCGATTTCAGGTCATCATCATTAGTGAAAGTTTTACTATTCAAATAGTTTTGCAATCTTCGAAACAAATTAAAATCTGATGGTGCAAGGTCGGGGCTGTATGGTGGATGTGACATCACTTTCCAACCAAGGTTCAATAATTTTTCACGAGTTACCAAAAATGTATGTGGTTTAGCGTTATCATGGTGGAACACGATTCCCTTACGATTTGCCAATTCTGGCCGTTTTTCTTTAATTGCTTCCTCCAGTTTCATTAGTTGTTGACAGTAAATATCTGAATTGATTTTAATTAATTTATCGCCCATTTCAATATTTATCGCATAAAAATGGATATTTAATCGCACAGAATATTGGCATCCAAAGGAAAGATTCAATTTTCGTACAATTTCTTTGCTGGGACGAATAGTGGAATAAGGCTTTCTTATGCAGAAAGTTTATTTATATAATCTATATACGAGTATGTATATAAAACTTAATATTTCAGGCAATCTGTTTATGTGAAGTTTGGTCAAAATCGGTCCAGCAGTTTGCCCCCATAGGCGCAGCAACGCACGCCGGGTACGCGCTAATGGTGTAGTGGTAACATCATAGCTTGTCACGATGTGGGTTCACCGATTCAAGTCCTGATGCATAATTATCTATTTATTTCGCATGAAATAAATAAAAAAAGTCGATCAATTGCGAAAACTAAGTCAACTCTACTGCGAAGGCATAACACTGACAGTAGGGTGGTTATACGGCTGAAAATGTAACTTGATTGTGATGATGACATCAGGAGGACGGAAAAAATACTGTGAATCATGAGCAATGACAATAAAAGCAAAGCAAAAATGCTCCCCAATTATCTGGACTCTAAATTTAGTCGAGACTAGCTAATTTAGTCAGAAACTTATTTAAGAATAATGTTCACAATAGCTTACAACTAAAAAGAAAATAGTACTACCTACAGTGCAGAACCTGACACTAAATTATTCCCTATAATGTCTTCGTTTAGGAGGGACTAATGTTGAACCAGATAGAAATCAGAGTTAAGAGGCATATTAGTCTAACGTAAGAGGTAAGATGTACGGAGTAGAACAACCTTTTTATGCGCATAAAGGCTGATCTTGCTTTAACAATTTCTGATCATTAAAATATAAATACTGGTCAAGTTTTTACCTAAATATTTCACTCCTGTCGAATTTCTCAACTGCAGATTACCATTACTAACTCTACTAAATGTCTTAGAATTTTTCCATTTTGTTCTTGGATCACTATTGAGTTGACTCAATACTGACCTAAATACAATATTTTCCAAAATTAACATACAGCTTCTAATCAGAGCAGTACTTCTGTAGCTGATCGAACTGAAGAGTATTCTGTTTTGTACAAACCGGTAAACGCTATACTTCATTCCCTGTCCTTCAAGAAATTGCTCAAGAAGGTACTAAAAAGAATGGGCGAATTCACTGCACCTTGTTACAGGCCGTTTTTGTTATGAAAAGTTCTAGCTGTCACCTCAGCGCCATTCCTTACTACAAATTTTCTGTCAGATATCATATTCGATACAATTCTAGGAACTCTTATCTAATTAATTTTGCAATCAAACCGTCCGTCCAAACTATATCGAATGCTTTTTCAAAATCCACTGGACATGCGCCAGTAGGTTGTCTATGAACTAGATTCCAATTTAAGAAACTAGTATTGTCATTGTCTATACTGTTTTTCCGGAATAACTTGCCTCAATCTGCAAAACTACTTTGCTTATCAAAATTTGAAAGATTTTCCCGGCATTGGAAAGAAGAAGACTTATCGGTCTATAATTTGTCGGGATCGATGATTTTTCTATAGCGTCAGGTACCATTTCAAAACCGGGATCCAATTTTGAGTTGAGTTTTTTGGCATTATTATTTATTACAATCTTAAAATTTCGTGAGTATTGTAAAGTACTCGTCCAACTTTGTTACCAGGTCCTTTTAGTGTAGGATTTGACAATTTGCCTTTCGGCCTAAATATCCGATTTATCTGCGGAAGTGTAATATGACTGTTTATCGTCAGCAAGTCCTAAGGTGCAGAATGACTGAGTGGTTCAACTGTGTCTTTTCCTTCAACCTGTTGTGTGGCATGAAAATATTTAGTATATTTGTTTGGTTTAATTATTTATTCAAATTCCCAGTTCTCCACCGGAAATGAAAATGAAATACAAAATTGCATCAACGCCCCTCACATCATTGCCATGCAATAGAAAGAAATTTAAATTAACCAAAAAGTTGGCATTCCTGACTTTTGTTTTGACATTTCATAAATGACAATTTCGATTCCCTCGCCGTCCGTAGAGTAATTTTGTCATCTGCTCAGTTTTTCCCATTAAAACAAATAATTAATAGCATTAATAATGGCTGCAAAAGTTGCAAACCTACAAGCTGTAAATAAACTATTTATTTCCATATACATTTTTATAATTAATGCAGAAATACAGCCAATTTTTTAACCGATAACCTCAACTCCACCCCATAGGATGATGTACACATCTCATTCGAGGATCAACAAAAAATCAATCGTTTCGCCAAGCACAATGCCCGAATGGATGATCTAAAGGCTGAATTAGATCAGAGAAATAATGAACTGAAAAATCTAGAAGAAGCATCCGAGGAAATAGAACTTTTCGATGAAGATGAAATGATTCCATTTTTGTTTGGTGAAGTCTTCCTGTCGCACAATCTTTCAAGAACTCAAGTAAGTGGTGGAATTACGCCTGGAGTTGTTGTATGTTTAAACATTTTATTATTAAAAGGAACTCCTTGCCGAAACGAAAGAGAAAATCAAAGACGAAGTCAAGGGCATCGAAAAGAAAAGCAACGAAATCAAATCGGAAATGGCTGAGCTGAAAGCGCATTTGTATCAGAGATTCGGAAGCAATATCTCGCTGGAGAGTGATGATTAAGTGTGCCCTGCTGTGGTGGAATAAATCGCTGATGTTTCTTATGACATTTAATACGTTATATTTATTGGAAATTTATAAGAATAATTCATAAACAAAAAATACACGAACGCTTAACAAATTTGAAGACAGTTTGGACTCCTCTTGCACCTGAGCCCGTGGATATTTAGATATCCTATAAAACAAAATGATTAATCAGCATAAAAATTATTTGCCTACAAAATATTTTCGAATCTTACTTAAAATGGCACTACAGTCTGCGGTGGATCTGGGACTCAACCAACAAGCATCACCAGCCAGCTTGATCTTGTGCTAGCCGCCTCCAGTTTTGCACAGAAGTTGGTTGAGTAGCCTTTCCATTTGTATGCAACATCTTAGGTGAGGTCTTCCTTTATCGCTTCGACCCTCCGCGATGGATTCGAAGACTTTCTGGGCCAGACCGTTGATGTCTATTCGTTCTACATGTACTAACCATCTCAGGCGATGAATTCGAACTCTTCCTTCGATGTCATTGTACAACCGGTATAGTTCGTTGTTGTATCTTCTCCTCCATTCCCCGTAATATATATACAATACAAATGGGACCAAAAATCACTCGAAGAATGGGTGTTTTCATCCGCCTTTGATAACGTGCATGGTATAGCAGAACTAGGGTGATGAAAGTGTTATATAAAGTCACCTTAGTTGGTCGTGAGAATTTTTTGCTGCTCAATTGCCTTCTTAGCTTAAAGAAACAGCGGTTGGGAAGAGTAATTATTTTTGATTTTAGACTGGTGTCATTGTTTGAATTTACAGCGGAGTCTAGGTAGACATACGTAGACACCATCCTTAACTACCTCAAAATTTTAGCTGTCTATTGTGAGGTTCTGTCCGATTCACCGATGTTGACTGATCTTTTGTGGTGACTGAAGCAGCGTGTATTCTCCATTGTCATCCTGCACAGACGAACGAGTTTAGCAGGGGTGCCAGAACTAGACACGACTCTATATAGTTCGTCTCTATGGACGCTACCATAGGCGACTATAAAATCAGTGAAAAGGTGATGTGTATCAATTTGGAGTTCGTCGGTTTTTTTTTAAAAACATCTGCCGCAATGTGAATATCTGATCTATGGTGGATTTTCCTGGTCTAATCAGATTTTTGACGAAAGGTTTTAAGTTGCTCACATAGTATGACAGATAGAATCTTATACGCGATGCTGGGGAGATTAATGCTTCAGTATTATGTATGAATTGGCGCAATTGAGAGAGTTTCCTTTCATGGGGATCGGTTAAACGATACTGAAGTCTTGTTGGATTTAAGCTTAGATATTGCTATCTTCACTTCACTTTGGCCGTGTGGACGGAATTGTTGATCGTCTTCGTCTGCAGTCGGTGTTCTTTTCTCTTCTGCTTGAAGATGTCGTAAGTTCTCTCGTGACCCTATGCAGCGTCACTTTATAAGCCACTTACTTCGCTGTGTGCCCTTATCGTCACTCTTCATCAAACTATTTCAGGGACACTCGATCGCCGAAAGCTCTGGCAGTCTCTTGCGATCAATGTGGTTGACAGGATCAATTTTAGGTGATTCAGAAAGTGTCAGGTGCCTTATGAATATTAAGGTGCGGGAATCGTGTGCTAGCTACAGTAATGTTTCGCACCGCCACAAAATCGATTCGAACATCACGAAGTAATTTGAACCAGCAGAAAATAATTGCTTGATCCGCAGAAAATAAACAAACAGTTCCACAGAAAAAGTAAAAGATTAGCAAAAATGAATTATTTGATCAGCAGAAGCAACATGCAAAAAAAAAATTCAAGAGAATAGGAACAGTTATTCAAGAAAAAACATGCGGAATTGCGAATGTTTGTTGGGGGTACTTTTCTGGAAGAAAAGTTTAAAAAGTCAAATTTCGGAAATCGAGAAAGAATTCTCTCAAATTCAAGTACTCGTACACTTTACGTATAAAATCTTGAGAGATGTTCTTTTTGCATATGAATCTTAATATTTTTTCAGAGATTTTTACTTCTCTGCTAGAAAAAAAAAATATTCTGCTGATCAAATAATTTATTTTTGTTGAAAAAAAATCTACTTTCCAGGAATTATTATTTACAGATTTTCTATTTTCACTGCTCTTCGGAAATAAAGGTACCAATACAGTTTAGGTCTAAAACTGATTTTTTAGTTTTTATTTACGATGTTGTACGCCATACATTTTGCTTTGAAATGGTAAGTTTAAACGGCTATAACTCGTGAACGCGAAGAGTCCCCGTTTATTACATTTTTGATATCAGCGCAGAATGGTATCAAGAAAATTAAAAATAATCGCTTGGGAGCTAAACTGCATTTGTGCCAAATTATATTCTGCTGATAATTTTATTTTTTTTTTTTTTTTAGCTGATCATTTAATTTTTCTGTTGATTTTCGTTTTATTTTAAAATATTTTCTGATAATCAGAAAGCTATTAAATTGCTAAGCAAATTGAATTAATATTTCGTCAAAAAATCCTTTAGAGTAGGTTGTTGTTGTTTTTAATTGGTAAGTACTGCGTATCGACTTCCGACCAATGAATATGCTGCCACAAACATGGCCAACTCCTATACTCGTTTTCTTCAGTTTACGGCCTTGAATTCTCGATGGCATGGTAAGGTTTATTCCGCTATTCACTGAGACTGTAGTGACGGTCTTTAATAAGTGTCAGTAACCCACTTCGGAGATGTAAGAGCATTGGCCCATTGAGTAATTGTCCGCCAATTCTTCAAATTCTAGTCTAGAAAATCACAAAAAAAATATGTCGACCAGATCAGAACTGTTGACCCCGCCGCCTGGAAGACTAACTTAGTGGAAACAATCTCCCAACCCCTTTTCGTTTTGCTGTCACCAATAATTCTCCAAACAGAATGCAGATGAGAATAAAAGTTGGCAGACACAGGAGCGTTTGGAAAAATCTATGGACGCTTGGGTTTCCTTAGTACTCTGAAAAGCTCTCTCGTACAGTTTCAAATAATGGCTTAAATAAAGCAGCACTCAAAATGAGCCAAATTAAAACAAAACTTTTAACATGGAAATGTGCAACGTATAATAATAAATACTTATAAACCAAAAACTTAACTTAGTTCAGTCTGGTTAGAGAACACGTAGGATATATTCGCCGCTGATGACAGAAGACAGGCTTCCTAAAATGACACAAACAATTTCATTTCCACTCAACACTCAAAAACAAAAGCGACTTACCTCTAAGAAACCATCAGTAAACGGTTTCCCGTAATGCTCCCACTGCATTAGCTCATTAATTTGAAGAGATTCCTTAGAAGTACCACTCCCACTTTCTTCATTTACCTTCCCATTTCCCTGACAGTCGCACTGTAAATTTTCATGAGTGGCACACGTATCAAAATCGATTGGCAGCCCAAATAGATCTGTCAACTCCGCGACAGAAAACTTCATCGACAATTCGCAACCAAATGCTCCCACTCCATCGGTCTTCATAGCACACTTTCCGAGCGTAGTCTTCGCAATCTGTCGCTGAAAGATATTTTCCTCTATCGTTCCCACCGTAACCAGTCGATAGATTTTAACATCTTTCTTCTGTCCATCTCTCCAAATCCTTGACATCGCTTGCAGATCAGTTGCTGGATTCCAATCATTGTCGAATAAAATCAACCGCGATGCCCTACACAGGTTCAAACCAACTCCTCCTGCTTTAGCACTGAGAAGGAATATTCTGGAGGTTGATGACTCCTCATTAAATTTCGTAACTATAGAGTTCCTATCGGCAGCTGCTGTGGTTCCATCCAGGCGGACGGTTTCCAGATTTAAGAAATCACATAGCCCCTGCAGTATATCAAGAGTTTTCGTGTGATTCGAGACAAGAACAACTCGTTCGTCTTTGGAAGAGATTTCAGTCAGAAAGTTTTGTACCAGCTCTAGCTTTCCAGAGTCAAACGGTCCCATCTCTGACCAGTCAGGGAGGAATTTCTCCAGAGTCTCAATGAGTAAATTGGGTGATTTTGAGCCAGAAATCAACGATGGATGATTGCAGATCTTCTTCAGAATTGTAATGATTTGAAGAGGGTTCATATTCCTTAGTATATTTTCCTTCTGTGAGTCCCACAGATCCAGTGCTCTGATAAGCAAAAACTGTTGTAATTCAGAAGGCTTGACAAAAACCACATACTCCCGTTTCTTTGGAAGATATTTGGCATTGACTGACTGCGTTCTTCTGAGGATGAAACTGCTGGAGATAGACTTGAGTTCGTCAGCTTTTTCGGCTCCTTTTTGCTTTATTTCCTCATCAGCATCCTGTGCTTGACTTTGAATGATTGGATTCTCGAATTCCCTTTTGAATTCCTGATAGCTTCCAAGAATTCCTGGATTTACAAAGTCAACCAGGGTGAAGAACTCCTGCAAATCATTTTGAATTGGCGTCCCAGTTAAAATTACCTTCCTTTGGATGTTCAATTCCTGCAGGGCGATAGAGATCTTCGTTGCACTGTTCTTCAAACGATGACCTTCGTCACAAATGACCAGATCAAAGTCTAGCACACGGAATTCATCAGAATGACCGAGAAACATCTCATAAGAGGCAATAACAAAAGGAATGTGTGTCTGATGGGAGAACTGCTGGAGTTTGTGCTTGGCATCGACGACAAATGCATACATTCGCTCGTTCTTCAGCCACTTATTGATTTCATTGTTCCAATTCGACGTCAGACTACTGGGGGTCACAATCAATACCCTCTGGAGAACCCTATCCCCACCAAATGGCCCCTGCTTCAAAAGTGTATGACAAAGTGCGAGACATTGCAGGGTTTTCCCCAAGCCCATCTCATCGGCGAGAATAGCTCCATAGAAATCAGGATTCTTAAAGCCCATGACACACTCATAGAGAAAGCAAATTCCTTCCCTCTGATGTGGACGCAGATGTTGCACTAGCGACGGTGCGACTCGCACTTCATAGACAGGTCGATTCAACTTGTTGAATCTCCTCTCATCACTTGGAGTTGGAAGGATCAAAGGATCCACATCGATGGTTAGCTTAGTCTCTGCCTTTACAGACACACTTTTTGGCATTCTTGGGGCACTCAAGTGCATCATGGGGAAGAAAAAGCTGTGCTGGGACTTTTTCTTTTTCTCTTCGGGTTCATTCCACTCACTGCACGATCCCTGGAGCAGCTTTCTGTGTGCATAGAATTCTTTGAAATCCTTCACTTTATCTTGAATTTCTATTTCTTTACCAGAAATGACTATGAGGCCCCCCTCAACCAGTTCTTCTGCTTTGACCGTATTCGAGGAACCCAAGAACTGTCCAGTTTCACTTTTAAGGATGCATACTTTATTCCTTACCTCAAGGGAGCCATCACCTTCCCAGGTTTTATGTTTTTTTGTGGTAATCTTTCTCCAAACAATGTTGTAGAGGATTTTGCTGGAATCTCCGCCTCGATTGTAGAAATTCTCTTTCCCTGTGGATGTCGATGTGGATGATGTAATTTCGCTGTCTTGTGAAGGAGTCTTGAAGATTTCTTTTGATGTTGATCCTGGATAGACTACATTCCTTCGGATGATCGAGGATTTCATAGATGGAGCTCCAGAACGTCGCATATTTGGTCACTTTTCGTGAAAAATATTTGAAACCCAATTTTACGCGGTCCCAAAAGAATTTTTGACATATTACTTTTTGTTTATCGGAGGAGTACTGCCAGATTGAAATAATGTCAGTGGTAAAATGTTGGTTATATCATTTAGGTGTGGAATGGAATGTGGTAGAACTTAAGTTTTATTTTAAACTGTACCGGTCTGCAGAACTTACAGTACGTCTCATTAGAACGAAAAGGTACCGTCAATTCATTTTGTAGTGAATGTATGAAATAAAATTCAAACCGTTTCCTATCGATAAGACAGATATGCCGTACAATGTCAAGCCGCAGATATTCCGAAGCAACAATTTGTAAACTCGGTTGCAGTAAACAATAAAATATAAATTGCATTATATTGTTTGTGAAGTGTCATGGTTGGCAGATGTTGGCTTCTTGAGTGGTAGCTGTAGGTTCAAGTCCCAGTTGGGGATTATAATTCGTTCTTTAAATATAGTGCGTACAAATTAAATAAAGTAAGAATTGGGCATAAACCTATATATACATTTGCCTGTAAAAACATCTTATTTTGAATATATTTGAAGACGTTTTATAAATATATTTATATAGTTTGCATATATTTGTTTAAGTATTTGCGGCAAATATATTCAGGTCTGTACTGGGCTTACGAGAGTAGTATAATAATAATTAAAAAAAAATAATCAATATGTCAGTTTGATTTAAAAATATATTTTAAGCCGTTAAAATACCTTTAAAAATATGATTTAGAAACTGATGCCGCTTTGCTAAACATTGCGTAAGCTAAATGCCAACAAATATTTGTTTATCGGTAGTGAGAAATACAAGTGAGTCCAAACTAGAAATCATTCCTTCGCAAACATCCTTAAATCTGCTGTAATGACTGAGTATTTTGTTGTCCACATTTGTTTATTCCTTTACTATCAAATACGTTTCTTTCCAATGAGCACTCACGTACAAGACTGAATATTTTTCAGTCCATTAAGAATGGAAAACAAAAAACACAAAGTAACTGTTTAAATTTATTTAATTAAAATTTGTTTTGTTTCTTGCAAAGGTGAAAACTCGCAAAAGGAAGCAACTTAAGGGTTGAGCCAGGCAAAATCGAGTGAAGATGAAATATTTCAAGCAAATATGGAAAAATAGGAAAGAAAATGAATAAAAGCTCATATTTGGGGGATATGTTCACGATAGGGGTAGGAATAAATATTTGAAAAGTTCCCACCTATCAGGTATAAAATTCTAATAGTTAATTCAATTATAAATATTTCTGTCTCTCACGGTTTTACCGTTTTATTTTTTTGCTCTATATCAACTATTGTAGTAATCCTAAAGGGTTGCAAGATTTGTGTTTTTGCTGATGATACGCCCATATACACCAGTGGCGATAACATTTGTATCTTAGAGAGTGTTCTACAGAGAGAAATGGATGCAATATACAATAGGCTGTGTAAAAATAAACTTAAACTAATCTATCAAAGACTAAGTGTATATGTATTAACAGTAATATTTTACGTGTAGATATTACTGTAAATGGCCAAAGAATAGAATGCGTTAAAGAAATAAAATATTTGAGTGTACATATTGACAATATACTGAAGTTCGATTGCTATATAACTAATTGAATTAATGTATAGAATAATTCGAAAATATTCAAAAAGTTGTGCAAGAACTATTTATAAAACAATTATTTTTCCCCATTTCAATTATTGTTAGTCAATTATGTACATGTGTTTTGATGTAAACTAAAAAAAGCTTCAAGTTCTTTAAAATATAAATATAGATAATTAATTAGTTGATTCCTTTAATGATTTGATAATGATTTTCAAAATTAAAATATAACATACATATACATATATATATATATATGTATATAACAAATGAGAGGCGACTTTCGGTTACCATTATACAGAAGAGTGCATATGCAAAACAACTTATATTATAAATCCCTTCAGCTATTTAATCTACTTCCGAGAGATGAAAAAAACTAAACAAATTTAAATATATTTAAATCAAATCAAGAATAAACTTCCTATTAAAAACACTAATATATGAGAAATAATTATTGTAATTAGTATTAAGAGTTTCTAAAAAACTAATAAAACTAATATATATTTTAATAAATAAAAAAAAAACGAGTTTCAAATCTGTCACTTTCGACATGGATCATATTTGTATGATTGCTTCGATTTTGATCTCGAACTGAGCTGAATTACATTCCTCTGGGTATTTTTTTAGTTAAAATTAAATCATTTTATTTGCTTAGAAAGTTTTCTCCATATAACATAAATGACACAAATAACAAAGATTATATCATTGCGGAAATGTCACACCTGTTTTTCCAGACAAAACACAAAGAAGTGGCATCACTCCTTCTAACAAACCGCTGAACTGCTGAGCAACATCACCAAATTGCGAGAGATAGAGCGCCGTCAAATTCAATTCGAAAAATTCCCACCATTCACAATAAAACCGATGAATCGTTTTCGTTTCTGACAGACGCAGACGCCGGCTGTTGAAACGAGCATAGTGAAGTGTGGAAACGAAATTCCTTCGGAGTAAGAAAAAAAAAAGGAAAGAATAAAACTAAAAATTTTATTTTAAATCACAAATTTCTGAATTGAATCTCTCTTCCTCCGAATATTTGTTTTTCTATTGAAAACAACGTGTTCCAACGTCGGCTGTGTATCGCGAAATTAAAGTGCAAAACGCGCGTCCTCATCCAGGAATCCCAAACCAAAAGATAAAGAGTGTGAAATAAAAATTGCTGCATGCGAATCCCGTAGAGAAAAAGTTCAGTTTTTTAGCTTTCTTTTTTCTTCTCTCTGGTTCTTTTTGTCCCTGGCCCCGCTGTGGCAGCATTTTGGTGTATTTAATTTGCCCGGTTCTTTTTTCTTGATTCTTGTCGTCTTTTTCGTGACATAATTTGTTTCGATTTTCGCTTCCCCATAACATTCCGCGACAGTGTGTTCTATTGCTTCTCTTTCCATTCCAACAACTGAGTCTAGCGAAAGCCAGCAAAAAGAAGAATCCCCCTCCCAAAAAACCGGATACAATCATTTAAATTTTTTGTTGGATTTTTAATCATTTTTGGCAATCCCAATCAGAGGAAAAAAAAAAAGTTCTAACTAGCATTCAGCGTCAGCCCCCAGCCAGCCAAGATGATCAACATGGATATAAGCGTGACACCAAATTATTCATATATTTTCGACTTCGAAAATGATTTCATTCATCAGCGCACACGGAAATGGATGCTGGAGAACTGGACCTGGGTGTTTTACTATTGTGGCATCTACATGCTGGTGATATTCGGCGGCCAACACTTTATGCAAAATAGGCCAAGGTAAGTGTTGACAGTGGGTGGGTGTGTATGCTTAAGAGCAATGCCATAGGGTGGGGTGGCTTTCGTTTTAACTGTCGCTGAATGAATAATACAGCATAGCAGAGTAGATGGGCGGTTGTGGTGATTTCAGCGCAAATCTAATCACGCGAGCTGCCACTGCCACCCTCAAAAAATAATTTTTGTACCCAAACGCACATGGTGGATACATTGCATCACTCTTCTAACTCTCGTGTATACTCTGTTCATCCTTTGTGCTGGTGTTTCACTCTTCTTTTCTTTTCTTTTCTTTTTTGCTCCCATCTTCCGTGTCTTTTTCATGGTCTGATTATGATAAAAATAGATGGTTGTGAATGTTTAACCAGGAAGGAGGGCTGATGATTGTGAATTTTCCATGGAAAAGAAGGGAAATGGAACGATACCAAGTTTTTTGCTAAGAGTGGCACTTTTTTTTGGTTGCTCCCCTCTTCGCTATTGGTTTGTTGTGGCACAGACACGGGTGCCTAAAAGTGGCGCAGTAAAAAGGGTTTCTTCTTGGAATAGATTAGATTGTTCTGTTAAAAATCTTCTGAGAAACAGGTGTTAATCATAATTATATGAGCCAGACAATTTCGGAAATTTATATTAGTAATAAAAGTAATCTTGTTAAATTAATGCGTTAATTTAATTTAAGCAGGGTGAGCCGAAAACGTTGCAAAATAAACTTTCATGTTAAGAAATGCGTTGGTTAAATGCAGTAGCAGTAAATGTCCAAAATTAATTTTTTTAATTTTTTTTTGTTTAAATTGACTTATTCTAAGATGTTACCGGAAACTTTTTTTTCTATTTTTTTTTGTTTCACAGAAAAGTGCATGTATACAAACTGCACAAATGGACGCGTTCACTTCGCATAACGCTTGGGCTAAGTGATTTCTGTTGCTGGAGAGGGGGGTGGGTGGGGTGGTGAATGTTGGAAAATATTATAGGTATTGCCATATGTCCCAAAGTTAAAATAATTTAAAGTTAATTTTGTCTTTTTTGATATATATATATTTTTTTTTTATTGACTGAAAATATTATACTGCTAAATACCCCAGAGTAAACATAATTAAACTTTAGCTCCAGGCGCCTGCTTGACGGTTGTTGACATCCCCCTAGCGGAGCTACGAAGTCACGTGAGCGGCTAAACCCTACGGAAAAAAAGGTTTAAAATCTTGTTAGCGAGCCACCCACCCCATACTTTCTTACAGGCGCCTGCTTGACAGTTTTTGGTATACACTTATTCAACTATATAACTTCGTTTAAAGCGCCAGGTGATTTTCACTGAAACTGGCAACACTGTTCTGAAGTATAAACAAATGAAAAACATGCGAACAAATTTTTCATTTCCTCAAGAAAAAAATATTATATTTATGTTTTTTAGGCCATTTTAAGCCAGAAAAAAAAAATAAAAATTTTGCTCAGTGCGCATAATGGAAACCCGCCCAAATGTCCAGATATATAAATAAATCTGTGACAAAACTTCTGGTGCTAACTGTATGAAGATAACATTAGGAATCTGTAAAATTTTTACTAGAACACACTACTTAGTAAATATCACCCAATTTGGTTTCAGCTAGATACTCATTAGTTATCATGGAGTGGGGTATGAAAGGAAATTGAATTGCTGTCAAAGCTTTGCATATGTATGTGCTAACCAAATTTTTGAATTACTAAAATCTCGCTCGAGGTATCAAAAATGCTTATGTACCGTGCTATAAATCGATTTGCTGAATCGTCTAAATTATAAGACAGACCAAGAAGTGGTTTCCCTTTCGAAAACAAAAAATTATGTCGCATGAGCTGGATATATCCACCAGATCCATGTCAAGGCTCATTCGGGATGATCTCAACATGAAAACCTTTCGTCGGTCAACTGTTTAGCTATTGATGCCTAATTTAAAGTAAATTAGGCTTGAAATATGCATGCGACTTTTGAACTGGCACGCGGACAACGGTCACGAAAATATCCTTTTTATGAACGAAAAGATTTTCACTGTCAAGGAAGTTTTTAGTAAATAAAACGATAAAATTTCTGCAAAGACAGCTAAAGAAGCAAAAAATACTGTTCCTAGCGTTAGGCGCGGTCGTCATCATGCTTGGTAATACTTTGGTGAGGGAGATGGAATCTCAAGGAGTTACTGCTCTCCATTTTTGTGATTTTTGTGTATGACAGCACAGAAAGACAAAATAACTCAGCAGTGGCTTAGAATCAATATTCCTGCTTTTATTGCAGCCGAGGATTTGCCTTCAAGAAGTCCTGTAAGAGATGCCACAAAAATTTAGAGAGTGCTTTATCCACAGCCAGTAATATTTTCACTCCGGTTAAAAAAATTCGGGGTCCCAGGGTCCCAGCTAAATATTTTCAAAAATGTTTATTATTTACCTATGTCAGATGTAAGCGGGACCTAAGTCCCAACATTGAAAAAAAAAAAAAATGGTAGACACCCATACAAACTTTGGGCTAGTTGTTGCAATATAATTGTCGGCCCTCCCTAGTTTTGTTTTAAGAAAAATTGTCACCATTTTATTCATTTACTCATAAACGGCCAGATGTAGGAGAGAAACGCATATGAGTGAAGTTGTAGAGCACGGAAAATGACATTAGCCGTATTTCTTTGTGAAAACACCAATTCAAAAAAAGTTCACATGAAAAACCAGAACAACAACTAATTGTGTATACAGTTATAGTAAGTTTCTATATTATACACAGTTATCGCTAACTAAGTGTAGCATATTTCGACCATCGAGCAAGAGTTGGTAGAATAAGGTTTTTTGCTCAGGAATGTTTGCAGACAAGAAGAAAGCTTTAATTTAATATTCCATTCAATGTAAAATCATTGAATTATTAGTGTAACAAGGAAAAAATCTGGGCGATCTGCTACTAGAAGTGCCAAATTACAAAATACAAAACAGGATGTCGTTTTTTTTGTGAAACATGACTTAACTTTCTATAATGTCACAAAGAAACACAACTATTGTCTTCGGATTTTAACCGAACTTTTTTTTTTTTATATAGCCAATTGAAGTACGGAAGAAGATTTTTTGGAATTTTGTATTCAAAATATTTGTTGATTACTAAACAATAACAGGTTAACAAATTATTCAATATGACCGCTAGTAGACGTCACACAAGTCTTGAGTCGCCATTTCCTCTAAAATAGACCACAGCTTATAATCCATAGGATTAAGGTCTGCACTACCAGCAGGCTAATAGGCTGGTGATATGAAGTCCGGTATATTGCTTTCGTGCCACTTTGCTTTGTAAGTTGAAGCGCTTTGTTGGAAAGTCCATTAATTGTTTAAAAATAAATGTTTAGTTAGGACCCCCCACAAAAAGAAAAAAAATATTCATCAGAGAGCTTTTGATTTTTCCTTCCGTTTTTGTTCTAATTGGGCAGTGAAAACTCGCCTTTAACGATATTTAGGAGGCTTTTGTCTCCTAAGTTAGTGAAGGGCAGGCGATCTCCTTTCGTGTGGATTGCTCAAATTATACTGATGTTCTTAACATCGATGATACTTTCAACCGACTATATCTAACCGATGAGCTCCCAAATCACCTCCAGCTAAGCAAATAACTTTGCTCAGGTTAAGTTTATCTATAGGTACGAGTACTTATATAGAAGTTCCGGGTATTTTTTCTTCACCGAATTTTCATCACCAGCGTCAAACAAATTGAAAAAAAGTCTAACCTCTAAATAAATAGAAATTATCTTCAGTCTTAAAATTGTATTTAATCTAAACTCTGAGAGTTTGCATTAGCGATAGTACGAGTAGCTAAGCTACCATTCGAATAATAAAGCATTTAGATAAGACTGTAGAGCTCCCCTGCGTAACTTCCACATACGACATTGAGCTTCATTTAAATTTTATTTACGCCGTGTGTCTATGACGGTTTAATACTAATGATAACATTACATAAGCAGATTTGCTTATTTTTGTATATTTAATTCTCAGGAGATTTTTGTTTTTGCAAAAATTCATCAGCATCATATCATCGTATGTTTTTTTATTTTTACCCACTGATGGTCCCACAGTTCATGAATTGTCTCGTGTCGTTGTCAGGTGGGTGTGATTCACCGTATATCGCTGAAATAATATCTCGTGGGAGATTTTATTCGCGGTGCAGCCAGCATGTCATGTCAGTTTGTGTTTTAAAATAAAATCCGAAATGTTTGGCTCTGGTGATCTTAAATTTTATTTCAGTCTATCACGAACGAAAATCAATCAGAAAATTCTTTTTCCATAATCGACCATGTGACAATAACCCACCTAACTACCTTCAATTGAAAAAGTGGTGTGATTTGTATAATTCTCTCGTTCAACTCGATTGATTACGTCATTCTTTAGCGTTCAATCGTTCTTTCGTACGCATGTGTATTGATTCTTTTAAGGTTTTTTTACTCAATATTTACTTAATACTTTTTTGCCGGTCATTTCTTCGCGAACACAAGAGTTGATTGAAAGAAGAAAGAAAATAAGCGGGCAAAAAATAAGAAAAATCATCTTTGACGCGGGAGATTATGAGTATAAAATGACATCTCTTGAATGAATGATGAATTATGAGTAAGCACATGCGGAATTTCTTTCTTTCTTTCTTTTATAAACGTGCAATGGAAACTAAAAAGCAAGAAAGATAATTAAATTTGACGTAAATGATGTGTTTTTAGGGTTAATGATGGTTTTAATTACGTAGGCGCTGTGATATTTTTTTTTTTGTTATTCACGCAAATAATTTGTTATTAAAATTGATCAGTGTAAACAAGTCAACATATACTACATATATAAATTTGAATGCATCCTTAGGTCAGACTGTACATACGTTTCATTCGTGTGCTTATCCTGCGATTAACCTAAGGTTGCGCAGTAGATGGGGTAGTGTGTTGCTTGGATGCTAGAGGCTGGATCTGTCATAATTAACAAACACATCATGTGATCCTATGGCTACACGCCTGACAGCTAGCTAGCCTGTTGTAAAAGAAACGAAACTAGTGGGCTCTCAAACAGCTTTACGCATTACTGCCCAAACACAATGCACGGTAGCTGTGGCTTAGTAGTAGCACTAGTACGCGCTGTCAAATGGTGTGGCACTACACTCATTAAATTCGCCCACAATGCTGTAGCGCGTTATGAAAATATATTGTAAAAAATATTTTTTCTTGTATGAAACATTAAATTATATCTGAAATAAAATGGATAAAGAAGAAGCTGTATTTTAAATGACTGTGGTTCAGATGTGCTATCTTGCATAAAAGCTACTGAAAGAAAAAAAGCGGAGATTGTGGTTGAGCCCTGTGTACCAGGAAAGGAGTTCCAAAGGTTTTCTCCTTTTACTTTTACTTTTATGAAACAACATGTTTCCCTTTCCCACAATATTTCCCTTTTCTTTTCACAGATTCAACGAATTTTTGAACATCGCCTTCTTCCATTTCTCTTCTGTTTTTAGCGAGCTGTCAAACTTGTAGCGCTGCAAAAGTTAAAAGTAAACCAACTCGTACTACCGCTACAGCTAATCATTGTGGGCGCACTATTGAGTTTGTATATATTTCTACTTTTGACACCCCTTACCACGACGCGCTACGCCACAGCTACCTCATTGTGTTCGGGCAGTATGTCTCCAAATACAAAAACTGTACTGCGGTCGCATTTTAATTGCATTTTAAGCATCAACAGTTGCACACAAAAACAATAACCAGTAGGATTTTGTTATTAGAATAAGGAAAGCAACATCTAAAATGCACACTTGTTTTTGTGGTCAATAACAAAATTAACTAAACCAATGAGGTCGAAAGTAAAAAAAAATTTAAAAAAAAATGATTAGATTGTTTGCTTTATCTGTTGAGTGACTCCATTTTTCCTTAGAAAGAAACAACCAACTTATTTAATTACACTTCTGAGATCGCAACATATACTTTTATTTTATCCAAATCGGTTAAGAAGTTTTTTCGGCAAGCATTTATTCTATTATATCACCATGCTATTTAGCAGCCAAATCTATGAAATCTCTTAAATAGTTTTTGATTTAGCTAAAGTTTTATTCGTTTCACTTAATTGCTTGCTTTTGGATGCACTTAAATTTAATAAAGTTAATGTGGAACACAGATTAATATGTCGAAACAAGTCATCACATGAGAATCAGCCCGATTGACTCCGGCAAACGCGTCGTGAAAGAATTCGGATTAAGACAACACACCATTTTGCATCTCGAAATGTGTGACCAAAGGACTATAGTCCCTCGGATATACCAAGCTTCATATCCGAGATTAATTTGATCAAAGTGAAATTTTTAAATAAGACGCCATAAAGTACGACAATCGGGGCATCGATTCTTATAGCTGTGAGTCACTAGTCAGTAAACAAATTTGGTGAGTGACTGTTTTTTTGCGATTGCGATAAGAAATATGTAGAAAGTGATTGAGTTTTCGAAAATAGTGAGTGGTTGAGTTCAAAGCGATTTTATTAGGAGAAATTCCATATTATCAGAGAAACATCGTAATTGTAACAAAATATAAATAAAATTTTTAATTATATTTTCAGAACAAAGTCGAACTATTGGGGTTTTGTGAAAAAAGACTTATCCAATGCATAGGAAATAGCTGCAGTTTTTGTGAGCTGGCACCTAAATTTGTCCTCGTCCTTTTATATTGGATCTAATCCCGTACCTGACCAAAATAGCGAATTCCTACAAAATTTGACGAAAATGGGTCAAATCCTGTTCCCGAACGTGAAATTTTGTAGTTTTTTTTTTTTGTAGAACAGAAAATTTGCGATAGAGCACCAAATTTCCCCTATCTGCGAATTTTGGTCCAAGAAATTTCTTCCGACAAATTTATGAGAGCCGTAAAATTGATCAGTGCGCGATTACTGACTGAGAGGTTTAAGGTTCTAATCCAAGAATTGTAGAACAGAAAATTTGCGATAGAACACAAAGTTTCCCCTATCTGAGAATTTAAGTTAAAGAAATTTCTTCGGACAAATTTATGAGAGCCGTGAAATCGATTAGTGCGCTATTACTGACCGGGAGGTTTAAGGTTCGAATCCCAGAAAACACAAAAAAAAAATGTTTTTCACGGTAAAATACTTTTTTTTGTTTATTTGGTGCTAAATTGATTGAAAAAAGTCGATTAATAAGTGGGAACATAAAATAAATCGACACAATTGTAATTGTAATTGGTTTATTTCATGTATCTTAGATCTAGTACAATATTTTTTTCTTATAGTGGGCGTAAAATGTCCAAAGACATTTGAGAATATGCAAATTGGTGGTTCCTCACATGCGTACTTAATGATAAGAACGTTAATGGTTATGATCACATTGTTAACCGATTTAGAATGGTTTTTGATCATCTTTCCAAGTGAGTCCAGAAAATTGTAAAAATACGGTTTTATTTTCCATTCTCGTGTCGCACAGTAAGAATGATTGTGAGAAGTATGCGCAAACAATTAATTTATTTGTTTGTATTTTAGATCTAATTTTGGTCGTTAATAAAGGGTTCTTCATTTTCATTGGATTTCACATCCCTGCCATATGGCATCTGTCAAATTCATCTGTCATCCATAGTGACAGGTAGTTAGTTTTTGCCTTGTCATTAAACAATATGGATCGCTTAACCACCGCTCAATGCATTAAAATTGTTGCATCTTACTACAAAAATAACAATTCTGTAATATATGTTTATCGCGAATTGAGGACAGATTATGGTCGTCATAATCGCCCAACTGAGCAAACAATTCGAAACACAATCACCAAATTCGAACAAATCGGTAGTGTTTGTGCTGTCGTAAGGCCTATGCATCATCATAATGCTCGATCAACTGAAATCATAGCCGGTTGAGTGTCTCAGTGGTATATTTCTTAGGTAGGTGGGGATTTCTTACAGCTCTGTTTGGTGTAATTTGTGCTGGAATTTGCATCTTCATCCCTATAAGGTCAAATGATAACCAACTTTTTTTGTCCTGAAATTGAAGACATTGATGTGGGCGATATGTGGTTCCAACAGGACGAAGCTACTTGCCACACAACACAGACAAATTTGGCTCTAAAGTTCCCCAGCTATTTAATTTCGAGATTTGGCGACATCAATCAAACGATCCAAGATAGTGTAATATGACCCCGTTGGACTTCTTTTTGTGGGGCTATGCTAAAGATCATGTCTATGCAGACAAACTTTGGAGCTCTTAAAAACCAACATCCATGAAGTTACATAATACAGCTAGAAATGTTTCGAAAATTACCTCACAAGAACCGAAGTTTGCAAAAACTCGCGTTACAGTAACAATGTCATTGAAGTAACAAATGTCATTGAAGTCTTTTAATTTATTTTATTCTTTTTATTTTATTTAAATTTAAAATCTTAAAGCACGAAATGAATAACTCTGCATTAATGCAAGGAACAGGCTTTTCGATTAAAATTGTTTTCCAATTCATCACGAGGTTAACAATGTTCTATAGTAATCCATCAGTGGATACAGGACTTAGGTAAGTGATAATGGAACATTAGTATCATTTTTCGTACATCGAATGTTTCAAATCAAAAACGCGTCTAATTGCATCACCGCTCAATGTAATCGCGGTCATTGCCAAACTCAAAGTGTATATAGAACGCAAAGAGACGATCAAACGATTGCGTCTATTATTATCAAAATCGCACTTAATCCTCTTAGTAAAATTAGCAAGACGTTCAACTAAACAAACATAAATTCCCAACTTGACAAAACCATCTGTTAAATGCTTAATTTAAAATCTACTTCTTAACCTAAATCAAAGCAAAATGCATTTCTAAAAGTTAAATAACTTCTTAAAACTTACAACACCACCCTGAGAAAAAAACCACCTCATTTTTATGTATTATCAAAACATTAATAATTTTTTTTTATTCGCTGTTATGGCATAGTGAAATATTTGCACAATTCGCAACTTTGTGAAAGTTTTTTTTTTTCATTTTTTCTTTCTTTCTTTTATGCATTTTTTTTTCTCATTGATGCCACCATTCGATACAGCACTCAGTTAACATAACCATCGTCGCGGACGGAAGCAGAAGAAAGTGAAATTTATCCGAAATAAATTAGCTATTGACCAAAAACACAGCGTCATACCATTTTCTGACATTGATGGTGGGGGAACCACTCTTGACATAATAACAATCAACGGAATTAATAAGATTTTTCTCTACATAATACCCCTGTCATATGTCCAAAAGAAAAATGTATGTCAGTCAATATTTATACTTAAAATGAGCCGATTTTGGTTCGTCTCATATTATCTTTTCTTAATAAAAAAAAAGGTTGACGCAGACCAGAAAAAAGGTCACACCTTTAGCAACAAGTTCTCCGTGACTGGGTAAACTGTGAACAAAATAAAACAAAAATTAACAACTTTCTTTTGGCGCTCAGTAGTGGCATGGCCCGATACTGGATTTCTTCCGCCTTTTCGTGTGTAAGGTGCATACGCACGCGCAACACATCACACAAAAGAGTAAGTGAGGCTTTGCTTTGGAATTTTCGTGCAGTCTTCGTAAACAAATTAATAAGACGCACAAATGAGTTTCGCTCACACGAAAAATTACATAAAAAAAAAAAACGATCAGCAAAACAAAACGAAAAGCCATGCCAACGAATGGACAACATTGAGCATGTAAAGGGTTCAAGGGTCCACCACGGTGGCGCGAGCTACTGACTGGTTGTCAATTTTGAAATTTTCTGTTAAATTTTTTTTTTCTTTTTTCGTATTTTTTGCAACACCACCTCATTGGCAATTTGGTGCACTGGCATAGCAGGCCATGCAGACTGCTCTGCATTTGGAGCACAAGGCACAAAAATAGTTAGTTCGCGGTTTACTTTTGTGTTTATGTCTTCTTTGAATAGATAGCTTTGGGAATAGCTTAGCAATTGGCGCGCAATTTTCTTGTTTACCATTGCATACATTATGCAACTAACTTAGGGGATTTATGACATAGACAGGTGTTTGGTAGTAACGATGGATTGTAATCGCAATCAGTTTAACAAACCTGTCAGTCTAACAATGCAATATGTCAGTATATGATATTTAGGAGACGAAATCAAAGCTGGTTACATTGGGCAGTTTTAGATACTTTTATGACATCATAAGAAAGTGAAATTGAGCACAGAGGTGGCACTTTGTGTATTTTCAATGTCATTCGTGACGAATTTTAATTGTATAAATGCTAAGAGTTGGCTCAGTGGTTAAGTGCGCGATCACTGAGTAAGAGATTCAAGGTTCGAATCCAAAAAAAAAAGAAAAAAGTGTGACTATACGTCCCACCCAACCATTCGTGCGGCTGTTGCTATTATCGCCAAAATAATTTATATTTATTTTATTTTTATTTATCACTTCCCTACATTAGTATCGCCTACCATAATTTAATTGGATCAAAAGTAGACAAACATGAACAAAAGCTATAAGTAAT
This sequence comes from Pocota personata, assembly GCA_963082735.1. Classification (NCBI taxonomy): domain Eukaryota; kingdom Metazoa; phylum Arthropoda; class Insecta; order Diptera; family Syrphidae; genus Pocota; species Pocota personata. The sequence continues at coordinate 39,745,761 of OY720431.1, forward strand.
CTACTGTCACTTCCGTTTTACAATGCTGATGACTATTGGATCCTGGTCCCTTTCTCTAATATGTTTCGTTAGAGAAGCGGTTAGGCCAAAACATCCTTAAAATGAATATTCCATAGATAATCATCCTCTTCGCATCCACCCTCTGCTCTCTCAGGGCTTTGATATGATAGACATAGGACAATACCGAGCAAAAGCCAATTCTTCAGCATCAAGTCTCTTCAATGTTTTCTTTCATTTACGCAATAAAAACGAATAAATTTAATAAATTTGATTGTGATCGGTTTGCCACACGTTTTTCGATTATATCAACGAGGTACTCGTTTTGTTGGATTTAAAATGTGTAGGTATATGGATATTGTTACCACTCTGGATTAAGTCATTCAACCGGAATCTGCTCTGAAAACAAGAAGTTATGTCACGTGATATGCAGATAGACATTTATTTTTGTCGCTGTTGAGATAACGCGGCAGATGCAATGAACACGAGATGTAATCGTGAGTGATTAGTAGTGAAAAAGCGGATAAAAAAGAGCGATTTATGTGTATTTAGCTTGACTCTTGGACCAGAATTGCTCGCATCATAAATCACCTAGGATCTCGACTATTTCTCGGCCGTGGGAACGATAAATGGCCTGCTGAGCAATGAAACAATTTTTTGCCCACGAGTATGGAGAAGACGCTGAGAGCCTGTCAATACTTTCCAAATGATTAGTTCGCCTGAGAGACTGTTATGGTCACCGTCGCCGCACTCTTGTTCCTATTCTATTCGGTGTACCCTTTTGTTTCTCTCCATTACCTAAAATATTTCCATAATTTTGGTCTCACACATGTAGATATGCTTCCAATTTAGAAAGGGTCCACTTTAGACTTTTAGAGGAAAGCTTCCATAAAGGTCATTGCAAAGACTCCTTTCAAATGGGTCGAGTTGAATATCGTTTTAAATGGTATGCTTTTTAGATTTCAAATAAAACCTCATCCAGATTCAACGATATACGTATGCTATATGGTTCATTTATTACAGGGGGCGTCATTACTTGTTCTACACTTTTTTTTAAAGCATCCTTGTAAAGGCAAAAGCTACTCGTAGTATTTTAATAAAATCGTCCCGTAGCAAAGTGCGTGATTTGGAGGTTAGAATAAAAGCTTCGATTTCGCTTCGAATTGTGACCCGTTAGACCCCATTCGTTCAGTCGATGGTTCCTTGCAGTGCTGCAAAGTACACATATTCGAGACCTCCTTCAAGGGTACGGGTGTCTTTCGTGGGCTTTACCAATGATAAGGATTCTTTTTTGTGCAAGTTAATGCCCTACCTCCCATCGATGGTTGCGTTGTAGTCTTTATGGACGTGATCGGCATTGAAAGAATCGAATGGACAAGTAGCAGTCTAGGCATACAGAATTTTCGCGGACTGAAATGACTACGCACGCATTTGAAAATCCACCCTGCATGTCCGTCTAATTTTTAAATTTGCGGTATTTTTTTGAAAATCGATTCAGTAATTAAAAGCATTTAGATCAATTGTGTTTGAGCCACATTCAATAGCTGTGAGGGTAAATCAAGTGGACAGAGTCTTACTACGTTTATATGCATACTTGAATCCAGCTTCGACCCGGGTTGAAATTCATATAAACGCAGATCGAGTTGAAATAGGATTGACTCAACTCGATTCAGCTAACAGAGCTGGATCGAGTTAGAAAAATGCATGTATACCTGGGTTGGGGGGTTGAAGTGACATGTTGTCTGTGTGTGTGTGTGATTTCAAATAACGAATCCAACACAACAGAACACTAACACAATCAAAAGCAGAATGTCTGCTATACTTATCTGTCAGTTCAACCACGTTTGAATTTTTCAATCTTTCGACTCGGTGTGTAGAAATACTCAGATCGAAATCTCAACTCGATCCCTCGATTCTGCATATAAACGTGGTATCTAACACAGCTGCAAATTTGTTAACATATATAGGTACGAGTAGGTACATAATGAAAATACATAATATGTAGTATTATTGTCTTATATTACAAGACACTGTAAAAAAAAGAAGATTGTCCTACTTAAAACAAAATTTCATACATACGAGTACCTAGTAAATAATGATTTTTATTGTATTTTAAGTTGTTTGATTATTTGTTATCAATATCAATGTTTATATCAAAATTAAAAACGTGCACATACGAGGAAACTTGTATTTAAAGTTTATCTAAAAAAAAAAACTTTGCTATCATTTCCAACTCATGATGTCTTTTTGATATCAAAAATACATATTCCCTGATAACTATTTTTATCTGGAAGTATAAGATTTGCAAAAGTTTTCAACACGAAACTAATCGAAACATTACAAATCAAGTCAACCTTGGACTTTGTGATAGAACTAAGAATGTTGGCATAGCGATTTAAAAAATTCTTCTCTATAATGTAGATAATGTTCTTGACGCCAAATCAAGTTGTTAGGGAAAGGTGAAATCTACAGATCTGCAAGTTCATCATTTTTTAACTACAAGGGCAAGGTGAAAAGTGCTCGGCCTGATATGGCGTTCCAATCAGCAAAAATTTATGTTTCCTGCATGGGTGTACTTCTCATTAGTTCGTATGACAAGTTGCAACTTTTTCTCTCAAGTAGTTTCTTTACACGAATTTTTGCAGTAGACGTCTTGCGTGTTTTTCGTTAAAGTGGATAAACTTGAATATCGTGCGGTGATAAAATTTGCTTTGGATGGATTAACCCCTAAGGAATTTCATCCAAAGTTGACAAAAGTTTACGGGGACTCTGCTCCTTCCATGACAACCGTTAAAAAGTGGGCAGCTGAATTTAAACGTGGTCGCACGTCCCTCAAAGTTGACCCACGTAAAGGACGGCCAAAAACCGCAACCATACCCGATACCATCGAAAAAGTGTTGGACGATTGGCGAGTGATAGCTGAGGCTGTGTGTATATCGGAAGAGAGGGTGCGAAATATCTTGCACAAAAACTTAGGGATGCGCAAGATGGGTGCCGCGTTTCCTGAATGCCGATCAAAAGCAACTGCGCAAAGGATTTTCGCGGCAATCTTTGGACGATTCAATAGAGATTCGACCGATTTTGTGCGGTGATTTGTCACCCTGGATGAGACATGGGTCCACCACTACACGCCAGAAACGAAACAGCAGTCAAAGCAGTGGGTAGAAGCCGGTAGTTTAGCGAAAAAGAAAGCGAAGTCGATCGCATCTGCCGGAAAGGTCATGGCCAGTGTGTTTTGGGATGCGAAAGGGATCCTGTTAATTGATTACCTTGAGAAAGGCAGAACAATTACAGGCTGGATGCCAAAATTCGCGAGAAGAGGCCTGGCTTGAAGAAGAAAAAAACCATCTTTCACCAGGACAATGCACCTGTAAACAAGTGTGCGTTGGCGATGGGAAAACTGCGGGATTTGTGGTACGATTTGCTCGGCCATCCCCCTATTCACCTGATTTGGCACCCTCAGACTTCCATCTGTTCCCAAACTTGAAGAAATTTGTTTCTGGGAAGCGCTTCGCATCCAATGCAGAAGTTGAGAGGGCCGTAGATGAATATTTTCACAGCCTTCCAGACTCTCACTTCCGAGAAAGAATACTGATGTTGTAGAAACCCTGGACCAAGTGTGTTGAAGTCAAGGGAGATTATGTAGAAAAATAAAATCATTTTTTAATTGAAAATCGTAGTCTTTCATTATCAGGCCGAGAACTTCTTGCCTTGCCCTCGTAAGTATAGCTAGTTACAAAAATGTATCAATTGCTAATCAAGTAATTGCCATAGTTGGCATAGTTTTATAGTACTTTTTTTTTCTATTTCATGTTATTGAAAATGAATCAATTATACAATTACATATTGAAGTCAAAGTGATAATTAAAAAGGCAAAAAATACATAAACTACAGATACATCACATGAACAAGTTGTTGTATAATAATAAATTTAAAATTAAAACGATTGGTTACAACCTAAGAAGAGAATCATTAAGATATTAATATTTAAATAATTCGAACGACTTTATTGCACTTTGTGAACTTTTTTTTGTTGTAAAACAACAATTGAAGTAGATATTAAGTACTCGTAGGTCATTTGAAATGCGAATGCTATTTGTACATGCAACGACATGGTTATTAGCACCACCGATTAGTATGAAACTTCAATAGTAGCAATTATGTATATCTCATTATTAAAAATTTTAATTTCTGTTACCTTTTTCTGTCATATGAATAGCATTGGTAATATTCAGATAGTTGACTAGGGATAACTTTTGGTTCAGCAGGGTGAGTTTTCAGGGTTCTGGTACTTACAAGATGACAAAAAATACGAAGGGAGCCTTTATAATGAGGCCATTTGTCTGTCCATTCGTCTGTCTGTCACAGCCTCATAATTTTTGAGCCATTAGATGCAGAATTTTGGAAAAATTTGAAGCAAAAAAAATTTTGGAGGTTAGAGTAAAAGTCAACAAAAAATGTTTTTTAGTGGTCCGTTCCAGAATGGTATAAACCGGAGCACATGTCTGTCCGTGTGTCAAGAAAGAAAGTATATTTTTATACCTCATCGTGGGATATATCAATATAACAACTTTCAAGGAGTTAAAAAATATAAAATTTTAATGAACAAAAATGCCTAGCAATTTTTAAAAACCAGCTAATAAGTTAAGTACCGTTATACGGATTTTGGGGGAAAAAAACTGGTACGCCATTTTATAGCATATGCCCGCCCCAAATTCAAATATGTAATTTTATTAAAATCTTAAGAGCCGTTTTCGAGAAAATATATATATATTTTTTTTTTTAAATCGGCCATTAGTAAAGTACCGTTGATTTTGGGGTTAGAATGAAAATTCCGATTTGACTTGGAATTGTGACCCTACAGGCCATAGAAGTTTGGAGAAAATCCGTTCAGGCGTTTTGGCTGCAGACAGACAGACATAATTGAGAGACTGATTGTTGTATGATCCCTTTTTTTTTTCTAAGGAGCCAAGGACCGGGCATATGAACTCTAAAATTTTATCATAAATGTAGTGGTAATCCCTAAATCTGGCTGATATTCATAGTCTTTCAGACTAATCCTTTCAACTTTTTTGCAGATTGTCAGATATCTTCCAAGTTTGGTACCATGACACAATCAAAATTATTTAAAGTCGCCCTGAGGTCTGTGCTATCTTCTTAGTGGTTTATTGTTATCGATCATTTAATAACCGATGTATTTATTTATTGAAGCTTAATACAAGCCATAACTTACAAGATAACTAAACCTATATTTACCTTAACCTATTTTTTTATTTTTTTTTTGTTCTCATTGACCGGGCCCTAGGGCCCACACAATTATTCTTAAACTAAAATTATTCTTAAACTAAAACTAATATTTAAGGAAGTATGGGGACTTGTTAAGAGGTGGCCGTGGTGTAGTGGTAACATCATCGCTTGTCACGCTACAGGTTCACGGTTCGAATCCTGATGCCAATAATCATCTATTTATTTCGCATGAAATAAATAAAAAGTCGATCAATTGCGAAAGCTTATGTCAACTCTACTGTGAAGGCATAACACTGGCAGTAGGGCGGTCATATGGCTAAAATGCAACTTGATCGTTATGATGACTGACATCAGGAGGACGGAAAAAAATACTGTGAATCATGAGCAACGACAAAAGCAAAAACAAACAAGCTCCCCAGTTATCTGGACAGCCACCCTTGGAGTTCACTGAAACTTAATACCAGCTGAGTTTCAAACCAACTACACCAATCTGTCTTTCTCTCTGTCTCTTTCCCGTTCCTCAAAACGCCCGTGTCCTAAAATTAGTATAAGGGTATTCATAACCCCTTTCCCAATTATACAAAAAAAAAAAAAAAAAAACATAGTGAACTGGAGGTTAGGCATGATCGAAGTGGAGAAGGACATTACGGAGTGTGCTTTTGCTGCTATTAAAGTCAAAAATTGGTTCGTAATAACCATAATTAGTTCGATGAGCATATATACGGAATAGGGGAACAGATCTAAAGTTGGGAGAGATCGCTTGAAGCAGGGCAGGACAATCAATGTTACCAGATAACAACTGATGGATGAAAAGTATGTCGGCGACATACTGACGTTTTTCCAATGATTGAAGATTAATCAATCTAAGACGATCGGTATAGGGTGAAAGGTTAACGTTATCACCCCAACCGAGACCGCGTAAGGCGAAGCGCATGAACTTGCGCTGCACTGCCTCAAATCTCATGGTATGGGCAGCATAATGGGACGACCATATTTGTCTCGCATACTCGAGGAGGGGTCTGACGAAGGTAATATAGAAGGATTTAGTTACATATGGGTCAGAAAACTCCTTTGAGCAGCGTTTCACAAAGCCAAGTGCTGAGTTAGCTCTATTAATTATACTGTCGATGTGTGAAAGAAAGTTGAGTTCACTATCACAGATCAGAGGTCCAAGATGGCTACCTTGAGGAACCCCCGAAGTTGCTATAATAGGGTCCAATATTGACGATCTAAAACAGACTTTGTGTTGGCGATCCACTAGGTATGATTTGATCCATGATATGAACTGCGGTTGGAAACCAAGGACTTCTAATTTTAAGAGAATGAGTTGGTGTGAAATTCTGTCGAAGGCCTTACTAAAATCAGTGGCTACAACATCAATTTCATTGCCATCTTCCAAAGCGTTCAGTGTACCGGACACGAATTCGGTTTAAGTTGGTAGTTGTTGACCTACCTTTAAGAAATCCGTGTTGCTTTGTGGAGAAGATTGGCTTACAGTGAAAGAACATCGCATCATACACAATGCCCTCGAAGAGTTTAAGAGATATAATCAATATTCATAAGCTTATATTTTGCTAATGGTCTGAGTTCCAGTAATACTCCCAAATTGAAGCTATAAACTGATGGTGCATTTACACGAATGACATATTTGTCATTATTTATGTCATTATCGTGTAAACGGTCTTATTTATGTCATTAAAAAATGGCGAAAAGCAATCGTTATGAAATGTTGTCATCATATTGACATCGTGTAAATGCCGGTTAATACCAACTTTGTATGTGATGACAAGCCACGAAATAAAAATGAACATATTCATTCTTTAATGACAGAATGTCATTAAATCAGCTGTTGTTGTCAATTTTATTTTTGTGACAAAAAAGCATCGGTAAGAAAAATTAGCAAGTGTTTAGTTAAATTCATTGCAAATATCAAATTTATTTAGTGAATTGGATGAAAATTTAAAATAATTCGGGTTTCGAAGTTAACCGCGTAATGTCTCATAGAAACCGATTCCTTCTGAGAACAATGGACGCACTAAGATCGTTGCTTTCTTGTTCGTTTTGCTTGTGCGGAATACCAGGCTTCTACCTCCTCCTCCTCCTCGAGGATCAATGCAACAGCAAAACAAGCGGCATCTAATTTTTTGTTTTCCATTTTTAGTGCAATGCACAAATTCCTCGGTTTAGTCTCCTAATAAATTAAACTCGCGCACGACAAATAAAAATAAAAACAAATATACGACGATGTTTAACTGGGCTACCTCGTTTTTTTTTTTTTTTTGAAAATTGAGTGACTGAAGAAAAAATTTCGTTTCAGTGTCATTATTTGACATTTTCAAATTCTGTCATTATTTGTCATTAGTGTAAATGCCCATTTCACTGCCGTTTTCATTATGAAAATAAAACTTGTCCTAAAATAATGAAACATAATGACAATACTCTTAACTCGTCATTATTTTACGTCGGGTAAATGAAAAAATGGCATTCAGTCATTATTTTTGTCACTATATGTCACTCGTGTAAATGCACCTTAAAACTCTACTGGGACAATAACTAATCCATTTCACCTGAAAGAAAATACTTTAACTCTCGCTAAAATCGCTTGATGATCTTTAAATATTTTTTTTATATCATGGGTGTAACTCTAGATCAAAAACTCTCTTCGAAACCACATCTTTCAAAAGATGTTTCGGTGTACCGCAAGGAACTATACTCGGTCCCTTATTATTTTTAATTTACATAAATGATATCTGTAAAGTGTTAAGAAACAGTCAAATGTCCCTGTTCGCTGATGATGCCTTAATGTTTGTAAGTGGTAAAGCTTTAAATGACCTTAAAGAGCATATTGAGAATGACTTAAAAAACCTTTGTGTATGGCTGCAACAAAACAAACTAAAGATTAATGTAAACAAAACTAAATGTATGGTTATAAATAGTGACGAATGTATTAATTTAAAAATATATGGTGAAGAGATTGAACAAGTTCCTGAAATAAAGTACCTCGGTGTAATATTAGACAGTAAAATGAATTTTAATAGCCATATGATGTACATAACTAAAAAAATTTCCAAAAAAGTGTCCTTTCTTGCAAGAATAAGAAAACATATAACAACCATTTGTGCAATTAACATATATAATACTATAATTAAACCACACTTTGAGTTCTGCTCTACTATTTTGTTTATGGGGAATAATGAACACGTAGATCAACTGCAGGTGCTGCAGAATAAAGCGATGAGAACAATTCTTCGATGTAGCTATTATACCTCGAGTAGATGGATGCTATCTTGTTTGAAATGGCTAAACATTAAGCAGCGTATCATCTTCAATGTACTAACATTTGTATTTAAGATGAAATTCAACATGGTGCCACAATACTTGACCACAAATTTAATATATACAAGGGACGCTCAACCATATAACTTAAGATCCAACTACGATTTTAGACTACAGTTGTATAGGGATTCTAGAACACAGAATATGCTCTTATATCGCGGATTAAAATTATTTAACGAACTACCTAATGAAATAAAGAATGAAACTGTTTTAAGAAGATTTAAAAATTTGTTAATATCACATATAAGAAATACAGTAACTTAAAAGTAAAACTTAAAAGTAAATTTAAAGATTGTTATATAAATTAAGATATACCAAATGAATTGTAATAGTAACTGATACTAAATAAATAAAATACATACATAAAAAAAAAAAAAATCCCTGATCCTCCTGGGCAGCATGGACATTGGAAATAGTTAAGTTTGGAGTGAAATTAATGATCTCCAGGAATTACAATAATTACGTTAAACTAAGGAATTAATTGGCAAGCAATAGTCAAGCTAATCTTTTTACATGAGCCGTGAATGAGCAATACTGATCATTGGGAAATGTTTGTTTGGCATTACTGTTCAAGTGATCAAGCTTCGCGTATCGTAATTTGATATTTCTCCATCTTAAAACCGTTAGAAATCTTAAAAAAAATATCTTGAACAAACTTTCAGTTTCTAAGCTATGGCCTTGAATTTATGTTAAATCGTTATAGAGTTATAGTTGAGAAAAATTTTAAAAACATTTATTTTAAAATCAGTTTATAAATGAAGTAATATAAGTACCGTTATATTGATTGTTTGCCGAAAATCTGGTATGTCATCCGAAAGCAGTATAGTAACTTAACAGAAATATGCAATTTGAACAAAAGTCATTAGAGCGGTTTTTAAAAAATCGATTCTTTTTTTTTTACAATTTCGTCTCAGATAATGATAAGCAGTGTTAATTTTTTTTTTTAGATGGAAGTAAAAATTTGGTAAAGGTTTCGTATCCCTCCTTGAAATCAGCTATATATCAGTTGCAAGTGGGTAGAGTGTAGCTTGGATGATAGAGGGTGGAGGCTAGTGGCTGCAGGGTAGTTTTTCCTTACCTGTACGGTGGAATAACTTAATTTAGAAAATTCCTACTCCCTTCAATAAACAACTGGGTGTCACGACAACTACACATTATTGATGCAAGGAGGGTAGCTGAAATTATCAAACAGTTCTGTAAACCTCTTTGGATGTATGGCGAACCATTACCCTGACAGACATAGAAATGTACCTCGAGGGTAGTTTGTCGACTAACTACACACTGTGCTCCATGTAAAGAACTCGCAGTGCAATGTTATCGTGCATGAATAAAATTTCAGTTACGTTTAAGAGGAAATACAAAATTTGTCTTCAGGTCGCAGCTTTAGGTGTTTTAGTTTGGTGACTGAGCCTCTGCCTCTGTGAGTGAATTTAGTCAAGTGATGGCTCTATCTCATTGTCAATTTTTAGCATTTACAGCATGATTTCCGGTATTGAAGTAGAGGCTGTCACACAAGTATAGACGGATGATTGATTTTCGTGACTTCTCTTGTTATACAGAAGGACAAATTTGTCCTCTGATTCCCTACATAGTAGAAACGAGGATCTGGGTAACATATTCAAAACGTCTTAAAAATTTAATTTCGCTTATACCTTGTGCACATTACATCTGCTATATAAAAAAAAACGGCATCTTATTCCTTAAATTCTCTTCACAGCTTTTACAATGTAGTCTTTCTGCCTATCAGGTGACAGTAGAATAAATTTTTCTTTTCACTTCAATGGTTTCCTTTCCTTACATATTTATAGCTCATTACGATCTACTCGTGTACAATTCGTTATTCACTTGCATAACGTACACCTTTAGAGTCTGTCAATAAGATACTCCAAATTATGTAAAACCTTGTTGCATTAGCAAATATCAATTTCCTGTAAAATCTTCTAATGAACTTATCATGCGCATTCACGACTTGAACAAATCCCGCCATACAAATTATAAACGCAAGTAAATTTTAGATTTATTAAGAGTTTCGCAAATATTTGCTTAGTTTCAAAAAAAAAAAAAACAAAAATGCATTGCTAATGACAAAAATAATAATAATTTGCTTTTTACACTTAGTATCTGCCAAATAGTATATTCCCGGACTTATGAGCTAAAGTTGCAGGAGATGCGCATGTGTTTGGTTAGGTTCTTACAAGTATTCGACTTTATTGACATTCTAATCACTTGAAGGTGTAATTTTTCCATTTCTATCAATTGCTTAATGCATTCTCAAGAATATTTTTCTATTAAGTTTTTATAAAGTACCTTCAGTTGTTTTCCTTTCTTAAAGTGGCCTTAAATCACGTAAACTACCCAGTAACTGAATGTGAAACATTAAAAGGTAACAGTTAATTACTCGGAAGTGTGTAATATACTCGTAAGTATTACTTTACTGGTCTCAGGGTAATCTTCTATATATAATTTCTAATAGTACCGTCCCGTAGTCGTGTGAAAAAAAGAAAAACATTTTATTGTTAGTAAATACATAATCATAATTATTTCCATTTTGACCCTTGTATTGTCGTATATTCTGTCGTGTGTATGTATAATAATGACAATTTTGTACTTGCAAATTACTTGGTATTGACAAATTCTAAATTGAAGGTATACTCGTATATTTGCCTTGAACATTTCGCATATAAACAAAACACAATTGGAGCAGTTCTTTTGGGGACAGGGCCGTAATTAAATGAGTTTTCCAATGTTCTGGATTGCCATTTTGACCTACTTAATCGTACTTCTACTACAGGGGAATGTATATTTGTTTGTTTGTTACCACCCAAAGCGAAATCAACTAAACCAATTTCAATGAAACAAATGTATTTCTTGGAATCTCAGAAGTGTTCATAGGTTTTTAGGTGGATATCAGATTAGACAACAAGATATTTGTTGCAATAGTTTATATTGCATTCTTCTACGGGCTCGTGGAGAGTGTTTTTTGATTGGCAGAGCATTCATCTGTAGAACTCTTCGAATATAAATTATATAGTCGTATGTGGTATCGTATGTCGGATTTCAACCACGGACACGTAATACTCTAGCCACGCAATTGATCAGGAAATTTGTCGAATGGACGGTTGTACAAATAACCAATGATACTGTTCAGTATTAAATTTCATTTGAGATCGATTGCGTTTTCAATCAATGGGGTGTGTGAAGTTACCAGATAAATCAAGCGGTAGGTTATCTGCCTTAACTAAACTCTTTCGGCGTAAGAATACATACAGGTATCAAAAGGAAATCTTTGGTAGGAACACTGTTCACTTGATAAATTAAATCCGAAGCTCCTAACACAATGTTTATTTAACCGAATTAAATATAGTTCTTAGTAACGTCATGAAATTAATCTTTAGAAGTAAGTAAATACTCGTAATATGACGTAAGTTAAAAATTGATTTGGAATGTAACATAATAGGTAGTGGCAGTTACAGCATTCAAAGATACGTGTCTGCTGTCGTCTCAAAACTGTTTGGTTGAAAGTACAACCATTTGCCTATGTACGGTACCTACTCTTTGGGGCCTACACTTTATAACCCTACAAACGTGAATTTCAGAAGAATTTCAACGACTGACAACTTTATGTCTAAAGCAGAATTGTGCGAAATTTAGGTCGATTTAGAGCTCCAGCATCCAACACAAAAAGATGTTTGTTTGGAAGTTTTTTTTTTTATATAACATTCCTTCTTTTTTTTTTATAATTTGCGCGCGCCAAATGGGATATGAATACCATTAAATTATTTCAGGGCACGGGCGTTTGTAGAAATTGAGAAAGAGAGAGAAAGAAAGATTGGTGTAGTGGGTTTGAAACTTAGGTGGTATTAAGTTTCAGTAAACTCCAAGGGTGGCGTCCAGATAACTGGGGAGCTTGTTTATTTTGCTTTTTGTCGTTGCTCATGATTCACAGTATTTTTTTTCCTTTCACCTGATGTCATCATCACGATCAAGTTGCATTTAAGCCATATGACCACTCTACTGCCAGTGTTATGCCTTCGCAGTAGAGTTGACTAAGCTTTCGCAATTGATCGACCTTTTTATTTATTTCAGACGAAATAAATAAACAGATGATTGTTGAGATCAGGATTTGAACCGTGAACCAAGAGCGTGACAAGCGTTAATGTTACCACTACACCACGGCCACCCTAAGTTGTGACAGTGCCTCGAGATGCCTGTAGAACCAACGGATTGGAGAAATTTTGCACGAGCATTTAAACATGAATAAATTTGTGCGCGCCTTGTACCGAAAATGCTCGCGCAGTTCGACAAGCAACAACGACTCAAGTGCTTCAAAGATTTGTTGGGGCTAGCCGGGGACAATCTCGACGAAATTTGAAACCAAATCGAGACTTGGGTTCGCCAATACGATCCGGAGTCGAAACAAGAGTCTATGCAGTGGATTGAAAAAGGGGAGAGGCCGCCGAAAAAATTCTAGGTGGAAAAGTCGGCTTCAAAGCTTATGGTGTTTTTTGGGACAGCGAAGGTGTTTTGCTGATCGATTACATGCCAAAGGGACTACGATGAATTGTCAATATTACGCAAATTTATTGACTCAGGCACGTGAAGCGACGTGAACTCAGGCACGGGAAGCGACGTGGGAAACTCAGGCGCGGGGTATTGTTTTTGCAGGATAATGCGCCTGTTTACACAGCTCGGGTTTCGATACAGGCCTTAAAAGACAAAGGATTGGCAACGATAGACCACCCACCCGGAGCTACTTTTTCCTTTTTTTCTCCAATTTGAGTTACCAGGCCGGAGATTTGCAGATGAGAACTAGAACTAGCGGCCGTAGAAATTCATTTTGAAGGCAAGGAAAAAGAATATTTTTTCGGCGGTTTTTTCTTCTTTCACTTAATGCCTTAAGTCTCGAACTTATCAGACGCTCCTCGTATATCCCAATGTGCGACGACGGGTGAGTCCCTGTACCACATGTTTTTTTAAAAAGATTTTTGCAACCTCACCTCACATATGTATATTACCACCACACTATCCGATTTTTAAATGGGACCGTCTACGCACAAGTCCAAACCAACGCACCAAATTTCATAAAGATCCATGAAGTGGTTGTTGAGATAGCCGCCTTACAAGGACAATTTCTGTCCGTCCGGACCGTCTACGCACAAGTCCAAACCAACGAACCAAATTTCATAAAGTTCCATTAAGTGTTTGTTGAGATAGCCGCCTTACAGGGAGAATTTTTGAGGCTCCATCATCACTACTTTGTTAAATGTTGATGATTTTCCGACAGGACCATCTGCATACAAGATGAAGCTAACAAACTATATTTGATCAGAATTCATCAAGCGCTTCTTTAAATGGCTTATGAGAGGCATTTAATTGACGATCAAAATATTTTACTATGACAAAACACTCAACCCGCTATATCTTACCCCCGTTCAGTCCAATTTTAATGGCTTTTAGGTAGGACCATCTACTACATACTAGACCGGACCTAGAAATTAAATTGTATTGTCAAGTCAATTCAGGTGGTTCTTGAATTAGTGTGAGTGTGAAAAGGGCAAAATATATGTTTAATTTCCTGCTTACCTTGGAACCTAGTCAAAACCCTTAGGTCATTGAGGATAGAACATCACCACTAATTTGTCAGTTAAGGAGTTCATTACCTTTGAGTAAATACGTAAATTCCACGAATAATGTACTGCCTCTAATATGCAGCTCAATTCGCAAAACAATAAGGTTTAAAACTTATGGTTTAAAAATAATCCTGCATTTACATGAGTCATTACTTATGTCATTAATTGTCATTATTATTATTACGAAAAGTCATTAAATGTTGTCATTATAATGTCAAACGTAACTTTGCATATAATGACAAGCCACACAAAAGAATGAACATGTTCAATCTTTAATGACAGCTTGTCACTACCCATCAGCTGTTGTTTTGGTGAAAATTCGTCGTTTTGCATTTTGAATTTTTAGCGAAATTAATTGAAAATATTTGTTTAATTAATTATTGATTATTATTATATTTAATTTAATTTAATTTATAAATACTTTTGAGTATGCCTGTTCTGTCATTTTAAAATTCTTTCATTATCTGTCATTCGTGTAAATGTCAATTTGTCTGCTCTTGTCATTATAAGAATAAAATATGTCATAAAATAATGACGTTGTTTAAATGGTAGTGCAATTATAAAATTACATTATTTTTATTGTCACTATGTGTCGCTTGTGTAAATATACGGATCAAAAAATCCTTTGTCAGTTATTAGGTCCTGCGTGCAAAGAATTCGAATAAAGAAGAACATGTGAATATAGTCTGAGAAAACCCGACGACTATTTCTATGGTCGAACCCATCGAGCGAACGGACAATGAGGCTACAGTCAAAAGGCTACAGTTTCGATTTCCGTCCCCCAGGCGCGAGATCAGGAGAAATATAGAAGATCCGTCTTAAGCCAGGAATGCTGACCAACGCTTGACTGAAGCCGAGTGTTCTTAGAACAAAAGATATTCAAAGGTGTATTGGAATAATTGAATAGTACTCTTAATCAACATTTTGCTACAAGGTCATTACTGCCTGGAATACGTCTTGAATTTAAATTTCACCTTCACCTATAGAAAAGTTTTTCGCTAAATTAATTAAATTCTAAGGACGTTGTTCTAAAACTCTCCATGACAGTTGACACTTAAGCTTGACAAAGAAAAAGGCATTTAAAACCAAAAATGAGCATGTATATGTAATCCAAATAAAGCTTTGCCAAAAACTCGATGTATTTTAGTTAAAAGCATTAATTAATGCAAGCACATGTTTAAATGTAAATCTTATGCAAATGTGATCAAGTTGATAGCTACAATATAGCTACGTATTTATTTGTTATCTCCAAAAACCTACATTTTTCGTTTGCAAAACTAGGAACTGTTTATGCAATCTGCATGTCATTAAACCTTTTTTTTTTGGCAAATAACCGGAAGATGACATTTTTGACACAGATACTGTTGCTTAATAAATTTATTTCGATTTTTTAACATGGATGTGTCATTGGTAGCTCAATTTGCATTGACTCCTTTTTTTGATGATTTATTACCACTAGTTAACCCTCATAGCACTCAGTTTTATTAGATTCCCTCAGCGACATTTATTCATTTCATTTCATTTGACATTCATTGCCATTATCACTGCTCCTTCCACCTCTCCCTTGTCTCTTTCAACCTCATAAGATTAATCTTCATTATCGTTATTAGTTTTCGTGTGTGTAAATAAACTGAAATATCTATCTAATTTATAATCGAACAAAAGCTAAAGAACCCTTCAGCTTTCTCCTTCCACATTACAATGCCAGAAGCGAAACAAAAAGTGAAACAAATCGAAAAAAAAACCATCAAAAGTGAGAGAGAGGAAAAAAAATCAATGGACAAGCTCCAATGTCAATGTCAATGGCACTGCAGTAGTGTACCAAGCAACTAACATTGGAGCATCGGGCAAGCACCCACGTGCTCCAAGGCCTACTATACATTTTCCCATTCAAACTTCAATGGTGGGAGGAAGAACAAATGAAAAGATGTAGTTTTCATAGTTTCTGCATCAGTCAGCCTTTTATAATTTTTATGCTGCATGCATTTTTTTCTAAAGAGCCCTTGTGAAGTTTTTTTTTTTTTTGACAATTTTTCTATTATACCGGAGGACAGTAGCACTCAAATGAGTTTGACACTGACAGATGTCACTTGCAAGGTTTTTCTCAAAATTAGAAATAACTAATTTATCGATTCAATTCAACCCTTTTTGTGGAAATTAAATTTTTTATTAGGAAATCTATTACATTTCCGTTACATGCGACTGGTTTAATTAAGTAAAAAGAGAAATAAAAATAAAAAAAAAAAAAAAACTTTCCAAACGACAAATGAATTTTTGTGCTGCATGTGTATTCATCGCTTTTCGGATTTTCTATTTGGGCACACTTTCACTTAATAAATTATTAGCGTAGTGTGTTAGACTTTACTGGTGCGTCCGATGAGCGTAGTAGAAACACATGAGTGTTTTTACATTATACACTCGTATAGGCAGGTAGAAAATTTAAGTTTACTGTTATTGAATTACAATTAATCTTTAAATAGTTTTGTGTAATATTGTCGCGACAGACAAATTATTTGACAGATATGGCACCGGAAAATCCACTTGTCCTTGCCCTAGTCATGATGTCAAATGAAATGTCAATTGTGGTACTAATTCGATGACAGCTGATACCGTAGTAAAATATTTCAATGGATCTTTGATCCCGCACTTTTGGAAAAAATGGTGATTGTAAAGAAAGCGCAAAGGCCGTACAGGAATCACATAAAAAGCAATTGGTATCTTTTCAGTAGTATAGCATGGCTTCAACTCTCCAGGAATGTTCTATGCAAGGACCTGTGACGTTGACGAGGCGGATAAAGAAATAGCTAACATTTCCGGCAACGTTTCCTAGTCAAACACATCAAAGAGTTTATCACAGCTGAAGCAATAATAATTGGACTTCAAAAGCTAAATGTAGAACCAGTTGGAATAGTAGGCTCTTACCTCTGTATGTCTTCTTTTGCTAACTAGTGCCGGACGTTGACAAAATATGTTTGCCGCAATTATTAAAATTACTGTATCTTACTTCATTTTTATTAGTTGACAATGTTCCTTGAGAATGTTTGTGAATTACAATTGGTTTAATTGGTTAACTACTCAGAACTCGCTAAAAGAAGATGGGGAAACAATTTTGTTCCCCGAATTGTAACGCGAGTTACCATTAAGTTGAATGCTTTTCTAATTAATTAATCTATAATATCGTAGTTGTTCGTATTCCTAGCAATACAACTCGTTCCTCAAAAGGAATGGTGGTATCAGGTTGGCAACTAAGTAATTGCCGATTTCACACATAGATGTCTTTGGCCATATTTTTGAATGGCTTCTGTCAATGACATATTTGTCTCCTTTTGACATTTGTTAGCTGTCAGTCTTACTTTGCTTTAGAAGCAAATTGCGCGTATTTTTGTGAAAAGGTATTAGTTTGGGATCAGTTTTAATATGGAGTGCAAAAACGAGCATTTTCGTCATATTTTACTTTTTTATTTCCGTAAAAGAAAGAACGCAGCGCAAGCTGCTAAAAAAGTTACGTGATGTGTATGGTGAAGAAGCCTTAGAAGAGAGTGCCGGAATTTGTTTGACAAATTTCGTTCCGGAGATTTTTTGAAACGAATTATCACTGGCGATGAAAAATGGGTTGTTTACAGCAACGTTAATCGAAAACGATCTTGGTCCAGGCTTGATGAACCAGCACAGTCCGAAAACTGATATCCACCAAAAGAAGATTTTGCTCTCAATTTGGTGGGATTGGACAGGTGTGGTGCATTTTGAGCTGCTTCCAAGGAATCAAACGATCAATTCGGATGTGTACTGTCAACAACTGGACAGATTAAATACACCGATCAACGAAAAACAGCCAGAGTTGGTCCATCGAAAAGGTGTCATTTTTCACCAGGACAACGCTAATCCACATACATCTTTAGTCACTCGCCAAAAATTATTGTAGCTTGGTTGGGAATTGATGTTACATCCACCATATAGCACTAACCTTGCTCCATCAGATTACCATTTATTTCGATCTTTGCCAAACTCTTTGGATAGTAAAACTTTCATGATAATGACGCTGTGAAATCGCACTTGATTCAGTTTTTTTCCGATAAAGATCAGAAATTCTACGAACGTGGAATTATCAAGTTGCCACAAAGATGGCGAAAGGTCATCAAACAAAATGGATTGATTAAAGTTTATTCGTTGTATTTAAAAAAAATGTGTTTTATTTAACTGAAAAAATTGGCAATTACTTAGTTGCCAACCTGATAATATACCGTTTAAATGTTGCAATAGCCAAAACGAATATTTAATGATGTGAGTTAGAGCTCTGAAGGTGTATTTGAGTGGCTTTTCTAAGTAGATTATGATGTTTAAAGTGTTGACATTATTTCACTTGCAATAGTGCATTGAAGCCCAGAAAGCTAGCTAGACATTGTCGCATTGGACTTTATTTCATGGCACCGGATGACAGCGCGGCAGTATTCAGGCTGGTGTGAGGCTTTCTTAATTAGAATTTAGAACCTAATATTCCAATACAAATAAACATTTAATTCAATGCAGTACAATGAACTTTTCTTTTATTCAATCAAGCTCCTGCTATCAACAATAAGCAATGCAAATTTTCTCTAATCAAAAGTGCAAAGACCGACGACGAATATAATTTGAACAACCTTAATATTAAATAGGTATGACTGAATGCAACGCTTTTTGTATTCCAGAAGCGGATCAGTTTATTAAATCCAAGTTTTAATAAAATATTTTAGTGTACTTAGCGAAATGTGACAGTTTTCACATGAATAATGAAACATCACTCACATGTGCTCACTGGAAAAAGGTTAAAGAAATTAAAATTTGTAATTTGACTTTGTGTACAAAAAAGAGTAATACTAGAATTTTATTAGTAATAAGAACGCAGTACTTACTCGTATTGAGTCATCTGTTAATTTCTTCTTTTTACGTTTATTGCCCATTTGTCTGCGTATTGTTTTAATGTATATTTGATGATGGTTGATATTTTATTGAAAGTTTATGATAAGTAAATATATTTGTTTGGCCCATTCGATTAATGTAAGCGGACCCTTAATAAAATCTTTCAGAATATTTAAACAAAACAATCTTAGCCGTGTGTCAATTGGTTTGAGTGTGTTCACACAGGACTGACGGACTGGATTTTTTTTTGACGTTTAGAGGCAAAGGGGGAAGAGGAGAGGTGACATGTTACATCAATCCGGATTTTTAGAATTTTAAAATTTTATAATATTTTCTGACGTTTGAAAATGTCAATCGGTTGCCACTCGACAATAGTGTTAAAAAAGGAATTGTGAAAATGAAAAAAAATAATTCCGTATTTTCACTATCATTGCTATCAGTCATTGTTTAATTAAATTTCTTTAAATTTTCGAAGTAAGCTAAAAAGCAGAAACGAAAACAAACCAATTTGATGGACACTGACAATTAATATGTCAAAAAGAATCCGCAGAAGTGTTCAGACAGGACTGTCAGTCTGAACACGAATTGTCAACAAAATCCAGTCCGACAGTCCGATGTGAACACCGTCTTTAATATGGAGTTGAATTTTATCCCGCGGCTAAATTTTAACATTATCGTGGTGAATAAAATGAAAATTTCAAATGTCGGAGTTTTACCAACCCTGGAGATGTACATGCATATGTTATTTCCTTCTATAGAGTGTTTGGTTGGATGTTTCTAGGTGTGAGAAATACAAATGGTGGAAAGCAAAATAAATATAAAATAATTATTTCCGCGGCATACATAATGTATAAAGACATATGAAATTGTTGCAAACCTCCTTCTCCGCATGACCAAATTGTCATTTATTAATACCCTGATGTTGCAATAAATTGCATTTAGTGTCACAATTTATGCCAAGTGATACAGATAAATTTCCATGAAGTTTAATTTTCATTTCACCTTCTTCGAAACGTCAAAATTTGGCGAGGGAATAAAATTTGGCCACGAATTGGCACACTTTCTTAATCACCAGGGATGTCAAAGACTAATCTGTCAGATTGGTTAGTTGTCAAAAAAACCTTTCACTTCACTTGCCACATACATAGATAGCGGCAGATCAATAAAATCTTTAAATAAGTAATTCATTAAAATGACAGTTCCATTTACAAAATTAATCAATCATCACATTTCAATAAACGCATCGTTGGTGTCACTTTGACATCTCTACGCATTCGTAGTAAATAAAAATGTTTCAAAATTCAATAATTGCAATTCGATTATCCTCAATTATGTAATTACTTGTGATCGTATGATTTATTGATTACACTTAGCTATTCGCATATTTCACTTGGTTCTCGCTGTTGTCTCTGTGGGGAAGCAAATTGATGATGAATTATTACGAGATAATTATGCGGAGCAATCTAATTAAACAAAATGTTTTCCTCTGTTTTCTACATCTCGTCTTCGTTATTTGACTGAGCACGCATGTACCTTCTCATTGCTTGCAAACGAAAAAAATAGATAATTGTTCCACGCGAATTTGACACAATCAAGGGGGTGAAATATATGCGTAAACAAATCATGTAATTTCTCAAATTTACTGCCTACTGACGGGTATTTAGCAAAATGGCACGACATGTAGTACATATATAGACAGGGATTCATAGTGAGTAATTAATTTGTATGTAAGTTACATTGGGTGACTAAGAGTCGTAAGAACATAAATAGGTGGCCTAGAAAGTGTAGGCGCCTAAAGTATGGCTACTGGCTTTTTATTTAATGGTCTGCGTCAAGTATGTAGGTGGTATGATGTACTTAGTGTTTATTGTGCTTAACTGACTCGTAGGATACGTGGTGACTTCCGAGTTCGTAATTTCTCTGAATCGGATGTTCTTCATACGTCGTTGAAACTAACAATGCAAGTAGTTGATATTATGTACTTATAAGGTTGCAAGGACATCTGTCTGTACTTTTAATTTCTTCTATAAGGGCAACATACCCTTTTGTCTAAATAAAAAAAATGCTCACGAGAACCGACGATAGCCTTGTAAGTCGTTGGTCTGTAGAGGAATGTATTTGTTTGTTTGGATCCAAGCTCTTAAAATGCATCACTCACCACAAAACAATTGTTTATGTACTACATTCCCTCCTTGATCGAACAAATTACATTTAAATCGGTATAACTTTGAAATTATTGCATGCGGCGTAAATGCGTTGCAATTGGTCAGCATTTACAGAGTAGAGCGTGATGTTTAACTATCCATAAATATTCTTTGATAAATTTCCTATTCAACAAAGTAATCGGCATCGTAATCGGTTTCGACGTTCTTGAAATATTTGGCTACAACCCGTAAAACTGATTATTTTTGACTGGACTACGCTTGAGTGGAGAAGGAGACACCACCCTCCCAGTTTTGTCTGAATGGGTTTGTGACCTGGAAAGTATTTGTAATTGAGAATTTGGATCTGTCGTTCCTACTGAATACAGAGGACTAGTTAAGTTTTGTAAGGCTCAACCCGTAATCCAAATTTATCAGCTCAATTCAAGTCTTTTGAGAGCACATTTTGCTTAAGCTTCTCCAGTTCCCCCGTTATAGAAATGTCATCTGCACAGACGAGCACAATTCAATACCCATCTTTCAGGATAAGTAATAGCTCGTTCACTACAAGATTCCACAGAAGGGAATATGAGATAAAGACAACCTATAGTACTGCGTTCCACTGCTACTCAACGTACCCGAGCCATCTGAGTTTGTTGATTTTAACATGTAGCTGCAAATCTCGTAAAGTTATTTATTCTATCTTCGTCTCCAAACACAATTTTCTCAAAAGGAACTATAGATTATTAGGAGCATTAGGTGTCCAGAGCGTTAGGTCTGCACCCCAATTGCTCTGGAGTGCTGTTTGCCTACATTGATCGTAATTTCAAGGTAAATCAATTTGGTGAAGCTTAACAATCAACATAGAGTACGTACTTTATTTTTTTCACCAATCCAATTTTAGCTGCAGCCTAGGTCAAAGTTGAATAGATTTAGAAAATATCGTGCGTAGTTGTTTATGTTGGATTCACGCACAATTCTCTGTGCCGCGGATCTGTTGACAATATTGGCAATTATGCCATTTTTTCAACTAAATTTGAAATTGCTTGATAAGATGTTAACACAGTTCTTTGGTGACTCATCTTCTGTTGACTTCATTTGCGTATTTCATTTATTTTTTTGTTATTCTCCAAAAGAGCAGTGACTACTCATATACTGGACCACATAGCAACAGGCTTAAGGTCAAAATCTTTAATCTGCCGCTGATTACTTATTTGATAAAGCTGCTCCAACCATTGCAAATCGAAATATCTCAGTGAAGTTATTCTGGAAATCACACTTTTCCGGTTTGCACAAGTTATTAAGTTTTTGTCCTCTCTACCTTTTATTGAATTATTTTTCACAGTCAAATGAGTATTCTTAATATGTTTTTACTCGCCATCGTCCCATTTGTTATAAAAAGTAAAAAGAGTAGTTTTTCTTCATCATTTTTTTTTTTTATAACGAATTAAAGTTTCCTTAAGTCAGAAAAGACCATTAATTTCGAATGAGGAATATCCCCATCAGTAGTAGTCATGTAATAAATTGACACGAACCTCTATGTTATATATAAAACAGATTTTTTTCTATTTTGTTTTCTATAATTTTTTATTGCTAATATAGGTTGGAAACTGGTTTCTATTAACCATATATAATTACAGGTCTCCCCAGTTATTTGGTGTGATTTTATCCACCCTCTCGGTTGTTTTTGATTACTTGCTCGTTATGGAAACAAACTTGCAGATGACGTCAATCAATTAAGTGGAATTACATTATTTAAATGAGTATTATGTTAATTTTGTGCAAGTTTACCATCCTCGCATTGGTGAAATCTCAATTTCATACCCGATGAATGCTAACGATCCAATTTGGATATTCCAGTTTGTTTGTATTACTTACAATCGCGATGGTTCTCGGTAGATCGCAATTGTAGTTCTAGATCTTGCGACGATACCCTCATTTAATTAATATATAGAGCAACACTAATAAGACTAGATATGTGTAATTGTTGACAAACTACATTAATTGACATTGTTCTTTTTAAAAAAAGCCTATTAACAGTTTAATTGCTTAAATCCACTGTTTTACTCTTCTTGTCTAGGGTAGCAAGAACAATTTGTATTTTTTTCAAGTACTTGCCTACTCTAAACCGTAGTTGATGAAAGGCAAATTGTCTGCAATAAATCACGTCTTATGAACAGCCTTCTCTTTTTTATTGTCTAAAGTAACGCAGGTACACATATGTAGATACATACGAGTGAGTAGATAATTTCTCTATTTTTGTGATTAAATAACCACGACACTGAATATAACGAGACATACAGAAATTTATTGCTCGAAACGGTGTACATCAGGGCTGTGTTCTGTGCACCATACTTTTTAATTAAATATACTGATTCTTTATATCATGATCTCTATACGCGTTACGTACGTTTGCATATATGTACGAATAAATCCATTGCATATGTTTTTAAGCCAAATTACGAAAATAAGGTTTGCAAAATAAGTAATTTTTCATGGTAAATTTAGGAGCTTATTATCTTGAAAAAGCAGCACAATGCAATAGTGCATATTGGCAGGGAAAAATTAAAATTAATTCACGGTGAAAATGAGTTAAAAGGGACTGCAAGCTAGTAACATACAACTTGTCTGGGACGGGTCGTATTACACGCTATTCCTCTTCTTTGAAGGAAGTCAGTGAAACTGTGTTTTTTGCAAGCAAACCCGCACGAGATCCATACATACATACGGAAATGGTTTCCAGAAATCTGCAAATGGTCTCAATCGCGTCATTACACAATTAAATAAACATATCTAATTTGGCCCTCCTAAATGGTGCGCATTCAGCGCCATCTAGGATATTTTTAAATTTTATATCATACATATCTCGCCAAATATCATACATATCTTACAAAAAAAATGTTAAATTAAATATTAAGTTCAAGTCTTGAAAAGCTAAAGATTTTTTTTGCAACTTTACGCAATAAAAATGTATCTTCTTGCACAGATTATTCCACGTCGAACAATTAAACTTTGGGAGGTGATAGGTCTTAGGAAATAAAAAATTAACAGGGAGAGAAGGGGTCTAAAGCTCTTTATTTTGTCTCTACTTGCGTCGGAGTTATGTGAGTGCACCCTAACTCTCATCGACAAATTGTAGGAAATCCATAGAAACTGATTGGTATAGTTCCGGTCCTTTCAAATTGTTTCCGGGAATAAATACTCCTGTGTCTTCGTATGGTACCCAACGAAGTGAATTCCTATAATACATATGTATGTTTTTTATTTGCAAATCGTCAGTTTAAATTCTAAATTAAAATGTTAAAATATTTTGTTTGTTTCAATTCTGTCAAAAATTAAAAGGAAACAAAAATGAGGTAAAGATGTGCGATAATTGTACGTTTCTGGACATTCTGAGGAAGGCAAGTTATTCCACATTCGGGTATGGAGGTTGGTACGCGAGAAACCAACGCAGAGCAGAAACAATTTCCGACTAGATTTACATGAGTTAGAGGTATAATTTTGTATGCACTGCGCAAATTCATACTGGTACATGCTGTATATACTAGTAGATACAAATGTAATCGATATTTCTGTCCTTGTCATTAATTTACAATCTATATAGACACAAATGGCTAGCAACCAGTTGTCATGTTTGACATAACATGACACGAAAGAAATTTAATATCTTTCGTTTTTAATGTAACACCTAGAATAAATTGCATATTTCGAATTTTATAAAAGCAAAAAGCTAATTTATTGCAAAAAATACAATTTAACGTATGTATGACAAGCAAAATATTAAACACGACCTAACCTAACAGTCTATAAAAACAAAATCGCATTTACTAATAGTCTTCACTTCCATGGAAATATACCATTCAAAATAAACAAAAATTTATTACTAACTCATAAATGCAACAGTCTGGGCAGAGCCTGCTGCTTACTCATCAATCATAAACAACATGCAATCATAACGCCTCAACCACAGCCGTCCTACATTTTCTCTAAATGAAATCACGCATCTCTACACGTTTTTTTCATGAATTTTTTTTTTATCATACTAACCATGAATTACTATAATTTAGTTACCTATTTTTAGACCAAACGCAAAATGCTTTATCACACATTTCGTTCCATTGAACCTATCATCGTCTTTATCACTTAGAACTACATACATAACTGAAGTAGTGGTCTAATATTTTGCTCAACTAATCTCAGGAAGAACCTGCGTCCTCTGTTCCCCACTTTCAACTGTGGGTTAAGCGGGGAGGTTCACTTGAGCTGACATGTTGTTGCCAGCGGTCTGTGTAACCGCATGTGGGGTGGATTAAATTATCATAAGAAACCTCACGGGAGTTGATATAAAAATTAAATTAAACCTGTTATATTGGAATGATTTTAATTTATTGTAATGATTTTTTATTTATTGTAATTGAGTAGTATACTTATCTCAATTACAATGTAAGCACGGAATATCGTGTGTGTGGGGGATGTAAATGCAATCTAACTTTGCTAAATTATTCCCCTTGCAATATTTTCATTAATTTGTGTCCTTACATTATTTATAAAATAATGATGAAATCATGAGCACGTAGATAACAGGCATAGATACTGCTTACCAGAAATACTTATATAATACACACTGATAGCATTTGGAAGTGTATCTCATTCTGATAAAAATGGTTAATAATGCTGTGCGTCACCAGGCGAAAGCAAATTCCAGGTGGATAATGCAGAAATTACTAAATTAAAAAATTGGTAATTTTTTCACTAAAATAATGATCGGTGATTTGTCATAATTTGTTTGTTCTTTCTTTCAATTTTCTGTCGAACTTTGTACTATAATCGGATGATGGTTTATTTCTTCTTTTTTTTGCGTGGATAGCAGCAATCTTAAATAGTTGGCGTTGCAATTTATTTGTGCTGTGAGCACAATATAATAATGAAGATACTTAATTGAATAATAAAATTGTTCTAGGTAACTCATGTTGAAAGTGCTTCGATCGAGTAAGTTGCATGCCGACACAGCTTAATTTAAAAAAAGTACACGACTGGGTTGCACTTAAATCTATACAGCTGTTCATCTGCAAAAATTCAGATTTGACATTTATTTTATTATTATTTTTTTATTTATTATTATTAGACAGACAGAAAGACAGAGTTGGCGGTAAACTTGAACGGGCTCCCGACCCGTGAAAAGTCTCTGCCTGAGACACTGTAGCCTTCCATTCTCTGCGATCTCGGGCACGTTGCTTCCAGTTATCCAGACCAAGCGCTCTGACATCCGCGATGGCTTGGTCTTTGAAACGGTGGTTAGGTCTTCCTTGTCGTCTCGAACCTGGCAGCTGGGATTCGAAGATCCTCTTAGCTGGAGCATTATTGTCCATTCGCTCGATATGGCCGAGCCAATGTAGTCGACGTATTTTGGCCTTTTGTACTACATCCACATCTTGGTACAGCTTATAGAGTTCGCGGTTGTATCTTCTCCTCCATTCGCCCTCCTCGAACACAGGACCAAAAATCCGCCGAACAATTTTTCTTTTTAGAAGGAGCCCAGTATCAGCTCTCCCTTCCTGCTTATCGTCCAGCACTCGGCGCCATAAAGCAGAACTGGCAGGATAAGGGTTCTGTAGAACATACATTTTGTCCTTCGAGTTAGGAGTTTTGAACCCAATTGTTTTGCCAAACCAAAGTAGCAGCGGTTTCCTAAGGTAATTCTTCGCCGGATCTCCACTAGGATGTCATTTGTGGAGTTCATGTTTACTCCGAGGTAGATAAACTCCTTAACGACCTCGAAATTGTTGCTATCAATAGTGACGTTCTGTCTTAGGTGGTGGACAGATGCTTGTTTGTTTGTTGATAGCATGTTCTTAGTCTTATCCTCATTTACTAGAAGGCCAACAAATTTCGCCTGTTCTCCAATCGCCGTAAAAGCCTCTATCACGAGCGACCGATGATGTCGATATCGTCTGCATACCCCAGTAGCTGGACGGATCTGTTGAAGATAGTGCCTTCCGTGTTGACACCTGCCCTGCGCACTATCTGTTTCAGCCTTATAGGTGCAAGTAAAAAAGCACTCGAGTCAGTTTTTCATGATCTCAACTGAAGTTACAACTCCGATCAACCAAACCTAGTCCATGTTACATTCACCTACCCTACCCGCTTTGTGAGTGTTCTATGATTGGCAGTATTCTTACTCATTAGATTTGAACTTTAAAAATGGTACTCATTTAGAAAAATTACTGGATTGGCCACGTACCCTGATATTATCGTTCTTAGTATGCAGACACTGAGGCGTTCTAATCCCAAGACGTCTATGATTTTGGAAGAAACTAACTCTATCCTAGTTCGATGATTTTCAAACTGACTAACTTTTGAAACACTGCATGATTAAAAAGAAAACTAAAAGA
This sequence comes from Pocota personata, assembly GCA_963082735.1. Lineage (NCBI taxonomy): Eukaryota > Metazoa > Arthropoda > Insecta > Diptera > Syrphidae > Pocota > Pocota personata. Next base: position 39,773,400 of record OY720431.1, read on the forward strand.
AGACTCTAGTAAAACTTTAGCAGTGGGACATGGGAATGACGTCCAGTAACTTTACTGAAAACTGTAGAAAAAGAAATAGTGCTACCATCTATGGCCAAAGCAATGATTGCCTTCGGCTATAATGATCAGGCTATTTCAGATTATTTATATAAACTTCCGCGAAATAGATTTCAGTTGTTTGGATGTGGTAATAAAGCTCCCAGACATCCCTCCGTCTTTGTTAAAATGACCCCCCTAGTTTTAACTAAGTGCTTTATTTTTTATTACTAGTTTATAACAGGCACCACCTCGGTATCTAATTTACATATGTATGTCTCCCGTACAAAAGAACATATTCCACGTGCCACGAACTACAGTTCGTTTTATAACAGCGCTTCTAAAGGAGTACATGTCTCATTACGGATTTTTAATTTCAAACCAATTATCTAAAAAAAAACATTAAGATGTTGCTCACCGAAAATTGTCATTTTCTATCGTCGCCAAATAACATAAAACCACATAGAAACATACTACAAATTTCTCGTCCCTCATTTTGAGCCCTCACAACACAACCACACAATCCCTTACACTGGTGCACCGCTGTTGGCAGTGGTACCCGCAGATTGAAAGTTAATTAAGAGATCGGTCTTATTATGCGCGTTAGTCCGGTTTTTTTGGGGCTGTTTACATTACCAATTTATTTTTTTTAATATTCATGCAGTAAAGTCGATGTAAATATTCACGAATAAAGTACAAATGTAAACAACCCCTAAAGGATCATTTGAATCATACTATATAACATTGAAATGTTTGCAAGTGCCTTGAGTTCATGATAATTATTCAGTTTTTGCGAAACGACGCTTGATGTTTACATATCCCTAAACCTTCGTAATAAATAAAGCAAACGGTATGGAAATCGATTCAATCGTTCTTGAGGTGCTTATTACAATGTATACGTATAAATTAGAAAAACTTTTTTAATAATTTTGTATTATTGGGGATTTCTATGCAAGCTTTCTTCCCCATTTTATGTTAATCGAAGTTATAATAGCGACGCTAACAGCCCATACAGGGTCAGATCAGCTTCTCGCAGCCACTCGTGCTGTGCACCGCGCGACTGGTTGGGACCTAAAGTTTTATGCCTTTTCCGAAGGGCAATATTTTTCGATTGAGAGAAGCTTCTCACGATAACTTTATTTTCTGATATTTGTCTAACGTTCGCGAGAGGTAGAACCGTAAGAAAACTTTTATTTTGTTATTTTTGTGTTTTCTTGCACTCGAACCTTGAATGTCCCGTTCAGTGATCGCGCACTTAAACACTGAGCCATATCGCCCACATAAATCAAATAAAGAATCGAATATTCATCATATAGTATGCTCAACAAATACACCGAATCCAAGTCAACATTTTGTGAAGAGCAAATTACGAATACAAGATCTTGTTATCCAGAAACCTCAAATAACTCACGTGAGATCAGCGGTTTCTTTATCAGCAACATGGATAAGAATCAACCTAGTAGTGGAATTACTATGACTCTTCAGTAAATATTTGAGTAGAAAAAAAAAAGTTCGTCGCCACCTAGACTTTGATTAGATTAGAGAAATCGCGAATCTGTAGCAAATAGAACAACACCTGACTAACTAACTAATTTTCGACGATAGCTATTGATAAAAATCGAATCCGGTCCTAATGAACATAAACCCCCTTCTTTTGACTAAACAGCTATGAGTCAGTTTATATAGTACATACGCATAAGTTTTTTTTTAAAAATTATACCAATCGAGACTTTGTACAATACTTACATATGTATAGGTATACCCTATCCTGTAGGGTATGCACTTTTTAACCTTGAATTTTGAACACAGAGAGTGTGAAGATAAAATAAATAAATATTTTGACGGTAGCAGCCCTCTCGAATGGTAGGAACCTTCAATTTTATGTCGTTTCTGAAGAGCAATTTTTGTACGATTGAGAGTAACTTCTCGTGACAATTTTATAATTTTACAATATTTGTCAGATGTTCCCGAGAGGTGGAACCGTGATGATTTTTTGATGACTCAAACCTTCAGTCTCAGGCACTCAGTAATCGCGCATTTGTGAAGATATACCACCAAAATATTATAATTCCGTGTTTTTTTGTAAGCTTATATAGTATTGTATAAGACTTTATATTAATTTGCTAATAACGTATACCTTTAATAAGATCGAATAAATATCGCCTCTTAAAAGCCACGAAAAATTGTTGAAAAAGAGAGAAATTCGATTGAAGTCTCTTCTAAAACCTTTGCTAAGCAATAGCATATACGCTTACAAAAAAACACCGCAGTAATCAGCATCTCCTTTCTTTCAAAAGTAAGGGAATGCAAGAAAAAAGAAACTGTAGCATGAGAGTATCTGAAACAAATACGTTATAAAACCAAGTCTATTTAATAGATTTTCTTTTAAAGCAACATTTTAAAGTTTTCTGCTGTCTGTTCCACAAGGATTGTAACTTTTCTGTATGTTTTTTTTTGTTTTTTTTTTTTTTTTGTTATTTTGCTATTCCGGCGATTCAAAAAGAAAAAAAAAAACAAAAAAGCAAACAGGGGAAGAAAGCATTTGATTCCACATTCAAGTGCTGATAAGTTCTGAATGAGTTAGTCTCGCCAAGTGTCAATAGATCGGGTGCATGGTGTGCCTCGGTCGGATGGTTTTATTATCAGAGCGACTTATATTACCCATTGTTGTGTGTTTACTCATTATTATTGGCGCTGCTCTTGAAATTAGAGAGAACAACTAATGAAGTGTTGAAATGTGAGAAACCTTATGAATATTGTATCCTAGGGGTGGCTGGACCTGGAGCACAGATATGCTAATTTTATTATTTGTCGAGAAAAATGGGATGTTTTATTTATGGCTTAAGTTGGTTTGTTTTTTTTTTAGATATTAATGGCGTGATTTACTACTGGACGACGAAGTGGACTTGGCTTTAGTTTATAATCGAGTAGAAGGTTAAAATGTTTCACCACGAGTCTGAAAATTATTATTTTAAATATATTTTGATTAAAAATGCAGTGATTTCGAAGGCACGGTAGAAAACTAACTTGTTTTTAAGAATTGCAAATGCGGAGTTGTAAACTGATTTTATGGCAACAGCGGACAAAAGACCTCAGTTGTAGAGAGAAGCCATTTCCGGGTTTGAAATACTCAGATGTGAGGATAATGAAATATTTCAGATTTGTGTTGTTTATATTGATATATAGTTTGTAACATTGAGAAATAATAAATATACAACATAAGAAGTATATATGTACATGAATAATCAGCAATGTCCGTTCATTCGTCCGTTCATATGTCACCACTTCTTGGGCCTTAAATTTCTTTTTAGGAAAGTGAAACTTTATGTACAACTTAACAAGTGTAAACATATTTTTTGAAATCCACACATTTTTAAAAAAAATTCCCTTTTTCAATATTTTTGCTAAAAACTGGAAATATTGTCTTTACAAAATACTCGTATATAAAAGTTGGCTTTCTCTACATTTCGTCGATACATTTGCTTTTTCTAAGTCATTTATGGCGATGGTTGTCTTATGTTGCAAAAATGTAATCAGAAGTCGTGAACTTCGGTGACAAACAGTGGTAGCCACGCCCACTTTTTTTCTAAATCTTTCAAAAATCGCTGAAATTTCCTTTAAGTAGAAACATATTGCATTTGATCTCAAAATTTTACAACACCACGCCCACATTATTAGGGATGGGTTAAAAGCTGAAGGATAGGGTATCATACGATCCGGCGAAATATAAAAAAATTACAATTACTATTATAAATTTCCAAAATAGAGAAACTCGAAAAGTTGGTCTCTCAATTCCGTTTGTCTATCTGTCTGGCTGCCTATCTGTATGTATATCCGATTGCAGCATAAACGTCTGGACGGATTTTCTCCAAACTTCATATCTGGGGTCGGTGAGGGTTCATAATCATATTTTGTATGGGAAATTTTATTTTGCTCGAACAGCATTCTAGACTTTATTACTTGTTACTATGATATTAGGTTCTTGTGGGTGTTAGATCTTGCACATCCCCTACCTGCCATCGACTGCTACTTATGTACGTCGTTGAATGGTGATGCATATTGGTTGCGGAGCTGTTCGGTGTTAGTTAGAAACATGGTTAGGCCAGAACTCTCTTAAATTGTTGCGTAGACACCAATTTACAAACGCCTATAGCTATCTTGTGATAGTGGTAGTCACTTTACATGCCGTTCACTGATGTAAGAGCACAGATTCAACATTGGGGTGCACAAGGCGTAGCTCGGTGTTTAAACTAATCACATTGCTTTGACATATCTTGAACAGCATTCAAAACGTAGACTTGGTTTTGCCTTCTCTGCTGAAGGTATCCTGTTCGATTCTACCGTCAGAAGATATCATACTTACTAGATACAGAAATCTATCTACTTTCTCGACCGATTACCCAGCCATGCTTACTTGCAAGGTTGAGCTTTTTTTTTTTTTTTTGTGAAGTGTTTTGTTTTTTCAGTCCCGCAACGTTCGCCTCCCTTTCCACACTGAGATCATTTGGTGGAGATCCATGATCCTGTCAGAGAGCAAGCAAGATATAATTGGCGGAGTCCAAATATTTGAGAAAAGACGTGAAACCCTGTTCAAAATAGGATTGGCAAAATTACCGATCGATATTTGAGGAGGAGAATCCAGATCAGAATACAGCATCGAGTGTATCTTGATTAACTCCAAAATTATTTGCAATGTGACCTTTTCCAAGCACTCCGTTAAATTTATTTCCTTTAACAGTTTGACGATCATTCTTCTTTTCCACTTTTCGGAAAAGTTCTCGGTTTATGGTTTTTGAGTTTTTTTTTTCGACTTTAATTTGATGTGCCGCATGATGGGGTTTAACGGTCAATGAAGGCAAGACCAAGTCTACGTCACCGTAGACAGATATAACCTCAAGGTAGTTAGGGACTTTGTCTACCTAAGATCCGCTATAAATTCAGACAACGACACGAGCGCTGAGATCAAACGAAGAATAACTCTTGCCAACCGCTGCTTCTTTGGGCTAAGAAGGCAGTTGAGTAGCAAAACCCTCTCTCGAACAACTAAAGTGGCCCTTTATAAAACCCTAATCATCCCAGTCCTACTCTACGGCGCAGAGGCATGGACTCTATGAAAAGTGGATGAGGTTGGTCTTGGCTGTTTTGAGAGAAAAATTCTTTGAGTGATTTTTGGTCCCGTCTGCATAGATGACGAGAGGAGGAGGAGGTATAACGATGCACTGTACGGACTGTCGGCTTAGCCAGAAGAGTGAAGGTCCAACGACTGAGGTAGCTGCATCAAGTAGAGCGCAGTAGAGAAAGACCACGACTCAGATGGCGCACCCAAGTGGAAGGGCACCTCAACCAACTTAGGGTGCGGAACTGTAGGCAGCTTGCTAAGGATCGTGCTGGCTGGAGACGCTTGTTGGTTGAGGCCCGGGTCCACCTCGGACTGTAGCGCCACCTTGAGTAAGTAAGTAAGCATGATGGGGTGTACAAATTAATTGGGGAACATTATGCCCCCACAAAAATACTTTGCACAATTTTCTTTTTTGATTATTTTTCGTTCAACACATACAATTTGTATGCAATTTCACCTCCCTAGGTCAAACGGATCAAAATGCTTGTCACACTAGCTTGTGGCAGACTCCATTCTGGTACAGAGAACTAATAAATGGATAAAAGATAACAGAGCGCGTGTATTCTGAAGTATTATTGTACAGCCTAAACTAATTTATGTATGATATGTATATAAAACTAGCGAATACCTGGGACGCGTTCCTACGCCTCAGCACTCGTTATTTTTTTTTTTTTTTTTTGGCAAAACAACACCTTTAACGTAAGTAATACGAGGTTAAAAGTTCATGAAGATCGGTGGAAGGGTTTAGCACTCCATAGGGAACATACATACAGTGTTTCACTTTTGTGCTCAGCGATTTGAGTTCACTTGCTGTTGCCTTCAAATGACGTCTTAGTTACCTTCTACACACAGTACTAACTTTTTTATTAGATACTTTGTTAGAACTTTGTATCTATTTAGCAATCTCTGAAATAATCGTAATACTTATTTTCAACCTTTCTCTGCGCCTGTCATTTTACTCGTATATCGCGTTTTTATTATTAATTCGTTTCAATTGAATTACCCATACCCTACTCTAGATTTTTTAATTTTTTTGTTTGCAAATTGCAAGCTAACATGCCATGGGCTAAATTCAAAGGAAAAATAAAAACAAAATAGATCAAACCACTTACCTAACAACAAAGTCAGTGACCAGGACTCACAACTACTAACCTCGTGATTATACCAAACATTATCTAATGCCTTCCTCATCGGTTTGTCTGCTAATAAATATTTAAATATGTCATACATAACTCAAAAGGTCAGTTCCAACTTTAGTACACATCCTATTCACTTCTGATTACATAAGAATAGGACCTGGCAGGCTTGCTTCGGTTCACATGGTTGCTTTCCAATTTAATTTCAAAGCAGTGTGTGTGATATATTTTTATCACCACACTATCGCACGCATGAGTAGCTTCAGTGCGCCACCCCACCCGGCTTTTGTATTTGACTTTGATTTATAAAACACCTGTATACCTACTGCAATTAACATTATTTTTATTTGATTTTTTTTTTCTTATAGATTCCAGCTGCGTGGTCTCCTAATCATCTGGAATACCCTGCTGGCGATGTTTAGTATTATGGGAGCCTTTAGGACGGCTCCGGAACTGTTGCACGTACTTCGTCACTATGGACTTTTCCATTCCGTTTGTGTTCCTAGGTAAGTCTACCATATTCCAGTTTTAATCATCATCATTATCATCATTGATGACATTTAAATAAGTCTGACCATGAACTGGGCTAACATGCCACTTGAATGTGCGATTCTGTCATTTCATACGGGGAGTCATTTCATACTAGAATGCACAGAACACGAACGCAGCGGATAACAAGATTCGCAAATGACCCTGATCTGGGCGGGTTTGTCTGCAAGTTTGTCCTGTCTAAAGTATAGAATGTGATTACTCATACTATTTCATGCTTCGTTATTGCATTCACATGTTGCTGGTAATTGTGCACGGGTGAGCAGCGAAAATTAATCTCGCTTCAGTTTCCTGAGTCTGTCGCTAAATCAGAAGAATAATTCAATTGCTGCTTAGCGGTAGACTATTAATAGACTAATTTACGACTTGTTATTGCATCAGATCTGGACGTTCTTCTAATCTATTATACATAGAACAAATAAAACTTTTTCTATCGATTGTAGATAGCCCAGGGTCAAAGCTTTGCCATAACATTTTAGAAGGTCCTGACTCTTCAGGCGCAATCTGTGTGTTAAGTGCCTCACAGATAGCAGAAGTATGAAAACGTATCCACGTAGTTGCCAAAAATAACAGCCCATTCATTTATTAAGGAATGTTCTGATTTATGCGGTCACACTCTGCGAACACGACAAATTGTAATCAGCGCCTTGTCAGTCTGGCCGACAATACACGGGCATAATTTTAGAATGCCTCCAAGATAGTGAATAGGTTTAATTGATACTAATTTACATATCGCGAAAAGTGTTCTAAGAGTTTGCTACGTCAATCTAAAAGTGGTTTTGTTCAAACCGTGAAACGTGTCTTTCGTAGGAAACTGTATTGGATTTAGAAAAATTTTGAATAGTGTTTCAGGAAATACCAGAGAAATTGTTTACAGAATTCCAAAATGTTTTTTTTTTTTTTTTTGCCAGTTATTACATTATTTCTTGGGTGAAGAAAGGTGATGGATGAAAAGCATAGCAAAAATAAATCCATTATTACTACGGGGTGATAAATAATAAATATTTAGCAATAACAAGAAATTTTTCAATACTTGTTGGTGTTTTCTGGGACTCAAACCTTGTGTTTCCCACTCAGTAATCACGCACTTAACCACTGAGCCACGGCACCAGCTGCAATAGAGTACAACTTTGATCAAAAAGTTTCAGGAATGACTACCGTGTGGCGCTTTCAGTCATCTGATTCGAGTTTTTTTTTTTTTTTTTAGGTTGTCATTAACATTCCCTCCAAATTTTAGCGCCGTAGCTTGACAGTTGTAAAAGCTACGCTGTCGAGAATATACGTCTGTCTCTGTGTGTGTTTTCAATTTTTTACGATTTTAAAAATGGGATCAACTTTGCAACAACGAGTTTGTATCAAATTTTGTGTTAAAAACGGGTAAAAGCGGCTGAATCCGATCCAACGTTCACCAAACCATAATTACAAGAAACGAGACTTGGGTTTATGAGTACGAAACGCAATCCAGGCATCAGGTGAGTGAATAGCGTACGCCGAAATGACCAAAGACCGAAAAAACCACATCGTTTTCAGTCGAAAAAGAAGACGATGCTCACGGTTTTCATGGATTACGAGTACAACGGTGTTGTGCATCATGAATTCTTGCCACAAGATCAGACAGTCAACATGGCTTATTATTTGGGCGTTATGAGACGTTTGCGTGAAGCAATTCGCCAAAAAAGACGAGTTGTTGTTGGCAAACAACTCGTGGGTTTTGCACAACGATAACACACCGTCACACAATGCCATCCTCATTCGTGAGTTTTTGACCAAGAACAGTACGAATACCATCCAACAGCTATCGAATTCGCGTGATTTTTCTCCCTGCGATTTCTTCCTGTTCGATCGACTCAAGAAACCGCTCCGGGGAACGCGTTTTAGCAGCCGAGAGGAGATAATAAAAATATCGAAGACGGCTCTGATGGCTATACGAAAACCCGATTAAAAAAAATGTTTCGAGGATTGGATCAAGCGCTGGCATAAGTGCGTTTCAGTCAACGGAGAGTACTTTGAATTATCAAGAATAAACTTGTATTTTCAATTTTCTGAATAAATTCCTGAAACTTTTTAATGAAGATAGTATTCCATCAAGAGCAACCCTGCCATTAGAACTATCAACGCGGTCATACTATACCCCTATGAAATAGGTGCTGAACTTAAATAAGTCGCGACTTGGGCTCCAGATTTTTGGAAAGTATAGCTAAGCTAGGAAACTCACGCAAAGATATTGAACCTACTGAAATTCATAAAGAGTTCGAACTGGTTTACGAGCTGGTAAGAAATGAAGATATGTACCCAAAGAAAGAGTGGAAGTGATACGTTGTATCATCACATGTCCTTCCTAACTTAATCTAGCCTAAGTAGCAGTAGTACATAAATATGTACAATAATATGTTGTTAACAAAAGAAACAAGCCGTGATGAGGCATCGAAAGGACGAAGTAGTGCACTAACAACAGCCCCATCTTTTGAATCGCTATATGAAAGCAGTATCAGTGATATTTATATGCTACTCATGAACTATTTTCTCCAACAAGATATTCAAAAATTTCTAAATGGTGAAAACAGCTCAAAACTAGTCATCCATAAACCGAAAAGTATACCTACCCAAACATTTCGTATTTTTATTTCCTATGCAACATGAAACCTGAATTCATTATTCATTCGCTACAAAAGACTTGCTTATTACCTCTAGTTCCGTATAAATTCTTCAGTTAGAGGAAGCTGACAAGAACACATTGGTTAACATATCATAATAAGTGAAGGGAACTATCGATCGTTTCTGGATTGTCAGCATAACATCGATCTTAAACAGCGACCCACACAATATGTCCAACAGCGTCAAATTGCAGGTCCGCGGAGGCCAAGCAACATCACCAAAACGGCTGTTTACACGATTATTGAACTTAGTGCGCAAAAGATCGATTGTTGGACGGCTTGTATGGCACGTAGCGCCGTCTTGCTGGGACCAGAGATCGTCCAAGTTCATTTCTTGAGTCTCTGGCCAAAAAAATAATCTTTTATCATGCCTCTGTAGCGCTCTCCCTTGACCAGCAGATGGCACACCCATTATTTGTAATCAGCATCGAAATTTATGCCGATCGAGCCAGGCTTTATAGTTTTTTTTTTAATGTTCTCCACCACTGTAAATTTGTTGAGCGTGTAAGAGCTGTCAGTGTCAAAATAAAATGCAATTTGAAAAGAAACGAACAGATGGCACACCCATTATTTGTAATCAGCATCGAAATGCCGATCGAGCCAGGCTTTTTAGTTTTTTTAATGTTCTCCACCACTTAGAACACTGTTCTTCGAAGTTTGTAAACCCAGTTTGTAAAAAGAGTTGATAGACAAGGAGAGAAAGGAGTGAGATAACGATGCGCGTTCATTTTAAATCTTTGCAAATTATAGATTTCTGCAAATACTGGGTGGCAGGTTATTCCACTTGGAAGACAATCTCCTACGAAGATCAGTGTGTTACGATTAAAAAGATGGACACAAATACATACATATTCCGTCCGGACATTTATGGTGGAAATACCGGTACAGGAGTGCTAAGCATCTTACATCTCGGCGGTGATCGAGCGAAGGGATTTGGCTGCATATAGAAAGATAACCGATCAGTCTATAAGCTTGGCGCTGAACACGATCAAGTAAATTCAAGCATGTTAAGGAAGCTCCCGCCCAAACATGCGAGTTATATTCAAGTTTTGGGCGAACATAAGCTTTATAGATTACGGCCAAGTCCGAAAAACCGTTTACACCTTTTGAGGAATTCTAAGCATCTAGCACCACATTTTGCAGCATCAGTATCCGTCCACTTTAAAAAACAATAACTGAAAAATGTCGCCTTAACAAAATACATAGATATTGGCTTTCTCTATAATTCGTCCATATATTGTACAGGTGCAAGCAAACTTTTTGAAGACGTTTTATTTAAAAATAATATTTACGGTGAAAGTTAACTTATTGTAAACAGAATCCGCGAACTTCGGTTACAAATGATGATAGCCACGCCCACTTTCTTCTAAGAAAAATGTTTAACAAGAGTTTTTCTGGTAAAATATCTTAAAAATCGAGAAAATATTCCTTTAGTAGGGAGGTTTCATTCATTTGAATTAAAAAGTTCACAATGCCGCTCCCACTTTATTAGGGTTGGGTAAGAAGGTGAGGAATGATATTGTATACGATTCATTCCAGACGGAATGTGACTTTTTTGTATGTTTTTTTTTTTTTTTTTTTTCTTTTTTTTTTATTCATTCCCTGCTTTCTGAATGAATGAACGAAATGATGATTCGAAATCATTACTAACTTTCGATAGTCGAATTCATTCGATATTGTCCAATACTAACTCGCTTATATATTAAGTATAATGCCAAATAGTAATTTTTAAGTTAAGTAAATTGTTCAAACAGAGTTTAAATTAATTAAACCAACAAGGTTTTTTAATTCATTATTTCTATTTGATTAACAAATAGCTGGTGATAATTGAGTCATTTTTGCTAATTATTTTAATCAAATGACAGCTTGTTTACCCAGCCTCATCTACAGTTATCAAAGAAGTAGTCTATAAATAAAATTTGTATTTGGCTATTGAGATTAATAAACAAAAATGTTTTAACCATAATGTAATTGGTTCGGTCTTATTTTTTTGTTACCATCGTATGTCGCCTCTACATACACGATACGTAGTACCGATTTCTATGATTTTAATTTTAATTGAATTGTGAGCGTATGCGTGTTTAATAAAACCTCCTCTGTCGAAAATTTCATCTTCTCCAATTTCGTCTTAAACACATTTGTCATCGGATTAATACCTAAGGTGATATTTGTGGCAACACCCCATTTTTAATACTTTTTAACCGCTTTAAATAGGTGACATTGGGGACTTTTGGACATTTTATAACAACGAAATTAAAATGTTTAACAAAATTCAGCTGATTGCCAATTTTTCCTTAATTTAACAATTTGTTCGCCTATGATGACTGATCTATTATATAGGTACCTATGAATGTTTGTTTGCCTCTGCATCTGCGATTAATCTGAAATACATATACCACGTTTATATGGCGGATTGAATCCGGATTCAATTCGGGTTGAGTGTCATGTAAACTCAAATTGGATTGAAACAAAATTGACTCGATCCGATCACAAAATTTTCTGCGATCGAGTTGAGTTTTTGCATGTAAACACGTGTCGAAAGATTGAGTTTGACAGATAGAGAAAACAGAGATATCGATAAGGGTGTTTGGCTTGCTTACACAACTCCGCACACAAGAGAAGTGTCAAACTCAATCCTCTTTCGATTCCATTGTAACTCGATCCCAATTCGGTTACAACGAAAACCTGGATCGAAACTCAATCCTTTTTCAATCCGGTCATATAAACGTGGTAATAGATTGTAACATAGAAAAATAATAACGACAGACCCCCAAAACTATAGATGTTTGTGATCAGCATCGAAAGTTATGTTGATCTAGCCATATCGATCTGTTTGTCCGTATGTCTGTTGTATGTCACCAGTTTTTGAGCTATAAATTAAATTTTTTTTTTTTTATTTTAAACTTTCTAGGATCCAAAGCAGTACAACGTAAACATTTTCGAAATCCGGTCATAACACGTCCAATTTAAATTATTAAATATATTTACTAATAACTGGAAAATATTTACATACATTGTATAGAGCCACGCCCACATTTTGGGGCCGTTTTCTGCAAAGAATCGCATTTTGCTTTCTCAAAACTATTTACTGTGACGGTTAAGTTTTAGTGTAAATATTTCACCAGAATCTGTGTCATTTGGTTAAAAATGGCGACAGCCACGCCCATTTACTTTTAAACAAAAGTTTTAGTAACAGATTATCTGGTACAATATCTTAAAAATCGTGCAAATAATCTCTGAATAAAAAGACTTTATTGGTGGTTAGAAGATGGAAAAGGATCCGTTTTAGACGGATTATAACTTTCCTGTATTTTATTTTATAATTTTTTTAATCGTCCGAGTATTTTAATATTTAAATAAAAAAATATCTAATATGGCAAACATATTGAAAACAAAGTTCAGGATCCTGGGATCGAAGTCTCTAGTTCGGTTACTTCCACCCTAAATGCATCGGATGTATTGACTGATCAATGAAATATGGGTGGCCGTAGTGTAGTGCGTAGTTTATTCCCTTGTTAATTTGAAGGTTCAAGTAACAACTGGACACTTTTTTTTTTTTTTTAAATATGTATGTTAATTCGAAACATTGATGAAAAATTGCACAAAAAAGAAGGAAACCAAGGCAGGGTCGTTCCATGTCCTTGGATCAAATGATTTCTTTTTTGTGCAATTTCCCAACAATATTTCATTCTTTACTTTGACATAAGATCATTGAAATGAATAGTTTGGATGCCTGATTTGTTGATATGACTATTAATAATAAAAATATCAAAAAATCATCTGTGGCGACGGTATTTTAACTGGCGGCTCTCGCCGCAGGTTTAAATAGTCAACACAAGCATTAGCCAACTCGGCTACGTCGATGTTGGGTCAAAAGCTATATTATTCATTCTAGCACTAGTTGAACTTAGTAAGAAAATAATCATAATGATATGTTCATTGGTACTCAGCCCAATTCAGTTATAACTAAGATCATCCCTCATACGACTGATATTTTGGGTTAGTTTTTACGCCCGCCATAAGTTGCTAAACTTTTCTTTTATATCAAAGTTTACGTCATTTAAACTTAATTTTTCTTATCTTTCTTTTCAGTTTCATTGAACAAGATCGTGTCAGCGGGTTCTGGACATGGTTGTTCGTCCTATCGAAACTTCCCGAACTGGGAGACACATTATTCATAGTGCTACGCAAACAGCCATTAATTTTCCTCCACTGGTATCATCATATCACCGTTCTCATCTACTCGTGGTTCTCCTACACAGAATATACTTCATCTGCACGTTGGTTCATCGTAATGAACTATTGTGTTCACTCTCTTATGTATTCGTACTATGCGCTAAAGGCGGCACGTTTCAATCCACCCCGTTTCATTTCGATGATAATCACCTCACTGCAACTCTCACAAATGGTTGTCGGATGTGCGATCAACATTTGGGCTCATGGTTTCCTCAAGACCCACGGCCGACAGTCGTGTAATATTTCACCAACCAATATTAAACTCTCCATTGCTATGTACTTCAGTTACTTTGTACTATTCGCAAGGTTCTTCTATAAGACCTATTTGTCGACGGGAGGTAAGAAGAGCCGATCCGTACCAGTACACCACTCCACCCCATCGTCATATACCTCGAAAATAGCAACAAAGACTGGTATATCAACAGCTTCTTCGGACTATTTCGCACAAAATGGCAAAATGAAGGCACAGTAAATTGTCGCGTCACACACAAAAATGCAACACCCACAAACACAAATAAACCAGTTATCAACACGACTTTATACACCAATTCAATTGCAGAATGCAGAAATGGACTTTTTTTTTTTTTTTTTAAAAAAAGAAAAAAGCTGCATAATTTTTTATATAAAATTATTGTAGATAATAATATGGTCTGCCTCCTTTTTCTGTGCTGAATTATTTAAAAAAGATGAATTCCTAAAATTTTATTTGGATTTTATTTGTTATTTTTTTTTTTTTTTTTTGTTATACCTTTATCATAATTATATTTAAAAACTGTAATAATGAGACATTCTGATATTTTCTATTCAAAATAGATTTTAGCTTGTAAAAAAAAAAAAAAAAAAAAATTGTCGGTGGAAATAAACTACTCGAAACTTAAACTTAATATATAATATTTATTTGTAATTTTATTGTAAAATAAAATAAAATAAAAGCATACACGAGTATACATATTTAGGGACAGCAAAAAAAAAATCCTTCATTTGCTTTAAATACAACCAGCAACACCGTACAGTTTAAATAAAAAAAAAATAAATAAAAAGTAAAAAAAAGCCTTTTTAAACAAAATATATTTATTAATAGGAAATAAACAAACAGAAACTGTTGAATTTAATATAACAAAGAAAAAGACACACGCCTATTTGTTAATGAAATAGCCAAACAAATAAGTTCAATTGCAATATTAACTGTTCGTGTTGGAAATATAATGAAATTTTAAATATTTGTACTTTTTATTTAGTGTGGTTTAGTTATACTTTAACACTATTGGTTCTGTTCGATTTGAAATTTTCGAACACGTTAACCATGACAGATGACTTTTGTTTGTATTTACGTTTACCGCTTTCGTTAACTTTTCTGTTTACAAAGAATTGGTTGATATTTAGGTGTTTAATGTTAAATTAAAGATTTATTAAGTCAATATTGCCTCAAGTTCACAAAGCCACGTATAAATAAAAGTACACACACACACACACAGACACATACAAGTGAAGCAAAAAGTCATTCTTTAATATTTCAAAAAAAAGTTTCTTATTTTATTTATATACTATAAATATGTGTTAATTTTTGTTAATGCATTTAACCAAGTTGTAATGGGGATTTTTATTTTTATTTTATTTAAAGTATATAATGCTTAATAAATCTAGAAATTAGAAATTGATAGTGAAGATGAAAAGCTAATGTGCATAAATTAGAAAAGATTGGTTCAATTTTGTAATTTTTGTGGTGAAATTCACATTATACAGAAATACATATAGGTATATTCGAATGATGGAGCGTTTGTAAAATCGATGAAAATAAAATAAAAATGGAAATAAGAAAAGGACTTGCTTTAAACTGTTTTTTTTTTTTCATAAATTTGTTGTTTTATTGTATTTCTGAATTCCAGATTAATACACAAGCGGAGAGAGCTGCTTGTTGGACTGTGCGCCATTTAAAGTAAAGGGTCTTTTTTTTGATTTTGTAACATTTTTGAGGGAAACGAGTACCAAAGACGACGATTTACTGCCCGAACACAATACTGCAGATGAAGTCGCTGTAGTACAAACTGTCAAATAAGCCGTTCACTGAAGTAGCAATGCACGTACACAATGGTGAAGCGCAGCTCGATTGCTTAAGCTGTCAAAGCGGTAAGCTAATCGCGCTGTGTTTCGTGAAAATGTTTTTTGCGGTGGATTTTATAATTGAACCGTTTAGAAGATGAAGGGCCTAAGTGACATTTTCAAACATTTGAGTAATCAGCATTTAACACATTCTTACACTAAGTTTATTGAAAAAGTGGTTGCATACAACACCTTCATCTTTTATAAATAATAATCTAGAGTCGATAGAGAAGTCCAGATAAGACAGAAATGTAAGTTTTCATATATGTAGGTCATTCATCTGTAAGAAAAAAAGCAAATTTAAAAAAAAAAATGTCACTTAGGTCCTTCATTTTCTAAGCGCTTCAATTATAATTTTTATAATAATGACTGAGGAAGAAGAAATCGCATGCTATGAATTTCTCCGTATATTGAAGTTGACTCAACTTGTGCTGTAGCTACTTTTCATACTCCAGCTACAGCTTCGCATTGTGTGCGTGCTATAGGGAGTACGTGTATTTTAACTTTGATAGCGCTGCGTACTGCAGCTTCAACTTCACTATTGCGTTCGGGCAGTAAAGCATGACTTTTGGTTGAGTCAACGAAATCATGTGATGTGAAGGATATCTTCTAAAATGATTTCCAGCGAAGTCTTCCTTAAAACTCTTAGAAGGAACAAATGTTCGGTAAATCCGAACGAAACTAGCAAAGCATTAACAACAGTAGGCTTGTTTTTTTTTTTTTTTTTAACTGTATATATGTATATCACAGTTCGAATTTACTAATTATTTTTTTGTAACTTTATATAAAGCGCAGTAGAAATTTACATGTGAAATAAAAACAATTAGCTGCATAGCGTGCAACGGCTTTCTTTGGGTTTTGCCCGCAGTAAAGGTTGCTTTGTACTCGTTGTTTGGATACAACAGCGAGCACGCGGTAAACAGTAAGTATGCAATTTAAGGGGGCATTGCGTTTTTTCTTGTGGCGTATGCTTTTTTTTATTGTGCTCTCTTTGATAGCATGTATTCAAACCACCATTCTCTTCTCGTTTTCACTTGGAAACATTTTAACAAAAAAAAAAATTGTCTGACTAAATAATGCGGCACCCGTAAAATAAGTTCTGCAAAAGCAACCATAGCCTCCTATCGTGCATTATATTAGGTAGATGCATATACAAGGTGGGCCATTTAAACCTTTGGGATATTTTTTTGGCAACAATTTAAAAAAAAAATATTTGCTGTGAAGTCATTTTTCGTTTATTTTGAACCTTGCAAATTTGTTCTGATCACTTTTTGAATATGATATTGCGTAAATGGCCGCCGCCAGAGCCAATGACGCAATGTGCTCGTTTTTCGGCATTTTATAGGTTTAAAACTTATTTACTAGTATTATTGTGTTCTTGTCGAACTATATTTTTAGCGAACTGATTTATGGGAGAATGGGGCAGGAACGTTCAGGACCGAAATTGGCAGTTGATAGGTCACACCCTTAGAAAGGGTGATAACTGCATAGGGCATGCAGTGAAACCCACTAATCGCCTTGAAAACTTGGCGCAGAAAAATCTCGGCAATTAGGGAGGGGCTGAATGGGGAGCTGTGACACATCGTTAGGAACCATACACGATGGCACGTGGACTTGATAGGTGCCTAAAGGTTGGTTTAATCTTCAACCCAGCAACTGTCATACTTTGTTTCGGGAAAAAACTCTTGAGACTTCTGGTTGGCTGGAGTGGAGAAAGTAGTTGGAGAATGGAGATGTAGTCCTACTAGCATACGATGGGTGCAGAGTACGATAGTGAGACCAACAGAAACGGTACAAAAAAAATGGTGTATCATGTAAGTCGTTTCACCTATATAAATCAATAGAACAGTCAGTTTGGACTGGCGCCACTAAGTATATTAATGAAAATTCTACAGCACTTGTGAAAATTTTAACTGCAAAAAATAAAATCCAGTTTCAATTTAAAACCATTAGAAAATGCGGGGGCCTTATTACGGCATGACAAGTCATTTTCAGATAATGATACCCACGACTTGCAATGATTTTGTGTTACGAGAATGGTAACAAAAAATGTTGCTGGAAACAGTTGATGAAAGGCAAAAATCCATGCTAAATTGAAGCGCACCTATCTTCACTTCTATTGGTATTGTGTTAAATAGAAAAGAGAATTGTATGAAAATTGGAGGAGTAATAGTAAATATTCTTTAACAAAATTTGTAAATATTATATGAAACATTGTATTACGTTGAATATCATGCGGACATAAAATTGTATTTTGTTGTCTTTTTTTTTTGCGCTAACAATGCTTGGGACCTACATATATTTTATGTCGTTTCCAAAGGGCAATTTTTTCGATTGAGAGGAGCTTCTATTGATAGTTTTAACTGTCGGATGTTTGTCAGATGTTTGCGAGAAGTGGAATCGTGTTAAAACTTTTTTTTTTTTCTTGGATTCAAAACTTGAACTTCCCGCTCAGTGATCATGCACTTGAGCCACGGTGCCCACTATGTGTTTTCGTTTGTCATAAAAATAAACAACCATCATGGTATCTCAAAGAACGTCTAAGGATGTGTAGTACAACAAAAACAAATCTCGTTGCCATAAAAATATCGGCGACTGAAATCACAATTTTTGAATTTACGATAGCTAGGTAACGAGAATCGTTAAACATAAAAAGGCCCCAGATTTGCTTGTATATACATGACAGGGGCAATGAGACCATGTCCTACAGCAGCTATGGAGGTTACCGTTAATCTAACACTTACACATCGTAATTAAGGGAACCCGCTAAAAGAGCTATGGTAGCAATAAAGTAGAGGTGCTTCTCTACCAACGTGGATTCACATGAGTCCTAAACGGGGGCTAACTCCTATTTGAACTGTCATAATGATACTGTAACATAATGTAGCATAATAACTACGCCCTCAAACAGGCAACTCATTCCGAAGTGTCTTTTCATTTAAGGTTCGAGTTCACAGTAAGAGACGGATAATACGACGTCGCAGAATTAAGAGAGAATTATAACCGCAAAGAAAATTATAACCGCAGGAGATTATTGGCTGCAGCTGTCATCTTGGAATTATTACATCAGAATTTTCTTGTTCCAGTGGTCGAAGAATTTGCTAGAAGTTTCTGGCTATCAGAAATGCGACTATATAAGGACAGATGGCGATCGAGGCAAGGCAGTTGGTTTTCGAACCGCACGAAGAGATTGGAAAAGTGATAAACGACGAAGTTGTAATTTTGTGATAAATTGAAAGTTGAGAGTTAACAAGAAGAAGTAATTAGTTTGGATTTGTGAATTAAGTAATTGAAAGGAGATAAAGTGATTTGAGAAGAAAGAGAATTTCTAAGGAAGGAATTTGCGAAGAATAGTATAGTGTGAACTTGAATTGTTCTATAGACTAGAAAATAAATAAATAATCTCACAGAATAACGTTTTATCTACTCGAGCTGTAGCTCGCATATTACAATACCATACTACTTGGAAATATCGGCTAGTCGATTGATTGCCAAGTGTGTAGACTGCCCTTGTCAATTTGTTCTTGAATCGATTTAAAAACCATCGTTCATGATCTTCATCAACGGAAAGGAAACTCGTCTATGAATCACTGTACTTATCAACCAGACACAATCAACTTTATCGACGTTCTAAATAAGTCAGGGATTATGATAAAGTTCACGTCTCTACGCACTCGTTCGTTACACACGTTGTGGAGATATACAATGGTTTGAAGTGTTTGTGGGTCTCTGTTGAAAGAAACATCGCTTAGAAGCTTTTTGTTATTTTTTGTTTTTATTAATTTAGTTATCTTCAATCAAACGCACATTATGTATGTATATTAGCTGAAAACATTAGTTTGTTTTTCCAATTACAAGTTTATGTCCTTAAAATCTAAAATTTCACGAATACATTACAAACAAAATAAATGTATATATACTTAGATAAAAAGAAAGAAAAAAACATTTAAGAGTACATATACGCTATGTATGGTTCCATTATAAGACTAAGCTCTTCAAATCATTTACTCTAGGCTCACTGAGAATCAGTGTGGAGAAATTCTATAAAACACTTCGTTCTGCTGCCAATATAGGTCAACTTAGGTTCCTATTCTGGAAGAGATACGAAAAACGAGAGGATATCATTATCCGCATGCATGAGTGTATATCCAAGATTACATTATCTAATTCCATCGGCTCTTCTTGGCACGTTTATTGCTAGCATCCTGCGATGAGGAGGAGGAGGATTTTGAGGATGAAAATAAAGTTGGTTGAGGTGGTGCTGGTGCTGCAAATACTCCTGATTCTGGTACTGTTTGCTCCCATGTGCGATCTGAGGAGGCTCGAAACTGAGACATGTATTGTGTGCGAAAAGCATCACGCATTGCGCTGTATCTGTCGGATGCGGGTCCCCCTGATGGCTTTGTAGATGGTACTGATGGCAGTGATGGTGCTCCTTGCGACCTGCTATCTGAGGCCTCAGTTCGCCCACCAGTAGCGCTTCCAAAGCCAGTTCGTTCACGGTACCCCAATCCGGTGCCTCCGACGTTTATACGTTTTCCTTTGCTGTTCTTGAATCGAGAGTTCCTGAACCATGAGCTCTTCATGGCCAAGTCCATGAGGTCCTTTGGTACATCCTGATCGGCTCCTTCCAGATTTCTCACCAAATGCCCGGCAAACTCCTTGTCTTTTTCGGTGACGAGAGTGAAGGCATTGCCCTTCTCTCCAGCACGTCCAGTTCTACCGATTCTGTGTGTGTGCGTGTCGATATCCCTGGCAATGTCATAGTTGACAACGGTCCGAATGTGGGGAATGTCTAAACCACGAGCAGCCACATCAGTGGCAACGAGGATGTCGCATTCCTTCTTCTTGAAGGCGGTGATGACTTTGTTACGATCCGCCTGGTCCATGTCACCGTGCAAGAGGAGGCAATTGAATTCCTTGACCATTAGGTTGTTGGCCACAGTCTCGGCGTCGAGTTTTTTCGTGACGAACACAAGGATACTACCTTGAGATAGGAACTCCACTAGCCGGAGGATAAGCCAATTCCACTTCTGTTGTGGATTGTGAAACACGTACACCTGTTGAGTGATGTCCTGGTTGGCTTCGCCCAGGTCTCCTTGAATGATACGCACCGGATCGGTTAGAACATCTCTGGCCAGGCGTTCTATGCGTTTCTTGAATGTCGCAGAAAATAGAAGCGTTTGTCGTTCAGGCCTGACATGATTACAAATTGAGCGAACCTGTTGGGAAACAAAGCGATTAGGCACATGACAGCGTAACTACAATATATCGAGCACACCTGAGGTTCGAATCCCATGTTGAACATCCGATCTGCCTCGTCTAGCACCAAATAAGTTACTCGCCGCAGATTTGTCGCCTTCATCTTGACCATATCAATCATGCGGCCGGGAGTGGCCACAACAATCTCAGCGCCCTGCTCCAGAGCCTTACTTTGTTCCCACTTGGAACCACCACCATAGCAGCAGACCACATTGATGTTGTACACCTTGCCGAACTTCTTCGCCTCGTTGTATATCTGGAGCGAGAGCTCACGCGTTGGCGCCAAGATAAGCCCGATTGGTCCGTCGCCCTCCTTCAACTCCCTCTGATCCATGATGTGCACCATCATGGGCCACACAAAGGCAGCCGTCTTACCACTTCCAGTCTTCGCGATACCAATAATATCTCGACCTCCAAGCGCCGCTGGAATGGCCTGCGCTTGAATAGGTGTCGGCTGAGTGTACTCCGCCTTGCGAATTGCCTTTATCAACGGCTCATCGAAGCCAAAGTGCCCGAAACTAGTCACAGGCTTTGGTGGTTCTGGACCAGTCACTTTCACTCCGAGGGTGTGTCGCAAATCCGCCACCTGATCCTCGGACAGGGCTGCAATGTCCTCATGGGGCGTATAAAAGTTCTTCTCGAACTTCTCATACTCAATCTCTGAGTGATAGATTGGTGGCAGTGGATCAATATTACGGTTCTTTGGTGGAGCAATAGGATTCCCGTCCTCATCGTAGTCAATTTCAATATCAGAGCCATCATCACGCACCCCGGCCATAGGATTCTCCTCCATGTAGCGATAATAACTCTCCTCATCATCCTCATCGTCAATATCGCCACGCACTCCCTTGGCGTCCATCGACGCCATGGCTACCTCAGCTCGCTGAGCACGAACTTTCTCCTTTTGTACTTGCTGCTCAATGCCAGCCATGAACTGATCCAGGGGATCATCTTCGTCTTCACTGTCACGCGCCGCTCGTCTTTGAGGTGCCGCGCCAGGACTTCCCGGTGCTGGAATATAAGCTAACTCTGGCATTGCTTCTTCATCGTCATCAAAATATTCATCGTCGGTGTGTGCCTTGCGCTTGCCCAGCGACTGCTGAGTGTTGGCGAACTGACTAATCGAGTCCATTGTCGAGTAGCCGTGCTTTGAGAGACCACCAGCACTAGCGGGAGCTATTGCATTTCGATCACCACCGCCTCCACCACGACGACCAGTCGAGGAGGTTGAAGGAGGTGGTGGTACAGCGTTCATTGCAACTCCACTGCGGCTGGTCGTTTTGTATGGGTACCCACCGCCGCCTATTCCACGGTAACTCATTGTAACTGGTGCTCTGCTTAACTGGACACAAAATTGTTTGAATAATGTTTTTTCTTTCAAATTTGTATATTCTCCCACCTGGATCTGAGGAAATTTGAATTTTTTTTAATTAAAATGCTCCAGAGAAAAGAAAAAATCGGCAAACCGAGAAAAAAGCGAACGCCTTCTGTCAAACGAGGTGTCAAACTAATGTTGGTTAGATTTCGGTATTGGATTTCCTCGTGTGCTAATGAGTGCGTTTAGTGAGCAAACTTTTTTTAATTAATAAGGGACTAATATTCTATGCACTCTATTAGTGTTGTGCTGGTTTTTTCACATGGAAACTTAAACTCAGTGGATCGACTGGAGCCTAGTAATCATCAGCCAGAACCACCCACTGGTAAAAGTTCTCATGGCAAACAAAAACAACAACTAACTGGATATACAGTTTCAATAAATTTCGATATTATCCGCAGTGCTTGGCAATGAACAGTTCGTGTTGCCAATTATTAATAAAAGTGTAAATTTATTAACAAAACTGAGTATGTAAATAATATATTGATTTGCAACTATGTGGAGGGGATATGGCGGAAAAATTGTTAGCTAGAACACTTAGCTACATAAGAACAAAAGAAAGACGTAATAGATAGAAAGAATACTATTCTTTACTATCGTTTATCATGAATACATGCAATAAATCGAAATTTATTCTTTCCGATTAAAATCTGTAATACAAATTGATGAAAGAAGTTACGTGTCTATTTACGTTTAATGAACAATAATAATAATACAAAGTATCCATATTTGCATATGAAATGCAAATTAATTCACAATTGGTTGAGGCATTTATCAGATGTGCTTATTTACTTTGGATACTGCTATAGTCCGGGGTGGGCCAGGGCCTCAGTCAACAAACCTGTCCAGTCAGCTCGTCGCAGCTTGCCCCACCGGGTTGGACTGAAATACTCTCTGGGCCAGTATGCTGGTGTCCATACATTCGTTTAATCCACAAACTGGACCATATGTGTACATTACACGAAGAATCTTCCTTTCGTAACAGGTAAGAATACTTTCATGTCCTTTCGTTAACGTCCATGTTTCTGCGCCACGTAGCAGCACTGGAATGATGTGAGTCTTATATAAGTCTTCTTAGTCGTATTAGATAGGGCTATATTTCTCAATTTCTTCTAATCAAGCGGTTCGCAAGAGTAATTCTTCGTTTGATTCAGCACTGGTGCCGTTTTCACAGTTGATCGCGAAGCCTAGGTAGATAAAATCCTTAACCACATTTAAGTTATAGTTGTTTATGGCGACATTTTTTTCTATTCGCCATTATTGTGTGTCCTTCCTGTTGACAGCAAAACTTGATTTTATCTTTGTTCACAACCAAACCCATCTTTGCTGCTTCTGTTTTAATACTTATGAATGTCTCAATGACAGTTTGCTGCACTCCTTCAATAATATCACTTTCGTTGACATACGCAAGCAGTTGGTGTCACTGCACCGACACTTTGCGCAGCTTCATGCCTACATAAGCGTGAGAGATAGATCAAAATGATTTTCCAAAAAGTTGTAGGTCAGGATAAAGTGGATAATTTTTAGCGCATCTACCCAAAGGATTTTCAATACATTTTAATAGTATAATAATAGTATAATAATGTTTACAATATTATCACATTTCTATAGTATTATTGCAGTGGACGAATTGGGAGCACATGAAACTGGATGGAAATCATAAATTTTAAGTAACTAAGTAGTAACTAATATCTAACTAAAATTTTCCGAGATAACTAGTTAGTTACTGTCGAAGTTGTACCCAGTTAGTTACTAGTTACTTAGTTACTACAACTCAACCCTGTTCATGGAATCATAGTGAATGTATTTCCTTTAACAAAATTTGTCGAAATATTAAAACGATGTTTATTGCGAAAGCCCCATAAAAATTAGGAAAATAATTTCCATACTTGTGCATTCGCCTTAAATAATTTACTCACCAACTATCTCCAGCTGACTCTGACGTTTGTAATGTTTATTTTTCGTTTCTTGTGATTTCTCATCAAAATATTCAGAAAATAAATAAAACATACATAACTGCTGCACCACTAAATTAAAGGAAGTAAAATGGTTGAAAAATTAGCCGAAGATTATGCAAAATATTTTCAACATTCCAATATCGAAAAGGAGGTATGAAATCTAATGACATTTACATTACATTTGCAATAAAAGCCAACTTGTTTCAGATAAATCCCCTTTGCCTGAGTATTGAAGAGATGCTAGCAAGGCTTGATGAATTTGAATCACTTCTAACCAATGTGAGTTAATTAGAGATATGGGTGTCCATATATGGAACTAGACACGGGTGCAACCTCTGTGTCTGCAATAGGGACACGGGTAATATGTTGCGTTCTTTTGCAGAAACGGGCTCGGCTTGTGTTCCTGCAGTACATGCAGTACATGGATGCGTACCACCTTCCTAATAAAGGAGAGCACGCCCTTAATGGAGGAGTTTCTAAACTCCGCCAGAGTGAGTATCTTAACCAGATTAGTTTCGGACATCTACACAGATTCTCGTCCGGGCGGCATTTTGTCTCTGAAGACACGTTTAGCTTGTTAAGGTGGTATCTCAAGCTCCCTAATATATATATGGCTTGATATTTGATTTCTCTCAATAGAATGCATATCAGCGCTGTTATAGGCGTCATTACTGGACACTGTCTAATAGGCCAGAATGCAACAAGGCTTTGCGTCTTCTCAAATGATTTCTGTAGAAGCTGCATGGACGACGAGGAGGAAGAGACTATTCTTCACCTTTGCACCTGCCCAGCTGTCTATCAAAGAAGGAAACCACTTAGGAGCCTTCTGTTTCAACGACCTAAATGATCTGAATAAAATAGACGTTAGGGACCTTCTACGCTTCTTAAGAAGCTCCAAATGGTTCAACGAGTAGGCAAGAAATCGCTTCCCAAACCCATGTGGTATCACAATGGATCTATTACTGGTCTAAGTGTGTTGGCTTTTAGCCGACAGCCACCTCAACCTAACCATATGGCTTGATAATCTTGTGGATTGCCTGAGCCCGAGAACATTTCCCCAATGGGATATGGGAAGTTGATGTACCCCTCACAGAAAGGCTCTCTACCTAATAATGCAGTAGATGAGCCAGTCCTAGGTAGTTCATCCGCAATTTCATTACCTTCTCTGCAAGAGATTACAAGGCATCAAAGCAGCACTTGACCAACTTGGCGTTAACTGAGTACGAATTCAGTGCTGCCTGACTATCTAAAAATATTGGTATTCACAGAATGAGTATTAACTTATTGGGATTTATATTGATAAGTATTTTCCGAGTGTTCACAAATTTTATTGCGTCTATCCATAGTGATGTCAACGAATTGACGGACTTCATCACTCGGTTAATGTTTCATCGACCCTCCGATAACATAGATTTAATTTTGATCCGTATTGTGCGAGTTTCCCGATTTTCCTAATCACCTCCGGCTCCAATAATCGAGACTTTCCTGCATAGTGCAATAGATGGTGCCGTTCAGAAGTTATTGACTAGAACTTGGAATGGTATCGAAACAGACCCCACCCCCAGTTCAATTTTGTGTTTTCCCTGGACCCAAAGAATCATTTTCTGGCAAAGTGACGTAGGAATCTGAAGCACCATGTGTGCGCAGTTTATATGGGGATCTATGCATTACTTTTCAGAAATTTAAATTAATAGCTAAAAGCGGATATATAGGTTTTTAGAGTTTGTAAGGCTGTAACTTATGAACGGTTTTTAAATCGAAAAAATGCTTGTAAATTATTATTTTTGGTACAAAATGATGTTTTGATACGGCTTTATTATAGAAGCTCGACTTTCCGTTTTTAAATGCTTCCAAGAAACATTGAGCAAAGCGAACACGAGTCTTATTTGCTAGTCATCTGAAATTTGTGGAACATATCGAGCTGATTTCCTCGAGTATTTCAGGTGATGATTTAATATTCGTGACGCAGCTATGGTATTTCAAGTACAGTTTTTCACCTTTCATTTCGTGAGTCATTTTTGGATCTTCGTCATTGTCTTCAGTAAGGAAAGTATTTGTATCGTTGATCAAGAGGTTCGCCCTCCACGGAAATGCCCAGTATTTAATCTTTGAAATCACTTAGAAGAAGTCACAAAGAATGGTGCATTCACTTTATATGCCTTTTGGCATCCGTGAACAATTAGCATTGACTTGAGTTGACTTCGAAATCTGAATTCTAATGCTTACCGACCTTACATCACTAATTTTACATTTAATCGTTTCCATTTTTACCTATTTACCTGAAATTTGAAACTGTATATCGTATGTGTCTTTAATAATAAAAACATAATTACATACATAATAGTCCCGAGCCTTTTTTGCAGATGCGCAAGTTGAACTCATGTCTGCAAGGAACCTGTGCTTCTAAGTTATTAGAATATAAAATAATATAAAGAAATATAAAACAAAATAAATGCCGTGTTTCTATTGCGTACGCGAAATTTGCCCTCGTGTCTGCGAGGAACCCCCTGTGCCTTTAAATTATTATCCGAAACATACAAAATAAATCCCGTGTCCCGAGTATTGACACTCATGCCTGAAACTCCGAAATTGTTAAACAAACAAAATAAGCATTTATTGGCTTTGTTTATTTTTAGATTAAAATAGAAACAAACTCCATCATGGACAACAATGTGGCTCAAATTCTTGGCTTTCAAGAGAACTTCAAATCACTTTGCCAACGGATTGATAAACTAGAGAAATTCGTAGATGTTGTAAATGAAAATGTGAATACAGTCGAGAAATCAATTGATATAGCTGAGGAGGAGCTCGGTGTTACTGATTATAGCTTGAAAGGGCTTTTGTTCAAGCCGTTGTTTGCTAGAGCAAAACAAGCTGATGGTGAAAGCAGAACTAACTTGAAAGACGGTGAATTCCAGGAAGTTCCCGTATTCAGTACGGCAGATTATTTTCCATGCGGAGACGAACAGTAGCCAAACTAATTGTAGTTAGACTATAGAAACCTTAGCCAAACTGTGTCCTGTTTTATAGATTTTGTATGTTGTTAATGTTTTCAGAATAAAACTGTTAACCAAAAAAAATTGTGTTTCTCTATTTTCTTTAAATTCGGATCTTTGAAAAAAAGTTTTTGAGTAATTGAGCTTTTTCGCAAGAAGGTCAAATAAAAATTCCTACTTTGCAAATTGCAATTTTAATAACTTTTTTTTCAAATTCGAATTCGATCTTCGAAAACCAGTTTTCGAAAAATTGTGATTTTTCGGAAGAAGGTCAAATCAAATTTCTATTATTCGTATTCGATCTTCGAAATTGAGCTTTTACGGAAAGAAGTCAAATTGAATTTCGGACGTCGCAGATTGCAATAATTTGAATGTGTGGTGAAAATCTATTTTCGAAAGCAATTTTCGAGAAATCGATTTCTTTCAGAAGAAGATCACATCTAAATTCGAACTTCGCAAATTGCCATAATTTTTATGTCGTTAGAATCATTGTGTACTCATTCGAAATCTATTTTCGAATTCGATCCTTGAAAGGTACTCGTAGTTTTCGAAAAATTTACTTTTTCGGAAGAAGGTCAAATCAAAATTCGAACTTTGCAGAATGCAATAATTTTTATGACTATTTTAGAACTCGATCTTGGAAAAGTAGTTTTCGAGACATAGCGTTTTTTTCGGAAGAAGGTTTAAATCAAAATTCCAGTTTCACAGATTGCAATAATTTTTATATCGTTAATTTTGTTATCCAATACAATCTTCGAAGTTAGAATTTATATTTAACCTTTATCTGAAAGAAAATCAATTTCACGAAAACTACTTTTGAAAATTGAATTCGAAAATGGATTTCGATTTAGGGGCCTTCGATTTGAAACCCAAAATGTTCGAAAGCGGATGATTAGCACTTAATAATCCGAAAATCGGATTGCTTTATTCAAAAATAGAACACATTTTTGTTGACGGCAACAATTCATTTTGTAAGCTAGTGTCAAAGTCACTCGAATTTCGAATATTTCATTCGTCAACGTCAAACGAAAACAGATTATTTGAAAGATGTCAATTGGTAATCTTTAGTCATAAATAAGGAAGAGCCATAGTTCAGTACTGAAGAACCTGCAATGGATGATAGAAATTCACTGCCAAGGAGCTGCTAGCCATTTTATTTGATTGTCAATCAATTTTTTTTATTATTAAATCATTGCTAATGGCAATGTAAATCAAGAACATTTCCAACGAATATGCAGTACACCCTACTTGATGCCATAAAATTCAGAGGTTGTGGGAAGATATTTAGCAATATATTGCACTCGTTTCGAAAGGATTAGAGAGTGTCAAATAAAATTAGAATCGAAAAGTGCTTTCGAATAGTTTTTAAATTCAAAACGGAATACAGAGTAGTGCACCAGCTGTCCTCTATTTGATGGAGATTCTGCTTATCTCCAAAACGTTCTGGTTACTTATGTAGAACTATATTAAGAAGTTGATTTTTTGAGTAAAGTGGCACTAAAAATGCTTTTATGTTTTGTCGCCTCAAAACTCTATTATTTTTTTATCTTAGATATAATACATTTTTCTTCTCTTTGAATTATTTGGAGTTCAATCGTGAATTATTTGCATAGATACACTCAGTTGAAATTGGAGTATAAATTGCAACTACTACTGCCACGGCAACTCTTTCTAATCTTACGATCGTATCTCAGGGAAAGTCTTGTTCGTGTTAAACACGGAAATGATTACTCTGACTTTAAGGAGATTGCGGCCGGAGTCCCACAAGGAAGTGTCTTTGGCCAGCTTCTATACAAGCGTGATATCCTGCAGGAAAGAAACTGCGTCGTCGTCACGTTTGCTGATGATACGGCGATATTGACAACGGGCGATACAATTAAAGCAGCAACTGAAAAACTGCAACATGCTACTAATAAAGTCCACGAACGAAAGCAAATCTACTCACGTCAACTTTACCTATAAAAAAGTGGATAGATCAAACTTGGCTCAAATACCGTACGCGAACGAAGCAAAAAATCTTGAAATGACTCTAGATGTTAAGCTTAAATGGAAATCGCACGTAAAAAAAAAACGCGACAAGCTCGAAAACAAATACCGACAAATGTACTGGCTACTCGGAGAACATACGAAGTTGAGCCTACCTAACAAACTGCTTATCTATAAGCAAGTGCTAAAGCCAGTGTGGACGTATGGTCTACAGCTATAGGGTTGTACCATTAAAAGCAATAGAAACATCCTACAAACTTTTGAAAATAAAATTCTTAGAACGATCGTTAGTGCACCGTGGTATTCATCGGGATCTGGGAATTCCCAGCGTCGTCGAAGAGATAACAAAATTTGCTCGTAAACACAAAGATCGTGTTCACGACCATTGTAACTGTACCGTCATTCAACTACTTGACGCAAACAATTCAATTCGTCGTCTGCAAAGGAACCTTTTGACCTCGAGTCATAGTATATGCCGGTCGTGAAAACCGCAGGAACTTTCATTGGAATTTAACCTGCCTAAAGTACTAAATTTTTTTTTTAATTATAATACATACGAATATCTTTTTCCAAAAATCACGAGTCTCGTAAGCGAAAATAAAACAGCTGGATAAGCGTAGGCTTAGTTTTAGTACTAATCTTGGAGAGGTGTTTTTTAGTGATTAAAAATCTCACACTACCATAAGCACTCGCGGTCAGCTTAGGGTGTCTTTTAGAAGATTTTCACCTGTTCTCGGCAAAAAAAGCAGTCGACTAGATACAATACCTTATCTAGTCAGTACAAAATAAGGAAAACCTGTTTCGGTATCCCCAAATATTCTTTATTTTCTAATTGTTTTTTTTTTATATAAAAAAGTGCGCTAAGTTGTTTTGTGTAAATAAATACATAGAACGAGGGCTGCGGGCCCAATAGCAAGTTTAAGCGTGATCACGATATAGTGAGTAGTGTGTTTGCTTGTGACCTGAACTGTACAGGTTCGAGCCCGAGTGGGGAACAGCAACATAACAGCCATCCGAGCATAAAAGAGAACTAAGTTTCTCCAACAACAACACCAAGAGATGTTTCTCCCTGGTAGTACAATGGACCGAAAATTGAGCTGAGTGCACTGGGATTTGGAAATTTCCTTTAAAAAACTGAAAAGAAGACGTCAGCTGACTGTTTCTGTAATCGTACTTACTGTTCAGCAAATTTCACTTTAGCTACTTTTGATCAATTAGCATATTTATTAAAGAAAACCACTTTCTTTTAGGATAAATATTATATATTTGTTTATTTCTGCATTCCTTTTGTATTTTTGTTCTGGTTTAATCAGTTTTAATTTTAATATTTACATAATAAATTATAATCCGTCATTTTGAATGTCGAATGATCTATATTAATTTGTGTTTTTTTTTATTTTTTTCTTCAAAAATTCAATAATTAATATTATATTTCTGAACTTAAACATATTTTTCAAATATTTTTTGTTGAATCTAAAATTCATTTTTGTTATTTTTTTTTTAAATTATTTTAGAATGAAACCACTACTAAATAATTAATTTTATATTACATCCATTTAATTTGTAATAGAATGTTAAAAATTTATTTTTACAATTTTGTTTATTCTGACGTATTTTAACCCCGGATTGTTTTCTCTTTCACTTTATGTTTTTATTTTTCTTTTATTTGTTTTTGCATTTATCTACGAAGCTAGTATAGAAAAAATGAATCTATTAGAGTAAAAGTTATTTTCTTTAATTTATTCACTAATTTTTTTTTTTTTAGGAATTGCTATGCAGTTTTTTTTTATTAAGCAACATTTAATTAATGCATGTTTACGTTACTAGTTTTAGCTTTGCAATTATTTTTTCTTACCACAAAATTGTAAAATGTTTCCTTTGTGTTTAAGAGATTTTGTGAAAAAATTAAGATTTTGAGTGATGGTGTAAAAATTTTAAAATTGGTCCTTTCTCAATACGAAAAAATAAATAAAAAATAAAACAGAATAAAGAAAGAGAAAAATAAACAAATAAAATGTAGATCTATGTAAATTAGATGGAATAATTTTATTTAATTCTCGATGATGTAGAATGTCATTGAAAATATAAGTTATTGACTTTTTGAATTGACGCCATTTGTAAGTAACTGTAAGGTATACTCGTATATCAATTGCTTGGTATACTCGTATATCAATTGAAGATAATTTCTGAACAGATATTCAAAAAAAAAATATTGTTTTATCATTTATGTCTGACGAGACTTTAAAGTAATAGTGTGCATTGGGAAACTATTTACATCAAAGAAATTACAAATTGTCTGGCTTAAGAACCTACTGAAATTCACGCTGACCATCTTTAAGGTCGAAAGGTTTGCTGCACAAATTTTGACAAAACTTAAATTTGAAATTTAGTCTAAGTGGGCGCCAAAGGTCAGTGGTTAAGTGCGTGATCACTGAGCGTTGGACTCAAAGTTCTAAAAAACTCCAACAAGGTTTTTGACGGTCCTACCTCTCGCGAGTAAAATTGTCAGGAAAAGCTTCTTAATCGAAAGCAAATTGCCCTTCGGAAACGGTATAAAACCATTCGTGTGCACAAAACAGCACGAATTGCTCCGAGAAGCTAGGACAGGCCCTGTTTGGACTGTAAGCTCCAAAATATATATTTATTTACTTATCTATTCTTTGTTTTCTAGTTTGCTAAGCTGGACACTTTCAGATCGGAAAATTTACAATACTAATTAAAAAAAAAAAAAAATTAGTAGCCTCTCCTCCAAAGTTCAAATTCAACAGTTTAAGGACTAGCATTATTATTTTGTGTCTCAGTGTTATTACGTGAATAAAGTATGTAAATATTTAATGGAAAGGGTTATTTTCCTTTAAAAACAATAAAAAGACAAAGTCCCTGATGTAAGAATGAACGATTTTGAAAGGCTATAAGTCATCTAAGACAATCCCTAGTAACATCTATTATTGCAAATTTGTTGTTGCTAGATCCTGCAATTCAGAATAAGCCTCTGTCTAGCTTGATACCCTTGTCAGCTAACCAGAGAGGCGGGGGTGGTTGTTTCTGATAGGGCAAACTGTATTTGATCCTTACGGCAACAGAAAAAATATGACGTCTAAAAATATATCGGCTACTTCCACATGTTCGGAGCTCAAGTCTATGAAGATTCTAAAGAACGAGATGATGTCACATAAACCTATAACAGACAACTAATAGAGCTAGTGCTACATCGGACATGTTGTCTCGAGGCTATTAAATAATCTGTTCTCTTATATCGAGTATTTTAATTTTTCTTTAAATCTTGAGCACGAAACTGTCTGTGATATTAGGTTAATTTGGATCGTAATATTGTTCCCCTGTGAAAAACTTGTTCAATATTCAAGTATTGGAAGATACTAAGAGAAATTGCAAATTTAACAGAGAATACGATTTCGTATCCGTGCAATTGTAGATCCATTGGTGTGTCAACAATTTTGTTTCTACGTGAACAAACTTGTTCAATAATCTTCCCAAAAATCATTAGGGATCTAATAAGAGAGAGAATCATACAATACATTCCGTCAGATTTTGACATATAAAAGAGTGAACTGTGAACAAATTTGTTCAATAATCGTCACAAAATAATTAACTTAGTCTCAAATTTGAGAGAAAACTAGGGAGCCCAAAAGTCACCGTCGTACTTTTGTCTATCAGAGATTTAACTCTCTCCATTTGTGAACTTTGACGTATGGCTAGTTTTATCAAAAAGAAAAAATAAGTGAATTATATATTTTCGAATGACATTTTTTTTTACATTTTTTATCTTTACTTTTACAATTTTTATCTTTTTTCTACCAGAAAAATAAGCAAACGGACCTAATGAGTCATTTCATTTAGAGTTTGAATTCAGTTCTCTCAATTTGACGTTTGACACATTTTTTTTTTACAAAAATACGATAATATTCGAATAAAGAAGATCTTAAAGAAGAAGTCATTTCTTTATATTTGCTTCTCTGTCGCTATTTTTACTTAAACCAAACACAGACCGAATCCGGCCTGGATATGGTCCGGTCACCAATACAGTCACAGTTTTTGCTGCAAACAGTACGGTTATTAATAGCTCATTCAAAATGTCATGTCAGTATTGTCAATGTTTTTCAATGTGAAACGCATCCATTCCAGGTTATGACATATTCAGTCTATCTGAGGCTTTGTACTAATAAAACGATCAAAGTACAGGAATATTCGACAGATTATAAGTTAAGTTTTGCATTTAAAAACTAAAATGTTACGCCTTTTTGCCAACCCTGTATAAATTAAACAATAATCCTGTAGATTATTTTTCTTTGTGAAATATCGTGAAGGATCTTAACTTCCATCTCTTAGTTCTTAACACTGATCTGTTAAAACGCATCTGGCAATCATATAAACAGTCGAAAAAATAAATTTTTAGGTTAAAATCCATAAGCCAACACTGAATTCCCGGTGACAAGTACTGAATTACAAAGTTTAAAAATCGCACTAGTTTGTAAACCTAGTAATTATTTGCTAAGTAATAATTTTAATTCTGTGTTTAGTGTGCTTTGACCCTAAAAATGTTTTTTTTTTTTGCATTTCTTCATATTAAAATAATTACTCCGATTCCCGTAGGCATTTAGCTTTTTCGACGATTGTCGTTTTAGCAATAGCACCGTGCTGTCAACACCAGCTACTATAGTCACTGTTCGTAGTTTAGAATTCTACTACATCGTACTGAAGAAATTACGGAAATCGACTCAGAATCCGCCCTATGAGTAAAACGACAATTGTCGAAAACGAAAAACAACAACTGGAATCGGAATTACTCGTATTCACCACATTACATTCCCGAAGAGTGACACTTCGTCACTTTACTTTTTTTTGTCACATTTCTTTTGTGCGTATCCCGTAGCCGCTATACAACTCTGTAGAAATCACTGAAAGTCAGATGTGCATTGATTTACTATATGAGAATACCAACATGTTGTAGAACGTCTAACATATGACTGTAGAATGTAAGTTTGTCACTGAGGCGAAATTTCATTAGTAGCATTATACTGCAATTTAATTTTATTGTTACCTTACCGGACCCATAGAATACACAACTCGACACAAAATTAAGTGGCGATTCGTAACTAGGTGTCCTTAGAAGTTCAACTTTTCAATATTCGTCAATGTCCTTATACAACAATAAATTTAAGAAAATAAAAAAGCATAAGCAACCAAAGGAAATGAAAAAGTAGTAAAATAAAATAATAAATCATCCGTCTTCAAATTATAAATATTTTCATTTATTTGCTTGAATTAGTTGTATTATTTATATATAGGTTTTGTTTTCTTTTCTGTTTTGTGTTATATTATACGTAAATGATATACAAAACAAAAAAATATATATAAAATCATAATAAAAAAAAATAAAATAATAATAAAATGGATAACATTTAGTTGTTGATGTTATTATTTTTCTTGTTTTATTTAGGAATTAAAAATATTTTCTGCATTTTTTATATTTTTTTTCGTTTAGTATTAGAAATTATTCTAAATGTATATTTAAGTTTAATTGTTGTTTTTTTTTTTCTGTTTTACTTTCTAAGGGATATTTTCTTTTTATTTAATTGTTTTTTTTTTTTTTTTCTTATTCAAATTTTCTTTTTCTTTTTTTCATAAATGTACACTATAATATTTTAATATCTCTTTCTTAAAATTTTAAAAACGAAAAAAAATATATATATATTTATGCATCTTGTTTTGAATTAATTTTACATCTTATGTGTTAATAGGTTTCATTTTTTTCTTATTTTTTTTTTCTTTTGTCAAATATATTTAAAAATATGCAACAATATATAAACTAATTTCTAAAAAAAATGTTGTTTTAATACTTTGTACAATATTCTGTTTTTTTTTTTTTTTTCTAAATATTTAGGTGTTTTTTTCACTTTTTTTTGTTTTTGTTGAAAAATATATGAATATTTTGTATTTAATTGTAAAAAAGGAAAAAAAAATTTAAATACTTTTGAATTGATTTTCGTTTGTTTTCATAAAAATTTAACAAAAAATATTTTACTCGGTTTTTTTTTTCTCAGTAAAATAGTAACAAAAATATGAAATTTTGTTCAGATTGCGGTAGAATTTCGTTAGAATTTTGCGTGAATAAATTTGCAATTTAGGAACAGTCTTATATAAATGTAATTGTTTTTTTTTTTTTAAATAAAACAGGACAAATATTTTATGTGAATACTTTTACGTTGTGCTTTGTTTTGAGAAATATTTTTTTCTTGTTTTTTTGAGAAATTCGTAGTTTTTTTTGTTTTGTTTTTAACCAGCTAAAAGTAGTAATACAAAATAATTTACAGTTTATTTTTAAACAAAATTCATAATAATGCCACAGTTTACATAAAAAATAGTTTTTTTTTTCTGTTAAAAATTAAATTGATTTTTACATCACAATTTTTGGGGTGCCTTTCTGTTTGAGTGCAAGATTCAAACGGAAAGGTATATTTTCTTGAAAGCAAATCGTTTATCTTTTGTGTTTTTTGTTTTTTTTTTTTTTGTTGAAAACTTTTACTTAATAATACTATATACACAAAAAAGTTTCCTTTTTATGTACAGGGGGATTGGTTAATTACCATTTTTAAGTTGAAAATTAGCACTTTGTATTGCCTTAGTCAAATAAGGATGCTAGTATATCATCTTGATTGGGATTGTTGCTGGAACCACTAGATGGCGGGGTATTGAGTTCCGGTTGGGGATCTAGATACGATAGAATTTCCATTGGATCGACAACGCTGTCGGAAAGGAGCTGTAAATAAAAAATTAAATTTCATTCAACAGTTGTCGAAATTCAAAGTAAAGCCTTAAGACTGGGTATAGATTTAGAGGAAGTAATAAAATCCAATTCTCAAAGCATTCTTCGCTGAAAACGTGAAAAAAATAATATAAAAAGAATGTGCTATAATTCCGACATCAAACTCTCGCCATTTTCTATTATCCTTTAAGAACTTAATACTTTCGACAATATTTGGAACAAATAAGGTGCCACAATCATTGTAACTCTATTCGTAGGTTCATTCTAAAGCGCTTTCATACAACTGGAAACACTCGAAAGTACTGCAAATACCTGCGTACGAGTATGTACATACATATTAAATAAAGTGCACGACTTTGGTGCACGTACTAGCGCCTACATATGTATGTATACGTTGTTTATTTGTAAATCACTCAGATCACGAAAAAAAGGAGCAGGAAAGGTAACTGCAATGTTGAATGCTTTTCTATCTGACAGTTTGCATTTTTTTTATTTCAAATGTGTTCACATACTTTTGTCTCCAATTATGTCTCATTGTCTTTGAATCACTCTCTCGTCCATATTTGTCAATTTATAAATTTTTAACTGGAAAAGTACCCGAATCGACCTAGTGTTAGCATCAAATGAAAACAATCAATTTCTACTACAAACCAGATGATCAAAAAATAATAATAACTTTGAGAGATATCTGTTAAATTTTAGACAATATATGAATAACTTGTCCCATTCACGTACTCCTTGTATACAAATGTGTCAAACGAGAGAGTTAAAAGTACTCAAATGGATCTTCTGTTGAAACTTTAAAAACGCCAAATAAATTTGGAGTGCTGTCATGATTCTGGTGAAGATACAAAAAATCGAAAATCAAAACAAGACAGATCGAAAACTATGTAGGCATTTTCTTTAGGTGGCCATGGTGTAGTGGGTAGTGTGTTTGCTTGTGATCAGACCTGTGCACGTTCAAGCCCGGACGGGGAACAGAAACCACAGCCACCCGAGCATAAAAGAGTAACGAATAAAATCCAAGTTTCTCCAACCACTACACCAAAAAGAGTTCTAGTTGGTAAAAAAAATGAACTTTGAGTTCTCCGAGATTTGGAAATTTCCTTTTAAAAACAAAAAAAATTTAGGAATTCGCAAGCTACAGTGGCTGTCAGGCAAATAGACGAAGGAAGTGTATATAAACTGAGTCTGGTGACAGGCATTACTTGACTCAAATTACGCGAACACGACATTCCTGATGGACTAGTAGATACAACCATAGCAGCTTATTTGACAATACAGCTAAATGTTACGCGCTGTGTGATAATTCAGATTCTAAATGGGGTCCCATAATGCTGTCTACTAGGACCTCGACTTTCCATGCAAATAATAATTAATCCTCGTATTAATAAACTCTATGCAACGAGTAATTAACTTTGCTCTTGGTTATCTATTGTTTGAGTGTTAATAATTGTGTTTTTTGTATTTATTTTGTTAGAATTTGCTGTGTTCTTTTAAACCAATTTGATCCGGGTTCCTATTTTCAAGTTATTTCTATGTTTTACACATGATTTAATTTTTTTATTTATAAGCGGTGCCATTCTTAGAACTTGTTTTTACAACTGAACAATTAATTTAATATAATTCTAAAGTAGGTAACACGCAAGTGTGATAGATACATTCATGACGGTTAGTCCATTAACTTTGCATTACTCTGTATACTCGTAGAGGGAGACAACGTTGGTGGAATTGATGAAATTCCAAATTCTAAAATGTTGAAGCTCAAACTTCAATGCTATAATAATAGGTGGTACTGCTTTTGTCAAAATGTAAAAGACAATAATGGGAAAAGACGAGGAACTAAACAGGGCCCTACCCTATTGTGAGAATTTATGTATAACAATATATTCTCGATGAAAAAAACAAAAGTGAAGTGGAGAACAAATACTTAAAAATGAAAGAAAAATATGTAAGTATGCCCATTTTTGTGCCACACTTCGAATGATCTTCAGTCACAAATGGTCTATCTAAAAACTTGACCCATAAAAGAGAAATCCTGAGAGAGACGCTCAAGGGAGTTAGAGCGGGTTGACATCCATACACAAAATAAGTAAGTTAGCCCCCACAAATATTTTTCAAATTGATTTGTTTTTATGGCATGGTTTCGAAAAAATATAATCAGAATTTCCTGGACTCCTATAATTAATGAGTTATGGCGGTTCGAATACATTAAACACTTAAGTTGCGCCCAAAGAGAGATCCACTACAGCAGTGTTTCAGGAAATGCATTCGGTACCAGTTAATCTGTTTTAAATACTTTGATGAAGGAGAAAAAAATATTTTAATGGGCGCTATAATGCATTTGTTCTTAATTTGTCGCTGGTTCAATATTTTATAATTTTAAATTGTTTTCAACTTACATTCAAATCATTTGCAGTCTCGTTATCGATAACCGACGTTGGATCGAAACTGCTTAATTCTGCATTCAAATCACTGTCATTCAAGTTGACCATATCATTCTGTGAGTTTATCAGTGAATTAATAATTTGCTGATGACTTTGTTGGTGCTGATGATGAGAGTTATCATTGTTACCGGACATCTTAGTCGGTGTACCTGGTTGTGGTGAGTTATGACAGCTGCCACTACTATTCTGACTGTTATTATTGCTGCCACTGCCACCATTTGAATTATTATTCGAATTACTGCCATTACTGTTGTTGCTGCTATTCGAGGGTTCATTATGCGCAGAACTGACACTTGGTGGTCCGCCGGGTGTTAGCGGATGACCAGCACCTGAACCTCCGCCAGGAGTGTGTGGTGTGTGCGGTGTATGGGGCATCTGAAAATGAAGGAAAAAAAAAAAGATTTATTAAAATTCATACGAGTTGTATAACATTTTAAGAAAACTAACCTGATCACTCAATGACTTCTCCATAGCGTTCAATTGATCTAGTGAATTCACCGAATCACTTAAATGAGCCAACGAATCACTACCATTGCCGGAAGTATCATTCTGTCCATTGCCACCATTTCCGCCACCGCCATTCCCGCTGTACGCGTCATAGGAATTCCTGCTGGCATTACAACTGAGCATAAGAATTCCAAATAAATTCCCACATCATCTTCCCAAGAATCTTAAACTTACCTTTGTCCCATCATATTCCCATTGGCTATTGAATTCATGTCATGACTCATGTACGGACTCATCGCTTGTGAATTATCCCAAGTAGGTAGCGTCGTTGAACCCGGTGACATCACCTTCGATAAATCATCGATGTGCTCTTGTTTAATATTCGGCTCTTGTTTAATATTCGATTGATTCGATGTAAGGGTTGATGTTGCCGTGGGATTACCGGCGCCATGCATACCAGCACCGCTACCTTGTGGTACAATTTTCCAATTCGCTGACGAATCGATAATAACCTCATCAACGTCGGCGTTATTGAGGGTGTTTAGGATCGCCCACATGTACTGATCAATCTCAAGAGTTTCCGTCAGGGCTGATTTGCTAAAAGTTTGAAAGATGTTAAGTGTTAGTTTCAGTCCAACAGGTGTGGGAGATTTTTTTTTAACTTACTTGCACTCGGGACAACGCCAACTGCCGCGTTCACAATTTAGTAATAAATATCCCTCTAAATCAAAGCATTGAATGTGTTTGCATTCAAGACCTCGAGCTGGAAGCCGTATTCGACTCTTCATGATGGGACACTTAAGGGATATCTTTACAAATGGCTGTTGTTGATGATCATTACCACCATTTGGATTGGTGGCGTCACCCGCTGATGCTGGTGGTGTTGATCCTGACATGCCCATGGCAAAGTTGCCTTTAATTTTGGCAACACTGCGTTCACGTGGCAACAGATTACGACGCAGCAGTCCTTGGAGGACTTGCCGTACCGAGGGTCGATGGACTAGTTGCAGGACAAAGAGATGTGACTGTAAAATACAAATAAAAAATATTATTGAAGTGGTCCCATGTTGGGCGCCATTTGTTTTCTTTTATAAAACTTACACAACAGCAGGAACTGGCCGTCAGCTGAAGAGTATTTCTACCCGGCTGGCATACTTGTTTAAGATACAATGGCCTAAGTGCTTGGCCTGTTTTTTCTGATCGTTCTATGACCAAGGGGGTTGCATTCGCCGACACGGTTACCGTGTGCGGCCAATTTGTGTTCATTTGTCGGTCATCTTGATGGAAACACTTTAGCTGCAGTTCCAAATCGGACCTGATTTTGAAAGTAAAAAATATGCTTAGTTCGATGCATTTTTAGATGATATAAGCAGTACAAACCTGTTTATCAGCGTATTGTAGACATTCTGCTTCAGATGAAAGACATGATTGCTGACTGAAAGATTGTGCAAAAGCCGGAATGGTGGAAGAATTATTCCATCTCGTACCGGAAACGTTAATCGCATTTCTTCATCTGAGGGTGGAAAAAGTGCTTAGTCTTGAATTTGAGCCAATAAAAGATGTAACACTTACTGTGATCAATTTGTGGCTTGACGTCAGGATTCGGACTAACATAGGGAACTGAACAGGCGGGTGTTAGAGGGGGCGTTGGATTTCCAGGAACCGGACTATGCTGATAATTCATATTCCGCACGTCTTGTTGGAAACTATAAACAATTACAAACACACAGTCAAGAAAACCTCGATGGTTGAATTAAAAAAAAAACTCACCCCTGCGCATTTTGATGATAGGCATTCGGTGTACCGGCACCAGCACCCGGACCAGCGGGGCCACCATTACCGCCACCCATGCCGCCCATTGGTCCCATACCACCGGCCGCATTACCACCTCCGCCGCCATAAAATTGTTGCGCATGAGCACCCATCGGCGCTCCACCACCATAGCCGCCTACACCGCCGGGACCCGCTCTCTGCTGCGGCATCATACCCGCCGCCGCTCCACCAGGACCCATCATACCACCAGGACCCCGACCATACGGATTCATTGGACCACCCGTCCGACCGTAACCGGCTTGCATAGGAACTGGTACACCATTCGCTTGATGTGTATTATGATGCGGGTGCTGGTGATGTGGGCCATATTGCATTTGACCAGCGGCTGCTGCTGCTGCTGCCGCCGCCGCTGCCGCATGATGCTGAGGAACATTTTGAGGATTTTGCTGATGATTCATAGGATACATGGCCGCACGTTTTTGTGCCGCATGCATTTGTGGATTAGGATAAGGTGTCATCCTTCTCGGTGGATATCCCCCGTTTGCCATGCCTTGCATCTTGGCCATGGGATTCATTGCGTTCATCTGATGACTCATTTGGCTGGCATCGTTCATTACGGCACCAGCACCCATGCCACCAGCACCATTACCTCGCATCGGTCCCATACCCATGCTCATGCTCTGCATTTGATTCATCGGTGACATCTGAAAGAACACAAACACACACATAAAAGGTTCGATCAGTGATTTAATTCTTATTCATGCATCAGGTGTAGAATCTAGCGTGCTCAAGGTTACTTATAGCCGACGATATAATTAATAACAATTAAATGAGCATTTAAATCGAAGAATAAAATTGATTTGCATGCCTTTTCTGAGAGGTTTCTATGATGATTGTATAATTGCTGTATAGATTTGCTGTCTTATATGTTGGCTGGCGCAGCGAAGAAAGAAGGTGTCATTCAATGAATCAGTGATATTTATTCTACCAATGTCAGACACAATTGATCTCATTAAACTAATCATTAGGTTGGCCTGACAAGTATTGATGGAATCTAGAAAATGTCAAGATTCCTATGACTTTTTATTGACAAAGATTCTTATTCTTAGTGAACGTTACTCGAAAAATGACAGACGAAAGTGTGACATCTTAATCAGACTGTCAGTTTAATGAGATCAATAACCAATATAAGGAATATTGATACACTTTTTCAAGTAAAAACTTATTAATTGTCAAATATGAAATGACCGAGAGAAATTCTCAAAGAAGTGCAAATGGAACAATATTATAATACCACGTAATAGATGTAATTTGCACTAAATGTGTAAAACCACAAATTTCTATGAGTTCGGGAAAAATCTCAGAGGCGTACTGAGAGAATTTGCAAAATTGAGAGAAGAATTGCAATTTGGTGAAATTTTATTCTTCAGAAATTTCGCCTGCCAAAAATTAGAAAACTGTCAAATCAGTGACAGCTGAAAAGTCTCACGTAAAGAATTGAAAATTATTTTGTAAGGACTTTTCCAAAAGAAAATAGAGCAAATATACTTGCTACTTTTAAGGCCCGTTCCGTTTGCGTATTTGTATGCAGTCGAAATATTACATAATACTCGTAGTTCACGAAACCGCACGAACTAACAGTGTTTCTATAGAAAATATGTCAAACTATTTTCTTTCCTTCCCACATGAACTAAACGAAGAATTTTATTACTGTCCTTTACTTTTTCATTATTTACACGAAATTTTCCTCACCAAAGGAATAAGTATGTAGGCAGACATTTTGAGCCCGAAAAGTAAGGAAACAGACTTAATATTTCTTATGAAAGTACCGAAAAAACGTTCGAGTACTGAGGTGATTCGTTAAATTGACAGGGAATGCGATTTCTCCTCTGTGAGGTTTGGTGTGATTTCATTCTCGAGGATATTCTCCTGGTAA
The DNA here is from genome assembly GCA_963082735.1 of Pocota personata. Classification (NCBI taxonomy): domain Eukaryota; kingdom Metazoa; phylum Arthropoda; class Insecta; order Diptera; family Syrphidae; genus Pocota; species Pocota personata. The sequence goes on from OY720431.1 coordinate 39,816,194, forward strand.
AAACAATTTAAATTGTCAAATTAGTTACAGCTAACGTAAGAAATTTAAAGGATGTGGCCTACAAAATGACTGATAAAATGTTAAAAAGAATATTTATATAAGAAGAATTTGACATTTTTTGAAATTCAATGTTTTTCTTTTTTATTATTTTTTTACCACAAACGAACGCAAGTAGACCTTTTGCCAGATTTTGAAATATATTTTTCAATCGAGTAATCCTTACTTTCTAGACATACTTATAAGCCCATACATATAAGGGAGTGTGTAGTTGGGGGTAGTATAAGTAGAGCTAAAAACTGCTAATAATAGCAGCAGTGTTTTCAAATTATATCTCAAATTGGATTTTTCGTTAAAAGCTAACGTTTGTGCAGCAAATTGAAGTTTTCCCGTTGACATCGCTGCAATATTATGTACACACACCCACAATTGATTGAGAATGGTATATTTCCTGTTCTTCCATCGAATCAAATTTTTTGTGAAACAAAAAACACTCAGAAGTACTGAATAACATAAAAAAAATCAAATGACGGATATTGCAATCCCTGTATCCCCTTCGCGGCATCAATGCAATTACAATCCCACGATGGAAAACATCGTGCAAACAGTAAAACGAAATATATATACATATGTACATATATACAAAAAAAAAAAACAAAAATCGGACTGAAGAAGTAAAAGGATTTACGACAAAACAAAACAATAAAAAAAAAAAACTTCAGCAAATACTCACATGATGATGCCTGGATGCGTTATACGACATCCCATTCATATGTCCCATTGAATTCATTTGCATCGCACCACCACCACTGCCGCCGCCAATTTGCATTCCATTTGCTCCGCCACCAGCACTCATCATTCCAGTGCTGGCTCCATTCGCCGCCATTCCTGTCATGGCGCCCAACCCTCCGGCATTGGCGTGCATTTGCCCACTATTTATTCCGACACTAGCACCTCCACTGCCATTACCGCCTCCACCGTTCATGTATTGATGAGGGTGGTGCGACTGTCCACCAGCACCACCACCAACGCCGACACCCATCATTCCGGCGCCATTGCCACCCGAATGCATGCTATTGTGCATACCCATCTGTAAATGAGGAGAAAAGGATTAATTTTTTTGTTTTGTTGTTGTTTTATTTTAAAACAGTTTCATAAATTAAAGGATGACGTTTAAGAACTCCACCTACCTGTCCATAACCACCCATCGTGTCCATTGCTTGCTGTGAGCCAGTGGTGGCGGCTACCATATTACCGTAGCTGCCAACAGATGTCGCGGATGTTGATCCCGCTGCTGATGCCGCAGATTGTTGTTCTACTTGCTGCTGCTGTTGCTGTTGTTGCTGTTGCTGCTGGATACTGCTGCTGTTTGAATTAGAGGAATTACTACTGTTACCGCCGCTGCTGCTGCCGCTGGAGTTATTTGAATTTGTGTATGGAAATTCGGAATTTGGCCCAAATGTATTCTTTAGACTACTTAAACTATCACTAGCGCTGCCACTTAGGTAGGTGGTACCAATGCCACTACCATGATTAAACGCCGGATCATAGGCGCCCGGATGAAAACTTGCACCAATGAGGAGTGGATGTTGTTGATGCTGTTGTTGTTGTTGTTGTTGCTGCTGCTGCTGTTGTTGTTGTTGAAAATGATGTTGTTGTTGATAGAATTGTTGCTGTTGCAAGAATTGTTGCTGTTGCTGGTGAAGTGATGCTTGTTGATGATGTTGCTGTTGTTGTTGTTGCTGCTGCTGCTGTTGTTGCTGCTGATGAAGATGATGCTGTTCGCTTGCGGTATATGCTGCCCCGGGTGGTGATATTTGGCCCCCTAAGGCTGGAGCCCTTGAGGAGCCCCCCTGGGCGTTCATTTCTTCATCTTTTCTACAAAGAGAAAAAACAAAACTTATTAGAATGTTTAACAATGAATAGATGACAAATTATGATGATTAGGTGCATGCAGGAGAATGAAAAAGTTAAATTAATATGTACACCTTAAATGTTAAACAATACGCAACAACAAGCACAATCTAAATCATAACTATTCTAAGAATGTAATAAATTTAGTGGATTTTGTGTGTTTAATCACTAAATGTCTGAACGCGGTGACAGTTTTTTAATTGAGCGTGGAATATGTTTCACAATATTTTTAAAGCAAATATGGGTTATGATAGTTTTAGCAAAAGAGACTACTAGAAACCGTAACCGAATGCATAAAATGGTAACAAATTTCACGAATAGTTTGGACACCAACCATTGCCTAGCAGAAGCAAACAACACCTCAGTTTCAAAAGAGTTTCCAAAAAATCGTAGTCTATTGAGCTTTAAGTCCATACAAAGCCCATTTAATCATAAAATTTATGAATAGATAGCAATCAGTCATGGGAACTTTGACGATAATAAAACTAATAACAATCAGATCTAATCGCGTACTCATCTGAAAGCGCTTTCAGAAACGCTTGACAGTACTCGAAATATCCCCGTCCTTGTTAAATAAGACAGAAAAAGAGAAGTAACGAGTACATATTTCCTCTCTGAGCTTCTTCGAGCAAAAACTTAAAGACTCTCAAAAAGACACAATAATTTTTACGAAGTTTTTAAATTTTAAATCCAGTCTAGAACTAGATTCTTAAGAAAACATGAATCGGGAAATAGATTTAATCTTCTAAGGTTAAATCTTCATAAGACTAAATGCAAGTCGAGAGATAATTCTCAGGAGCCCATTCGAAAGAAGTTGCCATTTCGAATATACGAAAGTGTCAGCTATAATTTTTAGCTAAAATTTGCGAGCTTTAAACTTGAGAAGAAGACAACTGTGAAGGAACAGGTGTGAGCACAGAAGAATAACTTGTTCCCATTTCTTCTTCCTTTAGCAAACGACCAGCCAACATTTATTTATCTTAGTATAAATTCAAAAAAAATTAGAACTAGCTCTAGGGTACCACAGTCTCCAGCGAGCCATTACAGGGACATGCAACTGTGCATAGAGCAAAGAGAGATCTATTTGGAACTATTATGGCTGCTGTTCATGAGCTTGAATTTGGTTAGGACCGCAGCAAAGACTTTGATGTTGGCTGAACCCACCACAAAGAAATTGATGTCACAGTTCGCCAACATTTCCGAACCCAGTTCTGAGACACTCTTGACGATGACTGGATTAATTGATTTGATTTATGTACATATAGGTAGATTACATTCACATTAAAAGAACTGGTCTATTTTACATATAGAAGGGGTGAAGGAGCGCGAGAGGCGGAGCCTTAAAGAAATGTTTTTGGTGTTTTACTAGGACTTGAACCTGAATCTCCCGTTAAGAAGCCTAACGTATTAGCTAAGGTGCGCACGATCCATGATTAATCTAACCCCATCGTTGCAGCCCCACCATTGCTCCGTACAAAAGTTGATCCAGTATTGAAATTGTACCTAACCCAACACAAATTTGGTTACGGACTCAGAACTCAAGCCCATTTCATTTCATATCTTTCAGTATCTCACTTTGGCAAATGTCAGCTTAACCCAGATTTGAGGCGTTAGAGCTATCGCTACAGCTAGAAATTTCGCTTGGAATGCATTTAAGCCAGCATATCAGCCTCCCTTCTCCAACTTTGATCCGTTTAAATGTATATCAAACGGTCGATTCATATCCCATAGACACTGAGTGTATCGGGCAGATAGTACGGCACATATTCTTTATAAATATATTTTCTATGAGCGTTTTCATATTTAGACGTATAGATACATGCAGGCACAGACCGTGTCAGCGCGTCACCGATATAGTTTATGCCGGCACAAGTCTGTACGATTCAACTACTCCTTCGCATACTATATATATGTAGATATATTTTCATTAGACAGGAATTGACCTTACTGACGTAGGGTGTACTTTCAAGCAGTTTCCTGCACGATTACGTTTTTTGGTAAGTATGATATAAAAAGATGCAGGTTTCCGTAGACGATGGCTGTGCCAACCACTGTATCTTATAACGTGATTCTCTACTGCTGTCTATCATCAAACAGTCATAGTTTAAATAGATACACATGTAAGTAGGTTTACAGACGAAAAATATACAGATATATAATACTTCTGTTCTCCTATTAGACATTTGATACATTTAAGGTCTTCGTTTTGAGATCTGTTAGTGACATGGTTGATGAACAAACGTTTAGCTGTATTACGTCAAAGTGATATTCTGGTTATTAACGATGAAATTGTTAGTCGACACACCAACGTGCATCACTATCAATGTGCTCCCAATTAATTGTCATAATCGTTACCTAAACCCATTGCGATAGATGCAACTGTCATAATTTAAATGCTTCCTTATACAATCAGTCGAAATTATTTACTCCTACCTCATTCTTCTTTTTCAAAAAAAAACCTTTACATTCCCATTTCATTCAAAGAAAGGATATAATTTCTTCACCTGCTCTCAATTCATGGCATGTGCCCCAATCCACATTCATAACATACTACCACACTATGTACTATATTTTTATATTCTTCCTTCCAACGCAGCTGAAAATGTCCTACAAACAAACAAAGACCTATACACAAAAGTAAATGCCAACAACAAAAAAAAATCACTTTTACAAAATTTGTAGTAGTCAGTCCTCAATTTTAGGACGTAACATAAAAAAAAAAAATATATAGAAACACACGCACGAGCCTCTGGAAGGATAGTCATCCATCTGTCGCATGTTGTTCTCCTTTTGTCTTCCCTTCTTACCCATTTCTTTGTGTGCTTCTTTTTTTTTATATCTAGGACGACACATAAAATCGGTGAAAATTTTAATTCACTCACAACACACCAGAGTGGCGTCGCGGCACTCCCACATCGTTTTGTCCTAGAAACACACACTCAATTACACTACACCCTGGATCCTTGGCAAAACGACTTAATTTACATAAAAGCTATATTCCCTTACTGCCTCTATCCATTCTTACACGCTAGATTTTCCCATTATCGTCTATCTCTATCCAGAAGTGAACTATTTATTTAATTGGTTATTGCGACACGATTGTGGTTAATTTGATATTTTTAACGTTTTCGTGGTCATATTTCTTGACAAGTCAATGTCCTTTTCCGGAATGAGTGTGACACAAGTGGGTTGGTGATTTGCGTGTTTCCATTTAATTTGCCGAGTAGTCGATTAGTTTTTTTGATTTTTATTAACTATAAAATAAAATTATATGAATCCTTCCAAATAAACTAAAAATTCTGTAAAAACTATGACAGCCCTCACTAAAAAAAATAAATAAATAAAACATCAAAAACATTAAACAAACAAACCGACTGCCTTCCCGCCTCATTAATTATCTCAATGACACTTGAAATTTACGTGACGATATGAAATGTTAAATGCGATATCAACGAAACCCAAGTTAACTGTCAAAATTGTGTGACAGCTAGTGTAAGTTTCTCATTAACACACGACGTGATAGTATGTTGAATGTTACCAGAGTTGCCATACTATCTCATTTATAAAGCGAACCTTAACTAATCTGTGTGTGCAGAAAGGGTTTTGATTTTTTTTAAGTAAATCTCGTATACGTAGATTCAAATCTCAAGTGCGTTATTCTTTTGTCGGATTTTCTTTATCTACTCTTTATCTATTCAAAATTTAAAAAAAATAAATAAAAAAAAAACAGATAAAATTAAATAATTATTAGGTACACTTTGAAGACAGTACATACTCGTATAATAATTTTTTTTTTGCCTCGTTCTTAAACTGATAAGGTAAGGGAGGTGCTCTGTGTTGCTACTACTCTTCCTTTGCCCCTGCTGATTGTCTTTATTCTATTTTGTTCTACATATATTCGATAAACAATTTGTTTTCGTTTTTTTTTTTTTTTCTGTGGTTGGGTTGGTTTCACAATTATTTTACCTAAATAAAACGAACTCTGCTCTTATCGTTGTTTTTTAATTTCTAATTTTTTTTTTTCGGATAGAAAACATACATTTTCAGGGTAATATCTAAGAAGGTATCTATATCGCAATTGAAAAACAAAATAAAAAGAATAAAAGTAGAAGAATGAGAGATAATATTTACTGATAAGATTTTGTATGATTTCTTTAAGGTTATATTCATTTTGATTTAACTTAAGTGCGTATAATTGAATACTAATTTATTGATTTAAAGTAAGTAGTTTACTTTGCTGATTTTGATATAATGGATAATCATCAATTAGGTTAGTACAAATTTATGGTTATAAACATTGGTTGTCTGGATGTACCTTGTTTTTCTAATTTTTTTTCTTTAATTTAATTATGGATTGACAGATAGTAACGTAAAGGTTGATAGCTATACGAAACCGTGATAACAGGTGTTAACCTAATGATTTCAAAATTGGCGTGTGCTACTTTAAAAATATGACGTACGATAATTTATAGATGACATTTCTGTATTTTACTCGTAAGTGGTGGTAGTGAGATAAACAATTATATAAAGAATATTACGATAGAATGAGTTAGCTTTACAGACCTCATAAAAGAAGTATCTCCGATTGAGTTTGATTTGCTATGTAGCAAAAAAGAGCTACACCCACCTGCTACTTGTACCTTAACACAAATCAAAGAACTGCAGTACCCATTTAAAGCTTGAATTGCAGATACTTTAACAGAGAGTTCAGTTGAAGTTTTAGGACTTCTTGAAGATGAAAGAAGTATAGTAGTTTAAGACGTGACAAGCGGAAGCTCATCGAAGCAGTTTCTTTACAAATTTTCTTTACAAGTGATTCTACTTGGGAGCTGATAAGGGAGCACGACCCCGGATAATTCTTAAAGACGTTCTGAAATTCGTCCATCATTTCAACGGACTAGATAAACAACTTTACGCATTCTGCCGAATAAGATGAATCTAGATATGGTTCTTGCTCCATAGATGCGAGTAGCGAATGAAGCTGCAGATGGGCAAATGGCGCTGCTTTTCGTAGTACTAGACAAATGTTGCTTAAGCCGGTTGCATATCACCATCACAGTAGAAACGATAACAGGCGTGCCGTCTTCTCAAATGACTTTTGCTGGATCTATAAAGGTTATGGCGAGGAGGTGACAATCATTTTCCATTAGAAAAAAGATTTATTTCACAGCTGTTCACTTGCTTATTGGTACATTTAACCAATCTGGGGAGATCTCAAGATCATTGTGATATTACAATGAACCTACATACCTCACGCTTAAGTGTTTCTGCACTCATTGCGCATGAAACCATCTGAACCTCTCCAGTATCTTCCACAGCGCCATTATGTCAGAATAATTCTCACCCCAATCCCCAGCCAGTGGAATGTCAAATTTTGTCTATCTGATGGTAAACCAAGCCATTTAAACTTATTCATTGGCAAGTCGTTAGACAGTGGTTGATCTGAGTGGAGAGATGTTTCTAGAACTGTATCACCTTCGAGGTACATATAATATATTTTATGGGTGTACTTAGATGTGCTTAGCTCAAGAAGGAGGAGAGAGGTTTAAGACGTTCGATATTTCAGATCATTTAGTCAATTGGTTAGCTTAATGAATAATATTCTTATAGCACACAGCTTTTAAACAAGCAGAAAGGTAATTGCTGTCAATATTGTTAACATGCCATCTTCAATAAGTATCGATGACTTTAAAATTGAAGATTTACTTCCTGGAACTATTGATTTCCGATAAATTTCCGTTACAGAAGAGCAGTGAATTTATACATGATTGGAATCAAAGTGACAGCAATATGAGTAAGGTTGTGAATTGACAATTTTGACATATGTACATATTTCGTCGGGATTCTGATTGGCTATTAATTCGTTTAAAACTTTGAGAGTCGTGTACATAAAGATATTTTACTGGTCTATTTCGAGTCAAAGTTTTGAAAACAAAGTTCTCAACAAATTTGTTTATTCGAGTTATAGTAGATAATTCCAAAAATGGATAAATTAATTCTTAAGGAAATTGGAGGATAGTTTAACGTAGACAACATATGAACATCTGGTTACTCTGTTAAGCAAGAAGAGAAGTTGGGCCAATAGCGGCATCGTCTTATTTATTTTGTTTTTGGGTTGAGTAAACGAACGAAATAATTTTCTATTGGAACGACCACCATTTTCAGGAATTAATTGTTAAATTCATTAAGGTTTTCTAAGTACAAATGTAACATATAATAAATTTGTAATTTTGATTAAAAAAAAAAAACATAATTTGAACTACATATGTACAAACAAAAACGTATTATTCCCGTATCCTCAATACCAACTCAATTTCAACACAATTGCTCCCTAATAAACAGAACACGATAATAATCACATGACGTCATCAAGAATAGAAGGGTTAATCGCATATTTAACGAGAATTTTTCACATTTTTCATCCAACCAAAGGGTTAAATCCGGCGAATACAGAACATTTCTCATCAAATCAACCATCCCAAACAATTCAACCTACGCAACGATTATACATACATGTACATACACCAGCGGAGATTTGCGAATTAACGCTTCATACTATAAGTAATACCAGAAAATTCATTTAAAATCCATACAACCAAAGATGGAAAGGGAGTTTGAGAGCTCATGATAGTACCACCACCAGACCAACAGATTGCCATCTTCTTTCCCGTCGTCGTTTCGACGTGAAAACATTTACGCATTTAGTCACACAATCAAAAAAACAACCACCTACCCCCGTTATATCCCTAATGGGATATATATACAAAACCCACAACAACGTAAAGGTTATGTGTACTCTCAATTGAATGGAGGTACTCATACTTCTACTTGTATACATAATAAAATGTACACCCGAGACGACAACGACAACGGCGGCGGCGATGCTGCTATGAAATCATATTTATAAAACAAAAAAAAAAAGGTACAAATGGCATTGGTTCGGTTGAATACAATCAACCCTTAGATGAGAAATTATATAAAAAATCATATCAAATCGAGTGCGTTAACGCTTGCAATATTTAACGCTCGACTGGTGGCGAGATGTTATGCCTCTAACATACTCACACGAAGAGAAATTGTGTTTCTTTTCAAGTGAAAAACTGCATATTGACCAGCATCGACCAATTCAACTGATATTTGAGTTGGGCAGGCAATTCAATAGTAAAACAAAAAACCAACCAACAATTTGAACAACAGCAGATGATAATGGCGGCTGCAACACAGTGGCAAGCGGTAGATTGATTGCGTTACAGTGCGAGAATGAATTTCAATTAAGACAGACCAAAAGAAAACCAACTAAAACGCCATTGCAAAGAGAAAGGTTCGCACATTTTATATTAAAAGTTAGACGATAATAATGGTGTGGTGGAGTCACCACTAATGCAATATCCAACGATGCGTGTAAATTAAACGCTTGTATAAGCCCGTTTCAGTGGTGATTGCTTAGCGTAAGTGTGGTCAATTAATAGTGGGGATATTATTTGTGGTACATATTTGTTTAATTCCCAGGGTAGAATTAAGCTTCAGCTTCATTGTAATCCTAAGTTTTAATGGCGGATTTCAAAAAGTCGAATTTGAAATAAAATCAATAAATAACTGCAAATTCAAAAAATGTAACGAATGAAATATTTAAATAATGTGTTTGCACCTTCAATAACGAGAATAAAACATGGAATTGATGACCATGGGACCCACTTGACATATCCGGTACTCAGGTTAGTTCGCGGTCACCAGGTATGGCAATGAGGATTGTTTTTATTTTATTTTTTCATTTTACCACTTTAGGTAAACAATATAAATGCGTGTTTAAGGTTTAAGTTTATTGGTTTAAGTGATATCATTTGAGAAGAATTTTGTGTATTTCGTGGAATACCTACTTGTTGAAAAATTATTATTTCTTTTTGTTGTCAAATCTCTAATCTACATACGAGTATGTATGTACATCATAATTTAATAAGCTTAGTGAATTACTAAAGAAAGCTTCCCAATACTTTACTTGACTAAATGGATTGATTGCTGAAGATGGCTAGGACATATCTATATTATGTTACTGACAGGTGTTAGTAACATTTTTAATGCAAATATGCTGCAGTTGCACGAAGTACGTTGGAAAGAAAAAAACAAATAGGAAAGGGTTCTCAGGTGTAGTGATGAGAAACTTTGATTTTACCACCTTGTCTGGTCGCAATTAGAAGAAATTGTTTAACGTGAAAAATTGCCGTCTCTGGTTAGTTTTAAACCTCAGATTTTCGGGACAACAAGCCAGCACACTACCCACTACTCCATGACTACCCGTAATGGTGAATATTTGTTTAATATCTAAATATTTGCATTCGTTCTTAGAGCCTTGCTGTTTTTCTACTTATTTAAAATACTTATAGAAGTTAGCTTAAGGTCAAACTGGCTGGTGAATTATGTTGGTTTAATCCTCGTTTCACCTTGGAGTAAAGTGACGAGTATCCATCGATACTGGTGATCCTTGGTGATCGGTTACGTTAAGAGAATGAAAAGTTTTTTATGGGCGCCGTAGGTCAAGTGTAGTTTTTTTTTTTTATGGAATAACCTCTCACGAATGTTTGACAAAAACTTCGTGAGAGACATGAGAAGCTTCTCACTTCCTTGTTCGGATTCGGGAACTGAAATGTAGATTTCTGTGAAATGTAGATTTCTGTGAAATGTAGATTTCTGTGAAATGTAGATTTCTTTGAAATGTAGATTTCTGTTGTGAGGAGCTACTAGGCCATTTATTGGCTTTCTGCACCTAACAATAATTTTTTTTTTTTTTCGTACTATGTAAATATGTAGGTCAAAGTCGAATTGTAATTTTCATTATAAGGAACAAGTAGTGCTTCTTTCTCAAATATCGACTAGAACCCAGACTAGTCCCAGATATACGTGCTTACTTTAGCCTTAACAACACTTCGACTTCAACTAAGAATCCTTAAAATCATAGTCGATATTGATTTTATATTCTAGTTCATTTCTATACAAATTCTGTTGGCTGCAAGTGACAGTGCAGAGTTTGCGAACATATTTCCCTTCAGATTTTGTTCATTTTTCAACACGTCAACCAAAAAATTACAAAATTCTTTTATGAAGCAAATTCCTTGTATATTTTCCCGCCATAAATTTGATAGCATTGAATTTCACCCTCGATCAAAATATTACAAACACATACTCGCATAAGCAATAGCAACAGTAAGCCAGCAGCAGCAACGCAAAAACTGCAACAACCCTCATTCAAAAATACTATATGTAGTACTGCAAATGCAAAATACCGGGAAAACATCAGAGGCGCAGGTATCCTGCCGTGATTGTGATGTTATAAAAAAAAAAAAAATGTTTGTATTAAAAAATACCAGCCGAAGAAAACACACTCACTAAAGAGGGACTTATGAAACGGAAGGACAACCAAACAAAAAAAGAACCAAATATAACGACAACAACTACACCAGAAATCCTTGCCAATCCATTTTCGTCTCGTTGTACGTCATTGAAATCTTTTCACAGCACCAAAAAAAAAAAGACTGATTGAAAAAAGGGACCGATGAAGTGAAGAAAGAAAGAAGAAACAAAGTGCAGTTGGGAGAGAAAAAGAATTTGAATAACAAGGGACGAAGTTTTTTTTTTTTGCTTCGATATTCATCTTTTCTCAAATATTTGGTACAGTCTCAGCACAGTTCACACAGTGCATAACGTCAAAATGTATGTGACAACTAACGGTAATAAAAATCGATCTTCTTCAATACGAAAAGTATGGGAACTATCTGTGAACATAAGAAACAGGAAGAAAAGTCGAGTGAAACAAGAAGGGTGGATTTTGATTTATTGAATTCTTTCCACCCTGTAATTCCTATTTCTCCTTACTTACAAATTTGATGGACTTCCTGAATCAGAAATATATCTGATAGGGGTAATTCCATGCAAACACATAAGTCATATGAGGTACTCTTTTCTGACTCACATTTGATCTCATTACCCTATGACAGTGTTGCTACATCTCAAATTAAATTTCATACTTTCTAGCACTTTACTTTGTTGTACTTTATTTAAACATTAATCTCTTCTACACCCTCCAGTTATTTCTAAGTACTTTTCCTTTTTATATTTAAAACCATGTCCTCCCACATGTATCCTTGTCACCGGAAATAATATCTCCCGCGTGCATTAAGAGTGAAAATTTGACATTTTTACAAACACATTTTTGACGTTTGCGCAAACAGTAAGCGCCTGACTGTCGTCAAATAACTTGTAAACTACGCAAAAACATTCCAAGTATTTAGTATTCTACCCAAAGGGGAATGAATTACGAACCAGGAAATCCACCACCACTACAATTGGCGTCGCCGTAATATCATTCTCCACTCCTGTATGTGGGTGTATTGAAACATGTTCGAAGTCAAAATCCATTTTTAGATGATTCTAAAAAGAGGGAAAATCATACCATATGAAAGAGAAGGAAAAGGGAAAAGGAATCAAAATAGATTTTCATTTGTGGCAATTTGCAAATCCATGGGAGATGATTCCTTTGGCTCATAAATTTCCCAACCCGCTTTTCTTGGGCTGCCAGTGGGAGTTTTTTTTTTCACCAAATTCAACAGTGTTCCTGTATTTATTACTTATGTTCCACTCTGAGCATATGATTTGATTTTTTATAGAGTTAGTCTCTGACATGATTTGTAGTAAAATTCAATGTGCCGGGGGTGTTAGATGAAAAAATATCCAAAGCTGATTGTCGCTTACGAAAAACAGTCAGCGGTCCATGAAATGACAGTTGTTATCACTCGATTTGGATATGAAATTAGGCAATGACATACGAATGTCAGGGGTGGTTTTGAGGTATTTATCTTAAGTTATGTAAATAGGGTTGATGTAATTATAAGGTAATCGATTTTTTATACCAAGCGTAAAATTAACTGAAATTAAATGCGAACTTTTAATTAAAATTCCACAAACAATAATAAGTTAAAGTAAATCTGATTAGGTACATTTTAGTTGCATTTTTCCTAGTCTCACCGGTATCTTATCAGTTTTTTGAAAGCAAATACTAGGTACACGCGTCGATTTTGATTTCGATTTTCACCATACATCATTCAACTACCCCTTTACGAGATATCTAATACAATAATAATTAGTTCCATAGTGTTGATTTGTTGAAGTGGTAATTTGGTTTTTATAAGTCGATTAAACTAATCGAATTGTGAGTTTGAGTTGGTTTTTTTTTCTGGTGATTGCAAACAGGGATTCAAACAGTCTTGTGTCTCTTATGACGTGAACAGGTTTATTTAATTTTTTGATTATCAGCAGGTGATAAGCAAAAAAAAAGAGGTGATATGAGGTGAATTCCTATGTGAAAACAAGATTTATTTTCTTTTTGAAAATATTTAGACATTTAGCTGTCATAGATAATTTTTGTTTTCTTGTACGGACGGTTTATTGGCGTTAAGATTTTCTAAAATAGATATTCTTTCTCTCTATCCACGAGAGGAGAGATAGAGAAGGAACAAAACATAGTTAATTGAATAATTTGAATGTATTGGCTATCTAATCAGGATGATAAAGCAAAATGATATAAGGCGCTCAAACGAGGAGTGATGTGAGGAGATGGGGTTTTCCGTTCATATTTTCATATTGTTCCCGTTATTTTTTTTTTTTTTTTATGGCGACCGACGCTCTGTGTATGCAATGTTGTCTCTATTTATCGAATGATTATTATTTTTATTTCTTATTTGAAGATCGGTGGAATTGACAACAATACAATTTTTTAGTAATAACTGGTTTCAACCATTTGTTATCAAAATATTGTTGGAAACGATTTTGTGAGGGAAACTCGACCAGCACATTCTTGTTTAGCAGAGATAACGAAAATGTTTGCGATATTTATGATTTCTTTTTTTTAGTTATTGTCTTTTGGACTTCGTTACTACAGTTTTTTTTTTTTTGTTTGTAATTGTTATACGATGGGACTTATTTGAGGTAAATTAAATTTCTAATTATTGAGAATAAATAGGAGGAAAAACGTAGTAATGACGTGCCAGACGCCAGTAAATGTTGATAATTCCTAGAAGAATGACCTTTGGATGAAATTCTAAAAATACGAAGGTAATCAATGTGATTGCAGTCAATGGTGGTTAAATGAGCGTAGAAGCGCATAGTAAACTTTATGTATTCGTACTTTTATGAACGCAATTAAAAATAAAGCGAGCAGCATAAAAACAGTGCTGTGTTTTTGATCAAATCAATTCATCATTTTAATTTTTGTAAAATGTAAGCAATGGGAGTAGCGCCAGTATCAATTATGATCGATCAGGTCTAATGTTGAGTCCAAGTTGATCTATATCAGAGAATATTTGTGATTAGTTAATCATATCCAATGGCTTTGGAGACATTGTATCGATCAAAAGCTTCAGCGAGAACATGGATTCTAGCCTAGAGGTTTTGTTGATGCCCTACAACCGAACAAAATATATACGATCGTGATTGATTGATTGGACAACGACGCCTGTCCGTCAATTTCCGCCTATATGAATGTACGCTCTCTAAGTTTTCTTAGATAAGCCTTCTCTGGGTTAAGGCTTGGATAATACACATATCTTTAATCATACTCGTAATTCACATTTGATGCTCCTTAAAGTACTGTACAGTAACTAACTGTACAGCGAATAGCACTTCAAATGACTTCCTTTTGGAAAACGCTTTGTCGGCGTTAGACATTGTTACAGTAGAAGTGTAGATGTGGGCGATTTGGGCGCAATCTACAATATTTTTAGGAAGCTTATTGTTTTGGGAACTGGTGCTTTATTGACGATAAACTTGGGACTATTCCGCATACGATGGTGATCAATCCCTATGACAGTGATTATACATTTGCGCTTCCTTTTAGATTGATACTGTGGTTTTCCGATATACACACAATTTTGACTCTATCGAAGACTACATTATCATGTTGACAGTATTGAAAGATTACCTTGTTGTCACATTAACTGATCTTCTGTGGCGTTTAGGAGTTTACTTCAAATTGTGTCCCAAGTTTTGTTAAGAGCAATTAATAATTGTAATAATTATTACATAATACTGGGAGCAAGTACTGCTGTACTTATGATGACTTGAGTAATCTTAGAGCAATTGTTCGTTGTTGGCTTAGTAACTATATCTTATATTTGTGTCTAAATTTTTGTAAAAGTTAGGCCCAATGTTTGATCTAGACTTATGTATTCAGTTCACAATGGGTGTGTTAAATGGTACTAGCTTTGCGAAAAACCCTTAACTTATTCTCTCTATGAATTCTTTCAAACACAAAGCTATTATTATTGACTTTGGTTGATTCAGGAAAATGTAAAAAATTTCAAAAAATTTCACACATGACATTAATGAAAATGTGATTCCAGGGCTGTTATGAGTAACGTTTAACTATTTTTTTTATTGTTATAGAATAGAATAATTACTGTATACAACGATAAAAAAAAAACAAATGTTATCCGATCTAATTATTACAACCAAACAAAATGTGCTAATAAACTTCCTGCTTGTTAACAAACTAGTTGAATAACAAACAAGCTGAAACTGCAAAGAAAAATAAAAATGTTCTTATATAATTAAATCTTGTAACTGATCATTTGACGTATAAGTTCAGATTAGTAACACGCGACCGATTCTAATTTCTTTTGAAAATATTGACCTTTTTTTGTTATCGGAAAATAAAGCCTCCCCCCAAACAAAACTCTTTACTCTTTCTTATGTAATTATTATTTTAATCCAAAATGTTCAAAATGCAATTACAAATTCAATCGAAACTCAAATTCATATAGTACATACCTCTCTCTCTTTCGTTCTGTTTGTAAGATTGTGTTTTCTGTCTATAAAACCTAATCTAGTTACGTCAGTTTGGAAAACTTTTAGGGTGGCATGTGCGACGAAATCAATTCAACACACTACTACTACAACTAAATAACTAATACTTCTGACGTTTATTTACCTTATAGCCTCTGTATGTTTTTTTATTTTTTTTTGTTTAGGGGTTAGATGATTTTCAAATTTTGTCTCACGCATGCTACCGTCATTATTACCGACCACCACCACCATAACCATCGACCGGTGGTAAGTCAAATAACTCACCCACAGGGATGAAAATGAAAACTCGATGTTCACCAAATTTGCACCATTTCGTGGTGTGATATGTGAACGCGTTTAAGCGGATAGATCTTCTGCTTCTCTCTGTGTATTATTAATATTATTTTTACATTTTGGCGGCGAATGGGGTGGGTTTCTTTTTTGGCTTAATGACAGATGATTACGAACGGATGATGATGGGTAAATGGAAAAGAGTGACAGTAGGTGTACGTGTGTATGTGTGAAAATGTAATTTCAATAATTTTATTTTTCGTTAACAACACACAATTTGATGTGTTTGTAAGTAGACGCTCGTTTTCGATTGGTGTGTAATGTAATGCTGTTGTAATGTAATTAACATTTATTGAAACGACCGAATCGAGAATATGTGTGACATTTGTTGTAACGGTATAAGTACTTCAATCTGAATTTTTGTAGGGATTGGGATTAATTTATTGCTGGGGTGTTGCTGTGTTGAGTTTTGAATTGGATATTTAATTAAGCTAAAAATACGAATGCAAATTGAATTTTCAAATTGTTTTTGGTTGGTTTTTTGAGAGGGTGTAAGCATTTGTTTGACTGGGGGATTTTGACAGATGTACTCGGGTTATAATAAAATTAATACCAAATATCCTTTCAAATATTTGAACTGCGAACATTATGTGCAAATAAGGCAAATTATGTCCGAAACTTATCATGCTTGTCGCCTAAACTTTGACAGTTAGCAAGGTTGAAATCTTTTTTTGCAAAGAAAGCATGCATTTTATTGCATTTATTCAGGAAATCATTCGAAAAGCAGAAACCTTCTGCCAGTTCAGTCGTACCTTTCTAAGTTTTGAAAAAAAAGCTAAACATTTTACGATTTGTTGATGCGAATTTATGTTTTTGACATAAGAAGTCGTGTAATATGGTATGTCTGATAATGTAACGGTAATCTATGATCTTGACATTAGAAGTGTTCAGAGTACTACACACGGCCCTGTTCTGATTTTCTTTAAGTAGAAAACAAATGAGCTGTACAAAATAAGGCAACAATTTTGGCAGCTAACATTAATATCAAAATAGTACTGACAAAATAGTTCGATCGTCACTACAATTTTCAGTAAAATTATCAAATTAAATGACACTAGCAACACTGGCGTTCAGGCTTTAAGGCACTAGGTAGAGTTTTTCACTGAAAAAGTACAATCTCAGACTAAGTCGACGGTCCGTTTTTTTCAATCAGACTTTTGGTTGAAATTTTGCGTGCTCAATCTTAGAATTAATCAGTGAAAGGCCTGATGGTGTTTAGGTTTTTAGGGGAAAGATAAGAGAAATGCCAAATAAGGAGTTGACTGTCTATGTCAATAATTTCATATAGTTTTTCAAACGTGTTCTCTCTTTTTTTGAGGAGATATGAATGTGTGATGAATGGTTGTAATTGATATGATAGGGTAAAGCATTTTTCTTTACATCGCAGTGAAAAAAAAAACAAATAACGAGGAACTATTCAGCTATCTGGTTTTGTAAAACAAAAATAATTTATTGTCATGCAAAATGCCCGTGTGAACCGCTTTAAAAAAAAAGGATTCAATAAACGCATGAAAATAAGTGAAACACCTGAACAAGGTTGGGATTTCCCACAAGAACCGGTCAATTTTGAAGAGGACACCTGTTTACAACGTCTACCTGTTACTCGTTTCATTTTAATTTTGAATAATTTTACAAAATGAACATATTCAACTGCATGGAAAGCAAAAATTGTGCATGCTCGTAGATTCTTTCATTCTTAATTCTCTTCAATTTTTTTGCTGCATTTTTTGGGTTTCTCCTTTTCTATTTTCGGTAGAATCCACAAAATATCCAACATTGTTCGGCAGGGAGACAACAAAGAAATTACAAAGAAAAGGAATGTTTTCATACATTTAGTCTCATTATAGGTAACCAAACGTAGGGGTAGGTCAACACACGCACAAGAGGTGTCCTTTTTATCTTGTATATTTTGTAGGTAGCTAAATTGTGAAATATCCTTTTTCGAATACATAGAGAATAAGTTTTGATGCCTATAGGGAGGCATGCAGTTAGTTGAAAGGCCTGTGCCGCAATTGAGTGTCTTTATTTTTTAAGTGAAAAACGGAAAAAGCAAATATTTCTCGGAATTTTTATGTGTAGTCCTTTCTTAATAATTTTCTTTGGAACTACGAGCATGTATGTTCAGTGACAATAAATTGTTCAGGGTATGTTCACTAGTCCATGAATGATTTTTGTTACCCATTGACGACAAATATTTGAAGCAGTGAATGGGTACGTAACCGATTTCGTTATCAGGTGTGCGCACTTTTCAGAATTGCTGTAGAAATATAGTATTTTTCTTAAACTTCGTCCATCATACTGCGTAAATCTTCGCTGAGAGGCATTATGCACACTTTTTTAAAGTGACATGCTGTGAGAAAATAAAACAAAACAACGCAAAACAATTGAACACAGTTTGACAACCATTTCAAGTGTTTATTTGCATTACTATGTGCTGGGCCACTTGACAATGTCTTTAACATTATCATGAATCTCAATTAAGTAAACCACAAAAAAGGCCTCAAACGCGTTCGGTAGCTTTAGTTTCTGTCTTTTTTCTTGTTTTTTGACAGCTCATGGTTTTAAAGTTATTGTACCTATTTTGCAAAAATGTTGCATAGTCTTGCATGCGTTATGCAACTTCAAGTTAAAAAAGTGTAAACAAGATAACGTAGGTAATATCTATGTAATGCGTTCATGTCTTCTTTGGGGTGTAAAATGTGTGCGCGTATATTTGTTTCCTTGTAATTTTGGAGCATTTAACAAAATTTCGATACAACTTTGTTCTTGTTAGACAGGCTCGTTCTGACTAGGTTTTAGGAGGGAGTTTATTTCACTTTGGGCGTAGACAATTTTGAGGAATGATTTTCAGAAAGTGATTTTCAAAGGAAATAAGTTGCTCGAAGGCTTTTCGAGAGACGAGACTAAATATATCAACTGTCAGCCTCAACCGATAGATAAAATTAAAAAACTTGTAAAAATTACAGAACCACGATCACCGTTTTTTTTTTTACATTCATATGTGTGTACATCAACAGTTAGCCTTTGGCGATCAGTTTTGATCAGAAAACCACGATCACGCGATCAGTTATACATGAAATGAAAAATTAATGTCAAAATAAGTTTGACAGTTCGGTCATGGCGTATACAACGCTGGAAGTTGATTTTGGCTAGGATGACGAAAGCAACCTTGACCTTAATTAATATGTCGCTGGTTATTAAGAAATAAAATAAGTTAAATATCTGCGCCTAGATATAGATCTATCTACATATGTCAAAAATGTTTTGTCAACTTTTTGAAGTGATTAAGGCGAAAAGAGTTCTGATATTTACTTTAATTTAACTCAAGTGTGGAACAAACTTCAAAATGCTGAAAATTTGACATTTTCTTTAGACACCTAGCAACTTGTTCGAAAATAATGATAATCATCAAATCCGCGCTTCAATGACAGTTCTTTAGGATTACAACCCCTTGGAAGTTAGAGTGATGTTATATACATATATACGTATATTTTGCTTTTGATTGTGACGTCTGGTGTTGTACATTTCATTTTTGCCAAATGAAAGAAATGGAACACTTTATTTTTTTTTTACTTATTTGACATTCCCACTAGTAACAGTCAATTTATAATAAAAACAAATTGTTAAGTGGGCTTTGGGCACTAATAGTCATGTTACACTTCTCTCGCAAGCATTTTATACTAATAGGTAGTAAGCTATGGCAGATGAGGCGGCCGGTAGACATGTACCAATTTATTGTTGAGATTTAAAAAAAAAATTAGCTCACTGAAGAGAAAACAATTAGCTTTATGTTCGTAATGAACAAATGACATCCTGACCCTATAATGATCTAAGCTAGTTGTGGCATAAGCCTGACTGGTGCCTTTGCAAAACAATATGTTTATTTTTATTGACAGAATGGCAAGCTTTTTACGATTTAATATAAAATCGGTTTGCAATTTTATTGCATCCACGTAGTAATGAAAAGATGATCAGTAAGTAGAGGTTGTTCGACTAGTTTTAATTTATTTAATACAAGCTGAGGAAAAGAAGTTTCTCTAATAGATTTTGACAGTTTATTGTGAAATGAATTTTTTTTTTATTGCTAGGTTAATCTTATTTTTAGTTGATTTTTTTCATGGTTCTATAGAGAATTCGAAAAGTTGACAGCATATTTAGGAAATGATTTTATATATTTGTTTATAACACATTTTACCTGGCTGCATGTTTCGTCAAAGTACATTAGGTACCCCGTATGCTAATTGTCAGTGGTAAAATTGCTTTACCATAGTAGGTTTCTTCGAGTAGGTACTGTAAAACTTATCAGATGGCATAAATTTCACAAGTTGAAAAGGTAAAATTTCAGAGAAATACAAAAGTATAAGAGTTAGTTTTGTGCTAAAAATTATCAAACGCCAAAGAAGAGGACTAAAAACTCTGGCTATCCCTCATTTTCGAAGTTCTCGAAAGATTTGCGCACTATAACAATATTGTTGGTATAAGAATAGAGTTGGCTGTCTTTCAGGACAGGACATATACTAATAGATTCAAAAAAAACTTAACAATTGTGAATTTTAATATGAAAGTGCATTGAACAGCATCATGAACCTAACAGCTGTCAGAGAATTCTGCGCAGCCGGTGAATTATACGTATATATGTAAGTATGTACATAATTTTTTTACCAATCGCTGAATAGAGACGATCTTTACAATAGAAATTTGAACATCTAAAATCTATTTTGTTATAAAATTCTGTGACACTTTGGTACGTCAATCAAATAATTTTATAACTTTTTATCAGGAATCAATCACTGGAATTTCATTAGCGTCATTTTGCTGTGACAGATTTTTGACCTTATCTCTAAAATTATACGCTTTAAATGTTCTTTTCATTAGATAAGTATAGGTAAACGATTCAAATAATTGACAGGCTTCTTGAGGAATGTCATAACTATTTTGCAATTGTTTTAAAATTATACACCCCATTAAAATTTTATGAAATAATTGAAGTCTATTGGTTTTGAGTACAAATTAATTTATTTTATATACAAATCGTTGCGTGTTTACAGAAGTAAAAATAGAGTTAAAGAGTCAGATTACAACGAGAATGTCCATGAACAGAATCGAATATGATGATGTTAGTAGGTAAACAATAATTTAATTTGATGGCGATGTCGGGGATTTCCCTTATATGGGAATTGATGGTAGTGGTAAATAGTTTTTGATAAATTTTACTCAAAAAATTATCGTAGATAGAAAAATAATTCTATGAATGTTACTAAGAGAAGATTATTGGTACGAACTTTTAGATTGGACCAGTTTTGGTTTTATGAAATATATTATGAAGCTTACAATAGTAAATAAAAATCAGCTGTCAAGCAAGACTTTAATTATCTTGGAAAAAAAAAAGAAGATAATTGTGTTAAGCAAAATATTAGTTGTTTTGGGGGAAGTTCTAAGAATGGCAACTGTCACAGTAGGATTGACAATAATCAAACCAATAGGAATATTTTAATCTGCATTCAATATGGTAGTTACATATCTCGACACCTAAATTGGTCAATGTAATTAAATTACCATCCTTTCTGTTCGGGCAGCACAGTTATGCATGGTGATTGATAACTTCCTTGGGGTGGTTCAAAAATTAATATTAAAGTTAATCGATTCCAATTAAAAAAAAAAAATAATTATAATAGCGCGCCAATATTTAACTATTTTCTAAACTTTGACAGTAGGTAAACAAATTTTAGTGTCAAATTGGTGAAATCCATTTCTATGGTAGCAAATTTTTTCAAAATTGAAAACCAACTCAACCTAAATTTCATCATCATCTTAACAATATTTACTTTATTTTCCCTACCCAAAGTGAAGCTAATTTCAAAAGATTGTGAGTTAAGTGATGAATCCCATGAGCACAGAAATAAAAAAATTAAAATACTTTAAGGTCAACATTTTGTAAACATTGTTGTCTGAGTTATAAGTAGAGAGATACTATCGACTATTTAAATATCCACCGCAGAAAAAAAAACAACACACATGAAGCACACAAAACAATATCGTATGAAAAAAAAAATTAAACTTAAAAAAAAAAAAACAAAACTTTTTAACACTGACATCAATTGAAAAAGATGGTAATGGAAACAAATATTTTTTTTTATGTTTTAAAAATCAAGTACACATTTATTTTAAACTTTGATTTGATATTTTACCTAATATGTGCCAAATACTATTGCTCGTTATTAGTTTTTTAAATTTCTACAATATATATTTATATTCCAGTTGTTGAAAATTAAAAAAACTAACAAACTTTTCACTGGAAACACGAGGGATATTTTTAAAACTTTTTTTCCTTAATTTTTTTTTTTTAAATTCACAATTTTTCTCTTTTATGTCACTGTTAACTTTTGTTTTGTTTTTTTTTTTAATTTTTTGTAAAGATTTTTTTCTTTTTTATTTTGTAACAAACTTACTTCTTTAAATTTCGCTTCGATTGTTTCGAAAACATGGGAATTTTGTCAACTAAAATTTGCATTATTTATAATAATCCACAGTTTAAAAAAATTGTTTTGATTTTTTTTTTAATCCATTTTTGTGTGACAGATACTATGTCCGAGTTAGAAACAATTTTTTTTATAAGTTATTTGCTGGAAAATGTTGTTAATCCAAGTAAAAATGTTATTCTGCTTCTGGTAATCCTTGTGAAGTTTTGACGTTTCAAAACTTATTATAATTCAAGTGTCACATACACAGTTTTTATTATAGATTTGTTGTGGGTTTTTTTTTATTTTGATTTGTTTTATCTCTTTGAGATCTCGTTTTGTTTTGGATTTTGATAAATTTCAATATTATGTTGAAATTCACTATATTTCTAAGAATACACTTTTATATCACATTTATTGTATTTTTAACATTTAACCAACTGTTACACTTTTCCTTTTTTAGAATCACTGTCAAAATTTTTCTATTTATATTTATTTTCATATACTCGTAACTTTTATTTTTTGAATAATAATACAACACGAAAAAATTAATTATAATATTTTTAAGTCGACGAAAAACAGAAAAAAAATTAATTGTAATCAGGGTTATAGTACGATCCAAAAGTAGACGTTTTTTGTATGATGTGATGTTGATTTGTTGTGTGATATTTTTTCGTTTTCGAAAAAAAACGTAAAGAAGAAGAAACAAAACCGGATTTTCCGCGTCTCGCGTTCTCTCTAAAACAATTTCCCGACGACCACTAACCGTACGTAGCGTGAAACAAACATGACGACATTTGACAGCAGCCAAAAAGGAACTACTGCCTGACTGTGTGCTACCTTCGATCCGAGACCATCATTTGTCAACCGTCAATGGTTCCCATCGGGCAATAATTACACATATGGCATATTACACACCAGAGCAGCAGAAGCACAGTGTACACAAGAAAGAGCGAATGAGAATGGGAGACAGAGAGAGAGTAGAAGCCTCGCGCAAGATACACAGTTATGGAGACGCACTGGCATATCTGTCAGATACAAAAAATTTGATACCATTGTAGTGGTAAGAGGAAAAAAAGATACTTTCTTGCCGGCAAAGAGGAATTTCCGATAAAAGAGTGTGGGAAGAGGGATGGTTTAATAGTGTTAGTTGCATCCCACAAATACTATCAAATATCTCTTCTCTTGAAATCTAGATTTTAAGAGAATCTTCTCCATAAAAATGAGGCCAAAACAAAATAACAGAATACGAAGGTGAAGAGGGAGCAAAAAAAAAAGAAACTTCGTCCCCACAGACACATGCAAAACACAAAAGATACAACTACAGATACAGTATCTTATACCTGAATCGCATATTTGAGGTTCTTTTATATTTGTTTCGCTTGTTCATAACTTTTTTTCTTATATTTTTTTTTTCGTTGTCTTCCTTCCACTCGGTGTGTCGATAAAGGCCAAAACACACACACTTATAGATATTCCGCTGCTGACATGTGTATAGGGGGATAGACGACGTATCTATTTAGATAGATACATTTCATATAGAATAAAAAGATACGGAGTAATGAAAACATAAACATTTCAGATGAATGAAGGTTTTATTCGTTCGATTTTGTTGTTGATTTTTTTTTTTTTTTTTTTATCGAGGGAGGAATGTGTAAACGGGGATTTAAGCTGGGGTGACTGCACATAACGAACACCCTCCTAAGTTGTCATACATTTAGATGACACTGACGTTTTGGGGTTTGCAGACAGTACTTCGACTGAATGCCTGAACCATCTGACGTTACATCTGACGGTATTCTATGCCAAATATTGAAAAAAAAAAAAGAAAAAAAAAATTGACAGATATGCATTATTCCCCTCGACCTACCACTTTTCGTAGTGTTAGAAGGGCTCTAAAAAGACCGTGGTGAATGGTTCCTTCTTCATTTTCATCTACCATTGATGATGATGTTGTATTCTATGGTAGTAGTAGTGGGAATGGTAAATGGTGGTGAAATGAAATGCACAAGAATGGTGTGACGGAGACGACGACGCGCGGTATGACCCTTCGGGTTATTAATAGCCCTTCAATCCTTATCCTGTTCTCCTCGTTCAGTTGTCTTGTGTGTATATTTTGGTGTAAAATGTTCGTTCTGCCGTCATCGTTGTGTCGTTTTGTGGTGCATTTTTGTTTGTTCGTTAGTTAATCATATCGTTTGTGTATTTGAAAATGTGTTCCGGTGTGTTGTGTCTCGTGTGTTGCTCTGCGCTGCGGCTGCTGTTCCCTGTTTGCTGTGCTGCTGTTGCTGCTTACTTGGTGGAGAGAGAGATTGCACTTTCAAGTGAGGGTCGATGTTATGATCGTTTTGTGTTTGTTGAATACCAATTGAGTGTTGCCAGATTGTTGGGACAGTTTTTTGTTGTTTTGTTTCCCAATGAAGGCGAATCAGAAAGAAAGAGAGAGAATGAGAATTGGCTTTTGTTACGGTTTTTCTTTTTATTTTGAAAAGGTATCTTTTAAATGTTTTGTGTGTGTGTGAATAAGTTTTTGATTGTCTGTAGGAAGAGGAAGTAAAGTGGTTGAATAGTTTATAGTGATAAATTTGGATGATATTCATTTATGGCGTTTATTATGGCTGGTGTTGCCAGCGTTTAAATGAGGATTGTTTGATTAATGGGCTGGAGGAAGGTGATTTGTTACGGTAATGCGATAATCCTTAGATGACAAAGTGATTAGTGACACTTAACACAGAGTGAAAAGGTAAGTTAGGCGATGTGAAATCGCAAGAAAGGGTTTACATAATTGTTTGCAGGATTTATTTTGTAAATGATGACGTAAAGTGAAACAATGGTAATTGATGCCCAGAGTGAAGTATTAAGTAATACAGGATTAAACAAAAGACTTAACCCTGCAAGGTAGTTACTAGGTAATGGCGACGAAAATCCAAAACGATGAGGGTAATTGGAAAAATAAACATTAGGCTGGCTAGGGTTAATCTTTTATTTCATAGATATTATTCTCGTTTAGAACCTCTGGACAACCAGAAGTAAAATCGGTGGACTACATTCCAAGGATTCACCGGAATTTAACAGCAATATAAAGCGGTGTGAAAAGAGTTTAAACCGGCTTTCCAAAATAGGAAACGTAGGAGTTTCATTGAATTGTGTAATGAAGCCGGTTGCAATCCGTACCAGATTGCAATGAAGAAGAAAATTTTAGACCACCAGCTCCCACTTGTAGTGTAAAGGCTTGCAACAGGATTGGATTACATTTTCAACATAGAATTTAAAACTGCAATGAAAGCCGCACTCGTGGATATGTACAACTCATGCCTAGGGGGTCTTCCCCGACCAGTGGAAGATGTAAAACCTGCCAAAAGCCCATGGGAGATCCATCATCGCATCAGCTTCTCTGTATATTGGATCGACTGGTAAGTTTCCAGAGCGCATTGCAATATGTGAGAATCCGCTATTAAAATGGTGGTTGACACAGCATTGAAGGTCATAAATCGTCAAAAATGAGGAGGGGCAAAAAATCGGTGCTCCATCATAATAGTCCATGTCAAAAATGCATTTTACTCAGCGATTTGGCATCATATTCTGGACGCATTACGAAACATAAGTACCAAAGTATATTACGAAAATAGTGAAAAATTACTTCAAAGAGAGAACAAGGTCTCATGAGCAGTACCACAGGGGTTAGTTCTAGGTCCACTACCGTGGAGCATAATGTACAATGGATTACTGCAAACGCCAAAATAAGCTAAGATTGTATTGGAACCAACTTCACTCATTCACATAAATGTTTCTAATTTCACGCCGTTAACCAACATTTTACGAACATGTCCTGACAAAAAGATTTTGGTCAATTCCGTTTTAGCCATTGTGACGGAGACGTATCATTGTGCAAAATAAAAGTCATCCTTTGTGCGATGAAATTGTCCAATAGGAAAATATAAAAGGCATTTCGATGAAAATGGTACTCTATTGAATAATGTGTTAAAGTAGGATGGTTAATTTAAATTTGATGAGAACTGTGTTAGCAATCTATTATCCTCAAAAGTAGACCGAAGTTTAGTATAATGCTGGTGTGAGACCTGTATAATTACAGCGACAATCGGACTGCAAAATGTATCCTGTAGTCCACTACTTTTACCGAAACTATATAGGTACCACAGTTTCGAACTAGCAATGCTTGCCATTAACGAAAATGGATAAGATTGAGAAAATTGCCTGAAGTGCATTATGTATTCCGCTTTAACTACATAGTATTTCAAATAGTGAGAGATCATTGAGTAAAATAAATTAAGTACAGATCGTTGGATTGGCGACAATATTGCCAAAGTTATAGTAGCGAAACTACTAAAAGAAGTTGTAAAATTCGGCAATGAGGCCATATTAGTTGTCCAAAGTTGGCTAGAATCCGTGGGCTTGAAACTATCTGCACATATAACAGAAGTGGTATTAATCAGCAGCAGAAGGAATCCATAAACCGCCGCACTTATGGTGGAAGGACATCAAACAACACCCAAGCTATCTACTAAACACTTAGATATTATTCTTGATTCGGGGATCTGTTTTATTGAACATCTAGAGCAGTGTTGCCAGATGATTACAAAATTTCCCATAACAAAAATTAGAACCCCAACAAAAAGTTGTTAATTCGAAAAAAAATCTAAAGTCCGCAATAACGAAGTCGGTAGTAGAGTAAGGTTAATTTGTTGGGCTTAGAATGCAAATTGGGACCACACAGACCCCAGATATAAAATTTTAGGAAAATCTGCTTAGTCGTTCAGGCTGTAGGCCGAAGTACTGGCAGAGGGCCAGACGGATGGACACTAAGGATAAAATCGGAAGACCTGCTTTGTCGGAATTCCCCTATAGTAGAGTAATGTATAGATTAATCAATGCACTTCCTCTATCACTATCCAAGCATCAGTAGAATTCATCAGAAATTCCTTGGAAGACCCTTCTTCGATGACTTGAACTAACTGGTGGACTTACCTGTCTCGTCGATTGTGAGATTCTGCAGCAAATTCGGATGGAAAAAATTCCTATTGGAAGCGGATTGAATTCCATCGAACATAAGTATTATATTAACAGACCTGCTTAGTTTTCTCTCTTCTCCACAGGTACAAGCAGGTAGCGCTAGGAGCCTATGCGAGCCATCAGATAATCTGTTGGCAACCCCTCAACCTAACCTAACATTAATCAAAAATGTCCTTTTAAAAAAAGCGAAATGACATTCAGTATTCTCCACTTCATTTTAACTCTTCATTTTCATTGTGAAGAGATTGAAAAGCGGGGATTCCCAAATCAGTTTTCTTCCTAAGGTGTTTTTGTTCACATAGGATTTCTCGAATTTGCTGAATTGCGCAATATGTTTCTAGTATAACGCATATCTACAAATAGGTTATGATACCTATATATAGGTATATTTGAAATGTTCACGAAGGCATGTTCATGGGAAAGATACATTTATGCCTCTTTGCATGCACATTTATTCACAATTTTGTGTTTCCTGTTGTCATCTTGCAAAGTGGTACCAGCTTTGATATACATAGATGCTGTTGACTCCATACCCTTGACGGTAACATGACTATCACCTTCCCTTTTGCACCCTACGCTGCAACCATAAATCCCATAGAAACATTTGAAAGAGGAGGATCTTATCTTCGATTTAATGTACGATTAACCCGCAAACAATTTGGCGTTTGTATTTTAGACATAAGGTCCTTCGAGCTGGATCGCTGCTCAGTTTCCTATCTTTCCAGATAAATGATTCTGTACATTTGTTTTAACAAGCCGTTAAATGCAGTCAAGATTATTTTATTGTACACAAAATGCCATTTTGCAGTCTATTTTAGTAAGGTACTATACAATTTATCTGGCCAACAGAAAACTACAAAGTCACCCTCATGACTTGGAAAAATTATTCCGACAGCTTTGGCTTTGATTTCCGTCAATAGACCGATTACAATATTCCATCTCTATATTCATATATCACACTTACATAATGTAATTTGAAATATAAAATATCCCTTCCAAATATACCGTATATATATCCGTATGTATGTATGCATGTATCAAGCCCTCATAAGAAGAAAGAAAAATGCTACCAAATGGTCGAAGATCGGGGGTTGATACCTATTGTCCTCGTACCGCATAAATGAAAAATCCCCGACAAGAAAGAACCATCCCAATATGACCCTTAAACGATCCACAATGGATGAAAAGTTTAAAAAAAATCAACAAAGGACCACATTCAGTTAAGCCCAAAATAAATACACACACACACACACTGAGAGTGCGAGAGAAAGAAAAAAAAATCCATAATAAATTCGAACGGATAAAAACATCATCATCATAGTTTGCTCCTTGATAAATGTGTCCTTTTTTTGGCCTATGCCGGGCTCATTGACAATGCATGTCCTTACAGTATACATCCTCGACAATCACTCACATTTACCCTCGGCGAACACATAAAAGACGTTAAAATTAGTAGGGCTCACTCCGGATTGAGTCGCAAGGGTTGCGCGAAAAGGATTTGCAAATAATCCGCGAATATCAATATCGACAAATTCTCAGTAGCGGTGGTGGATGGATGATGCTATAGCGAAAATGCAGCCCAAGGAAGCCGAAAACCGAATAAGGAAACTCATAATAATAAAAAAAGAAATAATAAAAAAGTGTATAAAAGGGTTGTCAAGGCCGAAAAGGGATAAATTTCAATATTCTCTTAGTGGATGAAATTTTTTTCAAATTTCTTAAGGCATGAGTAGAATAACACAAGGGATGCAGTAGAGTAGATTTCACACTAACACATTTGATGTATCTACAAACATTTCGCTTGTGTTTCGATCCTCGGTTATAGGTTGCACGTGTCAATTGGTTTTGGATTTGTTGCGTTCTTCTTCTTGATGCCTATTTTTTTTTTCCTCGGAAATAAAACGGAAAATTTGGAAGGAAATATAAGCTATTTGGTCGGTGGCATCAATGAAGGGATGTTTTATCACCCCTCATCGTGTCTGTATGTGCGTATGGCCAAAACTATGAAGGAAGGAAGAATTATACAGTCATTCACGAAGGAACTACTTAGACGAGGGCATAGTGTGGCGCGTTGAACTTCTTCTTTATGAACATGACGATATGGTGACTATGATGAAGTGGATTAATGTTTTTCAATATTTTTCTTCTTTTTTTTTTTTTTAGTATACATGCAAACATATTTTTCTAATGGGGGATATTGTAAAATTGAAATATGTGGACGCACTTTAGAATACATGTATACAGAAATATTATATCAATATACTGAAGGGATAATAGGAAAGTAATATGCACGCTTGCTTTTTGTTCAGTGAGTGCATAATATTGGTTTTCCATAAGCAAACACAGTGGGGGCAATGGATTATGAGACATACATATTACTCATGAAAATGCAAAAAGCGAGTCGTATTATAACATTGTCCATATGATATTTAAAAGATTGACATGAAGTACACTCCATTGTGTACACATTGTAATAGTAAATATTATGACAGCTGAGCAATTATATCAGCAGTGGTCTAACACAGAGTTTTCTAACTCCCGCTGCTCGTTACATGAAACAAAAGCATGATAAATCGTCACTCAGCGTCATTCAAAATATATAAGCAGGGTATGTTTTTATTCGAATCATATAATTGAGAATTTAATTTCCCATTAATATCTACTGCTGTTGGTGCTTTACAAAACCCATTCAGAAGCCAAGAGTTGATTGGCTCTACTTATGAAATTTAATTACCTTTATTATCGCAGGGTTTGAACTTGGATTAAAAAAGTTTTAAAAACCTCAGGTACAGGCCCTTACTATTGGGTGGATGCTTTCAATAATAATAAAAAAAGATTGTACAATATTAGGACTTCAATTTTGATAAACTTAACATCAACAAACGTTTTTACTAAACCACAATTTAATAGACATACTCGTATTTTTGAACAATCAAAAATGGAAAAAATTCGTGGAAGCATCTAAGAAGGGTATCAAATAGTAGGTACCAAGTCATACAAATATTGTACCATTACGCTGCAACGTTCACTTTGACTTTATCTCCTATCTAAACGAAAAAAAATACAAAAAAGTTAGAAGGCCTGCTGTTGGGCGCCAATTAAACAAATTGAGCTACACTCTGTTGCGGTCTGTTTTATAACGATAAAAGCATGACAGAAACAAAATTCGCTACTGAGAGGATACATAAAGTCTGTTTAGAGCGATTTTTTTTCATATTTACACTTCTCTCCTATACGTACACAAATTTCATCATTGCAATTTTTTTAAAGATATGGTCGTTCTCTTAAAACAACTAGTGTATCCCATGGGAGTCCTAGTTGAAACTTAAGTGAGTTTTTTATGAATGAACCTGCAATTATGTTTCAGGTCAAACATAAAAAAGTAACAAAAAGATAAAGTGCTCCGATAAAGGATAGGGTATAACATGATGCTTTGCAGCCGGATTGCAACCGTCCCACATATTTTTCTTTTGTTTTAGTATTTTTATGTAAAATTCTCTCTGCGACTTCTGGTTTGTTTTAAACATTTAAATCGTTGAATATATCCTTCTCTGTGAAAGTTTGGACCCCGATCTTGGGCTTCTCAAGCTTTCAGAATTTCACCTCTAATAGATAAAATGAAATGTCATGAACATCTTTCCGACTTGATAAATATTTCGCCGGCTGGCTCGACTGGGTCACATATACTTGCATCTATATGTTTATCTGGAAATCACTCAGATCTAAATTTTAAATCCGTTAAAAATAACAAAAAAAATTTAAATTTTCCAAAACTTGGTATGCCATAATCTTGTGTACATATGTCAAATGTTGATCTCGAACAAAATCGATCTAGTCATAGCCGAGAAATAGCAATTTAGAAACCGTTATATTAAATTTTTGGCAAAAACCTTGTAGACCAACTGTCGGCATATATCCACTGTAACTCAAATAAGGGGTGTTCCAAAATACATGCAATATTTGAATTTTGCATCATTTGTGTTGCCAACGAAAAAAAAAAAGATAGCGTGACAGTTGACAGTTCAGGGTTATTAAAAATGGAGTGATACACGAAGGAAAAACGCGTTTTCATTGTTGAGCAATATTTTAAAAATAATGAAGGTTTGGCAGCTACAGTTCGCAATTTTTGTACAAAACATGGTCGGAATAGTGATTTCTCTTCATCATCTTCATCATTGTGGAGAGTCCAGGAACATCAATTCAGCACCGTGGTCAGAAATTGAACATTCCGAGAAGCTCTCTATCATCTTCATGCATACAAAGTGCAATTGACTCAAGAACTGAAGCCAACTGACCACGCACAGAGAAGAGAGTTCGTTGAATGGATTATGGAACAACAACAAGTGGATGCTGATTTTCCAAACACAATCATCCTCAACGATGAGGCTCATTTTCATCTTAATGGCTTTGTTAATCGTCAAAATTGTCGAATTTGGGGTCCAGAAAATCCACGAGTAATTTTTTAGAAACAAATGAATCCACAATCTGTCACTGTTTGGTGCGGATTTTAGGCTGAAAGCATTATCGGACCATTCTTCTTTGAAAATGTTAATGGGGCTTGCTATCGCGACATGATAATCCAGTTTTTTGTGCCTGAAGATATGGATGTCGACGACATGTGGTTTCAACAAGACGGTGCCACATGCCATACAGCTCGAGAAACAATTCAATTACTGTATGAGTCATTTCCTGGTCGTGTAATTTCCCGTTTTGGTGATCACAATAACTGGCAGATTATGTGATTTAAAGCCGTTGAACTTTTTTTTTTTTGAGTTTTTTGAAGTCTAAGGTTTATGCCAAAAAGTCCATGACCACCCACGCCTTGAACGAGCAAATTGAGTGCTGCATCAACGAAATTCAGCCACATATATGCAAAACTGTCACGGAAAATTTTGACAAAAGGCCATTCACCCGATATGCTATTCCATACATAACCCTATACTGTATACTTCATATAATTGTTAATTGAAAACCTGTGTTTTCTATCAAAATTATTTCTTGTGTGAATTTTGGGACACCCTTTATAAGAAATGTAATGTCTCACAAAACAATAAAAATATCAAAATCAGATTTATTTGTCGTTATATTGTAGATCTGCATATGCTCTATTTCCATGATTTTTCCAAGTTTTTTTAGGTCACGTATTTTAGAAATGTGAGCGGAGGGGACACTCGTTTTTCGCAGACATTTTTCCGCTGTGAGCGCAATCTTTTCGAAACAAAGTAGGTTGCTATTTTTTGAAATCTCTTTTCATTTCATAATACTTGCTTTCATTGATATCCCCATATCCTGTTTCCTTCTGCTATTTCTCTAAGGGTATCAAACCAGGAAACAAATTGAGAAATATTGAAAACGTTTTTCGGTTGTTTCAAATACATTTTGATATTTTGCCGTCACGAATGGGAAACTTGAAAAACATTTGGGAAACATCTGAGAAACAAAAATCACGTCCACCCTAAAAAAATGTTTTTAAAATGTTTGAAAAACGTTTCTGAAACAAAAATATTTCAGATATATTTCGGAAACATTTTAGCAACGAAAACGTTCCCTAATTATTTCTAAAAAAAGTTTGTCACGGATTGTTTTGGAAAATGCTTCTCAAATGTTTCTTTGGTATGGATGTACCTTAATACGTAGTTTCATTGTAAGTTTTCAATTTGCAATCTTTAGTTGTAATTTTAATCGGGTCGTGCCAGATTCTTTCAGAATCAGAAATTGGTCAAGTGCGAGTCGGGGGTCGCGCGATTAGTATTCTGTAGTTATTTCACCTGTATTCTAATTGGGCTTCCATTTATAAGGATCAGATCAGTACAAAACTGTTGTTGTGTTAACAGTTTTTGTTCTACGACTACATGTACGAGTATGTTTTTTCGAGAACCGCTGAAGAAATTTTTATGAAATTTGATTTATACGTTGTCCTCACATATGCATACATATGTAGGTATAAAGTTTCCTCAAAAGATTATCAAAATCGGATTAAATCATTTAAATTAAAATTAAATGAAGCAGGGATAAGTAAAATAGTGGAGTAATTGTTAATCTTTTTTTTTCAAAAACGGCTTGTTTGGGGGGTCTTTAAGCTTTTTTTGTTCAACTAACTTTTTTTTATATTCGAATTCTTTAGAACTCTGATTTATTTTTTTGATAATATTGTTTACAATTTTCCTTCTTCACTATTTTTGGTTCACCACATACTAACTATTCTTGTTATTTTTATTCTTGGGGTGAATACGTTTTATACCATTATGATACGGAAAACTAAAAACTCGGAAATGTAGCACAACAATAAAATTCTGCAGCTGATGAAGACCTTCCCGATCGTAATCCACCGACTTATTGGTGTGAGTAGTTCCGCAAACTGACTACATCACACCGGCAACCAATATTCCAGTGTAACATACAAATTGCACCCACTTGATTGGCGTCAGGTAGTGTCTTATCATTTTTTTTTTCTATTTTTATTATGTCCTCATCACAATCACTAACTATCATACAATCAAATTCCAATTGACTACCTGAAACAGATTGTCAAGTACATGTCTGGCAGTCGACATTATCAGCAGCGGTGCAGTGCAACTGCTGAGCTGCTGTCAACCTTGAAGCCAAGTAAGTGCGCCGGCCACACTTCCGCGTATCCAAAGTAAATCAAATAAAAACGTAAAAAATTGCAAAATATCTTTTAATCATTATTAATAATAATTTTCTGTAGACACAAATGTAACCACAATATCGCTGACTGATGCACATTGCCGCAGCAGCGCCGCGACGACGCTGTCAGTTTGCGCATATAAATGTCACCACATTGCACCAGACTTAGTTAGCCTAGCACTCCCGCACTCATTCACAGCGACAGCTAATTGAATGCGAAGGGTGCTATGCTGTTAATGTATCGCATTGCATGACAACAACTACTACAGACTATCATGCACAATCGATGCGACCAAGGATTAATAAGTCTATGACTATCATTCCCTTGAAATGCACGCGTCAACTATGACATCATCTTCTTAATCTAGTCGTGAAACAGATTCCACGCCCTCACACTCGTTACACGATTCAATCACAATTCAGTGTGCCATCTTCGCTTGGAATTAAATGATAATTAAATTGCACAGTAAATCCAAATCACGGCTTGACAAAGGATTGTTTACGGCCGGGTTACGTGGATTTAGCCAGATCTGTATTGTTTCCACGCACATGTAGTCAAGACGCTGGCTGGTTGTGTGGTGGTCAGTGGTCGGTGGTGAGAAGGGTGTTCATAATGCGTTGTTACACCAGTAATTACTGATGCAGCAATATGCTAACGTTGTCGACATGCCAAGGCACTTATGCAAAACTATCGATGTGATGTGCTGATGGGTGCTAAAATGGTGGCACATCTGAAGACTATGGCACAGGGCGGCCTCGAAAAATGCGTTAAGTTGAAATAATTTCAAATGAAAAAAAGTCAAAGGCTTTTAAATTAAAGTTATCACTACTTTGCCATTTAAAAATAAAGCTCTTCTTATGTGCAAAGCACTAGTGTTGTTTTCCGGGAGGAAAGGCATAATCTGATCACTTTTACACTCGTAAGCGGAGCATAGTTCAAAGTCAAGAAGTCCACATCACAAAGTTCCTTAGGCTCCTAGTGTTGTTAAATTTCCTACTAATATAACAGATTTGGCAAAAGTCAAATTCAGTGACCCATTCTCACATTTTCGTACACACAGATGAATTTTGACAGATCGAAGATATTCACTGAAAAATTCTGCATTAGTGAAGTTCAATAGTTCTGTTATAATTTGTCCATGCTCTATTATTCGCCTTGTCTTGAAAAATGTCCAAATCACGTAAAATGTGTGCATTCCCAATTTTCACTTGAAATGCTATTGACTGTCACTTTAAAATCGATTTAAATGTGCGTGGGCCACAGCTTTACTGTTTCTTATTTTAGAAGTGACATTCCACTTTTTTATTTCTAATTTGGAGTTAGAGGAAATATCTTCCACAGAACTTAAAGCAAATCTAATCAATTAGCAAAAAAAAATAAAAAAATAAAGTAAAATGCTTGGAAGGACTTTTCTTCAACCTTTTATACCAACAAGAATTTCGCAAGGCTCAGTACGATTTTGTGTAAAGAATTTTCTAGTCTGTTGTTGTTGGATTATAATCAATAATCTTCATCGATGTTATATAGTATTTCAAAGCCCTATAACCTATTGGACTCTTCCAGGTTGAGCTAGTAGCGATTTGGCAAACTTTGCGGACACTTAAACATAGGTCGCTAACGGAAACATATATACGAGTATATATATTCTCCAAACTAATAGAACAGTGCCGGAATAAGGTTGACTGCCTGTCATTTTAAGATCATTTTGCTCTGCGTTCCAGGTCATAGTCACATGGAAAGAAACGGGCAAGCTGACAAAGTAGCGAGGTAGGGATTAGCAACTCAAAGTTTATTTGGGGAAAAAGTTCACATTCCGCTGGGAGTTGTGACGGGGAGAATACTATCATGCTACTAACGGAGTGAACATTGTTTCAGTGACTCTAAATGGCACAACCATTCGTTTTTCCGATGAGATAAAATATCTAGGAATTGTCCTGGACAGGAAACTTAACTGGAACTCCCATGCTAAGCATAAAATTGCCAAGGCGACCACTGCCATATGGGACTGTCGCCGTATGTATGGCAAAACCTCGAGTCTCTCCCCAAAGGTCATATTCTGGTTGTATACCGTGGTGGTAAGACCTATTCTTACGTTGTCTGGCGGACACAAAGCAAGGAGGTCACAACCATCAATAAAATCAACATACTTCAAAGATTAGCTTGCCTCGGAACAGGTATTATGCATACTTGTCCCACAACGGCCATAGAAGCTATAATCGGTCTCACTCCGTTACATATTTTCATCAAAGAAGTGGCAATTCGCAGTGCAGTTAGTCTTCGAAAGTCGGGTGTTAATAGTGGATCTCATGGAGGTTTCTGACTTTACACCCAAATCACTCTACTTTGGTAGAAGGTTTGAGATTGAGATCACAAGCCGTGATATATGGAATAATGGCGGACCGTTGTTTGATCCAAAAGGAATCGTGTCGTATACCGATGGATCAAAAATGGATTCAGGAGTTGTCGCCTTTGTGTATGGACCCAATTATAAGATTTCGAAATCACTTGGAAAAAGTCCTAGTGTTTTCCAGGCCGAGCTTTACGCTATCGAGACCTGTGGTAGTATAAACTTGCATTCAGGCATCAAAGGTGCCGCTATCCACATACTGACCGACAGCCAAGCGGCGATTAAAACACTCATCTCCCACCTGATCAGTTCAAAATCAGTTCTAAACTGCTTCGACAGTTTACAAAACTTATTAAAAGTAAAATTGTGGTGGGTACCGGGTCATGTAGGCGTTGACGGCAACTAAACTGCAGATCTGCTAGCTATAGTAGAAAAGGTTCCTTTTAGTTGTTGGACCTGAACCCTTTTGCGGAATATCTTATTCTGCCTTTAAACTGTTGGGAACGCAACATGTGCATTTCCCACTGGAATAACTCCCAAGGTCTCAGACAAGCTAAAAGAGCTGTCCAACCCTTCCAAAAAAACGCAGTTGATATCCTAAAGTGTAGCAGAAGGGCTAAATGAGTTTTGAACAAAAATCACCGAACTACCACTTCTTCGTAGCTGCTTACATTTTTAAGAAGGTGTACAGGGTAGATCAAATGTTGAATATTTTTTGGCTGTGCAATGAAGTCAAATATAGATTTCTGACAATGTTACAAGTAACATAAATTTCGGTAGATGTAGACCTGGGCTATTAGTCATGTGTTCGTGTAGTAATTAGTGTCATGGTGCTGGGGCGATGCGATTATGAGCTGCGGTATCTGGCACAGTGATTCAGACTTTTGCTAGAGGACGAACATAACCCAATTTGAACCGAAGCTCCTGATATGAAATCTAAGGAAAATCGTTAATGTATTTTGACAATTTTCCAGAACTTAGTATTGACCTTTGCATATGTCAAATATTGGTTCTATTTTCTCATGTAATTCTCAGTCCTAAAAGAGCACTGAGTTTACTGAATCCATAAAGAAAAATACAAAATGTTGCTTTCTGAAAATTTGTGTTTTAACCTGAGACCTTCGCGTGGAATCTATTCTAACACTGCTCCAGGGCTGATTCCTAAAGGGTTTAGGAATCCATGTATGGTCAGCTCTTCAATATTAGCAGCAATCTGGTTAGTCGAGTCCAGTAGTGAACCTTTTATCAAATGTTATTGCTGCAACCATGGGGTGCCGCTGACCTTGACCCGTCTTTCCTGAGCCTCAGTGCGGTCTCCTACACAATTCTGTGTAGAATCAACAAAAGGTGTGTTTTTTTCTGACTTATACATCACAGGAATTTATGTATGAAATAAAACAACAAGGGCTTGCCGTGGGATTTAACCGAAGAAAGAGTAAAGAAGGATTCGATTTTTTTTTTTCTTGTGGCGAATACTTTATTATTGCGTTCTTGATGGCGCGCACTTTCTGAGGAAACATTTTACTATTGCAAATTAAGGGAGGATTCAGTTTTTCTTTTGTTGATTCCTTTTGTTACGAGTATTGCGTTTTTTTCTACTTTTCCAAATGTCACTGCGAATCGTTTTTCTATGCTGCTGTAGAATCATTTCGCAAAAAAGTACGTCTTGAATTAATGGGAAAATGTTTCCCGATTTTGTTGCATTCCCTTGTAACGTTTATTGTGCAATAATATTAACTTATTATTTAGTTGGGATTATTTTGAAAAGACGTTTAACTCAAACGTGCTCGCGTGTTCCAAAAGACAAGCTGCAACTAATTGGATCTAACTGAATCTAGCTCACAGTTCATGTGGTTCTTTGTAACACACTCTTATTCTGATTCCGTCAATATGGATTTGATTATAGATAAAATGTTAAATTTTGCTTACGAAGCAGATCTACAGGTCTACAGTTTTGAGCACAAGTGAGAAAAAAAAATTCTTTATTGTATGTTTGCTATGGTTTTTCATTTTTTTTTTTAGCCGATATACTCGTATTCGTGAGTTAACCAAAACATTTTGCTCTACACCCTGTAACCCTACCAGACGCATTAACATAATGAATACATCAATACTTGTTGGTGTTCCTCCATATAAGCGCCAGACTTAAACTAGTAACAACAATAGTAACATCTCGGACAGAAATTCTGAAAGCTGAATAGCCAACATCACTTGAGGGGTGAATTCCCTGACCATTTGCCCTCATCTCATCAAAGGAGTTTGATGTTACCCCCCTTAGACCCCGTATGAGTACCGGTGTGTTTAGATGTACACAAAGTCACAGAGGTCACCATCGGAGTCGGATATTCATATTATGTATGTTTTTCTGTATGTACTTGTGTTCCATTTCATGACTTAGATAGGCATTGCTATCCCAAAAGTAAATGAATTATTCACAATTATCTCTCGGTCGATACATGGATGTGCAAGTGGTGGCAGGGGGCGGCTGCAGTTCACTCGTAGTTCGATTATTGGTAGAGAACTATGTACCTCTGAACGCATAAAATATACCACTTAGGCATGCAAGGAATATGCATTGCATGTACATAGCAAAATTCGAAAGTGTTTTCAGGGTATACCCCATGACAATACATATGTATAACAGTGCCGGATACAGCCAGGATACTTGCCAGGATAATAATTGTAATAAACATACCATCATCATTTCTGATTCGCCTTCTCTATGATGGGAAGGTGGTGGGGGTGGTGATAAAGGAAGGAATTCTCCGAATTGTCATTTTAGATTCAATTCAAGATTTGCATTTATCTATCCGCTCTAGGCATGTACACACAGCACACCTCTCACTGTTAGAATTGATTTTCTCCGGACTTAGTATTACGCTACTCTGTGATCGATTAGTGTTTTGGGCGTTCAGCTGAGTGCCATTGACAAGAGCAAGGGTTAGTGGGTGAATTTGCATTAAAATATTTGCAATATTTGCTTTAGATTATTATTATTGTGGATCGGATTTTATGATTTCATTGTGATTCTGTCTAATGAATTGGCAAATTGATTTGATTTTCCAGAACAGGATGTGTGGAATTGAGTTTTTAGGTTGCGTAGGTATACGAGTACTCGTATACCTATGCATTATGCCTCTGGTTTTGGTTATTGAGAAAAAGGATTCTATGAGGATTTTATGCATACAAGTGAGTTTTTGAAATAAGAACGGTTCTGGTCATGATTGGACTGAAAATATAATACTCGTATGTGGTATTTAAAACAAAAATAAATTGTGGAAAATATCAGAGATAGATTTCAATTTAATGGACATCATAGTTTCATTTAATGTTGTGGGATGCTTCGGGGAATTGCTTTCGGCATGCAATTCATAGAAAATAATGCTGTGAATGCTAACTAATAATTGCAACGAACTGTGGATATTATATTTCTTTATTTCTTGGAATAAAGTGCTATTTCAATCGGAAAGGTTAAAGGTTAAGTTCAGGACTAATTGATGGTGCTACCATTTTCAGGAGTAATTTTATTATAGAAAAGTCGATTGGGATTAAAAAGCGATAACGAAAATAATAGCACGTGTCTTAAAGGCATTGGTGATTTCATCCAGAGCACGATCCAGAGATGTAGCTATGGATGAGGCTTCTGCAACTAAACTGTAATCGCTAAAAGACAAAATAGTTTATAAATTAGTAAAAACAGGAAATTGTTGAGATAAAAAAAAAGCTACAACAGAAATGTGCGCCGTGCAAACTGGGTACTGAATAGAGCGACACTGCAAGATCCACTACAGTGATGGAAACTTACGAATAAAAACTATTGAATCGAAATATTAATTTATTACTATTTTTCTTCATAACTATTTTAGCTTATGCTGGACTAGCTATAGTCTGTTAAGGAGTGTTCACACCTGGTGAACTGTGAACGAGCGAATAGTCGCCAGTATTGACATGTCATTCACAAACATTTTTCGTTCATGGTCGCAGCAATCTGCGAATTTCAGTTGACATTCGTTTTGTGTTTGTAAACAATAAAGGTGTTGTACAATGGGAGTGAGTTAACAAATATTAAAGAAAAAACAATTGCTACTTGCATTTTTAAGGTCGAAAAATTAAAAAAAAACCATCATTGTCCCCTGCAAAAAATATGGAAAAAATACGTATATTCTTACTTTTTTTCATACGAGGGTAGGTCAATAAGTCCCTGAAAAATGAAATAAGGAACACTCTTTTCGGTATAAAAACATTCCATTTTTCAACAGTCTCCTTTTAGCTCTATACACTTCATCCAACGTTTCTCCAATTTTGTGATGCCCTCCAAATAATACGATTTCTCGAGCCCCTCAAAATAAGCGTTTGTTTCAGCGATGACCTCTTCATTCGACCCAAATCTCTTTCCTCCGAGCCATTTATTCATGTTTGGAAACAAGAAATAGTCGCAGGGGCTAATGCAGGGGAATATGCTGGATGAGGGAGGTGTTCGTAGCCTAACTCATGCAATTTTGCCATTGTGACTGCGGACTTGTGCGCCGGTGCGTTGTTTTTTTCTTTGCGAAATGCGGCCGTTTTTGCTTTAAATCGGCTTGGAATCGATCCAGCAGCTCTGCGTAATATGCGCCGGTGATCGTTTTACCCTTTTCAAGGTAATCGATGTGAATAACACCCCGCGTATCCCAAAAAACTGTCGCCATGACCTTGTTTGCTGACGAACCCGCCTTGGCCTTCTTCGGCTTCGATTCACCAGGAGAAGTCCATTGTTTTGACTGTTTCTGGTGTATTGTGGTGAATCCAGGTTTCATCCACGGTTACGAAACGGCGCAAACTCAGCCGATTTTTTCTGGAACATCGCCAAACACACCTTTGAAGTTGTCAAACGAATGAGTTTGTTGTCGATTGTGAGCAAACGCGGCACCCATCTTGCGGAAAGCTTTTTCATGCCCAAATGTTTATGTAAAATCGAAATCACTGAGCCAAGTGATAAGCCTGTGGCCTCTTCAAACTCGCGCACTTTCACTCGCCGATCGTCCATTACCAAACCATTGATTTTGTCGCCCGTTTCTGGTGTGGGCGACCAGAATGTTCGGCGTCACTTGTGCTTGAACGACCGCACCAAAATTGAGTAAACCAGTAGTGAATGGTTTCAATCGATGGTGAAGAGTCCCCATAATATTTGTCAAGCTTTTGTTTGGTTTGCGTGATAGTTTTTTCTCGCAAAAAATAGTATTTAATGAGCACTCGAAATTCACCTTTTTCCATTTTAACGAAAATGCTAGTAGGCGTCTATATAAAATGGCTGCCACAACAAAACTATTTGACAGATCTGTCTGAAAATTTGGGTACGTTCTTTTGAAAGATGATTCTTGGCAAAAAAAAAAATTAAATTTAAGGTGACGACACAATTTATGTTAATTTTCAGGGACTTATTGACCTCGTATGCTCAATATCTTAACTTCTTATCTATTAATTCAACCATAATTGGTATTGGAAATGTTTTATGAAGTCTGATCGATCAAAACAAATTAATTCTGAGGTTTAAATCGAACGAATGTTTTATTTACGAGAATGTGGAATGCGTTCCAATAACAGGTCCACATTGGTTTGGAAACCGGTCTCTTTCCTACTCATTAAACCATTTGGAACTTCTGATGAAGCGTAGGAGGTCCCTAATGTATATTTTTTTCAGATCATTTAATTCGTTGAAACAGAAGGCACCTAAGTGGAATTTCCTTCTTTGGGAGAGAGCTGGGCAGGTGCAAAGAAGGTGAAGAATAGTCCCCTCCTTCTCCTTGTCCATGCAGGTTCTGCAGAAATCATTTGAGAAAACGCAAACCTTATTGCATGTTTGCCTATTAGACAGTGTCCAGTGATGACACCTATAACGGCGCTGATATGCATTCTATTTAGAGAAATCAAATTCTTAGAGGGCTTCAGATCCAGCTTCGGCCAAATCTGTTTTGTCGCTAGATAAGTTGTACCACTAGTCCACGTAGAATTAGTCCTTTCAATAGCATCCAGCTTTAATTTAAATTTGCATGTAGCGATCCGCATACCCAGTGAACTTTTTTCTGAAATGATGGGTCTTGTTATTCCATGTCTAGCATGTTCGTCAGCCTTACAATTTCCTGGAATGTCCCTAGGCCCCGGCACCCAAATTAGGTCAATATTGAACTGCTCCGCCATCTCTATAAGAGACGATCGGCAGTCTATAGCTATTGTAGAATTTATTGAGGATGATTCCAAAGATTTGAAAGCTGCTTGGCTGTCTGATAACGGTTGATATCAGGTTTTCCTTCCCTTATTGCCATTATCTCCGCCTGAAACACGCTACAGTGGTTTGGGAAGTAAGGGTACTACAAATGGTTTTGTCGCAGTTCGAGCATTCGCAGTTCACTATTTTCATTCATTGAGCATTTTCGTTCATTCCAACTGTTTTGGTTCATTACTATGAGTACATTCTTTCATTAAATTTGTCATTCGATTGTTCGCTGAATGAGCTGAGTAGTCCAAAATATTCGATTTTACAGCGAAGTTAATGAAGATCGTTTCTGAGTGCAAGTATCTCGAAAACGGTGCATAATACGAGCAAAATGATTTTGCCCGAAATTTTTAGGTTTTGAAATTCTCTACAAGCTATGTCAAATTTTTGAAAATTTCTGAAAATTATAAGCACGCAATTCTTCAAAATTCCCGACTTTACTCCGAAGTTAATGATGGAAATAATTTTTGAGTGTGAATATCTCGAAAATGGTCTGTCCTACGAAATAAATAAAGTACTTGAAGCTAGAAATTTTATTTCTACGTTATTTTTTTTAATACGTTAAAAATCCAAATTTGGACAATTTTTCAAAACTGTCAGGACCTTGTTTATGTCAAATATTCTTTACATATCGACCTTGAATAAAATCGCTCGAGTCATATGCGAGAATGAAGCAATTTTCAAAAACCGGTCAATAAGTAAAGAACCGTTATATTCCTTTTCTTTCGAAAAGATTTGGAAACGTAAATAAAACTAGAAAAAACAATTTTTTCTTAGTCCAAATCAGTATGTATCCAGAGCGGATAATTCAACTGAGGATGTACTTTTAAAGATTTGCAGCTACGTATAATTACGATAGTTTAAATAAATGAAAATTTACTGCTGCGCTTTACATTAATATAACAAAAGTGGTTGACACTGTGGACCACGAACTATTACTAGTGAAACTAAAAAAGCTGACTTCACAGGCTTTATGCTTAATTGGTTTTCAACATATCTCCAGAACCGAAAACAAGTAGTTAAAATTGTAATAAATTTAGTCAAAGCTTAGATATTAGGATTGGTGTACCTCAAGTGTCAGTACTTGGCCCATTATTTTCTTGATGTACATACATTAATTCCATTTTTTTAACCACAACTTAAAAGGAACTCAAACAGGGTTCGCGGACAAAATTGTGTGTATTCTAGTCGTTAGACTTAATTGCTAATATCTGGCACGATTTCTGAACTGCTCAGACATTGGTTTAGTATGCATAAACTAGTCATAATTGACAAGACCGAAATTATGTTTTTAATTCTCAAATACAACTTGCCATAGCACCAATTGCCAACACATGTTACTAAGTCCGGATATTTGTGGTTATAATAACTGTTTCAACAAGTATAACAACTATGTAAGCTGCTGAAAGAACAATAGATTTTAAGTACTTGGGAATTGAAAGTGATAGCAGACTGTATTGGGGTGTGCATACTGCTTTACTTAGAAAATATTTGTTAAAAACCACAAGCATAATGTACCATTTAGGATTGTCCTGTTCACGTAAACTAATAGAAACAGTTTGTTATGGTTTAGTATAATCTAATTTGTAATATGGTTTAGTTTGGTGGAGCGGTACTGACGGTAATAAAATTCAACCTTTGTTGTTCAGAAACATATTATTAAAATTATTTGAAGAAAGGGACGCATGGATACTTCCTCTTAAGCATCTTTACTTTTATAAAGTTGTTTTCAGATGCACTAGGAATTTTCTTTTTTTCAATCAAGAGACTAAAAAATTACTTTTTAATTGAAATTTAAATGAAATAAATCACATACTCAGCGGGTTTACATTTTTTTTAAATCGATCCACAAACACGCGCACTTTAAAAAAAAAAAAAATTATTGCTGTCAATATTTTACACGAAAATGAAAACTACAAAATTAAACAAAATACAGACGTTAACTATCTCTACATTTCGATCTTAGATTGCATATTGCAACGCCCACTTTTGGGGGGTGGTGTTTTTCAAAATACCATATATTTTACTTTGGCAAAGCTATTTACGGCTAAGCCTTATTTTGAAGATCCTATCAGAATCTCTGAATTGCCGTCACAAATAGTGACAGCCACGCCCACTTTC
This sequence comes from Pocota personata, assembly GCA_963082735.1. Taxonomy (NCBI): domain Eukaryota; kingdom Metazoa; phylum Arthropoda; class Insecta; order Diptera; family Syrphidae; genus Pocota; species Pocota personata. Next base: position 39,861,145 of record OY720431.1, read on the forward strand.
TTTTAAGAAAAAATTGTAGCTGCAGTGTTTATGATAAAATTTCTATAAAATTGCGAAAATATGCTGTGGGTAGAAGGATATCAAATTTCATTACGCCGCATTTATTAGCGATGTTTTAGAAGATCATAGAATCAATTTCACATGATACCTAAAAAAGTTTGATTTGCAATTCAAATAAAAAAAAAAAAATACTTGTACAGCCCGGCAGGTCACCTAGTAACTCATAAAATTAAAAAAAAAAAAAAGAAAAAAATGGACAAATTTAGAAGGCTCAAATTCAGCAGAACAGAAATTATGTACAACTTGGCTGCTTTATACCACGCAAATTCTGCCATCAATGGATACCTTATTCGTGATCAAACCATATTAAGAATTTAGCTACCCACACTATGATATCAAGAGGTACAAGAGTCAAGACAAGCCGAATACCGAAAAAACCTACACTGTTTAGCAAGTTGAGGTGAGTGGCTCGCTTCGCTCGCAGCAGAAGTATGTCAAGATAACCCATGTAGTATTTTACCCTTCAAGTCTTTTTCCCGTCTTTCATACTAAAACCTGGCAATAATAAAATAAGCGTTTTCCATTAAACGTAGAGGTAGGTGGTCCATTTGGAATGAGTGGCTCGCTTCGCTCGCGGCATATGTTTTAAATTCCACGGACAGTAGCACGCTGAACTTCCTTCAATTTATTTTTTCGATTACGATTTTTTGGTGAAATATATCATATTCCACCGAATAAAATTGCATACAATTACAAAAAAAGAACAACACCATAAACCCCAGATATATATATTTGAAGAAAATCTGTCCTAGCTGCAGTCGGTCACACACACACACGGACTGACAGACAAACTTACAGACCGACCGAATACCACGAACCACCTATAGTAGTCACATCAAGACCTATGAAAATCTCAAGATTGAAACTTGAAAATATTTATGTACATGAGTAGTTTCCAAGTTCCTCCAAACCTACATTCAACAATCAAATATCTCATGGTTGTGTTTCATTTACTTTTTTTTTTCTCGTATCTACCCTGTGTCATCAATTCAATTTTGTGCAAAACATCTAAATAATTTAGAATTCCGCCAAATGGCAGTGCATCAACAGGGCCATCAATTTAAAAACTTTTTTTGGATAAACAGTTTAGTAAGTTCATGTATTTTGGTTCCGCGCTAATTAATTGCTCAACAATGAAAGCATTTTATGACAAAAAAAAAAAAGGAGAACAAATTTAAATTTAGTACACGCCTCGACCAAGCTATCGTCCAGTGCTCTCTAATAAATTTAATTAAAATCAATTTGTGCACTAAAACTCGAATGAAGAACAAAAAAACCCTCTCATAATTAACTCTTCTCGGTCCGATCGGAAATTGCTGTCGATTGTGCATTGCAAGTTGACGGTTCCTCTACCCCAGTCCTCTTCTGGTCCAGTCGTCAATTTATGTGTTTATTTATCAAATTAATGGATCACTGGTGAACACATACACAAATTTTACAAACGTAAAACAAACACAAAAGCACAAGCGAGTTACACCCATATCGAATTTAACTCGAAATTATTTACTCGATTTAATTAGAGAGTAATAAGGAATGATTAATTTTAGGACTTTATCTGTCAAAAAGAAGAACTTGTCATACCTTATTGTGAATGCTTGACGTAGTTGTTCAAGGCATTTGTCAATTTTTCTCTTCCTAACTACGGATCCATATGGTGTTTTATTTTTTTCATCCTTTTTAAGTTTGGAAATTTTCACAAGCCGAATTATTTTCATTTTAAAAGGAATTTTGTCAAAAATGAAAGATCTGTCAAAAAGTGATCTTGTCGAAAGTAGTTTTCACTGCGCGTGCCCTAGAGCTACTGAAAATTTTATTGCTTGTCGAGTGGGGATCGATTTTTGTTATGGTTAGGTTTTTCTATCAGCAATGAGTCATAAATTGCATTCGAGGTGTAAATATGGAGTAACTGTTTCATCGGAATAACCATAAAGTTGTAAATATGAATGAATGGCTGCAAGTGGCATTTATCAGTTATAGGTTTTTATTAATTTTCTTAAACAACGAGATGCCTAATCTCAAGGGAAGTACACTCATTACTTAGTGCCAGACATTCTGTGATTTTATTAGACATTTCATCAGAAAAATTGTGATTTACATCCTACTGTAGGGGACCTCTAATCCATGAAAGTCGAGATAAGCGGTGAAGGTATGAGATTGCTCTGATGTGGATTGTAGTTTATGGGCGTGTACCCATTTCTTCAAAGCATAGGTATAAATTAATGAATGAACTGATGTGGGGAGGATACAGGCTAAAAGTTAGCACTCAGGCATAGAAGTGATACTTAAAAACCCCCGAAGAATACACCTCAGCTGGTAAAATTTCTTTGTAGTCATAGTGGAACGCAGAATAGAGATTGAATTGAATACATCCCAATGACATCGAGCCCTACAGCACATTGACAAAGCATATGTTCCGTCTACGACTCTCTACGATTTCCTTGTTGATTATGTAATGATCACATGTGTTGTGCTCTTTGATTAGCCCAACCATAGTTTTGCGGTCCTACCTACCCAATTTTTGGGTTTCGAATTTTGTGGTGCTCTTATCAGACCCTTTTACAAAACACTTGGTGATTCTGCAAGAAGCTTGGTCTTCATGTACAGAGACCATATGAGAGTCAATTCAGTGCAGAAATTGACACCAATTACTGTAGTTTACAAAATATTTTTTGTTCGAGCCCCAGAAAGGTCTGAGGTATTTCTAAAATAAAATTTTACGCTGAGCTTCAATATGAAAAATAATTTTTTCCAGCACATACATTACGGGTTATAACGCGTTTAAGGTACGAGTTTACGACATTTAAGCCTACTTGCTAACTTGACAGGCGCAATAGAGTCCGTCTTATATGGGTACCGGGGCACGAAGGTGTACCGGGAAACGAAAAGGCAGACGAACTGGCAAGGAAAGGAGCGAGTAACTTAGAACTGAAAAGACAATACAGGTCCCTCTGACAACTATTAAAACAATAATCAATCAGAAGATACGATAGGAGTTCAATAACTACTGTACGAATCTAGACACGTGTAAAGTGGCCAGATCTGTTGTAACAGAACCAAATAACAAGCAGAACACAGTTGAGATTGATGGTGAAACTTCTAACAGGGCACATCAATCTCAACAAACATTCATTCAGACTCGGGATAGGTGATACAACAATCCAATTGCCAATTGTGAGGAGGACGAGGAAGATATAGAACACTTCCTCTGCGACAGCCTGCAACAGCGAGGTTAAGACTGAAGATACTGGGATCCCCAAGGATCCCGAATCTAACACACCTCAGTAAGAAAGGAATCGGTGATATATTTGAGTTCGCTAGACGAACAAGACGATTTCCCAATCACTATACAACATAGTTTCCTTTTGATACTCCCCATGATCCCAATACCTACATCCCCTCTCAACGCACAATTCCCACAGCTCAGTACTATTCCTTACAGTTCGATAGACGTGGGGAACACAACGGGCCCAATGGAGGCCTAAGTGAAGACTATAAGCTCACCCTCTAAAACTAACCAAACAACTAAGGATTCAGAATAAAATTCCGTTTTGGAAAAATATTCAAAGATATGTGAGACATGGAATGCATTTCAAAGGGACAATTCGCAAGTTGGCTAAAATGTCAAAAACTCGCATTTTAAACAGGCTATAACTGAAAACTATGCGTGTTAGCAAAATTATTTTTGCATATTTAAATTCATCGCATAATTTTACTTCAGAAACCTTTTATAACTTTTTAGGAGCAAAAAGTCTGTTGACCAATGTTATTGGACCCAGACTTAGAGGAGTAGTCAGAGATTTCAAAAAAAAAAAAAAAAAACAAATATTTGGCGCAACAGCTCTTTAAGTGCCAGGGCCTAGCTTCTCGCAACCACTCGTGTTGTGTGCGTTATATTTTTCACACGAATGGAAGGGACCTACAGTTTAGTGCCGTATCCGAACGGCAATTTGTTTTGAGAAGCTTTCTCATGACAACAATACTCTCGGATGATTGTCAGACGTTCGCGAGAGGTGGGATCGTGAAAAAACTTTGTGGTGTTTTCTGGGATTCGAACTTGGAACCTCTTGTGTAGTGATCCGACACACTAACCACTACGCCACGACTTCAGAGATTTCATTACTTGTAATTCCGCCTTACCCCGGTGGTCAAATGAGAGAAACCTGATTCCATTTGGAAAGCTGATATAGTCTTTTCGTACATTCTGAAACATTTTTTTAGTGATTTGGGAGTGTCTCGAGTACTTTGTGTGCAGCCTGGTCGCCACAGCAAAAGCTAATAGTTCTACCATGCCATCACTCTTCACTTATCTAATTTGCTATCACTACCACCTGGAAGACTATCACAATTTTGCCAGAGCGTAAATAAGTGAATATGGTTTCATTATCCAAATAACAACCATTTCGAGTTCCTCTTCAGGTACTAGAGCCGTATGTGTAGAAGACATTAGTGAAATCTTGAAGAAGATCATTTGAATTATTCGACAGAGCTCATATTTCGAGTCGAAAATCATGTCCCCATGACAGACTTTGTATAAGTTCAGTGGTAGCAAATTAAGTGAAGCATTGTGCCAGTAATTCAAATGTAGGCCTCTCTTCTCAGTCTAGTGAGTGTAGACCAGAGCAGATTTAACTGCCGACCTTGGCCATCTACTAAAGACTCATAGGCGAAATTGATCTGATGATCCGTATGTACCAGTGTACTACAGCAGAACTAAGTTCTATTTTATACTATCCACCAGACTAGGATACTCATATGAGTATCGGTTTTCTTGTGGCTGAGAAGTTTCTTACAGTGAGATAGTAGCCTTATTAACGCTTATATCTCCGTGAATTTTCATTGCACAACATATCTTTCTGTCAAAGATATTTTTTTGAAGATAGATACTATGGAGCTCATATCGGTACTCGTATATCCAGCCCTAAAGTAACGGAAACACTCATTGTGGATCCTCGCTTCAAAAAACAAGTCATATTCCGTGCATCTTGTCCAACAAGGGTGCTTTTCAAGTATAATGATTTGGGGGTTCCATGCACCAATTAATGCGGAAGTATGCTCTAAATTGGAGTACAAGTTCTATATGCCCCATCTGAAAGAACGGCAAACCCCACAGGCGGACCAGTAGGGATGCAGTAAAGTGGGAGGGTTACGATCCTTCTACTCCGGATCATAACTTCGCTGTAAGAAGAAGAAGAAAGAACGGCGATGCTGCATTCTGTAATATCTTACCTGTCTAAGGTTTTGTATAAACATCTTGGCATCTTGCACTGTACTATTCAACATGTACTGGTAAATGAGTGGTTTTCAATTTGACGCATTCAAACTTCAATAAATCCTGGAAAACGCCAACGAATTTGAAGCAGAACCCCACCATCTTATTCATCCACTTCAAAGCCGAATAGGACAGAATTCATTGTCTAGAGCTCTACGAGATATAGATGGTCTCAAACTAAATAAAAACATGACTTCGACAAATAAAAAAGGTATCCGCTCACCGCCTTCACTATTCCAAGACCTTCATATATTTCGACTACGGCTAAAGTAAAAAACCGCTGCCAATTGGATTTGGCAAAATATGTGAACCTAAAACTCCTAACTCGGACGGCAAAACTGGTACAAATTGACGATCCTTTAGTTTTACTTTAAATAGAGGCCCGGAAAACTGACTGAGTCAATCATCACCCCTATATCCGACCGAAAACTTTGGATATGCAAATTTTAAATTTAGCATGGTGGTTCCCTTTAGACCCAAAACGCGGACTAACACGGGGTTTTAAGAAATTGTTACTACATGTGGTGAAAAATTCGGCTAGAATCTTTGAAAATTATCTTACTCGCTAACCACTGGTTTATAGCAAGAGTTTAGCTTAAATAGAGCTCATCTGACTTGGAAATATAGTAAATTGCTTTTAGCAGATTAATCTACAATCATTTAGAGCTATTAATAACTCTTTACGTTGTCCAAATCATTATCAAACCATCATCACCAATATTTTATAGCAGTGGATACCACCTTTAACAGCGCTGCAGCAGTGGATTGATTTGTGCGGTTGTGCGTGGTCGACAGCACAACACGTAGGCAAGAAGGGACATATTGCTTTGTTATTCATTTCATTTACTAGAATATTTTACCTGCCTATATATGTATAAGTATGTACACCGTATACATATCAGCTTTTATTAGGTTGTTTTCTTGAATGTGAAATCTTAGGTAGCCTTGCTGCACTGATTCTGAACTCTGTCTATTACCACATATCAATCTCAAATAAGACAGCAGTTACTCTGCATATTTCTAGAACCTTCTGTCATCATGATTTATGACCAATCTGCCTCTAAAATTGAATTAATGGTCAATATCCACCGAATTATGACATTATAAAAGTTCAAACACATGCCCCTGTATTAATACCTAAATTTTAATTCGGCCCAAGGTCCTAACTCCCAAAGTGATCACTCCTTGTTCTGCTGTAACATTTCTAATCCGATTTACAAGCTCAAAAAAAAAAGGAATCTTCAAAAAATCTCTCCAAGAGGAAATTCTTTAATTATACACCCCTCAAAAAAAAAATAAACTTAATCCCAGTCATCCTAGCCCCACAATGAACAAAAAAACCAAATGAGCGCACATTCTATATAATTTTCCCACCTTAAATTCCAAGAGCGCAGCACTTAAATAATAAATTCCCTCAAAGTATCAGAACCACCACCATACCGGTCGCCCTAAAACCAATCCCAACCCCAACACTCGTCAACCCATCCTACCGACTTGCTCCTGTTTTTATTCCATTGTATTACTAAATTGATATCAAAGCAGGAGAAGAAGCAAGAAAAAATGACCTCATTTCTGTTGTTTTTTTTTTTTTCCTTTCCCATATTTTTTTTTTTTCTTTTCGCTTTCCCAACAATAAAATTCACCAGAAATAAAAGGAAAAAAAAAAAAATCCGCACAGGATTGCAAAAAAAAAGAGGAGAAGAACCAAAATAGGACGAAGCGCAATGAAACTCCAACGAGCGAGAGTACCTACCCAACCAACCACCCACTACAGCAAACTTCTACCCAACTACGACAACCGAACGGCAGAACTGAATACTGAACGATGGAGCAGTGTTCTCTCTTTGCCGATTCGATTTATCAAATTAATGAGCTTTTTATTTATTTGCTTTTTCTGTGGGTGGCTCTGGAAGCCTAGCATCTAGTGCTGCCTGAATTTTCCTGCCAGCCTGTTGTATGTCCTTGTTTTAAAGCACCGCTCGCTCGATTTCAATTCATGAGGCAGAAATGTAAAAATACACTCATATAGATACATACACCTACACAGAGAGAGAGGCAGCGACATCGTGTTGCCTTTGCGATTCAACGGTAATCCTGACATTTGTCCTATTGCATATAGATGTATTGTTGTACCGTGAGTCAGAGAATTACCTTTCGAGAAGTTAAGTTTAACTCAAAACAAGAGATCTGGGGTCGAATTACCGCATCAGTTATCGAGCAATACGTGACTGATAAATGTTGATTTGACATGACCGCTTAAGAGATCGAGTATCGAGTATCGAAATTTGGCATTCTCTCATCAGTGATCGTGTATTTATTTATTCGATATGGTTTCTGCTGACGAGCTGAGGTGCATTTGGGAGAAAATATGTGAGAATATCTTTGTTTATTGTTATTTTTGCGTCTGGTTAAATTTATTATTTGAAATTTATTTCACGTTGAGTCTAAATAAAATTAACCCTCTACAAAAGGAGATTTTGGTAAATATTATGCGCTGGGACCGCGGTTTAGGTGCATCCTATAAAATTGATCTTCACCAGTATAAATAAAAATGCACTCTTATTTGCCCTGACTGTTTTGATAGAACTGCAATCAAAAGTGTATGTTGTGAAAGATATTTTCAGAAAATTATAGTTTTGTATACGTAAGTAGAGTCTTGTAAAGGAAAGGAACCGCTTTTATCTCTTAAACATCCTCGTTCAATACACTCATAGCGACCATCCTCTGAACCAGTAGATAAAAACTAAAGTAAATATTAAATTTTTAATTGAAGACGATAAATACAAAACTTTTCCTCACACAAAAATAAATAGTTTTGACATTTGTCAGCCATCTCAATTCAATGTAGTAGAATTGTACTAGTACAATCTTCAAAGTGCACTCGATACGTGACCATTCTTATATGATCATCCCAATGTAGTTACTCGATCACTCGATAGCGTATGGATTTCATTCACTCGTTAACTGATGTCGTAATTCAACCCCTGGTTCAATCCTATTTGTTCCACATTCTCCTTCAGGCATGCCACTACTTTCAACTTCCATATGTATGTATTACCAGCATTTCGAGGAAACTACTTATTCAGTAGCAACTAACCTGATTGTAATAACGCAATTAGTCCTACTCGTACTTTTACTACTAAAAATCATTGTCTCTCAGAATATGTGGAGAACAGAACTTAAAAATTCTGCTTGCTGAAGCAGCAAATATTTTAATACGAGTAGATCTCAAGGCTACAGACTGAGTGATCTTTTATGGAAGTCTATAAGATTATCATTAGGTATTTTCAGGATAGATGTCAAAAAGGCGCAACTTAGTTCCTGGTGCAGATTTTGTGTGACTGGTGACTGGATTCTTTTCCATAAGCTCTTTAATGCCAGGTTTATGAAAGAGTGTCTTGGGTAGGGCTCTATATTTTTGTTCTAGAATCGATACTAAGTACTAGTATCAGTATCGAACCAAACTATCGAAAGTATCGGCCTTTCTATCAGCTTTTGAATTACCGTTTATCCTGACAATGTAATAAATGCCAAAGACGAGTAATTTTTTTGGATTAAAAGCACTAAATTAAATGAAAATTCAAAACCATTCTTCTTCAGGTTTCAAGGCGCTGTTCCCTTCTTGTTTGATAGTTGCCTCTCCGAAGGGATGGAAGTGGCTAGGATGTTGTCCAGACGGACTCCCGGAAAAAAACTTTTTCATGTCCCCAAATCTGTATTGGATTTGATTTCAAAGATGTCGCACGATTTTTCAACTAAAGTTCATCTCCTTATTTTCCTTTTTGTACGAGCTCCTTGGGGTGGTGTTAAAAATTAAATTCAATTAGGCAGACACAGTCGCTTTCTAGTCCCATATTCGGCATCTACTCGGGGATCATCCTGTTTGGTATGATCCCCCTTACTAAAATGTATATTTTTGAACCTAGAGTGAAGAAGGGTGCCGAGGATACTACCCAGATCGATTGTAAAGTTGTTCTTGTACTAAATCCTTTGCAGCAATACATACTGGCTTTAATTCTATCATCTGCGCCATAAGGCAGTTAAATAGTGGTATGTCTTTGAGGATACAAATTTAGTAGCAACATGTGGCTCAAATTCATCAGCACACAAAAGTAAAGAAATAATTAGCATTACCAGAAAAATTGTATGAAAAAGTATTGGAAGTTTTGACATTTGCATCACTAACACATTCTCAAACTTTCCGTATTCGTTTAGTTTTTTATTTAATTGTTATCAAAGCTTAGATTATTATTATATATGTAGTAATCGATACCAGGATAAAAGTGAGTACTTTACTCATAGTGTCGAAGCCAAAGTATTTAGTACTCAAATATCGTTATCGAGATTCGAAGTATCAGTTTCGATACTATCTTGTTAACCCTTGCCTTGGCCAGAATCTGAAAAAAATCACTGAGTCTGTTAATTTAGACTCAATTTCCTGGACGTATCATGGCGAACATCGTAGGCTGGAATCTGCAGCATTAGCATAAATATCTGCTGACATTACATAAACCAATGCAAGACCTGAGGAGAAGTGTAGCTGTATCTATAATTTTAACTGAACGCGATAATCTTGAGAACGGATTTTAATGGTTTTCATTATACTATATAACACATTTTTTTCCTAATAGAGAAAAAAACATAGGAGGGGGGGAATATCATTGATTTCCCGCCAATGCCTAGAGTAAAAAGAAAACTACTCTGAATTTCATCAAAGAATGGCATAATACGCTTCTTGAAGAAATCAAAAACTCGCCCTTATACGTACATGTATGCCAATCAATTTAATAACGAGGTTAGAAGTACCTCGTCAGTTGCGATCCCTCATGTTTTTTGAGCTGGTTCTAGATGCTAGCCGAATATGCGTTACGATCTACTGTTAGGTTTGCCAGATCGGAAAATTTTAATTCTGGGACAAGGACATGAAATTCCGGAGTTTTATGTCTATTTTCTGGCCAATCTAAATATTCTGCAAATGTTGAAATACATCTCAAAATCGTACATCCGATTTTAGGGATTCATAATTCGGATCTTCTACATTCTAGGATACTCTTAGAAGAATGAGCTACCAATTCTCTGTGGCAATGAAAAGGGGACATGCTACATAGTACTCGTAGCATGAGTTCTTCTTTTGTCGTAAATTTGACAATCTGTTGAGAGATAAATGGGTATTTGTCTGCAGTTGAAACCCTTTGTCTGTCTGATAATAAATAAAAGGAGGCTAAGATTTTGAATCCGTTGGTTCTCGGCCGAGACTTTGGACATACTATAAATTATCAGGACCTGGCAGCCTTATTTGCTAACCATTTTCTAGATTTCCTCAGTGCAGGAACAATCCATGTCTATTTTGACCTTTTAACGTATCTGCCTAATTTCTAGCCCCTTTTGTCCAATTGACATCATGTAAGCTTTTATTTTGTGAGCGGCATTGACTATTCGATTACTCGTAACATCAGTGCTTTCCCGAAGATTAAGCTGAGGGAGGGTTGTATTGCCAGTACCTATATTTCAACCACCCTGCCAAAGATTCTCTTTTTCCCTATGTTTGTTAAAAGCGATGTGATTGCCATAATTAAACATTTATTCAACTTATCGAGCAGGTCCGTAGCTGAAGTTCAAATTGCGAATTCTGCCTTCGATGAAGAATATATAAAGGAAGACTTGTCAAATTAATGAACAGTTAGACTTTGTGTGGAAGTTAGACTTTGTATGGAAGAACTGGAGTTGGTAGAGTGCTTCATAAGCATAAATAAAACAGTAAAACAGTCATATGGACATGTTCTCAAAAGGACATCCTCTGTTCTACTCCAACTATATGACATAGATCCTGTCCACAAACTTCAAACAATTCTCAACCTTATACCTAAGTGATACTCACGATTCTTACACCCATTTCCAGGTTTGACTTCCCCTATAGACGGTCTAACTAACTCTCTTATTAAATCAATCCCACAAATCTTCCGAATCTACCCACCACCACATGATATCTAAGCACATCTTCACAGATTTTTGACTCACTGTACAAATCCATATACAAAGAGTCAACGTTAACAGTTTATTTCACCCTACAAAACCACCGCATCCAACGGTAAAAGAACAAAAGAAAAAAAACATAAAAGCAACAAAAAAAAAGAACATAAATCCTTGCACGTACAGACATGAACAAACGTAATATCAACCTCGGAGAGGGAGAAAGCAAAATATAAATAAAGTATACGAAAACATAAAGAAACACCAAAACCCACCAACCACCCCCATTCACCCACACTACATCACCATGCTCTGGAAGATGGCAAGAGAATACAAATACACAAGAAAATGTATACTGCCAGCCATCACAGAAAACAAAGAAGGATACAACACGCGGGACATCCGAAAAGGCAGGCAAAAAGCAAGAAAAAAAAAATATTAAAGCAATGAAATAAACTGGAACAAAGAAGGAGCAGGAAAATATCCAGAAAGTAAAAAAAGAAAAAAATCCTTCTACTCAACCAACGGGTGGTCCTTTCAAGTGTATTTCGCCATTTAACCCCACACCCTGTTAGCCACCCTAATTTACCACTGTGACCATTATTATTGTGGTGGAAATCCTCGCTACCTTCACTTACCTTCCTTTTCATTAAAACTTACAAACAATGAGGCGCATGAAAGACCAACTAGGCAACACTATTGTTTAACTCGACTAAATCTAATCATAATAATTCACCCCCCTCATTATTAATCATCCCCCAGCCGCATAGTGTATAAAAGGGGTAAACCGAACCTAAGACACTCGTGAATGATTCAAAGGATATCAACACGCTGGCCATAATTTTTTCCACTTATTTGTGGGGGATGAACCGGCTACGCACCCCCCCAACCCCGCCACATACTCGTACATGTCCATGTCCTTGTCTTGTTTAGCAAGTGTCCATACATGTGTGTGGATGACACACGGGTGTATCAACAACCGAGGATATCCCCGCAGCCGCACCCTCAATGCCAACCGAATATCAATAAATTTTGCGCTGAACTTTAGCTATGAATATGTGAAACAAGCATAAGACCTGCGTTGTCCTCGAAGTCATAGTCTCCATCTCCATGTAGACATTTGGCACCGACAGTCTGACGATGAGCATTCGTCGGTCAGTCCTTTTTGGGTGTAATTCAACCCCCGAGGGCAGACTACGACGACGATGACTATGACGTCGACGACTAACAGCGACAACAGGATGGGGCGAATAACAAGTGTGTACAGTTAACCACCGTCAATCCCTCGCCTCTCTCCCATAGATTCGTCGAATCCCTCAAGCGAGTTGAACGCCTGTGGAGTCGAGTAGTTGTAGAATGCGATGAGTTTTTTTTTTTTTTTTTGACGGAATAACTCTGGGTGAAGAAGTGGCTTGGCCGTGTCCTGCAAGGCATTCAAACATTTTAGGATGGGCTAGCTGGGGGAGTGTTGAGTGAAGGATAACAATACAAATGACTTCTAACTAACCGTTTGGAAAACAAAAACAGAAACAAAGAACTCGCAAAGGAACAAGCAAAGAAAGCAAAGAAGGGTACACAAATCTGACGGGAGACCTTTATCTGCGGGTGATTAGGGTTGCCAAGAAAAGTTTTTATTTCATAATCCTATGCATGTACGTATATACTCGTATTATGTATATTAGTTACTAGCTTAATAGGGATGATGAGGAGAAGGCTTCTTGGGCGAATGTAAACCTAAAGTTTGTAACGATTTCTTCTCTGCTTAAAACACGTGTTTGGAGGAGATCCATGAAGATAACACTCACTTTATGTCGGAATGTTTCTTTTCTGGTTGTATGTGGTAAATGGTATTATTCGCTGTTGCGCCTAACGGGGTAGTAAATCTCAGCAAATAAAGGAACGGGGAATGAAAATTTGACCTATAAGGTAAGTAAAATGGTGCCTTTAGGGGGCATCTCTCTGAGGCTTTCTATCTATTGTAGTTCACAAGGAAAAAGATTCTAGGAGTGGTAGCTATATAGATATGTACATACATATGTACATATATACTCGTAGCTGTTTTTTAGTGTTCCGTGTTTTTAGCAGCCTAAAACGAAACACTAATGGATTCAACACGGTGTAGGCCTGTCTGTTCGTCAGTATGTTATACACTTGTATCAAGCAAGTTGTGTTATACTAGCTGAGTTCCAAATCGCAGTCCTGCAACGTCAAGCGTTCCAAATCGCTAACATAGAGCAGTGATGCGATGTATCGCGTTCTAAAACGCATCATGGAAGAAACCGCTGTGCAAACAAAAGCCAAACAACGCGTCATGAATTATTGTGTTGCGATGTAATTTGACAGCAATTTTTTTATTCCTCCAAAAAATGGAAGCATCCCCGAATTCGGTATTTATTATTTTAAGCTTAGTTACGAGTATTAGTTATTAAAATATTTTCTTTGGAATTTTTCAGGAAAAAAAGGACACATGAGTACATAAACATATTAATAAGAACGAGTCTTGATTTTGAGCAGGATTTCACATCAAAAAAGAGGAAGAAAACAGTGATTTGGAGGCAAGTGGACCAATCGATTTTGAGGATCGACCCAGAATTTCCCTTTTCAGTCGATGAAATTATTAGGAAATATCTGAACATTATGGTAAATGAATTAAAGCAAGAAATAGAGCGTCAGGTGAAGCCGCAACCCATTGGAACATGCTAGGTGAACAATATGGAAGGAGGCATTACACCCCGCGCAACAAAAAAAGCCGCTTACGGGTTTTCCATTTTTTTTGCGCTAATTACCTTTAAGGGATTCGCCGAATTATATTTTATTGCTTCCGGGTTAGGTAATGCACATTTTGGAATGTGTCGGAATTCATTCTGGCAGTATTTAACAGTGCGTGCAGTTGTATTTCTTAAATAAAAGTGAAAAGAGTATATCGCGATGTCTAAAAGAGTACAATTGAGTAAAGAAAATAAGGCAGTTATCGTCGCCTTATCCAAACAGAATCAGTCATTTCGTGAAATTGCTCGACAAATGGGATGCAATGAGAGTTCTGTAAGAAGATTCTGTAACAAATATCGTCGGGATCACAATCTGGACAGAAAAATTGGCACAGGATTGAAGAGATGTACCACTGTTCGGGAGGAATGGGAACTGAAGAGGCTAAGCTTGAGAAACAGGTTTAAAAATGCATCGGAGTTAAGAGCTGACCTGCGAGAAGCTACTGGGGCTGAAGTTAGCGTCAGAACTATCCAGAATCGCCTCAACGAGATGGGATTGCTAGCAAGGAGACCAGCGAAAAAGCCACTTCCGACCAGCAAAATGAAGAAAACGCGCCTTAGCTGGGCTAAGGAAAGGCAAAACTGGAGTGTTCAAGATTGGTCAAATGTGGTGTTCTCTGATGAGTCCAAGTTTAACCTAATCGGACCGGATGGGAAGCAGATAGTTCGTCGTAGGAAAGGGGAACGCTACAGCGACGAATGCATAGCTCACACCGTAAAACATTCTCCTTATGTTATGGTGTGCGGATGCATCACCACAATCGGAGTTGGATCTCTAATTATGCTCGAGGGCACTGTTAACGTAATGCAGTACAAACAAATTATCTTAGATGGTGTTGTACCGAGTATGGAAATGATAACAGCAGAAACATCAAAACCAATTTTTCAAGATGATTCAGCACCTTGCCACCGAACAAAATCTGTGAGTAATTCGAGGTTCTTTTTTCATATTTATGGGTGTTTTGAAAATCTTATGATTTTAATTTTTAAATTTCCACCATAGATTAAAACTTTGAAAGAAGAATTAGGAATAGAATCCCTAATTTGGCCGGGAAACCGTCCAGATCTCAACCCCATTGAAAATGTCTGGGCTCTTATGGGAAAGAAGATCCAAGTTAAAAAACCAAAAACCATGCAGCATCATTGAAGAAGTGTGGTTCAATGAAATTAATAACAATTAATTCGGTAATCTCTATGCCTCCATGCCAAACAGGGTTCATGACGTTGTTAGGGCGAAGGGTGGTGCTACGAAATACTAGAATCATTTTTTAGCATTATGAAAGTCTTAAATTATGTAAAAAGGTTTCTTAGTTAATAAAAATATGAAGAAAGAAATTTGATTTTCAAATTGTTGCTCTTTTTTTAATTTATGTATATTGATAGTACTTGGGTAATATCTAATATTTTGTAGTCTGATCTTCACGATCATTACTTTTTTTCAATTAAGCTACGAAATGTATTGTCAAATTGGGGAATGTGTTAACTTAAATGTTAAACATCAAAAATACAAAGTGACTAAGCAGTGATTAGTCATCATTTATTAGATTTCTTCCATTTTGTTAAAAATTACCATGTGCGCCTTTTTTTGTTGCGCGGGGTGTATATCTCAGTGCCGCTAAATCTATCTAAATATCACCGCTGCTACATTTTTATTTTTTGCACAAGCCGGCCCAAAACGTCAAAAATTTTAAAGCATCGTGGTGCATCGCAAAATGAAAACATCGTAAAAACGCATCACAATGACAGTGACGCATTCACGATGCGCATTTTTTTGACGCTTTGAAACTCAACCACTGCCTGATAAATTAATAAAAAATATTTTTAAAATAGCTACCTAGAGATTTTGATCAATTTATTATTACTATGATGAAATACTGTCTGTCCGTCTGTCTCTACGCACGACTGCAGCCTAAATGGCTGGAGGGATTTTCTAAATGTCAAAATTAACGGTACTTCACAAATGGCTAATTTGGTAAAAATTTGTTTTTCTCGAAAACGGTTCTAACGATTCTGTTCAAATTTAATATTTGAGTTTCAGTAGATACATACATATACATCAATAGATGGCGTACAAGATTTTTGCCAAAAAAATGCGTGGAACGGTGAGTTACTTATTAGCTGTTTTATTTGTTAATTTCTCGGGTATGACTGGATCAGTTTTGTTCGTAGTCAAAATTCGAATAATATTTGACATAACAAGATTATGGCATGCCAAGTTTTGAAAAATTTTCAAAACATTTTTTTATATTTTTAAAGAATTTTTTTGTTTTTAAAAACTTTTTAACTATTTTGTTTAAATTTTAAATCTCAGCGATTTGTAGATAAACACCATATGTAGGTTTAAGTACGTGAGACCCAGTCGTGCACTTTATTATTATTTTTTTTTTGGCTTTTACAAAACCTCAAAAAAAAAATTTTTTTCTTAAATTTTATCTATCTGTAACCCTTCATCTCAATTCTGGTAAAAATCTTTAACCTTCTATGTCTAAAAGTTATGAGACTGTGACCAACAGGAGAATGGACAGATAGCTGACTGGAACCCTGAAAAGAAATAAATAAATGTGCCGAGTCCCTCCACTTGGACACGGGTTTGTAGCGCCCAATTGACAAATGCCTCTTTCTGAATCCGTGTGTTATTCGAGACCGAATGCCTTTAAATCAACACCATTTCGGAAGTACATATTGCACTGCAAATGCGTATTCAAATTATTTGACTCACTGTTGTATATAGTCTATCTATCCCCACTACGATCGGTTCAATAGTTCTGAGTTCAATGCGTACATGCAATCTTACTGCAGAAAATTAATTTTAAAGTAAGTCTAGCAAACTAACTGAAGAGTTTACGAGTACAGGCTTTCATTCGAAAAGCAAACAGGGTGTTCCTTTGTGTCCGTAGTTTCGGTCTGAATTATTTAACAGATTTTATCTTGGAAATCGATATGAAATAAACAAGAAATAGGATATTGAAATCAAACTTATTTGTCGTTATAAATCCAAAAATGTTCTCTTGCCGTGATTTTTCTAAAAAAATTGTGACACTTAGGTCAGTTTCACGCATATCCAGCCTCGAAGTGTATAGAAGACAATGCGAGAGTTCACACATTTCCGGCTAGTTGCTGGAGAAGTAGTTTAAGTCTAGAAACCACCCAACAGACTCAGATTAAAATTGGTTTCTAAGACTGGTGTACTGTGTAGATGGTTTTGTCCAAGCGTGATACAAATTGGTTGAATTGGGGGTAAGATATGGATGGCTGAGTGTCAAAACTTCTCCAAAACAAAGAACAGTAGCGGGCACATGAATAATTTTAAAGCCCTCTTTCACACTGTATTTATTTTTATTAACATGTTGCTGACAAGAACACAATTTTTAATAACATTGTTGCGAAACAAACATTCTACGTCTAATTGACTGGAATGACTAGACTAGCATTCATAGCTCGCCTAGTTAACATGGGGAGCGTGTGCGTATATTGAATAGTTACGGCGCGTTTAAATGTAAATGAATTGTGCACAACAAAAGTGTGCCTAAAACACAGTTCCCATAATATAGTTCGTTTGAACAATGGAAAATTGAAGCATTTCTTAAGTTTCGCTACATGCATGATTTCGCTGGCATTGACATGTTAGTGAGTTGACATTTAAAATACAATATGTATCAGTTAATGAAACTCGTTTTTGAATGTGAATAGGTTCTGAAATTCTCTACAAGAAGGATGCATAATTTTTGAGAAATTGGAGGTAATCATCCAAAATCTCCGACTTTATCCCGAAGTTAATGAAAATGTTTTTTGAGTGTCAGTATCTCGAAAACTGTGAGTTCTCCAAAATGGCAATAGTTCTACTTATTATTCGGATACCTTGGATGCGTACCTCCAGTTTATTAAAATTTCGAAAAATTCGACATCCTTCTAGAGAATTTCAAAACCTACATTTTCGACTATTACCCACCGTTTTCGAGACTTGTAAGTTTTAAATAAACAAATGAAACGTTAATATATGTGCGTAATCCTTTATTTTCTATTTTTCGGATGAATTTTGTTTTCTGTGCCAGATTCGAACTACAAACAATTGGAATGTCTTCCTGTAGCATGTCAAGAAGATGAACTTTGGTGTACGGTCACGATAGCAAAACCTTAAATTCACCGGGATGGATTGAACGCAGGATATTCTTGGCCTAACGAAAGAACCACTAAGTTAGTTTTGATGAAATTTAGTTTGTAATGTAAAATTATTAGATGGTTAGATATGGATGGTAAAGTGGCAGTATTTCTCAAAAGTCGTGTTTGGCAAGAAATATCGTATAAATTTTGGTTTGTCTCTTTGATCTAATGAGTACCTAGATGATCCCATCTGAAAACCATGAAAATTCGACGAAGTCTGGTGTCTGTGTCGTTTCTGTATCAGTTTTCATTGGATTTTATACACCTAGAGCCGGATATCTGATTTCGAATATCTGGTGTCGGATACATTTGAAAACTACCAGACATATTTTCTTTATCCGGCGCTGTGTATCCGATGCCGGATATATGTGAAACGGAACTTACTTTGGAAAAATGAAGGAGTCGGGACACCTACTTTAAGTCCATTTTAAATTAGAGAAATATATTTTTGAATTGCAGAGCTAAGTAGATAAAGGTTGAATGTTGTTGTTCATTTATATTTTGTTAGAACAGGGTGCTGCAAAATTATGCGTATATGACAGAAGAAATTATATTTGTAAGAAGCCTAAATCAAAAACGTCTGAACAGATTTTGATGAAATTTGGATTGTAAGTTAAAAATCATATGCATATTTTCATATTAATAGCAATTATCAAGGCTACATATGATGGGTCTACATGTCACGTTTTGCACAGAAGAAGGCTGTCTGGGGAATTCGAAGTCCAAAGTGGGGTTCGGCAAGGCTGCATACTTTCACCAATATTGTTTTTATTGGTGATTAGCGATGTGCTGAATGCGGCCTTATCAACAGGAAATGGAGGAATTCGATGGACTCTCACATCTGAACTCAAACATCTCGACTACGCCGACCATGTATGCCTACTGTCTCACAGAATAATGGACCTTCCCCAAATGACAGCAAATGTGGAGAGGGAAGCAGACGTCGTTGGGCTGAAAATGATCAGCCTAGGACCAAACTCATCAACTCATATATGCATTGCTGGACAAACGGTTGAGAGAGTAGAGAGTTTCCAATACCTTGGGAGTATTGTCTCAACCGATGGCAGAACCGAACTGGATATAGCCAGCCGAATAAGTAAAGCAAAATCTGCGTTTGGGATGCTATCCATAGTTTGGCGAAGTAATGCAATTAGCTTAAACACCAAGCTACGACTGTTCCGTTCCAACGTTGAATTCGTGCTGCTATATGGATGTGGTACCTGGAGAGTGACCGTCACTATCACGAGGAAGCTGCAAATGTTTGTCAATAGGTGTCTACGTTACATCTTAAGGATATTCTGGCCAAACCGTATCTCTAACGAACAGCTTTATCAGAGAACGGGCCATGAACCTATAGGCACAACTATACGACGACGAAAATGGCAGTGGATCGGTCACACTCTCCGAAAGGGTGACAGGTCCATAGCTAACCAAGCGATGCATTGGAACCCGCTTACCCAGGATGGCAGGATACGCGGCGGTCCTAGGAGTACGTGGCGCAGAACAGTTGAGAAGGAAGTACGGCAACTGGGAAAGAGTTGGGGAGAGCTGAGGCACATTTCCAGAAATCGCACACGATGGCGCGTAGGCGTTGTAGAGGCCCTAGGACCCCCAAGGGGTTACAGGACATAAGTATATTTCACTATGTTCTATTAGCTTGGATTTATTAACTCTAAATGAGAGTGTTATGATCGCACCTAGGTTAAAACGTTGACTTCGAGCTCGATTAAAAGCGGGTTTTTCGAAATTATTCTAAATCCCAATCGATGGTTTCTTCGCCCTTTCAATTGTGTTTTCTTTCCAGTTCTGTTTACGTTTAAGTATTCTTAAATCGGTATCGCTCTTTTCCTAGTGACATGGATTACTTGAGTATTCTTTTTTTTGTTGGTACTCGTAAAGATTGATTGGCAAAAATTTACTCGATGAAAATATAACCACATCGTCGCAGTACGCTTGTTTGCAAAATATGTACTTTGACCTGCAGTTATGTGAGCATGGTTGCATTTGGTTAAATCCTAGTTCTAAACTAATATGTCTTTTTCGGAGCCCATTTTCTCAATCTATTCAGAGATAGTTGAATTTATTTCCAGGGAGTACAGGACTAATGTTATAGTTCCTATTTTTTTTAACATGTGTATTTGAAAGGTCTTACTGTCTCCGTAGATTTTCCTTCCATATTTATGCGTTGGTGAGCGCGGTGGCTCAGTGGTTAAGTGCGTGATCACTGAGCGAACTTAATGTTCGAGTCCCGAATACCAAACTCTCTGTAGCATCTTTTCGTCTATGATATACCTAAATGTGGATGTAGTCCAAAAATCTAAGACCCAAAGATTACAGAGGTTCATAAGAACAAACAAGTGGGCAACAATGCTCCAGTCAAGAGCGTTTCAGTCATCAACCTTCGAAACCCGAATCTGCGCTTCAAGGACCAACCAAATGCAGATTCCAAGTAGTTTGGTGTAACGATCTGAAAGCAGTGTGAAAGAATCGACAAGAGTGGAAGGCTGCTGTTTGCTGTATCTAAGGTAGAGACATGGGTCGGCAACTACTTAAATAATTAAATTAAGCTACTCTTGCCACACTTACTTAGATAGAGGAGAGTGGGGCAACAGAGTTCTAAGAGAAAAAACTGACCTCCTTGTTTTTCATAAATTAATGAATCGATCTTGGGTAGAATAGTGGAAATTGATAAATCACTATTCTTCCGAGCTCACCCTATAAGTTCATGCTCAATTTCACTCCACTTTTCATGTCATACGTCAAAATGTCAAAACTGTTATATCTTTAAAAAAAATGTCATGAGTTTTTTAGCAGTTGCATATTTAAACAAAAAGTTGAGGCCAAAAACAGGACAGTAGAGAAAAAATGTGAGGCAAAATGGTCTGGAAGTTATGTTTGCAAGTAGAGTGAAGGTTTGAAGAACGAACATACTCGTATTTGAAAAAAAAAATATTAACAGTGAGAATCTGAACTCATGGGACACATTTTGAAAACCATGAAAAGATTTTTTGGAAAGATGGACATTTACTGGCTTATGAATCGGCTGAAACTAGTAAATTGATACATTATCTTGACAAAGCTCTATAATTAGTTTGAAAAAGTTTTTTAGCTTTTGATAAAGTTCAAAAAGTATTTTATACTGGTATTACTTAAAATTAATTTTAATTAGTATTTCCTTATGTTCCCGCTGGTGGAGCAAAACTGACTTTTTAGGTTGTGTAAGAATTGCTTGTCTGTGTAACTAAATTTGTGATGTACATACATACGTAGGTACTTAATTATGTTTTCCCTATAAATTATTAAAGTTTAATCCAACAGCTTACACCAGTGGGGATCTAAAGCTTGAGTAGTCCGCCCCACCCTCCCCTACGTACTAAACAACTTGAAACTGGTGGCTTGTGGCCATGCAGCTTCACCAATCATCTTCCTGATTATGTGTATAAATCCTTTATAGAATCTCATAATTACTATACCAAAGCGATACACTCAGACAAAACACTTATTTACAATATCCACACAAGTTCCGTCAAGTGTTTCCATTAGACCACCAGTAACACCACCACTGGAAACAATCTTCTTCTAATCCTACATCTAATGTATGCAAATTACTTATACATATGTGCTCCAGTACCAAAACACACAGAAACCAATCACTGCCATTAGTTTCCGTTTAACGAAAAGTAGCTTAATTAAATTTCATCCGAGACAAGGGCAACACTCTCCATCAACAACACAGTAGCACCGTACCCGCACTCCATCTGTATGGCCGGACAAAAGCGATTCACCAATAATGAAACAATGACCAAGCAGCGACCTCAACTCAACCAACCAAATAACCACCCACACCCCGTCCGCCAACTTGACTTCCATCTAAACAAGCATGTCCGCCCGGAATGCCCACACTGAGCCGGGTGCAAATAAACGGTACCAAGAGGCTAAAACAATAAGAGTTTACGGATCACATAATAATACAGTGTGCGGTAATGTATACAAGGATAACACTCTCGAACGTCTCTTCGTCCTGGTGGTGGGTGCTTGGTGCTTGGTGCTTGGTGCTTTCGGTACCACACTTCATGCGCCTGGGGGCTAAGTTGGCCGGTTGGGGTATAGTGGGACAAGGCGCTTTGCATCGCTGGAATATAAAGGAAAGGGTGACTAAAATCATCCAGCAGAGATAAAAGCATACAACCAGGGCGATTCTGTGCGAAGCTGAGAAGAGAATGAGTGTAGCCTTGCTGAGGATAACACTTCATGCCAAGTTAATTTTCAATAGAGATACACAATGTGGAACTGTTGCAAGATGTTGTTGATTGTGAATATGTCATTAGCAGATTTTGGTTTATTAATAAGCGGAGACGATTATTGAAGATTTATTGGTGGATTAGGGGCTACGAAGTAGATTGTAAGTCGTATACTGTGTGGTCTGTGACCTGAAGTCGGTGGGAGATAAAATGGTTATAATGCTTGTGGAGATAGAGAATTGTGAAGGATCTTCGGTGGTAGAAAACATTTTCAAGAAAATGAATAGCATCCCCTTATTGAAATATTTTATAAACTCCAAAGTCAAGTGAGCCTTTGGGCTACTTAGCCAAAGATTGCAGTAGCTAACATGAAACTCTCAAATAATAACAACCATTCAAACGAACAAAGAGACCTGCAAGGATATAATTTTAGAATTTGAAAGTAACTACAGAAAACATCAACAAATTATGTAGGGTATTGGTATTGAAAATATTTATTTGTGTGAAAAACATGTGGTTATTGCGTCATTCATTATTGTTTGCACCCTGCGGGCTAGATTCCAATATCCTTTTAAAGATTTATCATTACACCTTACAGAACGAATTATCACTTAGGTATGTTGAAAAATATTCGACTACTGCTATAACGCAAAGCCTGAAGCAATTCAGGGATAATAACTGGGGTTGTTCTATCACCCTTCTTAACTACTAACGACGTTAAGATAGAATGTGAGGAGATCCTAGGACTATAAGACTGCGGTAAATACATCAACAAATTGCTCAGAAAATGAGGTAGACTAAAAAGTTTGACTAAAAAGAACATGATAACCCCTTAATGTGTCACATCTGATGACTTATGGTAGACTATGTATTGTATAGATTTCAGAAAAAAAAAAAAACTAAAATAGGAGGCAGACTCCTGAAGTGGCTTAAAAGATGCTCAGAATGCAACTAAGAAACGGGAAAGTCCATCATAGGCGGTGCTCATAGGTGTAGTGCTCTCTCCAAGTGGCGGCTCGTGTCATATGGGCTCTGTGGCTCGCATTACCAAACAAATCTTTGTATTTTTGATAATAAAAACCCGACTACAAATATATTTAGTAACATAGATTATTCTGCAACGAAAGAAAAAAAAATATTGCCAAACTTATTCAAAATATCAAGTTTTAAATCCAAAAATCCTAGGAAAATCCATACATGTATACTCGTATGCAACTCATCTGCTAATTTGCCTTCCAAAAATGTTCGTGTACCTACCCATTGTAATTCGGGCGATTATGGTAACAAATTAAACAATTTAACCGCTATTCACAGGATCAAGACAAGATGTTGGTAACACGTATTTGGTTCATTAAATTACGGTCTTTACGAGAACATATGTTTTTGGAATCGCTTTGCAGGCCCTTTCGTTGAATATCACACAGGATAGATTGAAAACAGAATTGGAAATTTCAATTTGACAAAATGGCGTATACTGTCCATTGTCCACTGTTCATTCAAAATAAAGCAACCAGTTGCACCCGCGGGATCGAGGTATGTTTGATTTCATTGTAATAAGTTTAGGCTCTAGGTGGTAACAGCGCCTTGATCCAATTAATTGGGCAAATTTATATCTTTTGTCAGCCATTTCATTTGATACTCCACATATGATGGATTCAATCAGCTTTGATTTTCACAGTTTCACAAAATAGCGTCTACTCCCGCCATATTAGATTTATGGAATAGAAATGGAGCCACTGTCACTTGCTTGACTCAGACGACTCATTTGATACCCTGCACAAAAATCTGTTTGTTTGGGACATAAATATATACATACATACATATAGGCAGGTGAAACCCTTCTTTGACATTGCCGTAGTCGAGCGATTTCCATTGAATTCTGTATAAAGTCGGATATTTTGAACGATTTCAAACATACAACTTGAAAAAAAAAAAGCCGAAAACGTAAATCGTATGACGTGGCCGTTTTCGAGATATGCGCACTAAAAAACAATTTCCAATAACTTCGAAGTAAAATCGGACATTTTTGATGCGTTCCTATAATTTTCGCAAGTTTTGAATAATTTGTTATCGATTTAAAAACCTGTAATTAGTATGGCAATGCTATCATATTTTTCATACAATGCACCGTTTTCGAGACATTCGCACTCAAAAGCGATTGCCATTAATTTAAGGGTAATTTCGAAAGAATTTCGAAACCGAAATTGATATTCTAATAATATTATTCATACGATGCATCGTTTGCAAGATGTTCGGTCTGAACAAATTTTAATAACATTGGGCTAAATTCAGATATTTGGAAAGATTTTCTATGTAAAGGGTGTTTTGCTTTTTAGAGATTCATTTTACGAATTGGCAATACTTTTCCAGCGAATTTGACAGCTGACAGCTGATTTGTGCTCAGTTTGGTTTGTCATTTCACCATAAATAGACTTACACCAGAACAGTGCTTGCAAATTGTGCAAATTTATTTCGAAAATCGTGGTTCAGTTCGCGAAACTTACCGTGCGTTACGTCCAATTTAAGGTCGACATAATCGTCCATCCGAGCAAGTAATTCGAATAACCATAGATCGTTTTCACACCACGAATACTCTAATTGATAATACGCATGCATGATGTCGTACAGTGCGCACCGAAGAAACTGTTGCCGCTGTGGAGCGTTGTATTGAGGAGAAGCCGAAAGAGTCATTTCCCCATGGTGCACAGCAATTGGAGCTATGTCCATCCACTTTATGGAAGATTTTGTGGAAAGATCTTGGTTTACGAGCTTTGTATGATAGATCCAGCTGGTGCAAGGATTGAAGCAGTTTGATCATCGTGTGCTTCGTACGTTCGGTGATTGGGCAGAAGACGAAATTGCTCTTGATCCTCATATTCACCACAAAATTTTGTTCAGTGATGAGGCTCAAAAAAAAAAAAACGCCATTACATCCACAAAAAGTCACTGTTTGATGTGCTTTATGGGCTGGTGGAACCATTCATTGGTTTATATTTCTTCAAAAGTGATGTCGGCCAGAACGTTACAGTTAATGGAGTGCGCTATAGATACATGATTATTGACTTTTTCGTTCGCCAATTGAATGGCATTAATGGAAAGAGCTGTGGTTTCAACAAGACGGTGCAACATGCCACACAGCACTCGCAACAATCAATTTATTGAAGGAAACATTCGATGAGCCATAATTTCGCGTTGAATTGGCCTCCAAGATCGTGTGATTTAAAACATTTGAATTATTTTCTGTGGGGATATGTGGAGTTGCTAGACTATGCCGATAAACCAGAGCCAACATTCGCCGCGTTATTGCCGATATATGGTCCCAGCTGCTCGAAAAAGTGGCAGAAAATTGGTGGCCGTGGTGTAGTGGTAACATCAACGCTTGTCACGCTCTTGGTTCACGGTTCAAATCCTGATGTCAACAATCATCTATTTATTTCGTCTGAAATAAATAAAAAAAAAATCAATTGCGAAAACTAAGTCAACTCTACTGCGAAGGCATAGGCAGTAGAGCTGTCATATGGCTGAAAATGCAACTTGATCGTGATGATAACATCAGGAGGACGAAAAAAAATACTGTGAATCATGAGCAACGACAAAAGCAAAACAAACAAGCTCCCCACTTATCTGGACGGCACCCTTGGAGTTTACAGAAACTTAAAACCATTTAAGTTTCAAACGACTATACTAAATCTTTTGTTCTCTCTCTCTCCTTCACAAACGCCCGTGTATAAGAGTATTCATATCCTCTTTGGCGCGTGAAAATTATAAAAAAAAAACTTCCAGATTGCGCTTTATTCGAACCATCCGAAGCGCCCTTATACTCGAAATCATATTTAAACACTAATGGCATAAGATACCATGGCCGATACCACGATTTTTATGTTTTTTATTTCATTTTAAAGTTCTATACCTTTAATTTTTAATAATTTAAAAAAAATCAGAATTTATCTTAATTTCAAGAATTTCAAAGCCTAAATTTTCGTACGGGATAATTATTTTCATAGGACGACATATTGTCACTCAAAAAATTTTTTTTATCAACTTCCGAGTAAAGTCGAACATTTTGGAAGATTGCGCAAAATTCGATTTAAAAAATATTTAAAATTCGAGATCCATCTTGAGTGAGAATTTCGAAGCCTAAACTCCGACCTTAACAATTTTGTTTTGTAGGACGCACTGTTTTCGAGATATATACTCTGAAAAACGCTTTTTCCATAACTTCCCGTAAAATCAAATATTTTAGACGACCGCGCACTTCAATTTAAATATTCGAAAAATTTGAGAAAATTCGGAATCCGTCTTGGAAGCACCGTTTTAGAGATATACACAACACAGTTAAATCCGATTTTCATTAACTGTACTCCTAATTCATAATATTTTCTGTCAACGCCATATTAATCATAATCGAATTTCGCTACGGCCACAGCAAAATACCGTGTATGTAGCGAATCTGAAAATGGCGCTGCCTTTTCTAATTGTTCGCCCAAAAAACATTATGGGAATTATGCTTTACAAAGTTTTAATGTACCTTTACAAGCAACGTAGCCATGCAGTATACATGTTGGCAGACACACATGCACTCCACGTTAGTTTAAAGTAGAGATGAGCACGTGCCATTCTACTCATTCCAGACAATTAGTGGAAAAATGTTTGGTGATTTTGTTTCATTCCCTTGCAATGGCTATTTTGCAATAATGTTGGAGGTGCAAGGCGTTGTTGTCAACATTATACAGATGAAAATAAATGCATTGTGGAAGAGTAGCTTAAATATATTTAGGATTCCGAAATTAAATATTTAATGAACGACCCGCCCATGACTGCTGGTAAGTTTTGTCGAGAAACTCGTTCAGGAACCAAGCATAGTAAAATTAATTTTGTTAGTGCTTTAATGGTATGCCTAGGTGCTTGCAACCCTCCAAATCTCAACCCCTATTACATTCATTTCATTCCAGTGTTGCCAGTATTACTTTTCTTTACTATTATAGAAAAATATAATTTACCTAGGTACCTAGTTGAGATCAAAAGCTTGCTTAAGTTTCACATTTTTTTTCTCATTTTAGATATGTACATACATTCATATGTACGTATGTATGTACATGTCTCGATAAAGATCTCTCAACTGAACAAAATTCGTTATACAAACAAAATGCATCTACAAAAGCGCAAAACTCCAACGAACCAAAGAGTCCGCACTTCAGCAGGATAAACGCTAACATCGCACGTTAAAAAAAAAAAAAAAAAATCAAGAACAAACACACTTACAAAATATCTATAAAGTATTCCCCTATCCTCCAAAAACATTTTCTCAGAGCAATCCCAACTCATACACTCTTCACCCAAAAGAGTATCTCGCTGCTTCATCTATACGAACAAGACGACGACGATGAGAAGAAACAGCCAGCGTACCCAAAAAAAAGGTACAGCATAAAACAAATCCTGACATCTACTATAAAAATGCTAACCACTCCACCCATAGCACATATCTCCAACACGTGCTAAGCAAAAATATATATGTATATGTATAAAAAAAAAAAAAAAAATACATACCATATAGATACAGAGTATCTGAAGAAAAATCCACCAACGTTTAAAAGGGCGGCAATGGGTAAATGGGCTACAATGATACTCACTAAACACACGATGGAAATGAAAAGAAAATCCAACAGAAGAAAGACGGAGAAAGAGACGACAAAAAAAAAAGTTAATATAAATCTAAAATATCTACAGACGCGCAGATAAAATCATTCTCAATCTCGAAAACATCAAGAAAAACCACCACCACCCCCCATCGTAAGTTATCCCTCATCCTTACCTCTTATCACCTCTGATTCTACACACCAACACACACATACACGCGGACAAATTACAATTGCCAACAACTCGTAAAGAAGAGTTTTGCAGTGGGAGCTCGAACTTCCAAAAAGAAAACACAAAGAAATATGAGAGAAAAAAATCGGCACAAAAAAAAAAAGCAAAAAAGGAACACGCCAGCTAGGATACAATGAAATTTCCTAACGTGCATAAAATACGAAACACACAGCATCAAGGATACACGAGGAGCTGCTGTGCAAAAGGAAACGAAGAAGAAAAGCAACAAAATTACCCTCCATTTTCATTAATTCACCCACCACCCAATTCTACTCCCCCCCGCCATCACAAAAAAGGATAAGAAGGATTCTGATGTATAGAACACACAAACAGATTCAGTACCACATACTTACAGTTACAAATCGAACTACGACAAACCGTCCCACCCCACTACACACCGACACAACACATTTTCCATTATCCTTCATTCTTCAGCGCCAGTACCACCAGAGCCACAACTAGCAGAACACTAGCATCCAGTACTAGAATGACGACGACGAACCAAACTGAACGGAATGTGAAACATACTGTGTCGACGTCCCCGCACTACTGCCAACTACTCTCTAGCTGCAAAAAAAGGACATTGATATAGAAGGATATACTTACCTACCTATAACCATTCCAATCCCAAACCCAATCCCATATAAAATAATCTACTCTGATGACGCAACAATGACAATAACATACAACCCCACACATACGAATAGGATAACGAAGACGACAACGAAGAAGGCTAACAAAAAAAAAATAGAAATCTCACCCAACCACCCTCCCCTCTATCCACCGCCAAACAGAGCGTACAAAAAGGACGAAGAAAAATGTAAAAAAAAACACCTCCGAAGGACTCATAAAAGTCCTGAATGTATAAGTGGCGACCATAAAATATGGGAAGGGGGCCCAACAACTCTCCAACAACTCCAACAATAGTCAAACACAAAAAAACCAAAAAAAAAAGGACGAACATAGCGCAGAGTAGAGCAGAAAAAAAAACAAACAAACAAAAGAAGAAGCATAACCTAAAATATTCCCTCTAAGAAGGATAAAAGTCACCCAACCACCATTGCCACCACCACCCTCATCACCTTCGGGCCCCGTATTTATATTACCAATTCGTTTATACGTTTCTTTAGCCAAAGTATAATACACACAGTTAAACATACACAGCGAGAAGATCCGGAGGGAGGACTCAAACTCGAAGACTTTTCCACGCCGCACCGTATCCATCTCAATGTCGTCCTTTTTAGCCATCGTCGTTGTATACACACAGTCTACTACCCCCCATGTTGTCTTCTCTGATTCTATCCCATGACAGGAGAGAAAAAAAAAAAAAAAACACGAACCCAAAAACGAAAGGAAAATGTACAAAAGGACATAATGACAATCCTTGTGCACATTGTACTGTGCCACCTTCTTCTGCACCCCACTACCCTTTCCACAACGACTTCTGTGTCACTGTATATGTATGTGTTCATTTATCTAGATCTATCTATTCATGTGGGGATTGTGTGATGCCCACCCCAACCCCACCCACCAGCAACTCCACTTGTGTTATCCATGAAAATTCAATATGGTAACGCTTTTGCTTTAACGGTTTTTTCATGACCTCCTCTCTGTAACCGTAGCGTGTGTACCAACCAAACAACCAACCAACACACCCCCCATCACCCACTCAGTGTCAATTTAGACTTTCATCACGAACGAGGTAGCACAGCGAGCAAGCTGTCAGTCAGTCAGTCGAATCGAGTCACCCATCCACCCACCCCCATATGCTCACCCTTATCCATGTTTATCACACCCCCACTTCAGCTAACCACTGACATTATTATGAGCAGCATAACAATGGATGAGAGGCTAAAAAGAGAGAGAGAAAGAGACAGAAAAACGGAGGAGATGGAGTGTGGGAAAGAGACAGGTATGCCAAGAGTATCATTGCCTTTTACACTAAGGACCTTACAATCAGGAGCAAGTGTAGTAGATTGTTGGGTGGTTTCAGTAGGTGGCTACTGTTTGCCTTAGGAGAGAAAAGGAGATCGACGGACACTCTACCAACATGCGATTAAAAGAGATGTATTGAGGAGAAGAGAATGCTTCGTCCTGTAGAATAGAGTGATTTGGCGTTGGGCTGGGTAAATGTCATAAAGTGTTGTCGTGGTGTTAGTATTTTTGTATGTAATTGGTAGGAATATAGGAGTGAGCGAAGTTTGAAGATCTATTTGGCGGTGTACGGACTTGACACTGAGTGCATACTCGTATTTACTCCCCGAATATGAAATTCCCTTGCTTGTTAATAAAGAATTCTTCACGAAAGATCGTGTACGGTTTATGCCTATTTTGTAATTGCCGGAGTTCCCCTTCTCTATCATCATGCGCCAAGTTTTTCGTATTCCACCATCTCTTATGCTTTATTGAGTTGGAACTGTTCATTAGATACGAGTATGTGTGCTATTTGCAGGAACTGCAATGTCTCTCCACCGTCAAGGTATTAATAAGATCTATCTGACTAATAGTTATGTAGTCCTGTCGGACATAGTTCTAACTCTCAAATTCCTTTGACAGTCTAGTCCTGTACAGACATATTACTTTAGATAGAATTTCAATTTAGGAGATTTACATCTCGACCTCAATGGACTAACAGATGTACAGATACTCGTATCTGTCAAGAATGAGAGTAGGATTACAAAAATCAGAGATCTTGCGATACTACAATAGAAGACATGAGAGCATAGAAGGAAATTAGATAGTAGATGAAGTTGTTGGACGAAGCTCACAATCTTCCTTTTCTGACCTGCCCACCAATGATCTAAATCTACGTACAATTTTAGTTTTGGGATTTCTCATGTAAGCCCTGCAGTTGAAACTCAATACAAAAGCCAAGATAATCCAATAAATTTATGAAATGAACGCAAGCCAACGAAATTGGACGCAATTGGGAGTCTCGCATTCGGAACTAGCATGGTGAGGCGTTGTAATTCTAATGAAACTTGTAGACTCTTCCAATACATGACTTGGATTTTACTTATCTTAATTTGGTTTTCTCGTTAATCTGTCTATGATCATATTTGTAAGTTTCAGGAAAAAAACAATCACTTTTTGTTCTATGCCTATCTGTTTGTTTGTTCTCAAATGGCTCGCATATATTTTAATGAAACTTGATTTGTATATTTCTCCTGAAACGTAGGTATTTAGTTTTGCTAACAAATGATCAAAATCGGATGGTGGTGACCGGGGTTTCAGAAATATTTAAATCATCTTTATTGGCCGCCTTGGTTTGTACTGATTTTTGTTGAACAAAGTTTGTTGAAACAAATTATTTTTACGTATTCGGATTCATTGGAATTTTTTTCTAAGGGTACGTTATGCCCCTTAAAGCGCTCACACAAAAATATTTCTTATAACTTTCTTCCTAATCGATTCAACATATATCATTTTTGTGCAAAATTTCAACTCTCTAACTGAAGATATTTTATTGTAGGCGTGGAGGAAAAGTTATCTTCTTCCTTTGCACAAAGGAAATGGCGATACGCGAAACTGCGATAACTACCGATCTGTCAAGCTGTTGTCATACCATGAAGATCGTTGATCGGGTATTAGATGGCCGACTGCGGAAAATAATACGACTATCTGATGACCAGTGCTGGTTTGTCTCGGGTAAATCAACAACAGATGCAATCCAAAGTATAAGGATCATAACGGAAAACCATCGTGATTCCTTAAAGAACTTGCATATGGTGTTGGTTGATTTTGAAATTTGATACGAGTAGACAACCAAGAGATCCCTTATAGGTGGCTCTAAGACAACGGGGAGTTCAAGAAACCTACATGCGCATGATCATATACATGTATGAGGGAGCAAGGACAAGAGTAAGAGCAGGAGTCACCGAAGAATTCCCAATCCAAGTCGGTGTACACCAGGGAAGCGTCCTCAGCCCTTTGCTATTTATTGCAGTTCTTGATTATCTGCTACAAGAAAAAGTGACGGACTCCAAAGTGCATCAGTTATTTTTTGCTGACGTGAAGCTATCATAAGTGAAGATCAAACGTCCCTGTAACGAGCACTTAATGTATGGGTGGATTTTTTGGAGCAAAATGGGTACCGTATTAGTTCATAAAAGTCAGAGTATCTGTGCTGCCCGTTCTCTGATCCACACCGGGCTATTCTAGGCATTTACTTGAATGGAAAAGTGCTTCCCAAGTGCGAAAAGTTCAAATATCTGGGATCTATGATCAATAGCGAAGCAATTTGTAATGATCACATCAATCATCGCGTAAGCGTAACTGAAAGGACGGCTCTACACCACAGTTGTGCTTCCGACGCTCACATACGGTACAATGTACATAAAACAAAAAGTATGAGGGCAAATCAACGGCAGCCGAGATGAAGACGCTTCGCATGACAGCAGGAGTAACTAAGCTTGAAAAAGAACCCATCGCAAGCAAGATAGAGCACGACCAGCTGAGTTGGTATTGTTATGTTCAAAGGAGAGATCATTCGAACCCCGTCAAAAAGGCAATAGCAATCAACGTTCATACACAATCGCGCAAAAAAGGCAGACCAAAAAACAACTGGATCACACAAATTCAAAAACACCAACATTTGATTGGCCTCAGTGACGAAGTGATCCGAAACCTGGAAGTCTGCCGGTACTTTCTGAGGTCAAACCTGCAAACCACACGAAACGGTACAGGACCTAGTAAACTCAGTTTAATTACATATTATTTGTTTGGTTTCTCAGTAAAAAAAAAATCATCCCGCTGTAGGCACTATCATACAACGGCAACACCAAATCCACATAAAACTCTGCAATTTAATATTAATGATGCCCTCCCTGAGTTGTTCAATGTGTGCTTTTCGCCTGTTTCACAATGTCCACCCTCTACTACTTTCGCAAACGAAAAAAAAAGAAAAAAAAAACATTTTTCTTTGTATTAGTCGTCCTCGTTTTCCATTCAGCCGATTTCAGCAACAAACCATCAACCCCTGCCAGCAGAAAATATGTACCTACTACTTTTTCGATACACGTTCTGCTCGCCTGGTATCATCCCGCTATTTGTTTCGGTACTCAGAGCAAAAAAAGGTTCCAAAAATAAAGTAAAATAATAGAATTTCCACTTCGGGCAAACCGTGCTGAAAACGACCACCGGAAGAGGGATGATGGGGGTTGATGACGATAGCAAGGGGTTGGTTTGGTACTACTTTCTAACACACCACCCATCTGCTAACAGCCATGGTTTTGGTGGATGGCGGCTTCATTTAACTTGTTCACGCTAAACTCTCATTCATCATAAAGCGGCGCGGGGACTATCGACTGTTGTTCTGTTTGTTGTTGCTTTTTCTATGTCCTGCTGCATTGTGTTACTGTGATATAGAACCGGTTTATGTTGAGTTTGGTGGTTGTATTACCGTTATTACTATTAGTTTTATAATGGTGTACAAGGTGCGTTGTTGTTGTTTGAAAGGATTTTTTGTTTTGTTTTATTTTTGGATAGTAAGGGCTGGGGGTTGCTTTTTTGAGTTTTGACGTATTCACATTTAACCCTCTTTTAGCGATTTTGTTGACACAACGTGGGAAGGGAAGGAAGGACCGCGTGCCAGATTGTTTGTATCTGTAGGTGCGCGCGTTATTTGAATTTTTCGTCCAGTAAAAATATTGAGAGAAAAATCACCAGCAGTGCCAGAAAGGTGGACATTGTGGGTTTTTTTTTGTAAACTACTGAAACAGGGTGGTGGTAGCAGGAGGACGATAGGACACACGCATGTAATGTCGAAAAGGGGTGGATTAAGAATTCAGTTTGGCCATATGTGAAATAGAATTTTCCAAATCAATGGAAATTGTGAAATTCGTAAGGCAATAGGTAGTGGAGAAGGCAAGTGGAGACGGGAAAAAAGGACCTGTTGGTCGATGGGCTTTGTGTTTGATTTTTATGAGATTTTCACTCAGCGGGAGGTTATTGGTAAAATCAAATAATGCGGAGGATGTGTAAGAGCAAATTGGTCCATTCAACAAGAAAGGAAATATTATTGAAACTTTTTAAGGCATGTGAGACATTTATGAGGAAATGGGTGCATAACTTTAGTGTATGAATTTCTGAAAAAACGAAAATAGGTAATTGTTTAAGAAAGGTGCTTGGTAATTCTTTTGATCTGCTTCTGTTTGATTAATTCAAGCGTGGAGTGAATTATTTCACGACGGGAAGGCACACGCGTTGACACTTGAACTATTCAGTGTTAGGGTATTCATAGCGTAGGAAAATGATGTCAAATCTGTGCCGCCTATCTCAGATTTGACATCATAGTAGATTCCTTAGGCAATTAGTTTTGAGTTTAATGCATGTGAACGCCTTACATCAGACTAATATGTGTCAATGCCCTAAATAGGATTAAGACGACGTCACCAAAGATTGCCTCTACGAATTGCTCGTCAAAAATTACGAGCAATGTACTAAATATGACGTTTGGCATATTTAACGTAACACATAGGAATTAGAGAACCTGACTATTTCGGTCAAAAACTGTCAACACGATTGATTATATTGCAAACGACACATGACACTCCTTCAGTGTTTTGGGTATTCGAACTCGAAGCATACGTATGCGAATAATTGGAACAATACATCACGAAAGAAGTACTGTACTGAAAGTATTGCTAGAGCGATTGCTGATCGAGTGTCGTATAAACTCTTAAGCATTCCTATATAACTTGATAGATTAGAACTCTGAAGATGACGTCCATATGGTCACCATCAACGTTGCTGGTCTAAACATTGTTAACAACTAAAAAACTCCAACTTCACTATGGACGAGTAATGTTCTGCGCACACATAACCAGCTCACTGTGTATATTTTAACAGCCATCATAACCTCTGGAAATATGCAGTGAGCGTCAGAAACGGCGAAGCACTAGTTGAGTGGGTGGATTTCAACAATATCCATCTAATCTTCGATGCATCGCGACTACAATCCTGACCTGTGCTTCGTAGCTTGCGACCTTAAAAACCGTCCACTTCCAGTATCCACAACCTTTCTGTCAGATTTCCTGCATAGCCAACGCCGACCACTTACAATTACAATCGCCTTTCAAGTTCCACTCATCAATTCCATACCTTGACCCTACTGGAACTTTAACAAAGCTGATTGGGAACAGTTCTCCAAGCAATTAGACAGCTGTATCCGTTTTATTCCGCCTAAGATATCCAACTACGAACGCTTTTCTGGACTGGTAATATCTATTCCTAAAAACCAGATAACACGCGAATACATTCCTGGATGGAGCACAGAGAGCACTCGATTGTACAGGGAGTTTGAGAAAAGTAATGACCCCGGAATTGCGGGTGAACTAATCAGGCCACTGGTCTTGACTTTACGCACTCAAGCCGAAAAGCAAGAATATTGCTGAGAAAGCTTGGAGGTCAAAATAAAGCCTGCATGGGTAAACTACCAATAAATCTCAATACTATTGCCAACCATATTCAAACAAATGTTTTGAACACCAACAGACAAACGGGACACGATTAAAATTAAGTGGGATCTAAAGAGGTTAAAAGTAAGGTGCGCAGAAACATCTCAGTATTCCAACCCAATCACAACCAAAGAAATGGTACCAGCTTTGGCTTCTGTGAAGATAGGAAGCAGCTGGATTCTACAATATATTTCCAGAAGTCCTTAAGCAAGCAGGGCCCAATACCCGTCGATCAGACCGGCGGCGTCAGTATTCTCGAAAGTATTAGAAACAGGAGAACTTCCAAAAATAATTCCTGGGACCCAAACAAGATTCAGTGAGTTCAGCCTTCCGACCGAATTTAAGGATGTTTTGCATTCTCGAACTATTTTGGAAGTGGTTAAAGGATTGAGCAAGGCCTTAAGCGCAGCCTAACTGTCACTACAGACGCAGATACTTTGCAGATAGGTTCAGCAAAGCGTTCAGATCAAAATCAGGCGTACTGGGGAAAGCTCCAAAGCAGCCGAGACAGACCGTTCTTGGCGAAAGAAGCATTCAACGTATTTACGTGACAGCTTATTAAACCAAACAACTGACGCATATGAGAGGAAGGGTCTTATCATTGCCATGTAGATCCAAAGGACTTTTCTTGGCGACAAGCCCCATGTCTTGCCGAAAACACCTTTACATTGCCAGAAGACTGACATAGCTTTGACCTTACTCCTAAATATTTCGCTTCCATGAAGGGTTGGATAGTGACGGGTTTTAGTACAGTATGAGTCAGACCA
The DNA here is from genome assembly GCA_963082735.1 of Pocota personata. Taxonomy (NCBI): domain Eukaryota; kingdom Metazoa; phylum Arthropoda; class Insecta; order Diptera; family Syrphidae; genus Pocota; species Pocota personata. The sequence continues at coordinate 39,897,706 of OY720431.1, forward strand.
GTCAATTTCCTCCTTCTCGTAAAGAGAACCACCTCGGTTTTGAGAGGATTAACTGAAAGCCCTTAGAGCAGACAGGCGCTAGGCACGATCCGACAGACAGAGATTACATACCTACTCGTACCTTAAATTTTTGAAAATTTTGAGAATTTCGGCATATTTCGTGTAAAGAATTTCAAAACTTTTGCTATTTATTTTATTGCAGTCCTTGATTATTTGCTTGAAAGAAAAGTGACGGACCCAGAGTGGATAAGTTATTCTTTGCTGACGATGGAGCTATCGTAAGTGAAGATCAAACGGCCCTGCAGCGAGTACTTGATGTATGGGTGGATGTTGTTGGAGGGAAACTGGTATCGTATTAGTTCAAAAAAAGACAGAGTATCTGTGCGGCCTATTCCAGACATTTACTTGAATGGAAAAGTGCTTCCCAAGTGTGAAAAGTTCAAATATCTGGGATCTATGATCAATAGCGAAGCAACTTGTGATGCTGACATCAATCATCGCGTAAGCGTAGGGTGGATGAAGTGGCGGGAAAACTCCGCTATCTTCTGTGATCGAAAAATGCCCCCTAAGCTGAAAGGAAGGCTCTACACCACAGTTGTATGTCGCTCACATACGGTTCACAATGCATACAAAAAGTATGAGGCAAATTAACATCAGCTGAGATGAAGATGCTTCGAATGACAGCAGGAGTAACAAAGTTTCATAGAATAAGAAGTTCAAAGCTTCGAGGAAGCCTTCATGTAAAAGAACCCATCACAAGCAAGATAGAGCACGACCGGCTCAGTTGGTATTGTCATGTTCAAATGAGAGATCCTTCGAACCAAGTCAAAAAGGCAATATCAATCAACGTTCTTACACAATCGCGCAAAAAAGGCAGACCAAAAAACAACTGGATCACACAAATGCAAAAACACCAGCATTCGATTGGCCTCAGTTACGAAGTGATCCGAAACCAGGAAGCCACCGGTATTTCCTGAGGTCAAACCGGCAAACCAGACAGGCGGTACCAGTAGGGATGCAGTAAAGTGGGAGGGTTGTGATCCTTCTACTCCGAATCATAGCTTCGCCGTAAGAAGAAGAAGAGGAAGAAGAAGAAGAAGAAGAAGAAGAAGAAGAAGAAGAAGAAGAAGAAAGAATTTCAAACCCTAAAATTTTTACCATAAATATAATATTTCATTAACTTGTTTGACTGTTTCATTAACTTTCGGGTAAAGTTGAACATTTGAAAGATTGCTTACCTTAGTTGATTGCAAATTTTTAAAAATTCTGCATATTTCTTGTAGAGAATTTCAAAATCTTAAATGTCATGAAAAATATTTTTTTTTGTAGGACGCACCGTTTTCGAAATATTCGCTGATCTCCATTTGTGAAGATACCAAGTAGAATACCTAGCATACATTAGTATGACCATATCAATTGCGGCATCCAAATCTAAGTACATCACTTATAGAAATCTAAATATATCCTAACAGGCAAAATTAGTCAGCACTTTCAATGCTGACCCAAAAAAAGCTGCTCACCCATTCCTCCAAGCACCCAAATAGAAGGTCGAAACGAATTTAAGCCACCAAGACACACAGAAGCAATCGATTTATCATCACCATCAATTGGTCAACTGTTGAAATGTAGGCCGCATTGTGTTTTCGTGCCATGGGAAGAAACCAAACATCGATATGTCCCAAATTTTCGGCCAAAACGTCTTACACCCCAAAAAATCATAAACAAAATCCAAAAAGAATTGAAAACAAACCAAAAGCTGTGGAAAAATGTGGGCCACGTTATTTATTCATAAACTGTGTGTTAGTATCTATATATACACAGAGTATAGTCAATAAATTTCTACGGCCCAAAAAGTCAACCCGGAGCCTTACTGACTGGTTGGGTAGGTGGTAAGGTTCACCGCCCGCCGGAGAGGTGGAAAATTCGTTGACATTTTCATTTAGTTCAGCTACTTAATCATAATGCGTGTGTAAAAGAATGCCAACAGTCAAACCGCAAGGGTGGGGTGCAGTTAAATGGAAATTTTCTATTAATTTCCCACACATTCAGGCGTATAGTCCGAATCCCCCCGTATAAACTACCCTCTCCCCCCAAAGAAAAAAAAAAAAAAAAAGGCAACCAAATGCGATGGCATAATTTATAAAAATTGAAACAGGAGTCATAAGGACAAAAATGGACGACAAAAAAGTGAATTTATGTGTGGAACGCAGTAGAATGACACGATGGTCGGGTTTTATTGAGTGGTTTTTGGTTAACACAGGGGATTGTGAGAGGTCGGAGGTATATTACGCGCAGCACGCTAATAAATGTGTAAAGAGAATAATGATAATAAAAGAGTAGGTATATAAGTATTAATCCACTGAAAGCATCCGCTTGGGGTTCTCTAGGTCGTGGCGGGAATAAAATTCCAATGGCATAACGCAATATCAATCATTCGACTTATTTGATGACGATTGGGGAGGTGGGGGTTTTATTTTCCGGAATGCGAGTTTTATTTGAAGGATAGGCACTGAACTGTGACATGCTATTGACGCTCCATAGATTGTACCTTTGGCTGAACACCTTCCTATCTTTTTTTCTGGGACTTGACCACTTACAGGGTGTTTTTAGTTCATTTCTGTAAGAGTACGCTGACTTTGAAGAAATATTTTTCAATGCAGTTTTGTATAGATGTGCCTTTAGCTCCCATTATGAGGATATCTGTCCAAGGTGCCACTTAAGACAATCAATTTATCCAAGGCATTGCTAAGATTTAGGAAAACCGCATTCGGGTTCAGGTGATGAGCAAAGCGGACTGAACTCGAACTAACAACGAGCTTTGAATTTACGAGACGCGCTAACTCAGATACATGAGGTGTTCTTCTAGGAAGTAATAGGGACTATAAAAAGCGAAGTCCACTGAAGTACTAAAGGAACGGATCTGCGGGTGAATCTTTAGGATATTCTTAAATGCTATTACTTAATCTATACTGCCATAGATACTGCTTTCATGAAAAGAAGCAGCTTTTACTTTTAAGCAAAAAAGTCTTGTGCTACCCCGATATAGACGAACGAATAATGTATCATTTCCACATACGATAAAGAGAGACGATAAAATCGAAACTCTCGAGAAAAACCAGAAGCAAAGCTTAATATGAGGCTTAAAAATTGTCTTTGGAGCTTTTATGATGTTGGATGATGTCGTTTTACTAGCGTCAGGAAAGTTCCCCACGATAAGTTAAGGTACACTCTTGTGCTACGAGATATGGCCTTGGAGTAAATCCAGACAAAACCAAAATGATGCTATTCGCCATAAAAACCAAGCTACAGGAATTTACTCCCCCCAAGCTAGACGGTCAACCACTCTCACTATGGGCAAAATACTGGAGCGCATAATAAGTGACAGACTGGAAAGCGCGATCGATGAAGAGGAGGGCTCTCGCAGACCGCCAGCATGGCTTCCGTAAGGCACACTCTACGATTGATGCCATCGATGAAGTCGTAAATACAGCGAAAAAAGCCATCGAAGGAAGACTATGGAATGGCGGAAGTAAACAGTACTGCGCAATCATAATGCTGGATGTTAAAAACGCCTTTAACACCGCAAATTGGAATAACATTCTGCGAGCACTTACCACCAAAAGAGTACCGGACTACCTGCAGAAAATAATGGCTGACTATTTTAGAAATAGAATACTGTACTATTGTACTCGTACCGACGACGAAATGAGGCAGTATAACGTCACAGGCGATGTCTCCCAAGGCTCCGTATTAGGTCCACTACTGTGGAATCTAATGTACGACGACGTTCCCAGACTTCGAATACCGAGGTCCTCGAAAATAATTGGCTTCGCCGACGATATAGCGATCGTTGTAGTAACCAAATTGCTTGAGAAGTCGGAGCATGACTGTAATGAAGCTATCGGGATGGTACAGGACTGACTAGTAAGCATGGACTTAAAACTAGCAGAGGAAAAGACCGAAGTAGTGCTCATCAGCAGCGGACGAGTTATGGAGAATATAAAAGTAACCGTGGGCGATCACGTTTTAGTTTCTAAACCAGAGCTGAAGTACCTTGGCGTTACTATAGATGCAAGGCTGACTTTTAAGCAACACCTGTAACACGCAGCTGTGAAGGCAGCAAGAACAACGACTGCCCTGGCAAGGATCATACTAAATATTGGAGGAGCTAAACAGAAAAAGAGATTGCTCTTAGCAAGAGTTGCGACATCGATAATGCTTTACGGCTCCCAAATATGGGCAAGTGCTATGAAGACGAAATCGTACAGAAGGAAGACGGAGGCGGTCTACAGAACCAATGCCTTGAGAGTATGTAGAGCCTTTCGAACAATCTCCTACGATGCGGCATGCGTTGTTGCTGGAATGGTGCCAATAGACCTCCTCGTTAAAGAAGCCGAACGGAAATATCGTGCCAACAGTACAGTGCTGTCAACAGCAACGAGTCGAAGTGACACCGAAATACCGCCAAGAACAAGCCTCGAAGAATGGCAAGAGAAATGGAACTTTTCTGACAAAGGCAGATGGACGCAGATAGATCCCCAATGTAGACCCTTGGATCAATAGGAAGCATGGAGAGCTGAACTTCTGTCTGACGCAAATGCTTACTGGTCATGAATGTTTCAAAGCCTACCTCTATAGATTTGGACATGAAGACAACACTTATTGCCCAACGTGTCTAGGATGTAGAACACATCATATTCCATTCCACGATATCAGGAAGAACGTACCTTGCTGGCAAATAGTCTGGGTGTGCCGCGATGACCAGGGGTTGGAGGGGGGGCGGGTGGAAATCCCCCACACTGTAACTGAGTACGGGCTCAGTTCCGTCTTTGAAAGATTCCCACCTCCTAAAAAACCACTCTCACTATGTTCCAGTGCAAAATACCTAGGCAAGATTCTAGATCCGAAACTTAGTTGGAAACTTAACATAGAGCAGCGGGTTAAGAAAGCAGGTGTGGATTTCTATGCCTGCAGTAGAACATTCGGTAAAAAATGGGGTCTCCAGCCAAAGATGACCCTATAGATGTACACAGCCGTTGTGCATCCAATTCTTACCTATGGCGTCATAGTATGGTGGCCCGCCTTACATAAAAAATATAACATCAACAGAATCAAAAAAGTACAAAGATCGGCGTGTGAACTCCATATTAAATTTGGCTCAGCGAACATGGGTGCTGGACAGCAAAGCCATATAGCCACTGTAAGGTCCTGGAGACGATACCAAGTGAAGTTTTGTTATCTTCGACCGATTACAGGACTCCCACGCTCGACTTCAGCAAACCTTCTTCAGTAAAGTTCCCTACCAGAGCAGAATGGAAGACCTGAATGGTAATCAATGACTTTGATATCTGTTATGGTTCGAAAATGGACTGCGGAGTTGGCGCAGGCATTTTTTCGGAGCTTCTCGCGATTCGGGAGGTTTGCCGCATACCATAAAATCTCCCAACGTCCAACCTAAATAGGTATCTTTTCTGATAGCCAAGCCGCAATCAAGGTTCGGTTACCATATCCTCAAAACTGGTAGAGTAATGCCGGTTTGAAATAAATGAACAAAGTGTCCATTCTGGAATTACCCTCATTTGCGTCCCAGGACACCGTAATTATGAGGGTAACGAGCGAGCAGACAGCTTGCTAGCGGAAAGAGTCAATATTCAATATATAGGAGCCGTTAAGGGCAATTTACATCTTCACTTCCTCCAGCTAGTCAATCTCGGGTTGAACAACCTTACCAGTTGTGCCATATCAAGAAGGACATGGCCCAGCTTCAACAGACCTAAATCAAACGAACTACTAGGCAGATCAAGGCCTGATATTTCCAGAATTGTAGCCATTATTACAGGTCACTGGCCTATAGGGGACGGACCACGCGACCAAGCTTGGCATTCCTTATAACACTTTCTGTCGCAGCTGCAAAGACAGCAACGAGAGGGAAATTCTTCTCCACTCTTTTGCAGTTGTACTGCCCTAGCAAGGACCAGACAACGCACATTAGGTAAACCCTTTTTAACGATTTCAGAGAGCTAGCCTCTAAACGGATTGGAAAACTAATTCTGATCCTGAACTCCACAGGCTGGGTTTAATTATATCCTTCTATCTCCAATAACATACTCAAACAAACAGGTACACGAGTTTTTGTGGTATCAAAACGGCGCACTTAGCGCTAATTGGGTTTTTTTTCGAACCACCACCTTACCTATCTACCTAGTACTTTCGACAGGTGTATTGAGCGCTTCAATCGTTAGACAGGAGGTTCTGTTTATCCAACTTTTTCTTACTAATTTTCTAACTCAGACCAATGCTACAACCCAGATGGATATTCCACTGAAAATCGTATGATTTTTCAACTGTAGACACAATTCTCATCAAAACACGCCTACTGACTTATCAGAACTTTCTCTTGCAAGCGCCGTCCAAGTTGATTCGCAAAGCAAATAGCTATCTGGAGAAAAAATTCCTTCCGTCGGCGCATAATTAAGACTATTCGTTTCAAAAATCTTCCAGGCATTTGAAAACCAAAAACGTAATTGAATAACAAAAGCACATTCTGTCACCTGCAACGTGCTTCAACACTCTCGCTTAAAACAAAAAAAAAAATCCCATGAATTCTTATTTCGTAAGCATTTCATATAGTCAAACGAAATGCTAAAGGCAACTGGCATTCAGCACAAAAGTCCTTGAAAGCAGAACTTTCCAAAAATGGCAGTAGCCATACCTTACCGAGAGCCAATAAGCACATAAAAGATAATTCAATTCTTCTCTCTTCTCGCGTTTCTAGAATTAGTATCTTTTTTATGATACTCCGCTCGGCGCGCGCGCGTGCGCGCTCACCGCCTTTGAAGTGTTAAATATCAAATCCAAAAAAACATACAAAAACAAGGTAACTTCTGCTGAGGCAGTGGCTCTCCCCAGCCAAAGCAAAAGATCAAGTGACACCCTAACAACAGACAAATATGGGCGTGCATACTGTATCATTATAAGGCAGACTTACTTCATAGAGCACAGACTAGCTACGAGTAAGTACATATGCGAGACATACGAGTACATTTACATATTTTATACTCTCGCTCGGTGGCGAGCAATAGAATTATTCATTTCTTCAATTATTTTAGATTTTCGTTCTAGAACGTAAGTCAAAGACAATTTTGTTCAAATCCCCCATTTAACCGTCTGTCTGTCTGATAAAACAAACACAGTCGGATGAAAAACATTGCGTGTTCAATTAACATATTCGGTCAAGTCGAGGTTCTCTCCCCAAAAAAAAAAAAAAAAAATAAAAAATTGTTTGGTCACATGTGTATATTCCTCGTTGGCAAAGCTCAAAGCTACTACACATCTGCATATATAATCACTTAGATCCGGAGGAAAGTGTGGGTGAATTATGGACATGACTATGTATCGACTTGGCGACGAATGACTTGACTTTCAGGAAAAAAAAAAAAAAGTATTCATTCAACTTTTTGTTTTTTTACCCCGAAAAACAAAGTACCCACCAACCTACCCTCTCACCTAAAGTTTGGAGCTGCGTAGGAGCTGTTTGTAAAAATAAAAAAATCGGTCCCGATCAAGTAACCAAATCACGTACGTCCGTAGATCTTTTGTTGTTAAAAAGACTGGAAGACGCTGTTATAGGGTACTCACTCGCGCTGTGTGTTTGTTTGTTCGCGAAAGTAGCAATGTACATACATACGTAGTATACCCAGAGAGCATCTCATATGATTTCCTTTCATTTTGGAAGCAGCCAGCAGCCAGCAGCCAGCAGAGCAACGATAGATACAAATACAACATATTAGATACATTTGTATCTCAATTCTCTGTACTTTCTAATTGGTTATGTATTTGATGCGCTGACATACATACAAAAGCGGACCGTATTGTTATTATTATTTTCGTTTGTTGTTTTTCTTTTTAACCTCTTCGTTGTCGTCTTTAACTTTTTTTTTTTTTTTTGTATTTTTTTTTTCTCTAGTAAATTGTGATTACGAGGCTGTGCAATGAGACGATGCTGATGATGATATGGATGAGGAGAAAAGTTTTGCGAGCATCTACAACATATATTTTGTAGGTTTTCTCGTTGTTGTTGCTGTATTATTTCGTTCCGGCGCGCTAAAAGATGAAGAAATTCAATTGATGAATTGTTTTTAACTTGAATGTGGGATGCGATTTCGCAGGTGGCAGCTCGAAGAATAGGCTAATAGAAGAAGCATAAGCGCCAAGAGGGGGCAATGAGGAGGAAAAGTGTTACATGGACATATTTCGGTAGTTGGGTTGAGGTTTTTTTTTGCGTTAACATTTTTTTATGTTAACTTGTTGCTCGCGAGAAAAGTTGGGTTGGAAATTTGTTTATCGTAGCAACCAACAGATAAGACAATGAGGTTATGTGATTTCGAAATAACACGCGAAATGAGTAATGCGCGGTTGTTGATGCTGGGGTATTTTCCTGAGTTGGGGTCAGTGAATCTGGTTCGAACTAGTACCTGATAGTGAAATCGACTTATTTAGGTCTAAGTGACACAGAAAAATAAAATATGTCAAGCAGTTGCCTCGATCTACATACATTGACTCATTGGTTATTTCATCATGTAAAGTAGATAGAGACACCTAGACTAGCGTAAACTCTCAAGCCTACCTGCAGTGTAGGCTTTCTATCTATCAAGACACATTCTGAGCTAAGCTGGTGGTGATTTTTGGTGCTGAGCATAGAGCTCTAATGGATCCGCTAAAGGTGATGCTAGGTGAAGCAATTATCGATTCGCCATGTGAGAAAGTATTTCCCAAAATTTACACTACTACTCGAGGAGGCGCATTCGATATTCTTTATTCTGACTCGGCACCTAACTTCAGTAATTAGAGTAAAGGCCCTATAAGTGGCATGTATTGGATTCGTAAAAATGTTCGAACTTAAGATTTTGATTAATAGAGCATAGAGTAACTCGCAAAAATAAGTTTGCCGAATCCGTCTGCATGTCTGTATACTCGTATATGGCCGAAAGATTCTGCACTTCAGATACTGCAGGCTTCCATAATCGTCGATCCCGTACAAACTGCCCGACTTGTGCGATCGCTTGGTCTTTAAAAGATACACTTGGTGTTCCTGGTTTTCTTGATCCTGGGTCTGGGATTCTGGCTTATAACTCCCCGAGCCATTGTAGTCGTCGAGTCATGGATTTTTTGATTATATTCACATCTTAGCACAGCTTATAGAGTTGTGGTTGTATCCTCTTCTCAATTTGTTCTCCTTGCACACAGGACCAATTATGCGACGAGAATTGTTTGTTCAGCTTTATGCTTATCGTCCAGCACGTGGCACTATAGAAGAATTATCCATTTGTCGAGCATCAATTGTTTTCTTCAAGTTTGGAGTTTTCTTTTATGATACCAAATCGATACCAAATTCTAGGATCAGTCATCGTCCATGACGTCGTCATCTCCATGAGGAAAAATATTCCATAGACAGTTCTAAAGAATGCCAGAATATAATTGGAATGAAATGAGAGGTGTTTAGATGTCTTTTACCAACCTAATACTAAGGTAACCTCATGCTCAACTCAGTTAGCATTAACAACGCATTTTCTAGCTGTGGTACTAACCGTCTAATATCCTGCATCGTGGTCGTTGCAAAGCCTTTGCAGACAGCACGTATGCGCAAAAAGAAGATCCATGGTTTGATGTCGAGTGTGACAAAGCCAGAAAAAATCGTTCCGTTACCTGAGATTAGTTAGAAACACAGGCACAGACACTGCAAAATCAATTACCAAGACGCGAACAAGGTACGCATTGAAAAACAGAGAATATACTCACAGAGGCTAATGCGTTCGCTGGAGGAAGTTAGGGATGGTCGTTCCTTTTGGAAACTGGCTCCTACTGTCAACGGGACGGTATTTGCACGTGGTGTGTAAATTGAAGCACACCTACTGGCTACTCACTTCGAAACTCTATTAAATCCTTGTGTGAATTCAGAAACATTCAACCTAGATCATACGATTTCAGTTCAAGAAGTCAGTATGGTGATAAATCGATGCAAGCCAAATAAAGCGCTGGGGGAAGATAGTGTTCCATACGAATTCTTTAAATATGCTACAGAAAGTGTTTTAGCAAGACTTGTGGAGGGCTATAATTTTATCTTTAAAACGAGTGAAAGCCAAGCTTTCTCCCTTTGCTCAAGAATGGAAATGCTTCCAACCCAAACAACTATCAAGGTATTTCGCTCATGAACTCGGTGACGACAATTTTCACGGGTGTCATCTTAGAGCGATTAACAAAGTGGATAAACCTAAACCATTTGATTAGAAAATGTCAAGCTGGCTTTAGAAAGGGATACTCAACGGTAGATAATATTTTTACACTTGCAAGTATCACAAAGACATACCTGGACGGTTGAAGAAAATTGTATGCATTCTTTGTCGATTTTAGGGCTGCTTTCGACTCAATTGATAGAAATGCCCTCTTCTACACTGAACAACTTGGGTACGTCCACAAAAATACTGAAGGTAATTCAAAGTCCTCATGATGAGAACAGAATTTCGGTTTGGAATGGGAAAAAAATGCCTAAAAGGTTTCAATCGAAAGGGGGCTGTCTTCTTAGTCCCCTCCTGTTCTCTTGGACGGCCTCACTACATCTTTCACCGGAGGGATCTTGTTCAATGGAATTAATACCAAGCTTCTTCTCTACGCGGACGATATCGTCATTTTGGCAGACACCCCAAATATGTTGCAAATCATGATAAATAGGTTACGCAATTACTGTCGTTTATGGAAGCTGGAAGTAAATACAGAGAAGTCAAAGATAATGGTTTCTCAAAGCGGGAGACGAAGGTACACGAGGGAAGAGAGGTGGTTCTGGGGAGACGATGAACTGGAAAAAGTGAGGGAATATATCTTGGCATCTTAATAACACCAAATATATGCTTTAAAACAAAGCACCTTCAAGTAAAATTAAAAGAAACTAAAACGGTTATGAATTGTATTGGAGAGGCATCCTGGGAAGGAAAAACATCGCTCCAAGTGTCAAATTTAAAGTTTTTGAAGGAGTGATAGAGGTAATGGCATTACCTCGCCACCGGCTTCCTAACATCGATGCAAGACACCTACTAAAGGGTGATCAGATAGCAATGATCGTTTTTCCAATGTTTCAGCAGCTGTCAAAGTTACCAATAACATCCTGCTGACAAAATATCCAGTAAGGTTTGCCATTTCATCATGCATCATTTGACGCTTCCCGAACGTGTGGAAATTATTAAAAAATATTATCGAAATTCCGGCTCAGTTGTAAATACCCAACGTGAATTTCGTCGTAAGGTCGGTCGCCATCATGCCTTCAGTGTGCGCAGGCAATTCGTCGCACCGTGAGCGTGAGTACACTTTTTTGGACCTTAAGCCACCAACCAGACAGAGATCGGTGCGAAGTGAAGAAAACATAGCCGTCGTACCTGCCAGTATCGAAGAAGACCCAGAAATGTCGATTCGGCGCCGATTAGCTGAATTGGACATCGCCAGAGAGTCAACCAGGCTTATTTTGCGGTCGGATTTGGGCCTACATCCGTATAAGATTATGCCGGACGACCATAGACAACGCCTTGTGTTCGCTAATTGGGCGCTGGAAATGTTGGCCGGAGATCCGGATTTTGGCCAAAAAATCATCTTCTCCGACGAGGCGACCATAATCCACAAGTGTTCGACCAAGCATCAATGCATCCACAAAGATTGACGGTTTGGTGCGGTTTATGGCACGGCGGCATCATCGCACTTTATTTCTTTTGAAATGAGGATGGAGACACCGTTACCGTCAATGGTCCTCTGTATAGAGCGATGTTAACCGACTTTCTGTGGCCAGAGCTCTACAACATCGATATATCCGAGCTGTGGTTCCAATAAGACAGCGCTACATACCATACAAGCGACGCAACGCTCGAAGTGGAGAAGGAGAAATTTGGCGACTGGGTCATCTCACACCGAGCGTTCATCAATTGGCCACCGCGATCATGCGACTTGACACCCCTCAATTATTTTCTCTGGGGCTACGTCAAGTCCTTAGTCTACGCTAACAAGCCAACCACTTTGGTTGAGCTCGAGGCCAACATTCGAGATGCTATTGCCGGACTAACGCCGCATATATTGGACCGAGTCATCAAAAATTGGACCGATCGCTTGAAGCACTGCCAGCGGAGACGAGGCGGCTATTTAAATGATGTGCTATTCCATACATAATGGCATGAATGTAGCTTCAAAAATAAAGAATCAATTTAATATCTCATACTGTTGTTATTTTATTTAAATTTCTTTTCCTATAGTTCTTATCTGGTCATCCTATACAACGAATGATCCAGTTCTTCAGCGAATGGTCAAGACTCGGACACTTACATAATTTCCCGCTAATTTAGGCATGTACAGCATCATGGCAAGAGGCATTCCAAATTCTGCTGTTTAAAGTAAGTGCTTCGATGTTCGACTCTTTCTGAGATAAGGCAAAACTTGTATCGGATTCTTCAACTCGACCTGGGTGAACTAAACTACTTTCATGATCGCTACAGTATAGAAAAGATCTCCACGATATTTAAAGTTAGAGGAGAATTTATTCGCCTAAACTACCAACCTCATCGTTCAGACCGTCCTGTAGAATGTGCCCTGTGCAACCTTCGAGAGAGAGAAGATGTTCGGCACTTCATAGGGACCTGTCCGGTTCTAAATGAGATTAGAAGAGCGCACTGGGGGAAGAATTCTCTATCTGTACAGGAAGTTGTAGAAATATTGAACGGACAAGATTGGAATGTACTTTATAACTTTATAAAAGTAGCCTCAAAATACCGGGTACAAATCTTAAACGAAGCATTCTAAGCACTTTTATTAAACTATGTATAAAAGCAGCCAAATTTCATAAAGGTTTTACCTAAATGGGAGAGGATCTTTAATAAAATTTAGAATCTAATCTGCAAGTTTCCACTTAACCCCCTTTTTCGCTTATTTTAGTCCACATTTAGAGACATAAAGTCCGAGCTCTGATTCCTTTAGGTTCTAGGTATGTATGAACTTACAAAGGCTTATAGAATCTGCCCACTGGAGCCTCCTATCCACTCATAGTTTTCTTTTGGCTATATCTATCAATACAGAAATCAAACCGAATTTGATCTATATTGTGTTTTGCAAAATATGCAAATTTAATAACTTCTTGGCCCGAAGAACGCCATGCGTTACGATAATAACCCAATCACCCAATTGCTTCAAGAAAAAAAAAAAAAAAAAAAATAAGCACACCATTCTACCATACCCAACCCAATTCCATGGAAAAATTCTCACAAAAATATGGAAAAATTAAAAACAAAGGCAGAAAGCACACAAATTTATAAATCACTTCCCTGCGGGCATATACTGTTATGGAAAAAAAGCCTCAATAGCCGACGCGAAGCGTCGCACCCAAACAAACGATGGCCATCGAAAAAAAAAAAACAAAATACCATTCCGTTTGTCAACCTCAGAAAATATGCAACATTCGAGGCCTTCATCCATTCGATCCCCTTACCACAATTTCTGAAGTCCCAGTGCAGTACTTTACAAAATTCCCAGGCGCGCATGCGTACAAACAAAAGACAAACCAACCATCGAGCCACTTGTGCCATTACACTCTCTTGGGTCGTTTCGGCACGATTTGTCCAAATCACCAAATGTGGCACCAGAGATCAATGATCATTATTATGTATATTCAATCCTCGGGACACCCCCACCTAACCACCTCCATAATCAGGCAGATCCAATGACTTCTTTCACATCACCAGAAGGCGGCCCGACGACATTTGTTAACATGACCGAAATACTATCTGAACGCTGGCGTTGCAGTGTGTGCCTCCGAAGTTGGACGGACATATTGTATGGAGATTGGTTTTCGGCCTAATAAATCATTTCGCAAGTTCTGATATCTGCTGGTGATCCTGCCATAGGCCACCATTTGGATAGAGTCACTGTAGTCTCGTTCGATTGATGCGTGCCTGAGTGTGAGTGTGAGCTTTACACGATGAACAGTGAGCGGTCCACAATTTGGATCGATAGTTGCCTAGCTGGAGTGACTGTTCAAAGTTGGTGGTGGTGGCGGCGATGGAGTATCGATTGAGTGCACCATTGGTATGCTGTTGAATGTCACAATGATTGGATAAATGTCATGTTTGACATTAGTAATATTGACATATTGATTTCAGTTTTGGTATCTTATGCGTATTTCCATGATATTCGGAGCTTTTTTTTTAATTATATTACTGTATGAGCTTTGAGTGGTGTTGGACAATCATGTAGGAGCCCTATGAACTATTTGACTTACGTAAGAAATAACAATGTGTCATTAATGTTAATGGGGAGCACATTTTTGAATGAAACAAATAAAATGAAAATGAGGTAGTCAATACGGTTTTACGGCATCTTCCCGACAAAAGAAAAGAGTCAATTCTATGTAGTGATGCTTCTTCTTTCAAATGAACCCAGTCGAACGAGTAGCGCTGAATTTAAAACAAAAATGCCATCAGTTCAAGAAGATGTCTTCTAAGTATGGAATCGCGCAAGGTTAAATATTGTGTTCAGACTACTTTGCTTTACTTTTCTTTAGATGGTAATTCGTTCTACATGTCCTAGCCATCTCAGACTATGGATAGGGACCCTTCTGGCTTGGTCGATGTCGTTGTATAACCAGTATAGTTCGCCGTTGTATCTTCGCTTCTATTCTCCGTCGATACAAACGGGACCAAAAATTATTCAAAACAACCAAGTATAGCTAGACTAGTATGATGAGGGTCTTATATAAAGACATCTTAGTGATCAGCGAGAGAACTTTGCTACTCAATTGCATTCTTAGCCCAAAGCAACAGCGGTTGCCAAAAGTGATTCTTCACTTGATCTCTGCGCTAGTTTAATTTTTTGAATTTACAACGGAGTCTAGGTAGACAAAGTCCTCAACTACCTCAAAAGTGTAGCTGTCTATTGTGAATTTCTGTCCAAGTCACCGATGTTGACTGTCCTTTTTTGATGGTAGCATATATTTTGTTTTGAGCTCGTTAACCGCTAAACCCATTTTTCCCTCCTCTGTTTCAATATTAACGAAAGCACAATTGACAGCCTTCTGCGTACTTTCAATTATGTCAATGTCGTCGGCGTACACGAGTAGTTGTTCAAACTTTTGACAGATCGTTAGCTTGAAAATTTTGTACAATCCTTTCAAGTATTATGTTAAAGAAATCACATGACATCGCGTCACCTTGCGAGTCCTTTTCTGAAATGAAAAGCCTGGGTGAAGTTGCTACTGACTTGGAGCAGCGTGCATCGATTTGGAGTTCCTTGGTTTTTTCGAAAATCTGCCGCAATGTGAAAATCTGATCTACGGTGGACTTTTCTGGCTTAAAACCACACTGGTCAGATTGTTGACAAAAGGTTTAAAGCGTTCACATAATATGGCCGATAGGATCTTATACGCGGTGTTGAGGAGACTAATACCTCTTCCTTTCTCTTCGTCGGGCACACTTTCATCCGATCATATTTTACAGATAAGTTGATATATGGTCCGTACCAAATCATCCCCAGCTGCATCATCGTGTTCAGACTACTCTTCAAGATTATAGGGAAGAGAAAACTGCAGGTGCGTGTAACTTGGTGGCTACGTGAGTAGTATTCTGGCTAAAATGTACCCGTAATGAACAATTCCATCAGAAGGTCTATGCGTAGCGTCTATGCTACATCCACCTATTGGCTCCGTGAATGTTCTGTAATCATCAGAGCTCTCAATGACAGGATTTTCCGATAGAAGGAAATGGTGCTCGTTTTTCAAAAATGCTGTGTAAACATTAGTATGAAGCATGATAGCTTCAAACCACAGACCATGACATTCCCAAGTTTAGTACGCTACCACTGAGCCACTATGCTTGAACATAATCACCAATAATAGTGCAATCCGACTGGTCGTTGACACAGTGAAAATAAACCATAGAAGGCAGAAGATGGAGGGGTAGTGCTCAGCGGTATTGTGCTGTAATAACGTTGGACGTTCGAAACGCATTCAGCTTCACAAACTGAAAGTACATCTTGGAAGCCCTTCGAAATATGAGGGTACCAACATACATCATGGAGACACTAATGTATCACTTCAGACAGAGGATCTTGATATATGACACATACGATAGACCCAAAGAGCATACTGTGACAGAGGGGGTGCCACAGGGTTCAGTGTTGGGCCCACTTCTGTGGAATGTTAAGTATGATGGGATATGCAATCTGCATATACCACTTGAATCTATGCGTTTAAAATTAGCAGAGCATAGAACGGATGCTGTGTTAATCAGTAGCAGAAATAAGAGGGAAGCAATCACTTTTACGGTAGGGGGACACAAGATTACATCAAAGCAAGCCATCAAATACCTAGGTATCGTGATTGATACAAGGTTCTCATAACATATGGATGGATGTTAATGCCAAAGCCTCACGAGTGAACGCACTCATATGTATCATGCCAAATCATGGAGGACCGAGGTACAGTCGCAGGCGCCTTTTGGCCAGAGTGGTTATACCTGTGCTGCTCTACAGGTCACCATGGCTGGAGCCATGAAAATTAAGTCCTATAGACGTGAAATTGAATTGATATACCGACTCTTCGCAATTGGAGTATGCAGTATATTTCACACACTATCAGAAGACGCAGTCTGTGTAATTACAGGTAACTCCCAAGTGACATATTGGCCGAGGAACCAGGAACCTGTGTTAACCAACAGCTAAGCAAACTCATCAGAGAGAGAGAGAGAGAGCGAGAGAGCAAATAAAGAGCAGTGATAGAACGTGTCCAGTGGACCTATCATCACATCCCGCTTATTGAAACGTGGACAGGCCGCAAGCGCGATGAAATGAATTTCTACATAACACAACTACTAAGCGGATAGGATGCTTTCGCGCTTATCTCAACATTTTTTAGCGCGATACCTCTCCCTATTGTTCGTACTTCATCCAAGTCTTTCCACTGTCTGCGGTTCGAAACCGTGAGACAAACCCTGAGGAATGTGCTTGCAGAATTGCCAACCCCGAAGAATTTAGTAGAATATATGACCAAATCGCTGCAGACATTGTGAGTAATTTTGCAAAACAAATTACGACACAGCTAAGACGCCTCGAACGAGAAAGGCGATAGAGTAAAGAAATCTCCCCCACGATGAAATGTCAAGATGGTGGTAACGGGGGAAAAGAAGGCAAAGATGGCTTTAGTGTATGGAAATCCCACACAGTTACTTGGTACGCGCTCAGTTTCGTTTTTGGAAGATTCCCACCTCCTAGCGATAAATGAAACAAAAACCGCTGAACCAGAATAGTTACGTACATATGTATCTACGTATATACTACCAAAAACAATCAAGTGGACAAATTTCGCTATAACTGCGCTTAGAAAGATACTTTTACTAGTTAAGTTAAGCTACATATTTATAAATTAAATCCTCGTCTTTGAAAGTACTGAAGGTCATCAA
Source organism: Pocota personata (assembly GCA_963082735.1). NCBI lineage: Eukaryota > Metazoa > Arthropoda > Insecta > Diptera > Syrphidae > Pocota > Pocota personata. The sequence continues at coordinate 39,915,180 of OY720431.1, forward strand.
ACGTAGCTCATTTAATCTGCTGCAGTATATAGCCTTAACCAATAAATCACTTCACCCATTTGCCGCATATTGCCACAAAACTTTTTCGATTAATTAGCTAAGCAAATCAATTTCATATCATATCTGTGTCAAAAATTAGTAATCTCGACCTTTTTCATCTCCCCACCGAGTGTACCCTCGAGCGGCGTTAAACAAAGCCCAAGTACACCTAATCTCTCAACTTCAACTACTCTTTCTCTACTACACCGACAAAACCGACAATCTCTGCTACCAAAACACGCTAAATCCGCGGATTGAGATCGAGATTTACGAAACGACGATATCCCCTAACCATCTATAGATACATATTTACAAAGCAGTCAAAAATCGTCCAAAAATCCAGTTCAATTGGCTCCGCTAATAAAAAAACATTAAATAAATATTTCATTATATTTTGTTGTTGTTGCATAAAACGGGAAAGCGCAGTGCAAAAAAAAAAAAAAAAAACCGGGAAAGAAACCTCCTCGCAATCCACTTGAAAGACATAACAATGGTTATAAAAATTATATCGTTAGGGTTCAAAATGCAAAGTGAACGGTACTTGCTACAGCTACCTGGATTCATTTGACTTCCCGGTCCCCTAGCCCATCTAGCCCACTTTATTTTTGTTTTTATTTTTACCACTATTATTATTATTTCTCGCAAAATTGTTGTGGAACAGGCCCGCGATGAGGCAATAAGGGGGAGGAATCCATCATCAAGACCCAGCTCCACAGACAGAGAGAAAGATACAAAACAAACTGCGAAACTATTTGCGCGCTCTATTGGAATGAGTTTAAAGATTTTTGTTTTGCCCATTTGAAGTGAACTCCCCCTCCATCCAGCCTCCCCTGTTTTGATGTTGTGCAGTTGCTGCTTGCCACTTTTCTAGTATCCGACGACGGTGGCTGCTGTGTGTAGCAACATATAACATGATCATGATGTTGCTGATGTTGATCCATCTATTCGCTACACCGCTGCTGCTGCTGCCATCCGCCCGTGGAGTACAAGAGAGTTCATTTCAATTTGCAGAACTATTACTTTGAGGCTGGCACTGGCACTCGAATTGCGGCCATTCTTCCTCTTCTTCTCGGGGCCGCCCGCCCGGCTCGCCACACCATTCCGACATCAACACTCAAAACTAGCATTCGCTGTGTGTTGTGTGGCTTTTGTACGATTTTATAATTCGCCTCGATTTTGTGGCATTTCATCAGCCCACTTTTGTCTGTTGCAAAAAAAAAAATTAGCAAAAAATAAAAATAGTTTTCTATGCTTTTTAGGTTAAGATACGAAGTTTGTTTCAAACAACTAAACTATCGTTTAACTGGGAGTAATTTGTTTGCACCACTTACAGTTGCGACTAAAAGTTGTGTAACTTATCTTTAGTACGATATTTTATGTAGTGGGGCTGAATTCAATGCTAGACACTCAAAATCAAGGTTCTCTCTTTTCACAGCATCAGTCTCCTTAACATACATACGGAGTCACGAGAGCTGTTCGATAAGTCAGTGACTTTGATGCAAGATGGCGCTCGGATCGCATAGAGGATTTTTTTTTCTGACATCTTTGTTTCTTTCTAGGCATAGACAAAAAAAAATCAAATAGATCTGTCAAACACTTAGCTTTTTACAGTGATCGAAAGAACTTTGGAAAAAAGTGAGTTTCGTGTTTTAATAAAGCAATACTTTTTGCGCGGTAAAACCATTAAAGAGACTGAAGACAGACTTAAAAAATATTATGGAGACTCTGCTCCCTCACATGGAATGGTACACAAGTGGTTCACTGAATTTCGTCTCGGTCGTACGAGCACAAAAGACTCTAAGAGCCCAAAACAAAATCCACGATATTGTGTTGAACGATTGTCGGGTCAAGGTTCGTGAGATTGCTGAGACTGTTGCAATTTCAAATAATATCGTCATTTCAATCCTGCATGGCCATTTGGGCATGAAAAAATTATCGGCAAGATGGGTTCCGAAAAAAGTGCTGTTTCATCACGATAATGCACCGGTACATTCGTCCGCAGTAGTAACAGTATTCTCCAGTTTGGCTCCGTGCTTATAACAATTTGTTTGCTGTATTATCTGGACGCCTAAAACCAGTTGGCAGAAGCCTGATTGGTCCTTGTCAGTACGGTAGTAGGGCAGTAAAGTCCACTATCGACCAAAGTTTCATATTGAATGAATAGCCAGTGTGAGTCGTATTATAGCCGTCTCTAGTCTAGATTCCTTTAGACATTTAAGTCTCTGGAGTGGATATACGAGTAGAACTGATGGGCCATCTTGTCTGTTGTTTAACTATGCTGTCCCAAGCCATTTTTGCGCTGATTATGTAAAAGCTCAGTGCTATGTGATTGAACACACTTTCCGATTGCATGGATGGATGGTGCAGTGCTTTCCAATTGTTTGGTTTGGACTTCTACCCCAGTCTTTTCCGTGTATAGTAGTTTTCAGTACCACTATTCAAACGATTGATAACTTTTCACTATTCAAATGATGGACAACTTTTCCTTTAATAAAAAAAAGCAACTTTATTTCCTTCCGATTTAATATTACAATCTACTTTAAATTCAACTATTAAATTCCCTCTTTTTTTTTGGGGTTGGAGTAGTTACTCAAGCACGCCACGCTGCAACGGCCACCAAGAGAAGAATTAATGAGTATATAATAAATGTCAGATTCACGATGGTCAAAAATGGGCGCGTTTACTCCTTCAAAAAGCGATGGCTAAAATGGGCGCGTTTAGTCCTTTAAAAAGCGATGGTTAAGCGTTTACTCCTTCAAAGAGCGATTGTTAAAATGGGCGCGTTTACTCCTTCAAAAAGTGATGGTTTGAGTTTCGCGAGTTAGTTTTCTTTTATAAACTAAATGCGCTCAATTCCAGAAAACAGCGACGGCTGGTTTGGGTCAAGTCACGCCCCAACTGTAGGTTCAACCATCATGATGTACACCCAGCGTATGGTATTGGGGGCGCTTGAGTCCCTAGTGCAGCAGACATTTTTTTCTGGGAAATTATATCATAGTGATTTTTGTTGAATTGATGTTTAAATCAAGTGACAGACACCACACCACTCTTGTCTATCGTTCATTACAAAGCTCTTCATTAAGGTCGATACACATAGTACCCTGCCTTGGGGACAGTCTTACGTTGAACTAACCCTGCTAATGGTCTTCAGTCTCAATAGGGTTTAGACCGTCCTTTGGCAAATCTAACTGGGAATCCTGAAGTCATCTATTTATCTTGCCAGGCACTTCCAAATGTGAATTATTGTCAAATGTTCTTCCTATATCAAAGAAGGTGCCGTGGCTGTTTATCGAGTTCATTAGCTGGTACAAAGCAACTAGTCCCTATTTATCTGTTCATCGTCATGATAAGCATCAAGCTGCTACTAGTTATTGTCATTAGATGCGGCATGATGTTATGTTTTACTTTTTGCAAAATGTCATTTATGGTACTCGTGGTGCTTTGAATGGTTGAAAGCTACGAGTATCAATAGCCCAGTTCACCCATCTTTCTTGAATGGGTAGGGAAAGATTAGGGGGCACTGATTTAGGCAGTGTTATTCTTCTTAAACCTTTGGACTACAATTCACTCGAAGCTAAATCGGATATCACCAGTTGAGGATCTTCAACACTTTGATGCCCATACCCGCTTTCTCCACGTCTAGGGGCTTCTTATATAGTTTTATCTGTAGTGTAGATGGTGTGTCCTTTGGTGATGAAGTGTAATAAGTACGAGTAAGTCATCAACACCACACTCTTTCTTTAAGACAATCTGCTATTTACAGGCTAATACACTTCAATCATTAGTTAGGTGGCCAAAAATTGGAGCTTGTTAGGTAGATACGTGTCCTGTGACATTACAATTCTGTTCAGGTATACTACTGATTTCGTCTATCGTGCCCGATTACCTTGAAGACCTCTCAAGAAAAAAACAGTTTTGTTAGACCCCACACAGTTAAAGACATGAATTTCAGAAAGTGCTTCACGCAAGTCAACTTGCTTAGCGAAGAAGTGACTGTTAAGACTTCTGAATCTTCCATCGACAAGGGCAGGACATTCACACAGTAGATGACGGACTGATTCAATTTTTTTCCAGTAGTAATTGTAGATTTCCCCGATTCACGCTCCGCATGAATACCAAAGATGACTCGTGCATATTTGTGACTGAGCTTAACAAGTCTTCACACCAAAGACTGAATCCATTGCGTATTTGCTCCTCCACCTGTGGTTTCTTTGCCAGTTATATTTCTAATATTGCTGATTGAAAACCTAACAAAATAATTTCTTGCAAGTTTATCCGCTCTTTCGCTACCTGTGATACTCATATGCCCTTGTGCCCAGTATAGGGTAATGGCATTGTTTGACGATATCTTATGGAGGTCCCACTTGCAGTAATTTATTTAGTCTTGACCTGATTACCGCTGACTAAAGAGCGTTAACAGCTACCTCGCTGTCAATATTCACAATATTCTTTGATTTCGACTCGAAAGAATGTGAAATCATTTTTAGGCAGTACTTTCGTCCTATTATCGCGACATAGTCTGAGTGTAGCTACCTTCACTGCATAGACGATGTTGTGTCACGCATCCTCAACCATGGTCTTCCTTCTTTTCATCTCTGCCTTCTTAATGAGGAAGATTTGCTTGACCATATCAAAATTTACAGAGGTTGCTACGCGGTGGTAAGTTGCACTGAGTTCAATTTTCTTTTCTTCCGCCATACCGGTTCAATATCCTGATCAAGAAAGCACCGATACAACACCAGATCCACAGAAGCCCTTTCTACAAAATTGTTTTTATCATCTACCGGACTTACAGTTTCCTATTCGGAGTTTGCTGGTTTGAGGGTAGATGGCGTTGGACTATGCTACTTATTGCCCTCTGTACAACTGTGGTATTCTGTACATTGGCAAGGCCATAGGCAAGTTTGAACTAGGTAACGGGCTCAAATCAGTACCACTGAGATCATGCTCCGTATTCTGCTGCTATAAAAACAAATTGTGTGTTGGTCCCAAGAATAGTTAGGGAAACATCGGTACTCAATATAATAGTCCCGCATAAAAGTCACTTTTTGTTAGGCCAGGTTCCAGAGAGACTCCATTAAGATACCGGGAGTATAACACCTGAGCTGTAAATGTTTATACAGATAACAGATTATAGGTTCGTAGATCGTCGCCCGTCCTGACTGCCAGAAGCTAATTCTTTTAGTCAACATATCCCGTTGAGTGATTGGTACTTAACCATTAGCCCCAACTTAAAAGTGAGATAAATACTCGCCTTTAATTAATAGGGTGGGATAAGTCTTCCCTCTGGCGCAGATATGAAGTAGTTCGTTCAAAATAAGAGACTAACGATTTTCTCACCGTTGAACAACTTTTCATATTCACTGTATCTATTCTATACATACTTAATCAGCATCATTTAGGCAATTGCTGGAGAAAAAAAAGCATAACGTACCATAGGCCAAGTGAACGTAGATACATCCACCAAACAGATAAAAAATTAAAAAAAAAAAACTCCTTCAATGTCTACCAAATAGACAGACAGACAGCCACTCAGCCTACTTATCAGGCTAAATAACAGCAACGAATAAAAATCGCGGCCTCTTCTTCTTGTACGCTGTGCTCTGCTCCACCAGAGTCTATGTATCTACCTATATACGAGTACTACACCCGTAGAGTTGTTGGCGTGGAAAACAATTGTAAAATAATCGTTTGGAGCACTCTGGCATGCGGATGTAATGCAATGCATCGAGCGCACTGCACTGCACTGCATACAATTCCAATTGGCAATAGACACAGATTCGGATCCGCTGCCAAAGCAGCCAACAGCCAGCGGCGGCGTCGGCGCAGATACATACTCCGCACACAATTACAACGCAAATAGCAACAAATGGATAAACTAATTGTTTTGGAAATCGCCATCATCGAGAGAGTCAACTTGAGTTTGGGTCGTTGTGCGACACGTTCACATCGCCAACGACGACAACAACGTCGCATCATTAGAGAGCCAAAATGCCCCAATGCGAGGGGACAGACGCCACAGCTATAGTGAAATGCGTTACGATTTCTACCGAGACCGACTTTCACTTAACACAGCGCACAGAAAGATTTTTGTTTTGCTTCGCTTTACTTCCGTTGACCTTCTAAAACCATAAAAAAAAATATATTTAATCAAAAGATACAAAAAGCGGACCCTCTCACTATTGTAGCTACACACACCTTGCAGAACAAAAAAACAAACAACATATTCACCTGCTGTTGCTGCTGCTTGCACATTTTAAATTAGCGTAGCCAAAGTGGCTTTGACTTAGCATATACAACGTACCATGCACATACAGACATCCAATCCCCCACTATCTGTGGCAGGCTCACATGTCACATGGACATATGTTGTGGCTTTGTCCCCCTGGTAAATATAGTCTGTCGTTAAGCTGAGAAATTAAAAATTTATTCAAAATTGTATCACTAAATTAAATGACACTGTAAACGCATTGACAGGTTGCACCCGAGAAAGAGAGAGAGACTGTCTTTAAGATCGCGCCCAAGTCGTTTAAGAAGACATTAAGACCAACGACCCCGTCCATTACTTGAGGCGAATGCGGTGGCTGGTGGTGGCCGACGGTAGGCATTAAGCGCCGCTTGTTAACCACTCTGGTAATTAGAACTATGGAGGTGAGGCTACTGATTTTTGTATTCGGGTAAATTTTTAATGGTTTTCGAAAAGTAGTTCGACAACCAGCGATCAAATTTAATTATAGTTGTAAATTGTACTACGCCACGGCGACCAAACAGTGAGCTTCTGGGTGAAGTGAGTCATTAAAGAAGGAGGCCGAGCTATACTTATGGTTTACACAAGAATGGATAACAAATTGCCCAAAGGAGACAGTTTTGACAAATCCATTTTTACGCCCAGGAGAGTGATAATTTGTTGACAGTGGTCCTTAGTCAATGGGGATAACCTAGTTGGAACTTTTAAATTTATCTCTAGATTAGCAGTTATACTGAGATATACAATAGTACTACCTTGGAGCAACCAACCGCTCACCTGATCTTTGGAAAGTATGTCGGTCTTTTTGTTACAACAGGCTTCTCTACGAAGTGACAGCTATGTCGTCTTTAGTTCCAATAATCTTAAAAGTAACATGAAGAAGTAATAGTACCGTTGAATAATCCAAGTCGAGTATTGTGGTAAAAGCGACTGAAGCGAGCGAAGCTTAGATGGTAGCTTGGAATGAAATTAATAGTAAGTTTAAAGAGGTTCTAAGCCTTAGCGAGGTGCGATAATCTTGATATTGTTCTAGTCCATCGGGACTATAGACTGGTGCGTCAGGCCTCAAAAAATTTCCGCTCGAGACCCTTAAAGTCTGTATTATAAAACAATCTTAGGACTCTTTGAATGTAGATCCACTACTATCGGATTCGGTTGGGTGCATGCTCAGAAAGAGAAGCATTAACTCTGAACTGGGATGGTGCTAAGCTAATACTCTGGACTGAAGCTCAGAAAGGGGTCCTACCCTCACTACACAGACAAGTTCCAGCCAACTACCTAGGAGCATGAAACTTGTTACAATCGGCGTTAATTACACTAAAAAAGTGGACTGAGAAAGGCGGATTGCGCGGCAATATATAGGGTGACCAGATAAGAATGATAGGAAAAGAAATTTAAATAAAACAACAACGATGGGATATATCAATTTGATTCGGACTTTATTTTGAAGCTATATTCATGTCATTATGTATGGAATAGCACATCATTTAAATGGCTGTCTCGCCTTCGCTGGCAGTGCTTTAAGCGGTCGGTCCAATTTTTGATGACTCGGTCCAATATGTGCGGCGTTATTCCGGCAAAGCGTCTCGAATGTTGGCCTCGAGCTCGTTCAAAGTAGTTGGCTTGTTAGCATAGACTAAGGACGTGACGTAGCTGCAGAGAAAATGATGAGATGACCTAGTCGCCAAATTCGTCCTTCACCACTTCGAGCGTTGCGTCGCTTGTATGGCATGTAGCGCCGTCTTATTGGAACCACAGCTCGGATATATCGCTGTTCTTGAGCTCTGGCTACAGAAAGTGGGTTAACATCGCCTTATACCGAGGACCATTGATGGTAACGGTATAAATAAAGTCCGATGATGCCGCCGTGCCATAAACCGCACCAAACAGTCAATCTTTTCGGATGCATTGATACTTGGTCGAACACTTGTGTATTATGGTCGCTCCAATAACGGCAATTTAGCTTGTTGGCATAGCCGCTGAGCCAAAAATGGGTCTCGTCTGGGAATATGATTTTTTGGCCAAAATCCGGATCTCCGGCCAACATTTCCAGCACCCAATTAGCGATCTCACGGCGTTATCTATGATCGTCCGGCTTCAGCTCTTCCATCAGCACAATCTTATATGGACGTAGGCCCAAATCCAATCGCAAAATAAGCCTGGTTGACTCTCCGGCGATGCCCAATTCAGCTGATCGGCGCTGAATCGACATTTCTGAGTCTTCTTCGATACTGGCCGCTACCTCCACCCGAACAAAGTACCTAGACTGCTGCGGCCGACAGTTTAACTTTCATCACAAAAGGGAACCTCAACACAGCATACAAAATTTAGTCTACCATATTGTACGAACGCTCTAAACCTTTCATGAACAACCCGATTGACGCCAATCAGTATCCGATTTTAGAGCAGAAAAGTTCAGTGGCTAGTTTTGGTAGTTTCCTTTGAATATACAACTTCGTGTTAGGAAGCCTTTAGTATTCGTAATCTGCTTTTACCTCAGCTGGTGCAAGTTTTAGATCTTTTCTGAGGAGTGCCTTTGCTTGTATTCTTTAAGACTTGTATTTTTTGATTTCATCCTATTTTCATATCTCTTGGATAACATGTCCGTCCATCCCACAGAATAATTGTGCAAGGAACGGCCGCCCGCATTACGCTCCACTCTAACGTGTTCGTGCACCCAGTATAGAGTAACATCGGTGATCCTGGTTAGGTGGTTGAGTTTGTCTTGCTTTCTTACGATAGTTTCTGTGGGCGTTAAGTTGGGTACACCTTCCAATTGCGTGAATTGTTTACCTATATGATGCTTGATCCTATAACTCTTGATCCACTCCTCAAGCTGTTCTCGATCCATCCGCATATTATTTTAAGTTATGTTCTCTAGCAGGTATAATTTGCTGATTCATTGGTCTGCACTTTTGGGTTACTCACTTTGGAGAAGAAGTCATTGTCGAAGCTTTATTTCCTGAATATTTCATCTTTTCATATTTGAAATGGACATGCTACTTTGTAAGCCGTTCCTAAGCTGTATTTATTTCTCTTTCCCCACTCCAAAAGATCCTTAAGATTGCTCCTTAAAAGACTTTACTTCTAGAACCACTGACATATATACGCAAGATAACCTCTGGACGTTTCTTCATCGTATTCAGCTTAGTTCTGTTGGCCCAATCCTGCGTGCCACAGGTAATGATTAGTGTAGAGGTAGGTTCTACCCGTTAAGCCCTAACAAACTAGGATTGTTCGAATGGCTTTCCGATTTTTTTCTATATGATTTGCTATCTAGGATAATTCCTACCAGCTGATAGATATATTTGCGACAAAAGTACACATTTCGCTGAAAGATGATGTCACAGTGATTTTCCCAACCGTTAGTTAACTAGCTCCACGGAGTATACACGGTACACCTTAGAAAGTATATGCAAAACTAATTATTCTCCCCCTAAGCATCAGCGAAAAATATCCAAATTAAATAACCCTGAGAAGTACTAGTAGATTTCTAATAGCAATTCGAGCTGAAACATCCCACTAGGGATTTGAAACGAAAAGAATCTTGAAGCTTCAATTGAAATCACATGACGGCAGTGCAACTCCCAATAGTCCTCTCAAAATGGTAAACTAGAACAGTGCAGGGGTGTGTTCATCTTCATTTTCTCCGTTACGAATTCAACCCCCCGAAATAAAGTTGCGTGTATTCATCTGCCATAAAATACCAACAAATCCCATCATCATCAACCGAAGCCATCACCAAATCGATGACCATGCGTATCTATTCCAAGTCCATTCGTCACTTTTAGCAGCAAAAAGCCGATGAAACAACAGAGAAGAAAAAAAAAACACGCAAACAATCTCCATCGCCTTTTGTCGTCGTGTCGTGTGTTTGTCGTATCTAATTTATTTCACTTGAATTTTAACTTCAACCCCCCGAGATAGAGATTCTGGAAGCGATGATGATTTGGATGTTGATGTGTGTACTAAGTCGAGTTCTGTTCCCATTTCTCATCAAATTTGGGTCAGATTACTTGAGGGGCGCCGTCGCTGCTGCCACAGTATATTAAAACCCTGAGTATGGTAGCCCACATGATTGGACCCAGCTTCCAGATACATCATACAAGTATATAGCGAGTGAACCCAATTCAGCCTAGGGATGATGGTAATAATGATGGTGATGGTGGTAGTGCTGGTGGCAGAAGAGTATAGTGATATCTACCACTCGCAAATGATGGTGGTGGCTGTGGGTAGATATGTGGCCTGTGCGTTGTGCGTGGGTACTCCTGTTTAGTACTCGTATGTGGGTGTAGGTAAGGAATTTCCCTTGGGGGTTGTTTTGAAAATACTCACTCGTTCTCTTCTTAGTCGAGAAACCTACTAAAGGTTTTCTCACGCACACGAGAATCAAATATTTGTGGCATTTTCGTGTTTTATTTTTTGTCCTCCTTGTGGTGCCTGACGAAGTCCAAAGGACGCTTTTCACATTCTAATCTTTTACAAGTCCACGCACACCAGCATACGGTCGAATGACTGATGACATATTTTTGTATTCCGTCTATTGAGGGAGGGAAGAACTTGTTAACTGAACTTTGACTGTAGACAGTTAATATTGAAATTAAGAGACGATAATCAGTATCGATTGGGTGAGGGTGGTGGTGATTTCAATTGATCACATTTCTTTGAAATTGAAATTGAAAGTGAGATGAGAATTGAAAATTTAATGTCATCCGTGCACAGGACGGGGGAGAGGACGAATAGAAATGATGAGTATACTCATTAAAAGTGGACATGGATGCGGGCGGAATTCGTCGATACTTCAATTGTTAATTAACCTTATGAAGTTTGGATAATGAGTTTCAAGTTGAAGTTGAGTGGGTCAGATGAATTGTCTGCTCAGTGTTTGGATATACGGGACTTTTAAGTGAAAGAAAATTTAAATGGTTTACAATTTTTCATAGACAACGATAATTGCGCTGGCAGTCAAAGCAATCGGAAGTAGAAATCGCCTTTTAAGCTAATAACTGAGCCTGAACCAACGATTTATCTTTCGATATAAGCTCCAGCAACTGATTCCCTGATCAATAGTGACATTTTGGCCAAGAAGTGGGTGTTGAATCGCAAGCAGCCGAACTGTCATGTATCCGTGTTTACTTTTAGTGTGTAAAACCTTCGAGGCTTCGTCGGTTTATTTCACCTATGATTCGGTGGTGTCTCCACTAAACGCAATGACTGAGTTCTTAGATTATTGTAACATCAGCTAAATGGTCTTAGCATCTGTTGCGATGTTGCACTCAGAATCGGATCGGAATCGGATCAAAATGAACCCCATCTAGAGTAAAATTTTGTTCTTGCCTGGACCCTAGCAGTGATCCCCCTGCAAAATGTCGTTTGAATCTGTACATGCAGTTCATACGGGTGTCTGTTAATTTAATTTCTTGACTTATAGCTATTTTCCTGTCATTCTTATTTAAAGTCAACTTCCTTACTTCCATCACTGAGAGAATTGGAGTCAGGAAAGAATTGTAGTCGTATTTTCACGGGTCTATTGCTGGTGTCTTCATAAGGGGGCGACAACATTAGGCTTCACAAATCGTTAGGCAAATATGGGACTCACCTCATATACCAATGGCTATAAACTATGTATATTTTGAAGAACAAGTGAAAGCGGTAAAGTATCTGTCTTTAGCGAAAGCCAGGCTGCGCCTAAGGCCTTACTTAACTCTTTACCCACTCCCAAAATAGTGTGAGTGCAAAATTTTTTAGATTTTATTCGTAAGGTTGATCTAACTGAGTCCTTTTGGTCCCAAGTCAAAATGAGTTTAAGACATCTCCGACGAACTTGCTACATATAGCACAGAAAAAACTTATCAGGACCTGTGGCATGACTATGCAGAATGTAGACAGACTAAATGAATTCTCCCCGATGTCTGTAAAATAACCAGATTATATAAAAAAAAACTTACTGGTGTCCTTACGGCACACTACAATTCTTCTGCAACTCAATACGCTAGGCTGAGCTGACACCAACTTCTGCGATAAGGGGAGATAGGGTGATGAATCTGCGCAATACTTCCTCTCTGAACGTTTTGCCTATGCTCGCAGTTTTATGTTATGTTGGACAGTTGATCATCCTAGCTCCACATCACATCATTAATAGGTGGGGAGGTGGTCTGCAGTACCATGGATCATTATTATGAGTTTGTGTGCTCCAGAGGAGTGATTCTCACTCTGACAAAAGAAGAAGACTAAACTTAGTCCCCTACTGTAATATAGCTTTTTAGATTCTATCAGAGTAGCCTTTAATTTGCTCTCAGAGGCTTTCGAAACATCCTCTTCGTCCTCGGGCAGTGTCCAATACCCTCCAGCTCATACTCTCGATTGAATTATTTTCTGAAATAAACGTGACTCCGAAACTTCACCTCTACTTGGTGTTACAAATGTGTGGTCATTGCCTCTGGTATTGATATCAGTGTTACCCCACAAGGTATGATCGGCTGTTAGTGTTGGTCACTATCGACTGAATTCAAATATCGATTGTTAGTACCTGAATGAAATCAACAGAGCTTGAAATTAGATAGCGTTAAAGTTTATCTGCATCGCTATTATAGTAAATTATGAACCCATGCCCATGGTACCTGGATTAGGTCCTGCCCCAGCTTTTCTTTTACGAGGAGCAGGCCCAGATTATCAGAGGTGACTTTAACTTAATAAACTTAATTGTCGGTTGACTTGTACTATTGTCATCGGTTGTCATAAACAGTCCTTTCCAAAGTATCTGCCACCTCTCATCAGTTGCGTTGGTCATGATACTTGAACTAGACTTTAACAGGCTCGAATACTATACCGAGAACAAATATTTGACAGCTTCTTTGCAATTACAGCCCTTCAACGTTGAATTTATTCAAAATAATGCTTCTGCATGATACCTCTTAGGATAATTGCACACGCTACTCTTGACACCTCAAAATGTTTGAAGTTTTTGAACGCTAGTGAAGTATCTGTACTGTTGACTGCCACTTTACCTTATCAATAAATTAGATCAGCCTTTATTTTTTATATCCTCTTCCATAGATACATATGAGTAACATAGGGAAATAATAACGATAGACCTCCAAAAGTAATACATATTTATAATCAGCATCAAAAGTTAAGTCGATCTAGCCATGTTCGTTAATCTATCCATCCATTTGTCCATCCGTATGTCACCAGTTTTTGGACCTTAAATTTTGAGCTAGGAAGATAAGATTTGGTATATAATGTTTTTTAGAACCCGAAATAGTGCAAGTGTAAACATTTTTAAAATCCGCCAACTTTTTAAAAAATTCATTCCTTTTTCAATATTTTTACTAGAAGTAGAAAAATATCGCCTTAATAAAATGTGTAGACATTCAAATTCCCTACAAATTTTGTGTGTGTTTTCTTCAATAAACTAGTTTATGAAATAAGCACGAAAATTCCTTAATGACCGGCAGTGTGGTTTTCGTAGCAACATGTCCAGTGGTGTTTGATGGCATATGTCACCGAGAAGTGGAACCAATCTCTCCATCACTTCGGTCAAACTAAGATGGTTGCGCTAGATATTTCAAAGCTCGATGAGTCTCTTCTTCAATGGATTAGAAATTACCTTTCGAGGCTATCAATACAAGTCCTTTTGGACGGCTTCAAGTCTGCAATTAACCAAATAAATGCTGGTGTTCCCCAAGGCTCCCTTGCCTGCAATTTCTAATCCAATCCATTCCTTCACTGACGACAGTACCCTCAGTTTTTCACATTCGTTCCCCAACTCACGTCCTTGCTCTTCGGCCGTAGAAGGGGAACGGCAACGTATGTTAAACACATTAAATTCCGACCTGGACAGCATAATTAAATGGGGTTCAACCAACCGAGTGGAATTTAATGCTTCCAAAACACAATGCTGTCTTTTGTCTCTCAAGCGAAACCAAAACCCTCAACCATTATCCATGGATGGTACTTGCATCATTGAAACCGAAAGACTTGCCATTCTCGGTATGTGTATTAATAACCACCACATGTTCGAGGTCGCCAAAAATGCTGCAAAATATCTAGGATTCCTTAACCGGTGCAAGAAATATTTTACCCTGTCTGATCTGGTCTTAATTTATAAGGCGTTCATCCACCCTAAGCTGGAATATAACGCCCGTATCTGGTCTGGTGCACCCAAGACCGTTCTGCACATTCTTGACAGGGTACAGAATCGCGCGGTAAAACTTATAGGTGATAGAGACATTCTGAATTCCATATATTTACTTGAACATCGGAGAAATGTCTCGTGTTTCTCCTTACTTCATCGTTTTTTTCATAAAAAATGCTCCAGCCGGTAACAAATAGCTACGAGTACCACGCCCACTTTCTTATAAGAATAATCCATAAAATCAGTTTTATAAAATCTCTTAAAAATCGGCCAAGTATACTCTGACTAGAAGGAGCATTAAATTTGAAATTTCAGAATGCCACTCCCACTTTATTAGGGATGGTTTATAAGATGAGCGGTCTCATACGATCCGTTCCAGACAGGGTATTATACGGTCCGTTCCAGACAGATGGTAACTTTCAAAAAACTAAATCCTTCAAAGATTATAATTTTCGTGGATAGTCAAGCGGCAACCAAAGCGAGGAAGTCAGATCGAAAACAGTTTCCAGATGCCGTAATACGTTAGAATATGCAACACCCATGACGTAACTCTCTACTGGGTTCCTGAGCATAGTAATATAGAAGGAAACGAGACAGCAAATGAACTAGTTGAAAAGGGATCAGCATTGGATCTTCAACATACTCAGATATCAGTAGTATCTCCAATAGATCAACTAAAAAAGAAAATAGACCTAAAAGCAAGAGAACTGATTAACTCCGCATGGTCCGCCTGGAGTAATTGTGTGACATCTCGCAGCTTATGGCCGAGAGTGGATGAAAACAGAACAAATAGCCTATTGGCAATGAATAAAAAAGAAATTCGTATCTTGCTTTGTGCGCTAACAGGACACTGCGCGATAGGGGAAATGACTGCTAGACTAGGCATCAACACACCCGACCACTGATGGAGCTGTCAAGATATAGAAGAAACAGAAACCATCAAACACTTGTTATGTGATTGCCCAAATCTTCAAAACCGCCGCTTCCGTCATATGGGAAACAGGCTTTTTCACGAACTAGGGGATCTCGTGCAAGTACCGCTTAGGAACATGATAGGCTTCATAAAGACCCCGGGCTGGTTTATAACAGAACCGACTCTAAGATAGGTTCCATATAACAAAAGGGAAACACAATGGACCGTACGGCCCCCGTGATAAACACTTACGAGTAGTTGCACTTCCCTCCAACCTAACCTTCCTGTAGGTTTCCATTATTTATTTATTTATTTATTTGACATTCAGTTCTAGGAAATTTTGTTTGACACCAGATGGAGAACCTATTCAAGTCCTCCTACAATAGGCGGGAGTCAGCAGTACATGATACATACGTGTTTAATAATTTTCATGTCATCAGCATAGACGGATAGATCAGAGTCCCTGATGAAACATTCAGCATAGTTTATAGCAATGATAAAGATCAATGGTCCAAGATGACTGCCTTGAGGGACCCCCGAAGTTGCTATAATAGGATCAGATACTGAAGATCTAAAAGGACTTTGTATTGGCGCCCATCCAGATATGATTTGATTAACGAAGTAAAACTCGGTTGAAAAGTTAGGGCTTTTAACTTAAAAAGAATAATTTGGTGAAGAATTTTGTCAAAAGCCTTACTAAAGTCTGTGGCAACAACATCAACTTCATTGCCATTCTCTAACACGCAGAGTGTATTTGACATAAATTCAGTTAAGTTTGTAGTTGCTGTTATTTGTTATCTGATCTTAAGAAATCCGGGCTGCTTAGTAGAAAAAATTGGCTTGCAGTGAAAGGACAATGCATCATACACGATGGTCTTAAAGAGCCTGTGCCTATAATTAGATACTTTATTCTTACACCCTTTTTGTGAATAGGAATAATGTATTGTTTTCACAATCTAGGCAAAACTCCCTGCGATATTGATAATTGAAACAGACGGTTCACACATTGTTTCAAAACGATAGCGGGCAAGCCATCAGGACTGAAGGAGTAATAGTCTTTGAGTTTGATAATCTTCTTCAGAACCGCTGACAAACTTATATCTACAGCGACTAGGGCAATTTATGCAACGTTGTTCCTGTAGTTCACGACTCGCTAAAGAAGAGAGTGAATAAGTTTGCGAGTATTTTAAGGTCTGACAAGGATGTACCTGAAAAGTTGAGAGTAGATGGATATCCATCAGATTTTCCTTTGACATTAATAAATTGATAAAATCTCTTGGGGCAGAGATCAGATTGATTGCATCGATCAAGGTTTTAGTAATAAAGGGTTTAGCAGAGTTCAGAAAAATGGGTGTATGCGTGAAGGTAATTAGACAAGTCGGGGTCAGATTTGGATTTAATGTCTAATTGCCATAATTTGTGTCTATTGTTACGAAGTGAGCGACATTCTTTGATGCACTAGGGAGGAGATGGCATATGGAACTTATTTATTTATTTAGCTTAATACAAGCAAAACTTAAAACCATTTTTTTTGCCTGTGCTGCACGTCGTCTGCAGAGTTGAAGAAGGGCAGTGAGAGGTTGTGTCAGATGATTCACACATTACTTTAATACCATGGCGAGGATACCGTCTGACCAGGAGAGTAGTCGTCTTTAAGTTGAGTAATCTTAAACCATTGACTGTGTTTGTGTTATATCTACGGAGACGAGGGAGGTTTGAGCAGAGTTGTTCAAGAAGCGGAAATAATCAAGGTCTGGTTTGAGGATGTGGTCAGCGAACGACAGGCTGAAGAAGTGAGCGAATTATTTTAGGGTCTGCCGGAGAAGAATCCAAAAAGGTGAAAGTTGAAGGGTAGCCGTCAGATTTAAGTTTGACATTAATAAAAAATCAGGTTGGATTGCATACGGTCGAGGTATTCAAGATAAAGCCTTTCGCAGAGCTCAGAGAAGTGGGTGTATGCGCGAAAGTACTCAAAGAAGTCAGAGTCAGCTTTGGATTTAAGATAAGATTGTCACAGTTTGTTTCTTTTGTTGCGAAGTGAGCTTAGCTCCTTGTTATACCAAGGTGGAGAAGACGTGCAATTTTTATTAGGAAGGTATGGCACCGATTGGACAAAACGGGCAAAGGTATCAGAGTAGAAGATAGCGGGGGCATTATCGATGGGTAAGAGTGTAGAGACGGGA
Source organism: Pocota personata (assembly GCA_963082735.1). NCBI lineage: Eukaryota > Metazoa > Arthropoda > Insecta > Diptera > Syrphidae > Pocota > Pocota personata. The sequence continues at coordinate 39,932,699 of OY720431.1, forward strand.
CTTATGTTAAGGAGTAACCTATTGAGATTGTGGAAATCTCATTTACGGAAACAAAAGCAATAAGAGTTTGAGTTAGCGTTGTACGAAATGGTTAGAAATGGATGAAAGTGGTCCAAAGTCGAAAGAAGATGATTGCTCTCAGAGACTGTGGAATTATAGGCGTCGGAAGAAACAATGAGGTCAAGTTGCCTGTTCAAGTTATTTCGAATGCCACTTACTTGGAAAAGTCCAGAGTCAGAGAAACAATCAGTTAGTAAGATTTCCTTATCAAATGTGGCCCCAGAGATGTAATGGGACTCGTCATCAGATTGGGACCATTGAAGATAGGGACGTCATCGCATGGGTTCATGGAATCAACCAGAGAGTCAACAGCATCAACGGCAAGCTAACAACACATTATGTAAAGAAAGCGCTTAGGTAGGGAAATCTTGACACTTATAAACTCGAAATCAGCGATGTGTGAGCTTTTGAAAAATGTAGCATCGTGGTGTTATGTATTGCCAGCAGAGCGCCACGGCCGGATAAAGCGCCATCTGTTACAAGTCCATCAGTGAGTGGGCTTACCAAAGGTGTCCAACTTTTCTAAGTTGGCGCTTAGCACAAGTTTTACTTATCATTGTACCTGAAACTTATCCCTTAATGCTTATTGTTGTCACTCATTTCCCCACTTACTTGGAAGCTCATTACTTACTTTATGTCAAAGCCTTGGTGTAACATGGAACAAAATATTGCCGGTAGCAGTCTCCGTAGTATTTGTCTACTTTTCTTAAGCCAGGCTCATGCTCTCCAGCTTGCGGAATAGCGATTATGTATTTCTCTTCTAGTTGAAAGTGAGTGATCACGCTTTACAAAGTGAGTCGGTAACCATTGTTCTTAATGCGATTGCTGCGTTCGTCAATATTTGATCCAAGACTTGTTCTCGTTAGTTTACCTTTCGGTAACTGAACTCTATTCACGCTCAGGCGTTTTATCTAGTGGTTCACATGAACCCAACGATTCACTTTACTTCGACATACTGCTTATCAGGGGTGACCACGTGGTACATTTGCAATGAATATTTATATCGAAAGAAGAAATATATTTCCGTAAATTGCATTGCCAATCTAATCAGCCCCTAAACAATGCGATTTGCTACTCTGAACTGAGTATCTTATCTCTTATTATTCCCTCTATACACACACCTAAAGATGCACCCTTCAATTTATCATTTTAATGTAATTTTATTGAAACGACTTTTCTAGAAGTGCCTATCTATGATTTCGCAAATTTGCACAACGCACCACCAAGTTTCACTGATTTATTCGCAGTATTTTTGCAAAAAAATTCCCCTAAAACTTCATAAACTACATTATTGGCAAGGCACCTTGCCACCTTGCCACCTTTCTCACCACCACCCTAACACGGTAACTGTGTGTTGTGTCATTCAATTTGCTTATCAGCCAGAAAGTTTCTAAACACCATTCTATTCTATTCTATCCCCATTCAAATAATTAACAACCATTCACCGGAGATAGGTATTTGTTCAACACCTAAACAGGCATGCATACGAATGAGTACACCCAAACAATAGGTGGGTATTTATCGCCCTTGCTAATATTGCTAAATACCTTAATAATACAAAAAAAAAAACCTTTGCGCGACACATACCAAAGTCATAATAAAAATATCTAACAACAAACCGCGATAAAACAAAACCAGAGATAGCAAAAAAAAATGTCGTTCATAGCTGCGAGTATATCTGTATCTGGGTATCTTTTTTTGTCTAACGGCGAGTTTTGCCCTTGTTACTTGTGGTCGCACTCGCTCCATGGCATAGCTTGTTGATAGCGTGCATACACGGGGTCGTTATCAGTAACGTGAAGTAGTGCGTCGTGCTGTGTGTTCTGTTGCACTTACGTCACAGTAATTATTTGTTAATTATCTTCTTTTTTTTTTGCTCTGTATTTGCCATGGAGGGGGAGTTTAAATCAGATTTGGAAATGAATTTAAATTTATGTTCATGTGTTGTGTTTTATTTGTCGAGGTCTGGAGTTTTCAAGGCCTCTACGAGTGCGAGAAAAGATATCCCCCTTGGGAAAAGATTGAAGTTGATATCGCTTGCTTGAAAATACGAGCACATATGTATCTTTTCGGTTTGAAGAAGCCGTTCTCCTCCCTAGAACCCCAGGTTCGAACAAACATCGACAACCCCATCTAGTCAGAGTAGTACATTTCGAAAGACCTAAACAGTAACGCCGAACGAAGCTGCCTTATCTATGTTTATGTACTCGTTTCAGAGCTGTTTTTTGTTGGTAGTCATGATTTCCAAATATTTTTCATTTCATCGGTGGATTTCGATTTTCTTTTTCTTTTTGTTTTGGCCACGAGACGTTTTATTCGTTGGAACGATAAAAAAAATTTTTTTTTTTTTTTGTTGTTTTTGTTTTTGAATAAAAATAGCAAACAAGCTGAAAGAATAGCACTGAGTAAAGGCAATTGTTGGGGGATGTTCGGGTGGAGATAAAAGTAAGTCACATGAATATTGATTAGCAGTACAAAGTTTTGATTTAATCTTCAGCGATGAGTGAAGGGGAATTTATAGAATTTTGAATAATTTACAACTTTATTGATTCTCTTCTGTGAAGAGTGTGACGAGCGGCCCACGTTGGAAATTTCAGAATATGCATCTAGATCCTCGTTCCGTAAAGTTGATTCTGTAGAGGGGGTGTACGCTTAATGATTAAGTCGTTCAAAAGCTTTTGAGCACTTTCATCCCACTAGATTTCGGATTGCCTTACATCAGAGAAAAGTCTTTGTATGGACATCCAAAGGTATATTTGTCGACTTTTCTAAATTCGCAACGTGCATGTATGCAAACTACTGAAGGTGGTTAGAACCAGTATCGTAATAGTCAAGTTTGTAAGGAAGTACTTTTTTCTACCAATGGAATTCAATTAGGCTCAAATTGCAAGTGCGTGCTATGACTGGCATCTATGACTTCGAGATAACCACCATCCAATTCCTGCAATGGGGGGAGAAAGTTATAGGGCACAGAAAGAAGAGAAATGAAAGTGAGGATAACTGGTTAAACAAGCTGGAAAGGCTGCAAATATCGCACGTCGACTACAAGAACTTCACAACTTCAAAAATTTCAGTTTTGAGTAAATACTTCATTAAATTTGAAGACTCATGCCCAGAGCGCAAGGATTTAATGTATTTTATTTGTTTTTCTTATTCATCTCATATTGAAAAATCTGTTTTTTTGGGTTGTGACGTATGCCAACGTGCGATATATACGACAACAAAACCGTGTATAGAGTCAGCAAAGGGCTGACAAGTGGTTATAGCTATAGTCGACACACCGATGAAGAATTTGAAGAATTTTCTCTCGCCAGATGTTCTAGACCTTCCACGTTCTAGACCTTCCTTTTACAAAGTTCTGCGCATGAATTCCTAGGATCTGTCACGACGTTATCCGACCTATCTTGAGGTTTTACGATGTCCCACGGGCATCCATTACGTTCTAGAACCTCCCAGTAGATTCCATGATCTTGTACAATGTTCAACGATCCTCCATGACGTTCCTCGAGGCTCTATGAACTTTCACGATATTATACTACTTTCCACGGCATTTTACGATATTATACGATGTTCCTCTCTCCTTCCTGACTACAGATGATATCCCTTCAATCGTACTCGCAAAACAACTCAGTCTCGAAAAGATCTTATAGACTTGATCTTCGAACTACACTAAGTAGTTCATCTGGATAATTATTTCACTTCCGCATGGCTATTGTTGAAGAAAACAGCCTTCGAAACCAAAATGAAATAGGTCTCTGCACGAGACTAATAATTTTTCAAAAAGAAGTAGCATTTGTCGCACACACAGCAAACAGTCGAAGGCGGGTGTACCGTCGTTCAATGCCATCAAGATGACGTAACCCTTCACCATCTTCAGGTTGGGTTGGTAGATGAGTGCTCTTCCAATGGCAAAACGGTGATGGACCCGTGGAGCAGATTAAGTCTAAGCTCTCTGGGATGGTGATGGATCACTTGCTCTCTTACCAAAGTAGGGTCTCTGCCTGGCTTTTATACTGATTATTGGATAATCGCGATGTTAAGAAGTAGAATTTTTTAGTCAAGTCTGGGCCATGGTCTTTTAACCGAATCCGTTGAGAGAGGAACACTTCAGGATGATGTTATCCCCCCTTTACTATGTCATCGTACTTAATAAAATCTTATTAATAAAATCTTATTAATAAAATCCTATTGCGGAGATGGGGTAAAAGCGGTCGCGATTGCAGATGATGTTGCTAGTGTCGTAGATGACTCCTTTCGTGATCAGCAAAATCATGGAAAGTGTCTTGAACACGGTGAGCACGTAGGCTGCAAGGTGTTGACTTAGTGTTAGTTTGTAAAGAATTATACTATCTGGACATAGTAACGTTTTAGATTCATTACCACGGCGTCAGGCAACTACTAAGACCAACTATATATATATATATATTTTTTTTTTTTAACAGGAGTGTGACCACGTGTAGGCATTGCGACCAGAAAGATCTATTGTGCCAGAGATCACTTTTTAGGGCAGCAGTACTTCAACTTTCCTTATAAAAGCAATAATTACAGTTGCGAAGGAGTTCCTTAGGTCTAATGGAGATATTATCTGCTTAAGAAAGAAGCTCCTCCTACTTCTACACAGAGCTGCACACACACATAGTATGTGTTCTGAAGTTTCGTCCTCAGCCGCAGGTGATATCCTTATTTTTCTTCTTATTTTGTTAAGGTGGTAAAGTAATTGACAGTAATTTCTGCTATATGTTAGGATATCAGCTGCCTTTTTTGGAAGGGTTGAACAGCTCTTTTAGCTTGTCTAAGGCCTTGGGAGTTATTCCAATGCTAAATGCACATGTTTCGTTCCCCATTGTTTAAGTTTAGTTTGAGGGAGGAATCAGATATCCCGCAAAGGGTTCAAGTCCAATGAAAGACTCAGAGGAACCTTTTCTGGCGCAGATCTGCAGTTTCATTGCCGTCAACTCCCACATGACCCGGTACCCACTACAATTTTACTTTGTTGTATCGCTTGGCTGTCGGTGAGTATGTAGATAGCAGCACCTTTGATGCCTGAGTGCAAGTTTATACTACCGCAGGTGAAGTTTAACAGTCCGCCATTATTCTTTATATCACGGTTTGGGATCTCAATCTCAAACCTTCTACAAAGTAGAGTGATTTGGGCGTAAGTCAGAAACCGTGCTGTGCATATCTAGCTCGGGGAAGTCGGTTAATAGGATCCACATGATCCCGTATACTGTTAACATCTGACTTTCGAAGATTAACTGCACTGCGAACTGCCACTTTTTTTAAAGGAAAATGTGCAATGGAGTAAATCCGATTGTGGCTTCTATGGCTGTTGAGGGACAGGTGTGCATAGTACCTGTAATTCCGAGGCAAGCTAATCTTTGAAGTTTGCTGAGTTTGCTGATGGTTCTGACCTCCTTGGTTTTCATCCACCAGGCAACGGACGCGTATGTAAGGATGAGTCTTACCACCGTGGTATATAAGCAGAATCCGAGCTTTGGGGAGAGACTCCATGTTTTGCCATACATACGGCGACAGTCCCATATGGCAGTGGTCGCCTTGGCAATTTTATGCTTAACATGGGAGTTCCAGTTAAGTTTCTTATCCAGGACAATTCCTAGATATTTTACCTCATCGGAAAAATGAACGGTGGTGCTATTTAGAGTCACTGAACTAATATTCAGTGTTCTTCTTCTTGTAAATGTTACAACGACTGCCTTGTTGGGGTTTATCGTTAAGCCCTCGCCAGCACACCAATCCGAGACTACACGGATTCCTTTTTTCACGAGCTGACACACATTGTCTTTATGTTTGCCTTTAATGATGATCACAAGATCATCTGCATTGCCTATAGTTGTAAAGCCTAAACTATTAAGTCTATTCAATAAGTCATCCACCACGAGCGACCATAAGAGAGGCGAGAGGACGCCGCCCTGGGGCAGCCTTTAGCTGCGAAGACCGTCACAGAGACCTCTCGTGACGAAGGTGTTATTATGCGGCTATCGTTCATAGCTTTAACCCATCTATACTACAACCTAACTCAATTTCAAGAAAGATTCCATAGTAAAACTTTTTTCCAGAAGAATAATGTGTCAAAAATCTCAGAAACATTGCAAATATCTAAATCCTACTGCCTCCTGAAATCATACTGTGCCTTTTAAGCGGAGCTGCTGGCAATACGTACGTAAGGCTTGTAGGACATTGAGACATAGCCTACACCCAAATGAAACAACGCGTTACTGATTGATAATCAGACCGCTCTGGAAATCAAAGATTCACCTACATCCTCCTCCAAACTAGTGATATACATAGTACATTGCTCTCTAGGCTATCAGTTTAAGGTCATTCCAGATTGATGCGTATGAACGGGCTGACGAGCTGGCCAGGCGAGAATAAACCCTTAACAGTTGCCTTGCAGAGGGAGTCAATATTCCACTGGGAGCTGGCAGAAGACCAGCTGTGGTCTGCAGACCACATCCAGAAGGATATGGCCCACTGTAACTGGGCTGGACACAAAAACTTCAAAACTGGACTAGGCATTCACTTCAATACACATTGCCGCAGTTGTAAGGACGAGAAGATATCGCACTGTAGGTAAACTTTTGTTCGACGACCTGGAGGAAATGTTAGAGAAAATAGTAGAAGAGTTGATATGGTGAATTTTACGGGATGAATATAAGAAATCTCTTTTCTTTTTAAATACAGTCAAACTATGCCTTGGGCACAGCAGATACAATAAGTCCTAGTCAATGTACTGTCTTATACCTTATAGAGGTATAGAGGTCAGCTAACAACTCAGAGGCTAGTCATACCTACATATGTATGTACATATATACTGAAGATGGAAACGTTTATGAGAATTTCACGCCAAGTCCGGTTTGAAATTCCATTTGATTACTTCCTCTATTGATCCGCACTGACTTTTGCTTCTCTATCTCTGATACTGCACCATGTCTATCGATCGTTGTCCCCCCTCAAACAAATCAACTTAATTAATTTAATTATCCTCTCTTATGCCCTTGCCACCGTCATTTCAACGTTCTTTTTATATCCAATTCACATTCCTTGGTGGTCCACTACACCACCAGCATAGCGTGTTGAAATAAGACCAACCAGTCAACATATCAACAGCATCAGTCAAACATGGAGAATGCGAGATCCAAAGCAACCAACTCAACTGATACTGCATTGCAAGGCTCGATTCACGCATACTCCGAAAGAAATCGAACCGCTTGGCTCACACAATAAATCACTCAATAATAAAATCATTCGCTATTAAAAGTCGCATCAGAGGCTCCAAACAGACACATAAAGGCACCTCTACTCTCCCCCAAGGCAACTCGTAGTCGGCTATAGTATCTACAGCCATTCAAGTTCTACTTTAAATTGTTTGTCTTCTCCGGGCATCACCGCCGACCATTCTTGCAGTGCACATTTCGCAGGACAATTAAGTGAATTTTGGGCAAGGTTACTACACATATACTCGTACTAAGAGATGCGATCCGAATTTGTTAAAGCCACGCATAAAACACTACAAAGACTTGTGTTGTGATTTTTATGTCTGATTCTAACCAAACCTCTTGTCCACCAAAAGACACACAGGAACGAAAAAAAAATCCCTTTCCCTGTGTGTGAGATATAAAATTGTAAAAAAGACAAATTTCCCACGATAAGAAAAAAGCCCCGAACCGAACTCTCTGCCTGTTTGGTTGCCTTCTCTGCCTATCAGTCAGGGAGTCAGACCGAGGATGAGATTCCCTTCAAAGTACCAAGAAGCGAAGGGAAGTGCTGGCTCAAGAAAACCATGAGGAAGACGAAAAATAAGAAACAGAAGGTTCTTCCAGCTCTCACCCTCGATTCGTGTGTTTTTTTTTTTTTTTTTCTTATCCCTAACTTCCTTCTTTTCATTTGGGTTCGTTTGAATGTGTGTGTTTGATTTGGTTTCTGGATTCTCCTTCATTTTGCCTTCTTAGAGCCTCTTTCTTTATCGGTGTTAAGTGAGTGTGTGTGGGTACGTCAAAGTGTGGTATCGAATTTTCAAAAAAAAAAAAAAAAAAACAATTTTTCTTAATCCGAATATTTCCCACAGGAACTGTAAGCAAGACGATGAAGTTGATGATTTTTTTTTCTCTCCTCTTTTTATTCTTCTTTGCTATGTGTGAGAATGGGAACAGGAGAATAGGCTTTCGCAGTGGAAGATGTCCTTAATTTACAAAACAAAAAGGAAGTGTGAGAGAGTATGGAAATGGCTTCGTGTTCTTCTTTTTTTTTTCAGGAAGTAGAACATCGTACGGAAGGAAGTCTGTCAGAATTCATGAGGCCCGCCTAAAAAGTTGACCAAAAAATTAACTTCTCACTGTGGCGCTGCACTGCAGATCTTAAGAATTGAGAGCACCCTCAAGTGCCATTAAAAAAGTATGGAACTTAATTCATTTTTATTCGAATTAAATTTTTGAAGAAATTTTATCGGGGATAAACAAAATTTCTTTAAAGAAGAGGGGAACTTGAAACAATCTTTTTATTGTTATTTATGAGAAACACCATCTGAAGTGGGGTCTGTTGTTTTACCATGCAGTATTAGTTACAAGTTGATGTAGGCACAGAGCCATTGAACTTGGTTGTTGTTCACAGAAAGGGATAATTTTCGAAATTATTCGAAATATGTACATAAGTGGTTCGAAAGTTAGTTTTTATTTCATACAAATCTGAGAAAAAAAATTCTCACGATTGTTGAAAAACTTGCCGGCTGAGCATTCTGCAATAACATTTGGTTGCATTACGCACAAACTGAGATGGATGCCAGTCCACAGAAGTTAGATGTCATGGTATACCGGCAGAAGTATTTACGAAAACAGTTGAATGTGATTGAACAAAATTTAACAGCCCGAAATATAGGTTTGAGTTCGAACACCTAGTTGCTGCAAAGGTGCGAGGTAAAGTGGTTCTTTTATTGAATTATATTGGAGGCTTTAAACCAGATAAGATTATCTTATAGGTAAGATAATGTTCAAAAGTGCCTTCCTATTAGTGTAACTGCTATTGGAAGCTTTTGTATTTACAATAAGGTCAAATTGTTTATAAGTTTTAACATATTTATTTATTCTTCTAAATCTATTTCATCGCCTTCAAAATACCCCCCTCCCGATACAATACACTTATATCAACGAAACAATAATCAAAACAATTGTCAAAGTCGATTTCCGGAATAGCCTTCAATGTGCGCTGCGATTCGGTTTTTATCTCCTCAATCGTGTCGAAACGGTGTCCCCGGAGAGGTCTCTTGAGCTTAGGGAATAGCCACGGTGCTAAATCAGGCGAATACGGTGGTTGTGGATCGATAGGATTTGAATTTTTGGCGAAATGGTCTCGAAGAACCAATGCAATGTAAGATGGTGCATTATCGTGGTGCAAAAACCAAGAGTTGTCTGCCCATAATTAGGGCCTCTTTTTGCGAATAGCTTCACGCAAACGACGCATAATGCTCAAATAATATTCCTTGTTAACAGTTTGGCCTGACGAAAGGAATTCATAATGCATCACACCACGATAATCGAAAAAAAGCGGTTAACATGACCTTGATTTTTGAACGATATACATATATACGGTATATAGTATATAGTATATAGAGTATAGAAGTGGCTGTCAGCTAAAAGTCAACACACTTAGATCAGTACTAGGTCCATTGTGCTACCACATGGGTTTGGGAAGCACCCTCTAGACTATTCGTTAAACCATTTGGAGCTTCTGATGAAGGGTAGAAGGTCCCTAATGCCTATTTTAATCAGATCATTTAGGTCGTTGAAACAGAAGACTCCTAAGTGCAGTTTCCTTCTTTAGGAGAGAGCTGGGCATGTGTCCTCATTCATGCAGCTTCTACAGAAACCATTTGAGAAGACGCTAAGCCTTTTTGAATGCTTGCTTATTAGACTGTGTCCAGTAATGACACCACTGTTATGCATTCTATTGAGAGAAATCAAATTCTTAGAGCGTTTCAGATCAAGCTTAGGCCAAATCTGTTTTGTCGCTAGACAAGTTGTACCACTTGTCCACCTAGAATTGGTCTTTTCAGTAGCATCCAGCTTTTAGTTTGCATGTAGCGGTGGGCATACTCAGTGAACTTTTGCCTGGAAGGATGGGTATTTTACAATTGCCTGGAATATCCCTATGCCCCCGCACCCAAATTAGATGAATATTAAACTGCTCCGCCATCTTTATAAGAGACGATCGGTAGTCTAGAGCTGTTAATAGTATATAGTATATACAGAGGAGTCGGGCAGCCGGTAGCACAGTTGATAGTATGCTGGCTCACTAGCCCTACGGATCTGGATTCGAGTACCTAACCGACATGATCCTGCTATAAGCTTTGCGATTTCTTAGAGAAATTGGGGCGAAATCTTATCACCTGTACGAGATGCCTCTTGGCAGTGATACCAAATGATGACTCACTAGCTGTTGCATCTGAGTTATCTTCCCTGGAAGTATGTAGCTGACCTAATAGAGGTGTAAAAAACAGGCTAGAAAACTTCTTCACTTGTAGAGCCTAAAAGAAAAACTAAAAAAAGATAAAAAACCAACCTCGGACAAGGGGACTATCTCTAAGATGACAGTCCTCGCAAACAATGATTTAAAGATATATAAATGTTTATAGGAGATTCTTAACGAACGGTTTAAGTTTAAAAAATTGCGATCGGGGTGCCCCAAACTGGAAAGAAATCTCTAAATATGATGGGAACACAGGCTATATTGAGAATCTGCCGAGACCGTATGCGAGGTTTTTGACTTAGGTAAGGTCAATGACTAAAGTGATCGTGTTAAGGGGAACAGATGCTACTGGCAGGTTCTTCTATATTCACCGAAGCCCTTGATAAAAGCAAGGACTGGTTAGGCAAGGCTCAGCCCTTCACTGTTCACTAGCAGAACTAGTTCACGTTCCGCTGGGAGCAGTCAAGACAAAAATCACCTCAATCTTCCTTAGAAAAGCCAACCTCAGATGGGCTAGGCTAAGAGACTGTGTCATATCTAGAAAGATGTGGCAAAACTACAACGAGGCAAAGACAGACGACTTTCTAAACAGAATGCGTAAAGACATGGCCAGAATAACACCGATCACCATGGGACACTGGCCGATAGGAGACCACGCAGCCAACCGAAAAAGAAACCCTCACCAACTATATATGCGCCTGTCCGGCTCTAGCTAGCGCCAGACAACATGCATTATGCAAACCCTTTCTCAATTCACTCGAGGAGATCTCAGGGAAAAATATTAAAGAACTAATAACTTTCTTAAATTTTTTTTTTTTTTTATAATTTGCACGTGTTAATGGGGATATGAATACCCTTATACTAATTTTTTTTAGAACACGTGCGTTTTTGTGGAAAGGAAGAGACAGAGAGAAAGATAGAGTGGTGTGGTTTGAAACTCAGGTGGTATCAAGTTTCTGTAAACTCCAAGGGTGGCTGTCCAGATAACTGGGGAGTATTTTGTTTTGTTTTTCGCTATTATTGTCGTTGCTTATGATTCACTGTATTTCTTTCCGTCCTCCTGATGTCATCATCACGATCAAGTTGCATTTAGGTTGGATTTAAAGACTTCTCATCAACACACCTTATTAGCCAGGTTTATATGACTTGTGGTATCAAAACGGCACCTAGTGCTAAATGGGATTCCACAGCCACTCCTACCTACCCTATCTATCAGGTTGGCAACTAAGTAATTGCCGATTTCACCCATAGATGTCTTTGGCCATATTTTTTAATGGCTTCTGTTAATGACTATTTTTTTTCCTTTTGACATTTGTTAGCTATCATTCTTACTTTGCTTTAGAAGCAAATTGCGCGTATTTTTGTGAAAAGGTATTAGTTTGGCGGCACTTTACTTTTTTACTTCCGTAAAGAAAAGAACGCAGCGCAAGCTGCTAAAAAGTAACGTGATGTGTATGGTGAAGAAGCCTTAGAAAAAAGACAGTGCCGGAATTGGTTTGACAAATTTTCTTCCGGAGATTTTTTACTGAAAGATGAACAACGATCAGGTCGACCAGATGAGCTTAATGATGATCAAATTAATGCCATAATTGAGTCGGATCGTCGTGTAACTATACGAGAGATAGCAAAAAAGTTAAATGTGTCACATACAGCGATTGAGAAACCTTTAAAACGTATAAAACTCGTTAAAAAGCTTGATATTTGGGTTCCACATGAATTGAGAGAAATTCATTTAACGAAGCGCATCAAAGCTTGCGATTTGTATCTTAGACGCAATGAATCCGACCCTTTTTTGAAACGAATCATCATTGGCGATGAAAAATGGGTTGTTTATAGTAACGTCAATCGAAAACGACTTGGTCCAGGCTTGATGAGCTAGCACAATTCACCTCGAAAGCTGATAACCACCAAAAAAAGATTTTGCTCTCAATTTGGTGGAATTGTAAAGGTGTAGTGCATTTTGAGCTGCTCCCAAGTTTTTCATTTATTTGCCGATAAAGATCAGAAATTCTACGAACGTGGAATTATGAAGTTGCCAGAAAGATGGCAAAAGGTCATCGAACAAAATGGAAAATATATCATTGTTTAAAGTTTATTCGTTGTATTTACAAAAAAAAAGTCTTTTATTTATCTGAACAAATCGGCAATTACTTAGTTGCCAACCTGATATCTTGTTAACCAGATATGCGTTCTTTTCCTTGATGGCAATTCTTTTTATTGATTTTTAACAGGTCCGTGCTTGTCGAATATATTCTTTGTTACAAAAAAGTCAACCAGGTCAGGTACCTTGTTTCTATCTGAAGGCCAATGCATCGGTTTTTTCATTGACAGATAATTATAGCCAAGTAGTTGCTCTGGATCCCCAATGAGTGCTTTTCGCATTAAAATCTCCACCAGCAATAAATCCTTTGCCAAAAAACTGAAATAGGTCAACAAAATCTTCTTTCTTAATTCGGTGGCGCCGGTTATTAATAAGAGAGTAAACCTACGGTAACTAGTTTTTTAACAAAAGCAGTTGCTTTCTGTTAAGGGAAACTTTATAACCATATAGCGCATCGCTAGATAACTTTAAAAAAATCATTTGATCTTGCATGACCAGTTACACTTCCAAGTTATGCAATAAAATATCAAACTTCATTGTTTCGATATTAATTCATCCATTCACGTCAACTATTCCCTCCTAATGAGCTTAATTTATTTCTCTTCTATCAAATAGGATATTAAATAACTCCTACAATTCCACGCGCGCTGAAATATGAGCAACCAATTAAACCCCTCAAATAAAGCTGTCATGTTGACATTTACTTGCACAGAGCAGCACTTTAGCCAGGCAACATGCGCGCCATCGGCAAACTGATTATCGATGCCGGTTAATTTAAAAAAAAAAAAGAAAAAAGAAAAAAGGCTTTTCAACCGGAATCCGGATAACACTGTGCAACAATGTTCAACAAAAAACTTACCTAATTATATGTACATTCAAAATTATTATTGAGAGACAACTACGAAGCCGTTATCAATGTATATCCGCTAGCTAAGTCGACCGCTGCTGCTTAGCTAAAATTATTTGCTCATATTCCTGAGTTAAATTGTTTTTTATCCGCGTAATTTTTTATTATTTATTTTGTCGTCACTATAGTCAAGTGACTACTATCAGTGCTATGCTCGCGTCGTTATTGTCGACACTGTACGACCACCGTTTGCCACCGGTTGTCGTTGTCGTTGTCGTTGTCGTCAATGTCATTTGCAAACTTAGCACTGTTTTTGGTTTGTTGTTGTTTTTTTTTTTTTTTTTTTTTTTTTTTACATAATTATTATTTTTATATCTGAAAGATACATTCGCAGCAAATGCGACTGAATAAGTTGAGATTTATTTTCTGCTGCGACGCATTACTGGAACATTGGTTTTTTCTTGATAATTATTTTGTTAAGACAATAAAATCTGAGAATTCGAGTTCTTGAAGTGTAGATAAGAGAAAATAAAAACGGTGCTCCACATGACTAAAATTGAGTAGCAAAATGTATCCAAGTTTCGAATAAGTTTGCACTAATATCGTTGGCACAGTTTTAGTAGCGATGGTGTGGATTGAATTGTTTTTGGTGTATCGATGTACAATATCTAGGTTCCTAACATAGTAAACCTACTTTCGGTTCCAGGGAAAAGATATATAAAAAAAAAGCTCTTACTTAGTGCTAGTCACCTTGTTCGGAGTTGTATTATCTATGTGAACTCAAATATATGTTACTGCTCTATCTTTTGTAGAAGATTTTCTTTTTTTCAGACTCTTATCTTTGCATTTAGTGATAATTTAGAAATACGAGTAATTGATAACACGATGAGAAAAGAAAAAGTTTAAACATTCAGTTGTGAGGCGGGGATTTTTTTTTCGCAGTAGTGTAGCATTTCCAAGAAACTGCCGTCAACATGTTCCACGATATGTATTTTGGAATGTTCTGGAACTACTTAGAAGCGAACATTTTTAGGCTGTGACTCATAGATTTAGGCATTCGTGACGGTTTGTTGAATTATTTGACAGGAAACACCTTCCAGTCATACAGAATTTCACATTTACTGACAGCCCTAGAAATTCTGCACTCCAGTTTATTTTTTCAGAAGGAAAGCTTATTATTTTACTTTCATGCTCTCTAAGAAAATTTAAGTATACTGTTCGAGATAAGGCCATAAGAAAAGGTTTTTCCCATAGTTGCTGCAGAATATGTGAGTACTCAAAAACTATCAGCATTGAGCAGATCGGATTTGGTGCCAATATACTCGCAACAATATCATTTATTTCAATATTTTATTTTTGTCGCCAATATTATGACTGTCTTAGACATATGTAAGTGTAGATAAAAATAACAAATGTATGTAGAACATTGATTATATTAAAAATTTCCTTTTGGTCTCTCAAGGCATGCCACAGCATAAAAAAAGTCTTAAGCATTCGCGTGCAGCCGTTCAATATGCCTTAAGGCTCTACAGGGAGACTGGAGAGTACATTTCTTACATTTACAATCATGGAATGGGGTGACATAAAAAATCGTGTCGTTGTGATCTGCTTGTACAAGTGTAATATGGCAAAAAGTAATATCTTTCGGATCGTGCGACCGCTTGGAATCACTCGCTGTTTTGTTTATCGTACTATTAAATTATTCGAGGATACTGGTGGAGTACGTGACCGACAAATATCCGGCCGTCCACGCACTGTGAGAACTCCAGGAGCAATCAAAGCCGTGCAGGCTCGAATCAGACGCAAACCACTGAGAACGTAGAAGATCTTGTCGCGGGAAATGAAGATTTAGCAAAAATCCATGTCTCGCATCATCAAAGAAGACTTGGGACTTAGTGCGTACAAAAGACACACTGGGCACCTGCTAACTCTTAAGGTGGTACTCTAAAAATGCTCACAGACTAATTCTGTTCACCGACGAGAAAATGTTTACCGTCGAAGAAACTTTTAATAAACAAAATGATCAAGTGTATGCTTGGCCATCAAAAGAAGCTTCAGAACTTATTCCAAGGGTTGAAAGAGGCCACCACTCCGCCGCAAATGTAATGGTATGGTGGCTACGATTGCATAGCCAACCTCCATTTTTGTGAAAAAGGAGTCAAGACTTCTGCGAAAGTTTACCAAACCACTCTTTTGGAAGACGCCGTTAAACCTCTAAGCCGAAAAATGTTCGCAACCAAGCACTGGACATTCCAACGAGATTCTGCTTCAGCCTACAAGACGAAAACCACTCAAGAGTGGCTAAAAAAAATGTACCCGACTTTATATCACCGGGTGATTGGCCAGCTAGTAATCCGGACCTCAACTCTTTCGATTACAAGTTGTGGACTGTTTTAGATGGAATGGCCTGCTCTATTCATTACCGAAATATTGAGTCTTTGAAGCGAGCCCCTGTCCGCGCTGTTGACAACTTTCCGATGAATGAGGTCCATAATTCGATTGATGATTGTGTCCAGTGTGTCTCAGGTCGTGCTTTAAGGCAAATGGCGGCCATTTCGAATGAAGTCTTCTATAACTTGTAGCTAGGGATTTGGAAAATAACAAGTATATAAATATCAGCGCGTTTTCATTTGGCATACGTTTTTCTTTGTATCAGTATTTATGACTAGACTAGGTAGATGCTTCGCTTTAGGAACGCCAAAATGTTACGCTATCTGCGAGAACGGTTAGAAGAAGGCTATCAGAAGCCGACCTTAGAGGTAGCAAGGTCTGGCTTTCTGAGGAGAACAAAAAACGACGTCTTGAGTGGGCCTAAGTGCATAAGAATTGGAGCCATGAAGATTGGAGCAATGTCGTGTGGTCAGACGAGGCAAATTTTGAGATAAGTAAATTGTATATTTCTAAAAACAAAATCAAAAGCGGATTTACGAAAACATTGGACATTTTTTTAACAAAAGTTGGTCCGAACTGAACTCTAAATCAAAATGTGTCTTTACAGATTTTCAGGACTCCTGGCGCAGTCTACGTTCACAGGAGGAAGGGAGAATAGTACCATCCCAATTATGTGGTACCCACAGCCAAGTTTGGTGGTGGTAGTTGCATAGTGTGGTACTGCATGGCGGCAGGAATCATAGGAGAGCTATTCACGTCCAAGGGAAGAATGAATACGATAGCTATATTGATGTTTTAGAGACCTCCTTAAAGACATCCTATCGTGAAATATTTGGGACCGAATAATAATTTTTCAGCCATGCCATAAATCCCGAAAATCGATGGAATGGTTTTCAAATCAAAGCATTCAGGTCTTGGAGACGCGAGCTCAATTGCTAGACCTGAATCCGATTGAAAACTTGTGGGCAATTCTAAAAAAGAGGATAAAGAACAATAATCCGATATCCTTAGTAGGCCTAAAGAGCGCTATACGACAAGAATGGGAAAAAATTAGCTCGGAGGCATGGCTCGGAAGGTTCTTGCATGATGGCCCTCCATATTAAATTATAAAAACAAAATGTTCATCCACATACTAATTGAAGGGGAGAAATGCGAGAAAATCAAACTGGATTTACTTTAGTTAAATCCATCAAAACTCCACCCAAACTCAGAATGAGACAAAAAGTAGAGAAAGTTGTTCAAAACTTAAATGGCGCCCTCATAAGATGTTTTGAACTGACGCCCTCAGTCCTCTGTGTCCTTTGACTGGAACTTTTGTCAATCAAAGTAAAAAAAAAAATATAAGAGACGAATTCGAGCTTCGAAATTTTGCGAAAAAAACGAAACCTTCAGTGGAACCAGCAGGTTGCTTAAAGGTCTCAAGAAGGGCAAATCAGCTAAACCGGAATCACTTAGAAAAAGGGATGGTTCCCTTACAGAGACGAAAGCGGAAACTTTTAGACTTCTATCGGAGTCTCATTTTGCATGTAATCAGATGATAACTGGGTCACAACCGGACCCGATCGCCGAGGCTGAGAACAATCAAAGCCTAACAACTACCTGCCAGATAACACAGGGTGGATGTGTCGTAGATTAAAGCAATGCTAATGAATAGAGCTTTGAATGTGAATGCGGATTGTGACCAATATGTAATAGCATATTTCTGGTCGCATGATTGCCAACTTTCTCCTAAATATTCTCAACGGCACTAACGTCTACGCTCATGCATATGTCGATGTTGTTGCCCTACTTTCTGTCAGATCGGACACAGATGGCCTAGACGTAATCGATGAATGGGCTTTCGGTTAATTCTTTCAAAACTGAGGTTGTTCTCTTTACGAGAAGGAGAAAATTGATCGGTTAGACTCAGCCAGTGCATAAAAGATTCACTATCCGATTCTCAAATGAAGCTCAGTATTTAGGAGTAATCCTGGTTCGTAAACTTCTTTGGTCAAAACGTGTTGTCGAAGGGAGACATGGTGCTCTCAGTTTTTTGGCAGTGCTTTCGGCAAGACATGGGGCTTATCACCAAAAAGATTCTATGGATCTACCTTTCTTAGCATATGCCTTGGTTGTTTAGCGGAAAAAGCTTTCGCGAAAATATGTCACTGCTCCTCTTACTAAATGCTAAACAGCTGTTTGTCTCTCCTCTTTGAGTATCTGCGTCCGTAGCGACAGCCAGGTTGCGCTTAAGGCGTTACTCAGCTCTTTAGTCACTTCCAAAATAGTTCGAGAAAGTAAGAATTCTCTGAACCTGCGTTAGATCTTCTGCATCTTTGGTCGAGTTTCATATGAACATAATCGTAGCATGACTCTCCAGACTGTAAGACAGACTAAATGAATGCCTCCGTACTTCCGCGGTATTCTAGCAGATGAATGCGTTAAAAAGCTAAAAAACTTGCGCCGTCTTATTGGAATCACAGCTCGGATATATCGATGTTGTCGAGCTCTGGCAATAGAAAGTCGGTTAACATCGACCTATACCGAGGACCATTGACGGTAACGATGTCTCCTTCCTCATTTCGAGAGAAATAAGGTGCGATGATACCGCCGTGCCATAAACCGCACCAAACAGTCAAACTTTGTGGATGCATTGATGCTTGGTCGAACACTTGATTGTGGTTGCTCCAATAACGACAATTTTGCTTGCTGACATAGCCGCTGAGCCAAAAATGGGCCTCGTCCGAGAAGATGATTTTTTGACCAAAATCCGGATCTCCGGCCAACATTTCCAGCGCCAAATTAGCGAACTCACGGCGTTGTCTATGGTCATCCGGCTTCAATTCTTGCGTCAGCACAATCTTATATGAATGAATACCCAAATCCAACCGCAAAATAAGCCTGGTTGACTCTCTGGCGATGCCCAATTCAGCTAATCGGCGCCGAATCGACATTTCTGGGTCTTTTTCGATACTGGCCGCTACGGAGGCTATATTTTCTTCACTTCGCACCGATCTCTGTCTAATTGGTGGCTTAATATATTTTATATAACATTTATTATATTTTTTAATAATTTATACACGTTTGAGAATTGTCAAACGATACGCGATGAAATGGCAAACCTTACTGAATATTTTGACAGCTAGATGTCATTGGTAACTTTGACAGCTGCTGAAACATAACAATTGGAAAAACTATCATTGCTATCTGGTCACCCTTTAGCTCGGATAGTATTTTTGAATCAAATAGTCTTAGGCATTTTCGAGATATAGCCAATTTTTGAAAGTCCGCGTTATTCAAATTTTTAGCGAACAATTGAGTGAGCAGTCTTGTTGTAAACGTTTGTTTTACTACAGATATGAGTTTTTATCGTTGGAGCTGTTTTCGAGAAAATTGATTCTTTGTAAAAATTGATCTTACGTAAAATTCCATTAGTTTTGAGGCTAGAATGGAAATTCTAACACTCTGGGCATTACCCTACAGGCCCTGGATATAAAGTTTTTTTTTTTAAACTCGTCTGTATTATCAGGATTGACCAAAATCTCGAGGTGAGAAATTTTGACTTTTCAAGATGGCCTCCAAAAAATGGGCAGTGCAATGGGGTGACAGTATGCTCTAAGGTCATCATAGCGTATGGGATGTATCCGGTTGACGTACAATCCTGAAATTGGCGCAGAGATAGTTACTTAGGGAGTACACAAGGACCAAGTTTTATCTCATAGTTTAATAGTTATTGGGGAGAAAAGCCTTTTTGTAATGTAAATAGGTTTGAAGTAAAAATGACTCAAGTACCTGAAGTCTTATCTAACGATTACTTACCGCTGATTTATTTTTATTATTAAATTATTTTATTACTTTTGTCCCCATGCCTAATCTTTGCAAGAAGTATTGATTTCTTACCAAAAACATTATCGTTAAAAAGCGCCAAGTTTTTAGTACACAAATCCTGTAACAATTTAGCCACTAAAAGGAGTGAGATATAAAACTGTGATAGGTTCAACTTGTTCCAGTGCACAAATAAAATTTGGTACTTGGCAAAAATTTACTCATGTACAGGGTGGCTGATGAAAGCCGCAACCAAAAAAAAAAAAAATTAATAACTTTTTTTCTATTTAATGAATCTGGTTAATTTTTTATTTTATTTTGCAGATTGATTTTTAGATTTATCAAAAATGGATAACTGGGACACTGAAACAAGAATTTGGATTGTCCGCTGCTATCACGCACTGGAGTCCGTAGTTTCGGTTCAAAGAGAGTATAGGCGCACTTTTGGCGGCAATCCTCCGAGCAGATGGACCATAATGAGACTTGTTAACAATTTTGCCGAGCATGGGACTGTCGAAAGAAGACCTTACCATCGAAACCCTTCAGTTCGGACGGAGGAAACAATCGCTGCTGTAGCTGCTGCCATACAAAACAATCCAAGAGTTTCGACAAGAAGCTTATCTGCTCAAATGGGTATAAGCAGACAGTCATTGCAGTCAATTATGCACGATGATTTGGACTTATTCCCATATAAAATTCAAATGGCCAACAAACTGAACGCAGCAGACTTGCCGATTCGCTTGGAATGTTGCCAGAAGATGTTTCAAATGGTGGAAGAGGACGGAAACATGTTGAACTGTCTTTTTATGTCTGACGAGGCCCATTTCGATTTAAACGGCAACATGAACAAACAAAATTGTCGAATATGGAGTGCTTCCAACCCACAGATACTCCATGAGACGGAATTGCATCAACTTCATGCCACAGTGTGGTGTGCAGTTTCATCACGCTGCATTGTCAGGCCCTACTTCTTCGAAGAAAAAGGTCACACCGTTACGGTTACTGGAGACCGTTACTTGAGCATGTTGAGAGAGTTTTTCTATCCAGAATTACGCCGAATGAGAATTTCTTTTAACTCTGTGTGGTTTCAGCAAGATGGTGCAACTCGTCATATAGTCCGACCTGTTATGACAGAATTGCGACGAAAATTTCCCAATAAGCTGATATCCAGAAACTCCACATTCCGTTGGCCCCCCAGGTCGCCTGACCTTACTGCACCTGACTTTTTCTTGTGGGGTTATTGCAAACAGGAAGTCTACAAAACAAAACCAACAAATTTGAATGAACTAAAGAAATCCATTCGAGAAACAATTGCGGCTATTCCTGTCTCAACTCTCCAAGCAGTAATGAACAACTTTTTGGTAAGATGCCGCACATGCATCAACGAGCAGGGGGGGCATTTAAATTCCATTATTTTTAAAACTAATTAAGCTATATTTAATAAAATTGAATGAGCTTAACATGAATAAAAGAAAAATGAATTCCATACACTGAAAAATAAGTTATTTGAGTTTCTTAATGAATAAATGTTATTTTGGTTGACAAACTTTATTTTTTCTACCTACATACCATCGTATGTAGTCATATTCCAATTTTGGTAGTTCTAGTTACATAGAAAATAGTAAGGGAAAGCTTCAAACAGATTTTATTCCATTTGAAATTACAGAAACCTTAAAAAACATCATAAGGTCTCTGCTCCCACACAGACTTGAAGCACGTGCTAATTTCTCAGCTCAACTAACTTGTACCTCGATTCCCAAGAAGCAGATCCCATTCATCGCCTTTAGACCATGCAACCTCAATCACAGTCAAAAGTCAACAACCAGCAAATCATTTCGAGAAAACACTAGCGCTCTGAGTTCATAAATTTAAATACATACCACACTACTCATCCCATTGGTTAATTGTGTTATTAACTTATCTACAACATAATTCCCATGAAATAAAATTTTATTGTAGAGTGCAAATAGTTTTGCCTATTCAAATTGGATTGTCTGCTGTGTGTGGAAGCTTGCTCGGTCTGTCAACCATGTCGGCCCAGGTACTCTTGAGTTTGTCTTGAAAGAGCTAGAAAACAATGGCTGACTTTGAGCATACATAATTAATAACAGTCTCAGTTTGCAGATGTAGTCACGGTGTAAATGGATACTGCCACTGAACAAATATGATGGCGGTAATACATATTTTTTTTTCTTTTATTAATTTCCGGACAGCATCGTTGAACAAAAATGAAAAAAAAAAAAAAAAAAATGTAAATTTATCGAGGATTCTTGTTGAAGTAATCATAAATTAGTCGGCTGACCATAACTTCATCAGTGGTGGCTGGTGCGCCACCCTCTTGGTAGTTACTAATTGAAATTGTAAATTTCGAGTCAGTGAGAGTGTAAGTGGAGAGTTTTTCGCAGACTTCGCATATTTCATTGTTGACGGAGACCGTACCTGTTGGATGAGTTCGCGCATATATTTTCTGGATATACTCTTTGTAATTTAGGGACGACGTGTACCTTGAATTATTAACCATTAAGGAGTACGAGTATTTTTTTTTTGTCTGCATTCCGCCTTGTCTGGCTGAACGGTTGGATAATTTTTTACAAATTTAAGGAAACAATATTTGTTGAATGCAAAATAGAGATCATATTAATGGCCAGTGGTAGTAAAACATCTTCGTAAGTTGGCTCTTGCTTTATGCCATTTTAACGCTCTTCACTTTTGTGGGATTTATTTCTCAATGCACTGTAGTTTATTAGACTGCTATGAACCTTATGAGAAACGATGCAAACATGAACTGGAAATGAAAGGTTTTTAGAATGTGTACGATTATGTAAGTGTTTGCCTTCACGACGTTGACTTGTCTCCATCAACCAAGCGACCAAGGAAGAGATGAGCTGGCCATTAACGCCAAGTTAGCGAAATAGACCTGTGTGAAATGATATTCCAGATAAAGAAACTAAAAATTGCATTGTATCTATAGTTTGTGCACTAATGCTAAATAAAGCTTAAAATAAAAATAAATTAAATTTACTTAGTCCAATCTTTAATAACAAAAAAAACTATTAAACTGTATTAAACTATTGCAGTGGCTGGTGTGAGCTTAGTTTCTGTAAGAAACGGTTTCGGAGAATGCCAGATTGGGATATAAGTCGATCACTAACGAAGCTCATATGCCTGGATAAGCGACATTTGCATCTGTCGAAATGGACCATCATCTTCATTAGTCTCGTGGAGCCAAATAATAACAAAAAATTCCTACTTTTCCTTGTGAGCTTTAGGTTAGGTTAGGTTAGGTTGGGGGAATGTGTGCAACGTCGAGTGTTTACACGGGGGCCTATTGAACTATTGTGATTCCCCTTAGAATAGTGGTACTGTCTAACATCGTTGTTAGTCAGCTGGTTCTTGTTTAAACCAGCGTGTGCTCCTTATGAATCGCGTTAAGTCCATCAGCGAAGCTCACACAAGCTCAGTGCAGTTGTTTGATGGTTTCTTTTTCTTCCTCATCCTGATAGCTCCTGCAAAAGTCCATTAGCAAAGCTTGCTCAAGCTCAGAGCAGTTGTTTGATGGTTTATTTTGCTTCCTCATCCTGATAGCTTCTGCCAAAGTCCATCAGCTAAGCTTGCTCAAGCTCAGAGCAGTTGTTTGATGGTTTCTTTTTCTTCCTCATCCTGATAGCTCCTGCAATAGTCCGTTGAGTTTATCCCTGGTCTACGAGTATTGGCCAAGTGCCGATCGCACAATTCCCTGTCAGTACCCCTATCATGATGTCGATTTCCTCCATCCCCATTGCTTTTGGTTCTTCCTTTATTCAATTGTGGCTATAGGCTACGGGACATAACACAATCGCCTCTCGATAACCAAGCGGTGTTGGTTAGTTCACTGATCCTAATATCTACCATTCCATTCACTACACCAATATCTATTTGTATGTGAGTATGTTCTATGCCTAGTTCTGATCCTTTCCTGGCTAGTTCATCCGCTCTTCTATATCACTATGTCCGGGAATCTAGCAGAGATTGACCACGTGGATGTTGCTTAGTTCGTTAAGATTTGTTCTAAATTTTATGATCTCACTATCCAGTGCCTTGATAGCTGCCTGACTGTCTATAAAGATTGTTATCCGAGATGAATTAATTTCCCTTGTGAGGATTGTAAACGCCGATCTATCAATGGAGCAGATTTCAGCTTGAAAGACGCTGCATTCATTGGGGAGTTTGTATGAGTCGTTAATCTGTAGAGACTTACAGAATACTCCTGATCCGGTTCCTTTTTCCATTTTAGACCCATCAGTGAAGAACTGGATATCTTGTTCTTTTATTAATATGTTGGACTTTCACTTGTATTTTCGGAATAAGGATGGATTTCTTATTCAAATCTTGGTATGGAATATAGTCAGGGTAATTGTTGGCGCCAACAATATCTTGTTTCTAAAGGTAAAAGGTACTCCACTACCTCTACGCGCCTTTTATCAACAACTCTTCCCCTTCTACCATCCTGGGGTAGTGTGTGTTTATTTTATCTCATAGTGATCTCATATTATCAACAGTTGCGCATAAAACCTTGCCCCAATCGACATAGTCAGCAAACAACTGGCTGTATTAAGACTGAGAGACTCCCAGCAATGGAGAGGATAACGCATTGACAATGCCAGCATCCTGCTGATGTACCGTCATCTGACTGCCTGCCCACCAAATTAAATTTCAACTTAGGCTACTCAATACCGGACAGATCAGAGTGGATGCATAGCTCTGTCCTCCACACCGAATTCGATTTGAATTTTCACGGACGGGTCCAAAACCAAGGACGGCGAAGGTGCTGGGGTCTTCTCGGGGGACCTGGGCATTCAATTCTTTATAACCTTCTGAGCCGTTAAAGCCGAATTCATTTCTGTTCGTAAGCAGCTGACTGGTTGGCGGTTTATACTGTATCTGCATCTTTGGTCTAAATTGATATCGTCATTTATATTGAGAGCCAGACAACCATCAAATCCCTAACACCGAGCACTATAAGATCTTAGGCAGTAAAGACTGCCGCGTATCTTTCATCGAGATAGCTGAACAGTAAAACCTCACCCTTTGCTGGGTACCAGGCCACTGTGACATTCCGGGAAATTGCGAAGCTGATGAACTAGGCCGACAAGATTTTTCGGTACCAACAGCATAGGTATAACCTACATCGAGGCGCCAAATCTCTTGCTAAGTACCTTGTCCACGCTAACGTGTTAGATTAGGCGAACCATAGATGGAAGCATATAGACCATTGCAATACCGTCAAAATACTGTGATCAGTACTATATCAAAAGAGGGACTTCTGAAACACTGTACGATGGGTAGGCATGCTAAAAGGTTGGGCATCCCCTACAATGAGTACTGAAGGTATGATGAGGAAGAAGAAACAGTAACACACTTCTTGTGTACATGTTGCGCAATCGCCAACATTAGAGAGGTTACACTAGGTGAATACCTTTTCAATGATCTCAACGAACTCAACAACGCATGTACGGTTAAAATTTTTACCGGTTATCTTGGACATACATGTATGAGTTACATTCAAGTCTAATAATTTTTGTTTTGTCAAAGTTTAATCTCTACAACGTTCGGCTCCCTCTCTTCAGCTTGTGATTCTATAAAAGGTTCTGCTATCATATCTGCTTGCTACATCTCAAGCGCTCTAACTTTCATACAAAATTAAGACTCTAGCTCACTGCATTGCATTGCTGCATTGTTTTCGTTTGTTTTTCCTTGCCTCTAGGTATCTTCTCTACGATCCACCGACAATAAATACCTTCTGCTCCAGAGGTAAAGATATTTTTCGCATCAAATTGAGGGAAATGCGCTGTTAATTGTTTCTACTACTTGCGCAAGGTGGTCTCGTAATTGATAACGCTTTTAGGGATTACTAAGTCTGTCGATGTTTCACCTGAGCTCTCTCCTATTATCAGGGAGATAGCGGAACCGGCAGTTCAAATTCTATCACCGTATCGCTGCCAGAAAATTAGGCATTTGCGTGCCCAATGTTGCTCATAAGGGATTGGTACTCTCCCGCATCTACTTTCTTCACTCACTTCCAAAATATCAAATCTACATGGAATGAACTCTCGTTCAAGTTGGAGTACCAGTGCCAAGGAGGATCTCCACATTTAACAAATCAATCTTATTTCCGGTACGATAACTAAATATATGCAATAGTCGTCAACATGTGACCACTTTCTATCATGTTCTGAGCGGTTAGTTGTTTGCCGACCAACCACAATCTAGGTCCTCAAAACTCTATATACCCTTACGATAAGCTGTGACCAGTCAATGAACTTTAGACCAAGGGTTCTCCTCCTGAGACTATCATTTGTTGGTAGTTTCAGTCTAGAAACTGAAGTAGAGGTGCTACAAGGTTCTGAAGCAGAAAAGTCAACCTTAAACCAACCATTCTCGAAATTTTCCAAGCAACGTAGTACGAGTACCTACCAACTTTCCAAAATGTTCCTCATTAAAACAAATTGATAATTGGCGATCAGTGGAAAGCTCTCCATTAGATGTCCAAAGTAGGTAAGAAGCTGACATAAGTATGGTACGTGATTGTAGCCTGTACATAACTTGTACTACATCCGTTAGAGGATATCACTAGAAACTCTAGCTCGACAGACTAACTGCTATTGGACAAAGAATACGGCCGTCAACCGTGAAAGAGCATTGAAAGGAACGCTGTAAATGAAGTTGTTGATAGTGCAACGTAGCGTGTGATATAACAATCGCAAAGGTATGACAGGAGGATTGTTTAAAGAATCAACACATTGCTGACGGTTTTTTAATTATCCCTGTCTTAAGGAGCATTTCATTATGCTTGTATGCCAAACCAGATAGGACTCTTCGGCGCAACGATTTCTCTAATCCGCACCATAACCTCCATAAAAAATAGATAAGTTTTGTCGTCTAGGTACTCAAAGGCAGGCTTGTTGACATTTATCAAGTAACATCAATCTTCTGCATCCAGTCGTAGAGAGAGCTTTAATCGAAAAATAGAAAAGTATATTATCGTTGGCTTCCTAAGAAAGGAGTGAGGAGAATACGCTCGACACAGCCCGGCTGGGGGGTCTTTAACACCATACGCATCACAAGAACAGAGCTTTGTGATGAATGAGATGCTCTTCAGGGTAGTGTATATGTCTCGGCTTACTGATCCATCAGGTCCATTAGCATCAGATCTTGTCATATAGGTGCTGTGCTAAAATGGCTCCAATCTAATCGTTAAGAACAAATCCCCTAGATTGCCTTTCTGCAGAAATTAATTCTCATTACCGCCACTACATGTGTATCTTTGCTCGTAAAATTTTATCTAAATCTATCAAATCGTTGAAGCCGCTAACAGTGTAATTTGAAATAAGTCTAATATGACCTTCCAATCTGTCTTATCTACAACGCTGATGTCTCAGCTAACATCTAATGCCTTGAAAAGGTGCCTACCAAATTGACTTTTCTTGTTTTTTTCCAAATCAATAAGCATTAAAATCGTACGGAAATTTACCACAACATAATCAGCACGTTTTAAAACATCGTGCGCTCACTAAACCCCTTGTTATAGCGACACATTTGTGGTATTGGTTTATCGGCTTAGACCTAGAAAAACATAGTAAAAATGAAAAAAAATGAAAGAAAAAAAAGTGCTAAATGATAATGTTTTCCACTCGTTGTCGCTGTATCTTACTTTCAATTGTCACTTTGCGGTTGTGCAACAGCGATAAGCTTCACCAAAACCTCAACAGTTACAATTAAACTCTAGTACACCATACGTGTTTGAGTATCTATAGGTATAAACCGCCTGTAATTACTATTATGCCAACAGTAGTACGTAAAATCGAAGTGAATTTCATTAGAGCCAGTGATATCGAATGTCGAATGCCACTCTCTCTGACGGCTTTCCCTGGAAAATTTCCTTCCGCCCCAATTGCATCCACACTAACCAGCAGCCACCCAGACAAGTATTTTATAAGCAATTTGACAGAAAAGATACAAATTTCGCGTTTCACTCAAAAATTCACTCGGCCATTCAACCAAAGATTTTCGTCATTTGTTTTTCTTTTTTTTTATGTGGCGAGGGAGTTTAATGTCCTTTCGTCTGAAAGCGAAAATTAAAAAAAAAAAAAAAAGTATCTACCACCCCCATGCAGTGGGGAGTGGGGACCCACAAAACGATTTGTTGTTGTGGGCTATTTTTACACTTATATACGTCGAGCGAGTGCATTATCGCCTGAGCTGTATGCGCATAGCGAATAAATCACCGACGATTAGTCATATTCGCTGATTGTCGCTCCGAAATTGGCGGTCCGAATGGCAATTATATTTCAACGTACACATATTCATTCTGTTCTTCACATCTGTTGATGTTTGGCTGCGCATTTGACTTTACGTCATCTACGTGAGGTTGGATGCTTTTGTCATTCAATCGTTGCGACTTGTAAAAGATCGAAAAATGGTGCATACACTGAAAGATGTCGTTCAACAATTTTATGAGGATTCGGTCCATTTGCAAAGTAAATTGAATTTCCATGGAAAATTAACCAAGTGCACGCATGCAGGTGCAATGGGAGATTTCGGACGATAAGGTGACTAATATAGAAATATGTCGAATGGTCAAGTTGTTTTCCTTCGAAATCTAGAAATTTTCTGTACTTATAAAGGTTTTTATTTGTAAGAATAATGTTGGATTAAATACAACGAAACCAATGGTCGATCAGTGCTCAGTGAAAACTTTAGTCAAGCTTCGTGTGCAAAATCATTTGAAATGTTCACTAGTGATCCACTGTCGCTGGACCACCGACAATTATGACAGTATCTACAATTCATGGAAATTATGAAAATTATTTTCTTTAAGCTCTGCGCGATCACTTTTTTGTTAAAAGGTAGATTCGGTCTACCTTGCTGTATTTATTGAAGCTGGGGGCTAGCATTCGAGAAGACTCTTGGCTGAAGCCTTGTTCTCCATTCGATGAATTACAGAAGAATACTCTTCTCTTTCAATAAATTGTGCATCATGACGCAAAAAACTAAAAATTCCGTATATTCTTTTTTTATTTTATTCTTTTGCTCTTTTCTTTTCGAAGTCCAAAACCTTAATACAAAAGACAAGAGAACAGCATTGTAATTTTTATGTAGGGTGACCAGATAAGAACGATAGGAAAATAAATTTAAATAAAGCATCAACGGTGTGAGATATCAAATTGATTCTAGCTTTATTTTGAAGCTACATTTATGCCATTATGTAAAGAATAGCACATCATTTAAATGGCCGCCTCGGCTTCGCTGGCAGTGCTTCAAGCGGTCGATCCAATTTTTAATGACTCGGTCCAATATACGTGGCGTTATTCCGGCAATAGCGTCTCGAATATTGACCTCGAGCTCGTCCAAAGTAGTTGGGTTGTTAGCGTAGACTAAGGACTTGACATAGCCCCAGAGAAAATAATCGAGGGGTGTCAAGTCGCAGGATCGCTGCGGCCAATTGATGAACGCTCGCCGTGCGATGGCCCAGTCGCCAAATTTTTCCTTCACCACTTCGAGCGTTGCGTCTCTTGTTTGGCTGGAACCACAGCTGGGATATGTCGATGTTGTCGAGCTCTGGCCACAGAAAGTAACGATGTAACGGTGTCTCCTTCCTCATTTCGAAAGAAATAACGTCCGATGATGCCGCCGTGCCATAAACCGCACCAAACAGTCAATATTTGTGGATGCATTGATGCTTGGTCGAACACTTGTGGATTATGGCAATTTTGCTTGTTGACATAGTCGCTGATCCGAAAATATGATTTTTTGGCCAAAATCCGGATCTCCGACCAACATTTCCAGTGCCTAATTAGCGAACTCACGGCATTGTTTATGGTCGCCCGGCTTCAATTCTTGCGTCAGCACAATCTTATACGGATGTAGGCCCAAATCCAACCGCAAAATAAGCCTGGTTGACTCTGGTTGATCTGATCTGCGGCGAATCGACATTTCTGGGTCTTCTTCGATACTGGCCGCTACGGCGGCTATGTTTTCTTCGCTTCGCACCGATCCCTGTCTAATTGGTGGCTTAATATATTTTATATAATATTTATAATATTTTTTAATAATTTCGGCACGTTCGAGAATGGTCAAACGATGCACGATGAAATGGCAAACCTTACTGAATATTTTGACAGCTGGATGTCATTGGTAGCTTTGACAGCTGCTGAAACATAACAATTGGAAAAACTATCATTGCTATCTGGTCACCCTATACATTATATGTTTGCAGTCTGCCTCCGTTAGCGCTGCACTGCTCAATACATACATACATATTACTCTCTCTCTCGATCGTGTTAAAAAAAAAAACGTTTCGACAGCATAGCTTTATTGCTGACAACGCTAAGCTTATTGTTTACCAGCAAAGAGTGTAAGAGCATGATTTATCTGGGTGAGCTGTGTTGCCGTGGCGTTGTTATCATGTCGATGCGAAGATGTAACTCAAGACGCTCAATTGACCGCCGTATTTTTCATGTTTAATGTCAATGTCTCAACATTACACTGACAAAAATATCAGCAATCTAGCAAAAACCAATGTGTTTTATTTCATATTTAAATTGTAACCTCCAATTGAATCACCCTATATTATGCCTGTCTACAGAGACTATTACGTCATTGCAGTCATTATGGTGACAGATGTTTGTCAGAGGTTCGCGAGAGATGGGCAAGTGAAAAATGTTGTTTGGTATTTTTCCGGAGTCGCACCTTAAATCTCCCGCTCAGTGATCACGCACTTAAACATTGAGCCACGGCTTCCAGTGCTCTCATAAAGAAGTTTCAATCCTATGGTTTACATGGGATTTATTACATGCATGCATTTCTACCCCTTTCTCAACAAATGCTGGTGTACACTCTCCGACCCTTTTTCTCTTCTTTTCCAAACGCTATTTTTTCTTGCAAGTATCCGTATCTGCTATGAAAATGGCCAAAATAGGGATAGTGGAATTTTATAGCCGTGTGTGCTATTTAACTTTCGTATTCTTACGAAATGGAAGAACGAGTATGGTGATCGTGTAAACAAATCATATCCGAGATTCTAGCGAAACTACTCGTATGCTCAAAATGAACAGAAAAGTGATTTTTCGCATGGTGGGTGTCCGTCTGTGTGCCTATCTCGGGTATTACCTTTCGCCTCTTTCAATCATGATAACTCCTGCGTAAATTCACCGATTTAAGTGATTCTTTTATAGCGATTTTGCACGCATGTTTTTCGTTCACATGACTTGAACCAAAAGCACAGCAATTTGGATGCGTCTTCTTGTTAGATTTTTGCCTTATAAGGATTAGAGCTCTCTTATTTTTGGTGTCAATCGGGTTAACGATTTCGAAAATGCTAAATTTATTAAATTGTTAAATTTCGGAATTTTTTTTCATCCACGATAACTTTATGCAAATAAAATGCAGCGATCTGAATGATTCTTCTTGGAGAATGCTTTTCTATACCAGAGTTCAAAATCCCTGTATGTATTTCGATTATCGAAAGAAGTGTAGTAAAAAAATACGTATATGTAGACGTTGTCTTTCTTTACAATTCTGCTATATGTAGTATAGAGCCACGCCCTCTTTGGGGAGCTTTTTTATCAAAAGGGTGATTTTACTTAGGGTTCTAAATAGTGACAGTTACACATTTTTCTTCTAGGAAATATCCTGACAATAGGTTTTCTGACAAAATCTCATAAAAATTGAGGAAATAGTCTCTAAGTATATCATTGTATTTCACTCAACTATTTATTTGACAACGTCACGAATACAATTGTTTTAGAACTGAGTAAAAATGTGTACTAGGGATAGGGTATAACATGATCCATTTTAGACGAATTATGATTTTTTTTACATATTTGTGTACCCTAATACCATGAATTTTGTAACACAGAGAGCTAATAATAATGAAAGTACAGGGTGCGCCATCTTTTATGTCGGTATGTGAATATTGAATAACTTAAAAAAAAAAAAAAAACGATTTCCATATATGAGGTATTTTTATTTAATTTGGTCCTTTACAATTTATTTGGACTAGTTTTTGAATACAACATCAAACAATGTGTCTTTTTTGCTGCGTTTTCCATCATTTTTTCTGACTGTTTCGCCTTCTCTGAGGAAAAATGGCCCAATGATGGTTTTGGCGCAAACGCCGGCCACTTTTTGGTCATTCAATGGTATTTCATGGATCTCGTGTGGATTCTCCGTTCTTCAAATACGGCGCCAGCGAGTGCGGAATGGGCCTCGTCGGTCATCAAAATTTGCTTCAAAAATCACGTTCACTGTCAACCATTCGAGCGACTGTTTGGCCGTATTCCAAGCGACGTGGACGGTCTGTCCGCAATATTCTTTGAGTCAATTGCACTTTATACAGAAGCAAATGCAAATCATCCTTCAAAATGCGCCGCAAGGTGGTTCTACTGACGCCAAAATGTTGAGCGCGGTGACGGTACGACACAGGTGAGTTCCCGGCAATACTCTCCTTTACCGCTTCAACCAGTTCATTGGAACGTCTTGGGCGTTGATGAACGGCATGTCGACGATCTCCCACTGTCCCGTGCTCAACAAACTTTGACACCAAAAGACGAATAGTGTTGTCAGACGGTGCTTGTTGGCCACGATATTTTCGACGATATGCACGTTGAGTTAACACAACTGAACGATTATTTGCAATGTACAGCGTCACTATTTCGGCGCTTTATTTCAGTGTGAAGCGATTAAAATTGTATTAAATTGACGTTTCAAAAACATGTCTACTCAAGTCAAAGTTATTCAATGTTTATTCATCAGTTATATTAACACTACGTGAATTTCGTCGAAGATTTCCCCACCCATCGGCACCGATTGGTCGCATAATTCGACGCCAAGCCACACGCTTCGTAGAAACTGGCTTAACCCGAGATCGAGAAAGTGTTGGCAGACCAAGGACAGACTGCTTGGTCGAGAATATTGATGCTGTGCTCGACGATGTGGAAGAGTGTCCGGAAACATCAACGAACCGACGGGCCACGCAATCGGGTATTTTCAGGCGGTCTTTGCAGCATATTTTGGTGAAACGCTTGAAGATGTTTCCGCATAAAACTTAAATGGTGCATCAGGTGCTATCCGCAGTTCACCAAGCCCGTCTGAAATACAGCCTCAAGTATTAAGAGGACGCTTTTCCTTTAAAATTAATCGTAAGAGATGAAGCACATTTCTATCCCCCTGGACATGTTAACAAGCAAAATACTAGCTTTCAGGGCACTGAAAACCCGCGTATTATTCAAAAATCGCATTTGAATCCACACAGTTACTGTGTGATGGGGCGTCTGCGCTGAAAGTGTGATTGGGTAACGCGATAATTGTTTTTGGCGAGCGCTACAGAACCACATTACGTGACCTTTTGATACCCGAATTGGACAGCAACAAAACGGCGACACAATAAACTTAGTGAATGATACTTTTCCAGGCCGTGTTATCTCCCGTTTTGGCCATTTGCATTGGCACGTAAGATCACCAGATTTAACCATTCCAGACTTCTTTCTTTTGGGTTATTTGAAATCATTAGTCTATGTGAACAAGCCACAGACAATTGTAGCCCTGAAAGCCAACATTAGACAAGGAATAGAGAACATACCGGCGGAAAAATTGAAAAAAAGTAATGGAAAATGCCACGAAAAGGGATCCAATTTGCACCACGCTGAAGGCCAGCATTTGAACAATATTATCTTCAGTATTTAATGGAACAAAATTCGAGGTCCAAGTAAAAATAATGAAAAATAAAATCACAATTTTTTAATTTAGACTTTTTCATTTGTGCCATCTTGTACATGTATTTGTGATTAGTAACAAAAGTTATGTCTATTTAATCTTGTCCGTCTGTTAATCTGTATGTCATCAGTTTTTGGGCCTCAACATTTTTTTTATAATTCTGATATTCTCTACAGTTCGCAGAAACAGACTTTGTACATGGTAATGCTTACATTTTACGGGCGTTTTCTTCAAAAGGCCATTTTTGGCTTTTTCAAAGGTAGTTTCGGTGTGGGTTAAGTCCCATTGTGAATACTCGTACTCGTATCTTATCAAAGTGCGGGAACTCCGATTATAAATGGTGACAGCCACGCCTACTTTCTTCTCAGATAAAGTCGTAATAACATTTTTTTAATAAAATCTCTTAAAAATCGCTTAAACATTCTCTGAGTGGAAAGATTTCATTGCATTTGTATCAAAAAGTTCAGAATGCCACGCCCACTTTATTATGTATGGGTTAGAAGGTGAAGGATAGGACGAATTGTAACTTTTCTGTATTTTTTTTTCTTTACTTTCTTATATACGATATATTTTTTGTTCCCTGAACATCTTCAAGTTTGAGATTTTTACCAAGAGGGTATACTGTTTAGTTTTAACAATAGAAATAGAATTAAACCCCATTTGACAAAAATGATATGGCTATTGGTAAAAAATATTGTTTCGCCTTCAGCTGAGAGAAGTTGGTTATTGATTACCCGAATGATGAAAATCTATTTTGTTGGTGCAATGGAATCGAAGAATAAAGCTTTTCTGTGACTTTCTCAGATCCTTGCTAATATCTCTGAATGGGTTTTACAAAGAGAGTAAAATTTCAAAAAATTGTGTACCAACATGTGGAAATCATCCCGTTATGATATCCTGGTATAAATCAAATTCGTTAGTCACAGCTTTTGATAAGAATTGGTCCTCTTGTCTCTCCTTCATCCTTTTTGATGAAAATCCTTTTCCCAGAACATTCATTAAACTTCGTAATGGGTACAATTCACAACTAAAGAATAAACCCCATATGGGTAAACGAACGGAGGAGCATACTCGTACACATGTGGGGAGCAATCCTTTTTCCTGCAAGAAATACCTTTTCATTTGTACATACTACTCGTATGTAGCTTCGTTTTTAGTTCCATGTTTGATGCTGGTGACTGTTTCTGTTCGCCTGGTATTTAGTTTTTTTTTCTCTTCGATTTTTTGAGAGTAAAATTACATACATGTCGTATGTATCTACGTATGTATGTACGGTGGATATACTACACTTGGGACAGACTGGAGAAATGGGTAGGTGGATGCGGCTGGTTATCTCTCACATCTGTTTACAATTTGTGTGTGTAGTTTCCTAAAAGAAGAAGAATAAGTAAGTGCAAATTGAGCTGCAATTGCAGTACTTATCACTCAATCAGGGATGTGATGCAGGAAGATTACCCTGATTGTGCGCACATAGACAAGCAGGTGTATCTATAGTGGGGGAACTTATTTTTTCTGGGTAACCCTCTTCCGGTGGCAGTTCTTAAACGACCTGTGTGAGATAGATCGTTGACTCCGGTGTTGTCGTTGGTGCGGGAAGAGCACATTCCTTTTTGAAGATAAGTCAAGTTCGATTCGGCGTGAGAAGATTAATTTTTTGCATTATTTTCATATTCCTCTCTAACAACCACTTGACCTCGCGAAAAAAGCTAACATGTCATCATTTGCTTCACTGACACAATACCACTTATGGTCTTCTAATGAATTCATCACTTCGAGAGTGAAATCCAAATCAACTGTCAACAGTCTCACAATAGTATTCCATCACCACTCCTAGCACATTCGCATTATAATCGATCAATCTCTCATCTCAGAGCCTACTTAGGTATTTGCAAATCTATGCATATACCGCGCGCTCCATCTGTCCGGCCTTATTGGTCAAAACTACGATGACAGTCTCTGCAATAATTTATGCATGTATAATACAATAAAATGTGTAGAAAAGGTAACAATTTGGAACAAGGTCATTTGCTCTAGTACTCCGCGCGCGAGCCGATGGCATGAAAGCAACAATTTTTAGTTTTTACTATGGTGACACATGAAACGCATTCATTTCGTTCGCATAATACTGCCTGCCCGACAGTCTGCCCGCTAGCCAACATCAACTGTGTTGAGTACTCACATTAGATCTGTATACAGAGCGTACCATGCGCAATTATGGCCCCCCGACTGACATGACAATATAAAGTGAGCATCTCTGTCGCGTCATTTGTTGCAACAATTTGTTGTATACCCTTGGAACGACAAATTGCTTTGAACGAAACAGACAAATCTCAGTGAATTTGCTTACACTGGCTGGCAGAGGTTGATGATTTCTTGGAAATTACGCGATAAGCGAGTGTTGACAGCTTTGCGTTAGAGTTTGAAGCATCAAGATTCGACGTAGTTAATGTTTCGTTTGATTCCGCGAAAAGCAATTAGGTCAACTGATGACAGATACTTTTTATTGAGGAAATTTAATTTTGCTTACAATTAGTAAATACGTTGAGGGAGCATTGCTATTGTTATGAAATTCTTTTGAAGTTAAGTGCGATATCCGTACAGTACGCATGATGATGAGGAATTTTGACCTTCACTTGCAAGGATGTCAAAGATGGAATTCTTATGATTGGAAATAGTAATACTGAGGAATAAAAATAATAATGATAAGATACTATTTTAGTAAATTGTCTTTAACTGAAATGCTCTTCCTCAAGCCATCATCTTGAAAAATGGCGCCCAAAATATGGTTTTGGTTATTTTGTGGTAAATCATTCACTTTACAGAAACAAATGTAAAATTTACAGAAAATTTGTATACTTCATATTGTGAACACATCATTTATCGAAGTCAGTTTCCCGAACAACGGAAAGCAGCAAAGATAATACCAATACCAAAAAATCGAATCCCTTAAGTCCGTTTGACTTTAGACCAATTAGTTTGCTGTTACTTTTATCGAAAGTTTTCGAAACGATTGTCGCCAAGCAAATTCAAAATTATCTGAATAAAGCTGTCGAAGTGGCAGTCTGGTTTTCGCAACAAGCCCGTGAATCAGTTGTGATTAAAGTAACTCCGGACTTGCGCTTGGCCCTTGACTCTAACAAGATTGGTCTCATGGTTCTTTAGACTATTCAAAAGCGTTTGATTGTATTGACCACTCGATATTGCTGTTGAAATTGAAGAATCATTTTAATTTTTCAAACACCTCGCTAAAACTACTTCATGAGTACCTCAAGAATGATGTGACATTGATACACGAATTTATTCCTCTGATCAGAAATACTCCATCGTTGACGACACCTGTACCAGCTACCACTACGTCGCATCCAAAAAACGATTGAGTTCAACTCAATCACAAACTTCTTCACTTCATTCTATCCCTTGCTCTCCTCCGAAAACATTTCATTTGTACTACCAAAATTCTGGTGGACTTCGTACTAAAATGGAACTAGTGTCTCTTTTTTCTTCTTCGGCTCAGTATGACATTATCGTTCTCACTGAGACTTGGCTGATAATGAATTATCTGCTGAAATGTTTAATTCTCAACAATACGCCATTTTCCGCAAAGATCGCTGTTACAAAATGTTGGATTGTGACAGGGGAGGTGGGGTAATGATCGCCGTGCGTTCCTCATTGCCATGTACAGTCTGTTTACCCTCATCAACTGCTACATTAGATTAATACTTATTGTAAAATTTAGTAGTGTATTTGAAGTTTATTTAGTTGTTATTTATATTCCACCAAGAAGTCCTTATCAACTTTATAAGGCTCACATTGAAAATGTTTCTTCCATTCTTACGACTTTAAAAGATAATCAGCACATTATCTTAATTGGAGATTTTAATTTACCTAATATAAAATGGACATATGATTGGATGAATCTCGGCTAGTACCTTATAAGGTAAACCTAGACTATGATTATGAAGTTGTTGATACTCTTGCCCAATTCGATCTTAAGCAAATTAATCAATTTATTAATGCATTTAATAATATACTTGACCTAGCCTTCGTTGATCCTGAATTGAGCTTAAATATCAGCAACTATATGTTTCCATTTCGAATTTTATCAATATTTCAGACCGACAGTTTCCGGTTCCAATTTTAAATATAATTTTTGTAAAGCTAATTTTGAAAATATTGCGTCATATCTCAATAATGTTGATTGGCCATTAGTGTTAAATAATGCAAATTTACTTGACTCCTATAATATATTTATAGAGATTGTAAAGGTGGCAATTGATATGTATACTTCTAAGGTAAAACCAATTACTAGCTTTAAACCAATTTGGTATAACAAAAGACTTATAAATTTAAACAATAGAACAAATAAAATATACATCAACTTCAAAAAACAAATAATAAAAATAATAATGCGGATCTTTATAAACAATATCGGTTGCTTCAGAAACAGTTTGACTTTTTAAATAAATTTCTATACAAAAAATATATTTTTTCCGTGAAATACAACTTAAAAGTCAATAGTAAGAGTTTTTGGACCTTCATCAATACTAAAAAACAATCTAATGCATGCACCATGAAGGTGTAACATCCTCTGATCTTTCAACTATATGTAATCTGTTTTTCAATCTGTGTACACTAATAGACCGTATGTTGTTTCAAATTCAGCTAATAGCAATATCTCATCCAATTTTATTAATATTGGTAGTTTGGCTTTATCAATATCTGAAATAGAATTGGCACTATCTAATTTGAAATCTGATAAACGTCCTGGCGTTCATGGCATTCCCCCAATTATCATACAAATGTGTGCCGGTGCATTTGCTTTTCCGCTCCATTTGATCTTCAACCGTTCTTTGGAAGAAGGGGACTTCGTCAATATATGGAAGAGATCTTTTATATTACCAGTTCATAAGTCTGGATCTAGGCAAGAAATATCTAATTATCTCCCTATCTGTAAAATCCCAACTATTCCCAAGCTGTTTGAGAAGTTAATTTGTGACAAAATCACACCTATTTTAAAAGGAGTTATTTCCGCTTACCAACATGGCTTTGTTTCCGGAAGGTCTACTAGCACAAATCTTTCTATTTTTTGCAATTATGTTTTAAATGAGCTAGAAAAGGGTTTGCAATGTAATGTTATTTACACAAACTTTTCTAAGGCATTTGATAGAGTGAATCATGATATCTTTCTAATAAAATTAGAGAGTATTGTATTACATTCTAACTTCCTGAAATGGATCAACTCCTACTTTCTGTACCAGTTTATGCATATTCAGGAGTTCCACAGGGTAGTCATCTTGGCCCACTGCTCTTTTTTTTTATTCATCAACGATATTCCTGAAATCATCTCAAATTCACATTGTTTAATGTATGCTGATGACTTAAACGTTTTTCGCTGCATAAAGACTGAGCAAGATTGCATTCAGCTTCATGAAGATCTTGAAAGATTATCAATTTGGTGCAGTGATAACTTTTTACACTTAAACATCTCGAAATGCCAAAGTCTGAGTTACTATCGTAACTTCTCTTCAATCCATTACATTTATAAGATTAGCAATATGCCATTTGGAGCCATATCTTCGAAAAAGGACCCCGGTGTAATTTTTGACTACAAATTTAACTTTCTGAATCACGTAGACTTTTTAATTGCTAAAAGTAACTCAATGTTGGGCTTTGTTCTACGCACTTCGAACAATTTTTCCGACTCACATACCTTAAAATGCCTCTTTTTTGCTTTTGTAAGATCTACTCTTGAGTACTGCTGGAATCCATTTTATGCGATTCACTCTGTTAGAATTGAGACGATCCAAAAACGATTTACGAGAGTTGTTATGCGGAGACTCCGCTGGAACATAAATATGCCTTCCTATGAATCTAGATTGAAGTTGTTTGGAATTCTGCCTCTTTATTTTCAAAGAAAATATTTTTCATATTTAGTTAATTGTCATATTGATTGCCCCTAACTTTTGTCCCTAGTTGAGTTCTATGCTCCTACACGTATTCTTAGAAATCGTTTTTTATTTCATGTTCCTTTTCATAGAGTTAATTATGCTTTTAATGAGCCTTTATCTAAGTGCTTAAGAGAAGCAAACACTGTGTGCGAATTAATTGAATTTGATCTTAATAGAAATAAATTTAAATGTATCTTAATTCTATCTTTAAATAACTTTGGTGGAAGTCAATAGGTATCTATCTTTATATTAAGTAATCACTTGAGTACAATTTCAATGTAACTCTGTTTGATGAAAATAAATAAATAAATAAATAAATAAGAATCGCATTCAAATAGTTGAAACGGAGCACGGTGAATCTAGTCCATCCGTTATTAACTCTGGTGTTCCACAGGTTTCTGTACTGGGACCCCTGTTATTCTCTATGTACATAAATGATCTTCCGGCAAGAACTGTTAGTAGTAATGTACTTATGTATGCGGACGATGTTTTAGTTTATATCTCTCGTCCAATTGGTTTAATCGAGGACTGTGTGGCTAGGATGAATTAGAATTTACAGAGTATACAACTATGGTCTGACTTAAATACACTAAAAATTAACCCATCAAAGAAGTAATGTTAATCCTCTAGAATTCCTCCCAATAGTTTTAAATGGAGATATTAATCCGTACGTGAACAAGGTTAAGTACTTAGGTTTCAGTATAAATACTAACATGACTTGCTGTAATGCTATTTCAGATACTGTAAAAAGAATTTATACCGGAGTACGGAGTTTGAGATACTCATCTCATCTGCTACTTCCCAATATGAAAAACGCTTAATTAAGAGTCTGATTATGCCATTTTTCACTTTTAATTGTACCGTATATCCTTGCCTGGATTACGAATGTAATCGTAAGATAAACGTAACTTTTAATGACTGCATAGGATTCATTTATAAAATTCCAAGACATATAAGTGTTTTTCATCTTAAAGCTTTACTATTGGGAATGAATATAGATGATTATTGTAAATTTAGGAATATTTTAAAACTCCATGATATAATTCACAATAGGTGTCCTGAGTACTTAACAGAAATGCTTCATTTTGCTCAGTCTCGTAGAGGTCTGAAAATGATTCCACCACGTTTTTCACACACTATTGCAGAGCGATCTTACTTTGTATCAGCAATTCGACTCTGGAATAGTCTTCCAGTTTAATTGCAGAGAATAAGCTCATCAGCCATATTTCGGGGGAAGATATTTTCCACCAAATGGTTTCGTCAAATGCTTGCCGTCATTGTAAGGCACGACTGCGTCTTACGTACTTGCCCCATATATGCTCAATTGTTAAAATATCTCTTTTTTTAAAAATTCCGTTAGGAATTGGACAAAATTATTTAGAAAATTTTCCAAAACTTTGTATGTCTTAACCTTGCATATTCCAAATATGGCCGATTGAGTGAGTAGCAGATTTTCAAAGACCAGCTAAAAAGTGCATTTATGCGCAATTTGTTGGCAAAAATCTGATGCGCCATCTGTTGGCATATATCCAAAGCAAATCAACGATTTTCGAAATTATTAGTTATAAAGGGTGATTAAGTTTTAAGTTTTTGAATAAAACACAAATTATTTAGGAAATTACTGTCATTTCTTTTTATTATGATAATATTGGTATGGTTCAATTATGTATGGAACAAAATATCAGCGAAATGGCCGCCGCGACCTCGGCGGCACACCTCCATCCGATGGTC
The DNA here is from genome assembly GCA_963082735.1 of Pocota personata. Taxonomy (NCBI): domain Eukaryota; kingdom Metazoa; phylum Arthropoda; class Insecta; order Diptera; family Syrphidae; genus Pocota; species Pocota personata. Next base: position 39,973,812 of record OY720431.1, read on the forward strand.
CAAATTTTCGATGACGCTGAGGCATAATTGAGGTTCTATGCCGTTAATGTGCCGAATTATCTCATCCTTTAGCTCTTGAATTGTTGCTGGCTTATCGACGTACACCTTTTCTTTCAAATAACCCCAAAGAAAGAAGTCCAACGGTGTCAAATCACATGATCTTGGCGGCCAATTGACATCGCCACCACGTGAGATAACACGGCCATTGAATTTGTCGCGCAAAAGAGCCATTGTTTCGTTAGCTGTGTGGCAAGTGGCACCATCCTGTTGAAACCACATATCGTCCACATCCATATCTTCCAATTCGGGCCATAAAAAGTTCGTTATCATCTCACGATAGCGAACACCATTCACAGTAACTGCCTGACCGGCCTCATTTTGGAAAAAATACGGCCAGATGATGCCGCCAGCCCATAAACCGCACCAAACAGTCACTCTTTGTGGGTGCATTGGTTTTTCGACAATCACTCTTGGATTATCATTCGCCCAAATGCGGCAATTCTGCTTATTGACGAATCCACTGAGGTGAAAATGTGCCCATCACTGAAGATGATTTTTTTCGAAAATGTATCATCCACTGTTGCCAATTCTTGCCACCATTGTGACCATTGACGACGCTTGAAATGGTCAAGAGGCTTTAGTTCTTGAGTTAATTGAACCTTGTAAGCGCGTAAATGCAAGTCTTCATGCATAATGTTCATCAACGACGAGCGTGAGAGGTGCAATTGTTGGGCACGACGACGAGTTGATGTGGACGGCTCTTCAGCCACACTATCGCGAACAGCAGCAATATTTTCTGCAGTATGAGCTGTACGAGCATGCGCTGGTGTTTTCACATCTCCTACAGACCCGGTTTGCACAAATTTTTGCACGATTTTTCCGATTGTACGCACATTTGGACGATTAAATTGACCGAAAGAATCACGAAATGCACGATATGCATTTTGATTTGAACGCCCATTTTCATAATAAGCCTGAATAACTATAACGCGTTGCTCGATTGTGTATCTTTCCATGGTTCAAATTGAGTTAGTCTGAAATTGAGAAATGTCAAATGAAATGCAGAAAAAAACTTGACGTTTAGGTGTGGTTCACATTCAACATCGGCCCTTAAAATTTAACCACCCTTTATTTGGGATTAGAATGAAAATTCCGATTTCGCTTCGAATTGTGATCCTACAGATCAGAGATATGAAATTCGAAGCAAATCCTACATACAGACAGACAGAATTGCGAAACCCACTTTTTTGAGATTCACTATTATAGTTCACCCTCAGATTCGATTTACGGTCCATTATGTTACTAGGCAGTAACCCCTTTTTGATGTAGTGTTTGGAGGAACATCGATTTTTGTTCATTTCTCCTTTATTCGCAGTGGCTGTTGGCTGTTGTTCCCCGTTGGGGCTCGAACCTGCACAGCTCGGGTCACAAGCAATAACGCTACCCACTACACCGTGGCCACCTTCAGAGTATATATAGGTATAATGTTCATTTTTCCTGAATTGCTTGTATTTATCGTAGAACTCTAAAATGCTTCCATCAAAATTGCCGAAAATATTGTGTATCTGTGTATCTACAACCGTTTGCAAGGTTGAAGCCAAAGTAGAGTTAAAGTGCACGAAATTAACATTTAACAACTGTATTGAATAATAGGCGTATGCTTCTGCCCAACAGTATGTGATAAAAGCATGCAATGTTCAATCTTCTAGGTAGTCCGGAGGGCCGTGATATTAGTAAAATGATGCACACACATTGAGAAATTGTATTTAACAAATACAAAAAATGTTTCTTGCTTGTATATTGAAAATCAGTTTACTTAGAGTTCCACACTATGGTCTCTGCTATAAGAGTGGATGGTTTTATCATTCTAGGCAATGATAGGTGTTTTAAAAATTGTATTAAATAAATATTAAGAATATTTTATGTAGCACCCTGTTTTGAATATCGAAAATTCGTTTCCTATAGGTTCTACACCATGATCATGCTGTACGTGCATCCTTCTTAGTTAATTCGGAAGATCCTGAAAATTGTGGAGAATTACACACAGGCTTATGTAAGGTATGGAAATATGCATGTGCACGCCAATGCTACCAGTTCATGCTACCAGTTCGTGGTAAGTTTACTATATCAAGCCGATTTTCGGAGATATAGTAAAGAAGTGATTTTTTCCTTCGTTGGCACAAAAAAAGGGAAATTTATTTAAAGCATAGTACAGATGATCAATTCTTCAAATTGATTGAACAACATCATAACTGAGCACAAATTTGCGCCCATTTTGACTTTCAAAAATTGGAGACTGTGATTAATGAAGTTTAACCAGAGTTTGTAAATTATTGAAACAATTTTTAAATGTGTGTAATGTGAACACTGTATTGGGTTGTGTATGTTAGAATTTCAAACTGACATATTTTTTATCAATAGCATCTACTCATATTCATTTGAAAAAAAAGATTGAAAGCAAAATTGATTTTTTTTTTCAACCATATTCTTTCCCACCAACCACTTTCTTTCTTCAATCTGACAGATAAAAGAGACTGGTAGTCTGTATCACACTTGATGCTTGACAAGTGTATTGTCTAATTCTCATTGCAGTAATAAGCAATAAAAAATAAAGGTAACTTTACCAAATAAAAATTTAAAATTTTATTGTGTGCTCATTTTTCTGATGGGCATTATAGTTACCACTACATTTGATAAAAAAATGAATCCAAATTGTAAAGCGGAAATATGTAATATACTCAATTGTTGCAACTGATGTCAAAAATAAAGAAAGGAGTAGTTTGCACTATAATTTGGTTATGTATCTGCAAAATTAGATCTTTTTTTTCACATAAGGAATTCCCTATACTATACCAACAACTGAAATTAAGGTTTAATTTTTCAATACATACGAGTATTTATTTGTTTGATAGTCCAAAAATGTTTTATGAAAGTTTTGCTATAATTTTATAGTTTTAATAATAATAATAATATTTTGGCACTAACAGCCCAATGCTGGGCCTAGCCTGGCTTCTCGCAGCCACTCATGCTGTGCGCCTCACGAATGGTTGGGACCCGGGGTGCAATTTTTTCAATTGAGAGATGCTTCTTATGACAGTTATACATTCGAATGTTTGTCAGACGTTCGCGAGAGGTGGGACCGTAAAAAAACTTATTTTTTATTTTTATTTTTGTGTTTTCTTGGATTCGAACCTTGATCCTCTCGCTGAGTGATCACGCAATTAACCACAGAGCTACGGCTTCCACCAATATTTCGATTTACTTGTGTTATATCCTTTGAGCTAAAATGGTAATTGTTTCCTTTCCGTGTAGTAAAATTCTTTGAAAAAAACTGGCAGTACTGGTGCACATTGGGAATATTTTTTTTTTTAACTATTTTGAAAAGTATTTCGTGAAGACAACTGCGCTGCAAGCGTATAAGGTTTCAGTTTTCTAGGTCATCCAGTGGCTTCTGGAGAATTTGGAAAAAAAAACATGTTTGTGTGTTTGAAGCTATCTGTAAAAGATAAAATTCAGTATAACTTTGTGTCTCCAGTGTGCGGTAAATCAAAGAAAATTATAGATAAATTCTTGCCTGGATTTTCTTTTGTCAAGTGGATGGTATTCGAGGCAATACCCAGAAACCTTATTTTGGTCGCCATTTTGCAAGATGACGACTCGAGCAGTACTTTTTCTTTTGAGAAAAGTATAAAGTTTCAATGAGGAGGTTAGGAAGGATATGTACATACAGGTATCCCTTGCTTACGAGTATATGATTTTTTTCCGAAATATCTAAAATACGATACTTGTGGCGTTTACGAAACTTTAACGAAGTGAATTTCCCTAATAATGATAATCCTCATTCCGTAAATACAGGGTGTCTCAAATGTTCCGCAGAAAAAGAGTATTTCAAATTATCAACGGGACATATATAGTTACAGAAAAATTAAGATTTTTTTTAAAGAAAATCTTAAAAGGAGTTTTTTTTTTAATTTTCTGAAAATATTGAGTAATAAAGTGTTACTTTTAAACCATAGTCTTCTATCTCTCTCATCATTTAACCGAACTAATGCTTAAAGCTAAACGTTGCCTAAGTAACAACAAATGATGGCATAGTTTCAAGATTTAAACTTAACCGGTAAAAACTATTTTAGTTAGTTAGTTTTTCCTTGATAATGGGGAAAGATAGAACACTTTAGTGCCAGCATCCCTTTAACTGGTTAATACTAAATCACTGTTGTCTACCTCGTTTGCATTTGAGAAATTATATATATTTCGTGCAATGATTCTAAAGTTAGACGTGTTTTTTGAAGATATTTGCAATCTCATTCTACATATCTTACAAGCATCCTGCCCGATTTTGATGATTTTTAGATGGGACTATCTACAAGGTGGGGTAAAAGTTATGTCATAATGTGAATTGGCTGTCATTTTGTTACAAATGGAAAAAAAGTGGGCTCTGTTTTCACGAAAAGTTTATTTGAAGGTAATGGATGACATTAAGTTGAAAAAATTATATCGGCCAAATGACCACCTCTTGAGGAGATGCACATTTGTGCTCGTTTTACAGCATGTTGCTGGGAAAACATCTGGATCCCGCACCAAACAGTCACTTTGAGGGGATGCAGTGGCTCTTCGTGCATTTCATGTGGATTCTCCGTGCCCCAGAAATGCAAATTTTATTTATTCACATAACCACTTAAATGGAAATGGAAACGACGACGAATTTCATGCTGCGTTAAAACAACAGACCGGAAATTAGTCAAATAAGCAGTAACAATAACTCCGCATTCTTCAGGTGTGTATCGCTCCATTGCTTGCTGTCAACTAATTCTCTATCTGTCTACAACATAAATGTCAAAGCACAATGACATTTGACGCCATTTGCAAAAATTATGGCACATTCACATTATGACATTACTTTTGTCCCACTTTGTACATTGAACCACCCCTAAAATGGACAACCTATCAGGCCATCACATCAGGTCCTAGAGATGACTTTCGGATATCAAATTAAAAACATTTATCTGTTTATTAATTTCAGGTCCGTGTATGATCGAGTAGAGATTGGACCGACTTCATATAGGCAGTTCGACCGATCGTATCGGGTGTTTGAGTGCCTTTTTTTCAGTCACATTCACTACGAATCAGCTGGTCGGGTCTTGTATGACAAAACTCATCATTACTTTTTCGGACGTACCGATCTGACCTTTTGTTGGAATAAAGTTTTAACTACGAACTGTGCAACGAATTCCACATGGTTTAGTGGGCACATCTTTAGCGTCTAAGACGATTGAGTCGTGCACATCGTTATAAGAGTAGAAGACATTTATTTATTATTTATTTAGCGTATGGCGAGATACATTGAAATTAACATTTAACACAAATTTACATAGAGAGCGATATTTAATACATATTGGGCAATTGCGCTAAAACTAAAATTGGATGTCTAGATTTTGCAGCATTGGAAGCACTGATGAAATCGGCTGGGTTGCCTTGATATTTTCGGGTTGCGCATTATGTAGTCACGTGCTTAATATTCTGAATTACGTTGCATATTCAAAAAGTGTTGCAGCACATCTTCCATGGTTTGTACGCAGTCGATTGAGACTAACCCACGTTTTTCTTGGAAGGTCATAGCCAGCGGGCATAATGTTAGGATCTTCTATGCGGAACACATCATTCGCAGAGCAGGAGTGCCAATCGATGCGTAGAAAACATATCTAACAGTGCATCGGGTCAAAGAGCCTTTAAGTCTACCACATTACCCAGTAAAGATAGACATGCATCATTTTCACTGCATATTAAAATTCCAATAATCAGATCCAATTTAAATTCTCAACAATTATAATTCAACTGTCGGAAAAAAATTCCGGAGTTTATCTGAAAGTATCACATATCCGTTCACAAAAAAAAGAAAAAAAAAAAAAAAACAGATGTATTCCTATAACCTGCCTACCTTTTCAGGTAGACAAATAAATTTTCCCAAAACATTTCTTTTCTTTTTTTTTTTGGGCTAATTGAAGGAATTTTCCTCCACACATTCTTCCCACATCCACACACATCTGCATCGGAATCTCTCACAAGTTGGTGCGGTAGCAAACTGGTATTTCACCGGTTTACACATACTTACTCGCACAATGCTTGTTCTAACACTATGCATCCCGAGCGTAGTACATCGAATTGTAACCGAAGAGGAGACCGCCGCATTCTAGATGCAAAGGAGAACGAAAAGATTTACAGATGTATTCTCGAATTCAATGGCCGTTTTCATCGCTGTCAGATTCGGGTCTTTTACAATACGATTCATTCGCTTCTACATTGTTGTGCGACTGCAATTGAATGTGTGTATGCGTCTGCTGAAGATACATACCTTTCATGCGGGTGATTGTATAGTATTGCCACATAATTTTATTGGAATCTCCTCTTTTCATCTTCTTTATGCCCTCTCTTTGGCTAAGTATCCAAATAAACAAGCTTTTTTACACTCACTTCCTAATTGCTGTCACAACCCCTATTATTTTAACGCTGCTAAGCGCCACCCAGAGGCTGACCAATTAGCGGTGAAATTATCCCTTACGGTTGGATGGGATTATCGAGTCGCGCGGCGTGGAAAAAGAAAAACGCCCGAATGTCTACAATCTCAATCATCGGTTACCGCTGTGGTCGTCGTCGCTGCACCACCTACCAACATTACCATCATCATCATCACCACATAATCTCCTCGGGTGATCGCATGTCGTATCTCACATGATCACTGGTGCGGCGCATCGCGGTCTCTCCCCCAATAACCACGTGTAAACACAACCACCGATGAGCAATGTACACTGGAGACCGTGTGTGGACAAAGTACCGTAGCCGAAAGAAATGAAAAGCCGTTTAAGCGAGTAGATATGGTGATCATTAGCGTGCGGACACGCAGACATGGATATGGACATGGCTGATGATCACCCCGGTTAAATGCGATCGATTAGGTTGAGAGGGTTGTTCGCTCGCCGGCAGATCGGTGGTGGTTGTAAATTTGATAAGGCTATATAGTTTTAGGCCGATCAGATGGTAATTGTGGTGGGAAAGTAATTAATTTTATTCGGGATAGTAAAATAGGAAGAGATAGTTTCTTTGCCGGCAGCAATAAGGGATGGGGGATGTATAGTGATAATGAAAATTGTTTGGGTATATTAAAAAGACTGAAGCTTTTCGGACAACGTGGGTATCAACAAATTGCTGAATGTCAGTTTTTAAACCGGGGAAGTACATACACGAATTTGAAGCTATGACACGATCTTACAACTTAATCTGCCCATCCGTTATTCCATTCGCTTATCTTATGTTACCACTTTTTAAATTTCAATTTTGAGCTAAAGATCTTCTTAAGAACCCAAAGCAGTACAGGCGGAAGCATATTTAAAACTCGCCCACAAATACGCCCACTATTCAAAAAATGATCTTTTGCGCCCTAAATTCTGAGCTTGAAAGATAAGTATTATAGAGACCAGAAGATACGTATCTCAGTATCTCGAAAACGGTTAAAGATATGAGAAAAATATTTGAGAGCAAAATTTTAGGAAATGGAAGGGGACGTTGTATGGTGACCTTTAATGTCCCTGATTTCAAGGATGCGGAACAAATCTACTTTTTTTAAGTGGGAATGGGTACTTTTGAGATAGCCAGTCGAAATAACTTAAAAAAATCAATAATTTTCCATAGATATATGTACCTAACTGTTACGGAGATATCGAATAAAGAAAATTTAAGTTTTTTTTGAAAAAGTTCACTTAATTTTTCTCGGAAACGGTTAGAGATAGGAAAGAAACTCTAACGAACAAAATTAAAGGGAATGTAAGACCAATTTTAATGGTGATCTTAAAGGTCCTTTTGTTTTATGGATGTAGGCTAAACTAACATTTGCTTACAGGACGAGGAGTACTTTTCGAACTGCCTTTATGTATCATATGTTAGAAAAACAAAAAAAAAAACCATTATAAGTTTTTCGAATTCCAAAGGGATTACGAGAAATCGTAGAAAGATATTGAAAATGCTACCGGGAGCGCATCGCGGTCAAAGAACTAATGGCAAATTATAAAAACTGCTGATCAGGCTAATGATATACGGCAACACTCAGCCACCCAAGTATAAAAGATAAATGAATAAAATAATTTGTTTCCAACCTCTTCATCACCAAGGGTTCTCAATTCGTTTTAATGCTCTTTGGCACGTCGAGTATCGTGCTGCACCCGCATTCACTCCTCTCTTAGGATGCACGATGGAAGAATTAGAAAAGTGTGTCTCCTCCATTCAGCAGTTCTTCGTGTGAGTCAGTCCAACATCTATCGATACTCTTCTACCTTAACTCTCAATTTCTTTTCTGAGTAGTTTTTTGTAAGAAGACCATTCGAAAGTCTCCTCCTTATTTTCTAGCTAACGCTTGAATTGAGATGAAACTCCGCTACTATAATATAATCCATGGATCCTCCATTTACTTTTCACTTCTCCAGACCTGTTGCTCCACCTGGGAGCTCTTTTCTTCAACGACCTGAAGACTATTGACGTTAGAAGCATCCACAGCATTATAAGAAACTCTGGCTGATTCAACTAGCTGTAGTTAGAATAACGATAGGTCCTGTGGTATTACATTGGATCTCCTTAGGGTCAGCTTAGCCTCAATTTTTCTGAGGCGACATTACTGTGCTGCAATCCAATTTTCACTACCTCCTTTAGTTGTCACAATCATCACGGGATAGCGTTAGGTATAACCTCTCCTAGTCCAAAGAACATCCTGATTTGCTTGCCTTATAGCATTAGTGCTGGTAGACTTTTCAGCCCTTCATAGCGACCGAGAGATTTCGAGCTTTCAGAAAGTCAAGGATCTTATGTTGTTCACACCTAGACCAGGAACCCACAGCATTGCTTTGCAACTGCGGGGTATTTACTTCTGCTGGCCGCTGCTCTTAACTCAGATAGAGCTTTAGGCTATTAATTGAGGCCTCTTCTTTTACGAGTTCTACCCCGAATATGTATTTCAAAGGCGACTAACTGTTTCCGAGTCGAGTTAACACATGGTTGGTCCATCCATTTCCACTTTTTCTTTTTTGTTCGAGTATAATTGCATCCTGACATATGTATGTAGGTAGTTACCTATATTTTTGGCACAATTCTCTCGAACACCCAGAATAGGTCGCTGTGAAGGCATTTTTCAGTCCACCAGCTGTCCATTTTATCACAATCTTATGACTTTCAAATTCCTCGGATTCTTCCTTCTTCTGAGTCACTTCTACAATATAATTGCTATAATTTACACTAATATATGAGACAATGTCAATGTCATAATTTTAATCATCATTCAAGTGAAAAATTCCATTCTAAAATTCCTCACCTCAAAAACTTATCACCTCACACATCCTCAAAAAAGACATGCTATACAACCAATCTATCCAGTTATAGCCACACTAAAAACAAATCGATGAATATCAATGCGCCACAATAATGGCCATGATGGCATTGTTAATATCCCATTTCACTCCACAAAACACAACCAAACAACCAGAAGATACGTATCTTTTCCTCCAAAAAGATCACCATCGGTAAGCACACATCTGTCGAATGATCTTCAAAATGAAACACGGGAAAAAGTAGAAGAACAAAAACGCTGAAGAAGACGAACAAGAGGAATCGTTCAAGAAGCGCAAAGATCCGAAAGAAAAAGGTGCCCCCTCTTGACAACAATGCATTCCATAAAAGATGATCCGATGATGATGATCGCTTCGATGATCGGTGCGACAAACAAACAAAAGAACAGGAAAGACGCACATACACACATAATAATAAATTTTTTGACAGTCCTCCACATAATACAACGTCAACAAAAATAAACAACCAAAAAAGAGAAGAAAACAAACCACCGCCGTCGATGCATAAGACCCAAGAAGCCGGCCTGAATGTGTGAGAAGATTGCAGCCAAAAATTTATGGAAACAGGATGCACCCCAGAGTAGGTAACCAACCGATGAAGAACCCAAAAAAGAAACAACGTTTAAGAGAACGTTTCGACAAATTTAATGGCCCTAAATAGCTGATGGAAGAAGTTCGGGAACAAGACAAGAACTTACTCACGAATGTACGCCCTCTGACGACAACTACAACTCATTCTCACTCTTCAACCGTTGCACACCGGTGTCAAGTGCCGGTAGTTAACAAAAAATGCATTGTGGTGGTAGTGCTCCATCACTGTATTCGAAAGAAAGGTGCAACATTGGCGGGGTACGTGCCGCCATGTGTACACGGTGTAAGGTGCAACGATAATCTCCATCTCTGTCTGTCGGATTCGCTGTCAGCGTGTATCTTACTCGACAGCAGCCCCTAAAATAATTAACTGATGATATACAACTCAAGCTGCGCTGGAAAAATATTTGTACACCAATCGTTAATGGCCTCCTTAAGGCTGTGTTCAGGAATGATGAAGCGCGATCTGGCGATCACTAGAGAATCACAAACTCATGGCTCGTGCCATGGTTATGGAGAAGATTAGGTAGGTATCTGTAAGTAAACAAAAAACAGGAGTTGGACGCTGGAGTAGTGCGGGTGAGCCTGTGAATGAGAATGAGTGTGTTTTTTTTTTTCATTCACTAGGCGTAGCTGTGGCCGAGTAATGAAAATCCATTTTATTTGGTGTTGATGGTGTGTGCGGTGCGGTTGATTGTGTGCCATCTCGTCTCCTTGTGTATGACAGTAATGAAATGGGAAGGGATAATTTATGTTTGAATTGAGACAGACAAACAGACAGACCATCTTAAAGAAGGAAAACTAGGTAAACGTTGCCATAGCCATCTGCCGGAATGAGAAAGGAAGGACACACCGTTTAGTCGGCGGATTGCATGGTGTTTGTGCATTCCTGCGTTACAGCTGATCCCTTTTTTGGGTTTCTGTCTGAATGGAAATAACACAGAGCAGTTGTTCTCGGTTTTTGCTTTAAAAGGATATGATCAAGGATATTATATTTTGGTAAATATTTTTGAAAACTATACTCGGAAATCGATTTTGGTGGGGAACGCATAGTAGAACGGCTTTGATGTTTAATTTGTGGAAATCCGGTTTCTTAATTAATTCCTCGAATTTTATCATTTCCTGCCAGTGTACCAGAAGTGCCCTACGGTGAGGCCGATTTTCAAACAATATACACTGGTGGATTATTTTATAAAAATTATTTAAAGTAAAATTTGAGCACAAAGATCATCTGGAAAGAAATCGAAAAGATGACAAGTTTTTCTTTCAGTTGTCACAATAAGTGGACTATGTACAAGGGCGGATCCAGGGGGGTGGCACAGGGGCACCCCCCCTCCCAGACACGATTCAGATAAAACAGGCCAGTTGAAAAAACACTAGCAATTAGAATACTATGGGGTACACTCTTTACCTATCTGGCCTTTGTGCCCCTCCCAGAAATAAATCCTGGATCTGCCCTTGACTATGTACATATACATATATAGTATGCACATACTCTGGAGTATTGGGAATGCTCAGTAAGATTCAATGACTTCACACGGCGATTCCAGTAGAGCTACTCAAGCTTAGAAGTCTCTGATGAAAGTCCAAGCTAAAGAGTGGGTAGGTAGTTAACCTAAATCTAAATGGTGTGACCAGATTCATGTATGAACCTGAGGATAAAATGAATCAATAACGAGCTCACTGAAGAGCTGTTGTAGAGCCTGTCGTACTTAGTACATTATCCCAACTGGTTCTTCTGTGAAGAACTGCCTTCTTACTGCCGACTTACTCGTAAGACTAATGGGCAAAACGAAGTGTTACTCTGACAGATTTTGTAGAAATAATGCATAATTACATACAGAGTTAAACGAAATGCGACCTCAAGCTTTTGATCATAAAAATCGCAAAATCCAGGGATAAAATTTGCGGTACAATTATACTCTTTTTTTCGCTACAATTGACTTCGTAAAAGTGCGAAGTACGACGCTGCCTAGTGTAGTACACTCGGTCAATTCTATTTTGATGAGTAAAAATACGCATATACATCTCAAGGGATGGGATCTCTTAGAAGAATAGAGGGACTAATGGACCGATTCCAATACCAAAATATCCTGAAAGAAACAATGTTGCCGTATGCCGAGGATCTTATGACTCTACGTTGGAGATTTCAACAGGACATACGGCAAAAACCATACAAAATTGGTTTCGGACACATAATATTGAGGTAATTAAATGTGCATCCCAATCCCCCGACATTAACCCCATCGAGAATTTGTGGGAAATAGTTAAACGGAAGCTAAAAGGACAACATTTCCGTAACCATCAGCAACTTTTTGATGCATTCGGGGAAGAATGGTGAAAAACACCACAATCCTTTATCGACAACTTAATTGAATCGATGCCAAGCAGTCTTAAAAAATAGAGGTGGTCCAACAAAGTATTATTTTTTTCTTAATATAGGCATAGAAGTAGGAGTACTGTAATTTATTTATTTATTTAAGTTTCTTTAGTTTTGTCCGTCAAAAATTAGAAGTATTACTATATTTTATTTTTTATTACAAATTGTTGATTGAATTCTTTAATTTGTTTGTTTTTTATTTTAAGCAGTATTGATAAGGAAAATAAATATAGTACAATGAATTTAAAAATGTTGCTTTTTATTTTTTAACATTCATCCAAACGTTACATTCGTTTCAGTTTCCTTAGTTTTGTCCGATACTGTACCTATACAATTAATTTCAATTTAATACATTCAACATAGTAGCCAATGGTACCATATTTTGGATTTTGTGTTTTATTTACGAACGCATTCAAACTTGTAGTAGTTTCGTGAAACGAATTCTAAAGTTGTTTCTATTACTTGCGGCTTGTGATTCACAATTACAATGTGTTTCTTATGTGAACCGATTGGACACATCCTAATATCTGTAACACTGCTAGGCTAATATAGTCAGCCCTGAATCTTAACAAGTCAAGGTATTGCTAAGACACCGTAGAGACAACATACCCAACACTGCGTCATTGGTAGACGAGCTCAGAAACTGGGCATTGCAAGCAATGATTTCTGCAAAACTTTCTCTGAGCATGTTCTTCCCCTTCCCATGTAAGAAGGGATACTCTGGGAGAATACTTATTGATAGGTCTGAACGATGTGAATAACACCTGAATTGTCATAGCTTCATCAAATAGAGTCAATGTTTTCAGGAGTAGATACGAGTAGGGATCAAAAACTCTGCCTCATAATGGATCTATGTTGCTCTAGGTGCACCTTATCGAGAACTACTTTCTATCTATTTATTCTCATTTATAAACAAGATGGTTTCTCTTTAATTATGCCTGAAATTATCAAACAAATTTGATTGCCTTGCTACGCGTCTGGCGGTTCGATAGGCTGGCTATCTAGATAAATAAGGGTGAGCGATACCCACTACGCTCCAGGTAAATAGCTCGCATTGCGAGTGCAAGTTTAGAGTGTGTAACTGTTAAGTTGCGTATTTGAAAATTTTAATCTATGGAAATTTATTCGGAAAACTTAAATATTGACTTAATCCGTATTACTCTACTATTACGTTTGGATATGAGTGAGTGATAATAAAAACTTGTCTTATCCAAAATGTTTTTTGTTGGGAAGTGATGTAAAACTTTTCGTAGCACACTATGTATACATATATACATATGAGATTTGGAGAGGACGCATCATTTTGCAATGATAAAAACAGACGATTTTATACAAATACACTACATATTTCCACACATACCGATTACCTTTTGCCTTAAAGATTCTCCATTGGAAAGATCTTCATTACATCTTTTTGTAGAATTGGTGATGTAAGAGCTTCACAGTTCTTCCCTTATGATTCTATTTCTCATAACTCATGCCAAATTGCTACCTTCAATTTCAAAAACTGAATTTTTATGGGGTATTCGTTGTCAATCAGACTGCTCGTATGTAAGTGACTTAGGTATTCAGCTATCAGATCTGATTAGTCGAGGAAGCATACATATTCAGTGTAAATTGGCGAGTAGTTAGCCTAGTCTAGCCTGGCTCTCATATTTTCTATTCAGCCCTATTTTTTCTGGATTTCAACACGCATATGAAGTTCGAGCTGTGAGGGAGAGCTCTACCTATATATAATTTTAGAATTTTGTTTTGTTTTCAGGTCTTAACCTGTTAATACTTAAGTTGTACTTTTGGAAACAAAGTACAACTTAAGTATTAGCAACGAGAAAGTGCAAGTGGTTTCATTAAGCTGATAGATAATGAAGGTTTCTTGTTAATTAATTCGTTTATGGAACCCTAGGTTTCTGCGGAACACACGTTAAAGACAACTGCTCTAAGCGCTATAAATTATGAAAAAAAAAAAAAAAATTAAAATAAAAATACAATCTATTCCATTTTGGTACAATTGGCTTTCAGTACAATCGGAAAAATTAATTTTTCATCCCTGTTAATGTCTATTACAACGATCTAGATCTACTTTCTATTCGGTATGTTGTTCTGACAGTTCACATCTGGTGTGTTCGAATTGAATTTATTTTTTGCGACGTGGCCGTGGTGTAGTGGTAACATCATCGCTTGTCACACTGCATGTTTACGGTTCAAATCCTGATGTCAAGAATCATCTATCATATTTATTTCACATGAAATAAATAAAAAAAGTCGATCAATTGCGAAGCTCATGTCAACTCTACTGCGAAGGCATAACACTGGCAGTGGGGTGGTTATATGACTGGAAACGCAACTTGACAGGAGGACTAAAAAAAATGACTGTGAATCATAAGCAACGACAATAAAAAAAAAATGCTCCCCGGTTATCTGGATGCCACCCTTGGAGTTTACTGATACTTAATACCACCTTAGTTTCAAACCCACTACACCAATCTTTTTTTCTCTCTAACTTTCTACAAACGCCCGCGCCTGAAATAATTTAAGGATATTCATATCCCCTTTAGCACACGCAAAATATAAAAAAAAACCATCTTGGGATGGATTCATATTATTTATTTTTCTGTTTTAAATTTATTATTCTTTTTTTGTCGAATTTTGCGCAGAGCTTTTTTAACTACTTATATGCACTGATAACAATTAATAAGAATATTTAGGCAAACTTCGAGTGTAATTTTTGTCTCAAGCATTTTGGTGATGAAAAGTAAAAGAGTTTACTAATGGTATGCGGAAAATGTTAAAATGCCAAAGCGTTTGAAGCCGCATTTCGTTTTAGAAATACACAGTTCAACTAAATATCGTAAAGTTGTGATAAATTTGCTCAGAGACTGTCAGAGCGAGAGCGGCCTAACGCGGAATTGCTTTAACAAATAAAACAAGAAATCTTGAAACATACCAGAAAAGGAAAGCATATAACTTTCTACGGTAACCCGCATGTGATACAGACAGATGCAGACATGATAAGATTTAATTCGTACAATTACGGTGGAGAAACAATTATATTGGCTGAACATCGATCTGATGGCTCCACCGTCTTGATTGGCCGACAAATGAAATGTTGTTAATTAATGTCTTAATATTAGGCGACTATAAGTACATACTTTTATTTTTTATATTAATTTGATCACTTTTTGATTTGTTAAGTATGCAAAAAGAAAGTTTTGAAAAAAAGATAATTCAAACAAATCGTTGGAATAGTTTTTCTAATTGAAAACCTGGTAAGCCATCTGATAATATATGTCTAACCTAACATTTTTTATAAAATCAACAAAAAAAAAAAAAAAAATTGTGGACAAAAATCATGTTCTAAATTTTTTTTTAAATACTTTACACGAGCTAAGTCGTTCACCCGAAACCTAAAATTAGAAACGAATATACATATATCATTTTTTTTATTGAGAGGTTGTCCTTCATAAATTCGCTTTATGAATTACTTTTGTGAAGTATTGAACAACAACCATCTTCCAAAAGTTAGCGTCATAAATAAAATGTTCATAATTAATAAATGTGCTTAAAAATTTTGTTCATACACAAGTACTTTAAATACCGGCTATCAATTCTATGGGCACTATACTTCACGAACATAGCCCCTTCTTATGGCGAAAATTTGACAGATGACAGCTAAGGTCTGGCAAATGTACTAATATTACGATATTTCTATAACTCGCTAGGATCTGTTTTAATGAATCGTTGGCAAACTAGGTTTCTAAAAACAATTCACATGTACGCCAGGATATTGGGCTTGTCACACAATGGGCATCTGTTGCATACAGGTGGTAGACCGGGACCCTGTCGCCCGCTGAGATGCAAAAAACTCCGTGAAGTAGGCGTGATTACGTTTCCGAACTTGGCAGAGGGACTGGTACTACAGGCATTTCGGGGCGCTATCACAGCCTTATAGGTTCTTTCCTAAGGGAAGTTTTTAAGGAAAATTAAAAGTCTTCATCATAGTTGACGCAAACCCATGTGAAGCGCCTATAGAATCCAAATTCTTTTGTCAATTCCTTTTCCTGAAAAATGAAAGTGAAGCAATCAAACCATCTTCTGTGCATATGTTCTGCTTTATCTTAAGAAGACAAATTTTCATTGAGTACCCCTTTGAAGACAAAAGCTTCTTAAAATCAGTGTCATTAGTTAGGTGGATAGTAAGTAACTGAATGATTTGAAATATCAAATGATTTCGTTCGTTCATTCCTTCATACATCCATTCATTCATTCATTTATCCATTCATTCATTCATTCATTCATTCATTCATTCGTTCATTCATTCATTCATTTATTTATTTATTCAATCATAAAGCGGAGAATATATTATGTAGAAAAAAAGCTCTGTGAGCAGACCAATGACGTGTCGTGATATATTGGGTCGACTACTTTCACATTATCCAAAAAAAAAACCCCTTTCGGAATATTCGGACTCAAGAGCAAATATTCATAATAAATTCCCATTTATGTTTGATTAAAATGGGGCATTTTGAAGGATTAAAATTCGACATATGTACATGCTGTAGAGGATTTTGTCAACATTTTTCCCATATGATTCATCGTTTTCGAAATATTTGTACTCAAAAACGATTTATAACTTGGGAAAGTCTCACATTTTTAAAGATTGCTGGCATCCATCTTGCAGATAATTCGCAATCTAAATTTTTGGGCATTACCTTTGTTTTTTTTTTGTAGGATGTGCCGTTTACGAGATATTCACTTCAGCAAACTATCGAATAATAAAATCAACATTGAATGATTGAATCGAAAATATGTAGTAAATAACGATGGCTCCAATGAAAGAAAGTAATAATGAACGAATTTTAATAACTGCCCAATGAATGAATATTTCGATACTATCGAATAGTTACTACTTGAAACGACTGTAAGCTCAGGTTTGATCTGGGTCTAAATGGTAAGCGAGGAATCATGGAGTAAAACACTGTTTCAATCTCAAAAGCAATTCTTCATATATAGATAATGCTACTGACGCTGGGATCATTAGGGCATCCTTTTGAGTGTAAGAATGCGTTTGGCTCATCAAAGACAACCTACCTTGACGCATAAGTCCTAAACGAGAATTCCAAATTGTTGGCCCATGCCAGCAGTCCTACTAGAGGTTGTGGGTCGTGCTTTCGGGGTTTTTTAATTAATAAAAACATTGTTTTCCCTGTTTGACGCTTGAACATACAACTTTCCGCCTGATTTATTTCGCTTAAGAATAACAGTAACTAGCCAATACACCATGGCTTCTCTCTTTCAAAGGGATTGATATTTTAGAGGGACAAATGTACAGTATCTCCATATATGTACGTATTTCGTGCAACAGAGTCTTCATCTGCAAAATTCTTTAATTTTTTTTGGTTTCTTGTGTAAGCATGGTAAGCTACTATATAACTTTTGGCTTACCACTCTAATGAGGTTTTTGTTTTTTTTTTACTTCTTAAGAAATGTGTTCAGCCTATGAAGCGTGAGATATCAGACCTCCCAACCATAATCCTCATAATGGGAAACGATTAAAATTGCCGAATAATCAGCCACAAGTTACAGCAACAGACTCCCATTAATCAATACACATTCACCACATTCTTCTAACTGTACCTATGCCAAACTACTTCTTTTATTTAAAGATTCAAATCTTGTTCTCATCTCATCATGTTCGATTGATGGCCAATTCGTTATTTCCTCTGTGAGAGCAACAGTTGGATTTCATAATTATCTACGAGTATACATACTGAGTATGTACTCAACACCATTCTGCCATACGTATTTCTAAACGTTCTTCCTTTTCGTACTTTATACACCCTCAAGCTCCGCATCAATGCCATCACAATATTATGGTGATGCATTCCGCATCGTCTCTAGCTAACAATTCAAACTGAATCCAAGTGAACAGATACAATTCTTCTCTTCGTTTCCTTCTCTTTATGTAGATACATCCGATGAGATAAAGAAAACGTTTCCCACCTGCGCACAAGAGTGGTGATGACACCGGTCTGGCCGTGTACAATCGACCATCGGATCATCTAGTAATTCCTGAGAATTGTCGAAACATCTTTGAAACAAATACGAGTACCAGATACACAGATACATCCAGCTTTCTTTGAGGAATAAGAACGCGCTTAGACCATTATCCATAAAACCGACTATGACAACAACGATGGTGGGTCTTCCCCACTTTATTCAACGGCATCTACCGAGCTTTGAGACGAAGAATAAGAAACACAAAAAGACTTATCCAACCATGATGACGAGTGAATTCATTACGAAATTACATGGATAGGTTTGTAGATTTCTTACAAAGACCCAACAGCAAGAAACCGGGGGTTCAAACCTAAGGCGTTGGCGGTTCATGATATGATGCCAGTCACACTCATACACAAACATTTCGATTCCTCGCACCCAATTTTCTGGAGCTCAAATAAGTCAAGTAAGACGCGCAGCGCTCACTGTGCTATGTGAGCGTTTGTGTGTATCTATCTGCCTAGAAAGCCACTGAACCGCATCCGAACATATCCATTAGTAACAATTTTTCCCTCATTTTCACAGAGACTCTTTAAGAGTATACAAAGCCACAAGCAGTATAACGTACGGCCGGTCGGTCGGCGGGAAAAGGACGGGGAGGCGCGCACATGAAAATCGCTTCTTGAAGGAAATCCGTCAAAAGACCGGCAAAGATGATGATGATGAAAATGTTAGGTGGTGGTAGGTTGGTAGCCTCTTCTTTTCGATTCAACAGTTTATCAGGTACCGCCATGTGGTGGTCCGTCGTGTCAGTGGTCTTCATTGGCGCGGCCAGGTTGATGGCTGAATTGAGTGACTGCACTTAGTGTGGTTTGTTTGTTAATTCATCGGCTATAAGGCGTAACAATTTGAATTCGTATTCCCTGTGTGTGGAGGGTTTATTCGGTTTCTCTTTATGAAATGCTAATTTGATCTGGGCTAGTTAAGGGAAAAGGCGGCAGGAGCAGTTCACATCACGGCTGAGACATTTTAGAATGGGGTTTGTACTCGTATCTACAAATATTTCTTTTGAGTGCGGGAAAATTGTTTTCCACGCGTTATTCGTGTGAGGATTCTTGAATTTCTTCCAAACAAACTAATTATTTCTTTAACAGCAAATTAAACATGATATAGATGAAGATAGTGAGAAAGAAAAAAAAAATAAAGCATTTCAAATTCAAGGGCGAGTCTCTGATGTGACGGACGAGGCAGAACACTGGAACAATGGTTTTACAGACATGTAAGTTTGTAGGTAGATGTGAACACGTGATAAACCTGATAAGTTATTCCTCCTATCAACTATTGGTATTGAAAGGGGAGCTAGCAGGTGGAATTCGGCTTAAATAATTTTGGTAAATTGTGTTTGGACGACTAAGAAAAGCCTCGTAGAAGTAGTATCTTCCGATAGGTATTGGCCAGTAAAATGACGGGAAAAGCTACAACGTTTGGACTCTTCTCGTCTCTTTCGATGAAGGTTAGCAAAGCGTCATATGATCCTAGGGTGAATTAACTTCTTCCTTTCCTTATGGCGAGGTTATTATCCGGAGTAGAAGGATCACAACCCTCCAACTGCATCCCTACTGGTCCGCCTGTGGGGTTTGCCGATTTGACCTCAGGAAGTCATCACTGAGGCCAATCAAATGTTGGTGTTTTTGCATTTGTGTGATCCAATTGTTTCTTGCTTGTAGGAACGTTGATTGCTATTGCCTTTTTGACTGGATTCGAAGGATCTCTCCTTTGAACATGACAATACCAATTGTGCTCTATCTTGCTTGTGATGTGTTCTTTTACGTGAAGGCTTCCTCACATCTTCGAACTTCTTATTCTATCAAGCTTTGTTACCCCTGCTGTCATTCTATTAAACTTTTTTTACTCCTGGTGCTTTGTTACTCCTGCATGCATCTTCATTTCAGCTGCCGTTAATTTGCCCTCATACTTTTCCATACTTTTTGTACATTGTCCAGCATTGTGAACTGTATGTGACCGCCGGACATACAACTGCGGTGTAGAGCCTTCGTTTTAGCTTAGGGGGCATTTTTCGATCACAGAAGATATCGGAGTTTTCCCGCCGCTTCATCGCGATGGTTGATGTCATCATTACAAGTTGCTTCGCTATTGATCATAGATCCCAGATATTTGAACTTTTCGTACTTGGGAAGCACTTTTCCATTCAAGTAAATGTCTGGAATAGGCACGTGTGGATCAGAGAACGGGCGGCACAGATACTCTGTCTTTTTTGAAATAATACGGTACCCATTTCCCTCCAAAACATCCACCCATACATCAAATGCTGATTGCAGGGCCGTTTGATCTTCACTTCGCTCCATCGTCAGCAAAGAATAACTGATGCACTTTGGGGTTCGTCGCTTTTCCTTCAAGCAGATAATCAAAGACTGCAATAAATAGCAAAGGACTGAGGAAGCTTCCATGGTGTACACCGACTTTGATTGGAAACTCGTCGGTGACTCCTGCGGGACATCTTACTCTTATCCTTGCTCCCTCATACATGTCCATGATCATGCGCACGTAAGTTTCAAGGAATAACCAACCAGACTGATTACTTGACCATCAGATGGCGGTTTTGCAAATTGCCTTTTAAACGTCAGAAACAGTGTGAAATACGTCATCATCGCCTTATTAAAGCTCTCCTAACCAAAATGTTCCATATTTCTCGGTACGATATCGACATTTTAACAATTTAGGGACAATATTGTTGAAGGATCGGTAGACCCACTGAAGAGTTTTTGCGTCTGATGCATAAAGCTTTTGTCGGATTACGACAGAGACACCACAACGCATGGCCCAGCTATTTTTAAAAATCCGTATATGTTCACTCTAAGCTCGAATTGTATCTGCCTTAAAGTAGAGTGTTGAGCTCGAAATCCAGTATCACGTAAAGAGAAAAGACGTACAAAGTAGTGTAAGGCAGAGTAAATTTTGTAGGCGAAACTGTATTTTGACAATTTAACCAGCAATTTCAAGAAAGAAAATTCCAGGGCAAAGCAGTTTTAATCTACAAATACAAACTGAACACTTTTTTGTCTAAAGAGGGAGACAAAGTATTTTTATAGGATCGTGATAGTCTGTGGGATATTCTACGGAAATCTTGTAGTGCCCTTAAAGTGCACACTCGCACAGAAATGTGTTAAGACGTAGTCTGAGAAACGCAACAATAAGTGTGGCAGTAGACCAGTTTATGACCACAAACGAGCTGATCGATTTTCAGCTGCAAAAAGACATAAGCAAACATTCTAAAACATTTCGACTGCGTGGATGACGCTTGTTTACTTTTGGAGTATCAGAAACCAAGATTGATGGTAGGACGTAGCTTGTCTCTCTTTGATTGTCACGCGGACTAAAACTATCAGATCATCTAGTACAGGATCTTTAAAAATTTGTTTGCTCAAACCTGGCCATTTTCAATAATAAGCTGAAATATGGTGAGAAGTGGAAATCCAAACGTCCCGAAGATCTCCCTTGGGTGTTGTCCGTTTACAACTCAACTAAACGTGTTAGTTGTTCTCTGTTTTATTTCCACTAATTCCCTCTGTCAGGGGAAACAAATTATAGCTCTCACTAGTCGCACATATTTTCCACCCCAGGGCCGCTAATATTAGTTGTATCGAAAAAAGGCTCTCAAAACATACCAGAAACATATTTAACAAAATTTTGCCCACCAGAACTCTGCATTGGTATGATCGTTCATGAAGACCCTTCAATATAAATGCTGTTTAACACATGTGTGGAAAGGATTTGACATAATTAAGTTGAGCTGTCATCAAATTATTTTAAAAGCAATATTATGTAAAACTTAATATGTGGCTATGGTGTAGTAGGTATGTTTACTTGTGACCTGAGCTGTGCAGGTTCAAGCCCAAACGGGGAACAGCAACCGACCGAATAAAAGACAAACGTTTCTTCAACCACATGTAACGTCAATACAGTCTGAGTGCTGTTATTTAGAAATTTCCTTTTTATATATAAAAAAAAATATTAAACGTTTTATATGAGTCGGTGTCTAATTCTTTCTTAACCACACTTTGTATCTTGTTGTATACCTATACTATCCCCAAGCGGACCTAGCATCGAAAATTACATTGAAAATGGTGTTTTTAAAAGTGACTTCGCACTCACTTTACTAAGCATTTACCTTGCTTTAAGTTCTCCTGATCGAATGTGAATTTGACATTATAAACTCCGTAAGCACATCAAGAAGTTAAGCCTGGAAAGCAACGAAATATGCAACTTTTGCAACTAATCCAAGGAAAAGGGCAAGTTGTACCCTCAGTCCCATTTCAGGTTCTTAAGGTTATAAGAGAAACCAAGTTGAACAAGGTGCTTAAGCCCGAGAACAAACTCAACTGGCACCAGGAGGGGACCCAGTGGATCTTTTAGTTCACAGTGCACCTAACCCTGTCAAAATTCATTCATTCATTCAAACTTATTACTTGAGTATCAAGGAAGGCCATCAATGAGAATTCCTTGATTGTGAGCCATTTTTAAATAGGATAAGTGATCGATGAGCATCATGACGAGTGAACCCTAATCATACTCGTAAACATCGTAGCATAGACTTAAGCCAAACATAACACAAAGTTCACCAGAAAAACGTATCCCCTATTCCCCCATATAACATACAACCCCTTTAAAATTGTCGAAAAACTAGCCCACATTTGTTTAGAAAAATCTTTCCTCTGGTTTTGAAAAGTATGAAAAGTGTAGTTAGAGCCCTTATGCGGCAGTCTTTTTGAATAAGAAAACGGGACGCCCATGTAAAGCCATGACAAACAAATGAACTGCATATGAAAAAACGCATTCGTAAATGACATTCGCTTGGATATATTTATAGGTAGGTACTTATTAAGCATAACACCCATCAGCCATAAAGAGCTTGTGCATTTTTAATACATAATGTTGTTTACCGTCTGCTAAACAGATTTAAAATGAAGGTGTCCATACTCTCCGGTGGAACTACAAACGTTCAAAAAAAGATCACAACATTCACGACAGGCTCAATAATTGACCGAATCGCATGAAATTATTTGCAAAAAAATTTGTTCTTCTTCTTTTTTTTGAATAAAATAAAAAAAATATATGAAAAGGTATATTTTTATATTATACGTCCATCGTTATTCCATTTTTCATCTGCAGAGGCCACCGTCGTTTATACATCCAATGTCCACACATGCGTAGTCGTAAAAAAAAGCATTGAAAACAATAATTTTATTAATCATGACAACTGCTTTGGAAGCTCTTTCATCTTGGTCTTCGTCTTCTGCTTCTTTTGTCTTGTGTACCAATTTAAAAAAAAATAAAAATAAAAAAATTGTTGCGTGCCTTCTGCAATTCGGCCTTTTTATCGAAAACATATTCATGACCATGATCCTTGCACCGGTTCGTCAGAAATGTACATATGTATACCTACCTATATTTCTTTCCACAAACATGGCTATGATGAGGTTAATTGTTTTGTGGTCCGCTTTTTCGATTCAGAATTATTAAAAAAAACTTCAAAAAATAAAACAATAATGGTTGGAAGATGAAGTCAGATAAACATCTTTGATCAGTTCCCATAAAAAAATGAAGAAAATGGTTGTAAAGTTTATTTAAATAGTGCCATTCGGGAGAAGTTCTTTCTTAATTTTGGCACAACTGAAGAGGAGTTCGTTTTCAAGACTATCAAACAGAGAGGATTGCTAAAGGTGATGCAAAGTAATCGCTGTAGGCATACGAATTTACAGAGGAGAAATGGAGAACATCCGACGCTGACGAGCCTTCCATACATGTTCGTTTTGAAAATGGTGGCAGTTACAGATGTCTATGAACTTAGATCTTCAATTAGGCCAAGGGACGCTGTACTACCCGATAAACCAAGCAGGAATGACTGAAGTGTCAAATAAAATCACCACGTGCAGACGATATATTTCCTAACCCACTACAAAAACATTTCTTGAACCCAATAAGAATAATTAGAAGCATACCATACATAGTGAAAGGACTCCATTAATCCGAAGTCTGACTTCATTCATACTGAAGACGAGCTGTGGATGATTGCAAATATCAGAACAAGAATGATCAGAACGTCAGCATGCGTATGCACAGATTGGAGACTACTCTACAGAAGGTGCACTAGGGATCAAAGAAATAGCTATTTAAGTCTTCTTGGATGTAAAAGGAGTGATTTCCAAAAATATATTAAGACCCGTTTCACACACATATCCGGCATCGTAAATCTGACGTCGAATACCTGATTTAATATAGACGCGGATATACGAGTACTAGAACGACGTTATACGAGTATATTTCGCACATATGTCCGACGTATCCATGTATTGTATGTTTAGGAAATATTTCTTGAATGCACATAAATGCTACTACATTTGATCCAAAAAATGTTACCAGTTTATATGAAAGTCCCACAGCTGTGATCTCCTTCAAATAGATAATATTGAAAACCATTTCAAACATGTACTGGATTTGATGTTTGTAAATAATGGTGTTCTTACCATGCCGAAGTTTTAGCCAAATTTTTACCGAATTCTTCATTTCACAATGTTTCCAAATTTTACCATAAATTGTATAGTTTTTCCTCACCATAAGCTTGTATTACTAATGCTTTTAACTTTACTGAAACCAATTTGAAATCTTGTCAATCAATTTAAAAATGTTCACCCGTTTTTCCGTCATTTGGTAGGTGGTAGAGTGGCTGTAACAGCACTAATTAGCGCTTTAGCACCTTCTTAATACCACAATTCACGTGACGTATCGAGTGTTGTTCGGATGATAAACTATAGGGTGGCCATGGTGTAGTGGTAACATCATCGCTTGTCACGCTGCAGGTTCAAGGTTCAAATCCTGATGTCAAGAATTGTCTATTTATTTCGCATGGAATAAATAAATAAGTCGATCAATTGCGAAAGCTTATGTCAACTCTACTGCGAAGGCATAGCACTGGTAGTAGGGTGGTCATATGGCTGAAATAAAACTTGATGTACTGATGATGACATCAGAGGAACGGAAAAAAAATACAGTGAATCAAAAGCAATGACAATACGAGTAACAGCAAAACAAACATACTCCCCAGTTATCTGGACGTTTGGAGTTTACTGAAACTTAATACCACCTGAGTTTCAAACCAACTATACCCATATTTCTTTCTCTCTGTGTTTTCCCCCGTTCCAAAAAAACGCCCATGTCCTAAATTAGTATTCGTATCCCAAATTAAAAAAAAAGATGAGGGGGTTAGCGAAAACCTTTTTTAAATCCACCCTGTGGCATTAAGAAAGCTGATAACTTCCCCAATGCTTTTCTCCGCAATCTCCTTAATGTTGCCTCGTATGCCCACCTGGCCCTACTTAGAACCAGACACTTGTAGAGGAAATGGTAGATAGTCTCTGTCTCGCTTGCAGTATTGCAGATGCGATAATGTGCATTGGATGTAACGTTTAACCACGTGAACCCCATTGGGCCAGTAACCTGTACTAATCGCCAGAATTCTAGCAATATCTGCTCGGTTTCTGTTTTGTAGATCTTGTGTTTTCCAACAGTTGTGTAGGACCACATCTGTCTAGATATGACACAATTCCGCAACCCATGCCATCGGTTATTGGCATTTGAAAGGAAATGCGCGAGAATACTGCCATTTAGAGTCCCCAGTGGTACGTCATTCTTCTTAATTCTTTTAAAAGGTTTGTTCCAGTAATATCTGAAGGTATACGGACAAAAAAACAACCCTTGCTAAATAATTTTAAAACTTTCGGCTGTGAAAAGAATTATGACTTCCATCACCTTTTCCGTGTCTTTTTTTTTAACTCCAAACGAAAATTGCCATTTCTGTGTTTATAGAATTTTATGGAGCTAACTCGGTGGATGAAATGTTTACATACCAACTGTTTAGTAAATAACTAAGATCGATTTATATTGAACCAAATGATAGTGCCCATTAATGTACCCAGTAATTTACTCAGTGGTATACCACAGGGAAGTTATCTAGGTCCTTTACTCTTTGTTATATTTACTAATGATCTCACTTTATTCGTTAACAAAAATAGGTAATTGTTAAGGTTATGTCGACGATTGTAAAATGTTCAGAAAAATTAGCCACGCGAGAATTTCTAACGCGATTTTCAAATAATATGTTTTCGCAGGTGTAACCTGGTTGGTTGGTTGGTTTTAGGGGGTGAGCTTATGCACTTCACTTAGGTTTCCATTGGGCCCGTTGTGTTCTCCTCGTCTGCCGAACTGTAGGAATAGTGCGGTGGTGTGTGAATTATGTGTTGAGAGGGGATGCAGGTATGGGGAGTATCAAAAGGAGACTAAGTCATATAGTGATCGGGAACTCGTCTTGTTCGTCTAGCGAACTCCAATATATCACCGATTCCATTCTTACTGAGGTGTGTTAGATTGGGTCTCTTTGGAGATCCCAGTATCTTTAGTCTTAATCTGGCTTTTGCAGGTAGTGGCAAAGGCAGTGTTCTATATTTTCCTCCTCGTCCTCACAGTTGCCGATAATTGTTGTATCAGCTAGCCCGAGTCTGAAAGAATGTTTATTGAGATTGATGTGCCCTGTCCCACCATCAGTGTGCTCTGCTTGAGTTTAAAGCTCTTTTTGCTATGTAGGTGTAACATTAAAGCCTTAATATTGAATATTATAGAGTGCAAACTTGTTAAAGCTTGAAGACTTCCCAGCAACTTTACCTTTTCATATTCAGGTAGTGAAGTTGTCTTGAATAGGGTGAATGAATTCTCGGATCTTGGTAGCAAGTTTGATTCTCACTTCGATACTATTATATTGTAACAAAAGCGAATTCCTCGTTAAGTCTTTTAAAACGTAATCGTTCATATTTCTGTGACACCTACATACTTAAATTAGTCTACTGTTCCCAAGTTAGATCTGTTCTAAAATATACCTCTATAATTTGGTGTCCTTGCCAAGATTCATATAAATAGAATTGAGTATGGATACATACAAATTTACCAAAATATACAACATACCAACATTTTAATCGGGCTGATAACTTACCCACCTACGAGGCTCGATGATTACTGGTAGGTTTGCAAAAGCTTTGTTTTAGAAGAAAACTTCAAGGAGTTATATTTAGTAGAGGCATTGTTCTTGACCGATAGACATTATAGTAAGGAAGGCTTTAAAGTCTAGACACATATCTTACTTATGCGGCCATGTCAACATTATACCAAAAGGAAAAAAACAAGATTTCATAAAAAATAATCTTGAAAACTACGGCTTTCGGGGATTTTTGACACTAACCCACCCAATTTTAATGAGTCTTAAATATGATCATCTAAACACTACTATACCAGACTTGGTATGAGTCGAATACCCAAAAACGCATTCGTGTACGTGTGAACATTACAAGCAATTGTGCTATGCGACTAACAAATAAATTGGGTGAGTCATTTCAGTGCAGTAATCTGACTGAGTTCTATACACATTGAGTCCTATATCTGATGGCGTATATCTCATTCCAAATATGCATATATGGTCTTATGATTCCAAGCTAGTGGAAGAAAGTACCTTAAGATTCTGCAACGATATGACGTTCATCTAATACGAAATTGTGGGACAATAACTCACACGAAGTTAAATAAATTGTAGAGTGGTCTTCCAGATAAACTGCAGATAGTTAAGTTTCTAAACAAAAAAAAAAAAAAAGTACGGGAAGATGTTACATCTGTCAGGTCCTGGACCATACCCAAATTTATATGGCAAATCAAATTAAATTAAAAACATGATCTCGACTAAATGTTGATCACGTCAATGTCACCAATACAAACGACACTCTTAATACAATTTTAGCAATCAATTTAAGTGGAATTTGTCGGATTTAGACACAAAGAATTGATTCTATTCCATAAATCGTCTAATCAAACAAAGGATTCCGGTTCGATTTTGGGGGGTTATAAATGATTCACACTCGCAATAACCTTTAAAAACCACCCAACATGATCAAAGTGGTGATGATCATCACAGTGACGACAATTTATTGATATCTCTCTGTCTGTCTGTCTGTCTAAATGCTTCCCAGGACTTGATCAAACTGAATTTCGGTCAAAAATCAAACGTGACCGCAAAATTTTATTTATTAGTTTCATAAATTTTTTTTATTGAAATCTTTCTGTCGCTGCTGCTTTTACTTGAATTGTTGGTTTACTCTCTTTTCCAGGGCGCGATCGCGATCGTCAACAACAACGAGCACTGATGATCGTGATTATGATAATTTTTGTGTATTTTTTATTTTTTTTTTTTTAACCAACAATTGCTGCTAAACTCAGGTAGAGAGACACAAGACACCCGTATGTCTCTCGTTTTGGCTTATATCATTTGAATTTGAATATTCACGATTGTAAAAGATAGAAAAAAAAAAAAAAAAAATGAAGAAATAACAAACTGAAAATAAATCTCAAATAACAAAGCGAGAAACGTGTCAATTTGAGGCAAACGAGACCCCTGAGCACACACGCATTCCATGAGGTGTCCCCTTACCGCCGCCACTGCGTCTCATCGACATGATAGTCGTCGCGCCAAAAACGCCAATGGAGTCAACTGGAGTTCAACCGGAGTTGAACTGCTCCCGCAATAATCCAATTGAAATGGTTTAATTGAAGATTTCATCATTTGAATTTCTCGGCCACGTTTCGTCCTCTTCACCGCTTCATTGTCACTTTATTTGTTTCGTTGGCCAGTTTTTTGTTTCATTTTGTCTTATGAATGTGTGTTTGGTGGGTATTTTTTGGCCGCGTTTTTTTTGGTTGTTTTTTGTTCGCATCTTACGTTTTCCTTTGATTTATTGTTTTGTTACGAGAAGAAGAAAAAAAAAAAAAAAAAAAAAAATAAAATAAAAGAGGTGAAATTTTTGGACTTCTTTGTCTTGAAGGTTTTTTTTTTTTTTTTAAACTTTTTTCTTTGATTCGATGGAGTGTTGTGGGCAGGTAACCATTTGGAATTACGAAAACACCAGCACTTACTTATAACTCCACCCGGAGAGAAACGCGACCACATGCAACAGCAACAAATAATTAATTTTATTAAAATTATTTTCTTTTTTCCGGAAGACGACAAAGCTGAAGCTAGAGTAGGTTCGGATAGGAAACTTTTTCTTGGCCAAAGCGAACATTAGTTTTTACTTTGGAAACGTGGTTTGAATTACTTCGGACGGACAGAAAACAATGAACAATAATGTTTCCCACGAAATAAGGTTTTTTTTTGTTTTACGATCTGTTGTGCCAATTCGTTTAGTTCGGACGAACGACATAATTTCTTTGGAACTCACATTTTGAACTCATTTTGGGAGTTAAAAGTTTCTTGGACACCACCAATTTTTTGTATAACTGTGACGGTAATTGTCACGTTACGGATTCGAAGAAGTAGGTGGCTGTACTCGTATGAGTCAGCCAATGAAGGCACGTGGTTTTGGTCTCAAATGTGGCATGGCTTTCAACGAACAAGAGAAACCGTTCCAATTTTGACAGAATAAGTCATAAGTCATGATCATACTGAAGTCTGTTTCCTCAAAAGTTTTGTGTGTTTTCCCAATCCCAAAGATTCGTTCCAGCTTCTAACGTGAATTGAATATTTCACTTATGATATCAGTCAGATGCACGATAAATATGAAGTTGGGTGCAGTTAAGTGGGTTCACCCTCCGAACAGATAGTGTAAGTTGCGAGGTTGCAATGAAAAGCTTCTTTAGGTAACGATAAAGTTTTGGCTACTATATCTCACGCAATTTTGACTGTAAGTGGTCTCTTAGCATTGACTATATTTGAAGATCCTAACTACTAAAATGACGAGCAACTAACACATGAAGAACTTCTTCATGAGACACCGGAAATGTTTTTCCCCAGGCACGTAGTTGCTATCTGGTATCAGCGATTGTCTAAACGGAGGTTAAATATTTCTTATTACCGCGAGTTTGTCGGCTGGGTTTCGTTTTTAAATTTCGGACTACATGCACAACCGTTGTATTACTTGCACATATGGGGCAAGTA
The DNA here is from genome assembly GCA_963082735.1 of Pocota personata. Taxonomy (NCBI): domain Eukaryota; kingdom Metazoa; phylum Arthropoda; class Insecta; order Diptera; family Syrphidae; genus Pocota; species Pocota personata. Next base: position 40,004,212 of record OY720431.1, read on the forward strand.
TTGTTTTTTTTTTTTTGTTTACTCCATTGGCCACCATTGACTAAAGGAACCACTATCCAGCGAAGGGTTTTTATTTCGAATGAGTCCACTTTTCATTCAGTAGTGGGATCATGGAAAGATATCGCCAATATACCAAGATATGGATTTCAGGAAGTCCGGCAGTTCGATGTTTTTAATTTCTAGAACAGGACATTCAGGTGACAAACAGATTTCATTTCTTTTCATACAATGACTGTAAGAACTGTGCAGGAAACAGAAACATTTCTTCCCTTTTCAGTCCTCAAAAGTATCATAATTTGTAATTTTTATAGTGACGCTTTTACGAGTATGTTGTAGCAAGTGATTGTCAAAGTGAAAAGCTAGAAGTATCTGCTCTCTCAGGCTTTGTAACGGAAATATTGAAAAATATTTATAGACAAAGTTCAGGCTAGTTTTATAATAAAGATATTAAATAAGGATTAGTGTTCGCTTTCCTACTAAACTAGTCGTGTCTGTGTCCTGATCTAACTGTCAACCGCGCATCATAAAAATTATCAAAGAATATTTTTAGAAAACACATATACTGTGATTTTTTCTTTAAAACACTTAAAATTGAGCTTTAATAAAAAAAGTTACAAAATCCGCCCAGGGGTATCTCAGAGACACAGTGATCCGTGCAAAAAATGGACAAGAAGACCTTGATGCGTATTGCCTTAAGTGTGGCCATGGTGTAGTGGTAACATCATCGCTTGTCACGCTGCAGGTTCACGGTTCGAATCCTGATGTCAAGAATCATCTATTTATTTCGCATGAAATAAATAAAAAAGTCGATCAATTGCGAAAGCTTATGTCAACTCTAACACTGGCAGTAGGGTGGTCATATGGCTAAAATGCAACTTGATCGTGATGATGACATCAGGAGGACGAAATACAGTGAATCATAAGCAACGACAATAATAGCGAAAAAACAAAACAAAATACTCCCCAGTTATCTGGCAAGCCACCCTTGGAGTTTACAGAAAATACCACCTGAGTTTCAAACCAACTACACCAATCTGTCTTTCTCTCTGTCTCCCCCTTCCTTTAGTATAAGGGTATTCATATCCCCTTGCACACGTGCAAGTTATAAAAAAAAAATCTATTCAGAGTTGCTGCAGTGATATAATTGTATCAAAAGTGATACTTTTTGTTCTCTGTTCAACAATTTGTTACAATGAAGTCAAGCACAATACATTTATCTATATTAGAAGTATTTGTATGAATAAATAAAATACTCAAGCGGAAAGCTTTTCTATGAACTACTACTGCTGTAGTAAAAAAGTTTGGAAATAAATTAAGAAATGCATATTCTCTATTCTGTATTTCTTCATTGTGCTCTGCCTGACAAATTCGTTACCTTCACAGATCGGATAATGCTTTGCCGGTAGGTATCAAACATAGAAAATTATTTAGTTGCTCCTCCGTCTAATTAAAATAATTGACAATATAGTTCCAGAGCGACCTCTGATATACTATCCGTGTCGATATTCGTAAATCTGCTTTTATGCCGGACGGATGTTCAATTCCTCGATCGTTATCATCCTCGCCTGCAATATGCCACAATGATCGTAAAGAGATCCCGAAAGTATAATACTCCTTAACCAACCCCCCGGTTTGCAGTCGCGCCTATAGAAATATACCAAGTTCCTGTGTATCCTATGGTCACGCCTCCACCTCAGTCCTATCTATCTGGGAAAGCAACATATTAGATGAAAAAAACTTTAATACAGCCCAAGGGGGAGCGGTACTGATGCACTAGCAAGCTGATTTCCGGATTTTTTCAGCTGTGGTTGTGGTGAGCAGCTATGTACAAAGGCTTCCACTAAATATTTAAATTACCAACTTAAAGCTTTTTGTAAAAGAGTAAAAAAGTGAAACTTCACCTTTGGGTTAATGCGCATTCGAACATCCTAGATAAAGGACTTGCGGTTTATGTTACACAACGATAAACTTAACCCTTTGAAATTTTATAACATAGTTCAAGTTTAAGTAGCTTAGTAGCATGGGTTTTGCAAGAGTAGTAAAATGCTACTACGGCAGCACTTGTCAATAAGTCATAGAGATGGATCTTGCATTTCTGTGACCAGGGCTACCATTGTGCGACTAATTTTAAATAGAGAAAGTAATCTCTTCTTATTAAAGACTGATTGAAGTATTTAGGCGCTTGTGCATCTGTTCTAATGGCTACATCATAGATTTGTTTTGCTTAAAATAATATAAAGGGAAAACGGAGTGTAAGAAAGAAACTTTCTAAGCCCCTTCCTTGCACGTGAATGGTCGTTTTCCGTACGCACAATATTTACTAATTGTTAGAAAGAAACCGTGGAATGTTTTCCAAAGCAGCTGATAGCTAAATGGGAGCAATTGTTCTCTGCCTCTCGAACACACTCACTTTTTTTTGTGATTTAGCAAATATTTTTCAATCCACCTCTACTAAAATGTCCTCCCTAGTAGACAATAGCGATCTGTATCCATTGTAATAGCGCATGAACCGATTTTGCTATCGGCCGGTCGACTTCAACGCGCATGAACGAATGAGTCCGGTCGATCTGACTGAAGATGAAAATAAGAAGTGTCAGTGTCGCTTATTAAAAAAAGAAAAATATTTGGCACAAATAGCCCGTATAAGGATGAAAACCTATGGAGCTTCTCGCAGCCATTTGTGCTGTGCGAGTTATATTTTTAACACTAATGGTAGATACCTATAGCTTAGTTCCGCATCCGAAAGGACTACTTGACAAGATTCTCTTGACAATCTCTCTCTCTCAGAGGTCTGTCACTTATTCTAGAATCCACCCAATATTGGTCCTTGCAGTCGCAACGCTCCTAATGTAGGTCTTTCTCAACAGCAATAGGTCCAATATTTTGCAAATACAATGATCAGTATTGTTTTTGTTTCAAGGCGAAAGAAGTTGTCGAACTTGAGGTTCTAACTGCTAGTTTTCCTTTTACAAAATTCCATTTACTGAATTGTGGAACAAAATAGACACGGAAATGTCCATTGAGGAACAAGGTTTCATATTTCGACCATTGCTATAAAATATCCGTCAGTAGCTCGTATTTATTCCAATGGGTACTGAAAGTATATATGTCGTCCTTCTCCTCTGAAAATAGTATTTACCCCCACACAGATTGTTTGCAGGCACATTTCCATAATTGGCTTAGTTTACACCGCTGATTTGATCTGGGACCAAGACCAGGAATTGTACAAATGTCATTGGTGTAAACGCTTTGAATACAGCACTATACTGATTGGGTCAGTTCGAAAATTTATGTAACCTGGACGTGTAGTTCTCTAGAATGCGATAGATGGCGCTATTGAAATAAATTGTAGCGTCACCAACAGTAGTCAACGCATAGCTGTCAACCGAAAGGTACGCGGTGATACTAAAAAGACACCAACAGTGATCAACGCTCGGCTGTCAACTAAAAGAAAAATGGCCGATAAAAGATGGCCAAAAAGTGAGACAACACTCTGATTCCAGCCAGCAGCGCGTACGCAGACTTTCCTTCAGCTCCTAGATTTATACTACGCAATAAAGGAAAAAACTACAAAACGCAAAAACCTGTGTCGTTCCCACAAAATGTTAGAATGTCATTTCAAAATGCCATATTTTATTCTATCAAATTTTCCACTTGTAAAGTCCGTGAACTTTATTGAGCAGTGATAAGACATACAGAAGGACAAAAATATTTAAAAAGGTTGAATTGATGGATGATGAGACGCGAACATTGTGCTAAGAAAATCAATCGAAACCCCTCACATGGCGTCTTTGAAAGCAACAGTGACGTCTATGGAAGGAAAGATGGTGCTCTCTGTATAGACTAAAGCTTCATATTGTCCTGCTTGGTGTAAACTCAATAGATTCAGACAGAATTTTAGTGCTGGTCCGAACCAAATTCTATAGTGTAAACTAGACCAATGTTCCTTAATAGCGTTAGTACATAGTCAAAGTGAAATATATTCATCAGATTCATTCAAATTCCTGCTCGATTCTCTGCACTTCAGTTCATGGTTGGGACCTTCTCTTTTCATTTACGAGCAACTTCTAAAGTGGTTGTAATTTTGTAGAACGGAGCCATCCAACAACAGTCCGAAGAAAGTTTCATCAAAAATTGATCTGTACAATTTCGATTCGACTTCAACTTGAAGATATCTGTGTCATTTTGCTGTCACTTGACTGATGATACCTTTACACCACGCATAAGTAGGCACACGTAACCAAGATAATATGAAAGCTTAACTAATACTTTCTAATTATTTTCTGTTTCTTCTCACTTGCGCGCGAAGGCCTTTATTCATTTTACTCAACATTATCTCGCAGCTCAGCGTTGCCCCCTATCTCGTTGCTTGTCCCCACTTCTATTTCATTTTGTGTTGTTTTCTGGCGTGCAGATACTTTATTACTTCAAAACTGCTAAAAACTTTTAAACCCATAGTATTCCATCATGAGAGATAGGAAGACCCCTCTACCAGGCCACCGTTCGCCGCCACAGCAATGAGCTCATTTACCACTTCATAGTTTATTACTTTTATTATTATTATTGTTATTTGTAACTACACAACAACAACAGCGCGCAACGCATTGAAAAGAAATTCCGAAAATAGAAAAGAGAAATGAATGACGATGAGGAAGATGATGATGATGACGATGGTGGCGGTGGCGGTGGCGTTGGTGGTGCAGGTGGCGACGATGAAGGCGAACCGAACAGCACAGCAGCCGCTTCAGCAACCAATTGGTTAGGAAACGCTTCTTTTGTGGTCAGTGATCGCGAGTACCTCAAATGCTCTTTACTTTCACCAACAAAGTCGACAAGAGAGATAAATCGAGGCCGCCACTATCCACCATAGATTTCCGCCACCACTGCGCTGTTCGAGTGTAATAATGATCTCGCACTCGCACTAAAGAAACCAATCGAAGTGAGAGAGGATCGGTGGAGGAGATCAATGGATCGCTGACTGGATCGGTTGCGTGTTCCCTCACTTAAACTTGGTCCAATCGACCTTTGAGAGAGCACCTCTCGTGCGCACTGGTATACGTTCGATCAATTACACATTAAACAGTTGTTATTTGTTATGGCGAATCCAGAGCTCAATTGGAACCGGTGAACCTTCACACAGGTCTCTGGCGCGATCAATAGTGCGCACATTCCTCAAAGTATCCGTATCCAAGATGGAAACAGTTATGAAACGAAATGATGCATGAATAGTATAGTACAGGTGGGGAGATGTCGAGCGGTATCTACTGTAAATAGTAGTGGCCCATACAAGTTGGAGGAAAAGGAAAAAAAAAAAAAAAAACAGAGAAAGAAGAAAACTTTAAATAAATGAAAGAACATCACATAATACCGTTTTGAGTTTCCATTCCATTTGCCTTCATTTGTCGCTCTTTTTCTATTTTCTCGCCCTGGCTCGACGAATCGCCCCAAGACAACGAGGACGGCCGCGGTGGAGTATCGCTTGGATTATGCTGCGCCGTGCTGCGCTGCTGTGTTATTATGTCGTTTTGTATGTGCGCCCGCGCGCCCCATTGAGACACATGATGGCATCGAGAGTCAAATGGTGCAACACGGGGTGGTGACGTTCGCGGCAGCGAGTGTAATGCATATGAAATTGGGATTGTTAGCAGTGATTGTGATGCGATGTGATGTGTGGGGAAAAGTCATTGTAGGGTTGCCACATTTCGATTGATTTGTTCAAACTGTCAAAAGTAGTGTTGGGCAACTGCATGATTTGAAGTAACGAATGAGTTCATTCATTCAAAATGCGGGGAGTACATATACGAGGATGGATTGAAAAGATCCTGTTTGGAGCTGTTTCAAACCTATCCAGAGGATTGTTTGACCAGATTTGTGACGATTGATGAGACTATAGCCCTGAGATCAAACAGCAATCAAAAGGGTGGAGAAGATCTGGATCACCAGCCTTAAAGTTAAAATATCTACGGTTGCTTACCTTGTCAAGGGTCAAACAATTAACTTCTATTACTACTGCAGTCTTTTGCGTCTGCTGTAAGAGGAAATAAAGAGAAAGCTTCCAGGCATGATGAGGAAAACGTTTTGATTCACTAGGACAATGCACGCCAAACACACGTCGCGTCGGACTGTTGCTGAAAAATTCATAGCTGAGTGTTTGTATTACTGCCGTAAACTTATTATTTGAATACCTAGATAAAATATTTTTTATTAGTGGTGCAATGGCTTCAAAATTTACTTCCTTGGTCTTACTGCAAATTTTTAAATCAATCGTACGGACGTACGGTCTCGTGTCGAGAGTTCATATCATCAAAAGAAAACTTTTTCGCTACATTCGCGCCCAAGAACAAATATTCATAATAAATCTCCATTAAAGTGGGGATAAATTTGGGTACATAATTTTGAAAAATTCGACCTCCAGCTTATAGAGAATTTCACGGCCTAAAGTTTCGACCGAAATAATTTTTTTTTTTTTACAACAACACACCTTTTTCGAGATATTTATAATCAAAAAAGATTTCCGCTATTAACTTGGAGGTAAGTTTAACACTTTGGAAGGTTCCTTGCCTACAGTTTTAAAAATTTTGAAGAAATTTGATTCCATCCATCTTGTAAAGAACTTTAAAGCCTACAATTTTGCTCAGAATAATTTGTTCGTAGGACTCAATGTTTTCGAGATATTTCCTTTAATTTCCTTTAATTTGGAAGATATTTTCGAAAATTTAAAAAAGTTTGGAAATATTTACCTTTCAATGCGTAAAATTCTGTTTTAAATTCGATTTAATCAAACGCTCTACCAAATGTTTGGAAATAATTACCTTTCAATGGCTAAAATTCTGTTTTAAATTCGATTTAATCAAACACTCTATGGATGCCTTCTTCCGCTGTAAGTTCTCCAACATCACAGTTTGCTATTAATTTGTTGGCGAATTGACAGAGAAAGAAGGCACCCAGGGGCAGCTCAGTTAGCAGAGCATTGGTGGCTAAAACTATATCGAGTACATTTTTTTCAAAAATGGTGTTAGCAGTCAATTTCCCTTTTCCAAATATTTAATCAGCAGTGGTATAATCCGGGTCAAAAGTTTGAACTCAAAGATGATATTCTCTATAAAAGTAAAAAATAAAAGAAAAGAAATAAGCGTGGAATCACAGGAGCCTTACATACGCACATATCCGGTGATGCGGTAAAACCGTCATTCGGATCTTTCCTTTAAGAATGTTGCAGTTGCATCTGCAACAAATGAAAAACACAACATGTTCAGAATAGTCCCAGAATTAAGCGGATAGACAAGGTAACAGCAGCTTTTAAGGTAATAATTAAAAATTTCCGACGTACTGCCCGGCACGGAATTTATGTACATAAGACTGGGATAATATAAATAGAAGTTCGCTATCGTAACGCTAGAAAACACAATAATCCAGTGCTTTGACTGATGATTAAAAAAGCCATCCGACCTTTCAATAATAAAACTGAGGATATCTTGCGACACAACAAGGAGGATATCAAAATGTTGGTGGTATTTCTCTTCGGGCACTCCTACCATTGCAAAATAAACCTTTTATTGAAAACTGGATGCCGACTTTGCTTAGAGTTTGCTGGATATACATATGCTAAGCTACTAAAATCTATGTAGAATAAGATGTCAAAATTTTTTTTTTTAGAAATGTACTCGTATTATACCTTTAACTGTCCTCAATTTATTCAGTTTTCTTTACGTAGAAGTGACTTAAGGTCTTCTGCGTAGACATTGTGGAACAGTTTATACGAAATAATCTGCCTTTAAATTTACGAGTATCAGCTTTGCAGTCGGTAAATACCTAACAACAAAGCTTAGGTTAAAGCTGTGTCTAAGTAGCCTACAAAGTGTTGTAATAATGGGACTAATAAGTTCAGTTTGAAGAGCGTAGCGATTGTTAATATTATACTTAAGAAAGGATATAATGATCCCAAAGCCAAAACTGTCTTCGAATTTTTTGGACAGAGTATCTACTCGTACTTTTCATTAGGAATCCATCACAACTTACAAAACTGACAACCTGGCAACTCTCTAAAGTTGATATCCACCAATGATATATCGTAGATGCTTCACTTCAATGGACGCGTGTAATTAATTTGCCAACTGTGGCAGCATTTAGTTCAAGCTTCACTTCGACTGTTGTTGTTGTGGCGGTTGCCTCTTTGCGTCTTTTATTCTCTCATCTTCTCTTCGTTCCATACACTCATACATACACTCGCACATATCGCGTTCGCTTTAAAGTGGCATGACCTGGACTGACCTCGATATTTCCATGTTGGATATTTATTCGTTGGATATAATTTCTTCTCTTGATTCGTCCCGTTGTTGTTGTTGTTATTGTTGTTTGTTATTTGCTGTTATACTATACAAAATAACACAATTTCTTTCCACACATTCGCAAAACGTTCGCAATTAGACAATCGTTATAATTCTGCCCCACCGTTGTTCGTTTTATTTCTTCACATTCTTCATACACTCTTGGAGTTGGTGGAGGAGAGACCTCATGAAACGATGATGATGATGATGAGAAAAGTTAAAAGATACATCGATGCATTGAATTAAAATGGCAATCTGTAGATTGTTTTTTTTTTTTTTTTAGGAAATCTTTTGTTAAAGCATAAAAGAGATAAAAAGATACACATATGTACGTGTAGGCAGAGGGCACATACTCGTACACCTACTTGCAGAGTGTATCTGTTTATATTGGTTCTCGTTTGAATGAATCTGGTTGCACGCGACCTGCATAAGCAAATGCACTTCCGCTGTATTTTTGTGATTTTCGGTTTTCAACGTGTTGTCGTCGGTTAGTGTGAGTATAAGGATTTGTTGTTATTTCAATTACACGTACGTGATGGGCTACTGATTGCATTGTATCTTGTACATCTACAAGTCAAAATGACAGGTGTCAAAATATGTATAATTTTTAGGAAGCCAATGGCGCAAAGGATGTCAGCAATTAAAGGATTTTAATTGAATTCAACTCATTGACAAGTCATTCTGAGTTTATCGGATGTCAGTTGTTTGATAGATGGGTTGAGAAGGGTAACTTGAAGGTGGATATTGACATATGGGGGAGGATGCTCTTGAGCGATCGATTATTGAAAATTTACGTAAGAAAAAGGCATAAGGGAGACGCTGAAGCTCTATAGCGTTACGGCCTTCATGCACACAAATGTATTGGCAGATAAATTAAAAAAATACTCGATAATATCGAACTTTGCAAAGTGTAAAGTAGCCTTATCCATATGTGATATCTGACGTATGTAACTTGGCGGATAATTAACTTGGCTTACCACAACTGGTAAGCGATGTTTGAGTGATAAACCAAGTACCTGGACTTTCGAGGAATGAAGCCGGCATTTAATACAAATCTAAAGCTAACACAATTGAACAATTGATTTGAATGCTTTGTCGTACTTTAAACTAGCTAAACTGACCTGGACAATGAGATAGCGGAAGTCTTGAAGAAGGAAGGCTTCAGGAGGGTAACAGATACTAACTCAAACAACAACTCACTAAAACTAGCAGGTGAAATCTACCTCGAAATACCTAGAATCTGATAAGATCCCATCTTAGAAATAAGTGCCTTAGAAATGCTTTTACGATTGATGTTCAGGAAACCATATGAACTGTGCCAACTTCTGTCCTAATCCGTATGGCGGTAGTAACCATACATTCCAAATCGTTATTCACCACTTTTTACACAATTTAATGGTCACCTAAAACAGTGACCTGAAGGCTGTGTGATAGGAAAACACTCGGAGATCTAAGGGTCAATGGAAATCGTTGGACCCACAGTATAGATCTAATAATATCATATATCGTAGTATCCGGTGTTTTATTTAACCAGTTAGTATGCGGATAGAGAATCGATCTAAAGCCAGAAGGCTATTTGATCTATTTTCATTTAGCTTCTTGAACAGCCAGAAGAAATTGGTCTCGTTTCTTATTGTGTCAAAAAAAGAAGACCAATTTCTAGCTATCAAGGGAGCTAAATAAAAACACATTTGGGTCAAGCCCAATAGCTCTTTTTATACAAGAAGCTACGATGAAAAGCGCTCTTACGATCAGCGAATCCTAAGCAAATATTTTGGCACCATTGTCAGTACTGACTACCTGCCGCCTTATCTAAACTGAGTTTGAAGACCATTTCCCTGTATCTTTCCGAGCAGAAAGAAATGTGAAAGGGAAGTAATGCTAAGAAACAAATCGATAGGCGCAGGCCTCTACATAGGCCTCTACTTTGAGAAGCTATATCTATTGAGCTTGGTCAGACTGCCTTACCGCAGTAGTGGTTTCCAAGCGCAGGTCCTAGTAGTGATGAAAGCCTCCAATCTAGTGTAAATGATGTTGATACCACGGGATGATATAACGGTTATACAAACAATTACTGCGGATTTGATACATAAAAGCTTATCAAAGCTGTCGCGAAGAGCTGAATGTTCATGGCTCACAGCATAATGTAAAAATCTGTCGGCTTCCTGGCCACTGGAAATGAAATGGCTGACGAACTGACGAGAAAGGGATATGCGCTTGGTAGTGAGTAAGCAGATCACTCAATCAGAACTCCACTCCGTGATCTTAGAGAAGTCTCTGCTACATAAGAAAGAGAACTTTAGGAAGCTAAAAATAAAGCTTATCTGTATCGATTCTCAAAGACATCGGGCTGGCTTAAAGCCGTAAATACGATTCCGCAAATGAAGAAAGAAATTTTGAGCTATCACTGTAGATCGCGATTTTCTGAACACTGCTCAGGTTTTTTTTTTAGTCGCCAGTCTTCTCTATTTGGAAATAGAATGGGGATATCTATGTCATAATATTGATGTACCGTGTGTCTGAAATCAGAATGACTACATTGTCTATTTGATGGTAAGAAGTCAGTTGAGAGGAAACTACTCCACCCTGTTGTGTCCCTCTTGTTGTCATTTTCCTCACAGAACGTGGTCGATGGTCGTTTACTCCCAGGCATAGATAGTTTCCTCCTTTACATTATTGCAGGACATTTCTATGTCGAAATATACCACAATATCCCAGATCAATCTATGTAGCACACTCTCCATTGATTGACCTATGATGTAAGAGCTTCTTTTACGCTTTGTGAGTTGGCCAATCCTCTAGTGTGTAGGTAGGCAGGTCTTTTTTTTTGTAGAAATGACGAGAAACTCAATTGGCCTATAGTCTTCTAAGGGATAGGTTTCCCTGATATAGAAATGAAAACCATATCAATCTGAAACTATTGCTTTTGTGTGTACACCGTAAGCAAGCAGTCTGAGAAAATGTTTACTGGGTGAGGTATAAAACTTGGAAGAAACTGTTTTAGCATAGCTGGTATAAGTTCGTCTGGTCCTGTTGATTTGAAGTTTTTTTTTTGGGATCACTTTCTCGGCCATAATACTTGGGGGCTAATAATCATCCTCTGGGGGTCATCGGAAGTGTGCCATGATCTATCGCTTAGCCGATCTTTAGCTAATCATTTGCTAATCCTTGCTCTATTAAAAATGTTCCTACTCTGGACCCTGAGTAATAATAAAAATAATCTCTTAATCCAAACTCCACAGTCACACCTCAAACACCCTAGGCAAAATAGTACCTATTTTTACAGACAGCCAAGCTACTCTAAGAGTACTCACTTCACCTGTAAATACGAGTAAATCTGAACTCGATCTAGAAATCTTTATAGTTCTGTCTGAACAGGCAAGCAACTTAAATGGATTCTGTCCCACAGCGAATTTACTGAAGACGAAAAAGCTGACTGACTTGCAGTAGACGGTGCTTCAACACCACTCATTGGACCTGTATGCATCTATAAAAGTACGGAGGTCTCTTTATTTAAATCTAAGAAAATCTGCACTAAGCTATTAATCTCTAGTTCGTCACAAAGGAGATGCAGCGCCTTAGCGAACTCCAATATTAGAAATTTCAGGGTCCTAATCGGAATAGTCACTATCTTCTGAGAAAGCACCCACCTAAGCCTTAAAAGTGAAGGAAAGTGCACATTGTGAAGGAATACTCAGATATTCACCGCCTTAGTAAATGTTAATTCAGTGACGAAGTTGTCCTGCTGGAAAAGCTCGCTATTATCCCACACAGAGATATGATTTTCTTTTTTTTTCAATGTAAATTCTACCATAAGATAGTTTATGGATACTTCGTATGCAGTCATTGATTTGCTATCTGTGTTATTTACATAAACGTAAGTATTGTGAAAAAATATTGGCGCCCAACGTAAGCCCTTTGATATTGTTGCTTCAAATATTTTCAATCATTATTGAACAGTTTCCACATTCCACTTATATTTCATTGCATTACAAAATACTATGTAGCTATTTAGTAATATCAAGGCCCCCTTAACTACCTATAAAGCAAAACTTCACAATGCCCCAAGCCTTAACATATATGTACATATATATACAAATTTTTTTTTTTAATTTCACAATTCATCCTTGCAATCGAGAGTGAAAAACAGAAATTCCACCGATGCTTGATCTCTTTTATGCTGTAAATAAATTTCATTCCGAACTGAATTTCTATTTATAGCGGACAACCGAAAATATCCGAAACAAATCAAAAAGCCAAAAAGAATTGTACAACACCGATCTTAAGTATGTTTTTCTTATTTCAAAATATTTCCATACCCATAGATACTATACAAAAACCTCGGTGATCGGTGTATTGTATAGTATAGTATCTTACAGCATCACATCATCAACCATACAACACTCTCTTCGCGTCACCGATACGGATGCTGGGGCGGACGAATCGGGCCTATTTTGAGTGTACACAGAGAGTATCAAAAGTACAAGTGTTCCATTCGAATTCGAACCCATAGTTCATTGTTCAATCACATCTGTGTATATGTACGTGCCCCGATCGAAACTCGAAGATCGGAATTCCAATGAAGGGAACATCACACCCGCTCGACCCACCGACTGACTGACGACGACGATGAAAAGACATCAGCAAAACGGGAAAAATTGTTTTCCACTAATTTTTCATTTGACTATAAAATATGTGAATGCTATTATTGGGACGCCATACTCGGCGATATGTGGTATTTTTAGACGCGAAGGGGCGAGTAGCGGTCTGAAATAAAACACAGAAGAAAAAAAAAAAAATCTGATTTACGCATCCAATAGATACTCGGAGATTGCGGAGAACTGAAGGCGGTGAAATAAATTCTCCGGCCAATGAGTCAATAATTTATATTTACATTTTTTATGTATGTATCTACAGTTAGTAGTTTGGAGTATTTAGTTAAATTTCGAATGAAAACCAGAACATGACAAATAATTCATGCGAGTATCACTCTTCAAGGAATGGGGCGAGGGCGATTACATATTTCCAGTGCAATGGATGAAAGTTCAATTAATCAGTACAGCGATGCCGGTTAGTATCTGGCATTCTGACAGAGAGATCATTGCTACTTAAGCTTCTGATCCTAATAATAAAGTTGTATCACAGTGCAATGTGCATCTGCTTTGTGGCATGGAATGCACATATTCTTGATCCCGCCAGCCGGAATCTAAAGTGGACTTGGAGTGCACTCTCCAGTGCAGTGGTCTGCATTCTCTCTCGCCCAGTGTGTCTGGATACAACAAATTACAAGACCAAGAAGATAACTGCCACAGCGGCATTCGATTTAAATCTCTGCGGTTAAGAATACTCCGCAGGGTAAAATCAATTAATGGATTCTTTTTTTATTTTTGTTTTAGATTAATTTTAACCATTGTCGCCGTAGTGGTTCTTGGTTCTACATTTGCATTGCTGGGCACTTAATGGAATGAATTATTCCAGTGTAGATGGCTTTGTATCGATGGTATGCAGAATGAGTATCAACAGAGATATGTACTTGGGATGTAGATGCTAGTCTTCGTTTGTTCCTGTAATCATTGCAATGAGAACCTACAGTTTACAGGAAAGTCACAAAGGCCTTGGAATTCTTCTAAAGACTAAAAGGGTTCTTATTTAGTTCATAAACTTTAGCAGTGGTAGAATGAAATGCAGTGATTGTTCAGACAGATTTACAACCATTTTAATTTGCACAGAATAATAGTCCCAATAAACTTGTCTGCAAGAGATCATACACCTGTAGTACACCTGATTTTTCGTACATAGATACTAATTTCACCGCGGTAAAGCAAGTCACTGATCACCACTGAAATTTGTCAAGAGTGGAATCCACACCTTAGACCCCTCAATTTTAATAGATCTTGTCTAACCTACTACATCTCGAGGTAGCAGATCTTACTATCGTGGAAAATCCTGTACCAAATAAAATGTAATGATGCCGAATCTGGTGCAGATCAATCTGCATCGCTCCAAGTCCACCTCACCGAGTACGACATCAGCATAATCCAAAAAACCTTGGTAATAAATTAAGAGTTTCTGAATACTCTCTCTAAATTTACGTTAAATCACATTTTTCTTTCTCACCACGATAGGAACGGATTCGCAGAAACGCACACAGCATATGGCTGACATAACAATCTCCTATACGACTACTGCGAACCCGCTACATATACTCGTATCTGCCTTAAGGCAGCGGTTACTTATGGTACGTACTTACTTAAAGGGCACCCAACTCGTGAACGGTCCCTGCTTGGGACACGGCAACCTTCCATCCTCTTCGATCCTGGGCACGCTGCTTCCAGTTTTCCATGCTAAGCGCTCTGGCATCCGCAGTATCAAAGTTTTGTACAGCATGCATTTCGTCTTCCGAGTTAGGAGTTTTGAACCCAGTTGTTTCGTCAATTCGAAGTAGCAGCGGGTTAGTCTTGGGTTAGTCTTGGTAGAAACTCCACAAAGGTGTCGTTCATGGAGTTGATGTCTAACCACTTCGAATATATTTAGTACACCGAATGAACTAAGAAACCACGTCGTTTTCTGTCGAAAAAGAAGGCGATGCTTACGGTTTTCATGGATTACAACTGCGTTGTGCCACAAGATCAGACAGTCAACAAGGTTTATTATTTGGGCATTATGAGACGTTTGCATGAAGCATTTCCCTAAAAAAGACCGGATTTGTGGGCAAATAACTCGTGGGCTTTGCACCACGATATCACACCGTCACACAATGCCATCCTTATTCGTGAGTTTTTGACCAAGAACAGTACGAATACCATCCAACAGCCACCGAATTCGTCTGATTTAGCTACTTGCGATTTCTTCCTGTTCGATCGATTCAAGAAACCGTTAATGGAGAGCACTTTGAAGGGGACAATATCGATTATTCTGAAACTTTTGATCAAGGTAATATACTTGGTTTTGTCCTCGTTTACTTCAAGGCCAGCTCGTTTCGCCTGCTCTTCAATTGCTGTAAAAGCCTCTATGATGGCACGCTGAGAGCGACCGATGATGACGGTGGATGGATTTGTTGAAGATAGTGCCTTCCGTGTTGACGCCTGCCCTGGGCACTATCTGTTCCAGAACTAGATTGAAGAAATCACATGATAGCGCATCTCCTTGCCGAAATGCGGTACACGTTTAGAAAAGTTCAGAAGTACTGTTTCCAAAGTGTATCGCTTGTTTTCCAGCGTAAGGCGACACAGCTGGATTAGTTTGGGCGGAATTCGGCCAATGCCATGTAGAGCTCAGCTGGTGAATTTCGACTTAAAATTCGCTGGTCTTTTCCAGGATTTGTTTTAATGTGAAAATTTGGTCTATCGTCGATCTACCGGGCTGGAAGCCACACTGGTATGTGCCGATGAGGTGTGTTGCAGAAGGGCTTGAGACGTTCACATATTACGTTGGATAGGATCTTATACGCGACATTTAGCAGGGATATGCCTCTGTATGTTTTGGAGCACATAGGATCGCCTTTTTTGTAGATGGGGCATATGGACCTGATTGTCCAGTCATCGGGCATCCTTTCATCCTCACATAATTTGTTGATGAACATGCACCCTACCAAAAGATCACCACCGTTTTTGAAAAGCTTCACAGGCAGCCCATACGAGTCGGCGGCCTTGTTATTCTTCAGCTTTTTGATGGCTGTGCCTGATCTATGTGATCCCTGTGTTTCGGTGACTAGGTTTTCTTCTCTATTTCGAAGAGAATTCGCTCCGGGCGTGAACCATTGCGGGACTCTTCGATATCCTTGAGATGAGAGACAGTGGTTGTAGAGGTGGAAGGAAGCTATTATGCTGAAGTGTGACACTAATGCACACCACCCCTTAGCACTTCCCTGCAAAAGCAATAAGAACTAAGCAGAGCGAAACCAGACCAAGGTCGTAATACATTTTCCAATCAAAACTTCTGGAAGGTTTTAGATAAGTAGGGCATATCGTTCAGAGTATTCTGAATGACTATGTAGCTGTCGAAAGTAAACCGAAATCATCGTTGAACGACCAGAGAATCTTTACAAGAAGTCTATTAGAAAAAAAGACAGTTAGAGGGATCCATTGAAAGAATCAAGGATTTTACAAAACTAAAAGTAGTGAACAGGAATAACCACTTACCCAAATGAAGGGACAGATAACCTAGTAGTCTGTACGCAGGCCTTGAGCAACCTGCATCAGGGAAGATAATCAAATCCATTATTATTGATTAAAAGACTTTTTGGACTATTATTAGCTTCTCCTAGTACTAATCGCCTGATCTTGATCACATATTGCTCATTGTACTGCAAAAGTTGCAATTCTCCATGGCTAGTAAAGAATTTTAGAACATACATCCTACTAAACCATGTACCCCAAACCCGAAGACGCGTTCGAGTAGGCTTTATCCCGATAGCTTGCAAGTGAGGCCATAATTCGAAGGAGTTTAGTTCTATTAATGTAACTTGTTTCAGATTTAAAACAAAAGGACTCAATTCAGAAACGATTCTGTATATGGCATGATGAGCAATCGAATAATAAATTCACCACATCTGTACTAAATGTTTTTATACCGCAAAGCTATTCAAGAATTTCTTACCGAGTTAAGCGTGGAAGTTTCTTTCTGTGATTAATGAGATCATGGAAACTGCTTCATGCACTAAAAGTTGTGGGTAGGTCGTCAATCCGTCCTAAACTAAAAATAAACAATTTATCATTATCCTCCTGTTGTAGGTATTTTTATACCATTCTCCATACAAACCATAGCTGAAAACTGAAGGTAGAATAGCGGATCAAGGAAGTATGTAGGAGAACCTTTGGTAGGAAATGGGGAATCCACCACTCACATTAGAAACATCATACTGCGCAGCGCCGTGGATTCTTCGGCCGGTGTATTCTTCGTACTTCTTCTCCCTATCCGGGATCGGCTCCCCTAGTACGAAGGCTCCAGGTCTTCGTGTCATGGGTTGTCACTGCTTATAGGTTGTTCCGCTCCATGTCCTTCCCCACGGTCTGGCAATTGAAAGCCGGTATTACCGCTATTTTATAGACCTTGCCATGTGTGAAATAAATATTGATAAGGACACGACTAAGGTACTCGCAATTTCACCGACAAAAATCAGTGTGTGTGGAAGGGAACAATGGTCGGTTTTCTTTTGGTGCATAATGTACCCCAAGGAAAAAAACAATTTTTTCCACTTCAGCAACATATTAGGTGCAACCAAGAATTTTAAGGAATATGTAAACAATTTTTTTTTGACAAGGTTTGTCACGCAAAAAACTTCAAAAATCAATGCTAAAGCGATATTCCCCCTCTATTTCCGAAAGTATTAATCTAAAAAAAATTAAGGGGTTTGTTGATTCACGAGAAGATTATAGAAGACGTGGGGTTAAAAATCACCCCGCCATACCATACCACCGCTTTATCCGATCTTGATGATTTTATAGGAAATATATCTCTATGTCTGATTTAGATTGAGGGCAAATTTCATCAAGATCCGTTAGACAATTCTTGAGTTAGACGTGTCAAAAGGACGATTTCAAGATTTCTAAAACTTCTCCCCATATCTTACAACAACTCCATTCGATTCAGATTATTTCCAGGTGAGACAACTACCGTGTTAGTCTTTCCTTACGAGCTGAATTTCATCAAAATCTGTTCAGACATTCGTGAGTTAATCGGCTAATAAATATGATTTAGAAATTTAACCACCATCCCTAAACTTACCTATAATCCATCCGCGGTGCGGAAAACCGAACACGACGGTTCGCAGGCTTTGTTGACACCCTATGCCCCAAGAGGAGTGTCAGGATCTAAACAAAACTAACAAATAACTACATACATATGTATGTATATATTTAGGTGTACTGAAGGGATATTGCGTGATCGGCACTATAACCAAAAGGGTGGGCATAAACTCCCCGAACTACTGTAGTAGCAGTCAAGATGAGGAAGAAATAGAAACCATCAAGCACCTGCTCTGCGACTGCCCAAATCTCCACAAGAGGAGGCGAACTCCATATGGGAAACAGACTCTGCGGAGAACTGGTTGAGTTGGCACATGCATCGCGAGATTCATAAGGAACACACGCTGGTTCGATTACGAACCAGCCAACTAGAAATAGTGTTCGATGCGGTAACATAATCCAGGAGGAACCACAATGGACCAATAGACCCCCGTGTAAGCACCTTTCGAGATGCACAACCCCCCAATCTAACCTAACCTAACCAACCTACATATTACGAAAAACATATAAATTTCAGCAAAATTTCTTAGTAGTTTTCTAGCGAGATGTGTGAGAACAAATAGACAGGTTGACATGGAACAAAAAAAAGAGTTTATTTTGATCTGATCCTTACAAATACTATAATTTTATACTCCTTGTTCCCTGATGAACAGGCTGCTATTAAATCTATCCCACAAAGTACCATACTCCTAAGATAGTGAAAGACCGTACCTATCTCTTAATGACAGTAAAACCCCACCATCTCGTTTATGTTCCAGATCACTGCGACATTCTGGAAAATTATGGAGCCAGTGAGTTACTTAGCTTCATCTGGTAAAAATAGCAAAGGTGCAACCGATATCAGTGCACAAATAGCTTTCGCCAATTACCTTAGCCAAAAATTAAAAATAGTTAATTGGTTAAGAGAGAGGACGGGACGATTAACCCCATGCCAACACGACGGTCATGGATCTTAGTATACCATCGAGGGCCTCTTCACACCAACTATGCATGATCCAATAATGGAGAGGTTTCTGGAAGCAATAAAAGGTAGATGTGACTGAAAACAACGTTCTTTCTATATCCATTGTCCACGTAGCTTACATTACTTTCACATTCTATTAACTAAGTATATCATTCCTTAATCTACGCCACTGAGAAAGTAATCAAGACGTCTTTAACGATGGTGATTCCTTCCAGATCGGCTTAATGCTTAGCCATTCCATTGCATATCTCCGGCTTTATTTCAGTTCGTACCTTTCATTTACATTCCTCGTAGATAGTACATACTAGGAGAAAAATATAGGCATCAATTTAACGTCCTGCTTGCGTCTAAAATTAGGAACTTTTAAGAACCCGGTGTCATTTCTATCACCCTATTGTTACATCTAATCTCATTTCTCCACTCCACTTTGAAGCACGAATGCTCTGTCTGTCTACTCTACCAGGGAAAATTTCCCTCATTACCCGACTTTTAAAGTCACCACATGTGGGAGCAAGAAAACTATCAAAATATTCAAGGAATGTCCCCCAAAATGAAAGTTCAATAACATGACAGATTCCCCTCACATTTCCCAGCAGCTCATAACTTAGGGTTTTCCATTCTATTAGTTTAACTTCTCACAAATAGTCACACACAAAATCCCCGGCATCAGCACCACATCAACCCAACAACAAGTTGCTATACATATGCACAGCTTGCCCAGTGTTAGAAGTGAAGAAAAAAAAAACTATGATCCGCGGTAATAAAATTTATTGTTGGAATCCATGGTGATGGTTCCTCTCTAAATAGCAACAACAACAACACAAATAAAACACCTCACATAGCTAACCATTGCAGCAGCATACCTATATAGATGCACTCCCGATAAAGGTACGACCATACCACAGACAGCAAAGAACCAAACCTCGAGCTCTCGAACCTCGAAAAATCCAAATGAATGAGAGATACATTCGCATAGAACCCCCCAAAGACAAGACACCGAACTAGAAGAATGTGAACATTCACATATGTACAAGCAACAGCAGCAGCAGCAGCAGCAGCATTCAACTGGAGGAGACAACCAGCAACAGCAATAGCAGCACTAGCCATAGTGTTGTTGTACTATCTGAGCACAGTGCATACACAGGACGACATATACTAACAAAAGGTCAATCACTTTTGTACCCAGGCGGCTAGGCTATGTACGGTGTGTGTGTCTCATTCTATCTGTGTATCTAGTATTCAATTCGTATCCAGAACTACTTAACGAAATGATTACTGTGCTGGAAAATTTCTATGCACATCCAGAAGAGAAAAGGCGAAACACCACCAACAACAACAACAACAACAACAACAACAACAACGAGACCAACGATGATGACGTACACTAGATGATGATGATGATGATGATGGTGATGGGGCAATGGAAGCGACGACCGACAACGATGGCTATGGCTGTGATGAAGACAAAGACCAGCAACCGGGAACTTTGGGAACAGCTAGGAACAAATATCCAACATATATGTAGCACCTCTTAACAGATAGACATACACAAAGAGCGGTGGGACTGGGAGTTAAGAACTCGCTTTCGCGAAATGCCACAAATCGAAAAGATATTTTTATTAGAAAAAAAAAAATCAAGACACAAGTACTCGTACTCGTACTCGTATTCAAACACTGGACGACTTTTTCGAAGAGCCTAGAGATAAAGAGATGAAATCAGAGGGAGAGAGCAATGCTCTCATTCACAATTATTCGACTAGCAAAGGAAAAATTCACTACTAGGCTGGACTAGTGTTGCCATGTTAAATTCTGATTCAATTTTATACAAAACGTGTTTGAATCCCGTCCCCGTCATAGTTTTTCTATGGGCTATAAGACTGCCTTTGGTTATTAATCTCAGGGCCAGTAATATTCGGGCCATTTGAAATCAATGAGCATTTTTTCCCGCATTTTCTATGCGGAAATCCACGCGGTCAGACGATGTCCAGTAAGCTAGTAAAAAAAGCAGTGGCAACCCCGTTCATAGTACTAGAAACCTTTTGTGAGATGGGTGAACATATCACCCGAGAAGAACTACGAAAGATGAGGTGATTCTCGCCCTGTAGGGAGCTCTCAAAACTAAGACGAGAACTTTAACCAGAAAATATCTAAAGCTTGCACTAGCAGAGATAGTTTGCGATTACAAATAGGCTCGCTTTAAGATACTCTAAACTTAGAGAACACCCTGTAAGGTAAGATACGGGATATTCAGATTCTACAATGAGAGAGAGAAGAAGGATGAATAAAAAATACTTGAAAGCGAAAGTGCATACCTAAGAATTGTCAATTGTCAAAGAAGCTACGAAGACTAGCCAATAGAGAGAAATTGGAGCTGCAATCAGTAAGATGGTGGTATACCAGCAAAAAATTGCTAATCTCAATACCAGGTATATTTCATGGTATACTAGCTTTTTGCGTAGTATTGCAGTGACAGACATGTGGTATAGAACGTAGTATTGCTTACCATGGTATCAATACCAGCAGTCTGTCTCCCACATTAGCTTCACAACCAGCGCCGCTATGGGTGTGAATCTTATAGATGCCGTTATTTCAATGTAAATTGCTTCTCTAATCAAATAGCATTTTTTTTTTCAAGCATCCTCGAATATTTCAAAGATGTAGTTTGGAGAGCGCACTTTATTTTGGACCCAAGAGTACTGCAAGAAATTAAAAAAAAAATTGTTTTCAGTTGTGCTCGGACTGGTAATTCTGATGAAAAATAATGAAGTCTGTAGCCACTTTCAAGGAATATTTGGAAAGCACCAGTATTTCTGATTAAAACCTAGATATAGGGTATTAGGTAATATACAAGATATGTATGCAGAAGCAAAATTGGCAGTGGATTATACAACAGAGCACGTTTAATGAAGTAAAAGAAGAGTCATGTTCGAAACTAAAAGGCAGGCTTAACCAAGCTTAATTTTTCAGCAGAACAATGATTTCAGATACACACAAGAACTTTCTGACACGAATTATTTCGCAACCTTCTCCAGCCAGCACGATCTCTTTTAAGCTGCTTCCGTTTGCATAAGACGAGGTTAACTTTCATTTTCGTATGCCACCAAAGATAAGTTTTTCCTGCACTGTGTTGTCCTTCTGAAATAGATTAGAAGACTATTCGAGCCGGAGTGTTGATATTCATCTGCTTTACATGACTTAGCCATTTAAAGGTGTCAATGTATATCCTCTTCACCAGGTCGATGTCGCTCATAGCTCATGGAAGAATCTTTTGCTCCATATGCCGTCAACGCATAGTCAACGTATGAAGAACAGAGGCTACACATGAGTTTGCGCATGCATGCATCACCGCAGCCTTAAACAAATTAGATGTTAGACGGCCTGAAACAACAATTTTGTTTGATTTAAGCTACTTTGATATCGGTAATATCGGCAAAGGAAAAATTGGATTAATTCGGGATGAAGTTGAGAAACCACTCTTAGTACTTGTACACTTTCTACAGCACTATGCCGCGTAAGATGATCCTTAAACTATTGAAAAACAGTGGGATTCCTTATTTTGTCAACAACGCCATCAGGTACTCTCCCGTGGCCTTTCTGTTTACAGATTGTAGCCTGTTTAAGAAATTTATAGATCACAATATTGTTTCAAAAAAGGGGAAACAAAAAAAGCTCAACTAAATGAACATAAACATGCACACACCCATCCACTGGTGCGCCACTGGTTGTACGACGGAGTCCTACGATTAGCGCTACCTGGGGGAGTAACGATAATTGGATTCGCCGATGACATTGCAGTCGTGACAGTAGCTAAACAGATCCGTGCAAGCTACAAATGAAGCAATTGCCCGGATAAAAGATTAGCTAATATCCGCCGGACTAGAACTAGCTGACCATAAAACAGAAGCTGTTCTTATAACCAACCGGAAAACCGTCGAATTTGCCAACTTTCAGGTTGGTAGCCAAACCATCAGGTCGAAAGAGGCAGTTAAATACCTTGGAGTAATGCTGGGCAACAGGCTACGGTTTAAAACTCATGTTGATTTTGTTACCAAAAAAGCATCGCGTATCATGCCAAACATCGGTGGACCTGGATACGCTAAAAGGATTCTACTCTCTAGAGTTATCACCTCAGTTCTGTTATATGCCGCCCCAGTCTGGGCGGAGGCACTGATTACAAAGGAGACCAAAAGGAGACTATCGTCATCATACAGACTCTGTGCGCTACGGACAATCAGCGGCTTTCGAACCATCTCTGACGAAGCTGCATTTGTCATAGCTGGAATGGTCCCCATCGATATTGTCGCAGATGAAATGCTGAAGAGCATTGAGTGATAAAAATTGAAGAGAGGGCAGCGTCAGCAGCTATGTGGCAAGCTCGTTGGGCTAATACAACAAAAGGCAGATGGGCATACAAACTTATACCGACAATCCAAGACTGGATAAGTCGAAAGCATGGAGACTGCAACTACCATCTAACGCAGTTCCTGTCTGGCCACGGTGGCTACCGCAAATATCTACACCGATTTGGACACGACAACTCACCATCCTGCCCGGAATGCCCAGGTGAAGTTGAAGATACGTAGCACGTAGTGTTTTACTGCACACGTTTCACGGTATGGAGAATTACTCTGCCAAGTCCGTCATTACTCCTCGACCATATGTTACTGTCGGAAGAGAATTGGATGGCAATATGTTCCTTCGTAACAACTCTACAAAAAGAGCTGCGGAGAATAGAAAAGCTAAGAAGAGCAACTGCGGAAGAAGTTGACACAAGAAGCATAGCATAAACTGCTAACCAGCCCCGCGAAGTAATACCTAACGGCAGTCCCGCGGGGAGAGTGGTTGAAGTGTGTAGGATATGTGTTTAGTACGTAGGCGTATTCCTGGCATCGATTACTCAGGTGCATGTTAGTAGCACTCGGACTATTAGTATCTATGAAGATTATACATCCCTGGCGCAATCCAGAAAAAAAGAAGGTGCGCCACTGGTGGCAATTGTGCACGGTTGCTTGTGACTTTTTTTTTTGCGAAAACTTACATTCAAATTGTGCTTAGTATTCTGGTTCTAGAAACTATATATTAATGATTAATATTTCAAACTCTTCACCAATTAACGCAATAATCAGCCATTTTGGAGTTATATGCGGCAAAGTAAAACGAAATATGTTTTATGCATATACAATGGTTTAGAAGCCAAAAAAGAATGGATTCTGGTTTTTATATTTAAATCTGTCAGATTCTCCTCTTTCGATAATTCAGATAGCTGCAGGGTAAAGAATAGAAGAATGAAAGAAGAATTTGGGTCAAATAAGGAAAAAGGATACATATAGGGAAGGCTAAACTTTTGGGTTATCCGCACAGCGAATTGTAACGCCACATTCCGTGGATCAATTGTGGTCTCCATTGTGGATTGTAAGAAAACGCTACCTGAATTTCTAAGGAGAGGTCACATATAATCGGTTGACGGATTTATATATGTAACCGGTTTCTCTCGGCTTTTCCGAAGTGCTGGCCATCCTGATATCGAAATACTAGTAGAAATAAGGAAAAAAGTAAAAGTTATCTTTTTATTCATTTGAAGTTTACCTAAACCATATTGATTCGAAATTGAATTTAAAAATGTTCTTTGGTGGCTTTGTTGACAGTTCGCCCAGATAGTTGAAGAGATATTTTCCAAAGGACGTCATTCTAGTTCTGCCGAGGGTTGGGCATTAGCAGCAAAAGTGGACCGTACTCTCTTCTGCGTTCAGATTACCACAGCAATAGCATATGCCAATATCTTGTGGGCTGTCATATTAGAAGTCGCTTAGTTTCTATTTTTGGACAGAGTTAAACCGTCTAATCTCTGGCGTTTTCGAACCTTCTCTCGTTCAGTGAAAGCTGTTTCTTTGTCTTGGGACCCCAGTTTCCTATGAACTTAGGTTTTCACGTGCAAGTGTTACCGGATTTAGGCATAAAAGTGGCGAGTGCTACTTTTGATTCTTTGACCAGGGCCCTTTTAGGGGTTCATGCGTTGAATTTTATGCTAAACGATGTCGGGTTGCGTGCAATACTGGTGACTTGGTGAAATTCTCTCAGGTAGTGAGGAGTCCTCTTCTTTGTCCCTGATGTTGAAGCTGGCAAGTTATTGGTTGAGATGTGTCTTCGTTGACTTTGAATTTTGTTTTTTAGTATTTTGTTTCGATCATTTATTGATCCCAGTAGTAGTTAATCAAGGGGTGGTTGATTTACACAGCTCTGGATACATCGTTTGCGACTGAGCTAATCTTATTGATCCAGACTAATCATGGGCACAGTAAGAATTACACCGGCCCAAGTGGGTTGTTTGATAGACAGGAGTTGAAGGGATGGGTGAAGTTGAGTAGGGCTAATTACCTTCAGGGTTTCATCAGGGACCCTGCACTCTCTACACATGCACAGTTCACCATCGCAATGGTGCCGTTTTGAGCAAGCCTTTATGCTATAAGTCAGAGCACGCCGTCAGAGCACCACGAGGGTTATTGGGCAACTGGCCCAAACCAAGGCTGGAATTGAAGTATGTGTATCTATGTGGTGTTATCAGACAATTTGTTAACAATAGCTCCATCCAAACTTACTACATATGTAGCCAACCTAGGTGCATTTAACATAGAAGATGAACTGGCAACACTGTAACCCTTCTCCAACTGGACAATCAACTGAACCCATGAATGTTTATGCTGCTTTCGAAATTGTAACGTTCTACAACGCGCATTGTTTTGTTGACTTCTCAGTTTGTTTCAACTTCTCTCCCCCATTCGGCGGGCACCCTGACCCCAAGTGCACTGCATGGCGTAGATACGATGAGAGTCCCATCGTTGCCGGATGAGGAGGAGGAGGTGTATATAAACAACAATAACCATAACCATAAGAACAAGAAGAAGCAAAAGAATCCGAATCAGAAGAATAAAAGAAATTATTCTTTTGTCATTCAGAACATACACGCGGAAAAGAAGGGAAACTCAAAGAAAAACGAACACACAGCGTTTCCTCTGCTCCATCAAGAAGTGTTCTAGATATTTTCCACCTCTTTTTCCATCAAAAAAAGTTGTTTCATTCTTTAGAATTTCATTTGAATCTCGTTTTGTTTTTTTTTTTCGTATCTAAACTTTTGCTACATTCACATGGACTACGATGGTAGGTACCCTCTAGCCAGTGCATTCATCAGACAAATCCAAGGGGAAATAAAAAAAAAAAAAAAAAATCCAGATTCATGCGACGAATCTCAACATGATGATGAATATTCGCAGCCTCATCATCTCATAGGGAAAACACAAAGGTCGACATAATGGTAGTATCTGGAATTCAACAGTGGCACCATCTCATGCCTAAAGAGGAGTCTAAAAGAGCTCTGTGTGACTTTGATGTTGTGCGTTTTCATGAAACTTTGCTTTTCGTCGTAACCAACTTCATATTTGGATCATGAGTGATTCGTTTGGAGTTTGGTTGTTTTTCTTGTGTTCTTTACAGCACTGCTCGCACTCTCTCTCTCTGTCTGGGATTGGGATTTTAATTGAATTTGTAGGGTTAACATCCTATTGTAGTCGCCGGGCCGGGCGTAGTAGGTTGTTGGCGGCAAAGTGTTCACGAGATACGAGATAATTCTCATGAAGAAAAATTATGGCTCATTAGATGGTCAGTGGCATTTTATGAACAAACGGATGGGAGACCATGTGTGTGTGTGTGTGTGTCTGTTTGGAGAGGGAGTGGTTTTGGTAAATTTGTAAATTGGTTATTACACGGGAAATCTAAATAGAGAAATCGACTTTTTTTTTTTTTTTTTTGTTTTGTTTTGGGAATGGGAATGAGTGTTTGTGTTTTTTTTTTTTTTTGAAATTAAATTCACAAAGCTGAGCTGAGGAGGAGGCGATCATTTGACCCCGATTTTGGGGTCGAGTGTGTATATTGATTAATGTGTGTTAGGCATTTAGTGGGAATTTTAAAATTTTTTAATAAATTCATGAGCTGGTGATGAATTCTGGGAATTTACTTGGAAAATGGGATTTAGATTAGGAGAATCCCTAGGGGCAGATTGGCATCGCCTACGCAATTTTGTCTAGCCAGTGTTGTTACCCTACTCAATTCTTTCTTAAAAAATGGTGACAAATGTCCTTCCGCTGATTGGTATCTTTGTCGTGGTGAAAGCAGGAGGTTGATTGATTCGCTTTAGATGAGTGTGCAGAAAGGATGAGATGGAAACTATTTAAAAAAGTAACAAACGAAATAAGGGTATACACCTAAAAGTCGTGAAAGGTTACTTCTAAGGACAATTAAGAGTCGCCGAATGGTGAACTGAGTGTGATAGCGCACTGAAGGAAGGGTTTTTTGCCAGTCAATTCTGCTCTTGAATAGCTGGACATTAAAACCCTCTGAAAATATATCTACTCGGAGTGAATTCCAAAGTTTACTTATTATACAGCAGAGGAATTTTGATAGAAAAATATTTGTATGGTTGTCAGGTGGGCAAATATAGTTCTCGCTCGAATGTCCTCCACTGAGAAGAAGCTATAGCGATGTGAAGTATCTCTTGACTCTAAACAGGTAGCTCAACTTCATAGACTTCGATTTTAGGATGTGGACTTTGACGCTAAAAGGATGCATAGGTTGGATAATTTTGTCGTCCATTTGAAGCTGTGGTACAGTAGGCGTATTCTTTCTGGAAAAGATGATGAATTGGGTTTCCTTACCGTTGAAGCCAACTGAGTTTACTTTCCCGCAATTTAAGATTTCTTGCAGATTTCACATCTCTGAGATATTTACTTTTTCGGGTATTAATTTTGATACATAGTTTGTAACATAGAGAAATAATAAGAATTCATTTATAAATGCTTTATTTTACTCATTTTCTTCGATATTATATTTTAGTTGTGTAATTGTAATTTCCATTTAACTGAACACATTTTTCCCAGCGGTATGTCAACTCTACTGCGAAGACATAACACTTGCAGTAGGGCGCTCATATGGCTAAAATGCAACTTGATCGTGGTGATGACATCAGGAGGACGGTAAAAAAATACTGTGAATCATGAGCGACGACAAAAGCAAAAACAAACAAGCTCCCCAGTTATCTGGACAGCCACCCTTGGAGTTCACTGAAACTTAATACCAGCTGAGTTTCAAACCAACTACACCAATCTGTCTTTCTCTCTGTCTCTTCCCATTTCCACAAAACGCCCGTGTCCTAAAAATTAGTATAAGGGTATTCATAACCCCTTTCACACGTGCAAATTATAAAAAAAAAAAAATTAAGTCCTCAGAACGAACGCCACGTAAAGGTTTCTTCAATTCTGGAAACAGGTGATAGTCACTCGGCGCTAGATCAGGCGAATAGGGTGGATGTGGCAGCAATTCCCATCGCAAATCGATCACAGCACCCTTTGTTTTGCGAGCAGTGTGGGGTCTTGCATTATCTTGTTGCAGCAATGGTCGCGCGTGCAGCTTTCCCGGCCGTTTTTGAATCAAAGCTTGGCGTAGTGGACCTTTTAAAAGATTGGAATAATATTCTGCATTTATTGTTGCACCTGTTGCTAGTCTATCAATATTATGCCTTCACAGTCCCAAAAAACTGTTATCATAACCTTACCGACTTTTACGGGCTTTCGCCACACTTTCGATTGATTTTTTGATTCGGCATTAAAAAAAGGAACTCAGGTTTCATCCGTTGTTATTAACCGATGCCAAAAAGAGTCCCCATAAACGGCCAATAACTCTTGTAGGTGACGGCAAGTTTCGACTCGGTTCAGTTTTTGTTCTGGGCCCAACAGAACACGTTGGGTGCCCCCCAACGTGTTGAAACCTTATTCACTCCCACATGATTGTGCAGAATTTCATGAACTTGCCGCACACTAACGCCAAGTTTAGCACTAGTCTCTCGAATGATTATTCGTCTGTCTTCCATTAACAGGTTCTCCATAGAAGCGATATTTGTTTCGGTGACAGAGCTGCTTGAGCGTCCGCTACGGAGATCGTTTTCCAGCGATGTCCTTCCAGCCTTAAAGCGATCAACCCAACAGTAAACTGTACTTTCCGATTCTGCGGAATCACCAAATACTCCTTACAAACGCATTACATTATCGGAGGAATTTACCCCCTCTTTCCATAAGAACAAAATTATAGCTCTTTGCGATTTTACGGCACCTTCCATTGTTCAGCTTTAGTGTGATGAAAAAACACTTGTACGCTTTGACTACAAAAACAAAAATCAACAAAGATGTAAGAACATGTTCAAGTGCTGTTCAGTTTTTTCTGGAGCGATTTGTTTAAATCAGAGAGCGATTCCCAGAACTTTGGAAGCGCCCTTCGTACATTTCTGATCAGAATCAAAAGTTATGTCGATCTAGCAATGACTATCTGTATGTCACCACCTTTTGGAACTCTAATTTTGAGCTAGGAAGATGGAATTTGGCATATAACCTTCATACGATCCGAACCAGTACAAGCGAAAACATTTTTAAAATCCACCCACAGCCACGCCCGCAGCCACGCCCACTAAAAAAAAATAAATAAAAAAAATATGTCTTTCGCGGGCATTTTCCATTTTGATTTTTTAAAACTATTTACGGTAATGATTGAGTTTTCATCAAAATCCTTTACCTGGGTTACAAATGGCAACCGCCACGCCCACTTTCTTCTAAAAAAAAATTCTTAGACATAAAGTATATGGAAAAATTTCTTAAAAATCGAGAAATTATCCTCTGAGTGGAAAGATTTCATTGCATTTTAACCAAAAGGTTCACAAAGCTACGCTCACTTTATTAGGGATAGAGGAATAGAGTATCATACGATCCGTTCCAGTAACTTCTGTAACTAGGTGGAGTAAACATAGAGCTGGTGAAAGTATAAATCTCTGAGGCACTTCGGCGTCTACAGCAAATGTATCAGAGCACACACCATTGACCACAACTTGAATTGATCTGTCTTGAATAACATTTTCCACCGGTAGTCCAATTTTTGAACGCTTGGACTTCTTATGCCTCAAAGGTGTTTTTGAGCTCATTGAGTCATGTTGCGCTAACTTGAATCTCAGCCGTAAGTTTGAGCGTTGGTAGAATTTTTGATGGTTAAGGGTTGAAACTACTGCGGTCTAATGTTTGTTCCCTCCATACTCCTCCCACAAAGCAAATCAATGTTGAACATAAGACAAGTCTAATGAAGATGCTGGTTAAAAGGGATACCTCTCCTTGTTCCGAGTTAGATATAGGAGACGCTAGTTGGAGATGAAATCAATTCCATGGTATGCCTGCGATTGGTATGATACAGGCTTCTTACGTCATGAGCAGAGGTTTTCATAAATAAGTTGTTAAACAACCCCCATCTATGGTAGCTAGTGTTACTGACGAAGGAATTCATCAATAGAAAGTACAATTTATAGACTTTGCTTTGCTGGAATTGCAGTCGTTTTTGATTTTCACAGACAACCATCTACAAAAATTAATTGTGGACCACATCAGCTGCCTAGAATAGTCCATGTTTGAGAATACAATTTTTTTTTTATAATTTGCGCTCTCCAAAGGGAATATGAATACCTTTACATTTTTCAGGGCACGGGCGTTTAGGAAAATGCGGAAGAGGAACAGAGGAGAATCCTGTTCATGTTGGCTTTAAATGTTTGAAGCTTGTAGTGATGGATAAGTACAGAGCCTGGTAGATAATTCCACATTCGTGTCGTTCGGCTAATAAACGAATCCCTATATTTGACAGTATGACCGAAGTTGGGCTTAAGGGTGAACTGATGTGCATTCGAAGCATGACGCGTATTGCGGGTGAAATTTTGAAGGGGAAAAATGCAACTGGCTATTTCGCTGGAGCCATTTTCATAAAAATAGGAAAATACACGAGAAATTTCTACATACAACAAAAACTAAACCAAGTTTTAGATACTTCGTAGATACCCATTTCAAGTCAAATAGCTCTCTTTGAAAATCTCTGTGGGGAAACCAGGAATGTTGTGTGTGCTTTCAATTTTCAAAGAGTGTTCTCTTTTTTGTTAGTTAAAACTTTAGGGAAATCAAACTTCTTCCTTTGACTTATCGCCCCTGCATTTGTTGGTGTCTCTCACAAAACATATGCAATACCTGAACTGAAAGTCGTCAGGAGAAGGGTTTACTCCGTTAGGAGCTAGGTATTCCTGGGTCCAATATTACCAATATATAAGATTTAGATAACGATTCCGAATTTGTAGAAAAATCAAAAACATAAAATTTTAATCTACTTACTTACTTTTTTCGTAGGATGCATCATTTTCTAGATATTTGCACTCAAACACGATTTCCACTAACTTCGGGGTAAAGTCTGGCATTTTGAATGGGTTGCAAAAATTTTTGTAAAATTTTCAAATCTTCGGCATCCATCTTATAGAGAATATCAAAACCTATAATACCTGTCGAAATAATATTTTTCATATGACGCACCGTTTTCGAAATATTCATACTCTAAAACGACTTCCATTATCTCCAGTTTAATGCCGGGCCTTTTGGAAGGTTTCGTAGTTAAATTTTTCGAGAACCAGAAAAAATTCGTCATCTATTTTGTAGACAATTTTGAAAGCTAAGTTTTCGATCCATATTGATATAATAATATTTCTCGTAGGACCGTTTACGAGATTTTCGCACTGAACAACGATTTTTTTATTATCTTCCAGGTAAGGTCTGATATTTTGGAAGATTGTGTACGTTTTTTTCGAAAATTTTTAACAATTTGACATTCATCTGAAAGACAACTTAAAAACTTGTTTTCATAGGACTCACAGTTTTGCAGATATTCGCAGTTGAATACAATTTTCATTAACAGCAATCTGGAGGTATATCATTTAAACGTGAATTCATAAAATTTACTATCAAAGTTGTACTTATCATAAGCGAATTTCGCTACGACAATGAGAAAACCGTTTATGTAGTGAAAATTAAATATTCGTTGGAATTTCCCATTACCTGTTGCGAATTACATAATGTAAATTTTGCCTTGGGCACACAATTTTTGTGCTCAATCCCTTTCTATGTAAAAGTAACGTAGCTTCTTCTTCTTCTTCTTACGGCGAAGTTATGATCCGGAGTAGAAGGATCACAACCCTCCCACTTTACTGCATCCCTACTGGTCCGCCTGTGGGGTTTGCCGGTTTAACCTCAGAAAGTACCGGCAGACTTCCCGGTTTCGGATCACTTCGTCACTGAGGCCAATCGAATGCTGGTGTTTTTGCATTTGTGTGATCCAGTTGTTTTTTGGTCTGCCTTTTTTGCGCGATTGCGTAAGAACGTTGATTGATATTGCCTTTTTGACGGGGTTCGAAGGATCTCTCCTTTGAACATGACAATACCAACTGAGACGGTCGTGCTCTATCTTGCTTGTGATGGGTTCTTTTAAATAAAGGCTTCCTCGAATCTTTGAACTTCTTATTCTATCAATCTTGTTACTCCTGCTGTCATGCGAAGCATCTTCATCTCAGCTGCCGTTAATTTGCCCTCATACTTTTTGTACATTGTCCAGCATTGTAAACCGTATGTGAGCGCCGGACGTACAACTGCTGTGTAGAGTCTTCCTTTAAGCTTAGGGGTCATTTTTTGATCACAGAAGATAGCGGAGTTTTCCCGCCACTTCATCCACCCTACGCTTACGCGATGATTGATGTCAACATCACAAGTTGCTTCGCTATTGATCATAGATCCCAGATGATCAACACTGGGATGATCACACTTGGGAAGCACTTTTCCATTCAAGTAATTGTCTGGAATAGGCCGGTGTGGATCAGAGAACGGGCAGCACAGATACTCTGTCTTTTTCGAACTAATACGGTACCCATTTCCCTCCAAAACATCCACCCATACATCAAGTGCTCGTTGCAAGGCCATTTGATCTTCGCTTATGATAGCTCCACCGTCAGCAAAGAATAACTGATGTACTTTGGGGTCCGTCACTTTTCCTTGAAGCAGATAATCAAAGACTGCAATTAATAGCAAAGGACTAAGGACGCTTCCCTGGTGTACACCGACTTTGATTGGGAACTCTTCGGTGACTCCTGCGGGACATCGTACTCTTGTCCTTGCTCCCTCATACATGTCCATGATCATGCGCATATAGGTTTCTGGAACTCCTCGTTGTCTTCGCGTCACCCATAAGAGATCTCTTGGTTGTCTATCAAAGGCTTTTTCAAAATCAATCAACACCATATGCAAGTCCTTTAAAGAATCACAATGTTTTTCCATTATGATCCTTATACTTTGGATTGCATCTGTTGTTGATTTACCCGAGACAAACCCGCACTGGCCATCAGATAGCCTTATTATTTTCCGCAGTCGGCCATCTAATACCCGCTTAACGATCTTCATGGTGTGTGACATCAGCTTGATAGAACGGTAGTTATCGCAGTTTCGCGTATCGCCCTTCCCTTTGTGCAAAGGAAGAAGATAACTTTTCCTCCACTGATTAGGCATTGGATCAACGCTCATAAGTTTGGAGATAAGAATCATGAGCCATCTGGACCCGATGTCTCCCATCTTTTTCCAGAACTCAGAGGGTATCTCGTCTGGCCCAACCGCTTTTCTTTTTTTAGAGTATTTGACGGCATTCCTAACTTCTTCGACAGTAATGTCGGATACTTCGTCATGGTTAGGAGCGGCTCTTGGAAAGTGTACCCGGGGAAACTGTTCGTTCAGAAGTCTTTCACAATACTGTCGCCATCTGTGGAGAATTTTGTCGTCTTCCACACGAAGCTGGCGTTGAGCATTGTTAATAATGAACTTTAGGAATGAATCTCCTGAGCATTTCTTCTTCTCTGGGCGGCTATTTTGAAGATAGTTGCTCCCTTATTCAAGTTGTTTTGTTGAAGCTCCTGGATAGCCTGGTCCCTATCAAACGCTGAAGACGATATTTCCTCCAACTCCCGATAGAGCCCTTCCATACTTTTTGCTTGAAATTGGGCGCACTTCTTCTTCGCGAGACCTTTGTAAAAGTAACGTAGCTATACAATATAATGTACGAGTAAGTACATTTTGGCCCGCATTATATGTTAACCTTAAGCTGACAATTAGTGGAAGTAGGAGTCGTATTTTATTGTCTTTCCCTTGCAATACTTATTATTATTAAAAGGCATTGTTGACAACATTTTGTGATTTTAGCTATTAGCGTTCTAATCAACTGAGCTATCCATGGACGTTTTCCTCATTGGCCAGTGCACGAAGTTACGTGAGGTTTTACAAGGTTGTTGCACTAAATTTGCACGGCCTTTTATGACAATTTTAGGAGGTTGTATTGTATGGTTTCACAACTCACGAGCTTGTTGTATGATGATTTCTAGTTCTGGGCTTAGCTAGATAAAGAAGCAAACAAATATTCGCTAAACCCCACCTCTACCAAAAATTAAACAAAATCCTCCATTTCGTTTCCTTAATCTCCAAATACCGAAAAGTAAAATAAACAAATAAGATTATCCAATTCAGTCAATTAATTAGAAGAATACAAGAAAAAAAAAAGAACTCAAATTGGCCCCCCATTACAAAACAGGCATACATGCCTTATTGATTTTAATCTCCTCTTAAGGTAATCAGAAAATTTATTTACAATTTGTAATCCGCCATTCTGAGCCGTTCTGAGTTGACCGGCTACAACCAGTGATCAACATTTTTAATCCGACAAGTGTGCTGCCCGCACACATGCATTCCCACACACATACAGTCAGCACAGCTCACACCGACCGGTGGTATTGTATCTCCATCAGTTGATCTCGATGCTTGTTCGAAACAATTATGCGCAGCAGCAACAGCAACAGCATCATCATCGCCGGCAGCAGCAACAAGAGAGCATTTTCCTCTAATCAGGCATGAAAAATCAACCTCATCTGGAGTGATCAGATGCTACACTACACCGATAGATACTGCAGATACAGCACGCACACTCACACCTAGATTGATGACATTTTCTCATCGATGATCATCTGCTTGTGCTGCGCTGGGCAAACATGAAAAACTACACGGATTTCAACACTTGAGGGAATGGGATCCTCGCTCCTATAATAGGCCCTCCTCTTTCCCTGATCACTGTTGTGTGTGATGCCGGGCCCCACCATCACGACGGATCTTGTGGCGCACATAGGATACCATTTAAGGTGCGTGCAACAGCAGCCGCAAAATACAAGTACGAGTACATGGATGCTTGCATTTTCTAGTGAACTAAATTTGGAATTTTCCAGACGCACAGAAATCAAAATTTTTTGCGTTCGGGTTCGTCGATCGTTGTCGTCGTTTCTCATCGAAAGCAGAATGAATTGAGCCTGCTACTTTGTACCGGCGCGCGGCAACAAAAACAAATCTCTGGCCGTTTTGAGGAAGTGAGTGAGTTGGACGCGTATACTCGACTAGATAGAGATTTTTACTTTCACTTCTGCCCCGAGGGAGCTGTCAATGTTGGATTATGTGTTATGTGTACATAGGGGGGTCCAACTTCAACTACCTATGACATAATCCCAGATGTGGAGCGCTGCTGTTGATGCAGCGGTGGTGGAGAGCAGCAGCAGTCCAGTGGGTATTTTTTTTTTTTTTTTTTAATGCCCAAATGAAATCACTTAACTGACGCTCAGCGGCAGCTGATAATTTGTGTGCGTTACGCTCGTTCGACAATGATTTCGCGTGACGAAATCGACCGCGATATCATTTCGGCTTGAGGGTAATTTGCTGCTGGGCTAGTGTGTATGGATGTCTGTCTGTCTGGTCATGTTTGGTGGTCGAGTTAACAAGGCGATTACAAGTGGTGTGTGGAGATTTGTTTGAGATTTGAGACACCATGAGAGGGGTGTTTTCAGGGCTGCGTTGCGGTCTTAATCGAGGGATTTTGATGCGGAACGGTCTTTGTAATTAAATAATTGTATAATGTGAAATATTTGACCTGATTGCTGTTTTTGAGGTGAAATTAGTTTGCACTGCAATAATAGGAGGTGCTACCCACCTCCGAAGATAGGATTGTTTGTTTATTAACCATTTTGATTTCTATCTGTGTAATTGGCTATGGGCTAGGTAAGTTTGCGTATAATGACATAATAAAGGACGACGTAATTTGCGATGTATGGAGTCTATAATGTAAATTTGATTACATATTGTCTTGGCGACCCAAAATCACTCAGATGAAGATGTAAAGGGTGCTTTATTTCGGCCTAAGTTCTGCGCGAAAGTGTTCTGTAAATATTCTTAGGCACTAATTGTAGTGGTTTTTCAAAATTTTGAAGGAAGCTATATGAAATGGTGATAAAATATATAAATTACTCCACCGCTTCGCTTCGTCTTGCTGGTTTATTCGCATTATTTGCTACTACTAATGAAAACAAATAAAATTAATTGGCGCTCAACAAGCAGCCTTTTAAATGCTCTCCTTTATAAATTAAGTAACCCAGGGGTATACGACACAAATGCTGAAGGTGATACGAAGCCTCTATAAGGAAAACAAGACGACAGTGTGGCGTGTAAAAATAATGTCTAGCTAGTTCGAATCAACAATGGGAGCAGAGCAGGGTTGTTTCTTGAGTCCTCTACTTTTCTCAATATTCTTTGATGACCTGACAACTTTTTTGCATGCGGGGATTATGGTCAATGGTCTCAATATCAAGCTCCTGCTGTACGCTGATGATATTGTTATACTCGCGGAAACTGCAATGATTAATCATTAACAAGTTGCGTCGGAAATGTGTTTGGGCGATACGCACGAGAAGAAAAATGGCATTGGGAAAATGTAGACCTTGAAAAGATGAAGGCGTACAGGTACCTTGTAGTCATCATCACACCAAGACTGTCGTTTAATAAACATCTGTAAGAAAAGTTGAAGGAGGCGAGAAAAGCAATCAATTTTAACTGGAAAAGCAGTACGAGGACGTTGAGACACTGTTGAGATACTTCATAAAGAAAATATTTCGTCTACCTGTAAACACACCAACATACATGTTGCATCTCGAAACTAGGTTACCTTCGTTATAAATGTTTACGTTAAGGATGCACTTCAGTTACATCTGCAAAGTATGCGAATTACCAAACTATCGGTTTCCCAGAATCGTTGTAATGCATCTTCTCAACCAAAAACTGCAATTTTTTAACGAATCAGTGAGGTTAAGTGGCGAGCATGATGTCCCAATACTGGAAGAGAACACGGAACAGCACTCTACAGGCTTTGTTGGTTAAGATCGATGGTTCCATTCGTAATAAATATATAGAAAAAGTGCATCAAAGTAAAACCAGAAGCACTTACCGAATACTTACCTCGGAGAAAAGAATTATTTTAGTGACCTAAGTAGTATAGATACAATCTCTAGCATATTTAAGACGAGGGGAGAGCTTCTACATTTTAACTACGAGTACATGTGCAATGCTCGTTATGCAACCTACGGACGAGAGAGGATGTCCTCCACTTTATAGGAATCTGTCGCGTACTAACGGAGATAAGGAGATAGCATTTGGGGAAAAACATTCTACCGGTAAATGAAGTCATTGCACGACAAAATGGCCATCGAAATTGGACAGCACTATAGGCTACATAAAATCAGCTTTAAAATATAGGCAGCATATCGTAAATGAAGCTTTTTGAATAAAGTTACTTAAAAGCAGCAAACTATCTGAAGTTTTAAAAATTTTAAAATTAGTCATGTTCTGGCTGACGGTACAACAAATTCACATTTAATCTAAAATCTATCTTTAATCAACTAGTAACGCCTACTTTTTCTTGAAAATAACATTTGTTCTACTAAAATCTCTTAAGAAACAGGAAAAATCCCTTGAGCAGCAAGATATCATTGCAGTCGAATGAACCAGAACACGCCCCCTTCATTAACGATGGGTTTAAAAATGAGGGATAGATACAAATTGTTGGACTACAGGGTGGGCCATTTAAACCTTCGGGATGTTTTTTGGTAACAATTTACAAAAAAAAAAAAACACAAATTATTTGCTGTGAAGTAATTTTTCGTTTATTTTGAATCTGGTAAATTTGTTCTGATCACTTTTTGAATATGATATCGCGTAAATGGTCGGCGCCAAAGTGAATGGCTCAATGTGCTCATTTTTTCGGCATTTCCCATCACTTTTCGAAGTTTTTCGGGCTGAATAGCGGCCATTTCCTGTCGTATATTATCTTTCAAGACTGCTAGGGTCCGTGGCTTGTTGATATAAACTTTGGACTTCAAATAACCCCAGAGCAAGAAGGCTGGATGCCAATCAAAATAACAATTTTTTTAAAATAGGCGTCCGAGGAACAAAGGACGCAATAAAACGATCGTGGCTCGGGCTCTATGAGTTGTGGCGCCATTCTGTTGGAACGAAAAGTTATCCATGACGTTATCAGTCAGAATTAGCATCAAAAAATCCATTATGACAGCCCGATAATGCTCTCCATTGACGGTTACGGCTGCTCCAGCATCGTCTTCGAAGAAGATCGGTCCAATGACTGTTTCCCCACAAATTGTGGAGAGGTTCTTTTGTGAATTAATTGAGGGTTTTCATTGGCGTAGAACCGACAATTTTGTTTATATACGTTGTGGTCTGAAGGCACTTCCCGCACTCGATATTTTGCAAGATATGCATTTTGCGTTTTCACAATTGAGAACATGTTTCGAATGTACGAGGGCAAGGTTAAAAGTTCTCGGCCTGACGCAGAGATGAAATTCCAATCAGCAAAAATTTATGTTTCCTACCTGGGTGCACTTTTCATTAGTTCGTATGACAACTTTCAACTTGTTCTCTCAAGTAGTTTCTTTACAGGAATTTTTGCAGTAAAGACGTCTACGCGTGTTTTTCGTTAAAATGAATATCGTGCGGTGATAAAATTCTTCGTTTTGGATGGGTTAACCCCTAAGGAATTTCATCCAAAGTTGACAAAAGTTTACGGGGACTCTGCCCCTTCCATGTCAACCATTAAAAAGTGGGCAGCTGAATTTAAAGGTGGTTGCATGTCCCTCGAAGATGACCCACGTGAAGGATGGC
This sequence comes from Pocota personata, assembly GCA_963082735.1. NCBI lineage: Eukaryota > Metazoa > Arthropoda > Insecta > Diptera > Syrphidae > Pocota > Pocota personata. Next base: position 40,043,213 of record OY720431.1, read on the forward strand.
CAAAAACCGCAACCACACCCGTAACCATCGAAAAAGTGCATGATATCGTGTTGGACGATAGGCGAGTGAAGGTGAGTGAGATAGCTGAGGCTGTGTGTATATAGGAAGAGAGTGTGAAACATCTTGTACAAAAATTTAGCTCTGCGCAAGATGGGTGCCGCATTTGCTGAATGCCGATCAAAAGCAAATGCGCAAACGATTTTCGCGGTAATCTTTGGACCGATTCAATAGAGATCCGACCGATTTTGTGCGGCGACTCGTCACCACGGATGAGACATGTGTCCACCACTAAACGCCAGAAACGAAACATTAGTTGAAGCAGTGGGTGGAAGCTGGTGGTTCAGCGCCAAAGAAAGCGAAGTCGATCGCATCTGCCGGAAAGGTCATGGCCAGTGTGTTTAGAGATGTGAAAGGGATACTGTCAATTGATTACCTTGAGAAAGGCAGAACAATTACACGCGAATATTACTCCAACCTTCTTTACCAGCTGGCCTGGCTTGAAGAAGAAAAAAATCATCTTTCACCAGGACAATGCACCTGTATACAAGTGTGCGTTCGCGATGAGAAAACTGAGGGATTTGGGGTACGATTTGCGCGTTGTGGTGACGTGTACTGTTCCATGGCACAAATTGGATTGGATTGACGCTTCTAATGCGGGCTGTCATAAGCCGATCCTAAAACAGATGTCAAAGATATAGGGTTGCCAGATGCTGAAGGATTAAATGGCCCACCCTGTATAATACTTACTTTTGCCTTAGATGGCGCCACAGTCCGGGGTGGACCAGGGCCCACATAATATTTATTCCTTTGTCAAAATAAAATTAAAACTGCCATTACTTTAAGAATTCCCATTTCCTATACATATGCACCTTTGTCAGCATTTCTACTAAAAGTCCAGTCAAGAGTAACCATCCAACATTTGGAGCCCTTGTTGTGTAGCGAAAGGAAATTGTTTCCTATTTAACTGGCATTTCCTTGCTTTCGATTGATATTTTGCTTTTTTAAAGTTCCAATAAAACTCCAAAAACTCCATCTTTCCATGGTACAAACTTTTCACCACATTTCATCTCCACGAGATCATTGACCTGCTCCCGCCCGATCGATTAAATTTATCACCATAACCTTGTGTTGTTCCATATTTAGTTTAAATTTTATTGATAATTCCCCCTCTTAGCACAAAATAGTTCAATCCCTCGCGCTAGAGTCATAAATAATTGAAAATATCTCTCACATCGGAGGGGGATTCCCCTAAAAATGCACTTCAGTCGAACTAAAAAAAAAAAAAAAATTATTTAACCAATGAATTTGGGCGTCTAGAAATCAAAATTCCCAATCGGAGGGCATGTGTTTGCCCTGATTTATCGTCCCCCCTCCAACTTCAAGCGTGCATACACAAACAGACCCGAAAGACCAAAGTGCTCCGCTCCTCAGACTAAGAGGACAATGGCATCTTATCGGGTGCGGGCGCTCCTAATTCTTCTGTTTGTTTTCGGTTGGAGGGTTTCCCTTCAACTGTTTGTTTCCCATGTTGTTGATGCCGCGTCACATTTTTGGGACGTGTGTTCCACAGCTAAATTTAGGATGCACGAATCCGTGCGACAATCGGAAGCGAGCAGTAAACATGTGCTAAACAGATTTCCTGAATTGGGACCGGAATTATTGTTGGGCTCGTTTTTTGTGTGATACTTCTTTTATTTTTTTTGTTCTATTTTTGGGGTCGTGCTCCGCACTATATCACGACGACGGGGGAGGATGTAATCCGCTAATTTTAGATTTTTGGATTTTTGCTATTTTTAGGGGTAGGGTGGATGCGAATGACACATTGTGTTGCGAGCATTACATTTTCTTACTCACCTTACGCAGGGAATGGTGGTGTGGTGCGCTTCGGAGTTGTCAGACAGATCAGCATAGGATGAGTAGAGTGGCTGCAATTGAAATTGCTGGAATTGGAGTTAAGTGATGATGTAGTCGATTGGCTTTGAGATGGAGCTAATTTTAGGAGCAATTGGAGGTAGTGTTGCAGCAGATGTTGGCCTGTCGTAATAAATATAGGGAGGAGCGGGGTTGGTTGAAGTTGTCATTATACGAATAACGAGTAATAGAACAACTATTTATCCAACTATCACGTAAGGAAACAAACAATTTAAAACTGTCTAAGCCTAGTAAATCTTCTGGGCTTTCTACAAGGCGTACTTTGTATATTCAACTCATGTTATTCCGGTGAATGATCAGTCTACATATATTCCGACATAGGGGAGTTATCTAAACGTGGTTTAAAAAAATTGTCGTACGCAATCCGCTACTCTTGGTTACAGATTTATATACCTACGTTTGATTAAATAAGTTTGGTTAGAGTTAGGACTTCACTCACTGATTTTTGGGTGAATGTCTAAAGTTTCATCGAACGTCAGTACTAGTCTAGACGTTAAGTACTGGTCTAGAACCAAATATTCTTCCTTATAAAACTAAAGGTGACGAGAGGAACTCTAAATATTATCTGTCATGCGTTGAATTTAATCAAGTCAAACCATCCGATGCAGACGGAGTAATTTTTCATTGACTGAAATTAGGTCTCTATTGGCCTACCGCTATTGATAATTTCTCTCCATCGTTACCCAATCGGAATCAGTGATAAAACTTCCTTCACTACTACAATCAGCCTGCTTTACGGGCCAGTAGCAGTTTTAGAACCTCCGGATGTTGACTGCGGAACACTTCCATTTCCTTAAGCTTTTTCTAAAAGTCTCTTCTCCTCCCATCTACATACTGTTGTACGCTGTAGCGCTTGCAAGTGTGCCTCTCAGTCTTTAGACACTCTTTTATATGTGTACTTTTTATCATACCATAAGTTCTGTATTGGTGGAGGTTGGGAATTTATTGTGCTTCCAACTAACTCTTTGGAACCAAATGGTGAGATCTTCAAGGCACTGGTAGTTTGGCGATCGTCTTTATACTCTGTCTAATCTGGACTGCGGTCGTATATTTAGTTTTGGCTTCAAGTAAGAAGTCCTTGATACGGTCTTCGTAAAATGTGTCTTCAATGCGGATCACGGCAATAACTCTTGACCGCAGCCAGTTTCCAACAACGAATCCACATTTTAACAAGCTCACAGCCTTTTGTTTGGCATTTGTAATAAATATTGAAACTTGTTCTTTTTAGCACTCCTGCTCATATGCGGGCTGTATATCACCGATCATCAAGGTGATATCAGAAAAGCACTCCGACAAGGCGACGCGCAGTCATTTAATTTCTTTAACATCATACTTGAAAGGATTGTAAGGAATTCTCAGGTCAATATCAGGTTAGTCTGTCGAATTACTCGGGTACGTACAACTTGTCTAGCGATAAAACAGATTTGGCCTAAGCTGGATCTAAAACGCTCTAAGAATTTGATTTCTCTCAGTAGAATGCATATCAGCGCTGCTATTAGTATCATTACTGGACACTGTCTAATAGGCAAGCATGCAACAAGGCTTGACGTTTTCTCAAACGAATTCTGTCGAAGCTGCATGGACGAGGAGGAGGAGGAGGAGACTATTCTTCACCTTCTTTGCATCTGCTCAGCTCTTTCCCAAAGAAGGAAGCTGCATTTAGGAGCATTCCGTTTCAACGATTTGAATGATCTGAATAAAATATACGTTAGGGACCTTATATGCTTCATCAGAAGCTCCAAATGGTTCAATGAGTAGGCTAGAGGCCGCTTCCCAAACCCATGTGGTATCACAATGGACCTATTACTGGTCTAAGTGTGTTGGCTTATTGCTGACAGCCACCTTAACCTAACCTAACCTAAGCTAACCTACTCGGGTGCGTCGACGACATTGACATAACTGGAAAAACGCAGCTGCTAGTAGTGTGTTGATGAGTATTGAGATAGAAACAGCGAAAATGGGTTAGCGGTTAACGAAACGAGGGCAAAACTAAGTACGTTCTGCTAAAAAGGACCCTCAACATCGGCGACTTGGACGCTACAATTCTGAGGTAGTAAAGTACTTTGTCAAGTACTTTGTCTTTGCGAATGATCACTCTTACCAAAAGCTGTTCCTTTGAGTTAAGAAGGCAATTGACCATCTGACAGATAAATAAGGTGTCTCTATATAAGACCTCCTTGCTATAGGCGCAAAAGCGTGAACACTATCAAACGTAGATTATAACACTCCTGGCTGTTTTTAAGGAATACAAATTTGGGTGGGGTGGTTTTGGTCCATTTTGTATTAACGGGGTATGGGAAGATAATATTTGTACATCGTCAACGCTCCAGCCCGGAATGTCTTCGAAACATTCTTGGAGGGACGACACGGTAAAGAAAGGTCTCACCTAAGGTGGTGGACGCAAGTGGAAATTTACCTCAATTAGTGCTATCTAAAGTACCTAATTAAAGTTCATATCCAATGTACCCTCTCGATCGCAATAGGACAGTTTTACAATTTTAAGCAGCATCTACTGTAGTCCCAGAATATTTGGGTCGTGTTGTATAATAAGGGGACCAAGGTTGGTAAATCTCTCGTGACTACTGTATGCCATTTCCTGTTGCAAGGAAATTACCTGGACGGCATTCTTCTACTTCAACCTGTAGCACCAGTTCATTATTTAATACACCTTGACCAAAGCGCCGGGTAAACCAATGCAAGTTACTCAATTCGGGGATGTGAGAGCTACCGAAAGCACATTAAAGATTTATCTCTGGCTATTTCTTTATCAAATCCCTCACATAGTCCTGGAAATCCCTATAGACCAGTGCTTCAAACATTATAAAATCGAGGTAGCCCATATATTTGTACGGTAATCACTAAGTAGTCACTAAGTAGTCCGAACGGAACTGATAGATTCCACAGTTCATAATATCCGAAAAAGATTGCGTCTGTATGCACTCTTAACACCTTTTGCTGTCAATAAGGACCTCCTAATGGGAATGAGATTATAGCAGAATCTGCAACCGCAGTACTAGGCACCCGGTACTTTCACAAAAGTTCCCCATATCCCTATTAAAAGGCTTGTCTACATCGAATTTCAGTTTCGTCAACTTTTTGTTCCAACAGCAGTGTCCCTCGTCCGCAGAAAGGCTTAAAGATGCAAATAGATTATTTAAGACTAATATGTATGTACCTACTACCTGCCTACCTTAAATAAAGAAATCGTATATTTCTACATACACACCAAACAAGGAGAACAACAAATTACATACATATATGTATATTCTCCCGCTTAAAATGTTCCTTCCTCAATTACCTTCACCTTCGCCTACAAATCTCTCATGCTCGACATGAAAATAAAAAAAAGAGGCGTCATGATTAACTCGCATTTACGCGTCGTTGTCCTTCGCAAGATCTCATTTCGTGTAGGACGCAAAAACCTCCAGTTCCAGTGCGTCATACTGCACTCGCCATCACACATTACTCGTACACATGTACATTTAAATAATTTTGACGGCCAACAAAACCTGATAAGGCTCTGCTTCCCAAAACTTTCCTGCCGCTTGTATGTGTATAGAGCCGTCGTTGACACAAAGAAGAAGATGAAACGTCCAGTTAGTTCCACGATCAAGAAGCACCTCGAAGAAGGAACCAACAAAATGTGGAAGTTCAAGCCCGTCCAACCGGAGACGATCATCGTCACATGGTGGTTCTACTTGTTCTGGCTCTCCGTATGCCTTTCTCAAAACCTGATTCCCGGCTTATACATACACTAACAGAGGCTTCGAGAGAGTGAGCGAGAATCCCTTTCCCGCTGTGTCGGTGGTGCAGTACCTTATGGCACCTACGCTCCTTGCTCTGTTGTCTGTGGTTTTTCTTGATTGCGCCTTTGCTTGCACGCAGCCGCACCGCGCCGAACAACTGCAAAACCTGTCAGTGTGGCATTTGTTGTTGTGTCTTCGCGTCACAAGCGCTCCGCGCGTTTCATTGATGTATTCGTCCCGGCCAAGTCCATCGAAGTGTGCACAATTTACACACCCAACCGAGCAATCGTGCGACAAAACCAGAATTTGGCCACAAAGGCTCAAAGCAAAGCAGGAAGGCGAGAGACTGTTGTGTGCTGTTTACCGCTGCTTCTGCTGCTGTTGCAATCGATGCCATTGCGTGTATCGATAGTGATATCGATAATAATCGTGGCAGATTGGATTTCAAGTAAACAACTTAATTTTTTTTTTTATAAATTTTTTTGATTTCCATTTCCAGTGAAGAAGGGCGCGAGAAATTATTTTGAATTTCGCAAAGTAATCCTCTTATAGGGGTCTGCCCTGACAGACACTCACAAAAGCTGGGAATGGCATGGAGTCTGCAAATGGCTCTGTTTGGATAGAACGTGTCCAAATGCAATAATTTGACAAATCGAAGATGCGAGGAATTTCTTGAAGAAGTCGAACGGGTGTATGCATGTGAATCGCAGTCAAAAACCTGCTCAATCTTCGTCTACGTCGTCGTGGGTGGTAATGGGTGTCAAAAGCAGACACATTTTATGGTTTCTTTATAGTAAAAATGATTTCCAGGGAATGTAGCTGCAGTTTTTTTTTTTTTTTTTTGTTGCTTTAGCATCATTTCTTCTTTTTTTTTTACTGAAATGTGGAATCTGAACCGCGGATCAAATAGATGTGGGTGATCTTTTGATTTGATTGCATTGATTGCATGTCCAATGAGCTAAATCTAGAAATTGATTTAAAACATTTTTTTGTTTAATGAAATGCTTATTGGTATACTTTTTGTTATACGAGTACACTTCTCTTAGGAAAGGCGAACCTATAACCTGTTACTCTCTATCCAATGATGCCCAGATTGAGGTCGATTATTATCGAAGTAAAATATTATATTTTGAGAAAAATTGGCTTGCTAGACCTACAGCTATCGACATTCCTTAGTGTAATATAAATCTATTGTTTGTTTGCCTTCTGGAGGAACGCTTGGGTTAGGCCAACTATCAATTGAAGTAAGCAGGTACCCAATAGTGCAGAAGCAGACGAGTGAATTCAATTTAAATTTTTGCTTTGTTTCCACTTTCTTCTTTCGAATGGGGGAAATTTACAACAAATTGGCGCCCAACGTGGGACTTTTAAACAGTCGCACAGTCGCATTTCGACATTTACATAAGATAACTACACTTCTTCTCTGAATATTAAACAATATACGACTACTATACGAAGGCAGACTCTACATACAGATTGGACTGCATACGAGGGTGGTCAATAAGTCTCTGAAAATTAACACAAATTGTATCGTCACCTTAAATTTATTTTTTTTTTGTCAAGAATCATCTTTCAAAAGAACACACCCAAATTTTCAGACAGATCTGTCAAACAGTTTTGTTGTGGCAGCCATTTTATATAGACGGCTACTAGCATTTTCGTTAAAATGGAAAAAAGTGAATTTCGAGTGCTCATTAAACACTATTTTTTGCGAGAAAAAACTATCACGCAAACCAAACAAAAGCTTGACAAATATTATGGGGACTCTTCACCTTCGATTGGAATCATTCACCACTGGTTTGCTCAATTTCGGTGCGGTCGTTCAAGCACAAGTGACGCCGGACGTTCTGGTCGCCCAATTGAGGTCACCACACCAGAAATGGTCGACAAAATCCATGGTTTGATAATGAACGATTGGCGAGTGAAAGTGCGCGAGCTTGAAGAGGCCACAGGCTGATCACATGGCTCAGTAATTTCGATTTTACATAAATATTTGGACATGAAAAAACTTTCCGCAAGATGCCGCGTTTGCTCACAATCGACAACAAACGCATTCGTTTGACAACTTCAAAGGTGTGTTTGGCGATGTTCCAGAAAAATTCGGCTGAGTTTTTGCGCCGTTTCGTAACCGTGGATGAAACATGGATTCACCACAACACATCAGAAATCAAGGAATAGTCAAAACAATGGACTTCTCCCAATGAATCGAAGACGAAGAAGGCCAAGGCGGGTTTGTCAGCAAACAAGGTCATGGCGACAGTTTTTCGGGATGCGCGCGGTGTTATTCACATCGATTACCTTAAAAAGGGTAAAACGATCACCGGCGCATATTACGCAGAGCTGCTGGATTGATTCCAAGCCGATTTGAAGCAAAAACGGCCACATTTGGCGAAAAAAAAGATCTTTTTCACCAGGACAACAAGTCCGCAGTCGCAATGGCAAAATTGCATGAGTTGGGCCACGAACTCCTCCCTCATCCAGCATATTCCCGAGATTTAGCCCCCTGCGACTATTTCTTGTTTCCAAACATGAAGAAATGGCTCGGAGGTAAGAGATTTGGGTCGAATGAAGAGCTAAAAGGAGACTATGTTGAAGAATAAAGTGTTTTTATACCGAAAAGAGTGTACCTTATATAATTTTTCAGGGACCTATTGACCCACCCTCGTACATCCAATTTGTTACGACTGTTGACCAATTTTGTCGCAATGGTCTGGGAAAAATGATCATACAGAAAGCGAAAAATATATAGAGAAAATTATCACGTTCTTAAAAATCGAAATTTGAATTAAAGTGTCCACTGCAATGAATGTTAAATTTATTTTATTATAGCATTTTGTATTTTAAGAAATATTAATCAAGTGCGAGTTGGACCTTAATGGTTAGTGTTCCGTTCCACTATTTTAAGTGTATGTTTGTCTTCACTCGGTTAGCTCGCAAATCACTAAAAACACTTTGCTTTTCTTTTTTTTTCATGGGCAGGTGAAAAATTTTCAGAGATACTATGAGCCCGGTGCTTTACTCACCAAACAACACCTCCCTTCTACTGGTTTACTACGACTAAGTTTCCTTATCTGGTTGTTTTAGTTTCAAAAATATTCGTTTTGGGAAGGTAGCTTTCCAGCAAAAGCACCTGCTAAAACCCGCCACTAAATGTGGCTGGTACTTATTGCGCTAGATCGAACGGTGTCGCTCATTTATAGTCAACGCACAAGGTTTGCTTCGTCCAGAATTTTGAGTATAACGTTGTTGCAATGACCATGAAGACGAATACGGAGTTTTCGAGCAAAGTTCGTTATTTCGTCATCGAGTTACTCCTAAGTCTCTGTGGATATCATTATTTCTGATATATCGTAGAGCATTTACTATGACTCTTAGCACTTTGTTTTGAAAAGATTGTTGGATATCTCTATTGCTTCGTATGGTACAACCCCAAAGTTGATATATATACTTAATTTGGAATGTCTTTCAGGTAGCCAATATATTTGTCTGAATCTGTCTTCAAGCTCGTCGCGTTTCTTTTTAATTTGTGGCTTCCGTTTGAGATTCGCGTCTAGTGTCATTCCTAGATACTTTGCCTCTTTCGCATACAGTATTTATATCGAGTTAATGAAAATGGCTTTGTTTGTAAGTAAAGTTAATATGAGTTGATTTGGTCTCGTTGAGAGCAATGTGCCAAATCTTTGTCCAAAGCTCGTTGGAACTTTACAGTTGCTGACTCGACTGATTTATCTGTTGTTAATATAGCCGTATCGTCCGCGAACGTAGCCGCGACAGTGACTTCTTCTTGCGGTATATCTCGAGTGTACAGTAAGAACAAGACCGGACCAAAAACCCTTCCTTGCGGTACTCCAGCAATGATTTTTCTAAATTTTGAGTATATTTGAAGGTAGGATACTAAAACCTCATATAATTGTTCCTTGCCATACCAGAAAAGCGCTAGATCATATCTTTTCTCCTCTAGAGTTCTTTCTATTTCATTTGTTATTCTATAAACCTGATCAATTGGAATGCTTTGTTCTGAAACCAAATTGATGGTCAGGAATCAAACGTCTTTCTTCAATGACCGGTTGTAGGCGCTTTAACAAAAGCTATTCAAATTCCTTAGATACTATCGGCAGAAGTCATATCGGTCTGTACGATTTTTTGTCGTTTGGGGGCTTTCCCGGTTTTGGAACCATTATTACCTCGACGATTTTCCATTGCCTTGGAACGTATAATAATCTTAGCGCGGGATTTCTAATATGCAGAAGCTTGATCAGAGCTTTCTTTGGCAATTCCTTGAGGATCGGTCTGGTTATTAAATCATATCCAGGGGCCTTGTTATTTTTAAGATATTTATTGTCTGGCAAAGTGTACGACACGCTCTTTATTTTAAAGTTGTCAGGTGTCGGAATCACTAGACAAATTTCGATAAAATTTAATTTGTATGCATTCTGTCAAAACTTCCAAAATCGGATCAAGTGTGAGTGGGAATTATGGGGGCGAGGTTTCAAAAATCTTAAATCATCCTTCTAGCCACCTAACCTAAAAACTACTGAACGGATTTCGATGAATGTTTTTGTATAAGGTTAGACTGAAAAGTTAGTAGTTCCACTGGAAATTGATCGAAATCGAAAGGAGTGGGAGTACGGATTGAGAATGGGTTGGAAACATTTTCGAATGATATTTCTCATTTGCTTAACTCAAGATCCATCTAACGGATTTGGAAGAAATTTGGGTTTTGAGTTATGTCAGATATATGGCTTTTCACGCTAAGTATTCGAATATTTTCCGAGAACTATTTGTGGTAGAGGGTTTGTTACGAGTATAATTTTCCCCTTATCTCCTCAGAAATCTTCATGCTCCCGTGCTTTTAAAATCGTTCACATTAATAATTTCAGTGATAGAGGGGGGTAGGGGTGGGAGAGCATCATCTATGCCATCGTTTTTAAATACTTAATATACATTTTTATATATATGGACTCACTGGAAGTTCAGTTTTAATTTGGTATGTCTCATTATAAAGTTTAAAATTAATTTTTACTTGGAGTACAGCATGCTCCAAAATCGCCTCCAGAAAAATTTCTTTAACCTACCTCGTACTATTTTGTTTGCAAAATGTCAGACCTCTCGGTTCAACACTTCATAAGTTACAAGCGAGTGACAGACACAAGAACACATGGACATACACTGTGTTGAATTCATTAGTGTTTCATTTATAGTATTCTGGTACGGAACACTAAAAAAAAGAAAAGAAAAAAAGATAATTGATGTGACAAAATAATTTTTTTTTTTAAATTGACAATAGATCTGTTTCGTTGGTATTCTATATAAGCTAACAAATAATCTAAAAAAACGCACATAAAAACTTGGCAGCACATGCATCTCATTGACACTTTGGCAATCAGCTGTTTACTGTTTGGGGAAATAATAATGAGATGTAAAACTCAAAGCAAGAACAAATAATATGATTTCAATGAAAGAAAACATGTACTGCTGGAGGTATTGAGTGGTTTTACTTGTTCATTCATTATTTTCTTTCCCTTTAATTTGTAACAGTGTTCTTCAAAACAAAGGATGAAGCCATCTGTGACATCTTCCTGCAAGATATAGGTAATACGTAGGAAACACAGTATGGGAGCACTTTTTCTATCGCAGGTAGTACGATATTATCCCGGATATCTTTAGCCTATATACGTTATCGCTGTTGTTGTATTTACCATGCATATTTTTTGCTGAGCTTGTATAAGATTTGAAAAAAAAAAAAAAAAAAACACACTTAACGTCTTCCAGAAACTCATTGCTAGATAATTCACTTTCACAGGGTGTTTCAATTAGAGCCATCATAATATTTTTTCATTAAAGACATTATAATCAATTGAAAGTATAAATGTTGCGGTTAAATATGAAATATTAGGGGTATTCACTATTACATGTATCAAAGCAATGCAATGCAATTAAAATTGGGTGACATTAAATTTAAAATTGCCAATTTAAACCGCACCGCAACCAAACTATAATGAAAAAAACCCCACTTAAAAAAAAAAAAAAATTAGAAAATAAATAAATGATATTTTGGTTTTGCACTTGTAAAAGTTAATTAGAAAAAGGTGCTAGTTATAAAACTATTGTTTCTCAGGATAAGCGAACCTATAATACTGTGATTGAGCTCAGAGATGTCTGTAGTATCGGCCCATCTGTAAATCTGCGAAGCGTAATCAAGACTGCTTTATGGAGCCTATAGCATGATGTGGCAGTATCTCACTTTCTGTCTACTAACTATTTGTCTAGCAGTTGTCCACCTAAGACCACACATTGTGTGACAGACACACTTGGAGTTTACCTTCAGTTTCGCCTTTCAACTATGGCCTTATTTCCTAAGAAGGCCCTTCCTTGGGGTCCGGACAGGATTGCTGATAGCATTATTAAGGTTATTCCCCTGGATGAACTTTACCTCAGGGTTATACTTGACCCCGCCCCTATGGGGGACATTTTCGTTCGCTGAACTATCGCCCATTTTTTCGTTCATTACTATTTCCATTCGTTAAATTTTTCTTTCATTCAGTTTATTTCTAGCGATATTTCGCTGAATGTCCTTACTGCAAAGCTAATGGTTAAAATTGTTTTCGAGTGCGTATACCTCGATACGAAGCATCATTTTACGACCAAAGGTTTATTCATTCTCAACAAAAAGGATGCCGAATTTTTCAAAATACAAAAAAATTTGTAGGTACGAAATCTTATGTTTTAGAATTCTTTACAAGATGGATGCCGAATGTTCTAAATTCCAAAATGTCCGACCTTACTCCGAAGCTAATCGTGGAAATCGAAAAAGGTCAGTCGTACAAAAAAAAAAAGAAATATTAGGACCCAAATTTTAGACTTAAAAATTTTCTACAAGATGGATGCCAAATTTCGAATATTGAAGGTGCATTAACTTCCCAAATGTTTGATTTACCCCGAAGCTAGTGGTTTACATCTATTTGAGTATGAGTATCGCGAAGAAGGCACGTCAACGAGGCAAATTATAACGATTAACATTTTAGGTTTTGAAATTTTCTGTAAGATGAATGCCGAATTTTTCAAAATTTTATTTTATTTATGCAATTATTGCGAAAAGTTTTCTTTGTAATGTAAACTTTAAACTTTATAAGTCACAATGCGCCTCTGATCCGGGCATACATTTTTTTGTATTTGTCCTATATTTGAAATAATTTTTTTTTTTAACAAGAGAATCCCAAATCTCATGGTGTTAATAAGTTTAAATAAATAGCTATCAGAGCTCTTGGGATAACTAACTTTTCCTATCAGTGGACGAAGAGAGTCTGATGATGTTGTTGGTGCAGCTTTTTTGAGCTCAGTAGTGTATCGTCACGCGCTGGCTATCTGTTTTTTTTTTTGGCGGAAAACTCACACAACATGATCATACATTGCTACCTTCCTACATTCTTTCAAAATTTCAATTTCAATTTATTTTAAAACAATCATACACTTAGATACAAAATCCATTATTGTGCAGAGTTAAACAGTGGAAGTGAAGAAAGTTAAAAACAAATCTAAAAACTAAAATATACATACAAATTTCAGTTAAATTATTGTAGAAAAAAAAGATCCTAGTACCCTAGCCTTAATGTTACCTTACTCCCTTACAAAAACGACTACGTAAACCATTGATTTTCATGTACTCAGATACTGCTTGAGCTCTCTCCTGAAGTCACCGATTCCCTGGTATCTCCGTAAATCGGCTGGAAGTGAGTTCCATAGTCGCACAGCATATACAAAAAATTGTTTTTCGGTAGTGTTATACCTGGAGGTTGACAAAATAAAGACCCGACTTCTTTCGGAAGATGCATATTGAATTCTATGGTAAAGGTACTCCTAGTTTGAAAAGAAAGACTAAAACGTTGAAATCCAAATATTCTTGAAATCCCATGCCAAGAAAATCTTTAACATATCCAGAAATATGATCATGACGGCGAACATTGTACACAAATCTCACAGCGCTGTTGAATGCAACCCTTAATTTTCGTGAACTAAGGCTGCTCAAATCACAAAACACTGGGTGTGCATACTCGTGTAGCAACATTGGCAAAATCAAGGTCTTCACCAGTGTCGCCTTCACCCTAGTTGGAAGACAGTAGCCAGATTGGTACAATGTGCGTAGACCACTGTATACCTTGCCCACAGTAGTAGCCACGTCCCAGGTTAGATTTCGATTAAAGTTTAGCCCTAAGTTTTTTACCTGCTCAGCATATACCAGGTGGACACTATCTACTTCTATAAGGAGAAAACAGGATACATCTAAGGTATAGCTTGGCTTTTGTCACAATTGAGTTTAAGCCTGTTTGTTTGGGACCAACGAACCACTTAAATCCTCATTTATACATAAAGTTGCATCTTCTATCAGTCCGAGGGGGTAGCTGAGGTGCAATTGAACGTTATCGGCGTACATCTGTACTTTACAGCTATGTATGATTGAGAGTAAGTCGTTATTAAACATAGAAAAAGGTAACGGCCCCATAATAGATCCCTGTGGTACCCCAGCCTTGGATTCGAGAAAGTCCGACATCTTACCATTGATGAAACAGCATGAGTGCGATTTGCTAAATAACTTCTTATTAGTTTTAACGCAGTTTCATCAAAGTTGAAGTAATGTTTAAGTTTAAATAAGAGAATCTCATGCGGAACTATATCGAATGCTTTCGAGAAGTCGAGCAGAACTAGTGAGGTAATATGACTCCTATCCATCGCTGAGCGAAAATCGTTAACCAGATTCAGCAGGGCAGTGGTGCAGCTATGTTGGTGTCTAAAGCCTGATTGGAACGGTGAAAGGAGATCGAATTGGTTCAGGTATGTATATATTTGCATGCTGATCAACTTCTCGAACACCTTGGGAATAAAGGGGAGTATGGAAATAGGACGATATTCTTTTTCTTCGGCGACCGTGCTTTTTAAAACCGGGATTATTTTTAAAAGGCACAACAACAATTGAAAGAAAACGGTGCTGTCATCGTGACATAGTTTTTGTTACTGTGACATAATTTCAAAATCAAATTATGCTGACAGAATAAGTGACATATGTATGTATTTTAAAATTCTCAGAATAAGTGACATAATTTTAATAAAAACTGCGCAATAAAGAAATTGATCGACAAGTTATAATTTTCTTTTTTTTCCTAAAACCTGGGCTTGGGTTTGATTCGGATAATATAATATAAGTATATTTCATATCGAAAATATTGTGTATTTTTTTTTGGTCGTTTGGGCTAAATTATGTCAATTATGTGACATATTTTTTGATATTTTTTCGTTAGATGAAGAAAAAAGCATAAGCTGGAGGCAAAATTTGACTTTTTTTTGTTTTTTGGTTTTCGAGTTTTGTGGATTTTCTCTCAGCAAGATGACATAATTTTTTTCAAGTCAATGACACAGGCTGTTGGTGGTTTCGTAACTATTAAAATAGAAACTTAAAACTAAGAAGATTTTCTATAAGATTTTCATCATAATACTCCTGCTATTTTCAATCCAATTTTTATTTAAGGAGTATGAGACGAAACATACTATGATTAATTGTGCAGTAAAATCGATTTTTTCACAAAAAAAAGTTCGGGCTGATCGCCTAAGATGGGTACGAGATGCCGAAGAAATGAATATTAAGGGTCCAGCAAGGAGAGTCTTCGGATCTACCCTGCGGGGATGATGCGGTAAAGGAAGACTCAACTAAAATACAAATCACGAGAGGAGAGGGTCCTGAACCCACTTGGTTTGTGAAACTAGAAACAGCTAGCTAAGGATCGAGCTGGCTGGAGAAGTATATTCTTCAATGCTCTGTTGCACTCCAGGTGAGAAGCAGACAATTGAACACGTAGTTTATTTTTGTTTATATTCGACATTTGTTTGCTATGGTAGGCTTTGAGCTTTGATGTATTCGCAATAAATCCTTACTTAACTACTTACTTCGTCATTTCAAATTTAACTCCCTTAATTTTAACCAAACACAAGAAATGCAATATAAAATAGTCGCATTCCCCTAATTATGGTAGGTAACGCCATCTGTTGAGTAAAAGAAAAAAATGTACCAAAATTCCAATGGATTTCTGTTCTGAAGGTCAGCTCTTACCAGCCTGACTTAGCGTAAGCGAATCATTGGAATTTATTACAGTCAGCTCCTTTTCTTACCAACGCCATCTGTTGAGTAACGACAACTGTCATGCCATATACACATTCTCATGTTAAACTGACAACTGTCCCTTCCACCGTTCAACTCAATGAATCAGCTGAATAGTTCTGCAATTTCATTATATGCACCGTCTATGTACCGCGTCAAATATAAAAAACTTATATACAAACGCGGGACTCTGACATTTTGTCCATTCTCACACATGCAACACTAGCAACGAACAAATACAAAAATCAGTTCCCAACTAAAGCCATCATCATCACCATCGTCATCGTTGGCCATAGTGATACCAGCACCGGTAACAGCAGCGCCCATGAGCTGCCATAGCAGGTATGTACGAGTACGAGTATATGGCAACCAAGTTGGATATCACTGACAGAGTTGGTAGCGAGATTGGGCTCAAATCCAAACGAACGCCGTGTTATTACATTCTCCTGGCGTTTATCGGCACAAAATGCCTATTCACCACTTACCACCACCCCGAGGGTGATATGGGAATCCCATGCCATACTATAGCCTCTATACCTCGCATTCTATGCTTTATTCTGTTCATTGGTTTTCACCCTGATCCCCTTATAGCGGGCACGCAGATTTTCGCGTTTTGTGTTGTTTATACGAGTACGTTCGAATGGCTCTATATGCGCACAGCGCACCACATGACCACAATATAACAGCAGAACCAGCAGCAGGAGCGGTGACGAAGTGAGCGCCATCAGGCCTAATGTGTTCCCCCTTCGGGTTAACTCACTGATACTGAAACTGAACTACCTATCGGGCCTGGCCTGTGCCTGGGCCATTTTGCAACAAAACAAGTTGCGGCCTGGAAAGTCTCCACTCATACAAGCATAAAGTACCTGCCTTCTGCTGCTACTACCTGGTGTGGTAGTAAACAGGAACAGAAAAAAATAAAAAAAAAATAAAAAAAAATAAAAACGAGAGGCAAAATGGATTTTCGCTTTTTGGCGGGAAAGGACGATGTTGAATTCAGCGCGCACTAGCCTAGAGAGTACTGAATACGCAACATAATCCCATATTCCAGTGGTATGGGCCAAACGAACGAGATGAAGGTGGAGGTGATGCAATGGAGTGAACTAAGTACGTTGCAATAATAATAAATGGCAACCAAAACGGCGAGAGGATGAAGATGAGCAGTGGACGAGAGGTGGCGCAAAAGGACGGCGGCTGTTTCGTTTCAGGTGGTGTTGACGATGTTGTCGCTGTATGGATGGTGCATGTGGCATTGTGGTACCCGGCCGCATATATTCATTCCAATGTGCATGTGCAACATAGATTTGCATATGTGGTGTGCATTTGCACCATTTGGTCGATTCGTCGAGCCTATATGTGCGTTGTCGTAGCAATGTCCTGCGTTTCACTGTGTGTTGTGTTGTTAGATCGAATAATCGCTAAAATGTTCATCGGTATGCTTGCCAAATGAACGTGTGAAGAAGTTGGGATTGAGAATTGAGTAGTGAAGTATGGAGGATATCTGTGGTGATATATATTTTTTTTTTAAAATAAATCCACTGTTTATATACTCACACAATTGTAACCAAGTAAGTTTGAACGATTCACCTAATTTTTTTTAAAAAAAGGGACTTGCCAATTACTGAGAAGCGTTGACCGATTAGATGCACCGATTTTAAGGACTTCTGGGTTCCAATTTACGACTGCTTGTACCTTGCTGACACATTGAATGGAAATACCTCAAATTTGTAAGAAGTAAGAGGATACCCAGGAATAGCTTACAAATTTAAAGCTTTTAGATACCATTCTACGAAGCTAAGGTGCATGTATCTGCTTGATTGCTTATCTCCAAAAACGGTAAATATTCATATATTACTTTGTAAATTCCTAATAGAGGCCTCGTAGACCTAGCTTCTTCAGATAGGAAGCTTCGTAGCTTCTTCCGATAGGTTCGCAAGATGAAGAAAAAGATCCACTACAACCGAAGATCTCCAACTGTGTTGATAAGTTTATTCTTGTGGTGCCATTTGGGAAATCCTTCGGAAATTGCGAATGGAAAAGGGCATCTTAACGCCTAATTGCGATATCATCATCGTAATGAGGGATCTAAGTGCCAAAATGGACAACGACAACACCGCGCTCAGCCACGTGAGACTGAAATGACAAATGCGAACCTTTTGCGGACTTCTGCAATGTCAACCGCCTTATAATTGGAGGCACCCTGTTCGAGCATAAGAGCTGCCACAAGATTAGTTGAGTCCAAACTAATAGGCAGCGAACATTCAATTAGATTGATCACTTGTCCATCAGTCGGCGGCGCCTTAGAAGTTACCTCATAAAAGTCAGAAATAAGCATGCGGCCGACATTGGAATGAATACAAGTATCTTATTATTGCTGTCATACGTCTTCCCCTACATCCGTTCGCAACAATTACTTGATTCGAAATTCTAGGTTTAATGTCGACAGACTTCGCGATCTCTCGTCAACATCTCGCCGAAGAGGCCTAATCGATCAGGCGCTCATTACAGCCGAGCATACGAGTAGATAGACTATTGCAAAAACTGTGCACATAATTTTATCGGATTAGGGCAGAACATTACAGCACATGGCTATCTGCGGACACCTGTAGACAGATCGAAGAGCGTATTTTACTCAAGGCTCAAATAGAAGCTGCCTCCGCTGTAGAGAGAGTCGAGCTGGAAGCCTAGTACCACATGAAGATAAAAGATATTCAGTGTAGTGTGAAACATGACAAACGAAACCGCATCAATACTCTTGCTTCTCAAGGTGAAGGAGCAGCAAATATGTGTGACAATAAGACTATCAGAATCATGAAGGACACAGTATTTGAAGAAGATCAACTTAGAAGTGGGAAGGAACATTTCACCGAGGTGCTCTTTAAACGGCGGCGTAATGGACCCAAACTCAAATGAGATATCTAAAGCAGGCAGGTGTTGTTGATGCCCCCATAAGGGGTGACAGTATATAAGAAGATGAAACTCGTAAACGGGATAACACCTATTTCGCTAACCCTTAAAAAAACTAGAGTTATTTTTTCACTCCAGAGATTGTCGATAAGTCTAGGATGTTCCCTGATTTAATGATAGCAAAGTTTGCCAGGGGGACCAACTCGTTGCCAAGTATTACTTTTGGCACACGTTTGATTCGGGATTATACATTCCAACCATCAAATTATTCAAGCCAAGACCTAAGATCCAGGACCTTATAGGAAGGATTTTTATCATATTCTGCAATTGGCATAACCAGAGAATCCGACCTGGCCTTAAGTAGCCATTCGTGCCGTGCCTCTCTTGATCAGTAGTCCAATGCACTAACCACTAAGACACTAGGGTGATCTGTGTCTATACTTATTCTATGGAAAATTACTGACGGACTTGAAGAAATGGACACATAGTTGGGTGCGCGACGATATAGCAAGAATGGCAGGTGGCTAACAGTATGAAGGAAGAGGGAAATCTGGAATTTTGCACCTCGAGTAAGTTTACATTTTTTCAGATATTACTGAAATTATAGTCTGCACCATCTTCAGGGAGTTTGTGCATTTCTGTGATGGTGACTTTCACCACTGCGCAATCCAAAAGATACCATGGAAGTTGTCTATTAAGGTTTCCATCTTTATGGCTGCCGAAAATTCACCAAATAAGGACTCCGGAGGTCAGTTATGTTTGGGTTAAGTTAGCTTTATCAGAGGTGTTTGCCTTATTGCTGGTGATCCACATATCCATGCAAGCCTTATCTGTAATCTTGCTGACAATTTGTTATCTTTCAGAATAGAAGACAGTCAGGACTGACCATAAATCCATTTTCTAAGTAAAACTTGCGAAAAACTGAGGATGAAGCAAGAAGTTGCAGAATTTACTGAATACTTTCGAGGCATTTGCAGATACGCTGAATTTAAAAAAAAAGAAAAGCATGCAAAGGATGCATTTCTGACTGCTTCCTTGTTAGTTCTTTGTTAACTCGTTTAAAGGCCACTAGCAGACTCATACCAGTCTTAATGTGTTGACTCTATAGATTTAACGGCAGACTTTCCCGAGAATAGTCTCTCTCTGCTGCATTTATTTTTAAATCGAAACTATCCCTAAGGGTTCGCAAAGTATGCATACGACTATCATCTACCGTTTTTAGTCGGTTAGAATGGAGTGTCCTGCAATTTTATTTTGTCGTTGTTGCATTGGAGCACTCCAACTTGCTTTGTTTAGCAAGTTCATGCGGAATTTAATTCCCCTTAATCCTATTCTGAGGTTTGTTCGATAGTATGGAAGTACTCATTCATTCGATAGTTTACAAAATCGTTGATTTCTATTCTTGTTCATTACTATTTTCATTCATTAAATTTTTCTTTCAGTCACGAGTACACTTAGTCAGTACCAAAGTGTCCTGAATTTACCCCCAAATTAATGGTGGAAATTGTGTTTAAATGTCAATATCTTGAAAACGGTGAATAGTACGAAACAATTGTATAGGACTGACATTTTAGGTTTTAATATTGTCTATAACATGGATGTTTTCAACATTTTCGAAAATTTGTAGGTTAGATCGAAATTTTCCAAAATATCTGACTTTCCCCCAACTAATGGTGGAAATCGTTTTTGAGTGTGAATATCTCGAAAACGGTGAGTCGCACGAACAAAGTTATTTCAACCGAAATTTTAGGTTTTGATATTTTCTGTAAGATGGGTGTAGAATTTTTTAAGATTTTCGAAAATTGCATGTCCCAAGTGTCCTAATTTACTAATACCTTCAAATAAAAAAATTCCGACTTTAGAGCAAAGTTAATGGAAATCTATTTTTTTATCAATATTTCCCACTTTCTGAGTGTCCAACAAGTTCAAGAAGATTCAGTGGGTCTAGGTTGAATTCAGAGAGATCTTGCTTTCTCGAACTTTTTTGGAAGTGGGCAAACGTATGAGCAATGCGTTAAGTGCAGCCTAGCTGTTGCTACGCAAGTACATATATGCTCCACCTATTCTTCACAATATAGTTCATTTCCATTAGCATAGAATAATTTCCCGCTTGGATTTGCCTAATGAGGACAGAAGCCTAATATTGTGGACCTCCAAGAAGACCCCAGCACAAGAAACTTGATTAGTGTTGGAGCCTTTCGTAAAGATTCAATGATACAATTTTTGTCCAGGCTTATATTTTGACCAGAACTTATCGAAAGTCGACTTTAAATTTGCGGAGTAGTCGAGATTCTGGTGATATTGCATCAGGAGGCATATCTTTAAGAGTCCAAGTATATCAAAAAGTAGTTAGGTGGTGGATTTCTCTCGACCAAAAACGAAACTGCAGACCTGCTTCCCTGGACCAAAGTGCACATTAATGAGGTCGACTAGACTTGTAACTCATTACTTCAGCGCCACTATATCTGCAGAAAACATAGTAACACACTTTGTTAACTCACCTGCGACTGAAAAAAGAGTAGCAATATCATATATCATATCATATCATCACATGGCACAGAGTTCACATCAGCTGAGACGATGTTTATTTATACGTTGCCTGACAGAGACCAAAACCAAAAAAGAGTATAAACATTGCAGGTGCCTCATTCTTAGCTGAGAAGTCAACTTGACCAAGGTCCACTAACTGATATTTACCGTGAAGAAGCAGATAAAGAGTAAAAAAAAAGTCCTTTCTTCCAGCCTTTCGAGTACAAGTGAACTTCGATAATCCTCTTCGTTTTGCTACCACCACCTCTCTCAGTCTGCGTAGCACCTCCTGTCAATGCTCGCCCAATTCAACTTCGTTTATACATTTTGTTTCGTTCTAAATTATTTTTAGCACGATATTCGTCATTAAACTCATTCCCTGTCGTCGTCTTCGTCGTGGTCGTTGTTGTTGAGCCGTGTCCTTCTTCACCCTCCTGCCTCCTCCATTGGTTAGGCCGTTTATTTGTTTGTTTTCAGATACTCGTATATCCTTCATGCTCCTTCTGATTTTGTTATCCACATTGTTGCTCATCATTTTATTTTCGGTTCCACCTTTTGTCTTTGCGCGTTTCGTTGAGTTATATGCTTTGTTACACGTTTGAAAAGTTTTTCTTTGGTCGATTTGTTTGCAAAATTCCAAAGTGATTTCACCACTACCAGCAGAAATAACACCGAACCGAAGGCATCAGCCATCCTGAGATGGGCCTGAGTGAGCGGTTTCATAATGCATCTCTCGCTTTGTTGATGGGCATGAGGGATATTAAATTGCTTTTGGGGGTGGAAGTGGCGTTGCTACTTTGCGGCTTTTATGCTTTATTCCATTATCTTTTGACATTTCTTTGAATTTTTAATTTCGTTATTTGCCTGGCAGTCTTGTTTCATCATGATCACTGAATTGTTGTGTGTTGCGATGCGATAGCTATCGATTGATGTTTTGTCTGATCTCAGATTTTTTTTTGTTTGCTTATTTCTGAGAAAATATACTTTTTCGGTGAATCTTCTTGGGATGATTATTATTTTGAAGAAGCTTCTGGGTTCTTTTTTGGGGTGTGTATTGTTTTTAATTTATTCAGACATCGATTAAGACTGCTTCATAAAGGCTGATTGATAATGCTTATATTGTAATTGTGCAATAATTCATTCGGTGGAAGGCACACGACTGGTTGAGTGTGGTTTCCTACGAAAATAGGAAGACTTTTTAGGAAATCCTTAAGTAAGATCCACGTAGGTATTGCTTTTTTTGAAGATCGAATGATCGCGAGAAACTACTTTTGAAGCTTTTTAAAGCTTCATAAGGATATATGTAAGTAACGCTGTCATGAACTCGTTGTAAAGAGCTTTGGAAGAATTTGACAGGTCCATTTGTAATGAAGATGGTCATTCAGCGTGGTACCGAAAACTGATAACATGATCACCCCAAATGTGAAGAGATATAAAAAATATATTGTATCCCTTCTTGGTTTCAGCCAAGGCTGTTCTCAATGCTCCACAGAAGATTCATTGAATATGATCCGTCGGGAATCTGTACATCCCGTTATTATCTGGGCTTGCAGTATCTCGTAAGAAAGCTTATTATTAGGTGCGCAACTAAGTTCTCTTTTGATGAAAATGCAACTTTATTGTGAAAAAATGGTTACAAATGAATCATTCAAAGTATTGCCCATCGCTAGCTACAACTTTTTCCCAAATTTCTGGCAGAGCTCGAATACAGTTACGGTAAAAGTGTTCATCTTTTGAGGCTACCCACGAATCAAGCAATATCTGGGGAATATGGCGGGTGGGGTAGGGCTTCCTATTTGAGCGTTTCCAGGTAGGTTTTAACGGGTTTGGCAACATGAGGCCGAGCGTTGTCATGCTGTAGAATCACTTTTTCGTGCTTCTGCTCGTATTGCAGCCGTTTTTCGCGCAGTGCTCGGCTCAATCGCATCAATTGAAGTCGTTACCGTTCCCCAGTGATGGTTTCGTTGGGTTTCAACAGTTCATAATAAATGACACCAACCTGGTCCCACCAAATACACAGCATAATTTTCGCAGCGTGAATATTCGGCCGAGCCGATGACGTAGAAGCATGACCGGGTAGTCCACATGACTTTCTTTTCTTTGGGTTGCTGTAATGAATCTATTTTTCATCACTCGTCACGATCCAATGAAGAAAACCCTTCCTCTTTTGCTGCCGGAGCAGTTGTTCACAGGCGAAAAAAACGACGCTCAACCTCCCTTGGCTTCAAATCATAAAGAACCCAAGTTCCTTGTTTTTGAATCATTTCAAACGCATGCAATCGATTGGAAATGGCTTGGCGGGTAACTCCTAATGCTGAAGCAAGCTGTTCTTGCATTTGGCATGGATCCTCATCGAGCAATGCCTCCAATTCAGGGTCTTCGAAGGATTTTAGCCTTCTTTCACGCGGACGGTCGTCAATATCGAAGCCACGGAACCAATCACGGCACGTTGTTTAACTTAGAGCAGCATCTCCGTAAACATTTTGGAGCTTTCGATGCGCTTCAGCCTCCGTTTTCTCCGAATGAAAGAAGAAAAATCAACACTTCCCGCAAATGACGATTATTTGGCACAAAATCAGACATTTTCACGCAACCAAAAGTATATGACGCCAAAACAAAATCACTAATATGTCAAAACAGTTTGTTTACTTTTGTTTAAGCTCGGTTCATGACGTTTTGGATATGTCAAAATCGACCAGCACTTACTGCTGGAACTTAGTTGCGCACCTAATATTATTTAGGTTATAGCAAAGGAGTGCTTTTGCTAACCTTCATTTTGGGAGGTCTTTCCAAATAATGAGTCCGAAAATTTCGTAGAAGGGATCTTATCTTACGAGGCTTGTTCAGACACTCCCCTATCATCTTAGAACTAATTTTGTAGGATGTCAGTTTGGCTGCCTGATAAAATAGCCGACTTTAAGTTATGCACACTCTCACATTGCGTGAACTTACACCTGTTGGTGAATTTCCCCATGGGTCCGAGTGTTTTGGTTTTAACGTGAATACCCTAGTCCCATCAGTCCTTGCAGTACTTTTCTATAGTATTTCTGCTGTATCAAGGATATACTTCTGTATACTCAAAATTATATCAGTTTTTTTGACCTGTAGAACTCGATACGTACAAAGGGGTATCCGTGGATCTGCTCACTCAATACGTATGCTGGAGTGGGTGCAAAGGCACCATGCGGGTATGTACTCGTATGTATGCTCTGCTCTGATCGAATTATAAACATACAACATAGTTTCCAGCACCGTCTTCAGTATCAAGAATTTGGGTTGGTTATCTGAAAGGTTTGGGATCTGAGAAATAATCAATTTTCAAAAATTCGTTAATGAGAAAACGTGGTTTGTAATTTAGTGGCACATTTCTAGCCCAACTCAAATATTAAATTTAAACAAAATCGATGGATCCGTTTTCGTTTTTCGATTGAGTGAAGCTTCTCATGACAATTTTACTCTCGGATGTTTGTCCGACGTTCGCGAGAGGTGGGACAGTGAAAACACTCGGCGCCCGTAGTCAAAAATGGCAATATTCAAAATTGTAGGCTCTCATATACTCTACGAGATGATATCGAATTTTCCAAATTGTCAAAAATTGAACATCCGTAATCTTTAAACACGTCCGACGTTAACGAAAATGGTTTTTGAGTGCAGATATCTCGAAAACGATGCATTATGTGAAAAACGATAAAATTGAAGTTTTAGGTTTTGAAATTCGGTGTGTCTTCAAAAAGTTAAAGTTATGTGTGTGTTATTTTTTTTTCTGAATTTATTTGTTTTTAACATCAAACAAATGAAACGTATGACAATTTAAAAATTCGTTTGTGTGTTTATACTATAAAATGTCGAAATGTTTTCAGCATTTTTGATTTGAAATCTTTGATGAACCTGTTTATTCTAAAGAAGTTGATGAAAGTTTCAATCCACTATTTCTTTAGGAATGTTGGCGTTCAAAACCATATGTCACGAGCCGCAACTGTTCTAATTATTTTAAATTCTGTTTTAATTGTATTAGACTGATTACACAAACAAATTGCATATCAGACTGACGGTAGCACCCGCAACACCAATCATAGTGCTGATATTTAACAAATTCAAACTTTTGTCGTTTATTAGCCTGGCTTCGTTCGAGTGCTTACTTTAATTATATTAATTCGTAGCTCATTGAGTCTGCTTCACCCGTCTCGTATAAAGGAACCTATTCCCTCCACTGAGGATTGTTGTACCCACACTTCTTTGAACATAATGACGTTTCTTAAAAATGCAAATCCAAGACTGTTTCATTAAACAATTCGCTGATTGAAAATGTAACGCAATCTTATTTTGCTCATAGATCAGCTATAGAATAAAGAAGTCTGGAACAATATTCATACCGCTTTAAATGTTCAAATTAACAACATAATCGACGAAACAAGACTGCATTCAAATCGGATAAGTATTTAGGTATCATAACTTTTGCAAAGCGGAGCGTGATATTTAGCTACGCATGAATATTTTATGGGGAATTACCTATTCAATAAAGCAAGCAGTATCGAAATCGATTCAACCGTTCTAAAGTTACAAGGCTACAACTCATAAAACTCAGCAACTTATTACCTAATTTTACATATGACTAGGAAATTCACACATTCCAATAGGTCAACAACAAAACGTACTCGTTAGGCGTTCTGGTAAGTCCATAATTAAATTATAAAACCGATGACATTTCATTAAAAAATAAAAACAATTAAAAGACACTATTAAATAAATATACTGAAAATGTCACGCATGCGTGGGTTCCTACCTTAAACAGTTATAAATTAAATTGTATAATTTATATTCAAATAAAAATAAACTCCTTCCCGATAGTAAATTTTCCAATAAAAAGAAAAAAAAAAAACTTAATTGAATATCGCACCTTGTCCCATTACAAAAGCGGTTAGCACCCACCGGTCATCAAACAAACACTTTTTCATGAAGCCTCTACTCAAAGCGTACGGATCTCAGTGTTCGCACAAACAATTAACCGAAAAGAAAACATCTACTAAATATGCGAATAGACGATTGAATTTTATTAGTTCATGAACTTTTATTATCCAGGATTTTACAACTCACTTAACGATATTGCGCCACTGCGCCACCGGCCTGCTGCAGCAGTCAAGAATGAAAATGAAAATGTAAATGCAAATAATAATAATTATCATGATTTGTTTATGTTTATAGATGCGCCAAGTGATGCCAATTATGCGAGGAAAATAACTTTAAAAAAAGGAAATCTTCTCAAACAGGTGTTCCACGCGGGATGGAAAGCGTGATTAATTGCATTTAAATTGAGCTCACACAACAATTTATAGTTCAGGACCAAATCAATCGACCTATGGCATCCCACAATCATTCGCCACCTTCGCGCTTTGGCTAATCTGTATGTAGCTCACCTTTAGCCACTCCCGGGGTGGCACATTGCGAGCATACCACCTAATACGCCATCGACTCTACGAGTATACAATACTCGTATCAACCAGCGCAGCGCAGCGCCAAGTCGCGCAGCAACAAGTCTCACACAACAAACAAATTGGCAGTCAATAGTGCACGAAGGTGAATTGTTTGTTGTGTTGTTGGGAGCTCAGAAGCAAGCCTCAGATACATTCCACAGAAGAATGTATTTCCGACCGAAGTGAAAAAATAAACCAAAGCCGGCTGAAATAGGGAGACGAAACGAATGGTGAAAAATGTAGTCGAAGAAGAAGCGGAACAAGAACAAAACAACGAATTGACGCTAAATTTAGACCATGAAAGAGCGTGATTTCAGTCGAAATTTTTGAATCAAATGGACGAAAATGGAAACAAAACGAAGGGTAAATGAAATAAAATAATGAATAAAAGGCGGGGGGAGAAGAAATATAATAAAGCACCAAGAATAAGCAGCACCATACAGAGACAATAGCGACAGACAAGTCGATACAAAGGGATGACAACGACGACGACGTGACAAAACAGCCGCAAGTTGATATTTTTGGAATTCAAGTTCGGTGCTTCGGCTTTGGGATTGATTTCGGTGGGCGTGGTGCAAGGAGGGTGTTCTAATTAATATGTAAGTCGATGTTGTTGCCAAATGTGATTAATTTATGAGTTATGCGCAATGCATAGATATAACTATAACTCTCATTGGAGTTTAGTAGATGACAAATCGATGGAATCTTTTGGAGGCCTTGGCTATATGGGGATGGCGCTGTCAAGACAAGTGATGGGAGTTTGCGGTGCAAAAAGTTTACCAAATTGTTCATTAGCTGCGGATGATGAAAGGATGGTCATCCCAAAAACGGACTTACCTACTTCTCGGACACCAACAATTTGGAAAGTATCCATTGCTCGTGACCTTATCTAATATTGTCCTTGAGAACCAGATCTTACAGCTACTGTTCGGCACTATCGAATGAATCCGACTACTGATAGTAACTAAATGATTTCAACTACCATAATTCATTCACAATATGTAATATATTTATGCAATAACAAAATTCCGTACACAGATTACTGGCGCCTTGAGACGTATGAGGTTCGTATAACAATTTCCCTTAATTTCGGGATAAATTTGGGCATTTTCAAGTATTCCACATATGTAATTTCTAAAAATTCGACTTTCGAAACTTTCAAAACTGTTTTCGAGATATTCGTCCTCAAAAACAATTCCCACTAATAACTTCAAGGCAAATTCGGAAATTTTGGACGATTATGTATGTACCTATAATTTTCAAAAATGTGAACAAAGTCGGCATCCATCTTATAGAAAACAAACATTTCTTAAATTTCGCTGGAAATATTTTCGTTCATACGACGCACTGTTTTTGAGATATTTGCACCCAAAACGATTTCTACATTCAGCGTCGGGTAAAGTCGGACATTTTGAAAGCCTGTGTACCTTCAATTTCTGAAAATTTAAAATGATTCGACGTCTTCGTCTTAGAGAATTTCAAAGCCTAAAATTTCGGTCGAAATAGTTTTGTTCGTACAACGCACTCAAAATGATTTCGTCCATTAGCTTCGGAGTAAAGTCGGATATTTTGGAAGATTGTATACCAAAATTTTCAAAAATTTAAAAAAAATTGGCTTACTTTTTTCACCGTTTTCGAGATATTAGAACTCAAAAATAATTTCCGCAATTAGCTTCGGGTATTTTTTAAGCCTGTCTACCTTGTAATTTGCGAACATTAAAAAAAAAAAGAATTGGCAGCCTCTTTTAGAAATTATTAAAACTTAAATTTTGGTTTTGTAGTTATTCGCTCTGAAAACGATTTCCACCATTGGGTTAGGTAACTGGGTG
This sequence comes from Pocota personata, assembly GCA_963082735.1. Classification (NCBI taxonomy): domain Eukaryota; kingdom Metazoa; phylum Arthropoda; class Insecta; order Diptera; family Syrphidae; genus Pocota; species Pocota personata. The sequence goes on from OY720431.1 coordinate 40,071,774, forward strand.
TCCTTGTTGACAGGGTTATCAACAGCTCACTTAGACTACTTAGAGTCCATTGTCCATAATATTTAGAACCCTGGGAACCTACAAATTTCAATCTTCGATCGCTAGGCTAAACCACCCAGATAAATGTATGAATCTCAGGAGTTTTCTTAGCTAATTGCTACCCAGCCCATCCAGCTCTGGAAATTAGTATCTTTTGATGGCCAGAGCTGGACAATTACACAGGAGACGACGAACAGATTCTATTTCCTCTACGTCCTTGCAGCTTCTACAGTAGTCGTTATGAGGTAGTCCTAGCCGTGCTGCATGATTACCTATCACACAGTGTCCTATCATGGCACCAAACAGCGCTATACGGATCCCTTCGAGTTAGTTCTATAAGATTGATAGATCCCTTTTTGTCGTAGACTGGCCATAATGATTTGGCTGTAGCGCATGAATCTAATCGACACCAGCATTATTAGCTTCCTCATTAGACTCGATGTCTTTCTCCCCGTATAGGGTGCTAAGCGGTACACTAGGGCTTATAAGTGATACTTCTTTGGCTAGTTCGTCCGCTTTTTCATTACTGGAGATATCCATGTGGCACGGTACCCAGCACAGGGTCACCGTGTTGGGTCCTGAGATAACATCCAGTCGTTTTTTACAAATTTGTACGAGTTTGGATCTTAGTGTTAACTGTAACGCCTTAATGGCTGCTTGGCTATCAACATAGATGCTGATTATTTGCCCTGAAATATCTCCCCTAATAATCATATCCACAGCTTGTTTTATTGCAGCAATTTCGGGTTGCAAATCACTGCAACCATCCTTAAGTCTAAACGAGCGATGTATATTTCGAGACTCACAGTAGACGCCGGCATCAGTACCGGCATAGTAAAGATGGCCACTTTATTCTCGAAACTGCCTCTTCCCACATCTAATTCTTCTCTGATAGCATTTCTAATAGAGAACTTTCGGTTGCAGTTTGGCATGGGGATGATGTAGTCCGTTTCCGTCCGGAGTCTCAATATATTCCATCAGTTTAGAATTGAGGCATGACCGTAGGGTTTATCTTTCCATAGACCGGCTTCTATTAGTCTTAGTGCAGTTTTGGCTGCCGTGTTCCCGCAGTATATGTCAAGTGGAAGAAGATTCAGTAGTGTTTCCATCTCATCGATCCCGTTACCCCGAGGCAGACTGTCATTTGTCTTTGTAACCCTTTCAAGTTGGTATTTCTTCTCGAGCATTTTCCACCAGACAATCGAACCATAGGTCAAAATGGATCTTTCCACCATTAGCTTCGGAGTAAGGTCGGACGTTTTGGAAGATTTTTGGAATAATTCTCAAAAACTGGGATGGAATTCCTTGTAGGTAATTTTAAAGCCCTAAATTTTTGGTCGGAACAATTTTTTTTCATTGGATGCACCATTTTTGAGATAATCGCACTCAAAAATGGTTTTTATTAACTTATTGATAAAGTATAACATTTTGGAATTACTATAGAATGAAAGACAAATTGAATGAAGAAAAATAGTAATGAAGTAATTTTAAAAACTGCCAAAGGAATTAATATTTCGATATAATCTAATAAATCAATAATTTTTATTCGATAGTTGCCATCATGTATAATAAGGTCGAAAATCATATGACGATGGTGGTTAACCAGTTGCAAACCTTTTTGTGTGGCTCAGTTCTTAGCTAAGTTCCTCCAATTTTTAGCAACGAATTGATATAAAGGGTGACCAGATAGCAATGATAGTTTTTCCAATTGCTAGGTTACAGCAGTTGTCAAAGCTACCAATCAAAGCTACGACATCCAGCTATCGAAATATTCAGTAAGGTTTGCCCAGTTGTAAATACGCAACGTGAATTTCGTTGTGAGGTCGGTCGTCATCATGGCTTCAGTGCGCAGGCAATTCGTCGCACCGGTGAAAAATTTGATCGTGAGTACAATCTTTTGGACCTTAACCCACCAACAAGACAGATATCGGTGCGAAGTGAAGAAAACGTAGCAGCCGTAGCTGCCAGTATCGAAGAAGACCCAGAAATGTCTATTCGGCGCCGATCAGCTGAATTGGACCTCGCCAGGGAGTCAACCAGGCTTATTTTGCGGTTGTATTTGGGCCTACATCCGAATAAGATCCGGATTTTGGCCAAAAAATCATCTTCTCGGACGAGGCCCATTTTTGGCTCAGCGGCTATGTCAACAAGCAAAATTGCCATTATTGGAGAGACCACAATCCACAAGTGTTCGACCAAGCATCATTACATCCACAAAGATTGACTGTTTTGGTGCGGTTTATGGCATGGCGGCATCATCGGACCTTATTTTTTTCGAAATGAGAAAGGAGACACCATTACCGTCAATGGTCCTCGGTATAGAGCGATGTTAACCGACTTTCTGTGCCCAACATCGATATATCCGACCTGTGTTTCCAACAAAACGGCGCTACATTCCATACAAATGAAGTGGTGAAGGAGAAATTTTGCGACTGGGTCATCTCACGGCGAGCGTTCAACAACTGGCCGCAGCGATTATGCGACTTGACACCCCTCGATTATTTTCTCTGGGGCTACGTCAAGTTCTTAGCCCACACTAACAAGCCAACCACTTTGGACGAGCTCGAGGCCAACATTCGAGACGATATTGCCGGAATAATGCCTCACGTATTGGACCGAGTCGTCAAAAATTGGACCGACTGCTTGAAGCACTACCAGCGAAGCCGAGGCGGCCGTTTAAATGATGTACTATTCCATACTTAATGTAGCTTCAAAATAAATCCAGAATTAATTTGCAATCTCACACCGTTGTTGTTTTATTTAAATTTCTTTTCCTATTGTTCTTATCTGGTCACCATATAGATGTTATCGTCTAAGTAGCTTAGTTGTTGTCCTCTTTCTGGAGAACTTCTATGCATTGAATTTAAAAAAAAAAAAAAACACCTGTCAAGTTGCATCTACAAATCTTGCACTCAATATTGACCATGTATGCACGTGTCTGAGCAAATTTAAGAACCAAATTTCATCAAAATCTGTGTAAGATTTCTTAAAATAGGCATGCGAAGAGGACGATTTTTGAAGGCGAAAACCCGATTCGATTTTAACGAATGCTTTTTCATAAAAGTACATTAAGTGGTTCATGAATTAGTTGGGTTGCAAGGGTTAATTGCCACCGTTTCGCTACATGTTGAACATTTTCAGAGAGAATTACCTGCACACAAGGCTTTTAGCACTAAAACTCCTATATTTTTCCCCAATTCAGTTCAGTTTTAATGGTTTTAGGTGGAACCATCTACATACCATATCGCACCTAGAAATAAAATGTCATTGAAATCTGTTGGGTTTTTATTGAACTATGACCAATTTCTCATAATTAGATTATTTGAATTTCAAATGGTAAGGAAATAAGATGTAAATGCCAGCATGCCTTAGAACCTACACCAACTCCATTTATAGGTTTTTTTTTTTTTTAATATAATGATAAGATGGTCAAGATAAACAAGATTTTTAGTTTTGCCGATGACAACATCGTAACATCATCTTTCTCCAACGATATGCCGGTGAATTTGCATTCACCTTAGATCGTCAGAGATAGACAAATCTACTCATTAAGCAAAGATCTGCAGACAATATTGGAGTAAGGAACACCAAACTTACTCGATTTGGATGCGAAGAAAACCTACTTCACCGCTTTTGCGGGAAAAACCACGTCGCTTTTTTATCCAACATAGCAAAATCAGCATCCTGTTAAAGCTAAAAGATGCTTCACAGAAGCGTGGCTCTTTCTCATCTTCAAAGCAAAAGTTGGACCAGGGCTTGGGCATTGTTCTTAAATTTGAAGTTCGATCCAAAATCTTTTCTTCATCTACTCGACAGCGTACAGACACAAACAGAGCAACTCACTTTAAAAACATTATGAACTAACATCCAATCTCTAATCGTTGGCTCATCGAAGGCCATACCAGACTTTTGAACACTACCTTTAATTTTTGGTTTAGAGTGAAAATTACGATCACTCCTTGAATTGAAAACCCACAGACCCCAGATAGAGAGTTGGAAGAAAATCCATCCAGCCATTTAGACTGTAGTAGGACATATACAGATATACAGACAGACAAACATATAGGCTCTGCTATTAACTCCCCAATCGCTGTTACTATGACCATAGGAGACAATTATTTAGCAAGACCCTATCAAGAAGAACCTAGGGGACGCTATGTAAGACCCTCATCATCCCCGTCCTACTGTACGAGTATGGTGCAGAGAAGCATGGGCTTTATCAAAGTTAAGTTCTATGTTCGATTTATGGTCCCATCTGCGTTGACGGGGAATGGGGGAAAATTATACAAGCTGTACAGTGACACCGACTTGGTCAAAAAGATACGTGTACAAGGATTAAGATGATGGAGCGAATGAACACCAATGCTCCTACCCGAAGAATCTTCTACACCACCCCTGAGAGACTATGCAGAAAAGGATAATCTCATCTCCGATGGCGTGCGCAAGTGGAGGGTGTCCTCAACCAACTCGGCGTATTCAACTGGAGGGAGCTGGCTAAGGATAGTGCTGGCTGGAGAGGTTTGTTGGTTGAGCATTTGGTTTACCCCAAACTGTAGCTCCATCATAAGTAAGTAAAGTAATACTTGCCCTTAACCTATAAGGGAAAAAATAGATAATGGACAAATCAATTAGAAATCATCTGTCTTTCGGCAAAGTTCTACACAGAATGCAGAATTTGGCACTTAAAAAGACTATTTGTTAAAGTATCAGTTTCGTGTTCTGAGTTACGTTCATCGGACTTGTTAGGTGTTCCTCCGAACTGGATTCGAAGATTCTCCGGGTCGGAGTGTTGCTGTCCATTTGTTAATGCATCCTAACACCTTTGCTTATGAATTCGAACCCCAGTGGTAATCTCGTAAAGCTGTTGATCAAAGCAACCGATGGTGTTGTAGGTTCAGTTGGTGGAGGTAATTCTAACTGCTACTGCTGCGCCTGTAGTTTCAGAATTTGTCCTTCCTGACTAGAAACTGGAAGATCTGAGTCAAGTTTTAGTCACTTCACCACAGTGGTCTAAGTATGGAAACACTGTGCACGACTAAGTTAGCTTATGTAAAAAGTCGACAAATCAAAACACTTTAATGCGAATGCTGTTTAAGCTCAAAACTCTAAAAACCTTCGACAGCCATTCTTAAACACTAACATGTCTCTCCTGCGAGTTTCATCACTTTCACAATGTAATTTTATTCCTCCACCAATAGCGACATCAATAAGTCATAAGCTTCACACATTGTCTGATGATGTCGGGCTATATGGGAATCTACGCAAACATAAATGTCTGCATAAAATGTGAAAAAAAAGGAAGAAACAAAGAATAACAACTCATTGTCTGAGGATGTCCTTCCCGACAGGGGTCATTGTTTTATAAATTTTAGTTTTTTTGCTCTCACCAACTGACGCTCTCACCAAGAGCCCCCCATGCTCCTTGCCTTTGACTTTGATTTCTCTCAGTCCCTGAAGGAAGCAGCAAATGATACTAAGGCAAACCACCGCCAGCCACCTACCGCACAGTTTTATCCAGAGTTTCTTCTTCCCGGCAAGTTTCTCCACTTCTTATATCGATTGTATGATTGTCGCCCGAAGGCGCTTTCAATGACAGCACGGCACAGTACAGTGAAACGTTGTGACTGCTGTTGAAAAATATATTATGTGTATCACAGCTTCAAAACAGAATGCAAAATGATAAAATTAAAAGGAATACATAAAATGCAAAAACGTAAAAAAAGTAGTACGGTAAAGCCATCGCAATAAAATCTAAAAAAAATATAAATAACGAAAATAAAATACAATATATTTTGAAAAATTTGTTTCCGAGTTTGTTGTGGGATTTAAGTTCTATATGAACAAAAACAAATAAAGTTCATGGCTGTGTCGCATGTACTTGCACTTAAGTATGTACGAGTATGTACTGTTTACTTGAAAATTGCTCAGATTCGAAATTTAAGCGAAAATGTTGATACATAATTTGTGCTTGTTAAAAACCAAAAAACAATTTTCTAAAATGGTATGCCATGTCCTTTCATATCTCAAATATTGCTTGGATATCGATTTTCAGCAAATTTGTTGGAGTCACATCCGAGAAACAAACAATTTTCGAAAATTCGTTACCAATTAAAGTACCGTTATACGATTGTATTCTAAAAATTTGAACAAAACCCCTAGATACGTTTTCGAGAAAATCGATTTTTTTAAATAAAAATTGTCCCACAGTAAGGTACCGTTAATTTTGGGGAAGATTTCGATTTCTTCTAGAACTATAAGCCCACAGATACCAGACATGAAGTTTAAATGAAATCAATCAAGCTGTTTAGGCGGCAGTCGTGGAATTGGCAGACACTCTTTTCGAGTTTGAATTGATCAAAATCTCGAGATGAACAATGTTCACGAAACCAATACTTACCCTATAGGTGCAAGTAAAAATCGAATGGAAATTTTATCAACAGTCAGCAATTATTAATTCGGTTTTTTTTTTCCAGACTGAGCCTTGTAGGGTAGAGCACATTTTATCGATATTTTCAGATGGAAAGAGATAAAGTTATGTGATGCTCCTGTTGAAAAGTTTGCTAAAAATCGCAATAATACTACCTACAAGTATGTCTTTGCTTTTACAGAAGAGAAAATGCGTGCGAAGGGATAAGTCCCTATGACAAGAAGCCCCCTCTATCATGTGTTAATGTGTGTGGTTTATTTAAAACAGTAAATAGTGAAAGTAAATCTATTAATAAAATAAGATTATTGAATGATATTGAATGAAAATTATTTTCTTTATGACAGAATCAGACCTTATTAAATGTTCACCTTAGTTTCCAATGTGACAATGAATGAATGAAATGTTATTCCAGGCTTTAAGTGAGGGGCTAGTTTAGAGTACCACATTTACAGATCTAGAAAACCAAATAGCAAATTGTTCGTTCGGGGAATTACTAGTAAAACTAAATCTAATACTACTACACCCATATTCTTTCAAGTTAAGTCGTGACGAAAATCTCGTGACAAACAGAATTTCGAATTGCATAAGTCACTCGGGGTGAAAGCAGTAGATTCTAATTATCTTTACACCCCTAATGACCAATCAACACCAATTCCTCGCGATACGCAAAGTTTTATATTTTCAGAATCACCCGACGTGACATTACTAATATGCGCATTCCGTAAGACGTGTATCTATATTCCCTAACTTCACTCCCACGACGTTCAAAATTTGATACATATTCCCTAACTCATTTGGGATAAAAACCTAGATTTTGTGTTGATAATTTTCTTTACAGCCCTTTTTCCAATGACCAATCGACACAAAATGCTCGTTTTATATTTTCAGAATCACCCGAGGTGATACTGCTAATATGCGCATTCCGTAAGACGTGTATCCATATTCCCTAGCTTCAGTCCCACGACGTTCAAAATTTAATATTCCCTAACTCATTTGGGATAAGAAACTATATTTTGTGTTGATAAAAAGTTGTAAAAAGCAGTAAAGTAATGTCGCAATGTAACGCCTTTTAGTAGGCGTAGTTCAGAGGATGTCAATTTCTGAGGATCGACTCAGATATACTTACTTTCATCCGAGCCTGGTTTACGATTAGCTGTATGTTAAACCATCCCCCGCTGTTTTTTATAGCTTGGCAGCTTGAGAAGCATCTTAGAACTTTAACTTGATTATTTCTGTTCTCAAAGCTGCTGCTTTCACATTTTAGTCAGATGAACGAAAAATCTGGCTGACCAGGTTGGCTAGACTCTTAGCCTGATTACGTTGTCTCCACTATCTAAGGAAGGAGTATTCTTTTTAGATTATTATCATGACGAAGAAGTGAAATACTTTTGGAACATGTCACTTTCTGTGCAGGTGATCCTCCTGAATCTATCTAATAATTGTTACATTTTGAATTCCAAGGCTGGTTACAACAGGGCTGGATATTGTAACCATTTTTATTTCCCTGACGAGTAAAAGACTGGTAATATAGGCAAAGAATAACGACATCTTAACTGAAGTTTAGTTCACGACGTTTGTTTACTTTTGCATAGAATATTGAACTACTATACGGTGGTGATTGCCATAGTTGCCAATAAGCTGCACTTTCTGACGAAAGCCTTTATAAGGATTATCTAGTTGAACGGTATCTCGAACTGACATTTTTTTTGACACGTGTCAGGAAATTTTCGTCGTTATAACATAACAAAAAAAGTGGAAGTTCCAGTCACATCTTATAGTGGAAATATGTATCCTATAGAATTTTTTTTAATCTTCTTTCAGGCAAGGTGAACCTATAACGTTGGGACAACTCTCCGTGATGCGTGTTGGTTTTGCTTTTGAATAGGACTCCTTTCATCCAATTCGTTAGAATGTTGGACTATCGAAAGTAAATGTAGAGTAGAACGGCATACATTTCTCATGCCTGAAATCTAAGTGGTAAACATAAGTACGAATGTTGGATGGTTAAAGTTACACATATAAAGCTATTACGACGAAGCGTGCGTTAACGAAATTACTTGACCAGTGGTTAATAGAATCTAGGTCGCGAACAAAATTTTACTCTTCGTGGGTTATAATTAAAAGAAGAAAAATTAAAAGTGAGCTTGATGCAAGGCTCGTCTGGACCCCAGGACCTTAATACTTTATTTTTTTTTGAGAGAGAAAGTAGGGTATTCTGTTTGCTCAACCCATGCTAATGAATGCTTAATCTATTTGGATCTGCTGATGAATTATAAATATCAAGTTAGGACAACTTAATAAATTTGTCTACTCTCCGAGAGTTTTCCTTTTTTTCTCCTGAGGACGAGTGATTGTTTCCTCCTCTTCCTCGTTTTGACAGGTTTGGCAGGATACTAATTTGTTTGTCGCATCTGCTTATCAGACAGTGCTTCATAATGATTTGAATGACATAGCTTAAGCTTTGCCTGATTAACAGTAGTCTTTTAAGTTTTTGAGAACCACTGCTCTTGGCAGACTAATTTTCTACTTTAAGGAAATCACAGGCACATCGCGCAAGGTATCTATTGTAAAGGGTTCTTAAACAAGACAACAATTTTGTATTTAAATAAAACACAGAATAATTGAGACATCGGGCTGAAATTTATTCCAGGTGTAGTTTAGATATAAGTATGGAATTCAATCTCGTTCATATGATCACCGAAGCCATCGATTCTTTGGAGTCAATTTTCCACCAGTCTTTCACACATATCGGCCGGAACGTTGGCAATTTCGCTTTCGATATTGTACCTGAGCTCCTCTAACGTTGTTGGCTTGTTGGGATAAACCAACGACTTAACGTAACCCCATAAAAAGAAACCCATCGGCTTTAAATCGCATGAGCGAGCTGGCCATTCGATCGGACCATTTCTCGAGATACTACGTTTACCAAACTTCCCCTTCAATAGATCAATTGTTTGACCACCTGTGTGGCATTTGGCACAATCTTGTTGGAACCACATATCACTGATATCAAGTCCATTCAATTCTGGCCAAAAATAGTCTTCCAACATGGCACGATGGCGAACTCCATTGACCGTAACATCGCGATCATTTTCATCGACGAAAAAATATGGTCCAATCACACTGTCATTTCACGTGGATGCAATGGAGTCTCTTTAAGCACATGTGGATTTGTTACTGTCCAATACTGCATATTTTGCTTATTGACAAAGCCATTAAGCCAAAAATGAGCTTCATCGCTGAAGATGATTTTTCTATGAAATTCAGGATTTTCTTAAAACTTATACAGAGCCCAATTGGACAAGTTTCGGCCCTTCAAATAATCAAAAGGGTGTAGGCTAAGATCTTTGCTCAAAATTCGCAACAATGTGGACTGAGAGATTCCCAATTTCTGTGAACGGCGTGGAATCGACTGATTTAGCTCATTTTGAACTGAAGCAATTACAGCGGCGTAATTTTCGGTACTTGGACCGGCGCTTTGTCTCTCTGACTCAGGAACATTCAATAGTAAATATGTCGGCTCGAATTTATCCATTATAGCACGCACAGCCTGTCTGGTGGGACGATTATTACGACCGCAATTTGGAGTAAGAGCTCTTAAAGTTGCAACCACCGACTCAGAATTTCGGTAGTAATTTTCAATAATTTTCAAACGTTGCTCATTCCTAAACTTCACCATAATAAAAATGTAAACTTTGGCTGACATTTTGATATTGACAGATTATAAAAAAAAGTTTAAGAGTACGTCTGTATTAAAATATAAAATTGTAATGTCTCTATTGAAAAACACTTTATATAACGGATAGACCACCTGCTGATTTCTTTTTTAATGACGTTATTTTGACACTGACAGCTGCTTCATGCTCAAAAATTGACAAAAATATAGTATTATATCTTAGCGATATGAAATGAATCGATTTACGGTTGAACAACGTTGAGAAATATTGAAAACTTATTTCGAGTGCTGTGTTGCCGAAATAGTTCGAATTTTGAAAACAGATTTTGGTCGAAATAATGCACTAACCGTGCCTTACTCGTATCTATGCAAAAGATGGATGATTACCCTTTTTTTTCTGGTCAGAACCTTGGAAAATGAACTTGCACGAACTCTGGTTCCAGCTAGATGATGCTACTTGCCATACAAGCCGTCTAAGTTCAATAATCGTGTAATCAGTCGTTTTGGTGATGTTGATTGCTCTCCCCGGAGCTGCGATTTGACGCCGTTATACTTTTTTTGTGGGGCGCAATTAATGATCGATGTTATGCTGGCAATCCAGGAACGATTCAGGTACATGAGCACAATATTGATCGATCTATTCGTGAAATAGATTCCCGAACCCTGGAAAATTGGGTTGAAAGGATGGGCTACTGCCAAGCCAGCAGCAGCAATTTAAATTTAATTATTTTTCATAAATAATCGGGAAGAGTATTCTCTTCAATAAAATAAAAGACTTTAAAAAATATTGAATGAATTTTTCTTTTACAGTGGTTTTAAAAAGAAACCAACATCCTTTATTTAAAACAAAGATGCGTCATTTGAGTGATTCCTTTCTTTTTCGCAAAAGGCTGGTATGCCTGTCATAGGCTTTGGAATAATGAGGTGTTAATATACCCATCTATTCCATTCCATTCATCTGAAAAATATAAGGCACACAAGTATGATAATCTTCGAGACCCTGTCTGGGCTGTTAGCGTCAAAATATTTATTTACTGGGATCAAACTTCTTAAACTCTTTCTTCGAGGCGCATTTGAGTTTTTGCCTACTTAGGTACCAACAACCTCGCTTACTAGCAATATCTTGGGGATTCCCATACTCGCATGCATCCCAAATCACCACAATGAGTAATACCGAGGGTATCACAGCAGAACAAAGCTTTTGGTTATGCAAGTTTTTTTTTAAAACAATTTTGTATTTCTCTCCAAGATTTCTTATTTAATTCTTGTATGTACATACATACATATATATTTAACTGAACGTTTGGTTTCGGTATCTCGAACAATTCGCGATTGCTGCTGTGTCTGCTTCTGTACCAGCATACCAAAGGAACACCTTTTTATCAGCAGCAATAAAAATGCTAAAATCGGACTCCTTTGCGTTGTTTCTTTTTCTGTACACCCTCTATCCAAGCCAAACACTTGAGTCTGTTGCTGCAGCTGTATACAGGGGATGAGCGGATGTCTGATGAGACACAATATTAATACTTCACCCGGTTAGCTGTTTAACTGCGCGCTGTTGTCTGTGTCAGTTTTAAAGGTTGAGGGTGGTGCTCTATCCACAATCGGAGGAGTCTTAATTATTTTTGTTCTTTCACTTCTTTGGTTTGCCTTTTGACAGTTGGGGTTGTGTTTCCTTTTTTCGTTTAAATTTGTCTCGTCGCTTCGATCGTCTTTTCTTGCTGGCAAAGAGAATTATTTTATTTCGCTTTAAGCGGTTTTTATTTGCTTAAAAGATTCGTTGTACATTTTAAGAATAAAACCAAAACAATTCATATAAACCAAAAATGAATCCCATTGAGGTCATTAAATCAGAAAGCTTTACGACCTAACATAAACAATGTCTCAAGACCAGTTCCGCCTCTTTCAGGTACTAAATCACTCCTAAATCAATTCCAGGGGTCAATTACTCTCTAAAAATGCCCTAAAAATTTATGAATGTATGCCAGAGTGGAGACCCAACCTAATCAAAAACAATTTGTGAACAATTTTAATGAGCTCAATCAATAACTCCCAACAGCGACACACAAATTGATTTATTGTTGATTCATATCGAAAAATCGAAAAACCGGACAACAGAATGAGAGATGGGCTACCGCGATACAATGCAAGCGCACAGAGTAACCAAACAACTCATCAAATGTCCTTCACATTAAGAGTGCTGATTTATTTTTGGCACATTCACACCGTGTTGTCGTCGTCGTCGTCATCGTCATCGGCGCATATATCAATAACATGCTGGTTATCGACAGCTATCGATTCAATCGTTTAGCATTTAAATGCTTCCGTTTTGTAGTTGTCTCCATCAATGGAATGGAGATAAAAAAAAACTCCCGCTTTTACTTATTTTTGTGTATCTGTGTATCTATGGATTGAAATGGCGCAATTTTCCGAAATCTAGTAAAGTAAATGAGCACTTTAGTGAAAATTTAAGTATGTTTTAGAAAAAATTATCTAATATGTGAAGAAACAAATAAGAAAGGAAGCAGAAGTACAAGTGAATCATGCAGGTGTTTGATTCATTATAGGAGGGCATTTCCCACTTACGCTGATTCGAACAATTTATTCTGAAAGTTAGTTTTCCAGTGTTTTTTTTTTGTAAGGTAATTCAGGTCAAAAACGGAATTTTCCAATTATCGCATTCGTATCTGGGTGTTGAATCCAAACTAGCATCTGATTTCGAATTTCGATAATTAGTTTTCGAAAAATTTCGGGGGTGGTCGTCAAAATCGGGATTTTTGAACTGGCGCAACAATTTGAATATTGTAACATGGATCCAAATCTTGATTCGAACTCAAATTTCAATAAGAAGTTTTCGAAATATTGATTTCACGTTAAAATTGCGATTTTCGAACTAACGCCGATTGCAACAATCTGAATTCGTGTATGTGTGCGGAGAGGATCAGGTCAAAATCAGGATTTTTGAACTTACGTCAATTGCAACAAATTGGATGTCGTTAGATCCGTTCATCTATCTGAGAGTGCATTATTTTTTACTTACACCTAGTATTGGTCTACTGAAAGTTTTCGAACAAAATATTTTGATCAATCTTGGTATTGGATACTCTAAAATCTCTCAATTCTGTCTGTTTGCCTGTTTGTATTTGTGGGCGACAACAGCTCAAACAGCTGAACAGATTTTCTCCAAACTTGTCTGTGGGGTCACAAATCATTTTAATCTAAAAATTAAAGGTTCTTTACTGATTTTGAAAATTGATTGAATTTCTGGGCTATTACTTAGCCGATTTTGTTCAAAATCAAAATCAATATCGCACTCCAAGTCTTGGAAAATAGTTAAAATAAGTTTCTCTGGTTTTTAACGGACTTGAATTAAAAAAAGTAAAAAAAACCGTTCAACTAAATTCTTTAAATTTAAAGGATAATAGACATCCCATTTCTACCCCAGAAATGAGTAAGGTATGCTTTTGATTTTCTGTAGGTCATGGGGGAAAGGAACTAGGATCCTTTTATCCTTTGTAAAAATTATAATTCTGGGTCGGGGGAGACATCACTCTATAGCTGTATAGTCATTATAGCTTTTATACCTCTTTTTTTCTTAGGAGCATTTTGAAATTTGAAAAACCTTTAACAAGCTGTAGCTCTGCAAACTCGAAAAACTATGCATTTTACTTTCAGCTGTTATTTTCACATAAAAAGTTATTAATAGCTTTTCTTTTTGATGATGTAGTTTTATTCCCCAAAGAATTCTCTAAAATATTCGTGCGATCAAGATCATTGCTTGTCAAAAGGAAGGAGACTAATAGATCCCCATATCGACTGCATCAAGATGATTGCTTGGATCCAGGCAAGGAAAAAAAGTTGGAAATTAGATCTGTTTTGACCACTTTCCCAGTTATGGCCAAAAGTATATTTTTGTCAGTTGAATAACATCAGATGCTATATCTTCTGAAAGGCACCACCTATTGACCAGTCCAATTGATTGACTGGTTGATTGCAACACATGCTGACATTGGCGCTCTCGTTTTTCACTTTGCAGTTTTGGCTAGCTTGTTGAGTATTTGGAAATTAAATTGAAAAAATTGGGCTGCGTGGGACATTTGTTAAACCTGTGACATGCAGGCTCAATACTAGTACAATCAAATAAAATACAGTGTCGGTACACCTCAGGGAGGACGTCTTTAGTAGCGTGGTCGGAAAGCACAACCTACATGACATCACATCCGACAACGGATTCAGGCTAGTCGACTTTGCGGCTGGACGAAATGTCGTCGTAGCTAGTACGCGGTTCCCACGTCTTGATATCCATAAGGGGACATGGCTATCTTTTGATCAAAAAACCGTTAACCAAATCGATCACATTGCGATTGACGCCAGACACTCTTCCAGTATTCTGGGTGTTCGGACTTTCCGGGGAGCCAATGTGGACTCCGATCACTACCTAGTAGTAGCCAAGGTACGGATGCGGATATCCACAATAGAGCGAAATCAACGAAATACTGTGAGGAAGTTTGACGTCGAACGGCTGCAATCGCAAGAGACCGCCAGAGCCTTTGCCGATCGATTCTCCTTTAATCTTAATCTAAGTCCCATGCCGCCAGCATCAAATGCAGAAGACCAGTGACAGTATTGCCAACAAGCCATCAGAGATGCCGCCTCTGATATGCTGGGTTTCTCCCGGCCAACACAACGAAAACCCTGGTTAGATGAGGAATGCCGGCAAGCACATGCAGCAAAATAAGAGGCATACAAAGCCTCTAGGGACGACTGGAGCTGCTCGTGATTTATACGAGCGGAGGAGAAGAGAGGAACATCATCTTTTCAGAAAAAAAAAAAAAGAGCATGAGAAGCGCTCGATCGAGGAGATTGAGAGACTTTATTGCAGGAATGATGTTCGAAAATTTTACCAAAAGGTTAAAAGGACAGAACAGAAGCCTGCAGTGACAAAAATGGTAACATAGTAGTAGAATCGCAGTCGATGCTGAGGATATGGACGGAACATTTCTGCAGACTGTTAAACGGCGGCGATGACCAACATACCGTTGTCAGGCAGAACGATCCATTCAATAGTGACGATGATAGTCAAGATTCCCGTCAACCCGGTCAGAATGAAGTGAGGATAGCGATATCTAAACTTAAATCCAACAAAGCTGCCGGCCTTGCCGCCGAACTTTTCAAGGCAGGAGGATATGAGTAGGTAAGGAGCATGCACCAGCTCATCTGTAAAATCTGGTCCGACGAAAGTATGCCCGATGAATGGAACCTCAGCATCGTTTGCCCGATCCTGAAGAAAGGGTCTCCTTTCTGAACTGCGCCAACTACAGAGGTATAAGTCTTCTCAACATCGCATATAAGATCCTGTCTGCCGTATTATGTGAACGCCTAAAACCTATCGTCAGCAACCTGATAGGTCCTTATCAGTGAGGTTTCAGGCCCGGTAAGTCCACCATTGACCAAATATTCACACTACGGCAGATCTTGGAAAAAACCCACGAATATAACTTCGATACGCATCACCTTTTCATCGATTTTAAAGTTGCCTATGATAGCGTATATAAAGACGAGTTATACAGAGCCATGTCTAGTCTTGGCATCCCTGCCAAGCTCGTCCGTTTGTGCAGAATGACAATGGACAACTCTCGCTGCTCCATCAAAGTCGGAAACAACACCACCGATCCGTTCGAAGTCAGAAAAGTTCTTAGACAGGGTGACGCGCTATCATGCGATCTCTTTAACATAGTACTGGAAAGAATTGTACGAAATTCACAAATCAACACCGAAGGTACAATCTTTTACAAGTCTGTACAACTACTCGCCTACGCCGATGATATTGACATAGTTGGAAGAACTCAGCGGGCCGTCAGTGGGGCGTTTTCGAGTATTGAGATCGAGGCAGCAAAGATGGGTTTAGCGGTCAATGAAAGCAAAACAAAATATAGGCTGTCTACAAACAGCCAACATCGGCGTCCTGGACAGAACGCTACGATAGACAGATATAAGTTTGAGGTAGTAAAAGACTTTGTCTACCTAGGCTCTATGGTGAACTCCGCAAATGACACCAGTGGGGAGATCAAACGAAGAATTACTCTTGCCAATCGGTGTTTCTACCGGCTAAGAAGGCAATTGAGTAGCAAAGCCCTATCCCGAACTACCAAGGTAACTCTTTTTAAGACACTAATAATCTCAGTCCTACTGTATGGCGCAGAGGCATGGGCTTTATTAAAATCGGATGAAGATGTGATCTTTGTGATCTTTGGTCCCGTTTGCATAGACGGCGAGTGGAGGAGAAGATACAATGCCGAATTATACGGCCTTTATAATGACATCGACTTATCCAGAAGAGTTCACGTTCCAGCCAAGAAGGTCTTCGTATAAATATAGGACGACCTCGTGGTAATTGGCGCAAACAAGTGGAGGGGGACCTCAACCAACTTGGCGTGCGCAATTGGAGGCAGCTGGCTCATAACCGGGCTGGCTGCAGGGGTTTGTTGGTTGAGGCCCAGTTCCACCCCGGACTGTAGCGTCACCTAAGTAAGTAAGTATCGCTACACATTATGGAGCTGAGACTTATCTTCTTATATCTATAGCCTGCTTTAAAAAGTAAATGGGTAGTGTGGCGCCTTACAGAAAACCACTCTTTTTCAAATTCTAAACAGGCTACTCTGTGATGTACTAAACTTGGAATTTAATTCTAGGAACTCTAGTTGGATACGGGTCTGCAAAGATTTTCAAAGCCAATATCCCAACCCAAAAAAAAGCTACAAAACTACACGAATGCTAATTATTAGCATTTTCATTCGCCTACCAGATTATTTTATAATCTTTACGCGGAAAGGAAGGCAAGCGTTAACTTGCCTGCTAGGTATAATATCTATGCTAATAGTTTCTGCGGAAATCCTCACCTCATAGCCATCTTTAGAAAAAATTCTCATTTTATACCTTTATTTCTCGACTGATTCGGCTGGTTTTGCATATCCGGTACAAATACGCAAAGTGACCATTGTACATTTAGCATGCTATAGATCCTCATCACGACGTTTTTAAGAAAAAAAGATATCAAAACTGTTCCTACACTATAGACACTACCATGGCAGATATTCTGAAGACCTCAATGGTATGATACCTAGAAATGATTGGAAACATTTGAGCGTTCTGCTATGCAAGCAAGCAAACAGGGCCACCACTTTGTGTGGATAGGACAGATAATCTTTGGGTGGCCGTGGTGTAGTGGTAACATCATCGCTTTTCACGCTGTTGATTCACGGTTCGAATTCTGATGTCAAGAATCATCTATTTATTTCGCATGAAATAAATAAAAAAGTCGATCACTTGCGAAAGCTAAGACAACTCTACTGTGAAGGTATAACACTGGCAGTAGGGTGGTCATATGGCCAAAATGCAACTTGATCGTGATGATGACATCAGGAGGACGAAATACAGTGAATCATAAGCAACGACAATAATAGCGAAAAAACAAAACAAAATACTCCCCAGTTATCTGGACAGCCACCCTTGGAGTTTACAGAAAATACCACTTGAGTTTCAAACCACACCACTATGTCTTTCTCTCTGTCTCTTCCTTTCCACAATAACCCACGTGTTCTAAAAAATTAGTATAAGGGTATTCATATCCCCTTTAACACGTGCAAATTATATAAAAAAAAAAAAAAATTCACTCACAGAAGACATATTTCTATAAGCCCTAGTTCACCATCAATTCAAGGGGCGTTAGGGCAGCCTCTCATGAGAAAAGATTATAAAAAATCACCATTTTCTGATTTTTTTTTTTATCACCCAGAAAAATAGTAACAATTTTTCAAAATGAGCGCATTGTTTTGAAACAAAACACACTACATGAAAATTGGTTCAGGCCGCGTTGCAAATCGAAAAACAGATGAATTTATTTACTTTTTTATTTTTGGCGAAGACTTCATTAACCTCCTGCTTTTCATAGAATTTCAAGGATCAAAAATTCTGTAATAGTAAAATGGACCGACTTTGGTCTAAGGCTTGCACTTCTTTTACAGATATCTCTTAGTACGTCAGTACATTTCCTTGAATATCTTCAGTGCCAAAATTTCTCATCTTCTCACCTACCCTGACATGGTATCTAATTTGACAATAAAGTGCTTTTAAGGTCACTATCACTCATTCTAACCCACCCTGTTTGTCTCTCTGTATGTACATCTACATATTCATACCTTAGGTATATTCCTTGCCTTCGTCTATTTTTATATTTTTTGATTGACATCTTGATCAATATAATCGAACACACCAGTGTCAGGCAAGTGGCTGACGTTGTTGTTCGTAGCATTGGAAGGCACCACCACATGTAACAACGATGACGATGACTACTACAACAATGATTCGGTACCTGGCAGTGGCGGTGGCGGTGGAGGTGACGTTATTTGTTGTTTTTCAATGGTGGCACCAAATGCCGGGACTCTCTTTACCTCCGATTAACGTCACCACCTTGTAGATGATAGACGAAAAAAAAAAAAAAAAAAAAAGTGGCAAAAGGGTGGCCAACAAAATGCAATGAAACTAAAAAATCAAGCCGGCGGCGGCGGGTGATTATGAAACAAACATTCATTGGGGTCTCTCTATGGTGCCATACCAATAGAAAAACCGTTGACTTGTCGTCGACTTAGTGTCGAAAAGTAACTAACCGAACCAAACTGCGATTGCATAAAGCGCACACGTTTCACTGTATGGAACCATTTTTATTCCACCTCAAGTACGAGTATAAAAAAAAAATAACTTTTTTTTAAGTAAAAAAAAAAACTAGACCTATGGCAGGTCGATGTCGTCGAAACGCGGGGGCGAAGGGTGTGTCTATGTGAAATAAATTTTTACGTAACATGAAGGCGAGTTATGAACGTATGTCGTACATTATTAGTGAAAACAAAATTGAAGTAAATGGTAACAGCATGAGTCACTCATTCGCTATGGTTTCTCATAATTTGGGGTGGGAGGGCATTTTTATTGGATCTGAAGAACGAAGTTGAAGTATGGAAGCTCAGTGGAGTTTTTATTATAGATCGACGTGTTTGGGTAAAGTCACATACCTATTTCTTAGTTAGTTCTGGCCTTCGTGAACTACTAATTTATGGTTCAAGGATCTAAGTAGAAGAAGGTTGTTGAAACAGCGTTGGCGAACGATGAATGTTGAGGTCGCTTGAATCAAGGCCTATATAAGTCATAAACTAATATTTTTGAGTGGTTTGCACAATTTGCAAGCGGAAACTATGCTGATTAAAGACGGTCAACATTGGACTTATGTCACCCACAACTTATTTCTGCTCTACACCTTAACACTATGCCGAGTTGTAGTTTTTAATTACTCGGCCATTGTAAGTCGCCAAGAAGTGGTTTAATAGAATAGAGGAAATAATGAATAGTTTAATAGCCTTTCATGAACGGACATCTTGACACGCAGACACCACACTCTAATTTTTTAATTTTTTCAGATATTATTTTAAGGAGTTGTAGATATGTACATATATAGTATTCATAAAGGTTATATTTCCCCCGATCTAACAAAAGAAAAATCATGTAAATCCGTTACGAGAACTTGGAATGATGAATGAAATGTTGTGACAAAAGTCAAATTTGTGCCTTTTCTGCTTTAAATACATGGTGTTTCATTTCAAGAAGTACTTCGTTAAAAAGAGACAAACACTTACGAGTATGACAGCGAGTGGTGGGATTTCACACCCCAAGTCAGTACAGGTAGTTGAAGTTGAGAAAATCAGATTTAGAGGTGTCATGGCTTATCACGCTATAGCTTTTAAATGGTTACAGTTATGAGTTTCCTTTTGATAATATTGCAAATAAAATTTAGTGGGCAAAATGAAGTGTCATTGACGTCCTCTCGATTTGATGAAATATTCGCAAGCTAAAGTGGCTCGGATATAAAAAAAAAAAGTGAATATGTTCCATAATTTTTAACTAAAACTTGATTATTTTAAAAACTTGTGACTCTCTGCAAAGAAGTAGATGTAATTGCTACCGATTTCAGAAAAGCCTTCGATAAAATTTTGAACGGAATTACCCTTTTGAAACCAAAAAGCTCAAATGCTCTTTAGGTCATCCGTATCTGACCCTATTTATGCTACCTCGGACGTCCATTGGAGCATTGATCATCATCTTGACCATAAATGATGTTGAGTGTATCATCAAAAATTCTTATCTGTTTATCTACGCTGACGACATGAAAATCTTCAGGCACATATCTTCTCCTGCTGAATCTTGCCCATTGCAGGATGACCGATTTTTAATCTAGTGCCAACAAAATTTTCTGCAGCTCAACATTAGCAAATGTTAAGGTATCACATACTCCCGTAAGAGCCTCTCTACACCACTCAGAGTTTACTCTATTTGTGGCCAGCCTGTCCCATTAGTGATTGCGCCATTCGGGTGTCCTTTGTGATAGGGAACGCAAATTTCGTTACCACACTGACAACATTATCAGCAGAGTCAACTCCGGTCTAAGGAATTTTCAAACCCATATGTCACAGAATCCCCTTACAACACCTTCGTCAGACCCCTCCTTGAATATGCTAGCCAAATATGGTCGCCTTACTACGAAATCCATACCTTACGAATAGACGCCGTGCAGCGATCCATTTTGCCCTTCGTGGTATTGATTCATTCAAACAAACAGCGCTTGAGATATTTTCAAAAGTTTTTTTTTTTAGGTTGGTACATCTGTCATCTGGCCCTCAATTATCTGTTTGAGCGCCATTTGTCGGGAGTTTGTGCGTTATAGCTTTGTAAACAAGTCAATGTACGAGTATATTGTGTTCTGCAAATTTGCTGAATTTGTTGCAGAAACAGCATCGCATTGATGGCGCTAAGGAAATGATTTCTTTGAGCCAAAATGTTATCGATGGCATCATTACCGGTGACGAGACATAGGTTTATGAATATGACATCGAAACTAACCAACAATTATCGGAATGGCGCTTGTCAGACGGGACAAAACTCAAAAAACAACGACAGAGTCGATCCAAAATCAAGGCTTTGTTGACCGTTTTCTTTGATTACCGTGGTGTGATCCACTCCGAATTTCTTCCACCAGGCCAAACAGTAAATAAGAAGTATTACGTGAGCGTATTAAAGCGTTTGATGGAAAGTGTTTGTCGCAAGAGGCCAGAATTGTAGAGAAACAACTCGTGGTTTCTAACGCACCGGCTCACACATCTCAACTTGTACGCGATTATTTGATCAAAAACAATGTTCATACCGTTCCGCAAGCTCCGTATTCACTTGGCATGGCTCCTAGTGACTTTTTCCTATTCCCACGACTCAAGTTACCACTTCGCGGAAGGCGTTTTGAAACGATTGAGGCGATAAAGGAGAATTCGCAGAAGAAGCTGAAAGCGATTCCAAAATCGGTCTTTTGAAGATTGGAGGAAGCGTTGGAAAATGTGTATTGCTTGCAATGGAGATTACTTTGAAGGTAATAAAATGAATATCGATGCATAATTGAACCGTTTACCTCCATATGTGGATCAGCTGAAACTGACCAACCTGTAGTCTTTTGAAAAACGCCATGATGTTCCTGACATAATATTAGAAATGATCTCCTTTAATACAAACCCACGTAACCGTAGGTCGGTACCCATCTTCTGCCTCATTCCTCAAGGCATTAATTACGGTTATCACGAACCAATACTCAAAGCTAACGGCATGCGAAGCTTCTTTGACTTTCATTACAGTAGATTCACATTCCGTAACGCCTTTCACTCTTTCTAACCTAGCTTCCACGACCGTCTAAAGTCTCCAATTAATTCACTATTATATTACAAATAAATGAAACAGAGAGCATCTAATATACATTTTTTACAAACAAAACTAAAATGCAAAACTGAGTCGCCCGTTGTTGCACTTATAATTTTAAAAACGTTAAATTTCGAAAAAAAAATATTTTGACAATTTTCGAAAACTTACGAGTAGTTTGTCATGACTTTGCGTATATCAAATATTGTTTAGATACTAATTTCGAACAAAATCGATTTACCTATAGCTGAGGAATAGCTAATTTAAAAAAAAAAAACTGTTAATAGACAAAGTACCGTTATACTCATTTGGCGAAACGCAATCTGAAAACATACACTTATGTACGACATAACTTACTCGTAAATATCAAATTTAATCAAAATTATCACCGTTTTCGAGAAAATAAGTTTTTTTTTCCAAAATCGGTCATTAGTAAAGTACCGTTATTTTTTGGGTTAGAATTAAAATTCCTATTTCGCCTCGAGAACCCCATATATGAAAGGTGAAGTATATCCGTTTAGCGTATACAATTTAGGCAGTAGTCGTACGTACAGACAGGTAGACAGACAGACAGAATTGAGAGGAATAATTTTTTGAAATTGTCTATTGTAATACCAAGATTGATCAAACTTTCATTCCAATTCTGAATGGGTGCTAGGGCGTTTAGGGCGTGGGAGCAACATATCCTCAAAAAAGAGCTCCGAAAGTTTTAAAGCGAAAAAACAGGGTTAGAACCTGGACAAACCTTCAGGGCAGGTAGAAAAACTGCTGGGAAATTGGAAGTGGAAAAGATTAAAAGTGTGCATCAGCCTAAGTGAAAACAAGCTTCGCGTCCTGACAGGTTTCCTTACGACTCACTGCAAACTCAAGGGGCTCATCATTCATGCAGATTCTGCAATGAGTCCACGAAACATGCACGGTATCAGAAGATGATTAGCCTTTCTGAGCTTTACAGGAGCAGGAGGCGCTCTGAGATGGACAATTTTTGCCTAACACTAGCAGGGAGGCAAGGTTTTTTGTAATCTTTAAGGATGTATATCCCCACTTAGTAAAAGTGTAATTAAATAGGTACATGTTCACATCCGGTACTCATAAATGGATGTAATATCTCACACAACATTCATAAGAAATTGGTTAAATGAGAATCGGGCCTCACGCGATTAGTGTTCCCTACAGTTATTTTAACTGTATACTTATTTCGCTTTCTCGTTACATATCTATAATCGAATTTGAAAAGATCAGGATCTAAACAAAAACTTTTTGTTCGCTGTTCTCATATGACTCGCTCGAGAATCACTAAAGAAATTTCGATAAAATTTGATTCGTATGTTTGTCCTGATATATAAGTATGTAGTTACTGATGAATTTATACAATTGTGTTCGAAGAACAAGTGTCAAAATAGGATGGTACTTTGCCTTTGCTTTTTTTTGTTCGACAAACTTTATTATAAAATTTTGTTTTCCTGCTTCTCATTAGCTAGTTTTTTATATATCGCATGATGGGGTAAACAAAGTATTTTTTTTTCTTGCCCTTAAAAGCTTCCTCAAAAAAAAAATAAAAAAATGAGTTTAACAATTTATTTTTCTGACTATTTTGGATTTATCAGATACCATACTTTTGTAAAATTCCAGCTTAAAAAGTTGCGGGGGTGTGACGTACTTACGGAAGGACAGGCAGACAGACACCGTGTTGAAACCATTAGTATTCCGTTTATATCCTTTTGAAGTATACTCCAAGATACATTAGGCATGAAGTGTGTTTAACAGGGATCAAGCCACAATGCCTAAAATTAAAATTAATTAAAAAAAAGCACTGTAATTAAAGAAACTATCAGTGGTAAAAATAAATTATATTATATATGTATAATACATAAGTTCACATCAGAAAGGTATAATAGGCACCTTTAGCGAAGCCCCTACAAAGCCGAAAATTGGTTGATAAAATCCTGTAAGAGCTCAAAAACGACAAGTGATGCCAGAATTGCAGTTATTGGGACCGGACAAAAAAAAAGTCATTCGAATCGGTACATTTTTGCTGAAGTTATCGTGAAATGTTTTTTTTTTTTTTTTTGTGTTAATGAAAGACGCAGAGGGGTTAGAAACACAAAGCAGTGTGGGACTCTAATCGCACTAAAAACACCTCCTTGATCATGACCAATCAAAGAAAAATCGACAAATGATTTTATTTTCAACGTTTAGTTGCGTTTGAGAGGGTATTATAATTTAAATACGTGCTCTCATAATTGTCAGATTATAAGTTCATGAGGTTTTGTTCTTCGAATATTATTTCGTATATTTAAGACGTGGGCGTCGTGGCGTAGTGGTTAGTGTGTCGGATCACTACGCAAGAGGTTCCAAGTTCGAATCCCAGAAAACTCCAAAAAGTTTTTTCACGATCCCACCTCTCGCGAACGTCTGACAAACATCCGAGATTAAATACGTGCTCTCATAATTGTCAGATTATAAGTTCATGTGGTTTTGTTCTTTTTAATCTACGAATATTATTTCGTATATTTAAGACGTCTTCTATTCAAGGATTTATATGCATCTGCAGACGCACGTTCTGACGAATTGCGTTCATTTTAATTTCTTCCGTTACCGGATTAATCTGCAAATCACGATGCAAGTCAATATTTCTAATGTACCATGGGGCATTTACTATTCCCCGAAGAACTTTATTTTGGTAAGTTTGTATTATTTGTACATTCGTTTTTTTTTTTGTACAACCCCATAATTGGACACCATATGTCCAAACAGGTTTTAATATCTGAATAAGATTCTGTTCTCAATGGACATTTCTGAATTATGTCCTAACAACCAATAGAGTCTTCTATTTTTAATATTTAACTCCTCTACTTTATTTTTCACATGTTCCTTCCATTTCAGTTTAGCATCCAGATTCATATCCAGATACTTAGCTGTGTTAGAATAAGGAACTACTTGATTATTAATAACCACAGGAACGTTCGTTATTTTTTTATTTGTAAAGTTGATATGTGTGGACTTAGACTCATTAAGTTTCATTCGCCAGCGTTACGTCCAATCACATATCTCGTTCACTGAGTTTTGTAGCTTTTCTGTTGCTGTGGCCACGCATCCATCAGTTGCTAGAAGAGCAGTGTCGTCTGCGAAAATGGCTAACATGGTATCATTCGCATGTGGAATATCACTAGTATATAGCAAATAGGGCCTAGAACACTTCCCTGTGGAACACCTGCTTGTATTTCTTTAAGTTTAGAATACGCTGAACCATAGCGAACTCTAAAGAACATATTAGCTACGAGTATATATGACTTAAGTATCTCATAGTAATGTCTAGGTAGATCCCTATGTAGTTTATATTCCAAGCCCTTATGCCGAACTTTATCAAAGGCCTGAGCAAGATTCTAGGAGTATTGTAGAACAAACTTCTTTTTCTTCTAGTGCTTTTTCTATAACATTAGTTATACGATGTCGAGTGCTTATTTCTAAACCCGAACTGATGTGTGGGAATAAGCCTTCTTTGCTCTATGATTCTATCCAGCCTTTTAAGAAGCAGTTTCTCGTAGTAGTTCTTTCAGGATTTGGGCAGTTAAAAGGTCGTAACCTGGTGATTTTCTACTAGATAGTTTAGAAATACATGTGCTAATCTCTATTAGCGAAACATAAGGGATTACGTCTTCATCTATTTTATCAGAGAATTCTAGTTCATTTGCCACGCTAGGTGGAAAAGGTTTAAACACATTTGTTAGGTGCTCCGAAAAAAGTTTAACCTTTTCTTTTGGGTCGCCGATCCATTTCCCTTCAGATGTTTTTAACGGGGCATCCTGCGCTTGAGGTCTCTTTAAATGATTGGCAGCCTTCCAGAGGGAGTAGTCTGTGGCTTTGTCAGCAGTTAAGTTACAAAGGTGATTAGGTAAGGATCTATTTTTAAACTCACTGATACTTTTTTTGAGTTTGTTATTCAGTCTATTAAAGACAAGTTTATCACCGGGATATCTCGTCATTTGCCACCTCCTGCGAGCTCTTCTGTTTTCTAATATTAGTTCCCTAATTTCTGTGGGATATTTATTGTACTATCTTCTGCTGCCTGTTGTATATCGGCAATGAATTGTTCCACTTCGATGTCAATATGGTTTGTTGTGGTCAGAGGGGATCTAAGGTTAATAAATCTTGCGAGTAATTCTCTGAATTTACACATCGTGAAATGTGAACAACTATGCCAAAGGAAATGTCACAGACCAACGTACAGACAAACACCACAACAAAAAAAAAAAAAAAACTTTTCTTTTCATTTTGAAATTACAGTTTCAATTTAATTTTGAGTCAAACTATAATTTTGACTTCCATTTCCTTAAAATACTGCGGGCATTTTCGCATTAACATTTTAGTTTTTAATTAAATATTTTCTGGCAATCAAATTTAGGGGTGAGACTGAAAAAAGTTTGAAAATCAAAATTTCCATACAAATTTAGACCATCCTGCTGACCCAAGTGACAAGAAATGTATATGCAGTATGTAAAGTATTATCCCCACCATTTGTGTTGGCAGTCACAACAGCATCCTGAGCGATTATGATAAACAAAACCAAATGAAGAACATTTTTCCAAAACATACCTGCTACTTCCAACGGCATATACGTATGAAGAGTAGAATAGAAAAATAGAAAAACACAGAGAGAATGAAATCCACATCAACTGCATTCTGCAATGGAAAACATGGAAAATCATTTCAATAAATATTAAAACTCCAAAGTACAGTGAGCAGTCCAGGTCCAGTGGTGCCAACGTGCCCCGCTCCTGAACCACCGCACCGGTACCACCTACCCGCCCCATTGTACATGATGATCAAATGTGAGCACATTAAAAACTTTTCACTTTGCATCAACAGAAATCCCCCACAATCATCATCATCGTCGGTCGTCTCGTCTACAAGTACGCACCATGGATGTATCTCAATATGTGCGCTTTGGCCCACCTAACCTCAGAGCACGCTCTGTACGTAGAGCAGATACAAACAAAACAATTCAAATAGATACAGATAGATACGAGTATTATTCACCTAGACGAGTAGTAGCATGCCTCTGGTTATTATTACCTTACTTCGCAGTGCATAGCGAAAATATGTGTTGAGAGTGTGCAGCAGTGGATCCACACTATGTGTCTCCCCCACCTCTAGGCCTCCATCAACCGATCAAACTCGGACAAACTTTACACTGCTGTTGTTGGGTTGATGGGAATAGATATGGTTAGTCCAGGAGAGTTTTCAGTGTGTGCAAAAAAAAAAAAGGAAAAATAGTTTCTACGACTGTTTATTTGTTTTGGTTTAGATTTTTGTTTGGATGTTGTTACCGGGTGATCATTTTAGCTAATTTACTTATTTTTTCAACTTTTATAATGATTGAGTAAGCACCATCTTCATGTTTGCGATTAAATACAGTAGGTATCTACATATAGCTTTTAGATGCTAGAATTTCGAATAAGCGCTGTGATAATAACGGGACGCATAGTATAGCTCGCAAAAGTCCGATAAAGTTGCCAGACTCAACGAGCTGAAGACAATTTCTTCCAAATTGTTTATTGTGCTCGCCCTGAATTATAATAGGGTTACTGTCGTTCGATATTTCGCTGTCCGGGTAATTGCAAATCATGAGATCAACATTCGAATGACTATTTGTCGTTTGATTTTTTTTAAAAAAAAAACGTTTAAATTTTTTAAAATTCTATATAAATACAGTCTACAGATTCAACCTTGTGCAAACTGTGGTCTGTGTATATCAAATCAACCTCAACACTTCCTCTGCCAATTTCCAATATTGACGTTGCGTCAGAGATTCGGTATGGTCAGCCTTGATACCGAAAGTAGATAACGCATCTGAGATATATAGGATTCGGTGATATTAAAAATTCGTGAAACAAATGAAATGCTTTCGCGATCACTTCACCCAAAAGTTTTCCACTCAGTATTGCCTAATTTTATTGAACTCTTCGACAAAAATCTTCTACATTATATTATAGTATATTGTATAACCAATCCCATAGTGCGAAATCAGGTACGAGTATCATCATATTTAAAATATTGAAGCGAAAAAAACTTAATATTGGTTCCATACTAATGAATTTACAAGACATCACTTTAGCTGTCTGTTGCTTGAAGCTACGAGTATCATTAAATGCAGGAGTTGATAGATAGCAATTGTTTCAAATCGCTTTAAAGGGAAGATATCCTTTCTAGTTCCCATCTTTAGAACTGGTTCCAAAAACATAATACAAAATTATAGGGTGATATGCAAATTATACAATGCCATCCGAATTTCAACATAGATATGTATCAGGATAGTTTTTTTTTTTTTGCATTGCATTCATTCAAGGGGTCATCAGGTGGATACAGTTTACATGGACTTTAGTAAAGCCTTTGATTCAAAGGCGCCGCTACCTACATACCCACCGACAGCCAAGCGGCGCATAAAGCACTGATCTCCCACCTGATCAGTTCAAAATCAGTTTTAAGCTGCTTCGACAGTTTACAAAACTTGGCCCGATACAATAAAGTAAAATTGTGGTGGGTACCGCGTCATGCAGGTGACGACGGTAAGAAAACTGCAGATCTGCTTTGATTCAAAGGCGCCGCTACCTACATACCCACCGACAGCCAAGCGGCGCTTAAAGCACTGATCTCCCACCTGATCAGTTCAAAATCAGTTTTAAGCTGCTTCGACAGTTTACAAAACTTGGCCCGATACAATAAAGTAAAATTGTGGTGGGTACCGCGTCATGCAGGTGACGACGGTAAGAAAACTGCAGATCTGCTTTGATTCAAAGGTGCCGCTACCTACATACCCACCGACAGCCAAGCGGCGCTTAAAGCACTGATCTCCCACCTGATCAGTTCAAAATCAGTTTTAAGCTGCTTCGACAGTTTACAAAACTTGGCCCGATACAATAAAGTAAAATTGTGGTGGGTACCGCGTCATGCAGGTGACGACGGTAAGAAAACTTCAGATCTGCTTTGATTCAAAGGTGCCGCTACCTACATACCCACCGACAGCCAAGCGGCGCTTAAAGCACTGATCTCCCACCTGATCAGTTCAAAATCAGTTTTAAGCTGCTTCGACAGTTTACAAAACTTGGCCAGATACAATAAAGTAAAATTGTGGTAGGTACCGCGTCATGCACGGCAACAAAACTGTAGATCTGCTACCTAGAAAAGGTTCCTCTGAGTTATTCATTGGACCTAAACCCTTTTGCGGAATAGCTGATTCTCCTTTAAACTGACCCTAAACAGTTGGGAACGCAACATGTGCATTTAATACTAGAATAACTCCCAAGGTCTGAGACAAGCTTAAAGAGCTGTCCAACCCTTCCAAAAAAAGGCATTTGATATCCTAAAATATAGCAGTAATGACATAAGAAGGCTTGTGAGCTTCCTTACAGGTTACTGTCAATTACTTTCCCACTTTAGTAAAATGAGAATTTCAGAGGCTATCACCTGCCGCCTCTGCATAGAAGAGGACGAAACCGCAGAACACGTTATGTGAGTGTGTAGGTCTGTGTAGAAGTAGGAGAAGCTTCTTCTTTAAGAAGATCATATCTCCATTAGACTTAAGGAATTCCTCCGTAGCCGTAATTTTAGCTTTCATAAGGAAAGTAGAAATACTGCTGTCCTAAAAAGTAGCCTCTGGTACAATAGATCTTTTTGGTAGCAGTACCTACACGCCATTTGTGCATGGGCACATATCTGTTAATTCATAAGTTAAAATGCTTTGGTGTTCATTAGTCTTTGTTGAAATCGATCTCCTTCTTTTAATGAATTGATTGCAGATAGTAAAACTCGATTCTCGTTATTCTAAACAATTTCTCTGTAGCTCAGGCGTACCTCAGGGCAATCTTCTGGGACTTTTTCTTTGCATTATTTTCTATCAGTAAATTAACTTCCATTATAAGATACCCCCAACGCCTTCTTAACGCTGATGATTTGAAATTATTTTTAAAGAATTTCAAACCTAACGGATGGCCTTAAATTAAAGTTCGATACTGATGGATTGTCATAATGGTGTGAGGGAAATGTAACTTCTCCACCTTTTGCAAACGTTCAAATCCGAATAGTTATGTTCAGGAATCTCGGTATTGTCTTTGATCAAGCATTGATATTGATCGTGTGGAAAGCGTTCAAAGACTACTTTTAAAATGTGTCTTTTTTTTAGAAATGCACTAGAATTCTTCACTGGTATATGATTCCAGCTGTTTAACTCTTCAGTCTATAAAAGCTGACGGAAAGATGATTATGCTATCATGATTATACTATCATGAGTCTGGCTTTGTTTGCTTTAATGGCTATATATACTTCCAAGAGGCCACTAAGGCAAAGACAGTTAATTTTCCGCACATGGCATAGAACAAACTGAATGAGCGCATATCTCGGACTATTTCTAATTTTAATTCAGTTTGGTTTGCGTAGATATACTATGTATTTATAGAAACTCAATTTCAAACTATTATTGAAATTGAATTTATCTAAAATTGTTTTTTTATCTGTTATCTACAAAGCTTTGGCATTCGCAAGTACAGAGAACGTAGGTTTAGAAATTTGCTACAGAATGGATCCGAAATTTTTCACAATATTGTAGCATAATAATAACTACGCTCCCTAAAAGTATGATGCAGCAAACTCCGAAGTGACTTTTCATTCTGGCAGAATTTTGGTTCGAACTGTCCTTTCATTCGAGGTTCGTGTCTGCGGTTTCCACAGTTCATGTCTACGAAAGAGACGGATAATATCACGGATGAGAGGGAATTATAACTGCAAGAATGATTGTCATCTTGGAATTTCTCTTGTTCCAGTGGTCGAAGAATTTGCTAGAAGTTTCTGGCTATCAGAAACTTCTGCTATATAAGGACAGATGGCGATCAAAAAGGGAGCAGTAGTTTCTAAACTGTGGCGAAGAGATTAGAAAAGTGATAATGGGCGAAGTTGTAATTTTGTGATAAATTGAAAGTTGAGATTTAACTAGAAGAAGTAATTAGTTTGGATTTGTGAATTAAGTAATTGAAAGGAGATAAAGTGATTTGAGAGGACAGAGACCTTGTAAGAAAAGAATTGCGAAGAATAGTATAGTGTGAACCTGAATTGTTCTATAGACTAGAAAATAAAGAAATAATTTCACAGAATATTGTTTTATCTACTCGAGCCGTAGCTCAATATGAACAAATTTAAGGTACACCATTTTTAAAAATGTTCCACATTACCAGCTGATGAAAATAAGTGCGAATATAACGCGAATATCTCTCGTACGAAAAAAAAAATGTATGGTCAATATTTTAGGCTTTGAAATTACCTACAAGGCAGACACAGAGCTTTCCGAAAATATTCGACTTTACTCCGAAGTTGATAAAAATCGTTTTTGAGTGCAAATATTTTACAAACGATGCGCCCTACAAAAAGTTTTAGAATCCAAAATTCTGTACAAGATGGAATTTTTTAAAATTTTCGAAAATTGAAAACACAACTACGAACAGAAACAAAAAGGTGGATACGGATAGAGAAAAACAAAAGCAAACAATCTTTCAATCGAAAATTGAAAACACAAAATCTTCCAAAATATCCAACTTTCTCCGAAAGTTGATGGAAATCATGTTTGGTAAAGTAAATCAATTGTAAGAATCCAAACAAATAAATTTGCTTATTATTATACGGAAACATACTCGTAGTACTTTTTAAAGTTTTGCCCTAAATTAAAATGGTTGCTTATGCCTGCTGTATCTTATAAATAATAATAATTTTGATATACTCATATGTATGTATAGTTTTTAGCAGAAATTATACTTCTCATTTTTTAAAAATCATTTTTCGAAAAAAAAGAAAGTCTTTTAATCAATATATTTATTTGAAACGGAAAAATATTGTACTGAAGCCAACCACAAACTTATGCTTTGAGAATCACTTTCAGCAATTGCCACCCTGTATCAGCTTACATTGCTTCTCATATTTGTTTTGTTTTCATTAGTTTTACCTTTTTAATTTTTGTTTCAACATATTTATAAGCTCAGTTTTTTTTTCTCTCCATATAATCTACCTTCTGTATGTACGCATATGTAATGTACTGTGTACATATTGCGCTAAAAATATATTTCAATCAAAGAAGAATACAAACGAACAACTATAGCTAGGCAAAAACTGAGAAAAGAAAGCACACACAAACCTACCTGATCCATCCACGAAGCATCAGAAGACTACGAAGGAGAAATATAAGAAGAAGAAGCACATTATTATAATATTATTGAAACTATGTGTATCTATTATAGGTAGACACAAACGAAAACAAGGCGCTATAGAGGTCGCCTTGTAAGTATCTTTCTCTGATGAATACGTACGAGTACGCTCAGCGCAAAGAGGCAATTATATAAAAATCTTTCATGAAAATAGATGGAAATGCGCGAACTACAAATTGCGGTGGGAGGGAAGGAGAGGGCTGGCTGCTGCTACGAACAGAAACAAAAAGGTGGATACGGATACAGAAAAACAAAAGCAAACAATCTGCCGCGCCGCATACCACTTTGCGTACAAAAATCGCGTAAATCTGAATGCTCGATTTGTCTATTGACGCTTTACATGAGCTGGCCAGGCAGTTGACTGGCCAGCCAGCTAGGCAACAGCTAGAGGCAACAACAGCGTTGCATCAGCATATAAGCCACTTCTTAGTCAGGAGAAGCAAATACACACACGGCACCATCGCGAGCTGTGGCTAACATCAGCATCCATGGTCGCATTTGTTCAAGAGTTTCTTGGCTTGTTTTAACTTTTTTTTTTTTTTTCGAAGAAAATAGCGAGATAGTAATAAAATGAGAATTAAATAAAATGCTAAATGCAGTTGGAGAAGAGTAAGGAATGCATCTATGTGTATATAGTATATAATGTCCTTGATCCTTTTATTCCTATTTTGCAAACGAATTAACTTGGAATGGAATGGAACCATAGGTTCTCAATGGAGAGTAACACACATACCTATAGAATGTACCTACGAGTACACGGAAAATAACTGTTAGAATAGAACTTTTGTGATTTTTTGTCTAAAGATGTCAGGATCCGCGACTCTTAAACCGAAGTACACTAATCCTGTCTGCAATATGGTTGTTAGAAAACTTTTAGAGCTTACCCAAAATATTGTATTATACGACGGCTGTTAGTAACTTTGAAATCAAATACAGTGGACGTCCAGTATAACGAATTATATAATGCACAGTCATTCGTTATAACGAAAAATTCGTTATATCGATCGTCTTTATTTTTTTTTACAATGAAATTTATGTATTTATTTATAAGAAAATAAAAATTAATTAATAAGTTTTTGGCAAACAAAACAATTATGATTTGGAAAAGAAGTCTTTAATATTGGTTTGCCTTTTGGTTCCCTCCAAGCTTTTTTGGACCACCTCCTCTAGCATTTCTCTTAATAAAAGTATTTTTGAGTAGTCGATATTGTATTGAACTGACCACTGTATGCATTTATTGAAGCAATTCATAGCTTCTGAATGTTTTTTCAGTGCGCAGCTCAGGAAGGTTATTTCCGTCCTCACTTCCACTTAAAATTATATCACCTTCCTGTTCGTCTTCTTCTTCCCAAGCAATACTGTTCCATCGAACAAGATCATCAGCAGTAAATGAAGACTAAAATAGATTTTAAAACCTGAGTTTTATTAACAAATAACAATTGAAATTTGTAAACCTACCTCCGGAAAAACTTAGTTAGCTAGACTGAGTGTTTGTCTCAAACATAAAACTTCATCCTGATTCATTAATACTGCCAATGGAATTTCATCTTCTTCATCAAAATCTTCAAAGTTGCTCATTAAAATATTCCTCCAGCACTTTTTTAATGTTTCTGCTGATATTTTCTGCCAAGCCAGGGCAATTAAAGAAACCACGTCATATACGTCGAGTTGTTTTAAGGATTCCATAATGAACCAGTAGCTACAATTTTTGTAAGCAATTTGGTTTTATAATGCAACTTAACTTCTGGTCCATCGGTTGGATGAGAGGAGTAACGTTCGGTGACATGAACATTACCCATATGTTTCCTTCATCAGTTTTCTTTAGAAGTTCGTTGGCAGGTGGATGACTCGGTGCATTATCCAGGATAAGCAATGCTTTTTTTGGTAAGTTCTGAGTATCCAAAAATTCTTCGACCTGAAAGGAACACACACTTATTTTTATAGAAAACTTAATCAGTTACGTTGCTTTTGGCTGACAAACCTGTCGTACGAAGCTATGAAAAAACCAGTCTTTCTGGACGTTCATCCATGCACTTTTAGAGTGGGAGTAATCCACTGGTAGCACCTTGTTCCGAAACGCCCGAGGTTTTTGTGCCTTTCCAATGATCAACGGTCTTATTTTTTTTGTGCCCGAAGCATTTGCACACGCCAAAAACGTCAGTCTTTCTTTTGACAACTTTCGCCCTGGTGCACCGTTTTCGCCTGAATGGACATACGTTTTATCAGGCAACATTTTCCAATAAAGTCACGTTTCATCAGCGTTGAATATCACTTCCTCAGATAACTGAATCTCGCTTATTACGGCTGCTAATTGTTTTTTGAACGGCTCAACCAGCTCCACTTGTGAAGACAATTTCTCACCTGATTGCTTAAGAAGTCGGATTCCAAACCTTTTTTTAAACTTTGAAAGCCAACCGTCATTGGCACAAAATGATCCTTTACAAAATTTATGAAATTCTTGAACTTTTAATTCTAGAACTATCGCGCTCAACCACTTAAAAAGTGTTCGTTCCATTTTTGGGAATTCGCCGGTCCACGTAGAAAGTCTCGATTTGGAACCATTTTTAGAAATATCCAATGTCTTTACAATTTTTTTTTCATTTTTCTTGATGGTACAAACCGAAGACTTTGGTAATACACACATATTTTACAGAAATCTCCCTTAATGACACTCCTTTTTTACACCCGTTTATAATTTTCACTTTGTCGTCCAAGGAAAAACGATTACGCTTAGCGGACATTTTACTTTTGTAAAATGCTAAGTGTTTGACAGATCTATTTGATTTTTTTTGTCTATGCCGAGAAAGAAACAAAGATGTCAGAAAAAAAATCTCTATGTGATCCGAGCGCCATCTTGCATCAAAGTCACTGACTTATCGAACAGCCCTCGTATACTTCAAGAGCGGGTGCAGCAAATGATTGCTCGAAAATGAGATACTGACATTTTTTTGAACTCTGTAGGGTTATTTTGGTGTGACTATTTGTAGAAGAATTTCACAGTATTTTCGATAAGCAGCTCACTAATCAGTAACCAATAAGGCTTGACAGCCCTTAGGGATGTGACGTTGTTAAAAGCTCACTCAATATCAAAAACGCACTCCAGCACTATAGCGATTTTTTAGTGGAGCATAGTAGCAACTGGCAGTTGGCGATGGAAAGCCAGTCACCGATATGCAGAGGAAAGTTGATGCATTTCGATAGTGCTTCCAGCAGCTACTAACTGGGAACCAGGTAGAAGTGATGTGATCCAAAGTCAACTCAAGTCTAGTGAGTGAAGGAGCAGTTCCCCCGCTCAAAATAGACGAGGTCAGAGCAACCATTAGAAAGCTCGAAAACAATAAAGCACTGACTATCTTCCGTCAGAGCGTTTTAGTTCTGGAGGAGTTGCTATGGTAAGGTGCATGTAAAATTAAATTTTAAGATAATCCATCCAGTCGTATAGGTAGCAGTTGGCCATGCACATAGTCAGACAGAATAGAGTTACTCAATTATACAAAGATTGATCAAAAGTGCTGTTTTCGTGCCCTGACTTTTAAAAATTAGGCATCCATTTTGTGGAGAACTTTAAGATTAAAACCTAAACTCAGAAACCATTTAAATTAATTTCGAGTTAAAGTTGGAAATTTTGGAAAATTCCATACAATATCGGTTAATAAAAAAAAGAAAAATGAACGACTGGGTCACACTTACTTACACCTGCCGTTCTTTGCAAATCTGTGACTGTGACCGAACTGAACTCCGTTAAAAATCCAAAAAAATTACGTATATTTTGATATTTTTTAAAAAACCTATAAATAAATAAAGCACCGTTAAATACTCGTAGTATAAGTACAATTTTTTCGCCAGAAACCTGGTACGGCATCCTACAGCAAATGTGTACCCCAACTTAAATATGACACTTGATTAAAATTGTTAGACGAGAAAATCGATTTTGTTCAAAATCGGCCATTAGTGAAGTACCGTTAATTTTGGGGTTAGAATCGAAATTCCAATTTCGCCTCGAATTGTGATCCTACAGATCCCAGACATGAAGTTTGAAGGAAATTCGCCCAGCCGTTTAGGCTGCAGTCAGTCATACATACGGACTAAGACACCTTTTTTGAGATTCTCTATCGATCTCGAGATTTCGATCAACCTTGGTATTATAAGTATAATAAAGAAACTTGAAAAAGTAGATCTCGCTTCTGGCCATCTGTGCCTACAACCTAAACGGTTGAATGGATTTAAATTGAACTTCATATCAGGGGTATTCAGTGTCACAATTCGAATCAAAGTCGTTGTTTTCATTTTAACATCTAAATTAAAGGTATTGTACCTAAGGCCAATTTTTAAGAAGACTAATTTTAATAAAAATTCAAATCTGAGGTAAACAAGTCTTTTAAGCATTTTAGTTCTCTTTACTTTTTTTTGTAAGGCTCATCGGTTTCGAGATTTTCGAAGTCATAAATGATTTCCATGAACTTTGGGAAAAATTCGAAAATATTGGAATATTGACGTCAAATTTGTGGAGAATTACAGAATCTAAAATTTTGGTAGAAGTTTCTTATTTCATAGAACGATTTTTCATGACCGATTTTCACTAACGTCAGGGTCAAGTCGGACTTCCGTAGAAGTTATGATAAGCTTAGTAGTAGAATAAGAAGTTCAAAGATTCGAGGAAGCCTTCATGTAAAAGAACACATAACAACCAAGATAGAGCACGACCGGCTCAGTTGGTATTGTCATGTTCAAAGGAGAGATCCTTCGAACCCCGTCAAAAAACAACTGGATCACACAAACGCAAAAACACCAACATTTGATTGGGCTCAGTGACGAAGTGATCCGAGACCGGGAAGTCTGCCGGTACTTCCTGAGGTCAAACCGGCAAACCAGTAGGGATGCAGTAGTAGGAGGGTTGTGACCCTTCTACTCCGGATCATAACTTTGCGGTAAGAAGAAGAAGAAGATGATAAGCTTAGTAGTAGAGAATTTCAAAACTTAAAATCTCGACAGTTACAATTTCTATCGTTGGGCACCGTTTTCTATATATTCGAATTCAGTTAAGTTTGCGGATTTTGAAAACACAAAATTCTAGAAAACGTGGAAAAGTTTGTAGAACTTCGACAAAAGTCGAATATGTTTTTTGAAAGTTTGATACAATTTTGGATATTTTTTTAAACTTCACTCGAAATTTATTTGTTCACAGTGGATATTTGCTCACAAAACATAAAACACACCTATTCCGAGTCATTTGCACTAAAAAATGATTTTCGATGAAGTAAGACATTTTTGAAAAATTTCGTGCAATTCTCATAAGTTCTGAACAACTTGGCGGCACAATTAAAATTTCGGCTGAAAATTTTTTTTAAATATGCACCGTTCCCGAGATACTTGTACTCAAAAATTGGAAAGTTTTTCATCTTAAAGAGAATTTCAAGGCCTAACATTGTGATTGCAACAGATTTTGAAAATTTGGCATCTATGCTGAGAACTTCAAGACCTAAAAGTCTGATCGCAAACATGTTTTTTGTAAGTCACACAGATCTCGAGACATTCACATTCAAACACAATTAACTTCTGGAAAAAGTCGAACATTTTGTAAAATTTTGTGTCTACAGTTTTCGAAGACTTGAAGAGAATTTCAAAGTTCAATATTTCAATCGCAGCAATTTTATCCATTTTCGACATACAGTAGAGCCTCGATAATCCGAAACACAAGAGATTGCGCTTGTTCGGATAAACGAAACGCTATGAAAAGCTAGTTGAATGAAATTACAGTATGTATGGATTATCGAGGCTCTACAGTACATACATATGTACGTACATACTCGTATGTACAGATTAGATAAGATAGCACTCGAAAACGATTTCCATTAACTTCGGCAAAACTCGGATAATTTGAACTTTTCTGTACAATTTTTAAAAATTTCTGAAACATTTAGCTCCTATAGAATCTCAAAAACTAAGCCTAAATGACTGATGATCCAATCTGTTTCTTTCAATTAAAGGTTTTTCTTTGGTTATTTATTAAAAAAGAAAAGTTGCTTAATAAATTCGTTCCCCAAATATTTTCTTAAAAATCGTAGCAATCAGAACCAGGAAGTGTTTAGAATCAACATTATATGTACGTACATATTCAAGGTAGGTACCTATCACTAGATATGACGCTCATTAAAAACTACAAACGAGATAATAGACATATTAGTAAGCCCTTGAGTTGACAGCATAGTTATCAGTATCACGCAATTCAAATCTGCGTCTATAATTTCTACACAAATACCAATAACAAAAAAGTCTAAACAAAATGAACCACCCCGCCTGCAATACATTAAAATACACAAGCTACCCAAAGTCACTCCAAAGAAATCATACACACATTACATTCCAACGTTGCCGCCGCCGCCGCCGCCGTCACTTCAATTTCATTCCGATATATTGAGTACTTTTCTAAAAACGGAACGGCACCGCATAATCGCACAAACAAACAGCCCAAGTACAGCATAGAGATACAATCATCTCGCTACTACGTACAAATTTATAAATATAGCTCATCCGTGCTGAAAACATAATGAGCCAGCAATCACTTCGTTCGCTCATATGTAAGTACCTTTCAGCTTACGCGTATGCCAACTCTCGCTTACCTCTTTCCTCGTATGTCCCACTACAAGCCAAGGTATACAATTGCTTAGCTTAACAAATCAAAAATATGGTGAAAATTAACATGCAGTTTGCCAAAGTCAGTCGGTTTAGCTAAAGTTAACCAGCCAAACCAACCAACAACGAAAGGTACTAAAAGTATCTAGCAAGCTATCTGTGGAAAACCTCCACCATATCAGTCCAAAAAAGCAAGCAACCCTCCCACGTTGTCATGTCTTAGCAACCCCTGCCACATACAAATACACACACACACACATATATGTACATACATATACAATCCGACCCGGCTAAGTGACTTTGCATGAACAGAGAAAACGTTCGACCGATTGAACGGTCGGTTACTTGGCTAAATAAACTTCTTAAATATACAATAATTGCAGCGTCTTACTATATCCCGCCTCGTCTCGGGCGCCCCTCTTATCGTCCTCTTTGTCTTTAATAAATTATCATGTCATTACATTTGTATTAGTTCGAATTTTCAGATCAGAGTGTGACACTCAAGCCGTCGTGTGTAGCAGCGCGCAAGCCAGACCGCATATTCCATACGTGAAAATCACAGCATACAATCAACTGAAAGATATATCGCGAGTTCTACTATACGTCGATGATAAGAAAAACAAAACCAAAACAAAATGAAATCAAATAAAGAAGAAAAGTCAGAGAGAGAGAGAGAAACAAAAATGTAAATAAAATAAAAAGAAGAACTCATAAAGAGAACAACAAACGGAATAAGCAGACAAAATAAAGAGAAAACAGCGAAAAAGCACACAAACAATCCACACAGCCGATATAATACAATTAAATGTACACGCTGAACTGATGCCGAACGAAGCGATGATAGTACGCGTAAACGAAATAAATACGTGTATCTATCAGATACAATTGAAAAAAACACCACCGAACGATTTATATCTGTGCATTGGAAGCTAAATGGTTGGAATTTGGGGGGCGGAGAAGGAGGATGGCGAAGTTAATAGCTGGCAAAAAGGTGTTGCCATCGAGAGTGAAGTGTCTGAGGGGAGTGGATATTACTCGTAAAAGCCATCAGTAATAGCACTTAATATGGTGATGATGATGATGACATTGATCCTTGTGAATTTGCTGTACCGAGTTATACACTGACAGTGAGCTTTCAATTGCAGTCCAAATTTGGACCTATTATTCCAGGTTTTCTGAGTAATGTAGCCCATTATACATGTCTGCCTTTAGATAGGGCCTAAGTGGAGACAGGCCAGTGGAAGTCGATAAGTGGAATCGACATCACCTTCGGCGGCAACAAGTATGAAGGCCAGAACTTCTCTTACGTCTTAGTCAATGCTGAACTTATATACTCGTAGTATTAAAAA
This sequence comes from Pocota personata, assembly GCA_963082735.1. Classification (NCBI taxonomy): domain Eukaryota; kingdom Metazoa; phylum Arthropoda; class Insecta; order Diptera; family Syrphidae; genus Pocota; species Pocota personata. The sequence goes on from OY720431.1 coordinate 40,111,926, forward strand.
AATAAACTGGCAAACAAGAAGTCCTGCCTTTAAAGAAAAACCTCAAAGAAGAACCGCTGTCTTCTAAACAAGTGTTGTACTAACAGCGCCAGATCTTCACTGATATGCACAAAAAAAGATAATATTCACTCTACGCCTCTAAGAATCGAAATTCCTGAAAAATTAGCATTACTAGGAGAAATAATAAAATCTAATCAAAAACAGGTTATTTAACTCCATACTCTGACTCTGACTTTGACCTAAAGTCTCTAATGTGTTAAGCTATCTGAGCAACATATATTTGTAGTTGTGGACATTTTAAGCAAAGCAGCTTTAATAAATATAAGTCTGACTATTACGTAGTAACCGTAGTAGCCTGTTTCTTCAGGTTAGAAGCGGCTGATATTACCAGCCAGCACGTAGGGCATGCACCTCATTTTTAGCCTGACAAAAGCTATCTTTTTCAATGAAATAGTCTTAAGTGATGCAGAAACTAAAAAAAAAAAAAAATTAAGCCTCATGTAAGTTACAAATAAAAAAAAAAATATTTTTATTGTAATAAAGTCGACCTTAGAAGAGGAAGAAATGGCAATGAGAGAAGAGTCAAGGTCATTATGAATGGCCAGTAGCACACCTCGAGAGGGAGAGTCTACCAAGGGTTGGGTAGGGTCGTCGTCTCGAAAAACATTAAAAGTAGGGGGGAATAATTCTTGACTCTTTATGTCGGGGATCAGATTGGTTTCAGTCAGAGCATAGATATCGAAAGGGAGGGCATGGGATTGGCGCAAAACAGCTTGGGTTTTCGAGCGTAGGCCTCTTACGTTCTGGTAGTAAAATGTAAGAGGAAGATTGTTGTGTAGGGACGAGGGGGAAGGCAGTTGAAGTGCTGATGATAGTGGCAGTTTATGGACGAAAAAATTTGTTGTGGTCACTTCGGCTCCGTTGGAGATGTTGCGTTCTTTTAGAGTGTACGTAGTTGCCAAAAGCAGCAAGGTCATCTGCTACTTTTTGAGGAGACAAATTAAAAATCTCGTGGAACTTGATATAGATTTTCTTGAGACTGTCTATTTCAATGGGGAGGCCTTCCTGCTGAATGGAAACCATGACACTTGTTTTGGTTTTACCCTCATAGCAAACTGAGTCAGATTTGTCATGAAGATACGCGAGAAAGAGGCGTATATTCTCGTAAACCCTTTTTTCTCTTAGCCTGGAGAGTGCGTAGCGACATTCTGTGGTGTCGAAGGTTTGCTGTGTTAGTTTAACTAGAGGCGGTAAAACCGGATCAAGACTGGGAGCAGTGGAGGAAGAGATTGAAGAGAAAGGTGTATTAGATAAGACATTAGCTGTGGGGTTCAGAATATGAGAGCTGATAAAGTTAGGGTATTTGGCTCCAGTTGTGAGATTGAAATTAGGGAAAGAATTGGTGGTGAGGGCAGGTGGCGCGGAGGGTTGTAGCGGTTGAGAGGTGCCAGTGTGAGAAGTTGGGTTTAATTTAAACGAAACTCGCTTGTGTGTGGGCTTCGGTGGGGCGGCGATATTAAGTGCATTTAAAGAAGAAGAAGAAGACGTTTGTTTAGGTATGGTAGGGGGGGTAAATTTGGGGAATAATTTAGTTTTTAGGAACCAGTTAGTGTCAGATTTGGGTCGGGAGTTGGAAACAGGTTTTGGATGCTTATTACTAATCTTAGATTTATTTACAGTCTTATCATTAATGCAGAGTTTATCGGTCGATTTGCTGATGAGCATCTTACCAAGCTTGAAATCAGTACCAGTAGAGCTTTGAAATATCCATTCGTATCGAGACGGTAAGTCGAATTTGAAATTTCGATTACTCTTGTGGCTGGATGGCAGGAGCATTATGCATTGGTGGATGGTAATACCAAATCTCTTTTTGAAAAATTGTGTAATCCATGGGACATCCGCGTAGTGAGGGGCTCCTTTGATGAGAAATGTAGTGACCATCTGGTTCTCCATCCTTAGCTTGTCCAATCTGCGCTGCCACTCAGAAGGTGTCCATGTAGTGCCAAACTGTTTGATGAGTTTACGTGGGGCGACAGCGGGAGGAGACAACGTTACCGTGACTTCCGATTGGTGAGTTGTAACGCTTGCGTTGGAGTTATCCATTTCAACCATCCGTTGGAGACAGGAAGGTGGAGATGAGGGCGGATCCACTTCGGTATCTAATAGTTTAGCCAAGATTGACGTGTTGTACTGAACAATTGGGTGATGCTGAGTATGGTTTGATACTTGATCAATTTTGCTGCATATTGTTCCAATGCTATCCTCAATATCAGAAAAAGTCGACCGAACCACGGTTAATTCGTCGCCGACATCACTAATTTTATCGAAAATCACTTCGAGCATAGGATCAGGTTGCTTGGGAGATGGTTGATTAATCGATGGGGCTTGAAAATGAAAATCTAAGTCTTCACGCATTGTGTTAATGATATCGCACGTATTTTGGTGTGCGATAATTTGCGCATCCGATTTTGTTTTGAGATCACTTATCACAGTATTGAGGTGACACAGGGTTGTTTCATCGTTACTAGATCTTGCGAAACCCAACTCAAAAAGACCAGCAATTTCTTTCTCAATGTTAACAAGTTTGGATTTAATTGCGTCGTTTGAAGACTGTACCGCAACGCCTAGTTCTTCGACACATTTTACACTATTTTCAAGGCTGGACAGTTTTTCTGTTATTTTTTTAATGAGACTTTTATGGTGGTTTTCATTAGATTCACTAAGGCATTTTATCGCGAGGAGCACGTGCGACAGCGATATGTCCTTACACTCATCACAGAAGAAAAGGAGGTTGGCCGATATTTCTTTAATGAAAACCGTGTTTCTTTTGTTAAGTCCGACACAAATGGCATGGAAAGATTTGCAACAGATGCCATTACAAGCAATCCAATCGGCATTGCTATCATCGATTAGGCAATTCGACATTCCACAAGACATGGCAGAAAATAAGTCGTTGCGTAAGGTCACGAAAAAGTAGGACAACAAATTAAAGGGCGCGTCAGCGAACAGTTATACAATCGCGAAGTGGGTCAAAAAAATAAGCGGGAAATTGCTTATGCGGCGAAAAATGAAAAATTAACAATGAATTAATTTGCGGGGCAAAAAGAAAAATGCGACTGAATACGGCGGCGGTTGAATAACAACAACAAAGGGCAGCCATTTTGATTTTTGTTTTAAAAAAATATTGAAATTGCAAATTTTGTTTTGAGCTGTTTACTGTAAATAGAGTGCACAAATTGGTACAACTCTTTTGCATTAAGAGAGGTATTATTTTGTTCATGCACTGTGATCTAAAAAATGCGAAGGAGTTAATAACCCAAATCACTTTGTATTCGATAACGCTTTTGTTTCACCCTGAGTTAGATCCATATTGGCGTGATATAATCCTACACAAAAATACCAAGACTTCTTCCTTCATCTAAGGAAAAAATATCAAAAAATATGTCACCTTCACATAATTTAACTCAAACGATGAAAAGAATTGTTTTTATCGTATCCCAACCAAACCCAAGTGTTGTTGGTAGAGATTTCGTACAAGTTTTATAAAAAAAAAACAATTTCTGTGTTTCGCATTTTTGATTAAAATTATATTATTCTGAGAATATGTCACTTATTACGTCAGCATGAATTGATTGTGGAATTATGTCAGTATCGAAATAAAGTTGTCACCATTGATATTAACCATGACAACACTGACTAGGAGTGCTTTGTCTTTCAATATTTTCTTCTCTAAATTTAGTATGTACATAACTTTGTGGGTTCAGCTGGATTAGTTTCTTATCCCGCTCCTGCTTCTCCGCCTCCCTCTCCATTCATCGATGTTCTTTAAGAATATTCTTTGTGTATCTCTTACTATATCCCACATTTCGTTCGATGACAATATTTTGTGGGGTAAGTGTATTTGCAAATGTTTCATCAGGGCTTCTCCACCCTTTGCTTAATATGGGGCACTGATAGAAATGCATGTTTTACGTCTTCTGGAGCCTTAAAGCAATTTGGACAGATAGAGGAGTCAGCATGTTCGAACTTGTGAAGGAAGGATAACACTGGTGCTCTGTTAGCAGCTGACTGACGTAGAAGTCCTCGCCCATTTTCCTACTTCCACTAGCGGTCGGTGGATCCATCCGGGCAGTCCCGAGTCGGACATGCTTTGACGTCGTTCAACATTTTTGTTTTCTCGAGCTTGGACTTAGATTTCAAAGTTATAGGTGATATCAGTTGGTAGTATCCATGAAAAGAACGCATACCGCATCGTTTTACATACTCTGTATGTATGTATGTATGTAGAGCTTTTCGCGCGGTATGAATCGATGCGGTATGCGTACTCTGAATTCGTGTAGCACTTTTCGCGAAATATAAAACGATGCGGTATGCATTCTTTACATGGATACTACTGCAATGACGGTACACTGAGATTACTTTCCCGCGTGTCCCCGGAGATAGGGATCGATTGCACTACTCAGGGCAGAAGTAGTCTCCTGCTTTGTCAGGGCTCTCTGATCTTTGTCATTATTCTTGAGAGTGCTGCATTCACTCGAGTGAATTTATAACACAAAATTTTATATATTTTCCTTTTAATTGAACTTCGTGTCCTCCAAATATTTCGGAAAATGTTGGGTTCGTTTGGAATTCCGAGTCTCAACACGCCATCGTATATACATTATGTTCCACAAGACAGATCCTAGCACTGATCCTTGTGACACTCCGTGGTACTCTTGTAGGTACTCCAGTGTCGTAGGAAAGACACTTCTTTGGCAGTGATTGACACCATTATTGTTCTAAGAGATGGTTCTACCTATATATATTGTAGCATAATAATAACTACGCTCCTATGTCTATGCAGCAAATTCCGAAGTGACTTTCCATTCTGGCAGAATTTTGGTTCGAACTGTCCTTTCATTCGAGGTTCGTGTCTGGGACGAAGTCTCCACAGCTCATGTCAACGAAAGAGACGAATAATATCAGGGATAAAAGGGAATTATAACTGCAAGAATTATTTCTCTTTTTCCAGTGGTCGAAGAATTTGCTAGAAGTTTCTGGCTATCAGAAACTTCTGCTATATAAGGACAGATGGCGATCAAAAAAGACACAGTTGGTTTAGAACCGTGGCGAAGAGATTGGAAAAGTGATAATGGGCGAAGTTGTAATTTGGTGATAAATTGAAAGTTGAGAGTGAACAAGAAAAAGTAATTAGTTTGGATTTGTGAATTAAGTAATTGAAAGGAGATAAAGTGATTTGAGAGGAAAGAGACCTTGTAAGAAAAGAATTTGCGAAGAATAGTATAGTGTGAACTTGAATTGTTCTATAGACTAGAAAATAAAGAAATAAATTTCACAGAATATCGTTTTATCTACTCGAGCCGTAGCTAGCATATTACAATATGTATGCCCCAAATTTGCAGACTTGAAGGCGTTTTCGACGTCTAGTTCCACGACTGTATCACACTGTCCCTCTATCCGCTTCGCTGGGTAGTTTCTTCCATTGTTTCAGTGAACATTACACTACGGAGAATGCTTTTCAAACCTGTACTACTGGTCTGACAGTTCAACTGCTTTCAGAATAGCCTCCAGTCGATTGCATATGATTCGGTCCAGCTTTTAACGTGCACATCGGATATTATGATGACGGTTCATCTAGTGGTTCTTTTCTCTTTAGGTATTAATTATTGGGAACAATGCACATACATATATAGGTATAGTACGTACTGCAACATACCCTTAATACTAAGTATGTAGTACAAAAATCGTACTAGCTCAGCAACACTGCCATCAATTGACCATTTCAATATCGAATAAAAAACCCCCCACGCGCCACCCTATACCTCGAACTTAAATAAAACACTCACATTCCAGATATATGGCACTTTACCAACCATATGCGTGTATTGATCGAAATATAAAATAAATTATGCTAAAAGCATCAAAATAAAGAAAACACCAAACAAAACGGAGAGGAAGAGAGCAGCCACCATAAGCAGCAGTCAACAGAGTACAAAACCCAGTACAACAACGAAACGGTCGAACTACACATAAACACACAGAAAAATGGAGAGCACACAGCGAGAAACAGAAGGCACACGGACCGCAGAAAATCGACAGACGCAACGAAAATAAGCCAACAAAAAAACATTGGAAATAATAATAATAATGTATCTCCACCACACTTACTTCACATGCTTATGTTTCACCTATAAAACTAAATATTCAAACACCATGGATGAGGCCAACAGAAACAACAGCAGCAGCAGCACCAGCACCGGAGCAGATGAAATCGACAAACCGCTTGTGTGCACACGTACACATAGTTTGGCCAAAAGTCTGTCCCCTCATCGCCTGCCATCGCCAGGTCCATGAATGCGTACTTCACTACCAAAAACCATCATCCGTTTATACCTACTATTCGTCGCGTAAATCGTTTGTTTCAGGTTGAGGTGAGGTGGTGAGCTTTCGTTTTATGTGTGTCCATATTTTGTTCGCTCTATACACACGGTGCCCTCTAGCACACCCCCCCGCCCTGACGAAAACGATCCGAGAAACATAGTCCGCAAATCGAAGCTGATTATTCGAAAATTATTCACATCCAACATAAATCATTCTCTCTTGCGCTGGCACATCAACACACAACGCACACCGCATCCGAATCGGGGCACATGGGAGGAAACCGAGAAAGATTAAGGGGGATGGTGTGGTGGTGGCACAACACAAGGTTCCACAATCATCGGTAGTGAGACGAACGGCCGACGACAACGCAAGGCGACTGCATCGGCACGGTATTAGTAAAAGAAACAGTAGAGGCTATACAGAGAAGGCGAAATTAATAAAAATAATAATTATTGGGGAGCTGCTGTTGCTGTTGCTGTTCCTGCTCCTCTTCACTGTTCTTCTTCACTGTTCTTCTCTGCGAGTAGAGTAGTCAGTAGAAGAACGTGTAATTACATATTTCTATGTTGCTATCTTGTTTGCGTTTAATGGATTTGGCGGGGCCTCTAGATAGACCGATAGAGATACATTTACAGAAAGATATTAGGGGGAGGAACGGAGCGGTGCCCTCCGAGCGGTGTTCCTCCATTCTGCCCGATGATGATATTCTAGTACGAGTACATATATTTCGGCGTTTGGTTGTGAATCGCATGGAGGTGGTATATTAAATTAGAAATAGATAAAAATGGAGCGGTTGTTTGGGTTCAAATAAAAATAAATATCTTATTGATTTGTTCATATCTTGAATTATGGGGATGCGGATGATCCGAAAAAAAAGTATTTCATTATCGAAAAATATATGTAGTAGAACATATTTCATATCTATCCTTGCTTAGAGCAAATGAACCTAATTTCTATAATCTCACTGGTCTGGGTGGCCTAGTAGATACTGTAATCTATCACTAAAGTGGTGTCAGAAGTGGGTTGGAATTCCACTTCTCGCATCAGCACTGTTCAATCTAATCGCATTACCTAAAATCGAGCCATCGAATTCAAAACCATATTGGATTCTGTGAGCTACAAGTACAAACTTCTGCAAATCCTGGCCCCGATTAGTAATTTCTTCCAGATACTTTGCTTCTGGACAAAGGCTTTTGTTGAACACTTGGTCTCTCCATCAAAGGTTTGGGTATTTTTATTTTAGCATCTGGTTTGAATTTGAAGATAACCTTAGGTCCATATGAGTGCTCACATTGGACGGCTACTGGGGCTAAGGTACGGGAAGTGATTCCTGAGAACTTCTTTGACGAGAGCAGCTTCCAACCCGTGCATGTATTGGCGCTGAAAGACAAGAGTTGGTCGATCTAGAGCTGTCTAGAGCTAGTGTAAGCTCGTGACGCGATTTCGTTTCTCATCATGCTTCCGTCTCGTAATAAAATACGGTTACTTAACACGTGACCTTAATTACACTAGACAACAAAAAAGAGTCAAAGGTCGGGAATAGGTGATTCTGTTGCATCTTGTATAATGACCACACAAACCCTAGATATGAAGTTTGAACAAAACCTGTCCAGCTGTTTAGGCTGCAGTTGACCATACATACACATGGACAGACACAAAATTGGCATACCCATTTTTTTGAGTTCTCCAATACTGGTAATACCAGAATAGTTGCTCTATAGGTGCAAGAAAACACGGCCGATAAAGTATAAAAGCTCAAAAATATAAAAAAAAGTATTTTTTTTCGTAAACTAATGTAAATATTTTCTCGGGGCTTCTGAGTCCGAATCGGAAGTAAAAATTTGTAAAGATATGTGCTGCGAAAATTGAGATCGATGTGTTTTCCAGGTAGCTTAATTCAAATTTTGAATTTTAAAATTTTCGCTTTGCATATGGATTGATCTATAATGAAATTGAATATGTTTCTGTATTAGGGTTGACTAGTGCCTGCAGCTGGTAAAACTTGCTGAAAATTGTCATGAAATAGAGACTGACCGACATTTAATACGGTATAGGCGTGTTTTTTTGTAGCTTTGTATAAAGTTCAGTTAAGTTTCAGAAAAAAAAAAAAACACACAAATCCATTAGCATTTTGACATTTGGCACTACTGATTCAGTCGCGGATTGGGGCTAGTCGATAGTCGAAATGTGCTATGCTCAGTTAGCGATAACTGTGGATAAAGGTACTGAAATCGTATATCCGGTTAGTTCTTGGTCTCTTTTGCTCTGCGAACTTTTTCTAAACTTGGGATGCAACAAAAAAACTCGGCTATTGATGTATTGTCGAAACATGTACCACCCAAGCACAAGCCCTGCAAACTATTGCGCAATTTGGCGAGGACCGACAAACTGTTTTAAGATTTAGGAGATGGCTATAGTAATAAGGACTCAAAGGGAAATCCTAACTCCGATAACAATGAAGTCCGCGATTTTTAGAGAGCAGAGAATCCTTTTTGGCCCTAGAAAATGCTGAGAAATATAGGAAAGGTTGAGAAAGTAGCCACCTACACTATTACTGAAAAACAAAGATAACCCCATTCCAATAGAACAGCTTTTCAACTTTTTACATAGCACAGCACTACGTTTGTAAATTCTTTTCGTTTTTCTTGTCAACTCAATTTTGAAAAATCAGGTAATGGGATGGGCTTCAAAAGTTTACAACATAAAAATAAATAAATAAATATTTTGGCTCTAACAGCCTACACCATACCAGCCATTCGTTAGTGCGACATGAATGATAGGAACCTACTGTTTCATGTCCTTTTTTTGCAGAGCATTAAGCATAATTATTCTATAATAACGACACTTGTAAAGTTTAAATTCACACTAAAAGTGGTACGTACGAGTATATATATAAAATTGACAATAGCTAAAACCCTACCTTTTCACCTACCCAGCTATCCCATAACGCATAAAAAGAGAAAATCAATAACATTAACCGCCAACTAATTACAAACATCTCACGAAGATCAAGCATACTAAAGTAGGTGATTTCATGGCAAATAAAATTTGCCTTCTTCACGATTTCACAAAGCAAATGCCAGTATCACAAAGCTATCAAATGAAAATTGAGCTAACGCACATGCCATTTAGCCACAATGCGTAGCAAACATATTATATGCCCAACTATTCTGCTCAGGAATGAGCTGTATAATTGTGGCGTACACGCCACCAACTAAATTTCCCAAACAAACAACAAAATTAGATATCCCCACACACCCCACCAGTGGGGCTAATATTGCCCGAGTAGTTGGAACGACGCTTGGCCTGTACATCTGCTGCAAAGCACTGCCGTCGCCACTAAGCTGCTACCACCGAAAACATACCAAACAGAGATCAACCGGCAACAATTTACACGATCGAGAGGATCATCGTGTCGGTCGAAGCAATCTGAACAGTGTCAGCCAAAAGTATATTCTAGATATCTAGATAATGTGAAAATTTTTCTTAGACTGTATTAAAGTTAGACAGTATTTGAGACTTAAGCACTTTCGGGCATTCAGGCTGATAGTTGGTAACTACTAGATTTTCTCAGAGGGCTGAACTAACACACTCTAATTCATATACAGTAAAACCTTCATAATTGGGACACCGATGGCACCAGTGGCTTGATGTCCCTATTCTGAGGTGTCCTTTATATTTTATGAACACAAAATGATATAGTCATACGAGTATTTAATAATAATTAATTAAACAACCTTTCTCGATCACAAAACATAACAAAACAAAACGAGATACATACTTAAGCATCGCAGTTACATACTTTACTGTCCCAATTAGAGAAGTCATAATTGATGACTTTTGTGTCTAGTGTTTTATTTATGAGCAAATTTACGTCCTTTTTCTGAGTTGTATGTATGTTGTATGTACATAAACTCAAAGAGTAGGCAAGTGGGTTGACCCAATTGAAAGGTTGTCTCGATTACGGAGTGCCAATATAATCGTGGGTACCTTCAGTTATTTGAACAGAATGTAGCACTCATCATTGATTTTTCACTTCAAATTGTTTCTTCAAATGCCCAACAATATAAAGTACACGACTGGGTCTCACGTACTTGCACATTGTTGTTTATTTGCCAATTCACTCAGATTTGATACTAAATTGTTAAAATCCGGTCCTCTTTTACCTTTAAGGTGTCGAGGTGGCATCCGTAAATCCCTTCTTCTTTTTTTCCGCATGAAATTTCTCCACTGAGTCCTGACTTTTGCTATATGCATAACCGTATGACGGTAGTGTTCCATGTGTTCTTGGGTCTCATTATTTTATTGTTTCCCTCTTGTCTTGCTTCCCAAATTTTCTTCTCTTTCCAGTTCTTTTCCATAAGCACTAAGTGTCCAAACCATCTCAATTTCTTGCCCTCGAGGATTAATTTTAGCCGATTTGACATGCAGTTCCTTTCCCTTCGTTCCTTTTCTTGTCGATTCTCGTGACTCCTAGTAATGTCCTGAGTATCTCATTTAGTTTTCACCTATGTGCGTCAAAACTGGTATGTAAGTACATCGAGTAGAATTTGGATATTTTTATTCTTTGTGTAGGTTCTTTGTGGTCTAAGAACTACAGTCACAGTCTATTTGTGATTTAATCCTCGCCAACTGTTCCTTTTCCGAATTATCTCTGCTGTAAGTACAAGTACTGCCTATTTACTTGTATTTTTGCAACTGCCCAACTAAGGAAGATTGCGTGATACCGTATACCTTTTTCTAATTTTGTATCATTTTTGCCTTTTTTTTAAGTTTCTTGTTCTATTTGTGCACACTAATGGTTCTTGGGTTTAGGGGCACACTTTCGGCAACAGCAGCAGTATTCTCGGCCGAGCGCACAGGACGAATACGAGGATAACTTACTCGTATGTTATCAATTGCCAAGTAGCAATCTCACGAATTTTATTCACAAATTTACGTGCAGCAGGTATGGTTGGTGCATTATTTCGAACGAAATTTATTTTCGAAATTCGCAAATTCGCTCAAAGTTGTTTAAACGTAAATTGATTCATTTCGTACCGCAAAGTTATGTTACTGTGTTTCTGTCAATTTTTGAGCGCGAAAGAGCTGTCATTGTCAAAATAACATGTAATTTATAAAGTAGCCAGCAGATGGCGCACAAACAAAATAGAGTGTTTTATCTATGGATCTATTGTAGATAGTTCTGCACATAGACGTGGAGTAAAAAAATGTTAACAGCACAATGGTAACACATTTTTATCTTCCTTTAGTCATGTAAGGTTCCTGGTGCCGGAAATCCGGTTCCTCTTGTGGTATCACAATGGACCTATCGTTGGTTTAAGTGTGTCCCTGCCTGAGCGGAGACAGCCACCTAGTCTAATCTCATATAAGGGGAGCCTATAACGCTGTAACAGTGCCCTAAGATGCTTGTAGTACAATATGTTTTTTTTTTTTTTGCGTTACGTTGGGAGGTGGGAATCTTTCAAAGACGAAAGCCCGTACTCAGTAACAGTGTGGGATTTCCACCCACTAAACCCACCTCCCCTCCTACCCCTGGTCCTCGCGGCACTGCCGTCAAGCATTTCATCTCGAGGGGGCTTCATACTCGGCTCGTTCATGTTGTCAGTCGACTGCGCGACGTTTCGCAGTCGCTCCAGATTTCGTTGATCTTTCATGAAGGTAGCCTACTGCTTCCAGGCTTCTTGCGTGCTCGTCATCTGTCTGGTGTTAAGTCCACACCCAGTCCACACCCAGTCTGTTCGCCAGAAAGTTACGTTCTTCGTGATATCGTGCACAGTGGAACAGGATGTGTTCTGCATCCTCGACTGCTTCCGTGCACGTTGGGAAATATGGTTTGTCTTCGTGTCCAAATTTATGGAGGTAGGCTTTGAAACATCCATGACCAGTAAGCATTTGCGTCAGATAGAAGTTCAGCTCTCCATGCTTACTATTGATCCAAGGATCTATATGGGGGATCAATCTATGCGTCCATCTGCCCTTGTCAGAAAAGTTCTATCTTTCTTGCCATTCTTCGAGGCTTGTTCTTGGCGGTATTTCGGTGTCACTTCAACTCGTCGTTGTTGACACCACTGTCCTGTTGGCACGATATTTCCGTTCGGCTTCTTTAATGAGGAGGTCTATTGGCACCATTCCCAGCAGTAGGAGGTTGTTCAAAAGCCGCTGCATACTCTCAAGGCATTGGTTCTGTAGACCGCCTCCATCTTCCTTCTGTACGATTTCGTGTTTATGGCACTTGCCCATATTTGGGAGCCGCAAAGCATCATCGACGTCGCAACTCTTGCTAAGAGCAGTATCTTCTTAGTACAATGCGTAATGCAAAACAATTGTTTTATTATTAATTATAGGGAGCCAAATTACAGTATGGAAAATGGGAATAAATCCTGGAATATCAAAATCTGACATGCGCTACTTTGAAATACAGCGAGCTTAGGAGAATTATGCTTAAGATGAATGAAGCGGCATGAATGAAGGTGTGAAGATGTATTTTGCTAAATGTGAAGTTTTTACATTTTTTATCCTATTGAACATTTTATGGGATATTTTCAATCGTGGATATTCTGATTAAGGCATATTTTGAGTTGGGGATATTTTGGTTGGGATATTTTGATGTGTAATTGAGAGACAGCTGTCTGTTCATCTGTCAGTTTGTTTGCCAGACGCTTATAGCTTTTAAACGTTCTGACGTAAGATGTTGAAATTTAAACTGAAGATGAGTTTTGGAAAAGTGCAGGTAAGAGCGAAAGTCGGATATTGTTCTGTAAATGTGTCATGCAATATGGATGTCAAATGAAAGGTAACGCTGGTTAGGTTTCAAGAGAGACCCCAAAACAGGGGAAGGGGTATTTCCTCCCCAAACAGGTAACTTCATAGTTATAGCTGTATATAGATAATTTAAGGTCCTATAAAAAGGCAAAGATTGTCACCCTTTTATGCTTCTTTTGAGGTATTTATGAAAAAAAGAGAGAAGCAAGTTTTAGTATTCCACTTTATTTCCCTCTTGACTTCTCTGCATATTTTAACTCTTCGCTTCCAAACGTCCTTTCCTTTAATTGTAAATTAGGCCGTATATAAATAGATGTTAAATTTCTTATCTGTTGATGATGGAAACATCTCGTATCTATCGATACTGAAGTTTTTCATTTCCCTTCACTGGATTTGGCGAATTAATATTAACCACCTACCACCACCACCACTTAAGAGTGAACCACTTTTCCTTCAACTCAACATTTACTTTCGCCACACACTGTTTATCCTTCAATTGCTGCCATTCTCCCTATCATCTTAATTGTCTGTATTTAAGTGAAAAATTATGATTTTTCACTTGGCTCATTGCGGAGAGTGTGTGTTTTTCTCTTTCGACGATGACGACGATCATCTCATTGGAGATACCTACTTTCATTCTAAATTTTCTTTTCGAAGAAAATCTTTTTCGCTGTGCCTTTCTTTTTTGTATGCTTTTCACTTTGATTTCCCTCATTTTCCTCATCACACACTTGATGGCAATGGCTGGTGGCAGTGACGGTAAGAGGTGGTGTTGACGGTTGCAGAGAATCGCGTTCCAGGGGGAACCGTGCCTGCCGGAGGAGAAACGGCGAAAATCTTTATTTATTCCCCATGATTTCCACATACAAAATATAAACTCTTCAGTTTGCATACCGAGGAGCAGACGAGATACTCCCTAATTTGTATCTGTTATTGTTGAATGTACATTGAGAGAAAATGTTACGAAAATAGATTTGAGTTTCCCAAAATGATTTTCTTTTTTTCAATAAAAATACGCCGTGAAAATAAATACACATAAAGTTCGTGCCGACCAAGTCACTCTCGTCGGGGTAAACTAGAACGAGAAGAATATTTTTGGATAAATAATACATATTAATGTAAAGATCTATTGGGGGCGGGACGGGTGGAGCTCGATTAAGAGGTTGTGTATTATAGATACTTTGGAATCTTCTTTCTTTTTGATTATTGATTGTTTACACGAGTATTGATGATGATGATGATGATGTGACTGTGTGTGCGCCACGACAGCGGCCCTGATTATGGTATCCTTCAATCGGTGTAGATTTAATTAGATTTAAGTTTGCAACTCTAAAGTTAATTATGAAGTCCCCCCTCCCATTGAGTGTAGGTGGGTGGCCCTGGCCACAAGGGAGAAAAACAATATGCCTGAACAGGGAAAAGGTGGTAGCTGTGTTTTGTGTTAGGCATACTGCTTAGAAGTTTGTTAGTTAATTTAATTTTTCTGCTTGACTTTGAGAGAGATTTATTGCAGGAAGAAAAAGTACTTAGGAAATAAGCATTTCCTTAAAGTGGAGGATGTTTTTCCTTATGGAACTTTAATGAGAATTAAAAGAATCTTTTCTAAGCGAAACATAGAAAGGTGAAGCGGTTGAAATTACTCGTATATCAAGCGACTACAACCGGGAACAAAATTATCCCTGTACAGATTGACCCCTGCTTGCTCATTTCCTCTGTCTCCTTATGTGTCTTAGGGCTTCTATCACGCCCATGCCTTACCCAATTGCCGAGATTCCTCGTCAACTGTCCTGCGCCGAAAAGTTGGCGGCGATCAGCTCTTCGTCCCCTTTGGGTCGACTCGTAATGGCGGAAAATAGGTTTTACGTTGCATGAAGTAAATTTTGACATCGATCTTTCAAATGTGATTTGTCGCAGAGTGCAGGGATAGTATTAAAATCTGACAAGATTTGCATTGAAGGTAAGAACACTTTTTTTTTTCTTTTTTCTTCTTTTTGTATAATTTTTCGTTAAGAATAAACTTTATTAAAGATTGCGCTGTGCTCCAGATTGACACATGAGTCAATATGTTGATTGAATTGTGCTATTGTGAATTGGTCCAATGGGTATTAAATCTAACAAGACTTGCATCGAAGGTAAGAATACTTTCTTTCTTCTTTTCTTCTTTTTTTATAATTTTTGGTTAAGAACAAACTTTATTAAAGATGGCGCTGTTCTCCAGATTGACATATGAGTCAATAAGTTGATTGAATTGTGCTATTGTGAATTGGTCCAATGGGTATTAAATCTAACAAGATTTGCATCGAAGGTAAGAATATTTTTTTTTCTTCTTTTCTTCTTTTTGTATAATTTTTGGTTAAGAACAAACTTTATTAAAGATGGCGCTGTGATTGACATATGAGTCAATATGTTGATTGAATTGTGCTATTGTGAATTAGTCCAATGGGTACTGCAATAGAAAAAAAGCATAAGTTTGAGAAAAATAGCAAATACCAGTGTTACCATATGATTTTAATTTCTTAAAAAAGAAAAGTTTTTTTTTAAAAAAAAAAAATTAAAATATTTTACATCACTTAAGATTATTTCTTTTAAAGTTTATTAACATATTGTGATAGAGAGCGGCAAGATAATGTAGGAAAATTAAAGATTAGAGAGGGAAGAATACATTTTGCTAAATAAAAACAGCGGTGTGTTGGTGAGTTCGTAATTGTAGCCATTCCTAATCTGAAGAAACAGATGCTGTTGGCATTTGCAGGCGCATATTTTGCGACAGACGCTGCGGAGAGGATCATGGCTTGATGCTTATCTTTAGGCGACATATGCTCGCCTTGTCGATATTGGGCCCATGTATAAATATATGGCTTTTCTTGGGAAATCGCAGAGTTAAACTGGAAATTCCTCCACAACAACCCGCTATCTGGAATCTAGCATCCTTTAGGTTAATACTGTACTAAATACTCAATTAGAAAAAAAAAAAAAAAATTCCTTTACAAGTCATATGTAATTAAATTTTCAAAAATAGCATAGTACTGCATTTCAAAGAATGACGGAAAAGTTCGCGAATGGCATAACCCACCCACAAACTGCTGAAATTGCAATAATTTTCTTACTCCTGCATCATATTCGGCGAAAGTGGCCGCTAAACCAGAAAAACTTAAAATTTTAGGAGTCTGGGAAGAAGGCGAAGTATCGAACGACAACAAAATCGAAATCTTTACCCATGGTTCGGAAATAGATAGCGGAGTGGGGTCGGGGATTTTCTCCCACCCTCAATATATCAAAATCATACCGGCTTCCGGACGCATGCAGCGCCTTCCAGGCGGAAGTTCTTGCTGTACTTGAAACTTGCCGTTTATTGAAAAATATCAATACACCCTTCAGAACCATCGCTATACTCATTGAGAGCCAGGCCGCTATCAAATCAGTTGTCCAAGCTGGTAGAACAACGATGGATCATCGATCACAGCAACATTGAGGGAAACGAGCGAGCTGATGAGCTAGTGCTCTTGATAGATCCTTTGCGGAAGCAGTCCACGTACTGCTGTGGGCTCTCAAGGGCAGTATCCTCACGTATTTATTTTCAAAGGCCAATAACTGATGGCATAGGCTGCAGAAATGCGTCATATCTAGGCAGATGTGCTTAAACTACAACTAGCGGAGAACACAAGATCTTCAAAACAGAAACCGAGCAGTTATTGCTAGAATTGTAGCGATTAGTACAGGCCACTGGCCTATTGGGGTTCACGCGGTCAGCCTATGCATACCTGCATAGTTGCAGCTGTAATACTGCAAGCAAAATAGAAATCTACCATTTTTTAATGAAACAGGATGGATTTAAAGAAGGTTTAGCTAACCCACTCATCTTTATAGTTTATCATCCGAACAACATCGGATAGGTGACGTGAGTTGTGGCATTAAAAAGGCGCGAAAGCGCTAATAATGTTCAGCATGGGATATTGTTACAGCCACTCCTACCTACCTACTTTGGGGAGCCATAGTCCCGACTAAATACTTACTAATTATTTGTGTAAATTGTTGACTATTCATGACAAGTATAAGAGACCCAAGACTGAAGACCCAACTTTGCCAGCCTCAAAAACATCTTTAAAAGAAAGCAACGTTTTTACATATCGGGATGGGATTTCTTAAGCTCTCAGCTTGAATTTGATATTTCACATGGAGTTAACACATAGGTAGGGACCAACCGGTCCAACATAAAAGGTGCGGCGGGCTCAAAGACAGGCAAACAATTTTTATTAATGGTTTTTGTTCTGTGATAATCAAAGCTTTCACTGCTATGATTTATCCTTTGAAAATGATACTCATTTTAAAAAAAATGCTGGGTGGCGCATATTGGATTCAAATCTGGACTACGAGACACTCAAACTCAGTACGTAAGCACTAAGCAATGCCAATCCGAGATTTTCGAATAAGCATTTGTAGGAAGTAGTTGGAACGGCAACTCGACCCCCTATGGTAAACAAAGGTATGGGAGATTCATGAGATCGAAAAAAGTGTTCAGTTTAACCCCGATAGGACTTGTCGAAAGCAAGATATTGCCATTATGTATATCAGACCGTCAATTTGCCATTAAAATACTCAACTATTACGCAATCAGCTAAAAAATTGTTCGAAACAATCAGAGATTACATCAGTTTAACCAAAAATAGTCTGACGATATGCACCTGCTGATTCTACGATGAAGCGGATGTGACTCCCGATCACGACATTAAAGTTACTCTGAATCTCTGAAGGAACCTCGGTCCGTACTTATGTGGAGAACGGTGAGCATCGTGTTCTGGTCTGAAAGTGAAATTAAGCCTTCCAAATAAGGAGTTTGGTTATGATCTACAATAAGCCGCTTCGACGTCGACAGGCAAAGATATCACAAAAAATAGACCCATACTACTTATCTGATTGCTTATTTCCTTAACCCCAAAAATCTCACTCAATTCTCACTTCCAAGAAGCACCCATGTACTATCTCCATGGCTTATTTCCATCGGTAGATGACTTTGCAAACATTACACCCAACCTACACGTGTTAATAAAAGGCGCAAAAATCATCACACAACGCAGATACAAACAAAAACAAAAGAATGATTCTCTGTAAATTGAATCATGTGTCAACAGCCTTTGCGAGCATAACTCAGCAGAAAACCCAAACAACAAATCATTGGCCCCGTGAAAAATCCCCACAAAAAAAAAAAAAAGAACCAAAGAGCCCTCGCCACCCTCCCCCCTCCACCAAAAAAAAAAAAAAACCCACCAATTGTCTGCCCATTTAACACAACGGATTTTCGAGTTTCACCGCACCAACTTGAAAGAGATTCTGGAGCCCACCCAAAAGAACTCCGCGTTCTCCAACAAAAAAAAGAAAAGAAAAACAACTACAACACGTAAAAAAAAAAACAGTAAATAAGACTAGCACCAGAGAAACCGCGCGAATCGAATTGAATTTGTCTTCTCGTCAAGAGCGATCTAGCTTCTTTCTCTTCACTCTGAGAATAAGAGGGCGCGCGCGCGCGCCCGATGACGATAATGTTTCCTTTTTCCGGTCGTCTAAGTAGGTGCCCCCGCAATGGCAACAACTGACGACGCCCTCTGCACACCATCAACCGCCGACCGACTTCAACTTGTTCTCGTTCTTCTCCATATTCTTTCATTCGTTTCATCGTTTCATTGTGTTTTTCTTAAGCTCATTCGAAGACAATACACACAGTGCGTGTACCTCAAAAGACCCCGAAACGTCCATTGACCAAACACTACATCACCGCAGTTACCACTACACCCAACACAACGCAGATAGTACATCATCTTCCCACGGAGAACGAAAGATACTTTACGGTCAACCCGTAACTAAGAAAGATAATTTATTGAAGGCACCATCTCAATGGAATTCGATCCGGGTGATTTGTATCTGAGAACCGAAGACGAACAAAAAGGAACGCCACGCCACACAACCGAAAGCACATAATAGACAGATAGTAGGTGTTTTCACGGGCATTTACATATCCCCATTGAGAGAGAGCACACACAAACTAGAATGTCAGCAAATCCCCCGAAAATACTCAATCAAAAGCGGCTCACAGATTCGACCAGAAAAAAAAAAAGATCAGAAAAGCTTGTTCTTTTCGTCGTTTTTCTTTAGTATTTTGACCATTTACTGTCAACTGGAATATGTATAATAAAAAACAAAAATTGTATCTTTCAACAGCGAAATAGATTTATAGATATTGTTTGGTTAAACATTTGCGTTAATTTGTTTCGGGTGTTCGCCGGCGAGGAGCCCATAAATTATACACACTCGGCTGGGGTTATTAGGATTTTTGTATTATTATTCAGATGGAAACAATTTTATTCTGTCAGTCCGGAGACATTTGCAGTGCATAATAATGCAATAAATAATGAAACTTGTTTTGAATTAAATATATTAGTGTCTGAGCGTTCAAAGTTATTCACACTTCATTAAATGCTCTCCTATCGTTGACAGGTTGTTTTTAAGGTGAAGAACAAGAAGATACATGCATAGATACGGAAAAAATCAATGTTTTAGCGCAAATGTGTATGGATTGATTTTGGTTTCTTTTCTTTTTTAGCGCCACAATGCGAGTATCTACCTGGATGCGCTGCGGAGTCAAGCAATGCAAATGACTCAAGCAGATGACGAACGAATATTCGATCCTCTCATATCCTATCACTCCCATCCAATAGGTAATAGAGACACTGTGAATTCCATACATTCACTTGAATATCGGAGAAATGTCTCATGTCTCTCCCTATTTTATCGTTTTTTATATAAAAAATGCTCCAGCGAAATAGCCAGTTGCATTCCCCCCCCTTCAAAATTTAACCCGCAATATGCGTCATGCTTCGAATGCACATCAGTTTACCCTTAAGTCCAACTTTGGTCGTACTGTCAAATATAGGGATTCGTTTATAAGCCGAACGACACGAATGTGGAATGATCTACCCCATCACTACAACCTTCAAACATTTAAAGCCAACTTGCACGGGTTCTTCCTCTGTCCCTTTTCCTAACGCCAGTGTCCTGAAAGATTTTAAGGGTATCCATAACCATTTCGGCGCGCGCAGATTGTAAAAAATGCCTGTAGCTTCACTTAGGTTGGCATCATGTGACCTTTGCGGAAGATCAATTTGACTGGGATTCAGTGAGAACAGTGTGTTGAGATACCGAGCGTGCTCTGAATTACTAAGCTTTATCTGCACTTCTCGGGGGCTCTATGTAGATTGGTGCCAGCTCTTAATAACAAAACCCGTACACGGATAGTTACACCACCAGTATTTTATATTTCAAAGCAGACTTCACGCAGGAAAGAGCATCTGAAAGAGCTCTGCATAGACGATGTTGACACTAAATGTTTGGCTCTTACTCGTATTAGTCCAACATTATTCTCGAAACCTTTCTCTGAGATGGACAAAGATAAACTCGTGATGGAAGAGTCACCTTGTTCCACTACAAAAGGAGGATCCCCCTCGATAAGTGGCATAACCTTAAAGTAAAGTACGATATTATGAGACTGAAGATAAGACACCATGCGTCTGTTTCATATGATGAGTAATCATCGGAGGAGGTGGACAATGCCTGTGAAGTGGAGATACTTAAATCGGCAGTGCAATGCGAAAACTGGTGCACATTAATATACCTACCTCTCATATGGTAATCAAGTATCCCTTTGACACATATGCCTAAAATATCTGCTAAACAAGCAGCGGATGTGGAATAGGTGTTGACATCTTTTCAGTTTGGCTCTGCTTTTTGATATGAAAAAAATAAACATCAAGCCTTGATCGCCTCAGTAGCATCGGAGTCAGAATGGGGAGTTACCAACAGCGTCTGTTTCTTTAGGTTAGGTTGGAGGGAAGTGCACTTAAGTGCTTATCACGGGGGCCATACGGTCCATTGTGTTTCTCTTTTATGTTGTGTGGAACCTATATTTAAAACCTTTGTTCTGTTGCAACCCAGCCTGCGCTCTTTATGAAGCCTATCATGTTCCCAAGTGGAACTTGTACGAGATTCCCTAGTTCATTAAAAAGCCTGTTTCCCATATGACGGAGGCGGCGGTTTTGACACATAACAAGTGTTTGATGGTTTCTGTCTCCTCTATATCTTGACAGCTCCTGCAGTGGTCGGGTGTGTTGATACCTAGTCTGGCAACCATTTCCCCTATCGCGCAGTGTCGTGTTAGCATGCCTATCAAGATACGAATTTCTTTTTTATTCATTGCCAATAGGCTTTTTGTTCTGTTTTCATCCACTTTCGGCCATAAGCTGCGAGATATGACACAGTCACTTCTGGCGGACCATGCGGGGTTAATCAGTTCTCTTGCTTTTAGGTCAATTTTCCTTTTTAATTCACCTATTGAAGTTTCTACTGATGAAAATCTAATGCTGATCTCTTTCTAGCTAGTTCATCTGCTGCCTCATTTCCTTTTATATTGCTATGTCCAGGAACCCAGCAGAGAGTTACGTCATGGGTGTTGCATATTCTGTTCAACGTATTACGGCATCTGGAAACTGTTTTCGATCTGACTTCCACGCAGTTTAGTGCTTTGATTGCTGCTTGACTAACCACGAAAATTGTAATCTTTGAAGGATTCAGTTTTTTGCTATGTATAGCCTGTGCAGCCCTATCAATGGCGAAGACCTCAGCATGAAGGGTACTATAATCATCCGGGAGTTTGTACGAGTGGTTGATTTTAAGTGACTCGCACTCCGGAGCCAGTTCTGATATCCATTTTAGACCCGTCAGTGTAGAGCTGAATGTTCTGTACTGTTGAGTATAGACAGGAGCTTTACTTCCATGCGCCCTATTGTTTGGGACGAAACGCACTTTTGGCAGCTGTGCATCGTATGCACTCATTTAGGGGAGGGATATTTAGCATCATCTCTAAACCCGCTTGTGGTATTGATTTCTGTGCTCCTGTTATGTTTATGCATGCTAATCTTTGTACCTTTGTGAGTGTTTTAAGGTAGCTGGTTTTGTCTGTTGCATTCCACCATACAATAATTCCGTAGGTAAGGATGGGTCTGACAATAGCTGTGTACATTCAGTTAATCATGGACGCAGACCCCATTGTTTACCGAAGGTTTTCTTGCACGCAAAGAATGCGCAAAGTGCTTTCTTGGTTCATTCTTCCGTGTTCTTTTTCCAGGTGAGCTTCGAATCAAAGATGTTTCGGAGATATTTAGCTGTTGTGGAGAGATTCAGAGGAATTCCATTCAGTTTAGGGGGATCAAATTCATCTATTTTCCTTCTATTGGTAAACAGAACCAGTTCGGTTTTAGTCGGATTTATACTTAGACCGTTTTGTTCTGCCCAGGAGGATAATTCTTTTAGTGCAGATTCCACGAGGTTACTGATTGAAGGTAGGTATTTCCCACTGATCATGATTACTATGTTATCTGTGTATGCAATTGTTTTTACTCCTTTGGTTTTGAGGATCTTCAGAAGCCAGAGTAAAGGAGAAATTACTCCTCCTTGCGGGGTTCCTCTAGTAACTGCTTTTCTTATGATGCTTTCACCTAATTCGGAGTTGATTATTCTGCTATTAAGCATTTCGTCAATCTAGCTGATTATCTCTGTTTTTACTCCTAGTTTAACTAGTGCTGCATTTATCGATGTCGTATTTAGGTTGTTAAACGCCCCTTCGATACCTAAAAATGCGGCTAGAGTACATTCTTTAAAGTGAAGGTTTTTCTCAATAAATGAGACAACATCATGTACGAGTAGTGCAGTTTCTACCGACTTGCCTTTTATGTAGGCGTGTTGAGTGCTACATAAATTGTGCACATTGAGAAGGCTTCTCGGGAGTAGATCAATTAATCTCTCCAGTGTTTTGAAGAGGAACGAGGTGAGGCTAATTGGTCAGAAATCTTTTTCGGTTCTCGAGGTTAGGAGCAGCTGAAATCACAAACTTGTCAAAACGAAGGACTAGCGCGGCGTTGTGAAACTACCCATAAATTGTCCTTTCGGTTCCTTTATAACCTTTTCTCTTCCACAATTAGTTAATGACATGCCTTAAATGATGCAGGGTATTAAAAAAGAAAAAACAACCTGTGTCCCGTGCTTTGTAGGGTAAAGAGAAATCTATTTAGAACTATGCATGTTCCATAGTAATGGTGACAACACACCACTTACTAAAGCTGGCTCTGTTTTTAGGAATGCAGTTTATCATGCAGGTAAAAGGTTCTCAAAATTATAAGCTTCCTTAATGTTTTAGCGATCCAATCAATATCAACATTGCCGAAAGCTTGCAACCATAGGATTTTCATTGATTTCCCCTTCTGATAGGCTAGGTATGGTTTCAAGCGCAAGACAGATCTTCAAGACGCGATGAACAATTTTTTAAACCTTCTGAAGCTGTGCAGGAAAGACACCATCTGGTCTTGGGAGTCTTAAATAGCTCATAACTGCAGACTGCTAAGTTCGTTCTTACAGATTGGATCTAAAGATATCTGTGGGCAAACAGAGCTTCAAAAACTAGATGCTCGAATGAACGCAAGTTCCTTCTGGCTAGTTTATCATACTGTACATAGCTGCTTATAAATATCGCTCTTAACCACGTGCATTCAGCTAAAGCTTCAAGTGTTTTTTCAACGATTAAACAGGTATCAACCTGGTATGGTTGCACCGAATGAACTTGATTTGTCGACTTTCTTTGCACTCAATAGTGAGAACAAAAGTTAGCTAGAATACGATTTTTTGCGGCCTATTTCAGTGACAGCATATCGGCTGATTATTCTCAGCATGTTACTAATAAATGGGCCACCTGTTCTACCGAGCAAAGCCATTAAATAAGACAATATCACTGAAAAGATTTCCTAAAAATGTTGGCTCAGGTCAAAGATGTCAAATATGTATGTATATCCCTTCTGGGTAAATATGCATAGGCCTCAATCATATCTGACTACAGGTCATCTCGGAACAACAGTTACTTACTAATCTAACCTGCATAAAAACAACTCAAAGAAATCTCTTTAAATTTCCCCAAATATTTGTTAAATCTTGTAACCGATTTTTTGACAGATTAATTTGCTTAAATAACATCACTCATTCTGACAGAGACGTTCGGAAGAATGAAAAAAATCCGTTAAATTAGATAAACTTATGCCATTGTTACTCTAGCAGGTGAAATCCCAACAACAACGAGAAAATCCACAAATCGACCGGCAATAACTCAACAAATTTGACCAAATGAAAGAGCACCAAAAGTCATCCGGATTCGGTCTTCGGGTGCCACAGCCAAGATATCTCAATAAGCGGGTCTCTGCGGCACTGAAGATCGATGACCGATCGGAAATGATCGGCGATCAGCGATCCGCTTGAACCTAATGTACCTACTATGCGCCACGGTATTATTTTTGTTCATTTATTTCGTCCGAAAACAGCAGATAAGGTCACCGCAACCAACGACTACAGCCGATTTGCATAAAACGTGCGAATTTACGAACAACAGACGGATCGCATTGAATTGCTAATTCGGGTTCGCGTTCGCGTTATTTTTTATTTATTTTTTTTTTTTTTCTTGCTACTTTTCGGTCTTTTGCTTGACGCGAATGGTGAGTGATTATGCCATGTTTTCATATCTAATTAATTCTTTAACTCCAATGAGTGTGTCTGAGTGTCAACAACACACACGGTCGATGGCAAGGTAGCGTGGCTGGCGCGACGCGGGGCCAAATAATTCAATTTATTGTTTCGGCTAAGCGATCGGACGGAGTACGAGTATCTCTGTGTGTGGAATTAGCCAAAAAAGATTGGCAAACAAATATTTTGTCGAATTAAGCGGAGAAACTATTTTTTCACTGAGATGAAGATTTATTTTTGGCTTAGACGAGAACTGGTTGACGGTTGGTGGTGGTGCTGGTGTTTGCTTAATAAATCAACTGGAGTTTGATGGAGTGTTCGAGGGGTTAAAAATAGACAGATCCGCCAACATTAGGCGGTGGTGGTGGTGGTTGCTGTTGATGATGTTGACGTTTGGTGGTTAAATGCCAATAATATGTGCGCTATCTTAATCGAATCAAGGAAGAATTCTTGTTTCGAGCTTTAAGTGCGGGTAATGAAGATGAAGATATTGAGCGCATGCTGGTGGAATTTACCGCTTAATTGATACCGCTTGTCTGAGAAAGTCCTTGAATGATAGATAGTGCTGAGAGATAATGCATTTATGATAGATATTTGGAAAGAATGAGTAGAGCTGTCTCGAAGAACCAGTCTACATGTGATTAGATCAAAAATGAGATAAAATTCTGTAGATTTATTTTTTTTTTTTTTTTAAAACCACTCCTATAAAAGTGGATTGAAGAGGAAAGATCAAGAATAGATATTGGATATGGCATCTCAAATCAGAAGATCAGTTCAGTGACACTTGTGCACAGATTATTATGTAACATATATAGATTCTTACAGAGGGGATCATTGTTACTATGTGCAGAGATATAATTGGCAATTTACTAGAAGAAAAAAACGCGATTCAATATTTAAAGAATACTGTTACTGTTACTTGTCCGTAATGACAGTTTAATTACGCTGTCTTAAGCTTAAGGTGATCTTTCGCTATTAAGTAGATATGTACATTGCGAAGGCTGTTATTTACGTAAGGCAAATTTCTACTGCTAGTAATTATGATAGAAGCACCTACATTGCAGAGATCTTTGCATGAATTGCGGAAAAACATTTTGAGCTTTATTTCAGTGCACATGAATGAAGAACAAACCATGCCAAAGGATGCAGAACTAAGAGTCAAATGAGTAACAAACTTTCAATCATTATCCAGTGGCAAGGTTTGTGTTTTACTAGGTATGTCGACTCTTACAAGATTGAAAAAAAATCTTACAAAAATAAGTAGATTAATAAATAGAAATGAGTAAAAAGAAAGAGACTACTCGATCTCGGTAAAAGCCTCATAAAAATAACATTGAGAGAGTACGAGTATTGCGAGATATAAAAATATTGAAAAAAAAATCATCTGCGCGGATGAGGTTTGAACCGCGAGTTTGAAAAGCCTTTCGTAACACAAAGTAGCCAACTCAGCTATGTCGGTGTTACTGGTGGCGTGGTCAAAAGCTCTTTCATTTAAATAGATGATGGGCACTTAACAAATAAATATTCATAATGAAAACAAGTACCATCCAGGTATGACCAAACGACTAGTGGAAAAAGAATCGAATGCAATGTACATTCGCCACTAAACAATACCACTATCGCGACGTAATCATCCATCCAAAAGGAACAAGAAAACAAGGGATAAAAGTGATTAGAGTTGATTAGTCATTTTCTACAATTAGTACCCCGAGACGACGTCAACTTCATATCCTACGTTACTATGACGAAACGTATATACACAAGTGGGTCTCTAATAATGACTTCTTATAAAGTACGTACTAACAACCTACAGTTAATATGTAGGCTACTAGAACCTGAAATGAATAATTTTCACCCAATGCAAACCCACGCTCGTGATATATTGCTTCGAAAATCATGTCACATTTTTAAAAATGTCCAATATTTGCCCGAACAATCTTAATAAGGAAATTAATTTCTTTTATTTCCGAAAATATTTCGTATGATTTTCAAAAATTGCGTTAAATTTGGCAAGACCCTAAATTTTAATAAAACTAAAAATTTCTAACGAAATTTTTTTTCCGTATTACTTTCGTACAATTTTCGAAAGCTTTCGAGATATTTAAACTTAAAATCGATTTCCAATTACTTAAATATGACAGCATTTTGTTTTTAAAAATAAATGTCAACTCAAAATCCCTTTTGGCAATGCCATACAATACGAGTGTCAAACAAATGAGATTGCGAGTTTACTTGTTCATGTGCTCTCGTCTGCATAGCATATATTGAGTTTAATTTCGATAGATTTCCTTGGAATTAGTTTAGGACCGATGATGATAATATCTTTTCCTTCTGATGTCTTGATGCATAGGAACCTACACCACGGTGATCTTATTCTGAACAACTAGTAGCTTAAGGATGTGTAAACAATTTCAGACTAGTTTAAGCTTTAGTGCTGCTTGGATTTTTGAAAATGGTATTCAAATGCATTCGTTGGCGCACATATTGAATATTAAGAAGTGAACACGGACAACTAGTTTTAAGTTAGGACCATAAATACCAGCTCTCAGTGTATAGTCCATCAATATACCACAATCATTGGAGCTTCCATTCCCCTTTACAGTACGTCAGGGGCGATTAAAGTCAATATTTGTGAGAATAAAGTTGCGAGAAAATATTAATGGTTGCGTTTTCAGCTGCAATTAAATGCGATAGCCTTCTACATAGTTACCGTGTAGCTGATAGTTCGTTCTAGCTTTCGTCATCAACAGCTAGTAAAGTGTCTATATCCGGCAAATAGGCTGTTGCTATGTTCACTTGTTGTCAAGCCGAAATTTAGCACAGCATGTCCACATGACCAAGTTCCGCTACGTAGGCAGTGCTGTTGCTGTGTACCTTTTTTGTCAAGTCGAGATTTATGAGGCTAGTGATGACCATGATGGTAAGGTGTTGTTGTGCAGACACATAACTCGCACAATTTGGAGAAGTAAAAATGTTGAAAGTTAGTAGCCAAACACAGACTAAAGCTTAGTCAACAGCATTGTCAGATATTTTTCATCTACTCATTTTAATACTCAGCTCACCTCGACTACATCCGTTGCGTTTGGTCTGCATTTCATAGCGTTTCATATCGAAAAAGCATCGGATGTATGCATGTGCACTGCTGTCAAATCGGGAATGCAAAGGCTATGTGTGATATGTTGACTAAGATTAAGTGCAATCAGCTTAAGCCCTAAACTGTGATTGCTCCGCTTCAAGGTAGGGTCACATTACCCTTTCAGTGGAACAGCGCCTAAAATGTAACCACCAATATCATCAAACCACTCACTAAAATGCAAAGACTTGCTTGTCTCTGTATTACTGGGGCCATGAGAACATTTCCAACCGCTGTCATGGAAGTATTCCTGGAACTAACTCCGCTTCATATTGCAGTTGAGCAATACGCAGAGCGGACGATCCTGAGGATGGCAAAAGAGGGCATCGGGAGGGAGAAATGCATCATATAGGCGACTCTCAAAAAATTCCCCCTTCTAGCAATTCCTAGGGTCGATAGTATCAGGAAATTGAACTTTGATAAAAAATTCCGTATGAAATTAAGTAACAAAAAGGCTTGGAGCAATGAATCCATAATATACGGATTGAGTAACCATACAATAAAGTGCTACACGGACGGTTCGAGAACTGAAGAAGGAACAGGGACAGGTGTATTTGGGCCAAAAACAAACTACTTAGAACTCATGGGCAAAAGTTCGAGCTAAAATATATGCCATAGTTAGATGTGTTCAATTCAATGTCGATAGAAGATACAAAAAATGCGACATAGCAATATTGTCAGACAGTCAAGCAGGTATTAAGGCACTTGACTCCCATGTCATTAGTTCAAAACTTGTGTGGGAATGCCTATACAAACTTAATGGATTGGGTAGCAGTAACAGGGTAACCCTCTATTGGATTTCTGACCACACTGGAATAGAGGTCAACGAAGAAGCAGATTCCTTAGCAAGACAATGTGGAATAGGAAATCACACCATACGCGAAGAATTCAGGAAGATGGAGAAAGAAAATAGAGCGAGAACCTGGGTCAATACTCCAGGTCTGAGGCAAGCTTAGAAACTTCTGGGACACTACAACTGGAGGGGATTCGAAGCGTGCATCTGCCTTAACAAGAATAACCTACGTATCCTAATAGGCTTTCTAACGGGGCACTGTAAACTCGGGGAACATTTAAGGAAACTAGGTATAACAAACGAAGGCCTTTGCAGATTCTGCAATGAGTGCAGTGAGACTCCAGAACATTTTCTGCAGTCTGTGGGGCACTGACCCACAAAAGATTGAAATGCTTGGGCAAGTACCAACTATCAGATGAGGATATATCAACCATAGAACCACTTCTCTTTCTCAGGTTCCTAAGAGAAACTGGATTAGAAAGGGTACTCTATGGTGAACTATCCTTGCCAAGGCAAAGAAAGAGTGTTTGACCCTCGATAACAATTCTGAAGCAATTTTATTCTAATAAACCTCTCCTAGGTATTAGCAGGGGGCACAATAGCCCATTAGGTAGCAGTGCAAGATAACCCTACACAAATAATAATAATGATAATAATAATATTGTAACATGCGAGCTACGGCTCGAGTAGATAAAACAATTATTCTGTGAAATTTATTTCTTTATTTTCTAGTCTATAGAACAATTCAAGTTCACACTACACTATTCTTCGCAAATTCTTTTCTTACAAGGTCTCTTTCCTCTCAAATCACTTTATCTCCTTTCTTCTCTTAATTCACAAATCCAAACTAATTACTTTTTCTTGTTCACTCTCAACTTTCAATTTATCACCAAATTACAACTTCACCCATTATCACTTTTCCAATCTCTTCGCCACGGTTCTAAACCAACTGTGTCTTTTTTTGATCGCCATCTGTCCTTATATAGCAGAAGTTTCTGATAGCCAGAAACTTCTAGCAAATTCTTCGACCACTGGAGCAAGAAAAATTCTGATATAATAATTCCAAGATGACAATCATTTCGTGCAGTTATAATTCTCTCTTGTTCTCTTTTATCCGCGATATTATCCGAGCTGTGGTGACTAATTTCAGACACGAACCTCAAAAGAAAGCAATGAAAAGACACTTCGGAATTTGTTGCCTGTTCGAGGGCGTAGTTATTATGCTACATTATGTTACAATATCATCAGAGCATTGCAGATTTTCATAAATTGTTATCTTATTGCGGGTGTTTTGGACGTTATCTCTTACTAATGATGAATTTATAAAATAAAGAATCAAGAGTGGTAGCAGATTGATTATACACGCACACCCTGTCAAAAGTGATAATTATATGTAGATCCAGCCAGGCTATGCCACTAACCCAGAGCTTGGACTTTTAGCCCTTCTGGGCAAATCTAGCCCAGAAAAACTAAAAATTCTAATTTCTAGCCCTTTTTTCGTCAGTATTCCTCGTCAAAGCTTAAAAATACAAATTTCACATTACGCCCGTTTATTTCATGCATGCTCTAAAAATCACCAATTCTAAATTCTGGTTTGTCGAGGAAGCTTCAAATTTGAAATCTAGCCCGCACAATTTCCCATTTAGCCCCTTTTTTCCCTAATTCAAGACCGTATTTAGAGATATGAAGTCCGAGCCTTACACTAACTCAAGATTGGCCACTCATTAAGAAACCTGAAGCATTAAAGTATTAAGGAGCAACTGGAGCTATTGAGGTACACTACCAGGAATGCAACATGATAGTGGATAAATTTCGCAAAATAGAATGTTGGTGTCTCTAGCAGTGCATTGCGATTGTAGCCCTTCCACTTTGAATCTCCTTTGTGATAACAATACCAAGTTTACATTGTTCAACATTCGTATTTTTATCTGTGTGTTGATGTTGAGATTTATCTATGGACAATTTCAACGTTGCATCTTGGGCTTTTCTTTTAAGTCCTTTTGGAAGTATTTGTTGCTGTTTTCTCTTGTTTTTATGGGGATTCTTAAAAAGTTACAGTTTCTGTTTACTGTAGCAGTCACCATAGCCGTTTTATCTGACAAATTTGTTTATGATTCTCATAAAATCTTTCACGTTCAGGTACGTAGGTATATCCTTGACATTAATAGGCAAAGACTCCTCAAGTGTAGGCATAATCTGCATTTAGAATGCTTCGTTCTGTTTAATGTTTTTTATTTTTTTTATTTTTATATATTGAATCATGGTTGCATATCAGCATGCAATATTTAACAGCCAAGCTTTTCAAAGTGTTTGGGTAGTGGTCTCAAATTTGCAATTGCGGCGCTGCATCATTCAAGACGATTCAGTATATGTAGCTTTATTTTTGCCAGTGATCATCACCTTGTTCCTAGGTCTTTTCATTCTAATCGATCCTTAATAAAAAGATCGGTTGGCGAAGACCTGGAAAATATGCAACTCCTGTCGGAATATTTGAAGCGCTCTATTATTTATTTTTTCTATCGTCCTTAGACTTATACCAGTTTTTCAAACTACCTCCAAAGACAGCATTCTTAAACAATCCACTAGTAGTCATTCATTTCGGTTGAACTCGTTTCGCGCCAACAAACATTCCGTATCGCCGTTCCCACGCTATATACAAGTCTGATGCGATAAAATCGAAGAAAAACAAAATCAAATAATCGCCAATGCTATCAGATGCAAATTAATTTCAAATCCATACCAGTTCACACTTACCGACTGCCACAACTCGTTCGGTTCTCTTATCAATAATGTATCTGTGCTAATATCTCTTTCAATCTGCTTATCGATAAATCGCAATTTCATATCTCAATGGGCTTTGGCGATTATCTTTATGGAACAGGTGTCGGATTTACTGCGAACTACTACAATACCAGTGCCCCGTAGGGGGCGCCACACTCCCTTAATTGAAAAACCAGCATGCAGTCTCCAGTTTCGCTGGGTAGATTGTTTGGTTAAAATGCTAATTACCGCTGATTATGAATTTGATTACGACCTCTCTGTCGTACAAAATTCTCAAAATTACCATGTGAACGTCTTAATAGACTCTCAACACCTGACCCTTGTTTAATTCGCCAAACAAAGACCGAGTGTCATATAATTCACACGGCCGATATGTGTCGATCCGGTTATACCGATTAACCATTTTTGTTTCACCAAATCCAATTAAGAGTTCGAATGAAATTTCAATCAATAAACCCCAAAGATAATGCACGGATTAGGGGACAGAAACAAAGTGGCCAGCACTCTTGGCCAAGTCTGAGGGAGAATTTATGAGTTTATACTCGAACCTGGATGGGAGGGTAATTCATACATATTCAGTGATGAAGGAGGAACCCCATCGGTTTCTAATCGGTCGGTCATAATTGGACAGGTGGATCTCTCACATGGTGGCGATGATGATCGCGTTGATGGTGATTCGGATGAATATGCTGTGGACGCCAGCAGGGAGCTGAAAGTTAATAAATTTTATCTATTTTGGCTATTGTTATTGGCTCGGGTTTGGGTGTGTGGTTCCGTTTTTAGGGGCCGGATAAACTGACATAAATGCGATTCCGGGGGTGATTATTAATAATAAAATTAAGTTTTTTATTTATGATGCGAAAAAATCCTGAATAAGGTGGTTTATGGGTAAAGCAGTTGTACGTGGGAGCCGGTTAGTAACAATTGGCTAAGTTTCATTGACCAAATTGTGATTGTGAATGGTGGAGGAGTTTTCAGAATGTGGTTCTTAACGATGTTGAATGCTATTTTTAGACGCCGTTGGTAGAGATGGATTTCTGTCGAAATTGTGCAAACAATTCTCAACAAAACGTTGAATTAATCTGGGCGCAATATCAGTCGAAATCCGAAATCAGCAGAAATACTATTCAGAGGAATAGCAATTGTAGATTTAAGTAACTCGACTTGTCTCTGGCTTTCATTGACAACAAAGAATGAGAACTGTTTTGCTTCAACACCTGTCGATCGCACATTATTTCCAGTTCCTCCCATCCACAATCGGTTGGTCTACATATAAAAAGGAGATTGACTCTTCCTTGCCATCTCCAAGCTTGGACTGTGATTCGAAGACTGTCTTTGCTGGAGACCCATTCTTGCCGCAGGTTCTTAGCTTTTACAATAAACCAGAGACTCTTAAGTACATATATGTATTAATGGTGATACATGGTAAATTCCCAGGATTTACATTTCTAAAGGAAAAACGCACTACCATTGTTTTGGGACCCTGTAAGATTTCCAGCAGATCTTCATTAAATGAGTTGATCTAGTCGCATCTGTGATTTTGTGATGTATTTACATTTATAGGCATACTGTTAGAGCAAGGTGAAATTAGGGTGCTGTCATCGGCAAAACTGAAGATCTTGTAGTTAATCGACTTTAGTATAGAACCCTGAGGTACTCCGATTACATCGAAAATATCGAAAGACACATAATCGACAACAACTTGAATTGATCTGATGTGAAGAAAATTGTCCATCTAACTGCAGAACTATTGTGGTAGTCCATAGGAGGCTGGCTTTACTATATCAAATCCGATGCCGAAAGACTTTGAGATGTCCACGGCAACGGCTTTTGATTCCTCGTTCTGTTAGTTGGCTGAGGTCCGTAGGCGGGTTACGTAGCTCAGCAGGTTTCCAGTTGAACGGCGGTTGCGAAAACTATGAGTCCGTGTTCCTCTAGGTATTTGATTAGATCAGCATTGATGGCTGTTTCCATCACTATAGGTAGCATGACAACAGCGCCTTGGGGCGGTAATATTGCGGCAAGCATTTCTTTCCTTTTTTGGTAATCTGTTGAATGCGCATAAGCCATATCAAAAAGTTTACAAGGAATAGATGATAGTTTTTGTAATCGAGATAAGTAGGGATGCGCTGGATTATAAGAGGTCGAAACTTCCATGATAGTTGGTGGCTCTGCAAGTGCCGGATCTAGTGTCTAATTACCTGAGAATATAATAGAAAAAAGATTGACTCCTTTGGTGTTGTGGCTAGCGAAATGTCCCCTTTCACAAGAGGTGGGAATGAGGAGTGACTGAAGTCTGTATACATGGCAGACTGCAGAATAAATGGCAGGACAGACTTCCTTCAAACTTCATATCTGCGTTTTGTGGAGTCATAATTCAAGGCAAAATCGGGATTTTTGTTCCGGCCCCAAAATGAAAGGTACTTAAGAAATGGCCGATTTTGAAATAAAAGTATGTTTTTGAAAACGATTCTTCCGATTTTGTATAAACTTTGTACTTGAATTTAATTAGACATATAAGCACAGGACGTCGTGGCGTAGTGGTTAGTGTGTCGGATCACTATGCAAGAGGTTCCAAGTTCGAATCCCAGAAAACACCAACAAGTTTTTTCACAATCCCACCTCACGCGAACGTCTGACAAACGTTCGAGAGTATTGTTGTCACGGGAAAGCTTCTCAAAACAAATTGCCGTTCGGATACGGCACTAAACTGTAGGTCCTTCCATTCGTGTGGAAAATATAACGCACACAACACGAGTGGTTGCTACTAGAAGCTAGGCCCTGGCACTTAAAGAGCCGTTGCGCCAAATATTTATTTTTTATTTTTACAAGCGCAGGACGACGTAATTTTGGAAAAAATGGCTTATAACGGTACTTTACTTATTACTAAATTTTGGAAAATTGGTAACTTCTCGGACGTAACTTAAAACGACTTTGTTGAAACAATTTTTCCAAATTTCAATGGTCTCCTTGAAAATATTGATTTCGAGGTTTTGAAAATTTTCGAAATATTTTTTAAAATTTTTAACGGATTTTTGAAAAAAAAAAATATATACATATATGTACATATTTTAATGAAATTATTTAAATTTCAATTTTATTTTTTTTTTTTTTATAATTTCACGTGTTAAAGGGGATATGAATACCCTTATACTAATTTTTTAGAATACGTGCGTTTTTTGTGGAAAGGAAGAGACAGAGAGAAAGAGAGAGTGGTGTGGTTTGAAACTCAGGTGGTATTAAGTTTCTGTAAACTCCAAGGGTGGCTGTCCAGATAACTGGGGAGTATTTTGTTTTGTTTTTCGCTATTATTGTCGTTGCTTATGATTCACTGTATTTCTTTCCGTCCACCTGATGTCATCATCACGATCAAGTTGCATTTTGGCCATTTACAAATAAACAGCATATACTCGTAGGCACAAGTATGTGCGATCCAGTCGTGGACTTTATATTTTTAATAAACCGTTATAGCACCGTTGTCCGATATAAATTCAAAACAATATTCAATAATTTTGGCCGAAGTTTGGACATGTTGAAAAATGCTGTACTTAAAATTTGAAAAAAAAAATTGTAAAAAAATTGCTACCCGTTTTACAGAGAATTTCAAAAAATAATATGTGAAAGATAATTTTTTTCAGAAGCCGTAATGCTATCGAGATATCCACACCCAAAAGCGATTTCTATTGACTGAGGCCAAAGTTAAATATTTTGAAAAATCCCGTAGAATTTAATATAATTTGGTAACTTTTTGTAGAAAATTTCAAAACTTTGAATTTCGAATGGTATTTTTTTGTTTATGGTATCTTGAAGTTATTGAGGAATAAATCAAACACATACATAATCGTCTATGACAAAAACTCGCTGAAAGTAGTTAAGGCCCACTTGCACCAAGTATTTTTGACACAGTGTTGCCAGAAAAGTTAAATTTTAGAAATAGGCGGTAGAGTAATGTTAATATTTTCGGGTTAAAATGAAAATTCTCGAACTGTGACCACAAAAACACCAAATATGAAATTTTAGGAAAATCTGTCTAACTGTTTAGGAGACAGTCTGAACCACATTAATCAGTCTACCATAAGTATAACGTAACACTAGAAAAATCCCCAAATATGGGGGAAAGATCCCTGGTATTGCAACACTGTTTTGACAATACTATATACCTACAAATTTACTCACAGATAAGCCATATTCGACATATCAACTCAAAAAAGAATAAATTGATAGAAAATATTTAAACATTCCCAAAAGGCTGGATAGCTAAAAGGTCAAATTATTTGAAAAACATGGTATAGATCCAGATATAGTAAAAATTAATAAAATGACTATCCAAGGACAGATTTGAAATGGCACAATGTCAATATATAGGTAAAAAATAAATATTTGTTCACCTATCAATTTATCATTTTATTTACATATGTACATACATACATGGACCAGCATTTATACGTCAAAATATTAGAGGAGGTCTCAGCTCCCGTATGCTGAGTGGAAGATGCCACTAAAGTGGCAGTTTATGCACGACAACGACCCGAAGCATACGGCGGGCAAAGTAAAAAGGTGGTTGGAAGTGCATAATGTCGATCCTATGATCTGGCCCTCCCAATCTCCAGACCTCAATCCCCTGGAAAATTTGTGGGCAATCGTAAAAAAATCTCTTGGTACCGAAAAGCCCAGAAATAAAGAACAATTGTGGAACAAAATCCAAACAGCTTGGTACGCCATGCCGACGAGCACTTGCCGCATACTGGTCGAGTTCATACCGAAAAGAATCCGTGTAGTAATTCAAAATAAAGGGTATTTCACGAAATACTAAGATTAATTGAAGAAAATAACAAATTAATTATGAATTTCTAACATTTTGTGTAGTGGCCTTATTGTTTTGTCCCCTTTTGTAGAAATGTTTTTTGAAAAAAAGACTATTATTTTATAAAAATCTGTATATTATTTAATTTTTTATGAATTAATTTTATTTTCCTTTATTCAAATAAAAATAAAATAAAAAAAAATGTTTAAAAGTTACAAAATATTTGAGATTTTCAATTAAATTTAAAACGATATTCGGTGGTCCTATTGTTTTGTCCATAACTGTATATGCTAGTTTGATGCAAGCACATTAGCTCCACAAATGACAACTTCGTAGTGATAGGGCGACCACTGACGCTAGAAACCACTGTTTCTTTCATTTGCAACTAAGTTAAAGAACAAAATTGATGCTCCGGTCGATTATACCTCCTGTCCTTTAATACGGTCCCAAGTTCACGGGAATAAACCAGAAAAGTTTAGCAGATAATAGGATATTTCATGAAAAAAATGCTTCGTCTGATATTTGAACAGTAGGACAAGATTTTTTTTCCTTGGAACAATCCTCAACAAATTCTTTAGTAGCTCTAGACAGCCGATCGTATCTTATGGAGATGGCGGAGCAGTTTAATATTCACCTAATTTGGGTGCCGGGGCATAGAGATATTCCAGGGAATTGTAAGGCTGATGAACTTGCCTTATATGGAACAACAATGCCCATCCTTCCTGGCAAAAGTTTACTGGGTATGCCTATCGCTACATGCAAACTTGAATTAAAGCTGGATGCTATCGAAAAGACCAATTCTAGGTGGACAAGGGGTACAACTTGTCTAGCGACTAAACAGATTTGGTCTAAAATGCTCTAAAAAAATTTGATTTCTATAAATAGAAAGTATATTAGCGCTGTTATAGTTGTCATAACTGGACATTGTCTAATAGGCAAGCATACAACAAGGCTTGGCGTCTTCTTAAACGATTTCTGCAGAAGCTGCATGGACGAGGAGGAGGAAGGTACTATTCTTTACCTTCTTTATACCTGTCCAGCTCTCTCCCAAAGAAGGAAGCTCCACTTAGGAGCATTCAGTTTCAACGACCTGAATGATCTGAATAAAATTGACGTTAGGGACCTTCTATGCTTCATCAGAAGCTCTAATGGTTCAACGAGTAGGCTAGAGGCCGCGTCCCAAACCCATGTGGTATCACAATGGACCTATTACTGGTCTAAGTGTGTTAGCTTCTTTTTTTCCGCTGACAGCCAGCTCGACCTAACCTAACCTACCCCCGAACTTTTAATAATGTCAACTTGTAAATTTACTTTACTTACATATGTGCGAATGCATGCATGTATGTGAACCTACTTAAAAAATTTCACTTCAGAACAATTTACCTTATTTCTTCACAAAAAAAAAAAAAAAAAAAGGTTGATCCAAAATTACCTCATTCATTCGGTGCATCCAATGTTGACATCTTGCATTCGCATCGCATGCAAAACTTGCACAGCAACAAAAAAAAACTGTCGACGTATTTAAGCAATTTTCATCGCTTGTCGACAAAACTGTCAACAAGCAGCAGCCGATCATGTAATGCACCACGGAGAATCGTAAGCGCAAAGCGCGTGGTGTGCGTTAAATTGCCCCAACGCCGCCCCACGTCATCAGAAATTTCACAAAAAAAAAGAAGGAAGAGAGAAACGCCAGATCTACATAACGATCCCGCAAAATGAGCATCACCACAGATCACCCAGCAACTGAAATTATAAATGACAAACTAAATGGCCTCCTCATCATCATCTCGTGGGTCTCATAAGCAGCCACCAAAATGCACACACAAGAGGAGTAAACTCGACAGCAGCAGGAGTGGCCCCCTCGCCCTCCTTACAAAATACGAAAACCGATTGAGAACGCTTCGTTACGCATACTTATCCACTGGTAAGCGCGCGTACGGTACACAGTATCTATATCTGGATAATTCGCGAACATAAGTGCAAACAACAAGAATCCGCGACGGTACACCACCACCACACAACAGCGTCCCAAAAGCAGCTTTACTTTGCATACACGAAAACCTCCATAGACAACAGAGAAACAGAAACAAGAAACCAGCCTCGATGCTGCTGCTGATGATGATGGCGACGACGACCACGTCCTAAATACCCTTCAGACAAATTAATCAACAAATGAAATCCACCAACAAAGAGAAAACAACCTCAGCTACAGAGTGAATCAAAAATCTTCTCCTTATCCCCATCCACGGGATTCTTACATACACTTGGCGAAAAAAAAGCGAAAAAACAGCGAAAAAACGCAAAAAACTTGTCTGCTTTTTATTTTTTGTTTGTACTCGTACATATAAGAAAACAATTCCACGAAGAAATCTGGTTTCCATTTTGCACAGGGTGAGTGTGAGTGTGAGTTGTGGTGCACCAAGAAGGATAACGAAAACAACGCCATCTCTATTCAATGTGTATGCGCACGCCAAGCGAAGCGACTAATTTTACAAATTAAGCCAAGAGTCGAATGCAATACAACAAAACAAAGCAAACAAATAAATAAACCATAAAAAAAAATGGGGAACAATTTAAATAAAACCCAAAGAAATGGAAGAAGAACTGCACTTATTTGCTCTTAGGCTGATTAAGAGAGCCTGGCTGACAGTGGAAGAGCAAAGAGACGGTAAAGGAAACGTTGATATACCGCTAAGTGGATTCAGTTAGCGGGATTAATGATTTAATTGATTATGATTCGATTGTGTGCAGAGTGTACAAGCGGAAAGGAGAGACGCTCTCGACGACGAATAATGATGTAGAAGTTGATGAGGGTTAAATGGGGGGTAAACAAACGTGTTCGCGAGAATGTAAACAGGAATGTTTCCAAGTGATCGATCGCGAAATGAATGCGAACCTGTAGAAGCTGGAAATCGCTACTGAAGTTTCATAAGTTTTTAAATGATTAATGGCAGCAAAAGGAGTTTCCTACTGGAATCAGTCTGTTCGATGGATTTAGGAAGCGATTTGCAAGGAATGTGGGGCAGTTACTTACGAGTGAAGAGATATCCACCATGGGAGTGGTCCTTATGTTGACGGATTATGTACGTTTAAATTACAGTGTTCACGACACACCTTGGATTGTTAAAAATACTGAAATTTTACTAAAACTTAAGAATTCCCCTTTCGTTGGGCGCCATTGCAAAAATGATTATACCGTGTAGCCATTTTTAAGCATTTGAAAGTAAACGTCTTAAAAATGGTGCACAACGTGGGAATATTAGCTCTCACTCGCTCAGTGGAGTCAGTAAAAGGAATGAGTATGATCTAAATCTAATAAGACAACTGTCATAATATGACATTAACGTACATATTATGTTTTCAATATTACATGCAAAAAAAAAAGCCGCACTCGAGAAAAATACGAAATTTTTACTTTGACTTGCTTTGTTTTCATTTTTTTTATTGTTTTTTTTTCAAACCTTGGCTTTTAAGGAAGAAGGTAAATCGACGAGGGATATTTCTGGTCGATTAGGATCCAACGAGTCGACCATAAGAAGATTTTTTTAAAAAAATACCAAGAAAGTGGTGTTTTAGAGAAGAAATATTGTGGATTTTACTGGAATAGACATCACTGTGCCAACAGTTCAAAGACGACTTAACGAAGCAGTTTTGTTTGCCTACCGGAACGGAAAAAAAAAAAAAACACTTTTTACGTATATGATACAAAAAGGCGGCACCCTCAGATGAGTAAATTCAACCTGGAATATTCAGACGGAAAGACCACAGTTCGACCTCGAACTGAAGTTGAAAGAAGAATGTCCAGCAGCTCGTCCTAAAAGGTCCAAAGTTGTTATAGTTTGAGGAATCATAACTGCCGGTTGAGTTGGCACTGTAAAATACGAAGAGCTTTCAGAAAATGGATTGGTTCCCACTATAGAAGAACTGAGCCAGTACTACACGGGTGTTGTTTTTTTTTTTAATAATTTGCGCGCGCCAAAGGAGTTATGAATATCCTTTTACTATTACAGGACACGGGCGTTGTATAGATAGACAGACAGAGAGAAAGAAAGAAAGATTTAGTGTAGTGGTTTGAAACACAGGTGGTATTAAGTTTCTGTAAACTCCAAGATTAGCATCGAGATGACTGGGGAGCATTTTTGTTTTACTTTTATTGTCGTTGCTCATGATTCACAGTAATTTTTTCCGTCCTCCTGATGTCATCATCATTATCAAGTTGCATTTTCAGCCATATGACCACCCTACAGCCATTGTTATGCCTTCGCAGTAGAGTTGACTTAGCTTTCGCAAGTGATCAGCTTTTTTATTCATTTCATGCGAAATAAATAGATGATTCTTGACATGAGGATTCGAACCGTGAACCAAAAGCGTGACAGTCGATGATGTTATCACTACACCACGGCCACGGTCCTTTCAGGACGATTCCGCACCTCGGAATCGTGCTAAGTCCGTACCTAAACCATGATCCCATTGAGCACGTTTGGTGTGAAAGGAAGAAAAAGCCAAGAAATTTGCAGGAATTAAGAAGCCACATCGAAAAAATTTGGTATGAAGAAATAGACACCTGCTACATCATCAGCCTTTTTCATTCCATGCCAAAAAGAGTTGAATCCCTTATAAAAGCCAAAGGCGGCTACACGCCATATAAAAAAGGATTTTTTTTTAAATAATAATACCCAATTGGTGCCTCTCGGAATCTTGAGCAATCTGTTGGAAGATGAAGTAACCAACCTTCGTGGGAAAACATTTTAGGGCTAATGAGAGCGGGAGACTTCTACAGGCCGCATTTGACATATTCAAATCACAGGTATGTTGAAGATTTGCATGCAAAAGGCATGGTGTTCAAATAACAGCGCCTAAAACGCCTCAGAGGGGCTAATATCTTTTCGTCAGGTAGGCAGTCGGCAGTAAAATAAATAAAGGCCAAACAAAACCCTCCCTCTGTCATGAAAAAGTAAAAAATGAAAAGTAAACGATATGCTAGGGCGTCCCCCACAAGCGAAGCAAAATACGAAAACAAAAATGAGAATATGAACTGAATACGAATTGTAACCTGGAACGTAGGTTCATTGACTGTGAGAAGGGCAGCATAGGTCCTAGAAAAAATGCGTTCATAAAAAATGAACCGGTTACGCTGACATCGAGATTCAAATATCTAGGTTTAGTTCTAAGCCAAAGTGGAGATATCTACGAAGATGTGGCCAAAGAGTTAACACTGCCTTGATGAAATAGAAATTCTTACGAGTATTCTTTGCGACACAAAAATGCTAGTATCACTAAAAATAAAAGTGTACAATGCAGTCTGAAAATTACACCGATCCACGAAAAATGGAAAGGAAATCGGCTGAAGTGGTGTGGCCACATATTGAGGAGGGAGCAAGATCATATCATACATACAGCATTGAACACAGATGAACCACCACGAACAAGAGGTAGACCACAATCAACTTGGCTGAGCACCATCAAGAAAGACATAAGGGAAAACAACTTAGAAGACGTGACAACCCAAGACAAGACTAATGTTAGTTTTTCTGGTGAAATCACTTAAGATTGGCCTGCCTGTTACAAATAAAATCGAAATATCTCCACACTTTCAACACCACAGTGAATAGACCCAGGTCAAAGTCGAAATTTGTTATTTTACTCGAGTGCGGCTTCTTTTTTGCATGTTATTGTATAAAACAATTTTCTGGATGAAAAGTAAATTATTAGCAAAAATGAATTTTTTGATCAGCAAAAAAAAAATATTCTCAAGTTTTTTCTGGAATAACTGTTGCATTCTTTTCGCTTTCTTTTTGCATTTAATTCTTAACACTTTTCCAGATTATTTTTTACTTTTTCTGATGAAATTGTATTTTTGTTAGTCAAAAAAGAATTATGTTCTGCTGATGAAATATGTAATTTATTTTTGGTGAACATTTTTTCATATCATCTGTTAACATATTTGCTGATTTTCTACTTGTTCTGCTCACCAAAAATTAGTTTCTGTTCCTAATAATTTAGCAGATAAATAAAATATGTCTGATTATCGGAAAACTATTAAATTATTTTGTTGGTCGAAAAACCTTTTACTGCTGATCTATTAAATCAGTACAATCCATTCAATATTTATTTAAAAAAATAAATAAATCATATAGTTACTTTCGCACCCTGTAGATAGACTTCGCTGTAAATTCAGACAATGGCACCAGCGCAGAGACCAAGCGAAGAATCGCTCTTGCTAACCGCTCTTTTTTTTGGACTAAGAAGGCTATTGAGTTGCAAAGCCCTCTTACGAACAACTAAGGTGACTTTAAATAATACCCTCATAATCCCAGTACTGCTATACGGCGCAGAAGCATGGATGTTATCGAAGGTGAATGAAAACAACTTGTTACTTTGAAAGAAAAATCCTTCGAGTGATTTTTGGTCCCTTTTGTATCGACGGGGTATGATGAAGAAGCTACAACTACG
This sequence comes from Pocota personata, assembly GCA_963082735.1. Classification (NCBI taxonomy): domain Eukaryota; kingdom Metazoa; phylum Arthropoda; class Insecta; order Diptera; family Syrphidae; genus Pocota; species Pocota personata. The sequence continues at coordinate 40,154,643 of OY720431.1, forward strand.
AAGATGGCTAGGTTATATAAAGCGAATGAATATCAACTCTTCGACCCAGAAAGTCTTCGAATCGGTATACCGGGGGAAGGACGCGGTAAAGGGAAACCTCACCTGAGGTGGCGCACATACTTGGAAAGAAACCTCAACCAAGTTCGTGTGCAAATCTGGAGGCGGCTAGCACAAGATCGAACTGACTGGAGACACCCACGTTCACCCCGGACTGTGGCGACATATAAAGTAAAATAGATGAAGATTGAAGATGTAAAAAGCGACACTCAGAGTATACACTAAGAGAACGTAGTATTCTGTGTGATCTGTAATGAAAGAAAACAAAATCTTCAAAAGAGTGTCTCTCAATGCAGTCTGTGTGTCTGTATGTTTGTACGAGTATGGCCCACTGCAACCTAAACGGCTGGACGAATTTTTTTCAAACTTCATATCTGGGATCAGTGGATGTATAATTCGAGGTGATATCGGAATTTCCTTTCTAACCCCTAAAATAACTGTACTTTACAAATGAGCCATACTTTACAAAATTCAATTTGCTTGAAACGGCTCCGATCAAATTTAATTGTTCGGATAGGTTACACATATGTTATTAGATAGTGTACCAGGTTTATCAACGTAGTTTTGAAAATTAGTTATTACTTGGTCAGTATTGTTTAATTGGTCATGGCATACCAAGTTTTAAAAAATTGCCAAAATATACTACAATACAATATAATAATAATACACAGCCGTGGCTTAGTTTCTCGCAGTCACTCGTGCTGTGCACCTCACGAATGGCTGGAACCTACAGTTTTATGCCGTTTCCGAAATTTTATTTCGATTGAGAGAAGCTTCTCCTGGCAGTTTTACTCTCGCGTGTTTGTTAGACGTTCGCGAGGGGTGGGATCGTGAGAAATTTTTATTTTTTTATTTTTGCGTTTTCTTGGATTCAAAACTTTACCACAATATATCGCAGGATATATTGAAAACGAATATAGCAGAGTGGTGGCTTGTCGACAGAAGCACATGAGCATTTAAAGACCTAATCCCAATTCAAAATCGACTTGACATTTAAAAAGTGTCAGTCACTAGAATATCTCAGTGCAAATATCTCAAATATTTTTGAAAATTGATGAGAAATTTTCCTTTCATTTTGAGTTAAAATATAACGAAAAGTCGTGAGTTTTACCATCGACTTTTTAGACATTGCTTATTTCAATCTTTAGAATGTTAACTTAATATATTGAATTTGTTTTCTTGATTTAAGCAGACATACTACAAATAATGTTCTAAAAGCGTAATGAGGAAAATACCTGAAATGATGTAACATCATCTAAAAAACGTGTCCACTTATTGGTTAATTAACCATCTAAATTAGGTGACTTCTGTAATGAATTAATTTCCTCAAACAAGATGTACATTATCAAGGAATACTAAAATAAACTGGCGTTGGGCGCCAAATACTTCCCCGCAACTAATTTTCATAAATAGTTCAAATCGAATACATTTCTCTCCCATCCAAATTGCAAATTGCGCACACAACAAATTCATTTCAATCGATTCAATTCGATTATTGATAAAAATTTGTAAAATTTAAATTTACAAAAAGCCAGTCATTAAATATAAATATCCGCCGAGCCGATGCTGCTACCGATGCTACCGCAATACCTCGCCGCTGCTGTGTTGATGATGAAACAATTTCTTTCTGATTGCTTTCCTTCTCTATTTTTGTATCGCGCTAAAATTATTTGGCAAAGTACTTTCAGGTTTTTTTTTTTTTTTTTTTGTGTTCATAATTTTATGTCTTTCCGCTTTCATATATTTTTGACGCATTTCAGCATTTCAAAAATTCTCCCCACTCTCTCTGTCTCTATCTGGTGTCCGTTGTGGCAAATACCAAATAACCCATCATCATCCTCATCTGGCATCTGGCACATACAATTGTGACGTTTGACGTTTCGTGTATACAAAATATTGCTCTGCCTAATTTTCAAGTGCACACACAGCATTCGTGTAAATTTGCCAAACCTATCGAGAGATGGCTACTAAAGAGATATGTTTGGTGTGTAGGTAGATACATATGAGTATCCCCCCAATTCGGATGCCTGACGACGTCGCCGCCATACCTTCATCATCATTATCATCTTCATATTGATCGCGGTGTGGTGGCGCGCAACATCATCATCAGCATTTTAGAACTAAACGGAGTATCTCACATGCGGCATTTAGTGCTTCCACGAGATACATTATAGTTTGTTCTCGCTAGCGGATTCCTTTCTGTTAGCTGTGATTTTTCATTGAGTTATTATTAGCGGTAAATATAGGAAAAATTGTATCTTTGAATAAAATAACAAAACGAATCTATTTCGGATGTTATTTATAATAAATTTGTTGGATTTCGACCAACAAAATGGGTGGTAGATATATATTTTTTCAACTGATTTCGGTTCATTTTCGGATCGGTTTGCTCGTTGTGCCACTGTTGGCTTTTGAAGAAGCGCTCACCGCGCAAGCATTTTTTGATGAACTTTCTGTGGCCCCAAAAAATGTATCATTTTATTAAGAAAAGATGATGGGGTGGTGGATATGTAGGTACGAGTATATTTTGATTTGTTTTTCTGAAGGTGTCACGACTGGGGAGGGAAGATAGATGAGTTTATTACTGTGGCAATATGGCGCGATCCTGTTGGCACAAATCAACAAGAAAATATAAAATAATTATCGCTTTAACGCATGAGGAATCGAAAACAAGCGAAATCATTATGTTTGACGTCGTTGCTTAGTGCGCCTTGGGATTTGGGTCGATTTAAATGATCGTAAGACTAAAAAATTGATAGTTTCAATAGTATCTTATATCGAGTTGGCGCCTCTTAATGGGTAAATGGTTAGTCATAGTAACAGGGTAATAAAGTGTTTTGACAGAAATACGCGAATAGAATTTTGTTTCTGATTGAATACAGATTTTGAAGTATAAAAGTTGAGTTACTAAAATTTATTCAAAGCCAAAAGAAAAGCTGCAAGTACTCGTAGATATGTTAATGAATGAAATGTATTTTTGAGGATCGAAGAGATCCATTTTTATTATTCCTACTGATGAATATTGTTCAACAACTGCTATTTGAATAATTAAGTCTAGTGATGCGAGTATATTAGCTCAGTTTGCATACGAATTGAATTACTGCAATATAGAGAGCCACAGACTACAAATTTATTCAGAGGGTAGATATATTATAACCCAGGCAAGGAACTTGCGATAATATTGTTTGACACAAACATAGTTCCCAAATTGTCTCATTGAGGTAGAAGTACCATCTAATATGAGACTGATTCAAGCTGAAACGAAGTGGGAGATTATTGAAAGTAATATCAATGTAGATAAAATGACTTGCGCTATTAACTCTTAAAATCACTAGGCACATACAAAATAGTCCCTAATTTAATGCAAATTGTAGGCGTCCAGAGATACTTCAAGATCATTTTTAGGAGTCTATACCTAGGAAATATCTCGACTCCAAGCGCAAAACAGGGGGTTAAGTGTCGTTTTTCTGTTCGAACTTCAGAAAGATTTATCCACTTTTACTAAAATCTCTAGAGAGAATCGGTGAATATGAAGTCAGAGCACAGATACAAAAAAAAAAAATCACTAAAAAGTCAAAAAACAACCAAATACATACACACATACCCTATTTCGATTATCTTCTTCCCGATGCCTAATAAAGCAAGCTTGACGTTGTATGAAATGCAATGGTATCTTCATATTCAGACTTATGTTTTTTTTCGATTTTTAACAGGTTTATCTGGAAAACTGTTATTACGACTTTCCCTTAGAAGAAAGCGGGTGCGGCTGTCACTAATTCTTACCAAAATTTACAGATTCTATTGAGATCTACAAGACAAAGCCTAGAGAAAGCAAAATACATTTCTTTGAAGAAAACGCCCCCAAAAAGTGGGCGTAGTTCTATACACAGTGTATTGGCGAATTGCAGAGAAAGTCAGCGTCCATATACTCTCCTAAAGCGATATTTTTCAATATAATCTGGTAAAAATTTTGAAAGTGGGGGAGCTTATGTAAGGTTTTCAGAATTTGTACACTCGTACTGCTTTTTCAAAAATTTAGTTTCAATTGCTAAAAATTTACGAACAGACAGACGGACATGGCTCAATCGATTCGGCTGTTTGTACTAATCATTTACAATTATATACCTACATACTTCCGTGTTCAGAGTCATTATTCTTCTTATAGGCGATTGGAAGCTTCTTCTTGTCGGACTATGGAGCTTTAAATTGGGCTCAAATTAAAAAAATTCATCAACGCACACTAACCGCTCATAGTGTGCCGTACCAATATTTTAACAGTATATTGATGCGTAGGTCATTTCTAAAAACTGTCACAAGAGTGAGCGGGATGTGGGGGGAGGGGTTTCAAAAATCTTTCTTTGTTAGCAAATTCCAGAGACTCAATTTTCGGTCCATTGTACTACCAGTCAGAGCTCCTTTTGGTGTAGCAGTTGGAGAAACTTGGATTTTATTCGTTTCTCTTTTATGCTCGGGTGGCTGTGGTTTCTGTTCCCCATTTGGGCTCGAACCTGCACAGTTTGGGTCACAAGCGAACACACTATCCACTACATCGTGAGTTTTCCTGAAAATCATTAAAATTAAATGATGGCGGAGTAAGATATGGTGGGGTGACTTTCACCTCATGTATTCTAATTTTTTTAAAGAACTGTGTATGTCAGAAGGTTTGTTATAATTCTGATTATTTTTTATTCAAGAAAGTTTATTAAACAAATGTTTTTGTTATAATTTTGGACTCCTTCAAGGTCAGTCTTAATTCTATATGTTGCATGATGCCGTGTAAAAATATTTTTTTTCTTGTTGTACATTACGCCCCAAAAGCTGCCCCCCAAAAATATTTTTTACAATGCCTCAAGGTCAAATGGTTCAAAAGCTACAATCATATGACAAACAGACAAATGGATAGACAGACACCGTGTTGTATCCATTAATTTTCCGTTTATATCATTCTGATAAGAAACACTAAAACTGATCAGTCGGCATTGGTTTAACCGGTATCGAATAGCACGTAATCGACTTTGCTTTCTCGTTATTCAGAGAAAAGTAATCAAGACCTGGAGTTCAAAAATTTCACCAGAACAATACTTGCCTATAGTATAGCAAGTACTAATTGAGGTTGGAATTGTAGGTTTTGAAATTGTATACACAACGAATGCCGAATTCTTCGACATTTTCAAAAATTAAAGGGACATCATTTTCCACAATTTTCGAATTTACCAGGGAGCTTTGAGAAAAATGTTTTTCAGTGCGAATATCACACATAAAATTATGGAGGCCGAAATTTCAGACTCTGAAAGCCTACACAAGATGCCTAATTTTCCAAACTTTTCGTTCTTCCACTCTTCCACATTGTCTGACTTTACTTTTAAGATGCCTTAGTGTGAGTCTTATGAAAATAAAGTGAGCGACTGGGTTGCCACGTACTTGCACCTATGTGCGGTTGATTTGCAATCTACTAAAATGTATTTTTTCAACCGTGGAGTTGCAATTTGACGCCGTTGGACTTAGACTTTTTTTTTGTGGGGTGCCCTTAATTATCGATGTTATGCTGACAATCCAAAAACGTTTCAGCACAATATTGAAGGAGCTATTCGTGAAATAGAGCCCCGAAACATCGAAAATATACTACAAAATTGGGTTGAATGCATGGGTTACTGCCAAGCCATCCGCGGCAGCCATTTAAGAAAATTATTTTCCATAAATAATCGGAACGTGTACTCTCTTCAGCAAAAAAAAAAAAAAAAATAAATTTGAAATGTTCAACTATTTTTATTTTTATAGCAATTTTAAAAAGAAACCAACAAATGGCCCACCCTTTAGTAATAGCAAAATTGATCAAGATTTCTAGATCGAAAACTATCTCGAAACCAAAACTTGCTGTAGGTGCAAGTGAAAATCATTACGTTCCGAATTGTTAGGCTTTGAATACTCCACAAGATCAATGTTGAACACTCAATCTTCCGAAGTGTCCGACCTTTTATGGAAGTTAATGAAAAATTCGGTTTTGATTGCGAATATTTTGCAAAACGTGCGTAATACGGAAGAAATTATTATTGCTATATGGTCGAAATTTTAGTCCTTGAAATGCGAAACTCTCGCAAATTCTACGCCTTATATTTTTTGTAGCGAAGGTGAAACTCGGAAGACACTTGGTGGTTGTCGGTTGTCAAGTAGTGTGGAACTCTAACACCACTAAAAACACCTCCTTAATCAGAACCAATGCATGAAAGATCGACAAATGATTTTTCTTTCTTATATTTAAAATCGCTTTAAGGGAAGTTTAAAGGTTTAAGTACTTTTTCATAGCTTTTATACGAGTATTATGTCATACATTTAAGATGGTTTCTATCTCGGAATTAATGTGGTTTTGCAATCATTGATTGTGTGTCACAACGTACTTTCTAACCAATTTTGTCACAATATCTACAATATTTGTAGGTCACGATACAAATCGTTATTTCTTGTATACTCGTACCAAGGGGGCATTTATTATTCCACAAAGGACTTTGTTTTGGAATGTCTGTATAGTTTTGATATTTGTTTTCTTTATACACCCCATATTTAGGGTGGCCGTGGTGTAGTGGTAACATCATTGCTTGTCACGCTGTTGATTCACGGTTCGAATCCTGATGTCAAGAATCATCTATTTATTTCTCATGAAATAAATAAAAAGTCGATCACTTGCGAAAGCTAAGTCAACTCTACTGTGAAGGCATAACACTGGCAGTAGGGTGGTCATATGGCTAAAATGCAACTTGATCATGATGATGACATCAGGAGGACGGAAAAAAATACTGTGAATCATGAGCAACGACAATAATAGCGAAAACAAACAAAAATACTCCCCAGTTATCTGGACAGCCACCTTTGGAGTATACAGAAACTTAATACCACCTGAGTTTCAAACTACACCACTCTGTCTTTCCCTCTGTCTCTTCCCCTTTCCACAAAAACGCCCGTGTTCTAAAAATTTGTATAACACGTGCAAATTATAAAAAAAAAAAAAAAATATTTGGATGCCGTACGTCCAAACAGGCTTATATAGCATGATTTTGTTCACAGTAGACATATCTGAGTTCCTTCCCAGTAACCAGTATATTTTCCTATATTTCAAGTTTAGTTCTTCCATTTTCTTTTTGAGGTGCTCTTTCCATTCCATTTTAACTTCCCATCAAAAGTCATTACAAGTTACTTGGCTATTTTGGCATGGGGTACAACTTGGTTGTTAATGAGTATCGGAAGATTGATTAACATTTTATTTGTGAAGTTAATGTGAGTTGATTTTGACTCATTGAGTCTGATACGCCATTGTTGCGTCTGCAGTTTCTCTGTTGCCTTCACATTTATCAGGTACTAATATTGAATTGTCATTTGCAAAACTAGCCATCATGGCATTGTTTTCCACCGATATACGAGTATCTCTGGCATACAACAAATACAGGGTTGGTCCTACGATACTTAACTGCTTTAATTTTCTTTAGTTCCGAATATTCTTGTTCGTATTGAATTTGGAAGAGTCGATCTGAAATGTAGTAATACTATATAGGTACACTATGCAGTTTTTACTAAAGGTACCAAACCTTGTCAAATTATTGAGCAATATCTAAAAATAGTGCCAAACAGATTTGTTTTCCTTTCAGTGGTCTATCGTGGAATGTATGTTTCTAAATCTGGACTGATGATTCGGGATTTTACTTCTTTCTTCTATGAGCAATTTTTCGAAAACCTTTGCCATAATTGGTATAAGCGATATTGGTCTAAAAGTTGTCACTTCTGTTGGTGACTTTTCTTGCTTAGGTATTACAATCACTTCAGTAATTTTCCAATGATGTGTGGCTTTTAAGAGAATGGTGCGTCCTACGAACAAAATTATTAATATACAATTTTAGAGTTTTGAATTTTCCTATATATTTGGGCACCGAATTTGTAATAACTTCTGAAATATGCCGCCACTAGGGTATGTTGAGTGCTAAATGTCGTCAAATACATTAGATACACAGCTATGTATGTCTAGAAGCCATCAAAGTACTTTTTTATATAAAGGTTTTTTCAATACTTACCCTTAAACTTATTTTATGATCTGTCAATGTCAAAACGTCAGTCAAGGCTTACGTTTTTATCATGGTGAAGTTCACGAACGAGCAACGTTCGGAAATTATTAAGAATTACTCGCACTACCGAAATTCTGAGTCGGTGGTCGCAACTTTAACAGCGCTTACTCCAATTTTCGGTCTTAATATAATCATCCCACCAGACAGGCTGTGCGTGCTATAATTGGTAAATTTGAGTTAACATACATATTCACTATTGAATCTTCCTGAGTCAGTGAGACAAAGCGCTGGTCGAAGTACCGAAAATATCGCAGCCGTAGGTGATTCAGTTGAAAATGAGCCAAATCAGTCGATTCCACGCCGTTCACAGGAATTGAGAATCTCTCAGTCCACATTGTGGCGAATTTTGCACAAAGATCTTGGCATACACCCTTACAAGATCAAATTAACTCAAGAACTGAAGCTTCTTGATTATTTGCAGCGTCGGAACTTCTCCGATTGGGCTCTGCAAAAGTATGAAAAAAATCCTGAATTTCATCGAAAAAACATCTTCAACGATGAAGCTCATTTTTGGCTTAATGGCTTTGTCAATAATCAAAATATGCATTATTAGACAGCAACAAACCCACATGTATATTGCATCCGACCGTGTGGTGTGAATTTCATGCCGGAGGTGTCATTGGACCGTATTTTTTCGTCGATGAAAATGATCGCCATGTTACGGTCAATGGAGTTCACTATCGTGCCATGATGGAAGACTATTTTTGGCCAGAATCGGATGGACTTAACATCAGTGATATGTGATTCCAACAAGATGGTGCCACATGCCACACAATTGGTCAAACAATTGATCTATTGAAGGGGAAGTACGGTAAACATTTAATCTCGAGAAATGATCCGGTCGAATGGCCAGTTCGCTCATGCGATTTAACACCGATGGGTTTATTTTTATGGGGTTACATTAAGTCGTTGGTTTATTCTAACAACGTTAGAGGAGCTCAGGAACAATATCGAACGCGAAATTGCCAACGTTCCGGCCGATATGTGTGGCAGAGTTGTGGATAATTGGCTCCAAAGAATCGATCTCTGCAAACGTACACGTACTCGCGGTAGTCATATGAACGAGATCGAATTCCATACTTAAGTCTAACATGTGTACTACACCTGGAATAAATTTCAGCCCAGTATCTCATTTATTCTCTGTTTTATTTGAATACAAAATTTTTGTGTCCTTATTGAAGAACCCTTTGTAATAAAATGATTATAAGATATGGGGTGTTGAGTTCGAAGCTCAATGAAACGATTTTGAAAATATCTATGATATATATGTGGTATGTTATATATGAAAAGATTCTGAAAAATTCACATACTATCACATGGCTTTCAGTGTTTCATTAAATTTTATTTCTTGGTCTGAGCTGTTTCCTGGGTGGTTTCTTTTGGAACTCATCTAAACTGGATAAGGTTAGAGTAAGACTATTGGGTGGGGTTTCAGAAATATTAAAAATTGTCTAGCAAAGGAACCACTTAAAGAATTTAATTTAATTTGGTTTAGAAAAGTCCATATTTTCAAAATATAGCATGAGGAACTCGTCTTTGTTTCTCGGAAATTTCAGTTTTCCAGGTCAAACGGTTCAAAAGTTACAATCATGTAACCGACACAGGATTCAACAGATGTTGAATCGATAAGTTTTTTCGAAAAACTAACAATTAAGAAACAATACCCTACCCATAGTATTCATTTCCTAAAAACGTCTTTAAATAGTTCGGTAAGCAACTTATTTTTGAATAACTTAGCCAACAAATCATCAAAATCTCGGGAATTAACTTTATTTCTAACAACGAGTGAAGAATATTAATGCAAAACATGTAGAGGTTGACCTACCATAATCATCATCACCAACAATATTCATGGTGTTACATCATTCAAAACTCCATGAAATTCTATCAATAACCGCCGCCACTGTTGTTGTCGTCGTCGTGAAGAACCAAAAAATATCTAAAAAAAAAAAAACAAAACTCCTCAGCTACTTATGCACCAAATATGGAATATTGACTTTATTTGGCACGTGTGGTTGTATCATTCCCCCGACCAACTCCATGTGCCATTCACGTTCAAGCCTTCCACACGAGTTGTGTATATATCGCTTTTTTATTTTTTATCCAAAAGCAGAATGATGGCGATGGCGTCCATCGTGAATATAACCTACGTCACTAGGTAGACTATCTATACATCGAAGCTCGTTGAAGTGTAATGCGATTACGCGATGGCAAAATATTTCGCGATTTTTTTTAAGACACCTTTACGGGAGGCAGACATAATTTTGTTGCAATCGACCGGCATGGCATGGCGGCTGTCTGTGGCCACTTCTCGATGCTCTTGCTTAAGTTGTATTAACATCGCCTTTGGCACATTGGTACATTTGCCGGCAATAAGTAAACTCACACCATATTACTATATTGCTGCCACCACCGCCAACTGTGACTTATGGCGGTGTCCTACTTACTTTCTAATAATCGAACAAAACGTCGATCATTTAGTGTTATTTGTTGACGCCAAAGGAAATTGGCCGTCTCACTGAAAATGGAGGCCAGACATCTATCTTTTGGATGTCGGTTTGCTTTTCGATAGATTTTCTTTGACTTTTTGACTGTACATCTTCAAGGCTACGCCCTTCATCCCAAATTCAAAAATTTCACAATCCACCTCCAATAGTTTGACCTCCCGAAAAAACTAATTTCAAACCAAAAATGTCAACATAAAGCACCTATATGGAAGTCCACGTTTCATCCCAATTAACACTTGCCACTCCTAATCACTAAATAATCGAAAATTGTTTCAATAGGCGCTGATAGCTGCTGGCTGTTGTTACTGCGTTATGTACATATTCCCACGAAACCCACGTACTAGGAAGTCGGATAAAAGCATTCTCACCACCCGTATGCGATAAAATAGATGTGAATGGGCTTCCTGCTCTCCACCACCACCACCACCACCACCACCAGTACGAGCCACCTACGCAGAAAGTTTGCCGTAAAAAACACAATCATAGTCACATGTCTGCTAATTAATTTATTAGAATATTAAGTATCATTTGGCGTTAATTTTGCGCTAACCCCCGCCATCAATTTGTCATTTCGCATACGAAGCTGTTGAGAGTGGTGTAATGGATGTGTTTTTTTTTTTCTTGTTTTTCATCTGTTTTCCTCTTCTATTCTCGTCACCTCCTCCTTTAAGGGGGCCAAACTATCGAAATAAATCATGAACCCACATAAAATCAATTAAAAAGTGAATTTAAGAGGACATTTCCAGTAGGAACAAAAATAAATTGTAATAAATTTGCCTTAAGTGTGTGCTGAAAACACTTTCTGTTTTGTCAGGGCTATTATTATTTTTTTTTAGAGATTTGTAAAACAGTTGACCAAAAGTTAATGAAAATAAAAGTGAATTGTTAGAGTAAATTGAACTAACTATAGTTTATCTCTGCAATTCGCAACGATTAACAATATTTAGTTGACATTGTTATCGGATCGAAATGAGCCTTTCCAGAATGCTATCAGTTTCAATATCAATTTGAAGTTTAATTTTTTATTTTACTTTAATATGTAGCTAATCACCGTCAACCAGCGTTGCCACTGTACTACTTCGGTTTTCGTGAAATACAAATCTGCTACGAGTAAAGCAGACCGAAACTTTTATATTTATATTTTTTATTCTTCAGACAAAATGCAAAAGTTATTTTAGGTACACAACTACGAGGTTGCGCAAAAGTAATAACCCAAAACTAACTGTCTATGATTTTTGCAAATGGCGTCTCCTGTCATCGTGGTATTGACAGTTGTGCAGCAAACAGATATGGAAAATACGACGATGGATAATGGAACACTATAATCCTTAAGATGAAAAGAACGTAACTTGAATTTCGTTGAAGATTTCCCCACCGTTTGGTACAGACAGGTTGCACAATTCGATGCCAGGTCGCAGGCCTCGACGAGAATGAGCAAGGGCTGACAGAGCAAGAACAGGCCGTTAAGCCGAGAATATTTGCTACTGTGCTCGAGGATGTGAAATAGTGTCCAGAAACATCAACAAGATGACGCGCCACGCAATTGGACATTTCCAGGCGGTCTCTCTTTACAGCGTATTTTGGTAAAAGACTTGAATGTTTTCTAATGAAACTCAAATGGTGCATCAGCTGCTGCCTGCAGATCACCAAGCCTGTCTGAAATACAGCCAGCGATTACGATTTTCCTTCAAAATTAATTATGATTGGCGAAGCACATTTCCATCTCTCCGGACATGCCAACAAGCAGAATACTCACTTTGTGGCACTGAAAACCCACGCGTATTATTTGAAGAATCGCATTTGCGTTCACTGAAAGTTACTGTGTGTTGTATCGTCTGTGCTGAAAGTGTGATTAGGCCCAACTTTTTAAAAGACTCTGCTGGCAACGCGACAACGCACTGGCGAGTGCTACAGAACCATGTTACATGTCTTTTTTGATACCCGAATTGGACGAATTGTGATTGGAACACATGTGATTTCAACAAGACTGTGTCACTGCATACACGGCGGACGACACAATGGACTACAATAATAGATTCACCGTCTCTTTACCTGATAGACAGGACTAAAATAAGTCTAACACATTAAAGGTAAAGCCATCCGCACAGATAGCTCGAAGAGGGAGATATTAACGGAAGCAGGAGTTTTCTCAGAGGCACTGAGTATTAACCTGCACCAACCGACAGTGTTTTCCAAGCTGAGACCTATGCGGGTATAAGGCGGCATAAACTGTCCTAGCAATGGAACTACTGGCCATGGATATAACTATCCGTGTGGATAGCCAAACAGCACTAAAATCACTGAACTCCAATCTCGTAGACTCAAAATGGGTAAGGGACTGCCTTTGCCACTTGAAGCTATTAATCACCAAACAGTATCGCTCTGCTGGATTCGTGGACACACAGGAGTAGAAGAGAAAGAAACGGTAGACAGACTGGCCAGGGATGGCTCTGACATGGATATACTGCTTGCAGACAGGCAAGTTCTACCGACCTTCAATGTAGCGTCACCATAAATATGACTGTGGAACAATGGCAGCACACTGGTGGCTGTGCGATAACCCGCAGCTTATGGTCCTCTATCGACGCAAAAACATCAAAGTCTCTCGGTAGAAGGAAGAAACGTAATAACTGGATACTGTATATTTGGAAACATGGACTATGGAGTGTAGATATCTTCACTAGTGACTTCTGTAGAAGCTGTGGGGACGAAAAAGAGATAAAATCAGTAGAATACCTTCTATGCCAATGCCAGGCTCTCCAGGTATGTCGCCTTGCTTAGGCACAAGATTCTTCGAAAACTTGGACGACCTGGTAAAGTTACCTCTAACTGACATCAAGAACTTTATTAACAGATCCAAATGATTTTGCTGGTCACATATCTTCCATGTCAATCACAATGGAATTGCACATGCTACATACAGCCCTCATAACATAACCTAACCTTTGCCAAAATACGCTGCAGAGACCGCCTGGAAATGTCTAATTGCGTGGCCCATCGTCCATGTTTCTGGCACAGCATCGACATTTTCGTCCTAACGACCGGTTCTTGGTCTACTTGCCGTTGTCCTATCTCGTCTTGAGCCAGTCTCCTCGAGTCGTACAGCTTGGCGTCGAATTGTGCGACCAGTCTGTGCCGAACAATGGGGAAATCTTCGATGAAATTCACGTTCCTATCACTGATGAATTATTCCGCAAAAAAATCTAATCTCATGTTCTTGAGGAGCATAGCGTTCATTGTCATATTTTTCACATCTGTTGCTACACAGCTGTCAATATCACGATGACCAGAGATGCCATTTGCAAAGATCATGGACAATTCATATGGGATCGTTAGTGCCAGAGCCACTATCACTATCTAGTATGCCAACCACCAGTGTTACAACAACTATAGATTTCCAACCTCCGCCATGTCCTGCCCCCGTGATCAAAACAATATCTTCAGTTAATAAGGAATAGGTATCCTCACCTGTTATAGAAGGCTTTGGCGTAGCTATTAAAAAGCTGAATAAAAAATGAAAGTCGCCACCTATATTATTCTGTCTTGCCAGCGAATCATGTTAAATACAAATGTGATGTTCTATTAAAAAGCTTACATCAAATCATCAACGAAGTATGTATCGAAACAAGCATGCCGATGACCCTACATCTTGTAAGAACTTCAAAGGCATATTCAAGTTAAATTTTACATTCATCCTATTATAGGTATAGAGTGAATGTCTTAAGCCTTTCTGTGCCGCACAAGGACACATCTGTAATTCGAAAAAAGCATGCCGATGACCCTACATCTTGTAAGAACTTCAAAGGCATATTCTTGTTAAATTTTACATTCATCCTATCATAGGTATACTCGTAGAGTGAATATCTTAAGCCTTTCTGTGTCGCACTAATTGGTACAAAACTATTAAACAAAAAAAATGCTAGACAGGACCAATGAATTTCAAGTCGAAACGCACCAGATTTTCAGCGACTTCAGGTCCGCATTGTATTCATTTGCACAGTCAGGCGGTTTTTTCATTTTCATCAATTTTCCGTAGAATTTTCTATAGAAGTCCACTCAATTCTGGTAGGTAGTCCAGACATCTTCCGATTTAATTTTGGATTCTTTAACCAAAAGTTTCCTGGACGCTTGTTTGTGCTTAGAAAGATTATTTTAGGCAACAACTTCTCTTTGAATCGAATTTATTGTTCTGAGTTTCGACGAAGAAGTTCCTTTGATTTAGACCTTATTTAGGATTCATCAACATAAATTCCAATGTATCCAATGTAGCGCTATCTTCCAGAACATGTCACTTAGAGATGGAATTATACATCCCTCTATTCGAAGGGGTATGATCAATAACTCCTTGCTTTCTACATGTGACAAATGCGGGCTTGTTACCAACGCTACCAGCATAAACAAATTCAGCTATCTGTTACTACTGGAGATACATTTACTTTTACCCTACAATCAGCACGAGATTGATATATTCTGCGTCCCTTTTCGGAGAAGAGTTGATAGAATCGTAGGTGAGGTAAGCGAAAACAATAATTGTCTCAGGATTTTTTTGCTTTTTCATAAAAAACGCTCCAGCGAAATACGAGTAGCCTGTTGCATTCCTCCCCTGAAAAATTTCACCCGCAATACGCGACATGCTTCGAATGCATATCAGTTCACCCTAAAGCCTAATTTCGGTCGTACTGTCAAATATAGGGATTCGTTTATAAGCCAAACGACACGAATGTAGAATGATCTACCAGGAGGCTATGTATTTCCCCATCACTACAACCTTCAAACATTTAAAGCCAACGCGCACAGGCTTCTCCTCTGTGTCTCTTCCCCATTTTCCTAAACGCCCGTGCCCTGAAAAAATATAAGGGTATTTATAATCTCTTTGGCGCGTGCAGATTATAAAAAAAAATAAATATTATACATAAACCGTAAATACGCTTGTAACACATTCAACGTTCTTGTATTAGGATTAATTGACGATATGAATACACCTTAGCATGACTACTGTGATGCATAAGTTAGATTAAGTGACGTCAGTCGCTGCTCACGTAGCCTATATTCGATTATCCTGGGAACCAGTGAAAAAATTGCTGAGTCAGAATTATCCAGATAACGAGATGAACCTCAGAAAATCTTGAAACTCAAATTTATCTAAACTTTGGCTCCGCGAAGAAGTGACTGCCAAAAGTCCTCAATCTTCTGCCTGCAAGTGCTGGATATTCGTGCAGCAGATGACGGACAGATTCAATTTTCTCTGCGTACCTGCAGATTCTACATAAGTCATTGTGGATAGATGTCAGAAATGACTCATGAAGCTCAATCCGCGAATGGAATCTATTCTTATCAAAGACCGCCATAGCGTTCTTGCTGTACTCCGCTTTCAGTTGTGCATATGTTCAAGTGTATCCAACGTAAACATGCTAGAGTTGTGGCTTCTTCGACAATTATCTTGCTCATAGTGCTGAATCGAATCATTACAAAGGTTATGGCATCAAACCTTGCAAATTTATTTGGTCTTCGTTGCCATATGCTCGGGATTTAGCATAGGGTCACAGGATTGGTTGTGAATATCTCATTTAGGTGCCAATTGCAGTATCGGTTTCACTAGTCTCCATCCGCTTGGTTCCAAATGTACACAGTAACGACTTTTCCGAAGACATTCTTTAGCCTGGATAATGGGGCTGATTTTGGCTTAAGATACTCTGCAACCAGTTCCTTTATCGTTGGAGATAGAAATTAAGGCCAGTTCATCTTTACTAGTGACTTTTGATAATTTATTCAGTCGTGTCCGACTGTGTGGTAGTGAGTCTTCTATGAAAGAACCCGAGTGGAGTATTAGCTGCCCTACAGTAGTGGTTCAGTTGAATGAGATTAAACATTTTCATTCTTATGTATCATGATATCCCGACGAAGGGATATCCTTCACCGTCATTTATAAAAATGAATATTACAACTGCCCTGAACATAATTGGGTGATCTAAGTGTATCTATGCTGGTTTGCAGCCTAACCTAACTCTGGAACAGATGTGGAGGGTTGCTAATCTACCAAGGTATTGATTCAACACATTTGGAATTCTCATAGGGTGTTTGCCATTCTAATATTGCAATTATCATGATTACGTCGGTCTTCTAGAATTTCAAGTTCACTTTCCAATAAGCCTCTACGAGTATACCTCGTAAGTATTTCATAATCATGAACATTAAAAAACAACGGGTGGTGTATTTGTCATAGAGAAAAACAGCTTTATCTCCACAACAAGGACACATCTGTAATTCTGTATTGGACATCTGTAAATATGATTTCCTGACTATAATCTTCCAGCGTCTTAAATGTATGAACTCATAAAAATTTGATTTAGTGGGAAGCACTGTTCCTGCCTGTCTTAGCCTATTTTTTTTTTTGATTTCGCTGTAAAAAAAAAAAATAAATAAAATAATCCGAACATTAATTTGTTCGTTCTTTCTGTACTCCATTTGTTTTTTGTGTTTTTTTTTTTATGAGTGTTATGCTCAATGCGATTGCCTATATATAGCCTCCCATGCCTATTCCACAATGTAAATAGAAAACTATATAAAATTGAGGTCGTCGTCGTCGTCGTTGTCGTTGTCGTTGTCGTCTCTCGAGCACTTCAACCAACGACGACGACGACGACGTAATATAGTATAGTGGAGGTGGCATACAACATTTAAATATACTATATTATGCGATACATACTACTACAGGTCTCCTTCACTTTGTTATCGTTGCCCGCTTTGCTAATTTTTTGTTCCTTTTCCTTTTCCTTTGTATTCACATTAATTATGTTGAGCTGTGTAATTTAGTGTCAGAATAAAATACACCAAGTTATAGCTTGGCGCTTGCCACTGAGCTTTAAGGCGGTCCACAAAACCTGAGTATCTGCCACTTCTGTGTGTCACCTCGCGGCGGGGTAGGGTCCGCGTTCATAAATTGTGAAATTTTTCTACTTTTTTTTTTTAAATTATTTTTAAATAATTTGTTTTGATCACTGACACACGGGTTTGACATATTGTCAATGAGGTAACAATAATGTGGGAACATTCTTCTTTTATAATGTTTTCATATCAAATTAACAAATTAGATTCGGTAAATTAAGTTGTAAGAGTGTGCGTGTGTGGGCTGGGGTGGCAGAAGAGCGGGGGAGATACAGATTGATTTATGTTCGTCTGGTGAGCTGTATGTATGTTTTTTTTTGTTTTTTTTAGTTATTTTAGGATGAAGAATAGAGCAGAGTAGAGGCTCGTTGGCAATTTAATTGTCGTGAGTGGGTAATCTGTTTTGTAATGTGACCCTGGCTAATTCAAAGCGCGCGGTTATTATGCAAATGAATTGTGATATGACAAACGAATTGGCTGTCTATCAAAATGTAATAAAAAAAAAATTTAATGTATTAAGCTGTAGAGAGGGGAATTTAATGGAATTTGTTTGATATAATGCCGGTGGAATGTGTCGAAGGGAAAATGTTTACTTAAAGACATAGATTTGTTTGTATTTTTAAAGGGGTGAAGATTAAATGGAACCATCTGCTAGCCATAGAGTCGTGATTTTCTGAATGAATATTTCAATAAACGAATACCGTCGAGCAACTGAGTTACCATTGCCATACCATTGGGAAGTAAGTTCAAGATCAGAGTAGAGATTGACACTTTAAGGACCGTGACAGCGCTTGCAAAAACGAGTCAAGGCATTATGCAGGTAAAAAAAAGGGGAATCACTTTGAACTGGAGGCTGGCATACTGTGTGCATTGAAATTCTGAAAACTATCTGATTAATAGATAGCTAAGTCCGAACCCCCTTCTAGCACATTTCAATATCCTACTGAATTCATCTGTGAGTAAGTGCAAGTTTTAATATGCTGCACCAGGTATCCAAAGCAGTCCTATAACTCTTTAGGAAGTTAGAGGAGACCTGTGGTGTTTAAAAGACGGGAAAGCTTCAGGATCGGATGGGATTCACGACCTTATTCAACAGCATTATGGATTATGGGGTTGTTTCACAACGATTTAAAGAAGCGCTGATTTTTCCCATTCACAAAAAGGCTCTACATCAGACCCAACGAATTATCGAGGCATTTCCTTCCTAAACGCATCAAATAAAATCTTTACGTCGATACTACAAAGCCAATTGACATAATGGATAGACCCCAATAGTCTACTAAAGGAATTTCAAGCGGGATTTAGGCCAGCATATTGCACTGTTGACCATGTTATTTCTTTTGTGAAACAAACGCATCCTCTGCAGACTTTAAGGAGGCTTTTGATTCGGTAAATCGAAATGCTTTTTATTTTATAAGTTTTATTGCACTGGTATGTCATTAAAGTTTGGATGTATCTTAGAAAACCTTAGTTGAGACACCAAAACAGCGGTATGGGATGGTAAGGTGTTATCAGCGTCCGACAGAAATGCACACTGAACCTAAACCTGTTTGCTCTTTTTCTTGAGGATATAATTGATTTTCTGGCAGAAAGGGTATGCAGGATTACTGATCAAAGCTCTAATGTTTGCGGATGATATTGGCACTTCAACATACTCAGTGGAATCCTTACAGCTAATGATCCATCGCCTACAGGATTACTAAAGATTAAAGAGTTCAATACAGTAGATTAGATTAGATTAGATAATAGATTTATTTCAATTCATTATAAATATTAGAATACATGTACAAAATTTTACAAATCTTATATAGCATGGCAAGAGCCGTCTGCCAGGATGACAAATGTTTATAATTATTTTAATTGCATACAAATATTTTATTACTATTCTAAAATTTTAAAAGTTAAAATGCTTCTGGTATAATTTGACTACGATATCGTAAAGCAGCTTTAATATATTTGAACATGGCTTTCCAGTCTTTCCTATTCAGGAACTGATGAACCTCATCTTGAGAAAGGTGGTTTTGTCCTAAGTGCATTCTCCTTAGTTCTTTCAGTATAGGATATTTTCTCGAGCCGCCAGGTTGCAAAGATTACATAGGTAGGTCCATTCTATAGGGCACGAAGTTTAGGGGTAATATTTTTCCTCTCGCCTTGAAAATGGTGGTTATAGCATCTAGTCCCTGATCATCTTCGAAATAACTAATCCCGCTGAGGTCATGTTTAAGTTGGCAATATGATTCCCTGTGGATTGATGCTCTCGCCTCCTCTATAAAGCAAGGATGTATAATTCATCGCTAAGGTTGCTCAAGATGTTGTAAAGCTCAACTTTCATATTTTCTACGTTGCTTACACTTATATTAAGGGGACAATTTGCTCTATCCGCTAGCTCCTTCCACTTTTCAAAACAGGCTGCTTCTTTGATGATTGCTTGCTTCGCAACAATTTTTGGTAGGCGAGTGTCTTCCATATTTAGGACCTTTACCATGTAGTCGAAGTGTATCCTAAGCGTTGTTAGATACAACGGTGGGAGGCCCGTCTCTATGTACAGCATGTAGTTTGGCGTGCAGCATTCGTTCAAGAAAGAAGCGTAGAAGCTGCTCAACTAGTTCGTGTCGCATGTAACCCCAGACTTGTGATGCAAAGAACATAACCGATCTTGCAGTAGCTTCGAAGATGTGGTATGTTGCAGCGACGCTGATGTTTTTGTTTAGCATACACTCTTTCCATGTTAGGTTTAGAGCTTGTTTTGCTCCTTTTAATTTTTCCTTTAGATGCAAGCTAATGTTATTTCGAGGTGTTATGATCACTTCAAGGTATTTATACTGTTTCACTACCTCCACATGTTCTCCCTCAAATTTCCATCTTTCTCTCCGTGTATGCCTCCCCCTTCCATTTCCAAACACCATGACTTGCGATTTACTCCTGTTCACGATAAGGTTCCACATTTTGTAGTATTCTTCCAGTTTTGTCATCATTCTTTGCAGCGTCTCTGGTGTATTAGCCAAGAGGACGATATCATCCGCAAACATTAGAATCTTGATAGTGACATTGTTAATAAGAACATCGCCGTTCAGAGCCTGGGCGATATCTTCTATGAATAATACAAATAAGAGCGTACTAACTGTACATCCCGGTTGCACTTCCGTGGTAACTGGAAAGCTTCTCGGACATCTCCACCCCATTCCACACAGTGGCGGCGCAATGACGATAGATAGCCTTTAAACTTGTCAACATTTTAGTAGAAATGCTCATGGTTGACAATTTGTAGAACAGTAGATCCTTATACTATCAAATGCTAATTTAAAGTCGACAAAATAAGTATAGGTGTTTTTACCTTCTGCCCTGCGGATATCAACAATAGTGTTGAGTGTAAAAATATGGTCGACGGTTGAGTATCCTTTCCGGAATCCTTCTGGGCACTCACTCAGGATGTCATTTGTGGTAATCCAGTCCGTAAGGCGGTTAAACAAAATGCTCCCAAAGATTTTTATTATGGAGAAAAGATATGCCTCTATAATTTTCTGGGCTATTTCTATCCCCCTTTTTATATATTGGAAAAATCACAGCTGTTTCGAAACATGCAGGCAAGGTTTCCAATCCATATAAGCTGTTAAGCAGTTGGAGTAAGGTGTTCGCGAATTCATGGCTGCAGTATTTATAGAATTCGTGTGGGATTCGATCGTTTCCAGCTGCTTTTCCTTCATGTTCTGTGCTGTGTAAAAGGTCAATCTAGTTGATGATTTTCAATATATAGTTCACAGTGCTGAAAGTGCAATGCTATCCTTTCAACATTCAGGAGCGATTCAAAATGGTTTTTGAGGTCATTTATTGGCACTAATTCTGGGCTTAGACTGTTTTATATATCGGATTGCATTCCAGAACTCCTTTACATTTCTGCTGGCTGTGATAATTTGAAATTTGGCTTCGTAAAAAAGTTTCTTCTTTATTAAACATAAAATCTTAAAATCTTTTTTAGCCTTGGAGTACTCCTGTCTAAAAAACATCGTTGAAAATTTTCGATTGACATTTGACAGTTTAAAAGTTCGATCGCATAAAAATATAACTCCAGTATATTAACAAGTTTTTCACGAAATTAAAAATTATAAAAAGTTAAATAAGTGCTTAACGAGACATTGTTTTCACCTTAAACATTTCCATCAATACAGTATGGAGGAATGGTTTTAATAACAAATACATTGCATATAGTAGCAAGTACAAAGTCTTCAAAGCGGTTTCGAAATCTATATGTGACGCAGGTTTGGGGAAGCAAGAACTACGATACTATTGAAAAACTGCTTAGATATTACCTATAGAGAACTTTCATCTGCCGTCCAATACGTTCAACTACATGCTAATGCTAGAAACTGGTTTATCTCCACTTTTCAAAAAAGCCTTCAAACTGCAAATAGACTATGTGCTTAAGGTGTTAAGAATGCTAGACTACAGATTTCCAGAAAAAGCAGCCCTACAAGCTATACGTGGTAAAACTGGATGGTTCAATGATTGGCTGGAACTTGCTCGCGTATGTGAAATTGAATTGGATTTCGACGGTAATAGGAGTTGTAAGCCTCAACATTACCAGCTTATTGGAAAGGTGGATGAACAGACAAAAACAAGATTTCTAGAGGAAGCGTCAGGATCTACAGCCAGCTCCAACACAACTTTTTAGGGATGAGTACAGCATTGTCGAAATAGCGATGATTTTCAATCCTAGGGGTGAACTTCTGAAACTAAATTATGTACTCCATAGATATTATTTATCTCCTTACTGCAGAATATCTTGCATTTTGTTGGTAAATGTCCAATCTTACGAGAAACAAGGAGGCACATCTTTGGAAGCGATGTTCTATCGGATGATCAAGACTTATCACTACTCAATGAAATTACCGTCCAAAAATTTTTCCAAAATTGCAAAAAACTAATTTCTATAGCTACGAGTAATTTTGACTCTACGATTTTCGATATAGTTACGGATAGAAAATTAACTATACCTAGTCCTCTTTAATGGAGCAAAACAGGTTTTCCAACAGGACTCTGTTCTAGCACATAAAGCCAAAAAACTCAACAGTGGCTTAGAATCAATATTCCTGCTTTTATTGCATCCGAGGATTGGCCTTCAGGAAGCCGAGATTTTAATCATTTGGATTACTGTTTATGGCCAGTGTTGGCGAGCATAGCTTGCAAGAGACACTGCTTTTACTTACTATTAAAATATGTTGTTGTTTAATTTTTATAACGTTTTGCTCTTATAGCATAACTTATGGCAGGACTAGGTATATGTTTAAGACCACTGTTAACTTGGCAGACGGCAAAGCCATGCTAATTGATTTTGTTAATACAACTGTGTAATTCATTAAAAACGCAAATACAAATCTATCAATCCAATCTAAATCTAAAATTGAATCTAATTATTTAATCAAAGTTTAATTTAATTTCCAGGCAATTAGAGCATTATATGTACTACTTTAAGTAGTTTCAGGAGAAATAAAGGCCTAACTATGGTTTTACTATTCTATTTTTCTTAACGAGGCAAAATGATTGGTTCACTTATACGCTACCTATCTACTACATGCCATTTTTAGTCGTATTTTAATCGCTTCCTCGCTAATAGTGAATGCTATCTTTTTACAAAATAAATAAAAACGCAATTGAAATCCAGGTTGAAGTCGATTTCAGTGGGCAGTAAATCTGCTTTTGATGTAAGTCTGGTAGTTTTATGGACGAATTTGTGTCTAACTGAGAACCACATATGTCTATTTTTAGTATCTATATACATATATTAGTAAGTGAGGTACGATTTGTAGTGCTGCAATAATAGAGATTCTTAGAGAACGCGTGATGTCGAGTATCTTTTTAATGTCTTTTGTTTTCCAACATAGGCTACCGTACTGTCATGCCATAAGTGAGTATCAGTCTAATTTTCAAGATGTATAAGCAGTGCATTCTTTTTGGTTGTAGTTTGCCGAATCGCAGGATTTAATAATGGTTGATTTTTTTTCAATCATTACCATAATTGATTTCTTTTCTTTTTTTTTGTTGGAGGTTCGCTGGAAGGAAAACTGAAAGACATTGCAGAGCTAACACGCGAGGGATGTTTCTGCAATAGTGAGGGACTTTAATCCAATCTAAAAAACCTCCCGGGGGGACGTCATCCCGAAAGGGATTGCACCTAGTCGTTGGACTAATCGGCAATTCATTTTTGAATTATTTGAAAAATAGAAAATAAAAATCCGCCGTTTGTCGGATTTCAAGACTTTTTTTTTTTGGAAATATTACCTAATTTCTTGGCCTTAGCTAACTCTTACAGATCAAGTGTTTTATCCGTCTTAGTCTCCTGATGACATTGTCAGTATTTAATAGTTCTATGATTTCTATGTTAACGTGGTTGAGAAACCTACTTTTGTACCTTTGAGCAGCTTTTTTAACTTCATCTTCAACCATTTCAATATTAAATCTCTATGTACATAGATCAGCGTTGCGTCAGTACCAAGGTGCATTAACTACATATGTTCCTTAGTACCTTATTTTGAAGGCTTGGATTTTTTTGTAAATTTGTGCATGCCCACAACTGGAGCCCATAGGTCCATACCATTTTCAGACCCTGCTAATGATCAACTAACATCCGTACGTCGACGAAACGCAAGATCTACCGAAAATATCGCCGCTGTCCGTGAGAGTGTGCAGGAGAATCAGAGGCAGTCGATTTGGCGTCGCTCACAAGAACTCGGCCTTTCGCAGACCACAACTTGGCGAATTTGGCGTCGTGACTTGGGCCTGCACCCGTACAAAATTCAACTGACCCAGGAGCTGAAGGTAAACGACCATAGACAATGACGTGTGTTCGCTGAATGGGCTCTGGAGCAGTTGGAAACTGACCCTAATTTTCATCGAAAAATCATCTTCAGCGATGAGGCACATTTCTGGATGAATGGGTACGTCAGCAAACAAAATTGTCGAATTTGGGACGATACCAATCCACATGAGATCCAAGAGCGTCCAATGCATCCCGAAAAAGTTACTGTTTGGTGTGGATTTTGGGCTGGCAGCGTCATCGGTCCATATTTCTTGGAGAACGACGTTGGCCAGGCCATCACCGTCAACTTCTTTTAGCTGAATTGGATCATATGGACACCAACGGCATGTGGTTTCAACAGGACGACGCTACGTGCCACACAGCTCACGCCACATTAGAAATTCAGCACGAGCGATTCAAGGGCATGGTCATCTCACGTGGAGGTGAAGTGAACTGGCCACCGAGATCGTGCGATTTGACCCCGTTAGACTTTTTCTTTTGGGGTTTTCTGAAGTCGCAGGACTATGCGAATAAGCCACAAACCGCAGCGGCCCTCAAAGCTAACATTACCCATGCCATCGGTCAAATTCAGCCTGATTTATGCGCCAGAGTCATGGAAAATTGGACATTTCGAATGCGCGGTGGACATTTCAACGATGTTGTATTCCATACATAATGGCATCAATAGGCCTTTCAAACGAATAAAAAATTTCGATGATACGAGATCGTATCTCACAAACACTTTGTTTTATTTAAATTTGAAGATAGGAAGCGTTTAATGAAAGACCCTTTATATTACTCCAGAATTTTCGAATACTAGTTTTCAGTTTCTAGGACATTTAGGTACAAATATAATTAGAAACCTTAAAATGTTTTGAAGCGAAATAAAATCACAATGAAAAAAAAAAAAACAAATAAACAAAAACTAAAAGCACGTATAAACTTTGTTGAAGTTCTCTTAAATTAGTGTATTTTTAGCTATCTGTTTGTATTTACTGCGGGCATAATATAACGCCAGGAACCTCTCAGAAGTATCCGAGAAATAGCTAAGTTCGTTAAAAAGTAAAGTATCATATATATTTTTAGCCAAAAATTGAATATGCAGGCTTGTGTTACCGTAGATGGCGATTTTTATCGAAACCGTTACAGCATTTTTCGGGAAAATTACACATTTTTAAAATTGGCCTTTGTTTTGTTGGTTAATGAAAACTCCACTGCACTCAGACTCGATAGCGGTCTGTTGTACATACTACTAGGAAGCAACCGACTGTTAATGGAATTTCTTCGTCTTTCGTAGAAGGTAGGCCAATCGTTGAAGAAGTTATCTGCAATATCGTTGCCCTTTCTACAGCTGTCGCAGTCATCAATACTTAATTATATAATGACACAAAGAACGTATTTTTCTTTCTCAAAGTTGTTTATGGTTAAACTTTACTGTGAATATTTACCAGAATCTGTGACTTTTGGTTTATGCTAACGTTTATGCTAATTTTTTCTAAGAAGAAGTCTCAAAAACAAATTTTGTGAGAGAATATCCTCTGAGTGGAAAGATGTCAGTCAATTTGTCTCAAAATGTTAACAATATCACGCCCACATTATTAGGGACGGGTTAGAATATTAGGGGCAGGGTATCATATGATTCATTTCAGCTGGATTGTGACTATTTTGTATGTTTTTTTTTTTTTTAGTAATGTTCTTAATTTTTTAATTTTTTCTATAGGGCAAATGTTGTTTCCTGGAAATTTTGGACCACGAGATTGTTATCAATCTTCGCATTACTATAATAAAAAACTCTAAAAAATGTCTGTGTGTACGGTCGGTTACAGCCTTAACGGCTAGGCGGATTTAATTCAAACTTTATAAAACTTTATATCAAAACTCTATGAGGTAATGTGGAGAGAAAAAAAACAAATTTTCATCAAAAAGTTGTTATAAAATCATGGTATTTAAGAATTCAAAATTAATTATTTGGAAATAAATTTTAAGTTGCCTGTCAGGTTAAAATGACTTCTGTTTCAATAATTTAAGCTTACTTGGATTATTTGTTTAAATATATTCATTGATTAATAAAATGCGGTATTTAAGTGCGTGTTTCAGGAATATATGCAACTGTAAAGGAATTGTGCATGGTCGAGTTCATCACTCCTAAAAAATTGTCTCTTAGGACATACTCCAACAAAGTGAAATGTATTTTCAGTGAAATTAATATTACAGATCGAGCAGAGGTCAACTGTATTGCTTCTCAAAGCTCTGGCATTCCGATTTAGTAGTCCATAGAGGGACATTAAAACCAGTATTGGAGTCTTCGAAGTAGTTGAGAACATCGGCGTAGTGCATGGCTGGTGAATTCTCTTCAGTGGTTTTCCTTAAGTAATTTATTATCGACTTTCCAGCGGCTTTGTAAATTTTCTTCCTTAAGGTGCAAGTAAAAAGCCCATTTTATAGCTTGATTCTGATTTTTCCTAAATTCTGAACAACGATGTCGTTCTACCAGATTGTCTGTGTATGAACGCGACAACCTCGGGAACTACTAGAGTATTTTTTTAAGGGAATTTCTAAATCCTAGAACACTCGGACTCGATTGTCCATTGTACTATCAGTCAGAATCTCCTTTTTGGTATAATGGTTGAAGAAACTTCGACTTTATTCATTTCTCCTTTATGCTCGGGGTGGTTGTTGGTTGCGGT
Organism: Pocota personata; assembly: GCA_963082735.1. Classification (NCBI taxonomy): domain Eukaryota; kingdom Metazoa; phylum Arthropoda; class Insecta; order Diptera; family Syrphidae; genus Pocota; species Pocota personata. The sequence continues at coordinate 40,181,680 of OY720431.1, forward strand.
TCCCCGAAACTGCACAGTTCAGGTCACAAGCCACACTACTCACTATGGAACTAACAAAAGTTTGCTTAGTTGATTGAATAATAAAACACAACGCAAGAAGATTGTTGGTTTTTTCAGCAGTATGCGCAGGCGCATTGTCGTGCCTCTTTTTGTCGGTTGCCTAGTAAATTTTGGAAAACTTGTGGTAAGCAAGTTTCAGTATACCAATAAGCAGTGACGGCGACCATTTTCGCCCTGGTGAAGTACATCGACATCATAACTTTTTGTCGCCGACTTTTGTTGTTTCGCCTTTACTGGAGGATTTGCACCTTCTGGGCTCCATACCATGGACTGCTGTTTGGTTTCTGGGTCGTACTTGTAAAAAATAGATTCGTCACCTGTAACGATTTTATTGAAGCAGCTTGACTTCCATTTTCAAACTTATCCAGGAAATATTAAGCAAAACGAACACGAGCCTCTTTGTGCTCTCCATTAAAAATTGTTGGAACCCATCGAGCTGACTTCTTCGAATATTTCAGGTGATAATTAAAAATTCGTGACACATCCATAGCAATCAAGCCCAGTTTATTCTGTGTCATCCTGGCATGTTCGTCAATTTTAGCCTTCATCAGGGCCACATTTGTATCGTCGGTCGAGGATTTGGGCCGACCTTCCACAGAAAAATGGCCAGTCTGGAATCTTCGAAACCACTTTGAAATAGTAACAAGAGATCGTGCAGAATTTTGACTGACGTGAGTTGACGTCGAAATCCGAAGAGAATGGCAAAACGAATTTCTTCTTGTATTGGCGGTGGAACTTCAACCGAGCTTACGTCACTAATTTTTCTCTTTCTCGTCTCCATTTCTACCTATTGTTCTGAAATTTGGAAATAAATATTGATGGATTATATGCTACAGAAAGGCATCTTTTTTTGTTTTCAAAAACTACTAAATTGACACCAACAAAGTCTCTACGTATATTACTGTACTATGACATACCACCATTTATCCCATTTGCCATAAATAAACGTACCGTGGCCACCGTTCTAAAGTGTTTAGTTACGGATACAAAATGTGGACTTTTTAAGGGAGTCAATCAGTGAACATGATTGTGTGCCAATCGAAACAAATTGCTGCTGATGTACGATTGGTTTATGGAACTACCAAAACTATAGCATCGACATTAGAACGATGTATGAGAGATACGTAGATCTTTTATAGTTGTAGAAAAGTCAATATACTCTAGGCCGATTGATAACTCACAACCAGGATTTCTTTCTCGACTTCGAGTGAAGCCGCTCGGTTCCATTAATTTAATGTAATTTATAAATCGATTTTTTCTTATTTTTTGCTTGAATTTATTAAAATAATAATTTTTTGGCTTTAATAACCAAACCTATTCGTCTCCTTTGGACTGGATCTCGTGCATCCTGGTTAATGGAATGGAGTTCCCACTACATTAGCAATGTTGTATTCAATCAAAACGCTTCAAGGTATAACTAAGAGCACCTGTTCTGTTGTGGAAATTATATTCAAGTTTGAGGCGAATATTTGTATCTGTATATGCACATACATTTGCTGTAGTGTATTCCTCCAAACTGTTATCTACTTTGACGAATATGAAATGGATTATAATTATTCTCATCTCAAATTCAAATGAACTCAATCAACTTAATGGAAACATTTTCCACATTATGTACAAAGGTACATAACTATATAATCCACTTTTAGTGAACCACATCAACCACTAAAATTGTTTACTTGTTTAAAAAAAAAAACAATTTCCATATGCAAAATTTGAACTCAAACTTAACCCCAGATATCCCTAAAACTAGATAATGTGAGTAGAAAAAAAATCTACTACACGTTCCACTCCAAATACCGTGACACAGGCGTTAGCGTTTTATCGTCAATCGAAAATTCATTATCAAAAAACCGCCTAAAAAATAAAAAACAAAATCTGTTTCAAGTAGGTGCACACTACCCACTACCAACTAACCCGGTGTAAGAACCTCATTCACCCCGTTTGTGTATCGCATTACGATTATATTGTCAGAGATATATGTACGAGTGCATATATGTGTGTACCTCTAGTATTTAAAACTGTTCGACTGAAGTCAACGTCGTCATCACTTTCGGCACCGAAAGTACTGCGCGCACTAAGTTTTATCTGAAAAATAGTAACAAATTTTGTTATTGTAATGGATTGAAGAATATAGGGTGAGACGAAAAAAAATTATTAAAGTTGGGGTCCAAGAAAAACTGCGTTTCCCAAAATACCTAACTGGGCTAGTTATAGTGTATACAAGGTGCTTCGTAAGTAAGGCCCGCTACTTCGAGGTCTGCTAGAGTGAGTATAGGTTCCGCTTTTACCCTTATGGAGTTATGCAGGTTTTCATGAGGCATCCTAGTTATTTTGTATAATAACATCTCAAATGAAAAAAAGCTTTCAACAAAACAGCCACGCACTCCAACTAAAGAAGGCAAAAAAAACCCATGGCGAACGACTATTTGAAATACATACCGCTTATTTTACTCTTTAACAGCGCTTCATCAGCTAATGTATTGTAACATGCGAGCTACGGCTCGAGTAGATAAAACGATATTCTGTGAAATTTATTTCTTTATTTTCTAGTCTATAGAACAATTCAAGTTCACACTATACTATTCTTCGCAAATTCTTTTCTTACAAGGTCTCTTTCCTCTCAAATCACTTTATCTCCTTTCAATTACTTAATTCACAAATCCAAACTAATTACTTTTTCTTGTTCACTCTCAACTTTCAATTTATCACCAAATTACAACTTCTCCCATTATCACTTTTCCAATCTCTTCGCCACGGTTCTAAACCAACTGTGTCTTTTTTGGATCGCCATCTGTCCTTATATAGCCAGAAACTTCTAGCAAATTCTTCGACCACTGGAACAAGAGAAATAATTCTTGCAGTTATAATTCCCTTTTATCCCTGATATTATTCGTCTCTTTCGTTGACATGAGCTGTGGAGACTTCGTCCCAGACACGAACCTCGAATGAAAGGACAGTTCGAACCAAAATTCTGCCAGAATGGAAAGTCACTTCGGAATTTGCTGCATAGACATAGGAGCGTAGTTATTATTATGCTACAGTATAGTATAACTACTTACTTCACACAATTTTAGGGTTCCGAGAATTTTAAGGTAAACAAAGGAACAACCAAACCCTTATAGCGAGGTCCATTACTTTGACCTATTGTCTGTCGAAGATATGTACTTCTAAAGAAAATTTTAGAAAAAGTGAAAAGCAAAAATAATATGGATATGCGCTGATTCCAAAAATGTGTAGTTTTGTTTTCTTTTACTTTAATAAGCTTTGATAAAAAGCCAAAACACTGCCAGCAAACCATTTAAATTTACAGGAGAACTATTTTGTTTTTGATGCATGAAAAAACTTATACTCGTATGTACAAATATGAAAGATAGACAAAATGGTATCTACTGCCCGCGATATTGTTTCAACCGGATACAGATCTTCACTTTTTATAAAAACCGACCAAGAAGTTTAGGCTCTAAAAGGTTAAACATAAAAATGATCACGTGCATGTATAATAGCAAGCACGGATGTACACACGCAAAACACATCAACCTTCTTTTAGCTTTGTCGTCGACGATAAAAAACCAGCTATTAGTTAATCACTATTTGTTTGATATCTAACACTAATATCTTTATGAGAATTTGTCCAGAACTCTCGGCACATGAAGCACAATCATGATTGACCATATTTAATTTTTTATTGACATATTTTTCGAGGCTGATTATGAATATGAAGAAGGTTTGTAAGCAACATAAGGCCCGTCCACACAGTATGTCAAATTTATTTTTAAAGTTATTGTTTAACTTGCTACAATTTTTTGTAGAAATAATTATATTTTCCCACGCATAAAAGAAAAAATGAACCAAATCTAGATTTATCCAATCACACATTAAAAGTAGTGACCACATGCTAGTACAATGGATCAAATTGAAATATAAAAAAGTACAGTATCTCAGTATTGATAATGAGATTTATGTCTTAAGCATCAACAACGTTGGTCGCATCTTAAAGGAGTCTGAACTTTCCATGTATGCGGACGGTAAAAAAATCGTTAAGATAATTTCTTCCCCATCCGATTCTCTCTTACTGCAAAGCTACCTAAATTTTTTTTTTCACGAGGTGTAAATATAATTTCTTAGAGTTGTCATTTCTTCCCCCTCCTACTAGGATCTATTACTTCCAAAATGTAGCTATTGCTTAAGTCAATTCTATCTGCTACCTAGGTATAATATGCGACAGAGAGCTCAACTTCCGCTCACATATTGATCACTTAATCAGCAAAGCCAAATCTTCCCTCGGTTTCATCAAGTGCTGGTTCAAATAATTCTCTAACCCTTGTGTCACTAAATCCTTTTATGTCATCTTCGTCAGGCCCATCCTTGAATACGCTAGCCAAGTTTGGTCACCCTATCAGGATAGTAATTCTCTGAGAATTGGAGCAGTGCAGCGTAGATTCATTCATTTCGCCTTACGTGATGTCTCTTGGGCTGACAGATACAATTTGCCTCCGTATGAAAATCGGCTTAAATTGATCAATTTACAAACTCTCTTAGAACGTCGTGAAGTTGCTCACACACTCTTTGTACATCTGCTGCTAGCAGGTACGATTGATGCCCTCACCCTACTTCAAATGGTCTGCACCTCTATTTCGTCTCGCTATTCACCGCACCACTAATTGTGGCCATTTTGAACCCATGTCCTGAATGCTGCGTTTAACCAACAATGCGCATCGATTATCGATTTTCATATCTCAAGATCCACCCTTAGAAATTCCCTTCACGTGCTATAAATTTCCCGATAAGTAGATTAAGTTTAGTTTAAGTACAGTGTTTAAATATAAATTGATTAGTACTAAAAGATTTTTATTTTTTTTTTATTTTTTATCGTTCGAAAATTTATTGCGAATATAGAAAAAAGTTCTAAAATTTTTCTGGTATTGTAATCCAGACCATCATTAAAATTTGGAGGAAAATAAAAATGTACAACGCTTGTAGCAGATCTTGAAAGCGATGATAGTGCCCCATTGCTGGGTGACAAATTGTGATTTTGAATATCTCACAAACAAAGTCGTCCCTAAGATATGTATAGGTACCCTTTTGGATATGCATACTCGTATGTGGAACTTCTATGGTGCGTTCAAATTGAATAGTTAACTTAACAGTTATAAATTTTAGTTCACGTTTTTGGACAATTTTATATCTTACCAAAAATACATACGTAGTTTGTAACGCTAGCCTAGTTTCTTGCAGCCATTCCTGTTGCTTCAATCTTTTGTTTATGAAGGAGAAGCTTCTCATGATAATTTTATTCTTGGATGTCTGTCAGACAATTGCGAGACAAGTGACCGTGAAAATACTCATACATTTTTAGGGGTTCCTTGCGACTTGAACCTTGAAGTATCCACTCAGTTGTGATGCACTTAACCACTAAGCAAGAATAAAATAGTTTTTTATGTGCAAACATTTGTTTAGGTACCAACTAAACTTAGAAACTCCCTATAAAAATGGCGTCATCTATAGATATCTATTTCCAATTAAAAAGAAAAACAATAAAAATGAAGTCGCCAAACAGTCTGTTACCCATATGATGAAGATGACGTTTCTTAAGATTTAGGCAGTCGTAGAGTAACTCTTTGATGGTCTCTATTTCTTATTCCTTATTCTGACAGCTTATGCAATAGTCCGTGGAGTTAATGCTTAGTCTATTGGCCATTGTCACTGTCAGTACCTTTATAAAGATGCAGATTTCCTTTTTCTCCATAGCCAATAAGCTTCTGGTTTTTCGTTCATTTAATTGTGGCCATAGGCTGCAGGATACTCGTATAACACAATCACTTCTGGATTGTCAAGTGGCTTCGGTTAGTTTCTTCATCCTTAGATTTATCTTCCCTTTCAAGAAGGATATTTATTAGTGTTTGAGCATGTTATGTGCCTAGGGCTGATCCTTTCCTTACCAGTTTATCTGCAATCTCATTCCCTTCTACACCACTATGTCCGAGAACCCAACAAAGAATAACCAAGTGGATAATTTTTTTTATTTTTTTTTTATAATTTGCACGTGTTAAAGGGGATATGAATACCCTTATACTTAATTTTAGAACACGTGCGTTTTTGTGGAAAGGAAGAGACAGAGTGGTGTGGTTTGAAACTCAGGTGGTATTAAGTTTCTGTAAACTCCAAGGGTGGCTGTCCAGATAACTGGGGAGTATTTTGTTTTGTTTTCGATATTATTGTCGTTGCTTATGATTCACAGTATTTTTTTTCCGTCCTCCTGATGTCATCATCACGATCAAGTTGCATTTTGGCCATATGACCACACTACTGCCAGTGTTATGCCTTCACAGTAGAGATGTCTTAGCTTTAGCAAGTTTCATGTGAAATAAATAGATGATTCTTGACATCAGGATTCGAACCGTGAATCAACAGCGTGACAAGCAATGATGTTACCACCACTCCACGGCCACCAAGTGGATAATGCATCGTTTATTCAGGGTTTTATAACATTTGCATACTGTCGTAGATCTTTTGGTATCACTGTCTAATGCCTTGATAGTTGCCCAACTGTCCAAAAAGATTGAAATCCGAGATGAATTGTCAATACTGTTCTATCAATGGCGAGGCTTAAAAGACTCTGCATTCATTTGGGAGTTCGTACGAGTTGTTATTTTGTAGAAACTTGCAAACTCCGGTGTTCTTATTTCCATTTTAGACCCATCAGTGTACTAGATGTAGTGCTCATTTATTTTGTGTTTGGAAATAAGCATGGAAAAGTTCTTATTGAAATCTTGGTATGGTATGACGTAATCTGAGATCTTGTTATAGCCAACAATTCCGTTTCTCTAAAGAATGGCTGCGTGTCATGAAAATTCCGATTCCGCCTTTGACCCAACAGATCCCAAATATAAAGTTTTAATAAAATCCGTCCAGACCTTTAGGCGGCAGACAGACAGAATTGAGAAACCCACTTTTTGAGTTTCTCTTTTATAGTAATACCAAAATTGTTCGAATCTAGAAACACACAATTTGTACGTAATCAACACTTGCGCTATAGGTGCAAGTCAAAAGTAGTTACTCGTACACCTTGCAAAATCAGACCATAGTTGCTACTTTTTTTAATTTTATGATTTATTCAAAAATTCCACCATTTCCGATCCTATTTAAACTGAGCACACTTAGCTATAAAATCGCTCCTGTAAAATTGCACGCGCCATACTTATTAGTAAAAACCTTAACAATAATGGTCATGATTTAAATAGCTGGTATTTTTGACAGTTATTTGATAGTAATAGTAATAGTGATTTATAAATCACTGTTTTTTCATCCCCAGTGTTATAGAACTTTTAGGTGTAACCAATAATTTATTGACTTGCTTCGGTCGCGTCAGGTCTTAAACTCTAAAGTATGTAATTATCGTGCAACGCAAATCAACAAAAAAATTAAGCATGTCTTATGCCTCTTTTTTCCAATAAGCCGCCTATAAAAGATAACTGTTAATAAATTAAGTCGAACAGAACCTGCTACTTTTTCGGAATTTAAGCTTTTTTCAAGTTTTATCGCTAAAAAATATTTGTTTGCTTCTTGGGGTAGGGGTAAATTATGACACTAAGCAAATCTTTGCATTTGATACATAGTTTGAAACATAAAGAGATAATAATGGTAGACTCCCAGAAGTATACATATTTGTGATAGCCATGTTCGTCTGACAGTCCGTCCGTACGTCACCATGTTTGAGGCCTTACATTTTGAGATAGGAACATGAAATTTGGTATATACGTTTTTTTTTTTAAAATTCGAACCAGTACCAGTTAAAAATGCAACCACAGACACGCCCACTTTTAATAAAATATCGTTTTCCTCATTATTTTTTGCTAGAAACTGAAAAATATTTCCTAGGTAAAATATAGTAGACCTTGACCTTCTCTACATTTCGTCCATATAGTTACGCCCACTTTTTGGGGATATTTTATAAAAAAAAATATTGCATTTTCAAAGCTATTTACGGTGATGTTTTGATTCGTGAATTTCGTTTCAAATTTTAATAGCCATGCCTACTTTCTGCTAAGAAAAAGTTGTAACAGTTTTGTGATACAATTTTTTTCAAAATCGCGAAAATATCCTCCGAATAGAAAGTAATCATTGCATCTGTTTTACAAATTTCGTTAGTGAGAAAATAGGGTATCTATATTTTTCCCTACTTATTGCCAATTTGCTATTTATGTACGAAATTTCAGCTATCGAAAACAAACAGGTCAAAAGCTACAAGCCTATGAATTACGGATTGACAGACAGATATACAGACAGAGGGACACTGTGCCCATTTTCATACGGGGCACTAAAAATGACTGAGTTTCGATACATGAGTACCCAATGAAATTGCGTATTCCTCTATCACTTATATTTTAGGTCACCCTGTTTTACCTTTATTTTAAAACCCCCCCCACCAGTAAAAGCCTATAACAACCGATCAATATATTCATTTCCCATCGAATACTGAAAAATATGCAAAATTTGTCTCCCCTCCAATTGAAATCAAATCAGGCCACAATAAAAACACTAAACCAATCCCTTTAGCACCATTCTATATAGCCCATATATATTGTAATGCACTACCCTACACACATATTGTGCACTAGAACCTAATTAAAAAATCGAAGGATAGAATGTTCCAATTAGTCGCTAGCTGACAAGTTGATCAACAACTGATAAACTTCCATTGTGCCGGGCTATTGTGTGCGGTGTGCGCTACTAGTTTCATATAAACAGTACCCTCTGGCACCCATCTGCCACCTCCCTCCAGTCGCCCCGTGTGCATATAAAATTTATGCAAATTACCACGCATATTGAAGCGTAAAGAATACGAGAAAATATATTCATTTTGTAGCCGGGCATTTTAGAATCGCTGAACCTATTTATAGAAGCAAGAAACCACCATGCTATCATGTGCCTTGAAACGAACTTAAAAAATACGAGCACTACTGTAGTCATAATCCGTGTTGTCACTTACGGTCTATGAGTGTGTCGCAGTCACAGACGTCGCTGTCAGCATTGACTGCCATATTAAGCTTGACTTTTATTTTATTTTTTTTTCTGTAATTTGTTTGTTCTCTTTCTGCTTGTCTCAAGGCAGAGGTATGGAAAAAAAATCAACTACTTACTCATAATGAAATTTAATTTTGTTATGAACTTTCTTGAAAAAGCAGATAAAACTACAAAAAGTAAGTAACAAAGGTTAAACAGAAATATTAAACCATTTAAGAGTGTTCAATGTCAAACTGATAGTCTTACCTACATTTTCGTTTCCTCATATACTCGTAGCAGACTTTTTGTTTTAATATCGTTATTCGCGATAAAACATAGACGCCAATTCGAAGATATAGGGTGATTCATTGTTTTTAGTGACCGTAGGAAATGTAATAAGGCTGCTAGAGCACCATATTAGAATTCTTACGAACTCATTTCGCACGAATTCTGACGAAAACATCAGAATCATTTCATTTCATACTCGTACATTCAAATTGTATGTCTTACTTTGAAGCTAACTTTGTTCATCAGAATTCTTATGAAGTGGAGCGTAATGATCCCGATGATGGGATCAATCATACTATTTGTGGAATGGCTGTGGCTAGGTGGAGAGTACTCGTGTGACCATGTGGAAATACAAGTTCAAGGTAAAAGTGGGAATATAGGAACAGTTCAATAGTTTCAGTGCGATTCGTGTAACCTTGTGGGGATATTGGGAACTGTAGTACTGACCATGTGGGCCAAATTTCTTACTTGCTCATGTTCAGTTTCCCCTTGTGGATTCTAGGGCCTATGCCTATGCTCCATCTGGAGCATATCGACATTAGTAGAGCTCCAGCCCATTACTTGGAGCATTAGTACCGCTATCACAAATGGTTTTGAAACAAATTGTCCCATAAGCAACAATAAGGGTAAGAAAGATGTGCCATGGTGGAGTATCAATTTGTCAAAATTAAGATCCGTAACACACAAACTATTCAATAAGGCTAAGTACCATTTAAGAGGTTTTACACCAGTAAAAGAACTGAATTATCTAGGATTACACCTAGATAGTAAATTCATGTGGAAAAGCCAAAAAGGCCACCCGTGCTCTCATGATATGTACGAACCTAGCGGGTAAGTCTTGGGGACTTAACTCTAGTATTCTAAGATGAAACCAATGACCACATATATAGCGATAGCGTGGGCCAAACGAACTAGTTTAGTCACAACGAGGGATACACTCACTAAAGTGCAAAGATTTGCTTGCCTCTGTATTACTGGGGCCATGATAACATTTACAACATCAGGAATTCAGGAAGATGGAGAAAGAAGATAGGGCGAGAACCTAGGTCAATACTCCAGGTCTGAGGCAAGCTAAGAAACTTCTGGGACACCACAACTGGAAGAGAATCGAAGCGTACATCTGCCTTAACAAGAATAAATAACGTATCCTAACAAGCTGTCTAACGGGGCTCTGTAAACTCGTGGAACATTTAAGGATACCAAGTATAGCAAACGAAGGCCTTTGCAGATTTTGCAATTAGTCCAGTAAGACCCCAGAACATCTTCTGGAGTCTTGTGGGGCACTGATCCACAAAAGATTGAAGTGCCTGGGTAAGTACCAACTATCAGATGAGGATATACCAACCATAGACCCACTTCTCATTCTCAGATTCCTAAGAGAAACTAAGGAATTATGTTCTAATGAGGGAATAAACCTCTCCTAGGTATTAGCAGGGGACAGGCGCTTTCAACGTAAACAAGTCTCATTTTCTACAGAAACTGTTTTGAAGGGCTAATGTACGCACATACAAGCATGACAATTTTTTTTTTCCTAGGGTTGGTGAAAAATCTTCCATAGACACAATGAGGATAGCAAGCGCGTGCTCATAGTAGTGTCAGATTCTTACTGACTAAAAAAACACCACCCTGCGATTTAATTTGTTATATATTGCAACTAAGAAGGACCTTATCAAGCAATTTTTCTATCATGAAAAATACTCGCTTCGCAGGTTACTTTCCACTGAAAGATCCTGCATGTTCCGCAATCTAGGCACGGTTGATTCCTATCTCGCCAAATGGAAAGGTTTCGTCCTTTGTAGTCGGCGCAATAAATTGCTTTCATCCAGAATTTGTAGATTTTGAAAAGTTTGTAAAATATTGGCGTTTGTTTTCTTGGTACAGCCCCAAAGTTGTATACCGTAAGTCCACACCGGCTTTAGTACTTTTGTTCTCAGTACTGAGCTGGGAGTGTTTTTCGAGCAACCAGTTCATTTCTCTATATTTGATTTCGAGTTCTTTACTTTTCATTTTCACGTGCGAATTCCATTTCAGTTTTGCGTCGATTCTTTGAGGGCGATCCGCCAGTCCCTCTTTCATTCATTTACTTTATTCATTGCATTTTGCAGTTTTGCGGTCGTTTCTTCGATTGTTTTACCTACGGCTAGGATAGCGGTGTCATCGGCAAACGCAGCCAGGATAGTGCCATCTTCTTTCGGTATATCTCGAGTATATAACAGAGAAAGAAGTGGCCCAAGAACGCTTCCTTGCGGTACACCGGCTGAAATTTCTTTGAGCTCTGAGTATTCATTTCCATGTCTAACACGGAAGAGTCTATTCCCGAGATATGATTCTAGAATGTCGTATAAGCATACAGGGAGAACTTGTCGTAATTTGCAATTCAAGCTATCATGCCACACCTTATCAAAGGCTTGCTAGACGTCAAGAAATACGCTTGAGCATATATTTTCTCTTCAAGTGCTTTCTGTATTACGTCAGTAATTCTATGCACCTGGTCAATCGTCGAATGCTTACTTCTGAATCCAAACTGGTGGTCAGGAATAAGATTATTTCTTTCTATAACCGGTTGGAGACGCCTTAGTTATATCCTCTCGAAAATAGCGTGACAATTGAGTCAAATTCTATTTTACTATTTTTTTTTAAGTAGATAAGAAAATTAGGGCCAAATTGTGAGTGGGCCTAACGGTTTTTTGGGCATTTCGCCTCAACACTCAGTTGAAAAAATATAAACTTCCTCAGCGGGTATTCGGTTTTAAGTAGAGCGCGACATCGAACGCTTTTTTAACACCATTAAAGAAATTTCAGAGAAAGTAACACAGAGTGTAGATCAGTTCCTTGAATGCCTCAGGATGCATTTGAAACCGTTTCCTTTCAATAACCTATTAAAATGTCCAATAAAAACAATGCTTAAATATTAATTGGGATGCAGAGTAGCGCGCAGCAGCAACCACTCCTATCTACCTACCTCACCTCAATACTGAGCGAAATCAATTTTCTGAACTTTGAAAAATTTTCGAAGCAGTTGCTGATTGCTCTGAGAATGTATTCGTAAGTATTCCAAATTCATGTGATAATATGAGAAAAAGATGTCAGAATCATTAATCAAAATGGAATGCAAGCGGTGAAACTATAATAGCTAAACTCTTTTCGTTTCAAAAATGTAAAAAAAATGCAACTTTAGTGTTTTTTGTCCATATTGCTAGTACTGGAAACTGATATTGATGTTTCCGTAAAAGTTTTTATTCGAAGTACGTACAGAAGATGTGATTTCTAATACAGTGTAAGAGCTGGCTATACCCTTTTCGAACATATCCAGCAACGGATATACGCCGGCATCCGGTTAGTGTAAAGAAACTCAGACTGCGGATATGCGTCCATTTATTTACGGTAGAAACTTTAGTTCAATCCGTCGTCGGCTGAGGGATACATCGAAGAGTGTAGAATTAATTGAGGGTATTTACACGATTCATTAATTTTTGGGATACACGATGTCGAATACAAAGTTTCGTATAATATTCACACTTATCCGGTGTCACATATACTAATCTTATTAAATTTGATTCCTAGGACTGGTATAGTGCGTAAATAGTATCATCTAAAGATCTTTAAAATTTGTTGGAGGAGGGGTAAGGTATGGCTGATTGAAAGTCATAAGTTCTCAAAACTCGTGAATGCCAAGAATCATATAAAGAATTTTGAGAAATTTTGGTTTCTGCTTGGGTATACTCGTAATGTTGAGACGGCCCGATCTGAAGTTTATCAGCATTGTAGGAATGGACTCCATACAATTGATTCTTTACTTACTTATGTCCTATATCCCTTTGTGGGTCCTAGGGCCTCGACTACGCCTACGCGCCATCGTGTATGGTTTCTGGCAATATGTCTCAGCTCTCCCCAACTTTTCCCCAACTGCCGTGTTTCCTTCTCGACTGTTCTGCACCATGTTCTCCTTGGACCACCAGGTCTTCTGCCGTCCTGAGTTTAGAGGTTCTATTGCATGGTTCGCTATGGAGCTGTCACCCTTTCGGAGCGTGTGACCAATCCACTTCCACTTCCGTCGTTGGATGGTTGTGCCTATTGGTTTCTGACCCGTACTCTCGTAAAGGTGTTCGTTAGAGATACGATTGGGCCAGAAAATCCTTAAGATGTTGCGCAGGCAATTATTAACGTTTGCAGCTTACTGGTGATAGCAGTGGTCACTCTCCACGTGCTGCATCCATATAACAGCACGGATTCAACGTTGGAGCGGAACAGTCTTAGCTTGGTGTTCAAACTGATTGCATTGCTTCGCCATATTTTGGACAACATCCCGAACGCGAACTTTGCCTTGGCGATTCTGTTGGTTATATCCAGTTCGGTTCCACCATCGGTCGAGCCAATACTCCCAAGATACTGGAAATCCTCTACTCTCTTTACCGGTTGTCCAGCAATGCATATTTGAGCCGATGAGTTCGTTCCAAGACTGATAATTTTAGTTTTTATCTCTTTTATCTCTCCACATCTGCTGTCATTTGGTGGAGGTCCATAATTCTATGAGAGAGTAAGCATACGTCGTCAGTGTAATCAAGATGTTTAAGTTGGGATGTAAGAGTCCAGGGTGTTGATGTAGTCGACAGCGGAAACCTGCTTGTTCGGCATCGAGTGTGTCTTCGAGATGTTGTTTGATTCGCTCCAGGATGATTTTAGCTATTATCTTAGCTACAACAGGCAGCAAGCAGATACCTCTCCAGTTTCCGCACTCGATTAAACTACCTTTCTTAGGATGATTGACGATCATTCCCTTTTTCCACTCGTCAGGAAAGCTCTCGGCTTCCCAAACTCTCTCTATAAGTGGAAGCAGAAGCTCAGCCGATGTTGTTGGCGCTGCTCGTAAGAGCTATGCGGGAATACCGTCAAGTCCGACCGCCTTGTTGATTTTAAGTGCTTTGATCGCGGTAGTGATCTCATTCTTACTGTGAGATTCTTTGTCGGTATCTTTCTTCTAAATACGTCAATGTAAAAGATAAATCGCAATAATGCGTTCACGCTCCACTCCAGCAGTAGGAGAATTACACTCAAAGCGATTTCAATCGAAGCAAGCGGAGCAAGTGCCGTTCGAAAAATGTTGGTCAAACTTTTTTTTTTTTGATTTTGTCAAATTTGTTGCAATAACTACATATTTTTTAATGAAGATTTATTTTCTTATACGGTTTCAATCGTTTCATGATACATTTAGAGTGGTAACATTTTTCACACACCGTCACGGGAGCAAAAAGTTGTTAGACCAAAAAATGGGATTTTTAGGTACCTGCCTCATTTTTAGGGATTAAAGACAAATTCTTTATTGGTGCAGTGTTTTTGTTTTTTTATTGCTTCTCAGAAACATTCTCTAACTAATTAGTACTTTGCTGGACCTCCTCTTACTTTTATTACAGCTGCACATCGGCCAGACATTGACTCAGATAGGTTTTTCCATGTGGAAGCAGGTATGGTGTTCCAAGTCCGGATAAGTAAATTTTTTAGGTTTTCGATTGACTCTGGACGCTTCTTCGACATTCTCAATTGGATTGAGATTTGGACTGTAGGGAAGCTAACTTAATACATCGACATTATTTTCTTCGAAGTACTTTTTAACATAAGAAATAATAAAAAATGCAAATATTATTTTTAGTCATAAAAGTTCTGGCTTATTTAAAAGCTCGATATTAGTCTTTCATAATAAAAAAAAACAAGTTCATACCTACAATTTTGGCTGTATGGCAAGGAGCATTGTCCTGTTGAAAAATGAATCTGCAAGTGTCACCAAATAGCTCCAGCGCAGAGGGCTCTAATACATTTTTCAGAACCCGTTTGTAAACTTCTGTATTGGCTTTCGATTCTAGGAAGACCATTCTACCTTTTTCATCTCCAGAGAAGCATCCCCCCACCATCACACCATCAGAGCTCAGTCTTTCCTTTGGTTCTCTTCGCGCAAGAATCCTCCCATTTCCAACATGCAGTTAAAACTTTGATTCGTCGGAAAAGATAACATTGTTCCATATGTCTTGAGTCCAATTAAGATGCTCTTGAGCCCAGAGCAATCGTTTTTCTCTGACTCTTTTTGGAAAATCCAGCTTCAGTACTGGCTTGAGTGCTCTAAGTCCAGCTTACAAGAGCCTTTTCTTCACTGAGCTTGACGAAATTATTTTTCCGACGGCTGTACAGCACCAAAAAACGATCTTCCACTGGGGTCGTCTTTTTTGGCCTCCCTGAGTCTTTCTGCTGGTAGTCCCGGTCTCACGATATTTTTTTAAATTCCATGCCACAGTTTGTTCAGCAACATTTAATCTTCTAGAAATTTCACGTGTTGTCAAATTGAGACGTGACAGACACAAAATATTAGCTTTGCACTCCGAACTGATTTCTCCCATTTTTTTTTTTTTACTAGATTATTTCGGTTCGTTTCGGACTGCTATCACGAGCTAAATTCACCTCTTATTCATAATAACATCTACTTTTATGCACTATTTGAACGACATTTTACTACCCAGTGCAAAAAAACCTCGTAGCTCTCATAATTTCCAAGAACTGCGCCCGAAAAGGGTAATAAAATGTTTGACCAACATTTTTCAAACGGCACTGTATAAATATATTCCGCGTTCTGTGTCACGTACTCGGTGCCGAAAAGTGTGAATGTTTTTTATTGAGTTACATACACATGTGTGACCACTGAACAGATTTTGATGACATTTTCTTCGTACTTTACTTATTGTTCGGATGGAGTGTGTTGTGGGTGTGTGATTTCTGGGCTTGAGGCTTAAGGTTCGAGTTCCAGAAAACACAAATAAGTTTTTCACATTCCCATCTCTCGCAATAGTCTGACAAATAACCGTGAAAGAGACTTCTCCTAATACAATAGAAAAAAGTTCTCTTCGGAAGCGGTCTAAACTGTATGTCTCTTAAGTTCGTATGTCGCGAGAAGCCACATAGGCTAGGCTTTGCATGGACTGTTAGCGCGAAAATATATATATATTTTTTTTAATGGAATATCAGCTAGATATAGGGGGTTGTGGTTGAAAAAAATGCTTAAATGCACGCATTTTTATGAAATTTGGCTTGCCAGTATGTAGTATATGTCAGTAAAACAATATATTTTAGTTTTTCTTATTATTTTCGATCTACCACAAGCAAAGATTCTGGAAAACATCAGCTTTTTTGGTCAAACGATTCAAAAGCTACAAGCCTGTGACTGACCTTCCATTTACCATTCTAGAAATAACTCAGACCTTTCTTCTCTGACATTGCAAAACTGTTAAAAAATCCGAAGTGCTTTATCGATTTTTGTCAAATATAGGAAGATTATCTGAACTGAATTAGGAAAATATTGAAGTCTTGTAATAAAATCTAAAAAAAAGTTTTTATTTTTCTCAGTGCTGTGTTAAAAAGTTTTAAATCCTTCAGCGACAATCATTCATTTCAATTGGTATCACCAGTAATTTTCTACCTACAATCCATCCATAGCTATGCCCTCAATGACCAACTTCATCAGCAATCACCAATTATTTCAGTCTTCTGTAATAAACAAAAACAGTGTATGACCTCATCACCTTCGAAGATTAGTATCTATTTTGAAAAAACTGCAACTCAATCTGCTGCCTATTGCAACAAATTACACATCATGCTCATGACCAATTGTAATTTGAAACCTGAGACGATGGATGGCTTTGCTAAATCTAAATCCAAACCAAGGTTCTCCAGTCGCCTCTCTCTACATTCACATCCTGCCACCACCCTCCGCACGTCAATCACAAGGAATGCATTTTAGTCGATCTGATAAAATTATATTTTCCAATGCAAAACTGACAGACTTAAGCGCTATGATTGTCAAACAGACACTATAAGCAGCATCGTCGCTCCGAGAAGATATTGGGTGGGTGGGCGTCCACACAAGAATACATCAATAATGGCCAAGTACCATGATTGATTCCAGTCTCTTTATTTTTATGTTCGTTTGTGCTTTTACGAAATGCAACTGCGCTCAGAAATGTCACACAATTTATCCACTTCGGTCCATAATGCTAATGACAGATATCTGTCAGTTGGTCTGTCAGCTTGCCAATCCATCTTTAAGGCAACACACAAAGTGCCAGTCAGTCAGTGAGCCGGAATTGGCTCCCCTACTGCCACCCCTCTCTGTATTGGGATATATTCATACAAATGGAGTGGAGAAGTAAGTAATTGTTACACATTACGTAAGTCGCGTTAAATCCCCGCACTGTCAGTGCATACAACTTCTGTAGTGGTTGACGTTTGTCAGTAGTCTGAGATTATATTTGTTTTTTTCTGTTTCTGTCCCCAAGTACATGGGGAGTAATTTGAATGTAATGTGACCGCGGTGTTGACTCGCAAAAGTGGACAAATTAAAAACAATTAAGCGAATTCGTTGTTTTATTTGCTTGCGACTATCGGCCTCCTCGTCGCATGACAACGCTTTACAACGCACGCGCATCACTTGCGATAATTATCATAAATTGTAAACAAAAGGAAACAAAACAAAACAGAAAAAAAAATATGATATCTGATATTTTTAGCTACTGTGGCGTGCTATACTGCCGCAGACTCAATGCAATTTCGTAGATAGATTCACCTTCGCTTCGGCCACCCGACGACCGGCGCGCTTTTATGGTGTAGCGCTGTGAGCAGTGCAGAGCGATCGCTAGCGCTCTTTGTGATCTCTGGGCGGAAATCTGCGGCCTAACCTTCGGCGGTAAATTCGATTTATGCTTGTTGTTCTCGTCGTAATTGTTTTATACTTTGCGTCAGCTTGTGTGAGTTGTGAGTGGTCGTGTGTTTGCTCAGCGACGATGTTGTTTCATTTTCAATGGGAATCACGTATGCCCAGGCCAAATGGTTTTAATTTTTTTTTTTTTTCTGTATTCTCCCTCCCCTGTCGTTTTGTTATGTTTTTTTTGTACATGAGGGAGGTTTATTGGGGTTCAGTCACGACAAGGTTCAAATTGGACTTTAAGTTAATTTAAAATTAATCATGAAAGACAATTAAATTATTGTGGGAATGGGGTATATGAGTAGATACTTATTAAACTCGTTTTGTAACCATGTGAAAATTTAGCTGCGGGAAAAATGTATCTGCTGTATGTTACTTCTTTGGTCAACAGAAATAAATAAATATCTCCAAAATTGACGAAAAGCTGGGAGAAGTTTTCTCTGATATGCCAAATACTAGTATCTCATTTCGTCTCATAGAAGGTAATATCTACATAGGATACTATCATCTTCTAGGCACTGTAGGACTCATAAACGCTCCTGATAAGGCATAACTTAATGTATTTTACCGCAAAGTGATATCTAGATATACCGCTCGATACACGTAATAAAATTAATGGATTAATCAACAAAATAAAGAGCAGAAAAGACAAAAAGTCTGCCAACAAGGTGTGCAGTCGTCACAAATGCCCTATTTATAAAACTAAGTAACCTTGGGTTCAATGCCTTGGATTTATGAATGTTCTAGTAATCATAATCAAAGGCTAGCAGGAAAATAAAATACATATGACATAATGCATTTATTTATCAGGCAAGGACCTTCAATTAACCCTGGCAAGACTATTCTAGTCCCCTCAAAAAAAAAAGAAAAAGAGGAAGAGCAAACTTGGCACAGTTATCAGTTACCCTCAAACGTACTAATGCCGATTTTTTCAATGAAATTCAATTCTACTCTTAAGGCGATACGAGTATGACTAATATGCATTTTATTTATGGATACCGCGACGAAAGTATTTAATAGGTAAGTAATCAGTAACAAAACCTAGCAGAATATGCATCGGCTACTACGAATGAGAAGTTCGTTGCATTATTGTTGCATAAACTAAGTGCATCTCAGTCTATTCTTAAGACACTAATGGTGGGATTAGAACAATTCTGAAGATGCTTTTTGCATAATTATGTCTTGAACTGCGTAAACAATGATTTTCGTATAAGTATCATACCATTAATCTTCATCCCTTGGTCCCTTGGTTCTTTTTTGACCCAAAGCAATCTTTCAGTTAAAATATCTTTTAATGTAACGCACACACTGAAGGAATTCTTGAGTCCCTCACGGAGCTAGGGATAGAAAACTATCTGAGTCATTGGATTGTCTTTATGCTTAGCACTAGAATTATTCAGGCAACACTAGGAAATAGCAATATAACCAAATTTGTAAGTATGGGAACACCTCAGGGCGGTGTCATTGCACCTCTATTACGGCTCAAAGTCATGAATAAAATCCTTTTACAATTAGACAGAGAAAGTATCAACGTAGTCGTTTCCTAGCGAAATCATGGAAAATGCTCTAAGTAAGGTAATCACCTGGGCCAATAAGTGTGATCTTGGCGTCAACTCGAGCAAAATTGAACTGATGCTCTTCACCACAAAAACCAAAATACCTGACTTCACACTTCCTCGACTTAATGGCCAACCACTGTCCCTATCACCCAGTGCCAGGTATCTAGGAGTTATCTAAGATCCTAAACTTAACTGGAAACTAAATATCGAACAACGGGTGAAGAAAGAATGTATAGCTTACTATGTCTGTAACAGGACCTTCGGCAAAAGATGAAACCTGCAACCAAAATTTTCCCTATGGATGTACACAGCCGTGGTACGTCCTATCCTCACATATGGCTCAATAGTATGGTGGCCGGCTCTTAGAAAAGGCTGAAACATAACCAAACTTAACAAGGTTCAGAGAGCTGCTTGTATAGGCATCACAGGCGCCCTACGAACAACACCATCAGATGGTCTGATGGTTCTTTTGTATTTCTTACCTTCAGATCTACACATAACAAACATTACAGCACATAGCGCGATCAGACTCAGAGAGTCTGGATGCTGGACTGCGAAACCCTAGTAATATTTTGGATTCTCTACCAAGAGAACTCGTATCGACTCCAACAGATTACATTACCCCCAAAATGATCTTTACAAAACGTTTTGACGTACAATTCCCCTCAAGAAGAGAATGGCAATATGGACAGGTGGTCAAGGATTTCTATCAACAATCTACACAGACCGTTCAAAGATGGAGTGTGGATTGGGTGCGGCTTTGTTTTTCGAATCCTTGAACATCCCAAAATCATATTACTCGCTATCCGTGAAGACTGCCGTCAGATGAAACTACATACAAATATAACGCCAAAGATCGCCATATTTATTGACAGCCAAGCAGATATCAAAGCTATTGCCTCGGCTACTATATCATCCAAACTAGTAAAAGAATGCCGAAGGGAGCTAGCCTTGCTAGATGGTCAATTCAGGATAACCCTGATTTCGGTTCCAGGGCATATTAACGTTCATGGGAACGAACAAGCTGACGGACTGGCTAGGCAAGGCTCAGACCTTCACTGTTCACTCGCAGAAAGAGTTCACGTTCCGCTGGGAGCAGTCAAGGCAAAAATCTCCTCAATATTCCCTAGAAAATCCAACCTCAGATGGGCTAGGCTAACAAACTGTGTCATATCTAGAAAGATGTGGCCAAACTACAACAAGGGAAAGGCAGATGACTTCCTAAATAGAATGCGTAAAGACATTGCCAGAATAACAGCGATCACCATGGGACACTGGCCGATAGGAGACCACGCAGCCAGATTAGGTATCCCATATAATACACACTGCCGTAGTTGCAATGTCACAACGGAAAAAGGAACCCTCACCCAGCATATATGCGCCCCAGCTCTAGCTAAGGCCAGACAACGAGCATTAGGCAAACCATTTTTCAATTCACTCGAGGAGATCTCAGGGAAAAATGTTAAAGAACTAACACACACCTTAATAGCCAGGTTCACATGAGTTGTGGTATCAAAACGGCACCTAGTGCTAATTTGGTTCTTAGAACCGCCACTCCTACCTACCTATGACTATAATTTGGTAATTTTAATTCGTATATAAAACAACAGTTTTTGCAAACAAAATTGATTCCGATTAGTAGTTCCGTCGTAAAAAAATCTAACACAACTGTCACTTGGGTCTAAAATTACCCAGAGAGATGTTTTCAATTGTGTACATTTACGGTTTTTGTTAGTTATAGAGGTTTATATTTTCTACAATTCACCAATACTTTGTATAATGCCACGCCTACTTTTTGGGGGTGTTTTCTTCAAAACGCTTTTTAAAGCTACTTATCTTGCTGGACAAACCTTATTTTAAAGTTTCCATCAGAATTCACGCCCACTTTTCTATAAGAAAAATCTATAAAATCAGTTTTTTTGATAAAATCTCTTAAAAGTCGCGGTATTAAACTTTGAATAGAAAGGCACGCTAGCATTGAATGTAAATTGCAAATTTCGGAACGCCACACCCACATTATGAGGGATGCGTTACAAGATGAGGGATAGGGTATAAAAAACGACATGCAACTGTAATCAAATAATGTTTTCCGAAAACGAAAGGGCTACTTATAGTCTTCGAAATGAGACTGGATACGAGTAAATTAAATATTGGCAAGGAGGAGATGTTTTGTGCAGTCATTGCAAGTGAAAACTCTAAATTCATGGTTCAGTGGTTCATTTTCGGATACTGGTGTAGTGAACTTTCCTTAATGAATTTGATTCGGCTTCATGATATGGTTTGGACTCTAGATACTGGGATGCCCTATATTTGTGGAAAGTTTTTTTGTAGCTCGTTGATTTTTTTGTCTTTCTTGTGCGAGATACGAGTAATGTAAGAAGAAGAAATGAAATACCTTTTAAAAATTTCCGCAGCTATTTGGCATTGAAGTATGGGACAATTGTAACACCTTACAACTGACACCAAATATTAGTCTTATACCTGCCCTAATTGATTTATTATACCCTATTCCATAGGATATAATAATTTGTATACATAGTTTGCAACACAGAGAAATAATAACGATAGACTCCCAAAAGTATATAAAGGGTGGGCCTGGTTTCTTTTTAAATTGCATTTTATTTTGGCACTGACAGGTCCTTCGCATATCTCCGTGGTACGAAATGAATCGATGTATGAGTATGTTTGGATAACGTTGAAAAATATTGAAAACTTATTTCCTGTATTGTCAAAATTGGGCGAATTTTGAAAAGAAATTTCGGTCGAAAAAGTGCACCAATCGTGCCTGCTGTACGCAAGTTTGTGAAGAAAGTTCGTAAGATTGGCATGCTAATTGATAACACAAGTTGATTGAAAATTGAAAACGCGAACGTACTCATAGAAAAGCGAATGCATCCTTAGCGTGTGACTGTTTGGTGTGGTTTGTGGAATGGCGGCATTAATGGCCCATATTTCTTCAAAGATGAAGATAGGATCAGCGGTCAACTGAGGAAATTAATTTGGGCGATCTCTGGTTTCAGCAAGATGTCGCTAAATGCCATACAAGCTATCCAACAGTCGATCTTTTGAGCACTAAATTCAATAGTCGTGTAATCGCTATTAAAAATGGGACTCTAACTAATCTCTATATTTAATTGGGGTATTTATTCTGTCATTACTTTGACTGTAGCATTCTACAACATCGTAGCAAAGTTGTTGAATTAATAATATTTGGATACAACACTTTACAGTAATAAGTAAAAATACCCGCAGAATGGGAGCACCCCCCTGAGTTCCAAAAACTTCAAATTTTCTTAAGGATTTGCTTTTCAAGAAACACTGTTAAGTCACTTGGGGGAGAACTACCGCTTCCATTGACATTGACAGTTCTATGTTTCCAACTTCAGAGCAACAGTAATAAAAAAAATCATAACAAACACGTTGGTTTAGGCCAGATACATAATAAAAATCAACCGACCTTCGTAGAAGATGTTTCCCAAGGTTTTCTGATTACCATAATCCAATTATGGAGAATGGATAGTGACGGTACTGATGTCGTAAAATTTACACAACCTTATGTAAAGTAGTATTTTTTTTACAAACATATACCTAATTCTTTTAGTCTTTGTAGTCCAAAGTGCGCATTCTGTAAATCGTATCTGCTATAATAATCGAGAAAATCAAAGGTTTCGCTGTAAAATTTCAGTTTGCTTTCAATTCGAAAGTGTAAAGTAGGAATTAAGATTCAAAGTGGATACGTCTTTGATATTCGAAACATAATAATGAATAAGCCCTTATAGGTACTTCATCTGTATCTAGATACACTTTGTATTACTTTATTACTTCATTCAATAGAAACAATTGCATCCAGTGATCTAACGCTCCACATGTTAGCCGCAAATGCAAACAACAATTTCCTGCGCTAAGTGGTAAACACAATTCGCGCGCAATTTGTCTACTCCCCCCGTGTTCAGTTCCATTATTCGTGTATTATTTCAAACTTCACGTGTCGCACTGCACGCCACCCATATGAGGTGAACAGCGAAATAACAAAAATATTACTTGAACGACATTAAAACTTTACGTAATTATTACGTATACGACGTAGTATATACTGGCGATCGTCTTGGGTAAATAGTATCGTTTGCTTATTGCGTTGGAGATACTTTTACTATCTCTTTGATTTCCTATAGATTTCAGATAATAGGGTGCCATCTGTTCTAGAACGTAATTGCTTTGACCAAAACAGGTGTTGCGTCTGTCCTTATGCAATTGGGCTGCAATTAGACGGCGACTTTAGTCAATGTCAAGTTCAACTTTAAAATCTTTTTTTTTCCGCAAAAAGGTGATCAAAGATTAAGTTATTAGCCAAACGGGTAGACAACCAATAATTAACTCTGTTCCGCTCTCGACCCACTGTTCGGTCGCCCTCTTCCGCTTGACACTTGTTTGTCATTTTGATAATTAAGAAATTTGTAGTCAAGTGGCAGTGCACAATTTTTTAACGCGTGCCGAATGTGTTTTTTTTTTTCCTGTGTCTTGGCGCGTCGCGTCCGCCACTTCCACCACATGATGATTTATGATGTTGCTAGTTGCTGGTAATGGCGCTGATCTGCTGCTGCGGTTGATGTCGTGTTGTTGCGGGTCCCGATTCTGAGGCTGATGTCGCTGGTAGTGGTGGTGGTGGTGGTGGTGGTGGTGCTGCTGCTGGTGGTGATGATGTTGCCAACAATGACGATGATGCCGATGATGGGAATGGGGTGTGTATGGCTAATTTGATTGAATATAGTGGCAATTTGTCAGCTTGTAAAATGTAGGTAGTAACACATGGCTGGCAGGCGGCGCACTAAGGAGAGTAAGGCGACGCGCAGAACTAGTGGAAGTGTTTAATGGAATCGAAACGGTTAAATGGAGTGCTACTGTCAAATTTATTAATTGTCACATACAAGTTTTGCTGCTAATTAGCATTTGAATAGACATCTAGGAATGGTGTGGTGTGTGAAATGCTTTCCTCCTCCCATAGGATTGACCTTTGAGACGTGTTATTGATGTTTGGGAACATTTTTCATTTGGAGTTTATTTCTATGCAGGAATTTCAATTGATCGCAAGTATGATTATCAATCATTTGACTTGAGTTTGACGGGAATGACAAGATTGTTAGTAATGCTTCTAAGCAAATGTATGTTGACCAATAGATCACGTAGTCTGTGTGCTTGAAGTCATTGTTTGAACTAATTGAATTTCCGTCGGCTTTTTGTGTAAATTGTGACCAATACTGGAAAATATGGTTTAACCAAATGATGTAACCTATGGAAATAAATTTTAACCAATTTTTCATAATTCGATGAGATAATTGTTGACTAAGTAAAGTAGACAGAATATGTGGATTTAAGAAGAATGTTCTCTTTTCGGTTTAAGCCATGGAATTAAATGGGGGAATGTAGCATGTTTTAAGGAAAGAAATCAAGAGGTACTCGAAGATGTGTTCTGTGGTTAATTTTGCATACATTACGGGGAACGTATTTGAGAAATGAATCATATAGGAAACGGTTTTCACCTTGGACAAAATATGTGGCTTAGACAAATGCACTGAACAATATACTGAAAGTTCCCTGGTTTCCCAATTGCGTTTCATGGCTTTCCGCGAAAAAACGCGAAACTTGCTTTATTATAACTAAACAAACGTATTTGTGAGTAATTTTATATTTATGGGAGGTAAGCGAACCAAACTTTTTATAGATAAATGAAAATAAGAATGAATTTGCCAACTGCCTGCAGTCTAGGAAAACTATGATCCATTCTATGAGTGTATAAATTTTCAGCTTCCTATATCATTTGGTATATATTTTAGAGATGTGGGAAAACGTATGCACGTTAGGAAATTGTTCACAAGTCTTGCTTGTCTGCAACTAACTCAAAATACACGAATTACTTACTATTTATAAAATGGAAAGCAACAAAAAGATTTAGAAACAAGATAACTCATCAGCCACCACTAAGGAAATCAGACGGAAAGTGGGCCAGGACGAATCAAAGCAGATACTTTTGTTAAACACTTTGAAGAAGTTTTCACCAATGAAAAGGACGATCCCACCACCCCATCCTGACATAATCACTAGTAATCTAAGGATAAAGAGCAAATTGAGTATTGCATTAAGAAAAGGACCATAAGAAAGCTCCAGGTTATGACTCCATAAATGGTAAAATATTAATATAATTACCTAGGTACCATAGGTACCTATTAAAATACTTTTCTAAGATTTGGAAGCTAGCTCAAATAATTGCAGTTTTAAAACCTGGTAATTTTTTCTCACGGTCCCACCTCTCGCGAACGTCTAACAAACATCCAAGAGTAAAATTGTCATGAAAAGCTTCTCTCAATCGAAAAAGAATTGCCCTTCGGAAACGGCATAAAACTGTAGATCCCAACTATTAGTGAGGCGCACAGCACTAGTGACTGCGAGAAGCTAGGCTAGGTCCTGCATTGGGCTGTTAGCGCCAAAATAATTATTTCATTTATAAAGATGCAAAATCCACATCATCCTACAGACCGATAAGCTTGCTTCCCATATTGTGAAAAGTTTTCGAAAAACTCTTTTACGATCGACTGAATCCAATCCTGACTAATAACAATTCAATACCTGACCACCAATTCGGTTTCCGCAGACAGCACTCAACTATCTAACAAGTACACAGAATAGTAAATAAAATCACAACCGACTTTGAGGAAAAGAAGTACTGCATTGGAATATTTTTAGATGTAACTAGGGCATTCAACATGGTTTGGCATAAGGGATTATTACATAAACTTCAGACCCAATAAAATGCTATCTACCGATATTTCTACGTAGAATGTAAGCTTTTAACATCAAACATACTCCGAACGAGAGCAGGAGTACCTCAAGGATCTGTACTGGAAACATTATTATATGTTCTCTACTATGCTGGTATTCCTTCTCCAAGGGGCTGTACATTGATGATAGGTACTTTTGCTGATGACACTATTCTGATGACTTCGAATGACACCTTGAAGTAGCAACAGCCCAAGCATAACACAACTTGGATAGTACAATAAAATGGTTTGACAAATGGGGTATTAAAATCAACGAGGACAAAACTCAACAAGGGATATTTACTACAAATCTAAACTACACTTCTATATCTTTTACAATAAAGGACAAAATTATATCAATTGACGAAACAGCCAAACATTGGCATACACTTGACCATAAGCTAAATTGGAAATACCATATATAAAAAAGGAGGGACCAAATAAAAGAAAAATACACACAATTTGCATGGCTCCTTTACTCGAACTCAAATCACAAATAATAAGTTATTGTTATATAAAACTATCATAAAACCTATCTGGATATATGGAATTCAACTCTGGGGGACACCGCAGAAAACAAATATCGCTATAATTCAAAGGCAGCCGCCCAAAAATCCTACAAACTATTATCAATGCGGACTGGTATATTTCCAATTATGACATTCATCGAGACCTTCAAATGCGAACAGTAAAGGATGAAGTGACAAATATAAGCAGAAGACATCATATCAAATTATTAGTTCACCTAAACATCGAAGTTAGCTCACTTGCACGGAAAGAAATACTCGGAAGAAGAAGACTGAAAAGAACTAGACCAAGTGACTTGATCAGAGGAAGCCCATCATAATGAACATACGAGTAACTATTAAACTCCATGTTACTCGTTTCATTTTGTTCCAAAAAAAAGATTGAAGGATATCGGTCACTCAGCCTAGAATAAGTCCCGTTAACTAGCAATGTAAAAGAGAATATTAGTCTTTATAAGACAGATGTGTGCAAATAATTAGGAAATAAAAAAAGGGTCAACAAAAATAGTGTTTGAAACACCTTGTATTTCAAAATTAAAAAAAAACTGGCTTTGTTTTTTTAAGATATAAGTGTATAAAAGTTCCAGCTTCATATGTCATTTATGGGACTCTGGAGAGGTGCTCAATACATACTCACTTTAGAAAATTGAATATAAATCAAAAGAAAAATATGCGCTCTAAAACCCTGTATTTCTGTTATAAAAACTTTGGAGCCATTTTCTAATTTTCTTTCTTGGTACATGCTATTTGTCTCGGAAGTTTGAGCTTTTGTCACCAGCGTCAGCGTTCGGAGGAGTTAGTAGGCCAATATTATATAAATGTAACGAAAAACTATACTACTCTTTATAAACCTGAAAAGTTTAAATTTTATAGGTCCTTTGAGAACTTTGGGAGGGATGCAGAAAGACCATCTTATACAGAAAAATTGTACATAAATTAGGAGAGAACTAATCTGTGCAACACCCAGCTTAAAATCAATGCTGTAAGTCTGAAAAGTTAAAGCTTTAGAGGTCGTCCGAGAAATTATAGAGAGGTGTGGGAAAATGAATAAAAATATTAAAACTGTACACCAGATAGAAGGTAAATATTCCGTCTAAGATACTCAGGCCTCTTGGTGGAATTGCACTATTAAATGCAAATTGTGGAAGCGAAAGATTGGATTTGAGAACAATTTGTTCGCTTGAACGAACAATGGAAAAAAATTTGGCTACATTTCAATCTTTTCTTTCTGGAAGTTTTCAGCTTTCTAAGGTATCTGGAGGTTTCTAGAAATAAAAAAAAAAAATAAAACGCTTTGTTCAATTCAAAGAAAATCGACTTGCTCCTTGGTCACACCCTGTATGGTAAAACATTTTAATTCTGACAGAAATCGAAACACATTGGTGGTAAGTTATACTGCAATGCACCGGTAAACCACATCGTAAATAGATTTATCATATCCCTATGAACATGTCGTTGAATCTGCAGTAAACAATTGAATGGAGGCGTTAGACCCAATGCTTTGTAATTCAGTGGGCTGAACAGTGCTGCCACATGGGTCTATGTAGATGCAGGAAACAAAAGAAGTATCACTTTTTTGAAGTAAAACTTCCACTGAAGCCATCAAGATAATTTTCTTAAAAGGTAGAATAAATAATCAGTTTTAATAAATGAGGAACCATACATGACTTCCATGTAATAAAATCACTTTTCAAAATAATTTTTCATATTAAAAATTGTTGTATATGAAATCTTCCGGATTCCAGATCCTACCTTTGTCATTGCAGCAACAAATTTATAATGTGGTGCCAAAATTTACACATGTGAGCGAGAAATAATGCAGTTATTGCACACAGTTTCTCGGTCGAGATCGGCCACAAAGATCGCGCAATATCTCATCGTTGGTTTTTTTTTCTTTCAATCATTCGATAGAGTTTTGCAGAAATTATTGTGAACGAAAGTGAAACGCCACAAGCGTACACACTTTTCAGTTTACATATTTTCATAAAGACTTACGTTCCATCTTATTCAGCAAAGGCAAACGATCAACATTACTAAATATGGCAAAATATTTATTATTTGTTATGCAAAAGGTAGAAAGGATCAAAATTGCCATAATTCAAAAGTAATGCATCACATCAAAATTAAGAGGAAAATGTATCACTTTCGATACGAATATATCATTCTGGCAACACTGGGACAGAGACCACTCACTAATTCACTGATGCGTTCATTGCCGTACCTCCAAAGTCCCTTAGTATGAGTATACTAAGAAGCCTAACATTTTGCATGGCAGTTTCTCTAAGGTCTTAGTCGACGGTTAAAATGGGTTGGAAGATGAAAATTTAAACAATTAAGGGGCGTATTAGTGTAGTCGGTGCGGTTGAATATCATTTTAATTTTTCCATATGTTTTTTTTTTTGAAGGAAATGGCATTTACTACTGGCATCTCGAGGAGCTGTCCCATCGGGTAACTGATCAATTGATCGAAAACAATTATTCGAATACAACTGATCGGAGAAAAAAATTATCGAGCGGACAGGAGAACTAGTCAAAAACAATTTCTCAAAAGGAGTGCAAATGATCCAACGGACAACTTTTCGAAAATAGTCAATACTTCGATCAATTTTCTCCATAGTAACGCGTGAGCCATCTACTGGTTTCTTTTTAAATTGCATGCTAGTTTGACACTGACAGCTCTTTCGCAATCAAACAATTTACGGAAACGCAGTATCATATCTCCGCGGTACGAAAGGAATCGATTTACGCTTGAACGACGTTGGGAAATATTGAGAACTTATTTTCAAAGTGCGTGCTGTGTTGTCGATACAGTGCGAGTTTTAAAAAGAAATTTCGGTCAAAATAATGTACCAACCGTGTCTGCTGTAAGCAAGTTTGTAAACGGAGTTCATGAGATGGGCATGCTTGTTGATAACACAAGTTATCTTCGTATTCGTCGTGTGTATCCGAAAATGTGCCCCTAAACCCGAGAAACGGAAGGGAGGCGTTATTGGCCGATTTTTTTTTTCAAAAATGAAGATGACAACAACGTTACGGCCAACGAAGAGCTCTATAGAGGCATGATAACCATATTTTTTTTTGGCCAGCAATTGAGGAAATCAATTTGGATGACCTTTGGTTCCAGCAAGGTTTCGCTACAACAATCGATCTTTTGCGCACTAAGTGCAATAATAGTGTAATCATCCGTTTTGATAATGTTGCTTAGCCTCCGCGGAGCTGCGCTTTAACGGCGTCGGATGATTTTTGTGAGGTATCAGTAAACATCGGTGTTAAACTGACAATCCTGAAACGATTCAGGTACTTAAGCACAATATTCATCGAGCTATTCGTGAAACAGACAAACAGTTTTGTAATATTTGCTATTAAATTATTTAATGAAGTTGTTTTCCTTTTTCTAAAAATAAATTATTTTTAAAAACAAATGAGGTGCGAACATTGTGAATTCGAAATCGATTCTTTTTTTTTGTTCAACATCTAAAATTTCATTCATGACCATTTTCATGGTGGCGCACATCGTTTTCGAGATATTTGCAGTTAAATGAGCTCTCACATTGTTTTCCATGAACTGTTCGATGAATTGTTTTCGATCAATTGCCACCAAACCGTCTCAGTGATATAGGTTCGTCTATTCTAAGAGATGGTGTCATGATTTCCCCGTCCACATGGGATATAAATCAATACAGTGGTTGAGGTTTTCATAAAAACACCGCCTACTGTACATAAAAACACTAACATATACTAAAAGTTTGGTTTTTCAGGTTTCCAATGTGTTTTGTTGTTTGATGTTTTCGAATGTTTCTTATTAAAATATTTAATCTAGTCTAGTCTGTTTTTATGGGAATTTCAACATAACTTTTTTTTGTCCATTTCCATTTAATTTTGATTATAATTAAAATAATTAAATTTTTTTTGTATTTTGATCTAATATGTGTTCTTAATTAACATTTTTAGTTAAAAATAATAAAAATTTTTTGAGTTTTTACGGGAATTTTCATGGGTGTGCGTTTAAAAAGTGAAGGTTTACAAATCGTCTATTGGAAATATGTTAGCAGTTCCATTGCTTTCATTTGAAAGGGATGTTCGAAGAGGATATTTGAATTTGTATGAGAGAGGTAAAGCTGAATGGGGTAAGCTGTTTATCCCAGTATCACCAAGTTCATCTACTTAGGAACAACATTTTATTTATTTGAAACCAATCAAAGCTACTCAATTTGTCAGTTCTATGAACTATGTCTCTTCTCTGTAATTATTTTATTTACGTTTGTTGGAGCGAGGTATGTACAGAAATATCATTAGCGCCGATCCAGAAAGGATCACAATGAAATCAGACCAGAAAATGTTGCCGGTAGGATATAGTTACATTACAGCATGCTGTTGACTGCATATACTTGGATACGGATCGAGTAGCGAAAATGACTTGAAGATTAAATTGCAGCCACCCACGCAGAGAGTTTAAGCAAGTTTGAGTCCAAGATCCGCATGGAAATGATTTACATAAGTCCATACATAAAACAAATTTTATCAGCGTACTGGCTGTGCTGTCGGGAAAAGTTGCATGAAACTGCGATGGTATACGGAGTCAGCTGAGTGATGATAGATGGCCATATCATAACCAAAACACCTGGGTAAAAGCTTGAATGATCTGCTTTTCTCTTTCGGATGGGGATCAGCTTAAAAACATGGAGGGAATATGTCTCTACTATTTAAAACCACATTGTTGACGAAGAATGGGCTATAGGATGTCCAAAACTCAAGGATTCACACAGCATAACCTAGTAAGAATAAGATCACTACTGTGATCAAAGTCCCAAACAGCGGACTCCATTCCAGCGGAGTTTAACAAATCTTCTCCAACAACATCACCAGATGCACTTCAAATACTCACAGGAAAAGACTTGTGTGATCGAGAACTTCCCTTCCTTAATTTTAGGTGTATCTATAAGCTTCCTGCAATCGCCAAATTATTACCTACAATAACTCTCGAACGTATCTAAATTGACCACATTAACACCTTACGCTCTGCATAGAAGGAGGTTGTTCGAGGAATTTGAGATTCGAAAAATTATTCCATAACGCTATATTCTGTCGCCGCTCTTTTTCTGGTGATTATTGCTTCCTTGGTGTGAAGTAGCATGGAATACAATTGAGTCATGATGATTGCCTTCAATAGCGTATAATTATGGATTTGCACCACGATATCCATCGGTTTGTATCACCAAAACCAAACTTGGTCCGACTGAAAATAAAACTATTAGTGTATAGGACGAGAAAGGACACAATTTAAAGTCCATTGAAAGTTTTGTATCGGTTGATGGTGATTTGCAATTGGACAAATCGCGAAATCAGAATTTAACTACCAAGCATTTACTTTTGGAGACTTGGAGTTGGTGCGGTCATATGGATATAGCAACTGAAAAGTGACCACCACACAAGAAGACTAAGAATTGTTGCGGAGACTTATTGTGCCCAAACAGTATCTTAAAGGAATAGCTTTATGGGAGAACCGGTCAGAAACATATATGAGGATACGATGATACAGAACCGAAAGGAGCAGTGGATTGTTCACATCTAGCGAAAGGATAATAACCATATAGTCCGCCAGACGTCGGAATAGAATCTTTACTTCCCCAAGAATGAAGCTCACGAAAAACTTGGCCGTAAGAAAGATCGTTCCTGATGAGAACTTTATGCTGAATAAAGTTCCTTTCCAAAGTGAATTTTTTTCAGTTTGTCTAGATGCTTTAAGTTGTCAAAACCATACGGGAGCAATGAAACGAATACTCATTGGAAGTATTTACATACCATCGTCAGCTGGTCAAAACGTTACCCGTGAACTTAATAGGCTGTGTAGGATTGCAAACACTTTCGGTGCTGTGATACTTGGAGGCGATTTTAACGCGAGGCATCCAAATTGTGGTGATACAACTATCAATGCCAATGGAAGATTAGTAAACAATTGGTTTTATAATAGTCCATTAGAACTTAATTCCATGATACAATGCTTAAGTTTTTTTTTTTTTTTTTTTTTATAATTTGCACGTGTGAAAGGGGTTATGAATACCCTTATACTAATTTTTAGAACACGTGCGTTTTTGTGGAAAGGGGAAGAGACAGAGAGAAAGACAGAGTGGTGTAGTTTGAAACTCAGGTGGTATTAAGTTTCTGTAAACTCCAAGGGTGGCTGTCGAGATAACTGGGGAGTATTTTGTTTGTTTTTCGCTATTACTGCTTATGATTCACAGTATTTTTTTCCGTCCGCCTGATATCATGTTATACCTTCACAGTAGAGTTGACTTAGCTTTCGCAAGTGATCGGCTTTTTTATTTATTTCATGAGAAATAAATAGATGATTCTTGACATCAGGGCAAGATAATCAAAGAAAAAATGAAAATAGATATCTATAATGCGTTCAGGGAGCGTTTGCATAAAATAAGACCTTCCCCGCAAGCCTTTAAGGATATCAATCGGGTAACTGGAAGGAAATACTTCGGGACTGGTGTTGTTGAAGATGTTTAATGTTGAATTATAACGGTCAAGAGTTAACTGATATTGAGTCTAAGCTTAATACTTTTAAAGATGTATATTCAAACAGATATTTGTAAAAAACACAAGACCAAAACTTGACTAACAGAGTACTGCAAACAGTCACTGATTTTAAAACGTCACTAGAAAACTTGTACCTAACATCCTTTGCCTCAAATAACACTGTGTTTAGTCCATTGGCTTCTCCATTTACTTCACCAAATAAATATAAATAACAAAAGATCACATGGCCTAGACCAGATTCCAAATTTGGTGCTGCGAAAATGTCGGTCATATTTAACCATTGCATAAAGAATGGTTATTTTCCCATAGTCAGGAAAAAGTCAAAGATCTTACGTATAGCAAAAAAAAAAAAAAACTCACGAGGGATGTAAAGGAATTTCGTCCTATTTCATTGCTCTCCAATGTAGGCAAATTATTTGAGAGTGTTCTAGCAGAAACCCTAGATAATTTTTGCAAGGCCATGAATATCATTCCAAATACTCAGTTCTTCTAGTACATAACTTAAGTCAAAGAAAATGTTCTGTTGCGTTAGACATAGACCTACAGACGGCTTTTGATTCTATTTGGCATACGGGATTTTTAAGTTATTAAATCTTAACTTTCCTGTTACTACCACTCGAATAATCGCAAGCTTTTTAAATTCAAGAAACGCCTGCATATCTACTGATTTATAAGTATCATAAGGATCTATACTTGCACCCAAGTTATTCAATATATTTCTTCAATACTTTTATTTCATTGATCCGACTGCGAACGAGCTCGAAGCTATTTTGTATCATATTGCTCTAAATAAAGTCAGAAACTCTATACCCACTTTAGTTTCCTATCTAAGCTCTTGGGGCCTAAATATAAATATAGAAAAATGCGGATTGACTTGTTTTATAAATGCCTACGGAAAAGGACATCGATTTGCTGTAAAGGAAAGTAGAACTCTGCCTTTACATATTAACACCCGAATACCTCTTAAAACAGAAACGAAGTACTTGGACACTCATTTACACAACAGATTTGCGTTTAACAAACACGTTTTAAATAAAGCTAAAGCAGCTACGTTCATGTTTAAGCAATTGCTTTCTTTCAAATATCTGTAATACAATACTAAGCTGTTACTATATAAAACTCTAATTAGACTGATCATAATATACGTCTCTTGTTTTACCATATCACCTACGGTAGCGAACGAACTGGAAACTTTTAATAGACAAATGTTAAGATTTTGTAGTGGTAAATTCTGAAAACCAAATAGAAAGTGGTTCTCTAACAAGTTTGTGTACAATATAATAAGGGTAGTGCCGCTTATGGCTTACAAGTCCCACATCTTGCAGAAAGTACTGCAAGGCGCTGCTTCTCACCCTAATCCGCTCATTAAAACGTTGTGGGATACAAAAGCGAATGAAAGTGTATACGATCATTATTATCTATCGCCCTTCAATCTGATGGATACTAGGTCGAGCCCTATGTTCGAATTAGAGTCTAATACTAGATTAACCTTACCTTTTTATGAGAAAGCTTCATTGCCTAACTTAAGAGGATAATTGTTAGTAAGAACAACATCTATCGCCCTTCAATCTGATGGATACTAGGTCGAGCCCTATGTTCGAATTGGAGTCTAATATTAGATTAAGCTTTTTATGAGAAGCTTCATTGCCTAACTTAAGAGGATAATTGTTAGTAAGAACAACATTTTATAATAGCTTGTGCTGGTTTTATATGATTTGTCTGTATATACAACGCTACATAATCAAACTAATTCAGAATATAAAACTTATGCATCGCTCTTTCTACCCTGATTTAAGTAAAACTAGTTATACTTTGTTGTTTAGTTATAGTCATTAATTTTAAGTCGGCCCATAAGAGACAGATTGATAAATTATGCCGGAAGCAAGCATATACAACTCACCTCAGAGTAAAATATATTAGTTTTATAATTAGACAAAAAGTATCTAAACTATAGTTAAAACCAATTGCTGGGCCGGATAAAATTAAATAAGTCGGGTTGTTGAAAATTAGTGTATTAAAAAAAAAGAATTTAATTGAATTGAATTGAATTGCCGCAAGTCAGAATCTGTACAAACCTGGTTGAAGCTTAGACACATCAACAGAAATCCCTTAAACCTATAAGGGGACTCAGACACACACAAAACACATAAACAAGGTAATCTTTTTAATAGGCGGTGAGCCGATACTTACAGAC
The DNA here is from genome assembly GCA_963082735.1 of Pocota personata. Lineage (NCBI taxonomy): Eukaryota > Metazoa > Arthropoda > Insecta > Diptera > Syrphidae > Pocota > Pocota personata. The sequence goes on from OY720431.1 coordinate 40,217,412, forward strand.
TTTGAGTGCCCTCTGATGTCTCACAAATCTGCATTTGTTTTCCAGCTATTCTAAAAGGATATTCATACATAGATGGGGCGACTGAAAGCAACCACTCAACCATTTAGCAATCTAATTTATTCAATCTTAGGACATTTCCTCACTCACAACATTTTTCCTATAAATATCTGACAATTTTCAATTAAAATTCATGTTCCAGATTTCACTAACAAATCTCTACCGTTGCACATTACCCAACCCGATTGTCATTCGTTCGGCCTACGTAAATTCTTCTCCACTTTGTGAACCTTCCACACCAGACCCAATGAACTCGACGTGGGTGCTCAAATTGTATACTTAACCAAGTCATAAAATAATATTTCCTCATTCAGTCTCCTAAAACGCACTGCGGCTGAATATTGCCAACTCAAATAAACCTCCATCTGTGCACTGAGATTGTTTATCTAAAAGCCACAACAAAAAATAGTTCCAAAATAATAAAAAAAAAACAGAAATTTCCGACCAAAAAATCTCTAATGGACCCAAATTTCATTGAAAAATTAAACAATTGCTTCAGACCTCCGCCTAAGTAATAGCAGTCAAATTTGTTGTTGCTATGGTCTGTGGTGGCATTGGTAAGGGAGGGGGCTGTCCAGATAATGTGTCCACTCGTGCGCATAGCCATGAAATGCGACCGAACTACACGGCTAATTTGGAATCATTTATTTACTCAACAAAAATTGTGAAAAATATTCATAGATACTTTTATTTATTTTTACGCTCTCCAGACTAACACGAGTATCTGAAACTATAGCAACTGTAACTGTCGATACTTATCCCTGGTGTTTGTGCTGCGATTCATATTGTAATTTTCCATTAGGCGAGCATCGTGATCAACGTTAGATAGTGCGGTGTGATGGTGATTGGGATAAAGAGTATCTATTCGCCTTTGGAATCGGGTCGATGATGAGTGTTGTTTTGACACTGGCAATGTGAGTTCGTAATACAGTGGTAATAGATGAAACTATGAAGGGTACCCGATCAATTTGGAAACGAAAAAAAAAAAAAAAAAAACAGCGAAACGAAACAATTACCATCTGATGTAATTGTAAGTGGCCGTTTACACGCCCTTTGGCTGTTTATACTATAAGCGGAATTTATTTGAATAAATTGCACGGATCGTTGGACCTATTTGGCAGAGATGATAATATCGCTTAGCATTTTTGTTTTTTGTATAGCAAGTGACTTTTGGCACCTGGTGAGGTAAATAGATTCCAAGGCTTCATGCTAATTTACGTGTTGACTTTTAGATTGATGTGAAGATTGAAAATAGGGCTCGAGTAGAGAGTCCGAAAAAAGACTCTCTGGAACCACTTTTTATGAAATATGTATTTGCTTTCATGTCCATCAATGTATGCATCATTCTTAAGGCTAAAAGCTGGGATATTAAATATATAAATCTTATCGTTTTGCAAGTGTTCTACTAGTTAGAGAGCATGCGCGCCTCAAAAGGTCACAGTAGGTCAATTTGAACAAGCCAAAGCGCCAGGAACTGCCTAATTTCATTCCAACCCGCGGGTGTTTTTCTTGGTATTGATAGAGCACCGAGTATTCTCTATCATCCTGCATTAGCGAATAAGTTTAGTGGGAATGCCAACACTAAATATAGCCATCGTTCCAGTGAGTATCTACTTGGTAGTCTTACATTTCCTAAAGTGTCTGGTGCACTGTAAATATTTGGCAATAAAGTTCAACAACCGGTCCATAAACGGTTTTGGACATATTAAACCAGACTGAATTTTGTAATCTCTACTGTTTGGGTAGGTGAGGTCTTCACCTTTCTTATGTATCGAACAAATTACGGTGATGGTGATTGAAACATCGACCATACTGATTATACTCGTATCTTACAGACCCAATAGTTGGATGATAATTGCGGCATCTTGAGGTGGTTGATAGGGGAACGTCTCGATTATGTTCGCAGTTAACAAAACCATAGCTTCTTTAAGTAAAAATCTTGTTGGAAACCATCCCTCAGCAGCAAAGATAACAAAATATTTAAATGGTTTCAACTCTGCGTGGGGTAATCAATCTACTGGAAATCTTCCCGTTGATTTGTCTGATGCTACGTCAATAGAGAGCCTTATCTTGAAGGAGGAGGATTCTGTTGTTACTGAACTCTAAATCTTCTTGAGTTTGCTGCAAAAATCTGCCATTGCACATCAACGGGATCTAATCAACAATCAGAAATCGGCCTAAGCTCAGATAGTGCGAAAGACAATCCTTGTAGACGAGTTTCACCTATTGATTTTTAGAAACGGCAGTAGAGGTGAATGAGAAAGAATAGAGCACGAGAACTCGAAGTAAAAGCAGATGATGTTGCAGTCCCGGTTCTTGCAACCTTCGCCGTGGCAAATAGCGGTAAGAGGACGAAATCAGGCGATCATTCGCCCTGAATCTATCTCAGTGACTGATATCGTCCTCACTCAAATCAATGTGCATCTCAGCAAAGCAGTTACTGCTCTATTATATAGTAGTCACGCTAAGACTTAATACAAGAATAGTGGATGTCTAATAAATATATTTACGGTTTGGGTATGACTTGAAGCAACTCAATGGCCAAGAAATTGTATAATCGTACCAAATACAATTGAAACGTTGATGTTCAGACAATTATGTAATCAAGATATCGTAGTGACTAAAGTGGTTTTATCATATTGAGGGAAAGCTTCAAAAGATAATTAATTATCGGCTTAGTTTTCATACAACTCTATCAGTCCTCTCATCAGTTTAGCAAAAATTCTCCACTGGATCGAGCCTCAAATGGTTTCCATTCACCAAGTGTTTTGGGAAAGTGATTAATAAAAGTACTACAAAAGTTATTTTCAATTTAGGTAGAAAAAACTTCAGGACTATGGTTGATTAATTCCACTAAGTATAGTATTTTCTTCGGGGGTTTTAAGTTTAATGAACCGGTTTTGTGTTTGAGTGCTTTTCACTCTCTACTTTAAATCATTCATTCACTCACTCATGTAATCGTTCATTTATTTATTCATTCATTTGTATATTTATTCATTCATTCATTAATTCATCAAATCACTCGTTCATTCATTAATTCGTCAATTCATTCATTCATTCGTTAATTCATTTATTCATTCATTTATTCACTCATTCATTCATTCATTCATTCATTCATTCGTTCATTCCTTTATTCATTCATTCATTTATTAGTTAATCAATTCATTCATTCATTATTTATGCATTCATTCATTCATTTAGTGGTGAATTCGACGCACCAAGTCATCCCCTGCAACTTTAAACATTTACACTGTCCTAATGCAGCATTGAGTTTTGTTCGGTTGATTGGAAAAACTGACAGAAAAATCATTATTTTCGTCGCATTTTCTAGTCGGCATCTCTAGACCTTCTCCTACCGAAAGATCTTTCATTGCTAAAGATATCAAGTGATATAGACTTTTCCTTTTGGTTTTTTCACTTTGAGATCCCTGGTAATAAACTATTTCAGCCGTTAATATACCATTGCAGGTGTTACGGAATGATACACTGGAAGTTACGCTTAAGAACTAATCTTGAAAATATTAATAAAATCGTTCGCTTATTTACGTCCAAAGCCCTTACTAGAAACTAATTTCTATTCCACTAGTACACCGTGAAAGTAATTTTAATAGAATCACCACAGTAGGAGCAGGCGTTCTTTTCCAGTGCACTAATTTCATAATTAGTTCCCAGAATCAGTACTCATCTTCTTGGAACAACAATTTATACAGCCATTTCAGTACTGTACCTGCTTTGAAAAACTATTGGCGGTCCACCTAAAAAGATTCCGCTTAACCAAGCAAGGGTTGCGATGACGTAGATGCGGGAGAGAGCATGCCCAAGCTTCAATAAAACCAGAAATTCTCGAATGATCTGTGTAATTCTTAAATTTAGGAAGGCTCTCAACTTATATCTAGAACTGATTTTTTCCATTGTTTTCATCTTCTCCTTTCAGATATTGTCCCTAACAACTACGACATCAATGGGTTCATAGAGATGCGAGTTTGATTGTGTCCCGAGCTGTACAGGTTCGAGCCTGAACGGAGAACAGCAACCAAAAAGGGGTTTCTGCTTGGTAGTACAACGGATCAAAAATCGAGCCTGAGTGATTTGGAAATTTTCTCAAAAACGGCGACATGGTTGGCCAGTATGGTATGCAGTTATCCCACCAATCTTACCTAATTAAGGGTGAAATTTCAACCTTTGTTGAGATTAAAAGATTATATTCTTGTAAATGTATCTAAAAGTAAAAATTTAGTATCATATATAAACATAACATTTGTGTGTTAAGTCTGGCTTCAATGTTTTCTTCCTATTATTTTTGTAGATCCGTATTTAATTCTGGTACTTTCGGAACACCCTGTATAGCTACCTATTTTCATCTTACATGGACAAGTTCATTAGCCTTCTATGTGAAGACAAAAGCACAAAGTCCTTGTGGGATTCCTCTGACTCGTCTCCTCCCCTACTCACATACCTACCACACACAGTTGCCGGCAAAAGTTCCATTTATTTTAATAACACAGTCACGTGTGACAAGTTGCAAACACCACACGATCATCGTGTGTGTCACAATATCGCATGCGACAATAACTTACGCATTCCATTAGTAGCGGCGTGCGGCACGGGAAAGAATCCATCAAGTCCACCACCGCACTCACTGGCCATTTGTCATTGTAGCGCTCTCTCCTTCCGGTCTAGCCAAGACATAAGTTCAAGGCGCCAGCCACTAGCTCAATTAATACCCCATAAAGCAATATAAAATAATTCACTTCCAATTAAATGACACAAATGATGTGTTTCGTTGATAACGAAATTACGCTTTAATATTTATTGCTATTTTAGTTAGGACTCCTTTTGCTATTTATATATTTAACAATTTTATTTGTGGAGGATTTTTTTTTTTTGAAAATTTTTTATTTTGCTCCAAGTTTTAGTTAAATTAGCATGACGGTTGACAATTTGTTTGGGTGACGGGCAATCATCTGTGACATGGAAAAACAACAAACATGTCAGCGATGATCGGTGGCGATTAAATTGTCGTGTTGTGGTCTTTTTGTTTGTCGCTAGTGTTGTCGTTATTAATGGCAGTGTTCACGAGAGAAGCGGAGCAAAAGGCAGGCAAAATTTAAAAAAAAAAATGAAAAAGTCCAATCGTTTGCCCTTTGCGCCAATGAGGCAAGTTCGACGGTTTCCCCCTGTCGTCCGTTTTGTTCCGTATATCATAGCGAAATTCTAATGTTAATTTGTGTTTTGACAGGGCGTGGTATGGGAATGTCAGCGGAAAAATGTTTGTGAATAATGGCGCAGTGATCGAGCGTTGATCGCAGTAGTGACCTTTTTTTTTACGCTGAGGGGACAAAAATACAAAAATGATTTATTGCGATATGGGTCGTTTGTTTGGAATTTTGCGGTCTGGTTTTGATTTGAAAATAATTAAGTAGTCAGATTTAATTATATGGACAGATGGGCGTTAAGGTTATGAACTGTAATGGTGCGTTTAACAGGTGGAAAGAAGATTATATTTATTGTTGAAAGAATTAACACTAAGCGACTAGGTGATACTAGTAATTACTTAAAAAATATGAGAAAATGCACTAAGTGCATGCAGACTGAAAGTCTTTTAAGCTTACTCTAAGCTCAAGACAATTTCTATTGATTTATTCAAAGGAACGTCTATTTAGTAGTATCGTGTTCACCCTTTGAAGAGGTATAGGGGAGAGTTAAAGAGTGATCAGATAAGGAGAGAGATTGAGACAACGATGAGCGTTAATTTTAATTCTATCTAATCTAAAATACACAGGTCGTTGGAAAAGTGTTGAGCCTCAACCAAGTTCACATGCTCGAAGACCACTCAAAAAATTTCAGCCAGATTTGGACGCCCAGATGTTGTTTGACATTCGGTTATATCAGTCGATCAGTGTTTTTATAAAAATGGAAAAAATCAAATATTTGGACTGTCCTCCATAATTTATCGCCGTGAAAAGATTAGCAGCTGATTTAAACATGGTCGTACCATACCAGCTTGGTTGGACAATATAGAAAAAGTTCGCCAAATCATACTGGATGACCGTCAAATCAAGGTTGGAGTGATGGAATTGGCAGTGGACATAGGAATGAATTCATCATAGTTGAATGAAAAATTGAGCCCAAAATTCTAGAAATGCGGTTCAAACTGGTAGACCACCCATCATATTCATCAGATCTGGTTGATTGCGAGATTTTCTGCTTCCTAAGGTCAAAAATTGGTCATCATATACGTAGGCTCATATTTTGCAGAGCAAGAAGTGTCGGCTACTATTTGGCCGGGTTAAAGAAATTGGACCATCGCTGGAAAGAGTGTATCAAATTAAAACTTAAACTAAATTTGGCCGTCAAAATGAGTCTCAAAACTTTTCAAACGGCCTTCGTAGGTTTTTGGAAATATTGTGGAAGGCAGTTATTCCACATACAGTGATCGGCACGTGCGAAACCAGGCTCCAAAGCAGCTGTATGTAAAGAATGGGCTACAATTAAACAGACGGATAGACGGGATACATCTATGTGTATATTTCTTCCGAATATTTGTAGAGGAAATACTGGTACCGGAGCCATAAGCATCAAACATTCCAATGGTGTTTGAGCGAAGAAACTTGTCACTAAATGCAATCAAGAAAAAAAAAGCAAGTGATAGGAGCTCCCTCACAGACCTTTCTCGAAATCTATGCCGTGTGAATAGGCGCGTTATCCTGTAAGTTATCCTCCGTAACTGAGCTTCCCACGTCATTTCCAATAAATTTGCTTAATATTGACCAATCATTGGCTCTCCCCTTTTTCAATCCACTGCATAGACTCTTGTTTGGACTTCGGATCGTATTAGCGTCTCATCTAGAGTTACGATTCGGTTGACCATTTCGTCGAGATTGTCCCCATCAAAATCCAAAATTTTTTTGCAGCACTCGAATAGTCTTTGCTTGTCGAACGGCGTGAAAATTGTCGGTATCCAGCGCGCACACATTTTTTTCATGTTTAAATGCTCGTGCAAAATGTATCCAATCTATTCTTAGCTAATGTGCAACTCGTCCTCTATTTGCCACATTTTCATTCTTCGGTCGGCTAGAAATAATTTTTCAACTTTTCCGACTTTTCTTTCAATCACCACTGACACAGGACGCCCTGTTGAAATAAGCGGGCCCATTTTTTGACCATGGAATAGGCCCAGAATCTTGAAGAGGATTCTATGTTATGTCTTCGAAAATTTCATTAGGCGATTTTCCTTTTTTTACGAGGTACTTAATCACGGCTCGGTGCTTGAAATTGCAAAATTTTCCAATTTTGGCTGCCATGCTGATGTGTATCCTATCACAGATAATAACAAAATGAGATTATTACTGAAACGAGGTAATATTTATACTGCCAAAGAGTGCCGCAGTTAGTGCTGTCACTAATGAGAAGATGACTTGTTGTTGAGTATCTTAGGTCGCGAACTTATTAGCCACCCCTCGTACTATCCCACTTTATAGATAGGCAACTCGATGATATGGGGCCCTTGTCGTGATGACATTAGACACAGTCAAAATTTCTGTCGTCCTTTCATTGAGGTGGTCATTGATGTAAATCAGAAAAAAAGATCGGATAAAGTACTGAGCCCTGAGGAATACCGGCTTTAGTCGCGAATAGTATAGAAGTACATCCTTTTAATGTAGCCTTCTATGATTAACCACTTAAAAAACTCGCAATCCATTTCATTGAAAATATCACCGACACCATTAGCTTCAAACTTGTTAATGAGGGTATAATTCCAAGCTCTTAGAAAGCTTTCAAGATATCAAGCGCAACAACTCTGCATTTATCATAATCATAAATACATCAACTCCATTAAGTCCCATATAAAAGGCCGTCGTTTCTTTCAAGCTAACTCACAAGGTGATGCTGAACAATGCTCTCTATAACTTTAAACAGCACTGACATTAAAGCTGTTAGTTAGCAGGGGTGGTTGTATCACCCTTTTCAGAATCAGCTATACTCGCCCAAGATTCTATCTGGAATAAATGCGTATGGAATATGATAAGTGGAAGAGCCTACCCAGTGATTTGGCCAGGGTAGAGGGACATCTTTTTAGGTCAAGAAGAAAAATCCCACCTGGCTATTGAGATCTTTTAGGACTCGTGTTACCGAATGGAGTTGGTATCAGAGAGCAATATGATAATGTACAACTGATTCAAATATTTCAGCTGGTATCCATTATATTCTTACTATTGTGATCAAGAGCCGCGATAATGTATGAAGGAGTACCTTTCATTATTTTCACGAAAGATTAAAAAGATTTACTGACATTTCAGTATCTTTTGCTTCGCTCTTCGATCATATATGGATTTGGCATGTCTTAGGATGATATTGTAGTCATTATCAGCTCGTCTTTAGAGTCTTTGGTTTTCACAGAAGGTGTTTGATGCCATGCTGAAAAGCACTCCTTTTTTTCGAATAAAACAATAGTTTTCGATTTACATGGATGGAGCACATTTTAAGCAAAATTAGATCTGTAATCACGTCGGCGGTGGCATTTATTTCTCTGCCGATGAAGCATAAGGACCAGTTAAAACTAGTTCTAGTAAAATTGTTCTTCTAGATACTCGTAGTTTATTCTTACCCGAATGCAGACGTGTATATGAACCAGACAGAGCTGCATTTTAGTGTTTACCAGTAAATGTTTTGAGCATTTATTGTTTGTTCTTCGATTTCACGAAACTGGTAAGAAATATATGACATTAACCAAAACATTCATAATGGGAAAACTACACAACTCACAATTTTATCGTAGGAAGAAGCATCCGGAAGTTGTTGGCGAGGAACTAGTTCATCAGACGGGTGGATACTTTTCAAATATTTATTCCTACGCATATGGAGAATATGTCCCCCAGGTTAGAAACTGCTTGGACTATGTTTTAATGGATTCTTTTCCAATGCATTTGAAATATTTTCAAATATTTGGTTGACACCTTCTCACCGAAGCCATGAAAACCTCACGAACTCATCACCGCATGCATAATAAATTTCCATAAATATTATTTACATTAATATCTGTTTAGAATCACATCTCTCTACGTATCTTAGACATGTCCACGCATTTTTTATTCATAAAAAATTACTCAACCCAATTTTGCCTTTTTAAGAGAATCGACAAAAACCAATACCCACGGGTCCAGAGTTTCTAAAAATATAAAAATTACCCCTTCCTACGATAAAGAAGATATAAAAAAAATTAAAACGAAACGAATTAATAACAAATTGTGTTCGGTTCGTTGAAATTGATTTGTAATGAATATTTAAACCGAATGATCCAAACGACGAACGAACAAATCTTTTTAAACATTTAGACATAATTTTTCATCCCATGAAACAAATTTTTTCAAATTAAAAAAAAAAAAAATGTATATATGTATATATTTCAACCCAAGAACAACAATAACGAGAAGAACCAAATCCGAAGAACTCATAAATTTCTTTTAATAAACTAATGAGTTCTTTGTCACCCAGGGGATACATAGATAGATACAAAGATACATATGTACATACTCATATATCTGTTGGGCTCTCATAACATAAATATTTTAATCTTCGTCGGCAGAGTATGTTGTTCTGTGCTGTACACAGATCACATGGAACAATGGATTTTTGTGGTCAAGAAATGCCACCACTTAATCCGAATGATGCTGCGCGTTGAAATCGTCGTCCCAGTCCAATGGATGCGTAGTAGAGTAGAGTAGAGGGTAATGAAAATTCTCCATCACAAAATCATCAGAAGATTTATTTAGATTTGTTTTTTTTTTCTGTTTGAGGAGGAATATACGAGTATCTGAGGTTATTCTCTATCCTATATAATGAATGCTTAGTGAACAGTTTTGCTATTTTTCATTTATGTTTATTTTTCTTTTGATTGAAATAAACTTCGGGGTCCATGGAATGTGATTCCAATCGAATACAGGAAAAACAAAGTGAAACAAAAAATTGTTTATTTGGATGTGGAGACTTAGAAAATGAGGTAATACTACCGTTGTACAGAGTGACCAATCAGGGTACGCAATAGGTAACACAATACTTGAGATCAAGGAGTTTTGTGAACAAAAAATCTTCCAAGAAAGCAAAGATATTATATGACTTTCTATGCTTTGTGCAGCACCACCAGTTAATAAACTACCGGACTTCGACCAACTGACATAACGCCCTCCGTTCCAAGTCAAGTTTAAACAGCATCACCGAGCGCTGAATAGCTAATGGTAACTTAGTAGCTAGTTGCAAATTCAGTATACCTAGATACGTTCAGTTTTAATGCAAATCCCTTCGGTTGGTAATACGGGTAATCTGTCTTTCCCTAGCTAATAGTGTCAGCAAGCTGAAAAATCAAAACAGAAATATTGGAAAGACCGAGAAAGAGGGATATTAACATACGAAAGGTCAACCAGATCCATTTCTGTCGCTTCAAATGGTCTTCATGCTGAAGAGGCCAGACATAAAATATAAAATTCGTGCTTTTCAAAACACAGAAATCGCTTTTACTAATCTCTAAATAGCTAAAAACTCGACAAAAGAAAAAAGAAAAAAAAAAGGCCACTGCCACATCCTAGAGGACCAGCGATACAGCCCAACCGGGCGTTCAGAAATACTCTGTAAAGTTTTAAGTTTGGAGTATTATACTTATGTATGTATCTGCCAGATGTTTTTCTGATTAACTAAATCTTGGTTTTTTGAGACTCTATTTTCGATGTGATCCTTACTTACTTACGTACGTCCTGTTTTCCCTTGTGGGTCCTAGGGCCTCTACTACGCCTATGCGCCATCGTGTACGCTTCTTGGCAATGAGCTTCAGCTCTCTCCAACTCTTCTCCAATTGCCCTCACTCCTCCTCAGCTGTTCTGCGCCATGTATTTCTCGGACGACCTGTTCTTCTACCATCTTGTGTTAAAACGTAGTTTGATATACAACTGTCGCCTTTCGAAGTGTATAACCAATACACTGCCACTTTCGTCGTTGAATGGTTGTGCATATTGGTTCCTGACCCGTTCTCTAGTAAAGATGTTCGTTAGAGATACGGTTAGGCCAGAAAACCCTTAAGATGTTCCGTAAGCACCTACATATTAACGAATGTTTGAAAGTTTTTTTTTGTGATAGTAGCGCTCACCTTTCAAGTGCTGCACCCATACAACAGCTTGGATTCAACATCTGAACGGAACAGTCGTTCACCATATCATGGACATCATTCCAAACGCAGACTTTGCTTTGCAAATTCGGTTGACAATATTCTGTTCGGTTCTTCCTGCGGTAGAGACAATACTCCCAAGATATTGGAAACTCCCTACTCTCTCTACCGATTGTCCAGCAATGCTAACTTGAGTTAATGAGTTAATACCGACGTTGATGATTTTGGTTTTGGCTATGTTAATTTTCAACCCCACGACATTTGCCTCTCTCTCCATATTTGCTGTCATTTGATGCAGATCCATAATCCTGTGAGAGAGTAAACAAACGTCGTCAGCGTAGTTCAGATGTTTGAGTTGAGATGTAAGAGTCCAACGAATTCCTCCATTTCCAGTAGACAAAGCTGCGCGAAGCACATCGCTAATCACCAATAAAAAAAGTATCAGCGATAGAATACAACCTTGTCGGATTCCACTTTGGAACTAGAATTTTTCTGACAGCTTTCCTCTTTCACTTGTTTGGCATCAAGTGTATCTTGCAGATGTTCGTTAATTCGTCCAAAAACTACTTTGGCTATTACCTTAGCAACTGCGGGAAGAACGCAAATGCCTCTCCACTTTTCGCACTCCATAAGACTAAATTTTTTAGGAAGCTTGACCCTTCCCTTCTTCCACTCGTCTACAAGAGAATATTATAAGAGCTCTGCTGATGTTATCGGAGCAGCTCCAGTGATCCTTAGACAAGAGGAAAGGCTGCTAAAGTCGAAATTCTAAGAGAGAATCGATTCGAGATTTGAAATAAAGCCTCGGCTTTCCATAAATTTTAAATCTGAACAATATACGAACGAACAGTCTTTGACAAGATGAGTGAGGGAAAACAAGTATCAGCCTCGTCTGATGATTTAAGCTCTGCAACTGCGCGCATACCGCTGTCCTACTCACAACTCATAGAAAATTTAAAAATGAAGCTTGTTGGAAGCATAGAGGAGGGCTCATCTAGAAAAACTACAAATCCCTCGTAAGGTACAGTTCCGCTGTCGCAATTTCCAAGACTCAAATCAATTAGACAGAATATTTTGGAGTTGATTTTAGATAATTCAACAGCCTCCAACAGAATTTCTAATCTTTAGCAAACCTCTTTATCAGCAGGTCCTTATTCGTGCAACTTTGCACTACCAGAAAACTAGCAAATGCACTGAGTTCAGTCAGACGTGCAGTAGTACACTTATGCGTGCCCTACAATTAGTTATTGAGACCACCAACTAGCCTAATGGTGACAGTTAAAAGATTGCATTACATCTGTGTACGCAGCCAGTTCTAAGATCGAAACCAGAACAATAGAACAAGACATACTCAAAGGTGTGTCAGATAAAGTTGAATTCAGGAAGTCGTAAGGGAAAATTTAGTAGTCCTTACTACCAACTGATGGGGTACAAATAGTATTGTGCTCCTAAAATTGACCGACGATAATTTCAAAAATAGCAACTATTAAGCAATTTACAGCTTATTAGGTGCTATTTTTGAAATTCTACTTCTCCAAACCCAAAATTCTGGCTCAACTGTCCTTGATAATATGGCCTTGTGTCCTGATAACATCAACCTCTAGTCCCCGTAATCGAAAAAACAGAACTACATTATCAAGTGGGCTGTTTCAATACAAAAATTCTACAAATCTCCAGGAGGCAATATAATTTTTGCATTGAAAAAGGCTTTTCAACTCTATTCCATGTCTCACTTTTCGATCCATTTGCAAAGAAAGCTAGCTCATATATACTTTTCGTATGACACAAGGTGAATGTAGTATTCATCCCAAAAGCTGGAAAGGGATCTCTCCCAGATCTGAAATTCTTTTTACCTAATAAGTTCACAGTTGCAATCCTGCAATCACATTGTCAAAACAGCCTGCCAAAGCAATATTCTACAATATTGGATTCGTATATCTCTAATAGATACTTCAGAATCAAACATGAAAACGCGTATTCTGAACTGAAAGAAATACAAGCTGGTGTTCCTCAAGGCAGCGTATTAGGTCCAGTTTTATACCTATTGTGCATTTCGCCGATGACACAGTCGTAATTGCTAAACTGCAATTTTAAAAATAAGCGAATGGACGACAACCTGGAGAATCAAATTAAATGAATTAAATTATGTGAGAAGTTCCTTGTGGAAATATGGCGAAGTACCTAGGCATGACATTAGACGCCAAGCTCAGATGGAAAGCCCACGTTAAAAAGAAAAGAGAAGAACTAGACATTCCACATAAAACAATGTATTATGGTTTATGGGGCGATATTCCCAACTATCAATACGAGTATACAACAAGCTCCTGCTTTACAAGCAAATGATAAAATTAATATGGACCTATGGGATGTAAATCTGGGGTTGCACCAAACAAAGTAAGTATACTCAGGAACATTGTAGGCGCTCCCTGGTATATAAGAAACAGCGATCTCCACAGGGATCTTAATGCGGAGTTGGTCCAAAATGAAATGAAAAACGCAGCAAGAAGACACGAGAAACGGCTACGAGAGCGCGCACACCCTGAAGCCCTTATATTTGCAAACCAGAATTACTCGGTCAGAAGTTTAAAAAGGCGTAAACCACTTGAATTGGGTAGATAAAGGCATGTGAATTTAAATGATCCGTAGATAATACGAAAGGCGACAACAACGAGCGACAGTGAATAAAACCCCCACTACCCTGAGTGGCCTAAATCCCACTTATGCCTTGAATGTTAATAATATTATTAACTCATGGTTATTCCTATTCATATTTACTGGAAACATTATTACTTAATCTACATTAGCTACATTATTATTTAATCATTACACAAAGAGAAAAAAAGAAAGAGGCAAATATTAATTATAAGTTATATTATACGAGGGTGGTTCAATAAGTCCCTGAAAAATGAAATAAGGAACACTCTTTTCGGTATAGAAACGTTTTATTTTCCAACATAGTCTCTTTTTAGCTCTATACACTTCATCCAACGTTTCTTCAATTTGTTGATGCCCTCCAAATAATACGATTCCTCGAGCCCCTCAAAATAAGCATTTGTTTCAGCGATGACCTCTTCATTCAACCCAAATCTCTTACCTCTGAGCCATTTCTTCATGTCTGGAAACAAGAAATAGTCGCAGGGGGCTAAATCTGGGGAATATGCTGGATGAGGGAGGAGTTCGTAGTCTAACTCATGTAATTTTGCCATTGCGACTGCGGACTTGTGCGCCGGTGCGTTGTCCTGGTGAAAAATAACTTTTTTCTTCGCCAAATGCGGCCGTTTTTGCTTCAAATCGGCTTGGAATCGATCCAGCAGGTCTGCGTAATATGCGCCGGTGATCGTTTTACCCTTTTCAAGGTAATCGATGTGAATAACACAGCGCGCATCCCAAAAAACTGTCGCCATGACCTTGTTTGCTGACAAACCCGCCTTGGCCTTCTTCGGCTTCGATTCACCAGGAAAGTCCATTGTTTTGACTGTTCCTTGGTTTCTGGTGTGTTGTGGTGAATCCAGGTTTCATCCACGTTTACGAAACGGCGCAAAAACTCAGCCGAATTTTTCTGGAACATCGCCAAACACACCTTTGAAGTTGTCAAAGGAATGCGTTTGTTGTCGATTGTAAGCAAACGCGGCACCCATCTTGCGGAAAGCTTTTTCATGTCCAAATATTTATGTAAAATCGAAATCACTGAGCCATGTGATAAGCCTGTGGCCTCTTCAAACTCGCGCACTTTCACTCGCCGATCGTCCATTATCAAACCATGGATTTTGTCGACCATTTTTGGTGTGGTGACCTCAATTTGGCGACCAGAACGTTCGGCATCACTTGTGCTTGAACAACCGCACCGAAATTGAGTAAACCAGTGGTGAATGGTTCCAATCGATTATGAAGGGTCCCCATAATATTTGTCAAGCTTTTGTTTAATGAACACTCGAAATTCACTGTTTTCCATTTTAACGAAAATGCTAGTAGGCGTCTATATAAAATGGCTGCCACAACAAAACTATTTGACAGATCTGTTGGGGTGCGTTCGTTTGAAAGATGATTCATGGCAAAAAAAAAAAAAAATTAAATTTAAGGCGACGACACAATTTGTGTTAATTTTCAGGGACTTATTGACCCCCAGTGTTTTATATCATTTTTCAAATTTGAATTTGACTGTAACTTATGATTATCAAATTGCTCATTAGTCCTAAGACTAGATTGTAATATAATAATAATAAAAAAAACCTTGTCAAACGTAAGGGTCAATTTTAAACATTGCTTTGACAACACGTCATTGAGAAAGCCCCAATTACTGAATTGAACAATTCAATATCCTGTCATGCTAGGACAATATTCTGCTACAATTAAAGTTTTTAAAGACTGCCTCTCATTCTTATATACGGTGGGTCATCATACTCGTACTATTAGAGCCATCTGCATCTCGATTTTACATTTAGCATCTGTTTGTGGCTGAAAGCTTGGCTCCAAAGTTGGAAACAATTTTACTGCCCGCAGGAGTGGTTGTCTAACATTTCTTTATGTCGGTTCTTAAAGACAGGGCTGGAACTTCTCCTATCATCAACCCGCAGAATCCTGAGACTCCATGAACCAGGGAACTATTTACCAAAAGGTGTCGGTTTATTGCTACATTGCTACACTTCAGGAGTTAGGCAAAGCTCTTTAGAAACTACCTGTTCGCTTAACTAAAGGGTGGTTAAGTTTTAAGGGCCGATGTTGATTTTGAATAAAACACAAATTATTTAGGAAAAGACTGTCATTTCTTTTTATTATGATAATATTGGTATGGTTCAATTATGTATGGAACAAAATATCGGCCAAATGGCCGCCGCGACCTCGGCGGCACACCTCCATCCGATGGTCCAAATTTTCGATGACGCTGAGGCATAATTGAGGTTCTATGCCGTTAATGTGCCTAATTATCTCATCCTTTAGCTCTTGAATTGTTGCTGGCTTATCGAAGTACACCTTTTCTTTCAAATAACCCCAAAGAAAGAAGTCCAACGGTGTCAAATCACATGATCTTGGCGGCCAATTGACATCGCCACCACGTGAGATAACACGGCCATTGAATTTGTCGCGCAAAAGAGCCATTGTTTCGTTAGCTGTGTGGCAAGTGGCACCATCCTGTTGAAACCATATATCGTCCACATCCATATCTTCCAATTCGGGCCATAAAAAGTTCGTTATCATCTCACGATAGTGAACACCATTCACAGTAACTGCCTGACCGGCCTCATTTTGGAAAAAATACGGCCCGATGATGCCGCCAGCCCATAAACCGCACCAAACAGTCACTCTTTGTGGGTGCATTGGTTTTTCGACAATCACTCTTGGATTATCATTCGCCCAAATGCGGCAATTCTGCTTATTGACGAATCCACTGAGGTGAAAATGTGCCTCATCACTGAAGATGATTTTCTTCGAAAATTGATCATCCACTGTTGCCATTTCTTGCCACCACTGTGACCATTGACGACGCTTGAAATGATCAAGAGGCTTTAGTTCTTGAGTCAATTGCACCTTGTAAGCGCGTAAATGCAAGTCTTTATGCATAATGTTCATCAACGACGAGCGTGAGAGGTGCAATTGTTGGGCACGACGACGAGTTGAGGTGGACGGCTCTTCAGCCACACTATCGCGAACAGCAGCAATATTTTCTGCAGTACGAGCTGTACGAGCATGCACTGGTGTTTTCACATCTCCTACAGACCCGGTTTGCACAAATTTTTGCACGACTTTTCCGATTGTACGCACATTTGGACGATTAAATTGACCGAAAGAATCACGAAATGCACGATATGCATTTTGATTTGAACGCCCATTTTCATAATAAGCCTGAATAACTTTAACTCGTTGCTCGATTGTGTATCTTTCCATGGTTCAAATTGAGTTAGTCTGAAATTGAGAAATGTCAAATGAAATGCAGAAAAAAACTTGACGTTTAGGTGTGGTTCACATTCAACATCGGCCCTTAAAATTTAACCACCCTATATTAACTAAATTAAACATCTTTATTGAGAATCTGCCCAGAATCGATCAGCATCAGACCTCACTGCATAAGTAAAACCTGCATTTCTCAAATAGTAAGTTTTTTTTGTTTGTGGAAAATATACCTCGCAGTAGATACACTTGAACGATAGCTGAAATAATGGACAAATTTAGGCGCCAAAATTATAATTTTAAAAAGATTTAATAAATATACAAGCACACATACGAGTAAGTACATCACAGCGAAAGTGTTGAAATCTTTAAAATAGAAGAGGAGGACCCAGCAAGATACAATTTTCTTTCCTTGATTTTTTTTTTCTAATGAAATAACAATTATTCTGACATGTGAACGTTTGTATCTTCTTAAGACTAGAAGATAGAGAATATATTTGAATTTCATGTTCCTATTTGCTTTAAATTTGAATTTGATTTCACTTGTCTACGGAAAGAGCAAAGCGGACGGTACGAGTATTGCACGGATTGAGGAAAAATATTTTTATAACTTTTCGTATCTTTTCTGGTACATAATTTAGCACTTGCGATTTATTCACTTGTTTGTTGTTTTAATAATTTTCGATTCGTTTTTCTGTTTTTTTTTTTTTTTTTTGTTGCTTTTTTCCTTTTTGTTATTGCGGCAAACGGTATACAGTTTAGAAATAGACAAAAAAAAAAAAAAAAGTGCTAAGCAGTCAAATTTATTGGAATATTTTTAGAATTTGATTTGGTAGTTAATTTTTGTTCTTTCGATATTTTCCATTGCACAGCCGACAGAGGGGGAATTTATTTGTTTATTTTAATTCAAGTTTAGCCATGAGAATGTTAATTCTTTGTTAAAGAAATATTGATTTGTAATGAGAAGAAATACCTATCTAGTTAATAAGATATTGATACCATTTTATAAAGCGTAAGAATGCCAGTCGATTGCATGTTATGTGGGAGAAGATATTGTATTTAATCAGTTCTGAAAATTTAGAACTAACGGCTATAAAAATTAGCAGATAAATCAGTTAGCTATGATTAAGATGAATTTTGTAGCTACCTAGTTCGGTCATTATTTATTTATTTATTTAGCTTAATTCAAACTGAGAGACTTAAAGACTAGACTTAACTAAACTAAACTAACATACGAGTACTTTGAGAAGGGAGGGGGATAGAAATAGAGGCCAGGTCTGGAGGAGGGAGTGTTATGGTGTAGGTCTAGTGAATTCCGTAGTGAAATTTTGCTATTATTAAAATGAAAGGTGGATGCGAATTGTTTGGGCAATCTATGTTTCGGCAGTTTCACACAAGATTTAAAACGACTTTAAATTAATAAGTCACAGACTATTCTCTTACAGCAATTCAAACTCCGTAAAGCGAATAGGATGTATCTGCACTTGCATAGATTCAAGTCTTTTGATATTGACATCGTAAAAAAAAAGACCATACTTGGCTAGCATACTCGAGAAGAGGCCCTACAAAGGCACTATGAAACATAAGGATACGAAAATTTCTTAGACTATCTCACGTGATGAAATGACTGAGGGCACGAGCTCATCACGAATGAAGTAAACCTTAGGCCAGATGCAGAACCTACTCAAGTCTTTCTGCAATAGGCATGAGTCAACAGTAGATGATATGCATTTAATGATTTTCGTGTCATAAACGTACACGGACAGATCAGAGTCCCTGATAATGCATTCGGCATTGTCAATCAATGATCCAAGATGGCTGCCTTGAGGGACCCCTGAAGTTACTATTATATAACAGGATCAGATACTGAAGATCTAAAAAGAACTTTGTATTGGTGGTCATTCAGATACGATTTAATCCACGAAATAAACTTCGGCTAAAAACCTAGAGCTTTAAAAGAACAATTTGGAGACGAATTTCATTAAAAGTCTTACTAAAGTCTGTGACAACAACATCAACTTCATTGTATTCCTGAGATATGCAGAGTGTATTTGACAAAAATTCAGTCAAGTAATTGATTGTTGATCTGCTTAAGGAATCCGTGCTGATTAATAGAAAAGATCGACTTGCAGTGATAGAGCTTGGGAACGCATGAGAGTAGAACTCAGGCCGATAGTTTTTACTCTTATATCCTTTTTGTAAGGATGGGAATAATGTACTAATTCTTTCCTCAGTCTAAGAAAAACTTCCTGCGAGTTTGATAATTGAAACAGGGTAGTGAGCAGCTGAGTCAGATGGTTCACACATTGTTTCAAAACTATGGCGGGGAAGTCACCAGGACCGGGGAAGTAATCGTCCTGGAGTTTGCTAATCTTCTAAAGAACCGCTGACAAACTTATATCCACGGCGACTAGGGAAGTTTGTGCAACGTTGTTCAAGTAGCAGAAATAATCAAGATATGCCTCCAATATCAGTGTATTAATGGTTAGTTTCATGCCGAATAATTGAAACGTGTGCATTTTCGAAGGATTAAAGTTATGGCTAATTGTTTTCTTTTTTTCGATTTTGAGAGTTTTGATAAATCAGTCAGATCGTCTCATATGTTACTTTATCCAAGTCTAAGCTAAATTTAAGCTCATCAAGTCATTCCTCACTATCTACTAGTCCGTATCTGTTAGTGATTGATGATTGCTGTCCTGACATGACTTATTGGTAGTCTCCCGATTCTCATTCGTGGTTAGTAATTACTCGTAATAGTCATAATTAACAAGTTGTTTCTGGTCCCCCGTTGTCAGTCATTCATGCGTCATATAGTTTTTATTCGTAATTTATAGTCAGAGCGGCTCTCGTCTTTAGTAGTCTCTCATCTGTGATACTTACAAGTCTTCATGGTTAGAGCTCTGTAGTATATGATAAAAATCCATCATCTAGAACTCCACAAGATGATGACCGACTGCCAAAAAAAGTAATCCAGCTGCGTCACATAACGCTGGGAAATACGCGGTGTACTTTGCAATGTGGAAACAACTCATCAGAGTTATTAAAACGTGCACCGAATTTGGACAAGAAGATATGCTGATGTGTGATTTCTTCAATCTTGTGGTGGACTGATAATGGAAGCTATGCAGGCGATTGAGCTTATCGGGAGTTCCGAGCGTGCCGCGTCAGAGGCTTGTACGCGAATTAAGAACAAGCGAAACAAGCTGATATTGTGACTAATAAGATTGAGGACTTAGCCAAATACATGTTGTCAATAAACAAAAAATATGTTTGTCCACTGTCTAAAAGAAAACATTACTGTTGATAACTCCAACTTTGAAGTAGGTAAAGAGTTCGCAAATGATACTTTTGTTGAGGTGCGACGACGACTGACCTTATAAAACTGCTGCTACGTCGTCTTGATAAGGCAAATGAGATCGAAACTACTAACTCGACCAAAATTGATGATCGATAATCCTTTCTGTTCTATTATATTCAGCCAAATGCTTGACTATGAAAGAAGGACTGGTGTTGAATGGGTTACAACATATTAAGGTAACTGTCTGTGAGGTTGTTAAATGAAGGAGGAAATACATACAACTGCGAACGCTGTGATTTGTACAAGATGTGCTTTGCACGCCATTCAAAAAGCCAAAAAAGACTTCATTGGCTCAGACACATCGGGCGAATTAACAACAACTCCCCAGCTAAAGATCTTTGCTGAAACTGAGCTTCTATATTCAAAAACCAAGCAATGTCAGGCAAATTGGTCCAGAAAATTGTCCAGGATTGACGATTAAGGGACTGCGGTGTCTCAGACGGAGGTTTTGACGTAACGGAAGCATCACAAGTAAGTGAGTATATCCCTCCTTTTGCTCTTAACAACTTTTATCAGACTGTAAATATTTGCAACCATGAACTATGAAGGTTTGATCTTCGCCTAGTTAGTTCATTAGAATTCTCGTTTTCTTCAATATCGCTATTACCTGCAGCAGCAGATAAAATCAGGAAATTTTGGTGCTAGTTTACGGACGATATAATCAAATAGATTTGTGATCACTGTCCACGTCCAGAATGTTAATGTGTGTGTTGAGACAGATAGCGGTGCATGATACTAAGTAATATGTACCTCGAGTGATAAAAGTCTCAAACATAGAGCGTCTCTTGGACAAAAGACTACTGCTGAACATACCACGGTTAGGCTCATCATATACATCCATAAAGTCATTTTGTGTAACAGAGCCAAACTTTTTTGGGGAGCACGTCTAAAGTCAAGTTTGGAAAACTTCATTATCCGAAATGTAACTCGTATCTACGATATCATTATTGGACTCAAGACTGAAAAACCAGTCGAATAAAGTACTGCGAATTATTGGTAATAATTCAGTTTGCATGTTATTGAAAGCACACTTTATATTACGAGTATATATAAAAAAGACAACTAGACTTTATTCTTTATAATTAACGATGGAACAAAATCGTTTACATTACCTTGTGAAGGCCAGGGCTCACCCATTGAGGTATGCAGAGATGGCAGGGCTCCTTCTATCATTATCACTTTATCACTACATAGCATAAAATATCGCTATGTTTGTCTGTCTGTATGAACGCACTAACGTGGAGAGCCACAAAACATATTTTGATAGAATTTCACCATTTGTTGCTGCTAATTACATAAATGGCAGTAAAATATTAATATGACGTCTCAGTTATGAGATAGTTAGTTTATGAATTTCTAAATCATACCATCTAGGGGTGTTTTCAACTCAGCTAATTTATTTCTTCAAAACTCCTTAAAAAATACACAGAATAACGATTTAACTCTTTTTGTTACAACAGATGAGCGGACAAATTCAATTTGTTCATAAACTGTTGAAGTAATTCGAAAGATGGTTAAGGCGCAAAAGTATTTACCAGATCGTTGAATCTGAATCCGAAGTCAGAATGGCGAATTCAAAATGGCTTACAGTACCCTAATACCTAAATATATAAAATAATATGATTTATTCGTAGATTAATGAAGTAAATCAAAGGACAATATTAGCCGAAAGGTTTTCGCGACCGTTGAATTCAAACTCAAAGTCAGAAATGGATGACCCAAAATGGCGCCCAACAAACACAAAATGCTGCAAAAGTTTACATCGATTAGATATGCTTGCAAGGTCGCTGAATACAAATCTAAAATCAGAATTTTCGTATTCAAAATGGCGTAAATAAAATAAATACTGCTCCATTTTGAATTTGAAAATTCTGACTTCAGATTCGGATTCAGAAAATGTCGAGCCGCATTTTCTGAACAAGGAAGCAAAATCACTTATACTATGTTATTATGTTTAATAGTGTAGTTATATATACACATGTGTATTCAGCAGGGATAACTACAACAGACCACTTTGTGCTATTATTATTATTGTGTAGGGTTATCTCGCACTGCGACCTAATGGTCTATTGTCCCTCTGCTAATACCTAGCAGAAGTTTATTCTCTCATTAGAGTTCCCCTCGGAATATATTATAATATCCTTCAAAATTGTGCTCGAGGGTCAAACACTATAGCTTTGCCTTGGCAAGGATAGTTCGCTCTAGAGCATGGTTTGAAAGCCAATAGGTTCTGACTGATTTGTTCTTGACCCAAATACGCCTGCCTCTGTTCCTTCTTCAGTCCTCGAGCCATCTGTATATCAGTTACTGTGTGGTTACTCAGACCATATATTATGAATTCATTGCTCCTGTCCTTCTTATTACTTAACTATCGTCCCTAGGGATTGCTAGAAGGGGAAGTTTCCCTGGCCCCAGTAATACAGGGGCAAGCAAGTCTTTGCACTTTAGTGAGTGTCTTCCTCGTTGTGGCTAGACTTCGTTTTGCCACGCAATAGCTCCATATATGATTATTGATCTTAAAGACTTACCCGCTATGCTTCTACATATCATGAGAGCACGGTTGACCATTTTGGATATCATCCCTGTGTACTTTTCCACGTAGTTTACTGTCTAGATGTAATCCTAGATTGTAATTGGATTGTCGGGCATAGAACTAGCCCGACAGCCGGATTGGCTTTACTTCAAGCTTAATATTTCTCGTAAATGATACTACTGCAGTTTTTGTCAGTTGCTGCTATTAGACCCCTTTGTATATCACAAAGGCTTCCTTCAAACTCTGATAATCAGTACTATGTCATCAGCGTAGGCGTAACAGTTGATTCCGAGGCTGGTTAACTTTTCAAGTACCTTAAGTCACGATGGGGCTTAAAATTTTATTTTTAGTTATTAATAAAGTAGAAAATATGGGAATCTTAGTTACGAAAAATTAGATCTTTTAAATGGCCTCCATTTCCGGCTTCGCAAAGGGTGGCCCTTTTTAAGGCATGTTCCATGACGGCTTTAAGTTTCTGTGGTTGCGGTCCCCTTATTTCGGTACGAATGTTATTCATTAGTTGTGAAATTATCCGAAGTTTATTTACGTATACCTTTTCTTTCAGAAAAGTTCTGGCTAATCAATTGCTGACCTTCTCGAAATTATGTGTTCTCCAAAAATATCTCTTAGATGTTGCATTGTAGCTTCAGCAGCATAGCAAGTGGCTCCATCTTGCTGAAACCATATTTCAAGGCGATTTTCCACTGCAAGTTGCACAAAATTTCGAAGCATGGCCCGATACCGTTCTCCAATGATAATCACAGCATTACCACTAGCATTCTGGAAGAAGAACGGGCCAATAATTTCTCATGACGTTATTCCGCACCAAACTGTGAACTTAAGGGGGTGTAATTCCGTCTGCATGATAACCCTTGGATTTTCTGTATTCCAAATCCTGAAATTCTGCCTGTTGAATATCCAAAAATGGATGGACCGGCAGCATGGAGAAGTAGATTTCTACCTCAGCCAGCTCCTTAACAGACATGGCTGCTTTCGAACCGGTTCGGGCTTAATGAATCTCCCACCTGTTTAAACTGCGGAGAGGCCAGAGAAGATGCGTAGCACGTATTTTTTCAGTGCCCCCGTTTTGATATAGAGCGCAGAGAACTAGAAGAAAGAATTGGAGAAACACCAACTCCAGAGAATATTGTAAACCTCATGATAGCATCGAGCACAATATGGGATGCAGTGATACAGGTTACAGCAATAATCATGAAAGAACTTCGGCCGTTGGAAAGAGTCAGGAAAAGTAACAGTGAAAATGAAGCCCAGACGACATCTCTCATGAAGCAATGAACGGCAAACTGATTGAAGTGTGAAGGTTAGAGTTTAGTACGTAGGCGTAGCCCAGGCTACTGGTATCTTTAGAAGATTATACATCCCTTGGCGCAAAAAAAAAACCTGCTTTGGAACATACCCCAGTGCGAGGTTACTTTTTATTATTCTAACTAGGTATGGTAGTAGTAGGGGTGGTGTAATACCATCCACACCTGGTGACTTGAACAGCTGATAGGAGCTGGAGTAGATTGCACCTGCTGACACTATGTAACTTAAAATTATTAATTATTCCTTCTACTGCCAGAAATTGTTCCTATAACATAAGGAAGGAAGGGTTTTACTGTTTTATTTAACTGGAAACGAGAGCTTTGTTCACAATGATCATAGCCTTGATTTGTGTGTCCCTTCTTGATTGTATCAGTTTCAAAGTTGAGTATTTTTTCAGACTTTCCTTCTCTAAACTGATTAGGTGTCTCGATCATGATCATGCTACTACTGTGGCAAAGCTGATGTCTCCCCTCAAGTCCTCCCAAAATAGCGACAAACAACACCAAGCCCATGATGACTGTCTAACTGCGCAAAAAAGCACTCGTACGAGTATCTCCATTGAAAAATCTCTCCTCTGGTTGTAATCTACTAACTCCAGTAAGCAACTACCACTTAACTGTACTCAATTATCCGCCTAAAGTGCATATCATTGCTTTAGCTACTTCAAACTGATGAAATATGCCATTCGTTGACGGCGACGACGACTCGCAAAACTTCTCTCAATATTTAGAAGTGAAAGAACCTACTTAAGTCTCTCAAAAGATATCCCACCGCGCACCGCTTGGTCCTGAACATTGTGCGCGGTTTCATTCCACACCTCATGGCACTCGATTTGAACTCCATATTCACTTCATTCTGCGCCCCCCGGCCCCAGTGTCGACCAGGCCATTCAGTATGAATGGCCTCAATGGTGGATGAATGAATTGGTGGTGGTCGTTCAGTAACCGGCCAGCATCTCGCATCGGGCCAACGTAAAAGAACCATTTTGACAGGTTCAACATAACTGAACCGAACCGAAAGTAGAACAATGTCAGTGAACTATGAGTGCTAGTTGTGTGCTAGAGAGTGCCTCTGTAGCACCGCGCTGCCGTATTACTGTTGTTCTGTTGCCACTGGCTGCGTACGCAGTCATAGAGTCAACAATTGAAACGGCCGACTTGGTCAGAAGGTGAGGCGGGGGTAAACCTGCTTTGGCGGTTTCGAGAATACACCGCTTGCTGCGGCGAGCAAGATGTGTCCGATCGAATTAGTCTCGTTTTCTGCTCACTTAACACACAGAGGGGCCCGTATGAGCTTTGCTCGTCGAATCCGTCGTCGTTGTTCTCGAGTTATTTGCATTCCAATTGTATTTTTTGTTGTTGTTGGCTTTTATTGCTGTTCTTGTTCTTTATTTGCTTTTAATTTGGTTGCTTGTTTTATTGGTTAAATTATAATTGAATCGAATGGATTGGTGAGTTGTAAAGGGGTTCGTTGTTGTAGTCTGTTTACTGGATGATGGATTGAGTAAATATTGTGAATCTTGACGAGGCAGGCAGGGATTTATTAGCGTAATTATGGTGATCTGGAGAGTGCTGACGGATGGCAAGCATATCGGCAATAGCGGCGGTGGCAATGATCGTATTAAGTGACCCAAATACAGAGTTCAACAGGCTTGTTTTGTGATGAAAGCTAGAGGAATGCAATTTTTATCATTCGGTGAAAGCAGTA
This sequence comes from Pocota personata, assembly GCA_963082735.1. Lineage (NCBI taxonomy): Eukaryota > Metazoa > Arthropoda > Insecta > Diptera > Syrphidae > Pocota > Pocota personata. The sequence goes on from OY720431.1 coordinate 40,243,434, forward strand.
AGCTGGTCGCGTCGCCACTGTGCTGAAGAGGAGCAAGGAGGAGACTGAACTGAATATTTTCTTGGGATCTGAGACTAAGACGGAAGATGAAATTGTTAAGTGCTATATGCGGGTATAGAAAGGTATAACAAACATTTGGTATGAATAAGAGTAGGCAAGCAGGGCAGGAGCAGGCGTATTCAGAATGAGTGTATCTAAGGGCCGACTGTTTTATCGTTTGGTGCAAGGTATTCGATTTATGGTGCCTTAAGGGCTTAGGAAATTAATTACGATGAACTTTTACATTACTGCGCCAAGTGGCCTTAAAATTTCGGTGAAAGTGGCCAAGAAGCTATGGATATTCGAACACCTAGTTGATCCAGTTGTCTTTACCCATCTCAAGACATATGTTTTGGAATTTTTTGGTTCCCAAATATTAATGCATTATCTTGGGTTCTAACCAACTTGTCGTCTAAGATAACTTGTCCTTGGATATCGGAAATTAGATTCAGATTGTCACCAGCTTTCTAGAAGTTTTCACATTACGTGTATGTTAAAGAAGGTGGTATAACTATTTCCTATAAATTCCAGATTTAGGAATGAAAGAGAAAGAAACCGAAAAGGAGCCTACAAGACACCACATCCGGAAACGGACTTTCTTATATTTTGTTAACATTGCGAGCAGTGCAAGGCGATCTCTAGTATTTTTCATATTCGTTCCTCCCGATTAGCCAACATACTCGTAGGTTACTCGTTCCTATACAGTGAATAAATCAACATCAGAGTATTGCACTTTAACATAGAACGGTTTCAGTCACAAGTACTCCCAAGCCTTTGCCGACTGAGTGTATATGGTTCACCAATTCGAATATAAAGCAGAGATGACAAGTGGTATCATTGCCATATCAAGAATGCTTCTGAAAACAATGCTCCACTCGATGTGAGAAAATTTTGTCAGGAAGAAAAGAGAAAACGCTAATCCCTAAGAGATGATGGAGGAAATTCATTAGTAAAGTTATAATTAAATTTGGAAAGATCACTTCAGCGGACTGTTAAACAAATATGACAAATAAAACTCGGCTGTCAGTCACAGAATGCTAAATTAAATCCGGGTGATGACTAATAACATTTTTATCCATCCAACTAAAGCAAGGTGAAGATATCAGTTGCTGCTGCAGCTGAAGCCTTAACTGCCGTAATATTTAAAGCTGCTCTGATTTGTAAGTCACCTTTTAAGTCCAAAGAGACGAGATATATAAAAGGTTTTCTACAAAATAGCTTTTAGCTATTTAGCGAACAATTGATAGCTCCTCCAAAAATGCACGAAAGCTGATTTCTTATACAGGTTATTGTCTTTGTTATTTCTTGTTCAGGTAGTCAAACGTTCTGCTATGACAGGTCTTACTAAAGTTCCAAAAAAAGTTAGTCAAAGGGGGTATCTTTTCTCTTACCGAGCAAAGGGTTTCTTTTTAATGGACCAATGGATGTGGTAATCTTCTAAAGATACTAATAGCGCGGGTAACCAGAATGCATGCTTCGCAAAGCCAATTAACCGATGCCAGGTGTGCGCCTACGTCCTAACCCGCAACCTGCATACTTCTACCACTCTCTCCACGGGACTACTGTTAGGTATTACTTCGCGGGGCTGGTTAGCGACTTAAGTTATTTTATCTCCATTTGTCGTTTCGGCTCTTGTTCTCAACTCTTTATGAAGGTATAGGTCTCCTGCCAGTCGTTCCCTGACCTCGTCATATGACTTATTAGAAGCTGTGGGCTTGGCAGGTTCATACTTCTCTCAGCAAAGCGCATGCAGTGTAACACTGCTCCGCGTCTTCCTCTTCATCTGGGCATTCTGGGCAGGAGGGCGAGCTATCGTGTCCAAATCTGTGGAGATATTTTCGATAGCGGCGTGCCTCGATAGAAACTACTTAAGGTGGTAGTTGCAGACCCCGCGTGCTGTTTTCGTTAAGACCTCGATGGTGGAGATCAGCTTGTGGGTCCATCTGCCTTTTGCATACTCATATCTTCAGCAGGTAGTATGGTGTATGTATCTATTCTGGTCAGGGATCTCTTAATCCATGACCAGTTTACCCATGCGGAACTCCCACTGAAACGTTGTAGAACTTAACGCCATCGTCGTTCTGGTACCTCAACTTTCTGTTGGTGAAGTAGTTCATGACTACTCGTATCTTCAGCAGGTAGGATGGTGTATGTATCTATTTTGGTCAGGGATCTCTTTAATCCATGACCAGTTCACCCATATGGAACTCCCACGGAAACGTTGTAGAACTTAACGCCATCGTCGGTCTGGTACTTCAACTTTCTGTTGGTGAAGTAGTTCATGACTACTCGTATCTTCAGCGGGTAGGATGGTCTATGTATCTATTCTGGTCAGGGATCTCTTAATCCATAACCAGTTCGCCGAGTTGAAGGCATTTTCAACATCGAGGGTGTTTTTTTTAAGTACTTTTAAAAAGTTTACTATTCAATGGTAAAATTTAATCGATAAATGTATTATAGTATGGCTGAAAAACCAACTAAATTTCATATCCAAATAAATTTATGTAAGAATATCATCATCGCTGTCCTGCGATAAGGCTCAGAAGTATTTAAGTTATCAAAAGCGGATGAAAATATTTCTTGTTGTTTGGAAGGGAAGTTCTGACTTCCCGAGTCAACCCTTCTCCAACAGTTCTTCGATCAGTTGCCTGTCCATCATGAAGGAGATTAGACGTACAGAGCAAAATCGACACTTTCTCCATCAGTCCAGCCCAATCTGCCGAACGTATCGGAGATAGAGCCGCAGAAACCTTTTGAAGCAAGCATCACTGCAGATTCTGTATCATCACCTGAAGATGCGAGGAGTGGAAGCATGTTGAGTGGGGCCTCCAGAATCCGAGTCCTATCCGCAGTCGAGAGGACTACGGGTGGAATCTAGCTTTCCTGAGTACCACCTGGAGTAGTTGTATTAATTAGTTTTTCCGCCATGCTGTTGTTTGACATAATTTCGCCATCTGTTTGATGCGCTTAGTTTGATGTCTCACCTGGGGATCTTTGAAGAATCTTAGGATCTGTGACTCTTAAGCCTAACTGCCATGAAAAGGCCGCTGATATTAAGGCCAGTCAATGGAGTATTTTATATTAACATTGATCGCAACCAGTGGAAGAAAATTTTCCGCTTGCCTTATCTTAGCTTATCTATGCCTCGTCTCAGATTAAATTTTATCTGGTAGATCGTACATCGTACATCATTATTTGCTTTCCTCTAGAATGAGGCGTTGCACTGTTTAAAACCCAAGTCGAGCACCTCTGTGATTTCGGAAGTGTTATACTAACATGCAGTCGTGAGAAAGTAATTTTTTGAATGGTCCAGGGTCAAGAGGTTTTGCTTCCTAATTAAACAAATTCAATACAGGGATCTCTAGGTGCTGTTACAGCATAATAGTACAACCTTTACTGAAAGAAATTTATATAAAGAAAATCTAGGTAAAAAGCGCCATGGGACAAGTTTGTGTGATTGTAAGCTAATCATGTGCATAGATTATTATCCCTCTTAAAACCCTGAACCTACCTGGCATACCAGAGCATGAATTAGTTATCAAAGTGGGGACTCATTGATATTGTTGCGGAACCTCAGAAGCCACAAATTGTGCAATGATTTCAGGCTACGATTAGAGGTTGCCTAAAGGAATGTTGCCGAGGCTATTGTTTTCGATAAATTTGCTCTGATTTACCTCCCATCTCACTTGAACAAATGAAGATGAGTGCTTCTCCAATTGGTAGTTTTGTGTCGCCTATTTATTACGAAGACGATGATAGGATTTGCTTTACTAAAATGAAAAGTCGTTACGGGGTCACCACATTGCCTAGAACTCCGAAGATCATTTCTACTTGCTATGCCACGTGTGTTTCGGGCAAAATATAGATATAACATTTGTCAGCGCCCGGGTGTTAATTTAATTAAGAGTAAAGCTAAATGACCCGGATCCACCAAAAGTCTTAAACGTAAAGGATGCCCAAGGTCTCAAAGAAGTAAGAAAAATGTACAAAAAGTAAGTCAATGAGAAATAAACCGAATTTGTCAACTCGAAAAAGTTTGTCTGCTTTGGCGATACCACTCATCAGTTTATGCCGAATTTTAAAGTGGGATCTCAAACTACACCCTTACAAGATTCAACTGGTGCAGGGTTTGAAACCAAATTATTGAATTCGAAGTAAGTTATTTGCTGGCACATTCGTCGAGCACTTCACTAACTTTGACAATATTTGTTTACGAACTAGACTCAAATAAACAAAGTTGCCGATACGTCACAACGTTAACTCTCAACGCAAGCATCGAAAACCGCTTCATTTCCCAAGTACTACGGTGTGGGCAGCCATCTATGAAAGATTTTTGGGGAAATAATGTGACCGTTTATTCGTCTGAATATGTAAAGATGTTTTGCTAGAATTTTTGGCACTAGAGTTACTAGAATTTGAAGGGTATGGATCTGGTCGCAGCAGGATGGAGCCACCTGCCATACCTCAAACGTATCTATATCCGTGGTGAAAGAAATGTGTTCAATAAATTGATTTTTCATACGGGTTTTATGCAATGGCCTTCGAGGGGCCCAGAGCTTACTTCTGCCAATTTTGTTTATGGGGATATCTAAAGAGTCGAGTGTACGAAAATAAACCGTCCACCATTCTTAAAAACGTACATGCTCGGTTAGGAGAGTAATATTATTTTTAGAAAGTAAATTCCCAAATATGTATGTTAATTTAAATAAAGACTTAATTTGATAATGAATTTAGTTTTTATTAATCAATTTTTGAAAGAGCAAAACTTAATGGTCCACCCTGTATAATAGGGCAGGGAAATTATTTTCCCCCAGTTTGTGAAATACATTCTTCAGTATTGAGCTTCCAGATGTCAATGTATCTCCAGTTCTTTTCAGGGAAATACTCCAAAGGATTGAAGTCAGTTAAGCCGTTCTCAAGTTATATGGTACGAAACAAACCGGACGTTAAAATATGGAGAACATAAAATATGCTTGTTGTTAGCTATCAAGTGATTGTAGGTATATCGTATCTTGATTCTTTTTGAATTCTAAAAGTCTCTCATACAGTGTTTTCATATACTGTTTATAGTTAAGCCTTCATATCAAATTTAACTGATGCTTTTTCACCGACTTCGGTGCACCCAGTGTGATGATGCCGGACGAAATTCAGAAAACGATCCAATGCAATAAAGAAAACCGTTCTTGAATTATAAACGGTCACACTGGCAGACAGACAGAGCAACATTTTCAATTTTAAACCCTGCAGAAATGGCCTTTTCCTGTTTAGAGATCGTTTTACCTAACAATGGAAGCACAAACCCCTTTAGCACAGCTAGAACGGGATCTATCGTTGACATCACTTTTGCAAGCAGCGGCTTGTTAAGGGATGCTACCTGGCACGTGAGCGACCATTATACGCATAGTGATCACAGTGCTCTCCTATTCACCGCCGGCACCGGGCCAGCGATCCGCAAAAGCCGGATAGCACTCAAGCGTTCAAAATGGAACGTAAATTCTTTAGATGATGACCTTCTAAGCTTCGTCGTTAGTGAGGCGGTAATTGAAGACGAAAGTTGAAAGTATCACGGCTATTAGTCATTAGGCTAGAAACAGGTAATCATCGACCTCCAGTATATTGGTGGACCCCAGAAATAGCGGTGATCTTTGTGAAAAACTTAACAACGACATTTGGGGTAAAGCATACAAAATCGCCAACGTGTCCGGTACTGCTTAGACAAATAGTTTAGACGGTACTCATACTCAGCGACTTTAGGCCCATTGAGCGCCAACGTAACGCGAATAATCCGAACAGTGGAGAGCCAATCACCTAAGAACACAATAGGCGTAGAAGAGAACGTGACCTAAAAGATTTACCAGCCCCGCGAAGTAATACCTAACGGCAGTCCAGCGGGGAGAAAGTGGTTCGAAGTGTGCAGGGTATGGTTTAGTACGTAGGGGTATTCCTGGCATCGAACATTCAGGTTTGCGAATCGTGGATGCCAGTACCCCGGGCTACGGATATCTATGAAGATTACACACTCTTTGGAGCAACCATAAGAAAAAAACACTGCAGAAATGAGTTAGAGATGATTAAACTGATTTAAATCTTTACAAAGTTCTATAAAACATTAAAAAAAAAAAAATTTGCGCAAATGGTCCATGATTTATTCTTTATTCTTTCTGACATCACCTTTCTAATAACTTCAACTGTAGACGATGTCAAATAAATGTTTACCACTTGAAATTTAATTGTAAAACTAATTTTTATTGATGAAACAAAACATCACCTGTGCTCATAAAAGTCCTCATTGGGTCAAAGTCAGTTATCGATACTCGTTTAATAGTTGAAACTCAACCTCAAACCTTCAGTTACATCATCAGCAACTGACAACCATATCATAATGACATCTCATAAATGGGGTCTAAACTCAATCGCACATCCTCATCCAAGGCCCTCAATTGTTAAAACTGCAAAACGGCACACATTGAAGTACAACAATACTTTATCACGAAAAATGAAATAACAAATCTGAAAATCAAAACAAAGTTATATCCATGCTATGTGCGCGCCAGTGTACAGTCTTCAGAGTGACAATCGAACAAGAAATCCATCACTTTGCCTCACGTTGTATTGTGTGTCCTCGACGGACTTCATTTGCCGCTCTGTCCGCTGATACTCACAACACTCGGACGTCCAATGATTGACAGTCCGACTGTATGGCAGCATCTCGGTAACTATCGAAGTTGGTCAATGCCCGTGGGATAGGAAAACGGAACGAATTTCGATTTATCGTTGGAGAAGTTTATGATTGAAACTCATACATGGGAAGTTAAAATCAGATAAGATCCAACATCATGTGGCAGTAATTAAAAATTACAATTCTGACTGACATATCATTAGACTTGGTTGATGTTTACAAAAAAAAAAATATATATATATATATTGATACATACAGGGTGGCCCCAAAAAGTTTTTATTTCCCCCATAAACATGAATCCATAACCCAATCAGTTATAATTTCATCGATATACTTTTCTCAATCATCAGATACTTTTCCTCCTCATCTGCGCAACATATTGGAATTTACTTTGATTTAAGCCGCGATGTCCACAGTTCTTACATTGGTCAATAGTAATTCTGTTGCTGCAACAGCAGCTGCTGTCTGGTAACTAGCAATTGTTAGCCACATTTCGAATGAGGCCAACTTCAAGCTGATCAATAGTTGAAGGCATACAATTTTCGTTGCCCAGTCTATGATGGCGGTGCCAATGGATCACATGAATGGCTTAGATACTACTGCATACACAGCGCATATAAAAGTTTGCCGATTTTGGAGCAAGTAACGTTCAATTCAAATTGACGTCGGCGACGTTAGCTGCAGAAAAATGGGCTTGGCCTCGTAGATTGTAAGCAATGAGGTGTAAATGGTAAAAGGTTCGACGATGGATCAAAAATACCTTTCTGTGTGGTTGTAGAAAAGAAAATCTGCAGTGGAAAAGTCTACACCAAAGTAGGTTATAAAAATATTTTCTTTACAAAAAAATATGTAGAAAATCGGGTTCATATTGGAGGGTGTAATGCAGAAGGCAAATGAGAAATACCTCTTCTTTATAGTAAGCTTCGAAATAAATATATTGAAGAATGTTCAAATGGATCGCGCGTTGTGACCCTGAATATCCATGGGAGTTAATTCTAAGACCGTCCCATCGGACATTGTTACAGAGCCCTGTAATGTAACTGTGGTAGGTTACGTCGTAGAAATTTTCCTGGGATGGAATGGAATAATCTACGGACCTGGGGTCGGACAGTTGGAGCATTTTCTGATGGCGACCCAGTCAATCATTACCATTTCTATAGTGTGTCTTCAAGTTTGGCTATGGTATAATAAGACGGAGAATTGCCTTGTTCATCTCCAGTCATTCCAGATTTGTGGGATAGAACACGATGTTATTGAGATAGCTTCTTAGACTCTATTGGATACCACCGCTTGCCGCTGCGATGTACGTAAAATCAATCACGTGCAGTATAGCTTGATAATCCTTCAAGTCTCATGTTACCTTAAGAACCTACTCCTCTAGAAAATGGGATATGTAGCGCCTTAGTACATTACCCTAATAATAGAAATCAAATTGTTCGGAATGCATTTAATGCGTAACATTCGTCCAAAGAATTTCTTCTTTGGTTTTTTAAGAAAGCCAGTCTGACTATGTTAGGTTAAGTTGACACAAAGGGTCCAAAAGTTACTTATACCTTCTGTTAGAGATTTCTATTCTGGATATATTATAGAGTGGCCAGGCCATAGTTTCTCTGTACTTTCAGAAAAATCTATTCTCCGCTTTTTGTGCTTTAATTTACTTACTAGCTTATTCTATTTTTCTTGGAAACTGCTCACTGGTATAGTCTCATCTTTTCGGTTTTATTCCAATATTTTCTGTAGCTTCGATGAAAAAATGACAGTGCACACTCCTAGGTTGAATTGTGGACTCTGCTAGTTGATACTCACTTTCCTGGCTGTACGTCTGTCACCAATAAATGTATCGTATCGGAGTACAGTGCAGATCCATAGCTTTGTTCGAACTTAGCCAATAAGGGGAGGTGTCGAATTTGTCGACCAACAGTTTAGAATTATTCAGAATCACTTGGTTTTTGGAAAATAAACTTAATCTGTGTTATATTTGGAAGGGTTTTATGGCACTCGAAACTATACTGTATAGTTTTACACATAAAGAAGACAAAATCTGCTCTCTCCAAGGTTTTCTTGACCACTAATCTAGTGGACACAATATACATATACAATTTTGGATCTCCACATCAAAGCCGATGGGACAGCCCTATATGCAACCAAAATCTGATCCTGTTATTACATAAGTCCTTAAGAACTTTGAGTTTGTGTACCCCGAAACCTGTCAGTCCTCCAATCATTAACTGACCTACAGAACAACAGTGAAGACAATAAAACAACCTAGCGAAATGTGGAGTCAGTTTCAAGAGCCCTGTTACCTACACCCAGAAAATATCTAGGGTCCCCGAAGATAAGAAAGGAAAGGATCCACGGGTTCAAGAAAAGACTTCAAGAGCAACTCTTTAAAAAATTACAAAAATCCAAATCAGCGGAGGTTAAAAGTCTCTATAAAGAAACAAATATATGCATGCTGAAGCACTCGCAAAATTAGAAGCATATGAGTTCTACGAAAAACTGGAATCAAAAGAAGGAGAAAAGGCTTTTTGCAAAATTGCTAACCAAAAGTTAGAAAGCACCAAAGATCTAAGAACGGTGAAATATATCAAAGGCAAGAACGAAAAACGATAACTAGCAGTGATGATGTAAAAGAACGCTGTAAAGAATACTTTACAGAATTTCTCAACGAAGTATGGGTGGCCGTGGTGTAGTGGTAACATCAACGCTTGTCACGCTCTTGGTTCACGGTTCAAATCCTGATCTCAACAATCATCTATTCATTTCGTCTGAAATAAATAAAAAAGTTGATCAATTGCGAAAGCTTAGTCAACTCTACTGCGAAGGCATAGCACTGGCAGTAGGGTGGTCATATGGCTTAAATGCAACTTGATCGTGATGATGACATCAGGTGGAGGGAAAAAAAATACTGTGAATCATGAGCAACGACAAAAAGCAAAACAAACAAGCTCCCCAGTTATCTGGACGCCACCCTTGGAGTTTACTGAAACTTAATACCACCTAAGTTTCAAACCCACTACAATCTTTCTTTCTCTCTCTCTCTCTCTCTCAGTTTCTACAAATGCCCGTGCCCTGAAATAATTTAATGGTATTCATAACCCATTTGGTACGCGCAAATTATAAAAAAAAAAAAAAAAAAAAAAGCGGTTAGATCACAGAACCCTGATATTATCATCGAAGAAATAAATTCCGCGCTCTTAAAAATGAAAAATGGAAAATCAACCAGGCCAAACGAAATCCTAATCGAGGTATGGAAGATGTCCGGAACGCAGGGAATACAGTGGTTATTGAAACTTATTACTAAATTAGCCAAGGGAGAAAGAATGCCTGAAGCCTAGAAGAATAGACACTTTGTCCCTATCTATAAAAAAAGGGTGATGCACAAAGTTGTGAGAACTATCGAGGTATTAAATTGATTTTTTACACTTTAAAACTGTGTGAAAGAGTAGTGTCGAATCGCCTAAACAGAAAACCTATGCAATTCGTATCTGGGAAATCAACAATGGATCATATACCATGGAAAAATTCCGGAGTAGTGAAGGTGACCTACATACGACATTGAATGAGCTTTTGATCGAGTACAGAGAGAACTCCCCTACCATGCACTCAAATTGAAATAAGTAACAGAGTAATATATCGCATGCATTCGAGAAATGTATGTGTAAGTACTACATAAATAAAAAGCCCAGGCGGCGTGACCAACAAAATACATGTGAAAGTAGGCATTCAACAAGGATCGGTGCATAGCCCTTTTCTTTTTAACATGGTTATGGAGTGTTTACCATCAGGTATCCAGAAGCCGACTGGATGGAATACACTCTACAAGAAATAGCTCTAATTGAGGATGATGCACCTGCTAATTAATATTAAAAAAAAATCGGGAATATATTTATTTCCCCTATGAGCCTGAAGGGCGATGAAGCTCTATATATACATGCGTAGGTGAGGTGCCATTAGTAACGTCCTCACAGTTCAAATACTAAGGTTGTACAATCAGCTCTGATGGTAAAATTGATGCAGGTGTTAATAGAATCCTTACTGGAGTACTCTGCAATAAGAAAACACATCTGAAGTTAAAGGGCAAGGGAAAACAAAACAGCGGTGAGACCAGACATGATATATGGTTCGAAAAGCAGGAATAATCCTACTGGACAAAGTACGAAACACTTATCTAAAGGGAAGCATGAAAATAACCCCGGTAACGGCAAGACTCGAAGAAAACCGATTTCACTGGTATGGACGTATCGTATATTTGGTATGCTATGTCCTTGCATATGTCAAATATTCCTTAGATGTCGATTTTCAACTAAATAGTCTGATTCATATCCGAACAGTAATCAATTTTCAAAAACTCTGTTATAAGTAAAGTATCGTTAAACACCTTTTTTCCAAAATCTTTATGTACAAACTAGTGACACATACGAGCAGTGAATTTTATCAAAATTATTAGATCAGTTTTTTTTTTTCAAAATCTGCCATGAAAATTCCGATTTCGCCTCGAATTATGACTCCACAGATCCTAGATATGAAGACTGAAATAGATCAGTTCAGCCATGCGCATATAAGTTATATGCAAACAGGCAGGCAGATAGCCAGAATTGGCAGGCCCATAATTAATGAAAGTTTTGAACCTTGTTCTTGATAAAAGTCAGAATTATTGCTGTCGAAATTGTAGGCTTTAAAATTCGATAAAAAAAAAGTAAAATGCCAGGAATAATTCCTTCAAAATGCTTAAGTTATGGAAAAAACAGAAAACTATGACATAAAGGAAAAATATAAAATAGCTAACCTAAATTATAAAATAATACGAGTATGTGAGGCCAAGCGTAGATGATATTATAGCAATTTGGAAACGAAACTTAACACCATCAAAGATCCTGAAGATTGGTGGACCTTTGCCAAGTGTTTAAGAAATATAAACTTCAAAACCGGTACAAACCTATCAGCAAACAACTTTAAGGACTATTTTAATGAATTTTGAAACCTCCGCTACTTTCGTCGTCCATTCAATACGCAGAACCATGGATACACGACCCAGACCTGGACGCAAAGTTTACAGTTAGGAATATAAGGGAGGTTCTAAAAAAAGCCAAATTGGATCTTCTATGAAATGTATATAAATGCTCCACAAAACTTCCTTTAGCCAAAATGTTAGGGAAGGTACAGTGGATAAGAGCTTTCTTGAAACAGTTTTATTTCCTATTCCATTGTAAAAATATTGGCGAGAATAATGCAAAACCGACTCAGTTAATGGGAAAGGAAACATAATGTTCTGAATGAATTCCAATCTGGATTTCGAAAGGGTTATTCGACTGTAGATAACATCTATAGCCTAACAAGTGTTATTAAAATTTAGAACATAAAAAAAAAAGTGTACGGCTTTTTTGTGGACTTCAAGGCTAGATTTGATTGTATTGATAGGAAGTCGCTACTCGTATTCTACAAAATAAGTAACATGGGTATTTCAACTAGGTTCCTCAATTTGCTAAAAGAGATGCACACTAAAACTAAAGCGACAGTGTGGGACGGCTAAGAATTATCAGAACATTTTGATACTAGCATGGGTGTAAAGCAAGGTTGCCTTCTCAGTCCATTGCTATTTGCACTTTTCTTAAACGAACTTCACGATTTAATAGGAGGTGGCTTGTACATAGATGAAATCTTTATACGAGTCTTAAAGTATGCAAATGATATTATTATTTTGGCAGATTAAATACAAACTTTTCAAGGAATGACTGACAGGCTGGAGGAGTACTGCAAACTCTGGAATCTTACGATCAACTTGGAAAAATCAAAAATAATGATATTTAATAAATTTGGCAAAAGGGCTAGCGCAGAAAAATGGCGACGAATAAATTGAAGTGGTAGCAATGTATAAATATCTGGGAATTACATAGACACCTAGACTATCATTAACAAGTCATCTTAAAGAAAGAAATTGCCAAAAGTAGTCTTAATACAACATGGAAATATTTTAGAAGCAAAATTCAATATCTTTAGAGCCGTAACTCAAGCCCTATATTGTTATGCTCTGCACAAGTCTGGGGATTTGGTAACTTTAAGGAAGTCGATAAAATTCAGAGATATTTTATTAAAAGACTCTTCAACTTACCAGAGTTTTCACCAAATTGTGCTATTAATTTAGAAATGGGAATACCAGATCTCCATCTATTCTATTCATGGATGTTTAAGATAAGAGTGGGGTTAGTTGGACTAAACGCTAGTAAATGAAGCAGTGGGAATGCCAGAAAATGCTCATTATCCAATCTGAATGAAGATGAAAATGTGGCCCATTTTATGGGAAAAACATAGAGTCAAATATTTTCAAAAACATGTACTCGAAGAAAATTAAGTGTTGCAGATAGTTCTTCCAATAGTCTGCTTTCCATGGGGCGAAGGGGACGTGTTTGAAGATTTGGGCATTATTGTTTGATAGCTTCTACTTTTTCCATAACGTGACAGCTCATGCAGTAGTCTGGTGAATTATGCCTAGCCTGGCGGCCATTGTGCTTATGGCACAGGGTCCTATTAGTATACCTATTAAGATACGTATTTCTCTTTACTTCATTTCCAATAGGCTATGCGTTCTTTTTTCATTCAATTTTGGCCATAAGCTACGAGATGTAACACAGTCACCTTTGGTAGACCAGGCGGTATTGATTAATTTAAATGCCTTAAGGTCAATCTTTCTTTTCAGTACACTGATAAAAATTGCTATTGATGTACGAGTGCTTTCTGTATTCAATGTTGATCCTCGTTTTCCCAGTTTATCTACCGGCTGGTCCCCTTCCATAGCATTAAGCCCGGAAATTCAGCATAGGTTGACTTCGGTGCTAGCGCATATTCCATTCAAGGTCTGTGGGCAGCTGAAAACTGCTCTGGATCTAATTATCACACTGTCTAGTGCCTTAATAGCTGCCTGACTATCTATGAAGATGGTAGTCTTGGAGGGATTTGTTTTCTTTGTATGTGTTCTTTGTGCTGCCTTCTCAGTGGGGAAGACTCCAGCTTGAAATATACTACAGTCATCCAGGTGTTTGAATGAGTTGTTGATGTTGAGTGGCTTACAGAAAAACTCCAACGCCGGTTCTTATATCCATTTTAGATCAGCCAGTATAAGGCTGGATATCCTGTTCATTAGTTAATTAGGATTCCCACTCTAGTCTTTTGAGAATAAGAATGGAGTAGTTCTTATGATAGTCTGTGTAGGGTATGACATAGCCTATTGTTCTATCGAGCAGCTTGCTTCCACGAGCCCGATTGTTTGAGGCGAATCACACTTTTGGCTGCTGTACATAATATGTACTCTTCAAGGGGAACAATTTTCAACATTACATCTTAGCCTGGCTGTATCTTTGTAAGATTATCAAGATAGGAGTGAACTATGGACGGACCCAGACCCACACGTAGAAAGCACATAGTGCCTTTTTGAATCTTTCTTCTGTGTTCTTCGGGATCCGATTGAGCTTTGAAAGCTCTTCTAGTGAACAGAACCAATTCAGTTTTTAACGAATTTAACTCCAGACCGTTTAGCTCTGTCCAAGGGGATAATTTTTTTTGTGCAGATACAATTAGATTACTGATAGTAGGTAAATGTCCCTCACCGGTCATGGTTACTACGTCATCTGCATTTGCTGCTATTTTAATCCTCTTTGCGTCAGAATTTTGTTGACGACAAGGATTACTTAAGTATTTGATAAATTAAATTCATTCTCAAAAAATGCCTGCATACGAGTATATATATAAGTTGTCGATAAATAAATTCTGACTGTAGTTCTTCATGTTCTGTTTTATTTATAACGAAGCCCAATCGCAGACATTTTCCTCATTTCATCCGCTTCCTCTACAGCAAAACTACTTTTGATTCACGTTTTGAAGAAACCCTTGAAATACTCAACTCTAACTTTTCCTGGAATCGGACTCGGTATTCTGAAAATAGTACCTAAGTTTAAAAGAAATTGCTGCCTTCATTGCACATGAATAGGGGTGAAAAGTTGAATCCTTTAAAGAATCCCTGTATAATTTTTTTCCAAATAGAAATTCTGTTCAAAACTGTATTTCTTAAAGCGTCACCTCTCACAGCAATAATCCCATTGAGCATGACAATTACAATGTACAATAAATACTCTTCATTCGTTCACCCTTCACCTTAAAAAAAAAAAAAAAAAAATTTAAACAAAAGCCACCAGCTTAAGGTAGTGAATGTATATGCGTACATATGTAACCTAAAGGATTCCTAATAGGTGAAACAACCACAGAAGGAAGGTCGCTCACTTAACTACTTTGCTTGTTGTTTGACTTCCATTGGCTTCATCATCTCTTTTCGTCTTTTAAATTTTTCTTTGATTCTAACTCACCCCTTTATTTTTTTTCTTTTGGGGTGAACTTCAAAAAATCTATTGTCAGGTAATGTGTAATGAATAAGTTGCCTTAAGGCGATTTTACGCTTTTAACTTCAACAAATTTTTGACAGTAACTGTCAGAAGTGGATACGCATTAAGGGTTGATTGCAATACAACTAAGCTACTGCGATTTGTCACAATTCGAAATATAATAAATGTCAACCAACCGCATCGGTGCAACGTAGCTTGAACCTGCTCACATTATTTTAAAGAAGACAATCAACTCACAAGCGAAATGTGATTTATCGTCTGATTTGTTTCTTATTTGCTAAACACTCACCCATTAAACAATTAATCAACATGAACTTCACTGTCACGTTGTCGCGGTGGTAGACATTATCCCAGTGTAAGCCAAAGTTGAAGCTGGCAAGACAAACAAGTTACCTAACAAAAATATTAAGTAACCTCAACTACGAGTAAGTGAGAACAAGTCAGTAGTCAACACAAACGCCCCCTGTGCAGTCTGACTGTGGGAGGGGAGGGCTAAAGGAAAACCACTGCGATACTACGGTGGTGACAATTAAAACCTCACGATCTTTTGGATGGCAGTTCACAGTTTCACAGGGTGGATGCTGTGGTGACAGCGGCTTAATGATTATCTGCAAGAAGGTGAGGCTGCTGAATGAAAAATCATCATAATTGTTTATCAATAAATTAACCAAATTGACATTTACCGTCAGTGAGTTAAAAACTGCCAAATGTCAAATGTCAAATGCCGACAATTTGGTTTTCTTCAAATTTGTTCATAGTTCCGTTTGCGGGTGAAAAATGATTTTCTCGTTCTTATCTGTCAAAAATGTGATACAATTTTATAGCATACTGGTACTTCGTATGCGATACGTCAAATGATTGGGCGTTTCGTTGTGTCAAACGATGAGGAAAATGATTAAACGAGGAGAATTTGTGCTGTGCTTGGTGTTTACTATGGCGTCACAGTTGGCAGATTTGTCATCAAATGCAACACACCCCCTGTGACAGCATGTACACATGAAGGACGAAGAAAAAGTTTGAACGATACATTAAGTTTTTAGCTTCACGCATTGTTTGTCACTTTAGCGTTTAGCGATAGTGCGTTAAGCTGTTAATTCTTGTGGGAGATTGGTTGAAATTTACTTCGACGGAATGCGTTGAGGGAGAAGCGTGGCAGACATCGATGAAGTGCAATAAATGAGATGTGCGACAAGATCTGAGTACAAGAACGTGACAATGTACAGAAGTGTGTTCTATGAAAGTGCGGATTGTGTCGTGCGGTTTTTTTTTTACCACACATCGTGACGTTGTTCTGCAATGGAGATTAAGAGGAGGATGAGAATGATGATAGTGGTGTGGATGGTGGTCTGTCTGTTGGTGTTCCTATTAGCAAGCGACTGATGCTTGTTAATTGCATTGCTTGTGGTTGGTAAGCATTATAAATTGATGAATCAATAGCGACAGAACTCAAAGACTCGTTTGAGCTCTTTTTTTTGTGAAAGTCTACAACCGGCTCCGCCAAATTAGGCTGCAATAGAAAAAACTAAGTCCCCAAAAATGGCACATTCTTTCACAATGAAATAAAGCCCAATTCTGATTGTAGAAATAGTGCCCCAAAGTAATGAAAAAAAAGAGCATAAAATCGGGTCACAGAGGGTATTTGATGACGAATCTGCCAACTGTGGCGGTAAAGCAAACACAAAGCACAGCACAATTTAGAGAATGTTATTCTAAATTGATATCTAAACCATTTCCATGAAAGCGAAGTGAGAACATCCGGAACAGAAGCCTGTAGGCACGAAGAAGGAGAGCTTGTAATAGAGTCACAGTCTCTTGACAGTCTGAGAATTTGAAAAAAATACTTTTTCGGACTTTGAAACGGCAGTAACGACCAGAACTTCGCTTTCAGGCGAATGCTTCATTCAATCCGGACGATGACAATCAAGCTTAAATCCAATAAGAGCCAAGATCGTTTGCCCGATCCTAAAGAAAAGAGACCTTCTGTACTGAGCTCATTACAAAGCTATCAGTCTCCTCAACATCGCGTAGAAGATTCTATCTGCCATATTATATGAACGTCTTAAACCTTTTGTTTTAGGCCATGAAGGTTCGCCATAAATCAAATATTCATATTGCGTCTGATCGTAAAAAAAATTCAGGAACTTCAAATCGATACCCACCATCTTTTCATCGACTTTTAAGTGGCCTATGATAGCATCTATAGAGATGAGTTATACAAAGCCATGTCTAGTTTTGGCATATCTTCTAAGCTAGTCCATTTGTGTAGGATAATGATTAAGAACTCACGCTATTTCATTAAAGTCGATGCCTTTGATGTCAAAAAAGGACAACGACATGGTGACGCATTGTCATGTATTCTCTTTAACATCAACCTGATGTTAGCTTAACGTCAGGGGTATAATCTTTCAAAAGTCTGTAAAATTACTCGGATACACCGACGAGATTGACATAATTGGAAGAATGCAGCTGGCTGTTAGTGTTGCTTTTTGTGAGTATTGATACAGAAGCGGTTAACGAGGGTTCAACAAAATATATGGTGTCATTACAGTAGAACAGTCAACATCGGCGACTTGGATAGAACGTTACCATAGGCGGCTACAATTTTGAGGTAGTTAAGGACTTTGTAAGCTTCACTGTAAATCCAAAGTGATATCAACGCAGAGATCAAGCTAAGAATCACTGTTGCCAACCGCTAAGGAGGCAATTGTGTACCATAACCGTCTCATGGATAATTAATGTGACGCAGAAGCATGGTCGTTATCAATAGCAGATGAAAATACCGTTACTTATCTTTAAAGAAAAATTGTTCGAGTAACTTTTGGTTTACCCGTTTGCATTGACGGGGAATGGAGGAGGAGATAAAACACGAATAAAACTACGAACAGGGTTCGAATTTATCGCCAAAGATGGATAGAATACGTAGAGCGAATGGACATCAACGCTCCGGCCCGTAAAGTTTTCGAATTCACCCCAGGGGGACGACGTAGTCACCTAAGGTGGCATACACAAGTAGAAAGGGACCCCACTTAAGTTTGTGTGCAAAATTGGAGGCGGCTAGCACTCCAGCTGGCTGCTTGTTGGTTGACGCCGAAGTTCACACCGGACTGCAGCACCATTTACATTATTAATTTTGGTCATATGGTCAAAAAGTTGTTTAGCACTTTAATGCATGTTTATGGAATAAGTATATGTCACTCAGTCGTATCTTTTATTTCCTTTAAAAAAATTTTCAGTTTTTGTTTCATTTTGACCATAACGAAGTCAGAGAATACCCTAACTATACCAGCAATGAAATTATTGTTGAAGTACTACGTGCAAGAAATACAGTGTTAATTCGAATAATTATTTTCGTGAAAAACAATTATAGCACAGGGCCAAATTAAACTAGAAAATGCATTAAAGTTTACATTTATCCGACATGGTGAGTAATATAAATATTTTTCTGCACTCAGTCATGTAAATCATATAGAGGAATAAAATTTGAATGAAATTTCGACCTGCAATAAAATTTACATCTGCTAGTGAATAGGTTCCACGACAAAGCTTATATACACTGATAGTTGAAGATCTTTCTCCGGTCTTGAGTTTTGGCTTTCAAATGTATCAAATTCTGTTAAGTCAACTCTGGAATGCTTCCAATTAAGTTCATACTTTGCCGGGATATGCAACTTTCCAAAATAAAACTAAAAATCACATGCATGGACATTGCTGAATCACTCTTGCATATACTGGTACGTCCTGGTATTCTTGATGCGAATGGACGCGTTTTCAGTACCTTTATATAGTGTTCTAAAATTTTGAATTTTTGGCACAAACCTTTTTTGGGGCCTTATTTCAATCACACGTACTTGCTCCTATGTTATTCGTTTATAAATTGTTCAGCAGAGCGATTTACCTAGCAGATAGAGAGAGATTGCAAATTCGTTGAAAACGATGGAGCTATTTCGGAGAGTACTAAAAAATTGGTTTATCTTATTTGGGAGTACTTCAAATCGGCTCCCTTGAATATTTCCGTAGCAAATCTTTGGGAATCTACCCTCTGTATTCAAATTGTTAAAAAAATTGTATGAAATGTTACTTAAAATGTAATGTAACCAACGAAACAATTACCTAGTCATCGACATAATGAAACTATTTTCTAAAAGGTAAAAAACGTTTTCTTAACATTACAGTGCTGTTAAAAAAAAAATTCTCAAAACTTTTTTGTACCAGTATGCATTTCTTTGAACTAAGTATAGCGCAGAGGTTTTACTGCCTTAGGTTATAAATATGTAGAATCATTTTGCCTATAAATAGGGAGAATTATGCAATCTAAGCGCATTTACTTAGTGATAGTGCTCAGAAACTGTTAAAAGAGTGTATTTTTACAGAAAGTGAAAAGGGTTAGTCCGGAGTTCAAATCAAATACTTTGGTTTTGAAGCGGAAACTTAAACTACTAGTGAAATAGCTGAAAAGTTAAGCATATACTAACGTACAGTTGCATGTATTATAATTTAAAAGAAAAATTGAGAGACTGGGAGTACTGAGCGGAAGAAGGGATCCAGAAGACCGAGAAAGCAATGCTAGTGGAAGATCGATTTTAAATTCTTCAAAGTAAAGGGTGATCCCTCAGATGGCCCATTCTGTGGGTCCAAAATTTTCAGAAAAATTGTCTCTCAATAACTGCATGGTTTTGGATCAATTTGGAGCTGTTCCAAGGCCCAATTACCAAATTCACGGCGCAAACTAAGGTTAGGCAGCTTCAATTGTTGAACGAGATGGATTTTGTATGCCTTTACATCAAAATCTCTTTTCAAAATACGCCACAATGTGCCATATGAGAGACCCAAGCTTGAGAACGTCGACGAATCGACTGATCGCGGGCTTCACGCACACTATCAGCTACAGCAGCAATATTCAAATCAGAACAGCTTCTACGCACTCTAGTCGGTGGATGAATGTCCAATAATGTAAAATTCTATTGTTTCCTAACCTAAGGCTATTGTTTCGCGAATAGTGCGTTCAGTTGGATGATTATGAGCACCATAAAATGGTCGAAGTGCACGAAAAACTTTTTTCACCGAGCATTGATTTTGGAAATAAATTTCTACAATTTGTAGACGTTGTTCAGACGTAAGTCTATTCATGATGAATGCCAATGAATACTGAACAGAAATATCACATGGACATGACATTTATCACGCATGCTTTGCCCGAGAATCCCTATTAAAAAAAGTACCTCGTATTGGATCACCCGTTAGTTAAAACTTCATCGGATTGAGAAACGACCTTGTTCAGGAAACTGAAAACAAAATTTAATCAAGCTTGGCCTGAAGAAGACTGCGTGCTCTTAAACCAGTTCAGAAGCCAGATTTGCCGCCACAAAACAAGCAAAGACATTTGCTATGGGCTTGTTTCTTCGACACAGCAACGTCATATTTTCTGAAGAAGACCTATGTAAAGGCTCAGTGATGAGTATCATAGAAGGCTTCCTCCAAAAGCTGAAAGAGTTATGATCTAGGGATATTTTTCCGGAGCAGATATAGGGCGAATGTGCTTCCTTTCTTCAAGAGTAACAGCAGCTATTTACTTGAAAGTGCTACAATTGGAGCCTTAAGTACCAGAGATTTTCGTATATTTTTTCTTATTTTCGTAATTTTAAAGGTCAGAAAGTACTTTAAGCCATTTCTAAAAAAATGTGATTGAGCAATTTTGATTGCACAGCACTGCATAATTGTTATCACTATTAAAAGATTCGAGTATGTCGACCTAGCCATGTCAGTCCGTCCATCTGTCTGTATATCACCACTTTCTGGACCTTAAATTTTCTAAAATCCTAAGCAGTACAAATGTAAATGTTTTCTTTTTTAAATCCGCCCACAGACACTCCCAATTTCCAAAAAAAAGTCATTTTCGCAATATTTTTACTAGAAACTGGAAAATATTGTCTAAATAAAATATGTAGACGCTGAGTCTTCTATATCTCGTACATACATTGTACAAGGCCATGCCCACTTTTAGGGGGTGTTTTCTTCAAAAGAGTGCATTTCGCTTTTTCAAAGCTATTTATGGTGATGCCTAAGCCTTACTGCGAACTGTGAAGGTGGGAACCCGAGGGTGTTAAACTTCAGAAAAATATTTCAGTGAAAGATTTTATGGAAAGCCTTGTTGAAGTCGTTGGTTATTACGTCAACTTCTCTACCACTCTGTATCTGTAGTACAAACAGTGCACCAAATATAATTTCAGTTAAGTTTGTTGTTGTGAAAATGCCCTTTAGAAAATAGTGTTGCTTTGCTGAAAATATTGGTTTGCAGTGAAAGTACTGTATGTCGTATACAATGCTTTCAAATAATTTAGGGATAAAAGACAGTTTTGCTATAGGGCGGTGGTGAAATATTTCGTTCTTTCTTTTCAAATAAAAAATTGCAATAAAAACAAAAATATTGTTTCCATTATTTCCAACTCTTTGTTTGGTTTGGCTCTATTAGGCCATCAATAATTTTATCTAAATTCACTCACAAAAAATATTGTAAGAAATAGTGGAACATTTCCTTAGATGTCTTGATGTAACAAACTTAATAAAACTGTGTAAGGGAAAATGAACAAAATCGAATGGCACATAAGACGGTGATTCCCCGAAAATTAAAAACTGGAAAACTGCTTATGTATGTATAGTTCGGGAGGTTGTTGCTATTTTAAGAGAAAAAGTTATCGGTTTGTTCACGTCACGAGTAGTCATTGTAAACAAGAAAAACTGTAGACGTTAGCCACTATTCACATTCGATGGTGTTCATGCTATCCGTAGTGAACTTTATTTCGTAGACAATAAAGCAAATGCTTTAGCTTTAGGGCACGACTGCGAACAAATTGATTTTTCGTAAAATGCATTTAAAGACTGAAATACATTTTTTATCGTATGTTCCAAATTTGAATTCCAATTCTCAAGATCTAAAATACTGGTAGACTTCTGCTTATCTAAAAGGCTTAACCAGTGAAAAAAACACAAATTACTCGCACTTTTGGTGGACAAGTATTGATAGACGATCTTAGCGGCACGGCAACGATATCTGACAACTTTAGAATAAAAAGTGTGTCATTGCCAAACTTTACCAGACAATAATAAACCTGAAAAATAATAAGGTCCGTGGCTATGATTTAATAACCGGAAAATTAATCAAGGAATTGTCAAAAAAGCGCTAATTAAACTCCTTTATTTAACAAATGTTTCGCTTAGATTATTATACGTTCCAAATCAATGAAAAGAAGCAGAGGTTATAATGGTTCAAAAATGGAAAAATCTCCAAACGACAAAAAATCATACAGACCGATATCGCTACTTCCAATAATATCAAAGGTATTTGGAAAACTGGGAGCCGTGGCTCAGCAGTTAAATGCGCAATCACTGAGCGAGAGGTTCAAGGTTCGGATCCAAGAAAACACAAAAACGTCTGACAAACATCCGAGAGTAAAGTTGTCATGAAGAAGCTTCTCTCAATCGCAAAAAATTTCCCTTCGGAAATGGCATAAATCTGTAGGTCCCAACGTGGCTACGAGAAGCTAGGCCAGGTCCTGCATTGGGCTGCTAGCGCCAAAATATTTATATTTTTTATTTATTTGAAAAACTCCTATTGAAACGCATTCAATTCGGGTTCAAAATCAAGTTCTAAATAGTTGAACAAGTTTGTAGAATAACCGACGAAATTGAGAAAGTCCTAGAGCTGAAAAAGATTTGTTCTAGTGCTTTTCTTGACATCTCTCAAGCCTTCTACAAGGTTTAGCACGATGGGTTGAAATATAAGCTAAGGCGGATACTTCCGGAACACTTACATAAGATGTTAGAATCTTACCTTAAAAACAGACGTTTTCATGATAAACACGGACCCGAATATTTCGGGTTTAAGGAAATCATTGACGGAGTTCCGCAAGGAAGTGTCCTTGGTTCTATCTGATTCTAGCTGTACACTCGGGACATACCACAAATTGAAGGCACCGTTGTAGCTACGCTCGCGGATGATACGGCAATCCTGGCAATGGAAAGTTCAATCGAGTCAACAACTGGGAAACTAAAACGAGCTTTAGATAAAATCTGCGAGTGGACAAAAATTTGGCGCATTGTTCTTAACCAGACCAAATCGTCGCATGTTAGCTTCACATACAAGAAAATAATCAACCTACCCATTTTCATTAACTCGGTTCAAATACCGTATGCAAATGAAGCTATATATCTGGGAATGACACTGGACGTGAAACTTAAGTGGTAAGACGCATGTCAAAAAGAAACACGACGAGCTCGAAAATCGACTTAGTGAAATATATTGACTAATTGGAAGATATTCCTTTTATATAAGCAGGTACTTAAACCTGTGTGAACGTACTCGTACGGTATACAAGTCTGGGGTTATACCAAACCAAACAATAGAAATTTTGCACAATCATTCCAAAATAAAGTTGTATGAGCAATCCTGAATGCTCCCTGGTATATTAGAAACAATGATATCCACAGAGACTTAGGGATAGCCACCGTGGAAGACGAAATAACAAACTTTGATCTTCATGGTCATTGCAGCCATGTCATACTCTAAAATTTGAATGTGACAAACCTTGTGTGCCGACTTGAAAGAACGATTTAGAGCAATAAAAAGTAGCCGCATGTAATGACGGTATCAGCAGGTGTTTTTGCTAGGAATCTACCTGCCTCACGCGAATATTTTTTGTTTGAAAAGAGAACTACTAGATAAGGTACATAACACTGATAAGTTAAACAGGAAGAGGGGAATTGTATTTATAGTCAGTAGAAATCTAACACTACTATGAGTACACGGTGGCTCATAATCTCTAAGAAGATTGTCACCTACCCACAAAAAAAAAAATAACGAAAAGTTCTTTCAAATGTAAAAAATGACTTAGATGCGAATTTTTAACAAAATCGTTCTGGCCATATCCAAGAAATGGCAAATTTTCCAGTCCATTCATATGTAAATCATTCGAATTTTTAGGATAAAACTGGGTAAGCAATCTTATTGCAATCATTCACTTTACCTTAGATACGAATTTTTGTCGAAATCATTGGGGGCGTTTTTGAGAAAATTGACGTTTTTCAAAACTGATCCTAAGAAAAGTGCAGTAAAGATTTTAGGCTAGAATAAAAATTCGAATTTTGAAATTCAACCCCAGTACAGGGACTGGGGTAAAATGTTACCCCAACGCGATTTTGGAATCGAATAATTTTTTTTCTGACAAGTTTTGAAACCTGGGGTCTTCTGCTACTACTACAAATTTTGTCCTGAGTCCATTTTAAACGTTTTTAGTGATCTGGGGGCGTCTCATATATTTTTGCCATATTTTTTTTTTTTGCAAAAGTCTACGAGTTTGATGGCTGAGGTTACATTTTACCCCGCGCTATTTTGTCTGCGTTTTAGGTAATTGCGTCTTACAAAACGTATTGTCATCTATCTGTGAGTTTTTATGTTATTTGTTGACAACTGCTTGTTATAAATACTTGGTATTGTGAAACAGTGTATTTCAGGTATGAAAATTGATTTGTTTAGAATAAAATAAGAAGAATTATGCAAATATTGTATACTTTTATTTGTAGATGTCTAATCTAAGCAGACTCAGTCGCGGTCAAATGACTGCCGAGGAACGTGAGGTATTTGTTACCGGTTTACTTTATGAGAGCTCATCAGACAAAGAAGAAGATCCCTTTCACATGGATGATGATCATGAAATGGATCCGGATTTTATTCCAGAAACCAAAATGAAAATATCACCTCTTCATCGACCAATATGCCATCGACATCATCTTCAAATGGTTTATAGTCCATAAAATATTTCCTTTTTTTTGTATGAAGTGGTCTGCAAAAGACTCACGCCTAATTTAACGTGAATAAATCTGCCACTTCTGGCCTAATTTCCCATTTACCTGCGTTTTTTAATTCGCTGGGTAACATTTTACCCCAGGCTTTAAAACTTGTAAATGGACCTTGCCTCTGTACTAGGGTTGAAGGAAATCCATCCAGTTGCTTTGGCTGCAGTCCGAGATACAGACAGAATTGCGAGACCTACTTTTTTGAGTTCCTCTATTATAGTTATACCGAGATTGATCAAAATCTTTTTCACGAAGACAATACTTGCCTTATAGGAGCAAGTAAAATTTAGATGGTTTCACTTTGTACCCGTATTCCTAGAGCACTCTGTATGTTGTTTTTGGACGCTAAGCTAAAATATCATATGAAGGGTGTTTTTTCAGAGGTCTGATTTTTGAATTGGCAATACTTTTTTCAGTGACAGATAATTTGACAGCTGATGGCTAATTTGTGCCCAATTTGGTTTGGCATTTCACCATGACTTGTAAATTGTGCAAATTTATTTCCAAAATCGTGGGTCTTTTGGCTACGTCCATTTTAAGGTCGTAATAATCGTCCATCGTCCATTCGAATAACCAGGGATCGTTTACATACCACACGTACTCTAATTGATAATACGCATCCGCAGAAACGTAGTACAGCGAACACCGAAGAAGCTGTTGTTGCTGTTGAGCGTAGTATTGAGGAGGACCCGAATGAATGGATTCGCCATAGTGCACAGCAATTGGAGCTGTGTGCATCCACTTTATGGAAGATTTTGCGGAAAGATTTTGGCTTACGAGCTTACAAGATCTAGCTCGTGCAAGAATTGAAGCCGTTTGACCAACTTGTGCGTCGTACGTTCGGTGAATGGACTCTTCATCCTCATTTTCACCACAAAATTTTGATCAGCGATGAGGCTCGTTTTTTGTTGAATGGCTGCGTCAACAAGCTAAATTGCCACATTGGAAGTGAAGTCGCAAAAAGTCACTGTTAGGTGTGCTTTATGAGATGGTGGAATCATTTCTTCAAAAGTGATACCAGTCAGAACGTTACAGTCAATAGAAAGCGCTATAGAACCATGATTACTGACTTTTTCGTTCCCCAATTGAATGACATTAATGTGGAGAGCTGTGGCTTCAACAAGACGGCACAACATGCCACTCAGCGCGTCATAATCAATTTATTGAAATAAACGTTTAATGAGCGCATAATTTCGCGTAATGGATGTGTGAATTGGCCTCCAAGATCGTGTGATTTAACACCTTCGGATTATTTTATGTGAAATTGCTAGTCTACACTGAAAAACTAAAGACGATGGACGACTTGAAAGCCAACATTCGCCGCGTTATTGCCGATATACGGCCCTAGTTGCTCGAAAAAGTGATCGGAAATTGGACTCCAATATTGTACTTTATTCGAGACAGCCACAGCGCCCATATGCTCGAAGTTATATTTCAGAACTAATGGCATAAAATTATCCTTCCAGTAAAGTTAATACCATGGCCATAACCACGATTTGTATATATTTTACTTCATTTTAAAGTCATATACCTCTAAAAAAAAAACCCTTTATGTACTAGTACTATAAATAGTTAAACAAAAAATACTCTGAAATTAGCAAGAAAACGGAAACAAATCATGAAACCATAATCGTTGCGCAGCATTTCAGCTTAATTTTGACTAAGGCCACTAAGGCTGAGCCTAAATATTTATATCTGCGCGATGAACGCATTCGTTTACCCCAATAATCTCTTAAATAATATTCCAAATCTATTCGCGTCTCTATCTTAAAAATAACACAATGCAAATAGTAATGAATTTCACTCGCAAACAATCAAAACCATCTTCTCAGGCTTATCTCATTTAAATTTCATTACCAACTGCAGTAGCAGTAGCGACAGCACCCCTCATCGCTGTGTATCGTTCGTTCTATTTTTAAAACAGCAAACAGAATTGTTTGCTTCTTAAAAAATAACTTAAACCAATGAAAGAAAAAAATAATTAAAAAAGAAGAAAAACACAAAATAATCATCTCATATGCATGCATTGAACATGACAGCGAATTAAATTGCTCGCAGCAAAGGCAAAAACAAAAAGTATCTGCCAGAGCTTGATCTTATCCCCGCCATCCTCCTTCTTGAGTATATCGCTCAATTAAGTTTGCTTTGACATTAGAGACCTACCGCACACCTAACTGGTCAGCATGAATGTCAAACTTAAACTGTACGAGACTGTGAAACTGAGCAGTCATCGCACAGCATGTGTAAACAACTGCAGGTAGTGTAGATGTAGAGTGTAGTAGACAACTCTAGAAGGCAGACTCTATGGGGTTAAGGAGCCTCATAAAACATGGTAGTAGTGTGCACTTGGTTCGATTATCTTTATGCTATACTATTAGTTCCAAAGCATTCAACTCATCGTCCACAAGTCACATGAAATCTGGATGGTGTAGTGCCGTACGATGATAAAACTAATGTAAAAGAGAATCAAAAAAACCAACACCATAGTACTTTATAGTCAATTCCTTCTATTACTTTGTTTACAGGTGTATGGATACAATCGGTTTGGCTAAGTGTGCAGAGATACTCTCAACTTGCTCACTTATTTTTTTTTTTTTTTTTTGTTCTGTTGTCGTTTTAATACTTTTTCATCACTTCCACTTTACTCTTTGAACTAATTTCGTAATGCTCATTTTATTTACTGTTTTTGTCCTTTGCCTTTCTACTCATCCACACATAAGCAAACGACAGGTTTTTGCTCTGCGTTTCACATGATTTTTACTGCGAGAGAAATGAGCTCGTATTGGAGATGTTTTTTCTTTGCAATTTGTATCTATACTGCGTTCGCGTTCGAAATTCAAATGAATTAATATTTTTCTTCTTCGCATTTTTACTTATTTTTTTTTTTTTTTTTTAATGCTCTTGTTTTACTTTTTGTTTTTTATTGTCATATGAGAGATTATATATCTTTATAAGCGATGAAACAATTTCACGCAAATGTACAGTGGTGTAGAAAAGTTTTCTGCTGATAGGAAGTTTCTGGTTGAGATTTACTTTATGTGTCAGGTGGCGTATACGTAACATTTTGGTATTGGAAATTTTGTTTTCATTCTGGTGAGTGGAGACTTATAATTTTGTTATTTTGATAGTTTATATAACCGTGTTCATTTTATTTTGTTGATAATTCTTACATCTCGTGAGTTTCTGTTCAATTCCTACAGGTAGGACTTTTATTTGATTGCCGACTTCGATTTTTTGTTCAACTTGTACACCTTTCTAGTAAAGAGGAACTGAAAAAGTGGTGGACTCATGCTGTCTGTCTGTAAGTACTTCAGATTTCAACTCTATCTGGTACACAGATTTACTTGAACTCGCAATTTGAGGCAAATTTTAATTACAAACCAAAATTAACGGGGCTGTGATAGACTGTAGGTATAGGCCGATGTTATAAAATACGAATCTGTCGAAAAAATTAAAAGATTTCGTTGAAATTTAATATTCGCCACAAATCGCCATCTAAGCAATGTTTGACACATGCTAGGACTTAGCACATAAAGTTTTCCTTTTTAAATGATTTTTTTATGAAGCGCAATTTATTTATTTCATCAACAAGCTTAGCTTATAGATTACGAATATATAATTAAATTTAAGAAATCATATGTAAACTTAATTTAATATAAAAATATACAGTAAGTATAATGAAAATAAAAATTTAAACAATACTAGTTTAGTTTGAAAGCAAACTGAATAAAATGTCTTTGAATCGCTCTGTCGAAATATGAAAATCAATATGTCTACTAATTTCATTAAATGAATTCAGAGATCTAGAGATTGGCTCCTTTCGACCATAGTTTGTTCTATGCCCCATTAGGTAAAAGATATGACGATCCCTTAATATCCTCTCCGGAGCATAAATTGGGAACATAGATAAAAGTAAAGGACTATTAATACGGGAAAACAGGACGTCTCTCATAAACATGATGTCATGTGCACGCCTTCTTGCACGAAGTGGCATTAAACCTAAAAGTAGAGACATCTAGCTTTATAAGATGGTTCAAAATTTCAACGCATTTTTAAAAAAAAGATATATTTTGTAAAGCGCCTCTGCACTTTTTCAATACGGTCTGAATAGGTCAAATAGTTTGGATTCCAAACAACATCAGCGTATTCCAGAACTAACCTGACTAGGGCAATAAAGAGCGATAAAAAAGTATGAGGATCAGAGAAATCTTTCGAGTTTCTTTTAATAAACCCAGCTAGTGAATTAGCCTTCGCAACTATGTATTCGATTGTATCAATGAATACATCAATATCTTTTATTTGTTTAACTCTTATTAAGGGCATGAGTTCAATGCAATAATTAAACAAATGTTGCATATGAGATCTTGTGAAAGAGATAGCAAAGCATTTTCCAACATTTAACTTCAAACAATTATTAACACACCAAGTCTATAGATTGTTAAGGTCCATTTGGATTTTTGTGCAATCATCTAAGCCTTTAATTTTTAAAAATATTTTAAGATCATCAGCATACATTAAGCAGTGACAAAATTTGAATTGTTGAACAATATCATCAATAAACATAATGAAAAGGAGGGGCCCTAGATGGCTTCCTTGTAGAACCCCAGAAGTGCAAGAGATTAATCTTGAATAATTGTTATCAAGACAGACCTTCTGAAATCTAGCAATTAAAAATGATGAAATCCACATCAACATTACTGAATGAAATCCAAAACTTTCTAGCTTCATTATCAGCAAAACATGATTCACAGAATCAAAAGCCTTACTAAAATCCGTGTAAACAGCGTTCACATGACATCCCCTTTCAAGAGCATTAATGACAAAAGATGTAAAATGGACTAGATTAGTTGTTGTTGAACGACCTGAAACAAAACCATGTTGAAATTCTGATATATGCACTTTAATGTGAAAATCTATTTTACTTTTTACAATGTATTCAAAAAGCTTTGGTATAGCGGAAAGTTTGCAAAGTTTTCTTCTTGACGTGTGGACATCAGCAATAAAATGTTGCCTTTTTATCTTTTAGAACCCTGCAATAGTAAATATAATTTGCTTATCCTATCCCCATTTCATCTTTTCAAATTGCTCATCTTTTCGATAAACTACTGTGATTTATTTAAGTTTTATATCTGAGCAATTTGCAGACCAACTGAATTAAGGATGACTAGTAATCAAACGCTACCCATTGAAAAATGACAAACACTCACTTATATTCAAAGCCGGAACCTTTCTCAACACCCAGTGTATTGATGTTCTAAGCACATATAGTTCCTAAAAAAATCACACTACTGTTTCCTTGGGTCTTTTTCGACTCAAGTAGTGGATTTGTTTCTTTAAAATAATGAGGCAGGTGAGTATTTTAACTTAATTCTTTTTTAGAACTGCATAGAAAAGGTGTCATTTTTAATCATTTAAATAGCTTTTTTGGGTGAAGGATGTTTTTAGATTTAAACCACGCGATGTGTGTCTTGGTGTTTAAGTTGCACCGTGTCCTCCTCAAATTGGTTAAATAAAATGTCGAGAACATAATGTGCACACAGTTCTTCAGAAGACATATGCATATATACCAAGGGAAAATGTAATAATAAAAAACGTGTACACAATCAAAAATACCTCTTTGGATCCTTTTAAACCTAAGAGACGGGTGTGGTACTTTTTTGCGCAGACTCCATTTTTTTTTTACCAAAAAGTTTAGTTTTACCTACAAACTAAAGCCACTAAATTACAAAATTGTGATTCTCATGCAATACATTAAAAAATTCTTGAACATAAAGATGGGTACCTAGTCCCCGAGACCACTATGATGTTCTGAAATCTATCAAAGAAAAACCCAATTATTTTGCACTGCTACCAACATTGAGATTCACTCGCTAATACTGGTAAAACCAAATCATTTACTGGATCTGAGCCATATCAGAGAGCAATTCCTGTTAAAATTTGAAGAAATTTGACTTCTCCAGAGCAGGCTTACACCAATCCGATATTTCTATATACAAAATCTAAGTTCCTGGTGAATCGGTCATCACTTCGTCATAAGTAAGCATCTCCGTCGACTAACTTTGTCACCGGAGTCTTCCTGTGGACTGTGTTAGGAGAGTGAGAAGCATTCAGTAAGAAGACATATTTACTTCCGGGCACCAGGAAGTGAATTTGTTTCTTTTTCAAGCTTTGGTCCAACCAGCCATAGAAAAGATCATCTATTTTCTGACATTATCTGTGCTGCACAATAGGATTCTTTATGAGTCCTTGATATGAAAGCTGATTAACATTGATATGGTCATTTCTGCCTAACTTACATTGGCATTTCTTCGATATTTAGAAGTCTACAGACTATACCGACTAATATAATGACTGGCGCCTATGATAAGTCCGCTCTAATCACCGCCGAATAAAAAACTTCAGTTTATGGTTAATCTAGGCCTATCCAGTCATTTTGATTATTGGATAACTGCTTCAGTTTCGCAGTGTTACTTAACGTAATTTATTTTTCAAACACGTTTTCCCTCCGGCACGGATTCAAAACTTTTTTATTTGACGCGTTAATGGCCACTCATTCACAGTCAGCTTCAGCAGCTTTGTGGGGCTTCACAATAGAGATAGATATGTGGACAGATATTGGACAGATATCAGATTGAATGGTGCACTATGCATGATAGCAAAGTTTTGTTGATTATCCCTATTAAACAGTCAGTTCGGATTATGTTGAGATATTTTAACCTTGGATCCTTTTAGTAAGACTTCAGAACTTCATTTCATAGATCGGTCGCACTTTTTCGAGGAAATGAATATTCTTCCTTTTTCTGTGTTCGTAAAACCCATGAGCGGCTTTCTCATAGTACTTCCTTAATTTTCTAGCTTATAGGTCACGCGAAGATATGTTTTTTTCTATATTTTAGGTTTGAATTTCTGCTGACTGTTCGAAAGAAGCGCATACATAAAATACTACAGGACTACCTTACAAATTTGACAACTTTTGCAGTTACAGTTGTGGGCGAAGTTGCCAACTAGTCTGATCCCAGTTTAGCTACGTGAGGTTCAGTTTGCCGTAGCATTGCCTAGATAAAGGCGATTTTGACGTAGGAAATGAATGTGAATATGGTATCTGCCGGACACTTATACTCCTTTCTGTGTGGGATAAGATTACAAATGGCACCTAATGGGTCGCTAGCGCAATCTGTGAACTATCTAGCTATCTAGTCGATTTGGTTAAGTTTTGAGCTATATTGCTTTCGAAAGACCTTCTTGCATTAATCTTGGTTAAAAGTTTCTTTCAGATTCAACAAGCATAACTGCTTGACATTTTGGTGACTTTGAGTTATGTACATTTCATTGTGGGAACGTGAAATTAGTCACAACTAGAAGTAACCACCACTCAAATCCATCATCTTCTAGGGAGTAGTTGTATGGTGGCCAGTGATAAAAAAAAAGTATTCAAGAGACTTGCTAACAAAGGTGCAGCGTATGGCAACCAACAGCGGCCATGGAAGCGATCTTAAACATCCTATCAGTGCACCTCGAAGCGAAGAAGATTGCCGGTCTTTCAGGCTCAAGGCTTAGAATTATCGATTGTTCCAGTGATGTTCTTGAAAAATCTTATACGTTCACCAACAACTTCCCCACAAGAGAATATTGGACGAATGAAAGGACGACAAGAAACTCCAACGGGTTATCGGTATATGCAGACGGCTCTAAAATATCAGGGAAATCAGAGGCTGTCAACTTCTGTGCTAACCCACCAATTGAACTTGTTATTCACCTAGACCCATTTGTGGGTGTTCCAAGCAGAAGTCTTTGCAATTATAAAAGCAACCGAAATAATCGCAGAAGACACCAGCGAAGAGAGGCAAATCGACATCTGCTCGGACAGCAAAGCAGCAATTAGCGCGATCACAAATCCCATGTCGAAGTCACAATTAGTAAGGGAGTGCAAAATTAAATTGAACTTACATGCCAGGCTCAATAGAGTCCATCTTATATGGGTACAGGACATGAAGGTGTACCGGGAAACAAAAAGGCAGATGAACTGGCAATGAAAGGAGCGAGTAACATAGAACTGGATCCTGAAAAGAGAATAGGGGTCCCTCTGATAACTATTAAAATGATAATCAATGAGAAGGTAAGACAGGAGATTGAGAAATACTGGACGAATCTAGACAGGTATTAAGTAACAACATAGCAAAAAGAGCTTCCAACTCAAGCAGAACACAGTTAAGAGTGATGGTGGGACTTTTAACAGGGCGCATCAATCTCAATAAACATTCTTTCTGACTCGGACTAGTTGATACAACAATCTGTGTCAACTGGGAGGAGGACGAGGAAGATATAGAACACTTCCTCTGCCAGTGCCCTACATCAGCGACGTTAAGACTGCAGATACGGGGAGCCCCAAGGATACCAGATCTAATGCACCTCTATAAGTAAGGAATCGGTTATATATTAGAGTTCGCTGGATGAACAAGGCGATTTTCCGATCACTATATGACATAGTCTCCTTTTGACACTCCCCATGATCCCAATACCTACATCCCCTCTCAATACATAATTTCCACACCACAGCTCTATTCCTACAGTTCGACAGATGAGTGGAACACAAAGGGCCCAGTGGAGGCCTTAGTGCGGACCATAAGCTCACCTTCTAAAACCACTTAAATTTAGTGACGTTAGTAATATTTGAAATCTACGAATGAATACAATAAACTATTTATAAATCGGCAAATGAAATACATTACATAGTTTACCTATGTAATCAGTCAACTAATATAGTTTTATTCCTATTAGCTAAAGTAAGCCGCAATAAGTGATTCCTTCCACCTTACGCTGAACTCTTTTGCAACAATCAATGAAACTAAAAAAGAATCAGTCCAACGCCTTAACATGTGGCACACGTCAAATAACTGTCAAAATTATTGAAACTCAATCCACAAATATCTTGAATCCTAATAAGCAAATGTTGTCTCTCATGTCAAAAAAAAAAACTCATATTCCCCATGAGAATTGCTTTTGGTAGAGAAAAGTTCTACTCAATTGGCTTCCTTGAGCCATCTCTCCTTTTCTACCAAACCCCACTGAACGATTAACATCGTTCGCCTTTTGTATGGTGTCCGTAAAATCTCCATCGGCACTGTGCCAAACGTTTTTCAATGATTTTTATCTGTGAAATGAAAAACATAGCGTACAACACACCATCAACAGCCATGGAAAAAAAAAATCATAAATACAAACACAACACCGTTTTGTTAACTCGCGCTCTCTCTCAACCCCTCACACACCCGGCCAGGAGCAAACAAACAAAACCGAATAAAAAAAATAAAAACCCAAAACCCTAGTCATCTGAACACATCACCCTTGCACTGCGCTATGCTGCTGATCAACCGACAAATGTGGTGGAAATAAAATAAAAAGTGAATTAAATGGAAAAGAAAAACAGCGGCAATTGAAGAGAAAACAGTAATATAAGTGAAAAAAGTGGGTGTATCTCTTAGATACATTTTTTAAGGTGTGTGAGTGCTATGAATTCTCTTTAAAAAATCGTTATCATATTTTGCTTCACACGCTGTTCACCCTATCGTACGGATAATGTGTTGTGTTAATGTGTGAATATTTTGATGGAATGAAATTGAGAGATAGTGTATCTTCTTCTCTCACAATTGGACCGATTTTTGTTTCTCTTTTACATAAAATGAAGAGAACATGAAGAGAGTGTCCGTTTGATAGGGAATCGAATTGGCAGGTACTTAGTTTGAGTGTGTTTGTTGTATGTTCATTTGTTTGTTTGTTTGTTCCCTTGTTGGCAATATTGTCACAGTGTGTGCAATGAGATTGAAAGTTGGGGTTATGGTGTTTCATTTGGTGTTTTATATCGGCTTCTTCATGGCTGTATCTGATTTTCTCTTCCCCACTCGCGTTCGTATTACTTCTGATTATGTTCTATCAGATAGGGTGGGTAGATACTTGTTTGGTTATTAAGAGCGAATATCTTTACCGAGAGTTTTTAATGTTGAAGCATACAGAAATTTTACAATCCATTTGGAGTGGATCATGTGATACCCTACCTTTCAAGGCAGCCATATTGCATCGTTGACGAATGAAGTTTTGGGGAGAGTACGATAACTTTGGCGCCAAAAATTGATAACGGTTTTTTGTAGAGGGGTCAAAAACAAGTAGTTTTCACTCTGGGTGGGGAGGGGTCTATCTCACCCCGTTTAGGAGGTGGGGTCAATTTTAGAAAAAAATGACTTAAAATGAAAAAAAATATTAAAAAACAACGGCAACACTTACAATGAAGTACTGTACCGGTTTTGAAAGCCAGCAACCTGTTCTTTAATCCTAAATTTAAATTAGATAATTTATGTCAATAGTTTTTCAAAAATTCGCATGCGAACTCAAAATTTTGATAAAAAAAATGAAAAAAAAAGTACTGTAGTTGAGAGTATTGATGACATAGGCGCCCGCCTGACGAAAAGCGCCTACCCCAAGCGGAGCCGTTGCTCCGTTGCGTGAGCGGGACCTGCCGCATGCGAAATCCCTTAATCCCGCGATGCGGGCCACCCGGGTACTGTTAATTAAGAAACTGTAGATATAGGCGCCTCCCATTCACTTACCTCAAAGGAAGACCACGTAAATGCCAAAAAACAAAACAAAAATAGTAATTTTAAATTTTCTCAAAAACTAGAACACATAAAACCATTCGGTTTTTTGTGTTCGATTCAGAATTGATATAAAAATTGACCACAAAAAGCCAATTTAGTACTTCATTTCACAATTTTGAAAAAAATTGGTCTAAACTTTTTTTTAATTTTTTTTTTTTATCAAAATTTTGGGTTGCATTCGTTGCTTATGATTCACAGTATTTTTTTTCATCCTCCTGATGTCATCATCATGATCAAGTTTCATTTTACCCATATGACCACCCTACTGCCAGTGTTATGCCTTCACAGTAGAGTTGACTTAGCTTTCGCAAGTGGTTGACTTTTTTATTTATTTAATGCGAAATAAATAGTTGAGTCTTGACATCAGGATTCGAAACGTGAATCAACAGCGTGACAAGCGATCATGTTACCACTACACCACGGACACCACGTCTGTGTTCGAATGAAGGAATGTGACTGTAAATAGTCTGATCGTAGATTAACGCTCGAATAAACTCAAACATGGAGTTTCCAGCCACACATCCGCTCTGAATTCAAGTTTCCGACGAATATAAGCGTAATGGATGGCATTTGGGAAATCGACACCATTTGTAGCACCAGGAATCGGTAGATTTCAGCGAAAGTCTGAGCTATTATACTTAAGTACATGCCAAGAATTGACTTCTCATAAACTCCCACAACTTGGGTCCCTTGCTACAGATTCAAAAAATAATGGATTGGATTGCAAAAATGTGACTGGAGAAAGAACAGGGTCTTAAGGAAATTCGCGTTAGTTATTATTTCGATTTGTGAAATTATTCTTACTATAGTTTGCAATTCTTCTACCAATCAAATATGCTCAATTTTCTTTGCTTGAATATCTAGTTATTCCGTTTGGGTGAAAATTACTACCAAAATTTTGATAGTAATTCCCTCCAAATTTTCAAAACGACAGCACTGACCACAAAACTTACCGAAAGAAAATACAATGCTCCCTGATATGATGTTGTAACCAAAATTCACCACCAAGTCGATGGAAATGACTTACTTAGTGCTCAAAGGCATCGCAATCGTAATAGTCAACGAGGTTTAGTAAGTATTAGTCATCCAGGGTAGTAAACTTCTTTGGTCAAAAAACGTCGAGTCGAAGAATATCAAGTAGTCAACATAAGGAGAAGGGTTTTCGAGGTCAATAAATCCAAATCCGAGAATAAAATTTCAAAGTTTAAATTAGTGTTCAAAAAAAGGAGCGCAAAGAATTATAGTGTCTGCTATAAGTCGATGAATCCAAATCCAAAGCACAGGTTTTTGAATGCAAAATGTGCGCAGTTTGTGAACTTAAATATGGGATTTAAGTTCAGAGATCTCGTTTTCGGATATCAGTGGCAAATCTATTCTATGAAATTTAAGTAGTTACATAAATACATCTACTGCCAAAATGGAGTACTCTGTCCGTTGATGACATAATAGTCCAAAAGTAATTGAATGCAAATGTGTCTGGTGTGTGTAGTTTGTAAAAAGCAATGATTCTCCAGGATATTTCCAGGCTCTAATAAAGCTGAATTGAAGATATGAGTATAACTTTTACTGCTAAAGCTTCCTAGGAGAAATGCATTCAGTAGCTAGTCTAGGTCATGCAACGAATCACAGCGGTGAGGCTTTTTTAAACTGTGGGATTTGCGAAGTCTTTTGAGGAAGTCTAGGTACTTCTTTAATTATATTGCAATCTCAGCTAGAAAGCTCAAAGGGCCCCAAGGAATATCACGAATGCTAGTATTCGGGTACACTTTTGCATTGATAAATACCCCAAATAGCTTTTTGTGCTAATATCTGGTGAGGTGTATAGTCGAAAAGGTTTCTCACTTCCCATTTTCTGTACTGAGGATATGAGCAGGTGCTGATACCATATACTCCCCAAAGGTAAAGTATGTCACAGTATATACTTTAATGCTAAATACATGTATCCCCTCAACTTGTTACAGGTTTTCAGCTTCATAATTCAGGTTAAGCTCCTTGATTTGTATCAAATAACTTAACTACCTACACTTTCCCTGTAATTTGAACCCCTGCTCCCCTATTCACTTCCCATCTTTTCATCGGTTTTATAAATCTGCTTGTTACCTCATTAGCTCTACATTATCAAATCCAATTTCAGCACAGCTCATTATCTGGCGGCTTTTTTAAACTTTATACCTACAATTTCACCCAACGACAAACAGGTTGCTTATGATGAAAGAGCTAAACATATAAAAAAAAAAAAAAAAATTCAAAATCCACGCTGTGCCCAATCAACCGCCCACAATAAAACTCGAATCTACCGAATCCTATCCCCATGCACATAAACATCTACACCCGTACTAGCGATCAACCCTCATGTGTTAACAAATGTCAACTCGTCGGCGTTTTATAGGACTGTCAATGCATGCAACCCTCTTCATCGTGGAACAGGGTGCACGATGTAAAAAAAAAAGTAAACTTCCTAGCCTCCTCGACCACAGAAACAACGGTTCGGAAATCCTTTATTCTCACAGAATAGGACATCTGCTAATGTATTTGCGTTGAGTCCTTTGTAACTGTGTATGTGTGTGCAGACACTGGTGGATTTACAATTACAATTTTTCCTACACACAAATCATCATGAAATTGTGTGTATCTACCTATACTTGATGGAATAGTCCTTTTGCTTATGGCGGATTTGCATCGGTATGGGTATTTTAACAGAGTTAAATTGTTAACTGGGGACTTTTTTTTTTGTATCTGCACGTGTAGTCAATTCTATGAGAAAGTGTTTTGTGTTTTTCCTTTTTTTGCGCTTATTGATATCAATATTGTGATTTGCAATGTGCCATCTAATTGGCAGCATTTTTAAGAGTTGCCATTGTAGATGTATATAGTACGGTAGGTAATTAGTTTTTTGTGTCGCAAATGCTGACTTATGAGTGTTTTTTCGTGAGTACTGCTAAAGAAATCACCTGAATTAAGCCGGTGAGGCTATTACCGACACTGTTAAGTAAATGGAAAAGGCGATATCGTGCCCTCTTCCAGTTCTAATAGAGTTTAATCTAATAACGAGTGGGTCAGGTGATTGTAAGTGACACTCGACTTTGCTGTAGGTTCCGATGGTTTCCTTGCTGACAGTCCAGGGTGTGTTTTTCTTTTTTATGGAATCTAGAAGTACGAGTACTATCGCTTTAAAGCAGTACCTCCCAACTATTTCTCTCCTCTCTTCACAAGGATGAAGCAGGCCTTCAAACGCAATCGTCTACCTCGATTGTCTGCTCCATCGGTGAGCAATTCATTAAATTTTTCAAGCTAATGTCTGAGTAGCTCTTACTCTGATGTAGCTCTTGTTGAACAAAACAACCTTCCATTCTGCAAAATCGTTGTTGGATGCAGCTCTGCAAAGGGAATAGCTGCTCTTATTTTTAGTTTTCGTTATAGGGTGACATTGTTAATTTCGGAAATTTTATCTTTGGAGATTCCAAGAGAAGTACTACTTTGGAGAATAAGTCTTTCCTCTAAGCCTGATCCTCAGATACTTGACCTCCAATTAGAACAGTACAGTACGGTACAATTATTTTCCTTAAAAATTTATCACAATGGTTTACTCCCTAATCACTTTGAATCACCTCAGCAAGATAACAAAGGGTGTCATTGAATTTGGCACTTTACAAGTGACTTCTTAGCTTGTCGAAGAATTTATTAACTGTACGATGACATTTTAGAGGTGATATCACGGACATTAATCCTCCAGCCCAGAAAGTCTTCGAATCCTTCCCAGAGGGACGATGCGGTAAGGCAAGACCTCACCTAAGTTGGAGCACACAGGTATAAAGGGACTGGTGTGTTGTACAACCATAGTCACCTAGACTATTCCACCAGAGTTTTGAGAGCCAAGTGCTGTGAATCCCACAAACAAATCAACAGATCCTGTGAGAACCAGGTTTGAACTCAAGTGAGTTTTCCGTCATTTTAATTATTGTAACTGCATTCAACAACAATCAACCAACCCTTCGAATAAAGTTCTACGAATTACAATCAAATTAGCCTCGATACCCTTAATCTGATTATGCACCGACTGAACCGCACCAACTTCTCTGTGGAGGTAAATCATGTAGTTTTTCCTATACTTTCCCAGAGGCTTGGTGTCAAGTATTGTCAAGGGTTTCGATTCTTGTACATACAGTGTTTCCTCTTTAATGCCCGGTAGCTGATACAAAGTGTGGATCTTATCCACCGGTATGCCATTAAGTATTCTTGTTTTGATAGAGTTGTCCATAATTTTCTCCATCATCTTCAGTGTGAATGCAACTTTAGGAAAAAAATTTCCCTTCGCTCTTCTTCTACGACTTGTCTATGTATCCAAGTATTAGATTGTTTCTTATCAGCTGAGACATTGAACGGTGTTAATAGCCTATCCCAGTCACATTTCAAGAGAGACTAGTACTGGTATCTTCTACTCCTCACTTATGAGTTGTATGACAGTCTTAATAGTTTTGGTTGACCAGCTTACTGGAATATGTTATTCCAGTAGCAACAGAGCCATTTGCTCTTTGCTTTCCATTTTCTGCAAAGGTTTCTAGTCTTTTCGTAGATGACTGGGGTCTGCTTCATAAAAATTTAAGAGTTTACAAGGGAAAAAGTTGACGAGATTTTGGTTTCAAAAAACTCAATATTGACAGCTGACGAGTAGAGCGGACTAACTGGTCATTCTTAGTTATCGATCGTGTAGAATAATGTTCACTATTTGCACGTCAATTCTTTATGAATCAGAGTCCTGGCTGCCACGGGAATGAAAACAATGTTTTCTCAATTTTTTTGTAAAGCCATCTGCCTAATCTTTCCTGATTTTCTTATTTATATGGAGTGAAACCGGCTATGTAGCTTTGCAGGACTCTCTTCCTCTTGGCATTTTTGAGAGACCAATTTATCTGGGATGCAGGAATTTAACATTGGACACATGTCCAATTTGGTGATAGAAATCTTTTGAATATCCTAGTTTTGTCAAATTTTTGCTCCATCACGAGACTTTTCTTGTCCTATTGTAGATCCTAAGTTGGCAACAGCTTTGCATCTCAGGTACCTATATCTATCAAAAAGTTTCATTCAGAAGGTCTGAATTAGTATCAGGTCCTGCTTGCTGGCAGCTCTGTGTAGATTTTGCGATTTGTTTCAAATTAAATATCTTTGTATCCTCGGCTCTTAATCAGTTTATTGATAAACACCCACTTACAATGGTCTATTACGAGCCTATTTCTCCAGTTAGAACATTCAATCAATGCAACTAATGTCCTCGCACCAATGTAGTAGAATTTTCTGATCAATAATAGACAGATGGTAGGTACGAACATATGTGGCTCTGGAATGAGAAATTATTCGATCCTCGGACCCCACTCCACTAATGATAAACATGAATTTTAACTTCACTGACCAGTGACCACTAAGAACCCCTAAGTTGCACCGGCCGTACTGAGTAAATAAATCACACAGACACATTTGCAACCTCATCTGCACATACTCGTACCTAGTAGTTTTTGCACGAGCAATCTCTTTTTCGTTTTCCTCCTGCTCTCTCCTTCTCTAAGTGCAATTAAATTACATGCTCCAAATATCCTGTTACATCCACAAAAATACTCGTAAAAATGAAACAAAAACAAATACCAAGCACACATGATAGTACTCCAGCCAAGTTCCGGTCCTTGGCTTTTTGAACTTTTTTTTTTTTCACCCTGTCATCTGCCACCCCTCCGCATAGTTCGCTTTTCTCAGGCAAACACACACATAGACAGCCTCAGGACCTTTCACAGAGGACAGTTTATGGATAGAAAAGAGGCGGATATTCGCCACACTATCCGAACTAGTGCGCCCATATCTCGCCCCCATCTACCTATAGATTAACAAAGAAGCCATGAAACCAGGAGAACCAGAGGAACCCGATGAGTAAAAATGTTCTCTGCATTCGCATTTCCCCATGAAAGTTGGGTTGTTGCATTGTGCATAGCAGGCGAATGAAAAAAAATTAAAATAAAAAAAAAAACTGAACGAAAAATGGAAGCGAAAACGAACTTAGGCGAACACAATTTTATTTTAGCAACTTCCGCCATAGAGTTTATCTTCTCATGCCCATGCCACCATATATATCTACCCGCTACCGCGCTTGCTGTTGCCGGCGCAACCGATTGCAGTTGAAAGAACTGCAACAGGACAACAACGAATACGGCTGCTACCATGATGTCGACAACGAAGGTCGGAATTGTGTGCACTATGCATTTGTAGGTATCCTGGTTTGAACTGGATTCCATGTAACACAACAACAGTAGCAGTACTAGCATCTACTCGTAGCTGGCATCATCCATCCATCTCGCTATTGTTGGATCTCATGGGACTCCTTTGGCAGAGAAAGGATTCTATGC
Source organism: Pocota personata (assembly GCA_963082735.1). Lineage (NCBI taxonomy): Eukaryota > Metazoa > Arthropoda > Insecta > Diptera > Syrphidae > Pocota > Pocota personata. Next base: position 40,285,435 of record OY720431.1, read on the forward strand.
ATTAGGATGTTTGTGTGTGTGTACGCGCTTGGTATAATGTGTAGGTACACCTCCTGGCACCTCTGTCCTCCTGTGTGACCTCATTCTCATGACTATGTGCAGATGCATACGTGAGAGGGCACATTTATTGGGGTTAGAATGAATGCTGGTTATGTCGAAGAGAGTGGGTGGCCATGGGTGGTAGTAAGGGCGGACATGAAACCCATTAAAAAATTACATCTCACATCGAGGAGGACTGTGTATTACGGTGGAAGTTTGCCAGTGAATGGGTGGAAAATTAAGTGAAATATGGAGCGAGAAACAAGGAGTTTCGGAGGACGTGCACAACGAGGCCAAATAAATGCCAGATAGTGAAGAGCTTGGCATGGAACTCGAATATTTGTTATCTGATTGAATGCTGTGCTAGGTAGGTAGTAGGTAGTAGATGGTATAAAGTAGTCTGAATAGATCACAGAAAGTATATAAATTGAGACCTAGGATCGATTAGTTTTCCCGTTTCCGTTTAGTGTTCCAAAATTATGATGACTCAAACTTATTTAAAGAAAACATTTGAGAGCGAAGTTATAAATGTGTACAGGTCTCTTATAGAACCTTTATGTAAGAAAAGTATGGTTGAGTGGATGCACCCTTGAGGTGCATCATTTTGAATGGAGATTCTACGATTCTGTATCGACCATGTCATATATCTTGTCAAAGTTCAGGACGGAGTATGGGTAGATATAGGTAAGCCCTCATTAGCACCTATATTCTCAAAAGAATTATTGATACAAAGAGTACCAAGCTGTGGATGCAATGAAAGTGACTTGGCCCACTGACTTATTCTCTCTGTACAAACCAAATAGTAATAATGCTGGAAGGCACAACAGAACTTATTGTTTCACAGGAAAATCAGGGGTCGAATTACCGCATCAGTGATCAAATGACTCGTCACGTAATTTGCATTGTACTGTTGCTAGATCTACCAACAACACAATAGAAATTACGTGACGTGTAATACGTTCACGGATGCAATAATTCGACTGCCCAGATCAACCAGAGATCAATTCATACCCAAATCAGGTACCACAAAGACTTCAGTTTATTAAGAATTATTTCATTACTCTTGGAAATACTTGAAAGACAGACTAATTGTTGAGATATATGTGGACATTTGCTCCAAAATACTCCTAAGACACACCTCTTAAATCCAGCCAGGAGACAATATTGCACGAGTTGGGATCTACTATGCAAAACATTCTCTGTGAATGTCCAGCCATGATCAGAACTAGAAAATAATTCCTCGGGGCACACTTCGAAGCCATCGAACACTATAGTGAACTTAATTTTAAGCTCACAATGCATCATATAGAATGTAACAAAAGCACAGAGAAAGGCCACCAGCTCGAAAGTATCCCCTGATGAGGTTCAGAAAAGGAAGCGAAAATAATAACCCTCGCAATATCTTCTTTGCGCTGTCTTTCTCTTGAACTGGATGGCGTTAAACAAATCTTGCCCAGGATCAACCTAACTGAGAGCCTTATAAGAATAACTCAGCCGCTAACGAAGTATCCAGATACTCGTATCAGGTGGTCTCTGGATTACTTGAACTTGTTTGAGAAACGTGATAGCGAAAGTTAAGGAAGAAGTTACCACTTTCACGCTGACACTCGGTTGAAACAAAATAATTGCGGTCAGCATATTCGTCGTGGGAGACACCCTGGTACCATCTGCATTCAAAAGTCTAAGTGAAGTAAAGCTCTCCAGAGTAAGACCAAAGAACGGCTTAGTCAGAAATACCCGCCCAAATGAAGGATATTTCAGTGGTTTGGATGGTTTGGAGCATTCTCGAATTTGTCCCAAATAGACGACGTATTATAATAAACGAAAATCTTACCTAAGATGGCGTCCACACATGTAAATCGATCTCAACCAACCTCGTGTGAGAGTTGAGAAAGCGAGGTTTGGACCAGGGAGGCTTAAATGAGAAGTTGCTAATGCGATTAGTGATGAATTGCGTAAGGAGCTGCAGCAGTTAAAGAAAAGCTCATGGAACTTACAATTGCCCCTTTGATAGGTGTTGCTAAGGAATAGATGATAAGTAACAGTTCACTGGATGAAGTATATAACAGGATCCTGACCTTTATTGCCTGAAAAGTGATATAAAATAGACGTGTATGCACAGACCGAGATGTCACTGAGATGATGCTTGAGTTCAACCTCAAATCAATCCCAGGCTTATTTGCGTAAGCATGGTTAAGGGAAGTGAGGGACATTCAGCTTATTTATGGGCTGAGTGAGAAGTTGGAACCTGCTGGATGAGGATAAAATACTAATAGAGCTGCAGTACGACGTTGTACATTCTACAGCCAACTGACACCGACGTCCACGAAAAACTTCAAAAGCGTGTAATCAGATTTACGATGAGGATATGGTGGATGCCAAGAACCGTTGCGAGTAGTAAAATCATCATCAGAGTACCAGAAGTCTTCGAGTGGAGCAGGTAGCTCAACTCACCTCCAGTCGAATGAACTAAAGGTGAAGTGATTCCGTGGCCAAGAGGTAGGATACTAGAGAAAGGATGGTTCGCTGCCCCATGATCAAATTGTGCAAGATGAACGAGGTACTGGTGCAGTGAATGGCCCAAGAAGAACAACTAAGTTGCTGATGAAATGAGACAGGATGGGGTGCACTAAAGATGCAATACAAGGAAGATCAACTCAGATCATTTTAAAGGAAGATGGAGCAGAATGCATTATTTGACATATTAGATACGGGTGTTGAAGTTCTGAGTTGCGCCTTGTCTGACCCGAGACTCAATGGTTTTAGTGGACGATATTATATAACTTTGGAGCGCCTGCGTGGAGAAAACTGAGTGGTTTCAGACAGCCATATTCCACGTTCATTTTGCGAAATCTTTTATACCTGCTGCAAGTCAGTGTGGAAAAATCTTTTGACTTATGTTCATCATCGACAGCATGCGAGAAGAGCTTCAGCAGGCTCTAATTGTAGTAAATAGTACCTGGACATGAGAAGAAAGTAGTTGCTGAGTGTAGACTTCGATGCTGGAGACGTCGGTGAGGAAAACTGGTAGAACATGCATGACCTAACCGCTGGCCAACGAGATTTCTTCGCGATTGAAAATTGGTCAAGTGTGTAATTTAGCTATCTTCAATACGCCACAGTCAAGCTGCATACAATAGTGTGATATAAGTAGTATTTCATGTGCTAAATCGGTTGAACAAAGGATGGTGATAAATTCTGGCTTAATGCTGATACCTTTTCTAGTTTTATTTTTATTTTTTTGTGTAAATTAAAACACGACTCAAACGAATCTTAAACAACACATTTACCCCAGACGTTGTCTCATCTAATATTCCGTCACTCGATGCACCTGCAGCATAATTCAGTTCACGAAACAACCGGTAGCCTAATATCGGATTTGCTAACTTATTGTCTAAGTCGATGTCGCATTAGGAACTGCAATAGGCATAAAAAGTAGTTCACATAGTGTTAAGCATTAAATAAAGTTGTTCTTGTTTTTTAGTAGATACATAGACTATTTTTGACTTGTATGCGCAAATAGTTATTTTACTTTGACAAGCACTGACATAAGTTATTCATGATTTATACCCAAAGCGTGTATGTTATCCGGATAAGGATCTGAATTTTTGCGAACATCTGTACACTTTCATATTTTTCAGCGATCGCAGGAGCACTCGACATATTTCTCAACAATGTTATTTCCTCTGACACTAACTATATCCTGCGAGAGGTCCTTTTTAGCATGTCTCAGTTTGTGACGTTTTTTTTGTGTGTACTGTTTTCTCTTGGCGACTACCTACATGCTCATACGCAGCCATAAATTTCTGTGATTTATTGTCTTTCCCACGGTATGGTACATACTTCATATCAACAATGAAGGGATGACAAATGTCCTTGAAAAGGAGAGAAAAATACTTATTATTATCAAGGAAATATTCGGTAACGAAAATTTGCAATAAAGAACTAAATTCACGCCTGTCCTGAATAACTATTGTAGAGGGTGTGGGTTCCGAGTGCCCAAAAATAGAGCGTGCAGGCCAATTAAACTCGCACGCAATATTTCTTTTTCACTTTTGTTACTTCATTTCCGTAGAAAATTGTTCCTTATTCGCTCATTTGTTTGTTACAGAACATCGCGACAGCGTTCCTACTCATATCCATACAAAGAACTAATTAAGTTAATTGCGAAAGTTACTCCTGGTCGGTTCTTCCTCCTTCTCATTCCCTTTGTTCGTCGTGTCCTCAATTCTAATCAAATCAAATACATATAAATTGCTTTCGTTCCTATTCGTAGAAGTTTTCCGTTTACTCTGAACACTACACATACATACACTCCAAGGATGAGGAGTTAGAAATCCATTTTTCTAACCAGAAGCCGGACAAAAACAAAAATCACGCATTTCCTGACCGCCACGAAATGTAACAGAAAAAGGGAAAGAGGCAAAGATGTCCTGTGTATATTTCGATCTGATATTTATTTATTAGTAGCCACTGAGCTCATTTTTCTTCGCGTTACTACGAACACAGCCCCGAGTACGACCCCTGTGGAGTGAATGAAGTGTATAGGATCTGCTGAAGTAATCAACCCTTGGGAGTGGACTATTTTTTTTTTTTTTTTTGTTTGTTGCCGTTGCTTCCTTGAGTGTAGGAACATTGACGACGACTAGAAGGAATAATGCGCTGCTTAATGTCAACGGAAATACAAATGTCCTTTATTTGTTTAATAAATAACACGCAATTGGGGGTTGATTCAGTGTGTGCGGCGCTATGTAAAGAATACAACCGATAGTTGTAATAGTAAATGTGTATGCTTTCTGCTGTTGCCTCGCTGTGATGATGTCCTTTTGTTGTCGCGCCGATCAACCCTGACACTCAGTTATTCATTTCTTTCACTAATACATTATACATACATGCGGTATTAATTTGCAGTATTTTTGTGTGACCTTTTTGACGTTCCTTTGAAGGATTTTTCGGTCGGTTTGGCCTGATTTCATTTGGCTTGACTTGACAAGGAGGGTAAAGGGAGTAAATATGACAGGATGATGATATTGATTCGGAGAATGGATTTTTTTTATTGATGCTGATTTTCTGGTGCTTTATGAGGACTCATTTTTGAATCACCGGATGGGGGAAATTAATAAAGGCGTAAGGAATTGCTCTTTAGTGAAATTTCTTCCTTGAGCTACTCTCAAATTGAAGTCCTGTTGCATTTGGGAAGTAAAGGTAGGTGACGTAAGCTTAAAGTAAAACATCCATTTAATGTTTTTATTTAATTTTTTTAAATAGTCTCATTGGAGGGGGATAACTACCCGTATAACACATGCATGTATGTATGTAGATGCCTGTTGATTTTTCTGTTGAACTGTTAGAGTCTTCTGGAAATTCCATCATATAAACCTAGTAGGTATAGCGGCACGTACGGTTTCCATAGAGATCGTGAACGCCGCTCTCGTTAATGCTATTCTAAGGCTTTCCAAATTTCTGTGGGGAGTCTTGCAGGTCATGTTCTCCAATTCTGACCACAAACCATAATCCAGTAGATTCAGATCTTGGCTCCCCGATGGCCAATCTTCTGCTGCTATAAAGCCAGGAATATTGACTCTTAGCCACTCCTGTGTGGTTTTGGCTTTGTGCGCTGGAGCAGAGTTCTGTTGGAAGATCCATCTGTATCCATTGAAAAGGGTCAAACCCTTCACAATATCCTCTAGCACATCTTCTTGGTAAACGCCTTTTTTGGTTTTTACGCCTTTTTGGAAATGGAGGGATGTGACACCATGGTGGGAGACCCCGCACCAAATCATTACGGAAGCGAGATGATGGCCACGTTGAACCCTTGGAACAACTTTTTTCGCTTCCTTAGATGAAGTGGCATAAATTTTGTCATTTTGTTTGTTGAAAACTTCTTCCACGGTAAAAATTTTCTCATCCGCAAACAGAATGTTTTCATGGCCATTGTCCGAGTGCCACTGCAAAAGTCACTTGCATCTTTCCAGCCTAATTTTTTTTAGTTGAGGAGTTAGAATATGACCCGTGGACCGACGATAGGCTTTCATATGCAGATCATCCCGAATCAGCCTAGACATGGATCTGGTTGATATATCCAATTCCTTGGACATGATCTTCTGCTTCCTAAGGGGATTTCTCCGAATTCGTTCACGCACTGCGTTTACCACCGCACTCGTACGGACGACGCTCGGGCGACCACTTCTTGGCCTGTCCTCTACTCCAGACAATTCGCCGAAGCGAGCAATAGCCCGATAAACGAATATTCTGGATATTCCGAGTGGTTTTAGCAACTCGAAAATTTGGCCAGCACTCTTTCCTCACTTATGCAACGCTATTACCGCGACTCGATTCTCTTTAACGCCCCACTCCATGTCAATAATTTGCAAACTGCAACCAAACTGACTGGTATTCTTCACTGATCAATGCATGTGTTCTGAAAAAAAAGTTGACGGTTCTATTCCCGTAAGAAGTTTTGAACGATAAGCGCTGGAAATTGTGTAACAGAACTTACGAGTATGGCAGGACTAGGTAGGTATACACCATCATATACAGTGGCGGAAAACTAAATAGCATGACTTAAATCATACCATTTTGTTTGTAAGATTCAAGAGACTTATAAAATAATATAACTTTATTTTTTCGCCCTATGACATGGAGCAGTAATCCAGTAATAATTGGAGACAGGGTTTCTATTGAAAGCACCAAGTGGTCATTTATGATCTCAATGTGGCTGCCTCCATTCATTGAACCAGTGCAAAACACTAATTTCCCTTGACCAAAAAATGAAATGCAGCCCCATAGCATAGGGAAATTTGTTTCTGGTTGAAACACACTCCTTGCTTAAATCTTCTCCGGTTCGATTCGGTGAAGATTATAGCCTTCCAATCGTTTTTAGTCCAATTCTGATGTAGGCAAAGTCCAACCTTGCAGTTCTCTTTTTTAGAGTCAAAGATGGTTTTTTTCTTGGTCTTCTGGCTAACAATCCGAACGAATTTAGTCTTCTGCTGACCGCTCTGTTACTAATTTTTTTTAGATGTTTCTTCAAAAAACGCTAAATTTACTTGCTGCTTTGATATTCCTTTTAAAATTGGGTCCTCCTTGCAGGTTGTGTTCTTGTTTAATTTACCGGTAACAAACACCTTATTTTTTTTTTAATAATCTTATTATTGTCACGTGGCTGCGTCCAATTTTTTTACCAATAGACCTTGCGGACAAACCTTCTTCTTTATTTAAAAACTTTACAACTGTTTTTAACTAACTAGTAAGCTGTTTACCCATTGTAACTACTCTGAAGCAGAAACGAAACTGAGCTTCAAATCATACAAGAGACAATCAAAATGTAAAAAAAATAACAGTATTTAACGGTTATACAATTCTCCGTAGAAAAAAAATTAAAACGTAGTTCACTTCGAGGACAAATCAGAGCTGCAACTTTAGTTTTTTGTGAAATAGTATGGTGGTTATTTTCATTTGTCCGTTACAGTATATACCATCATATACATATGTATATCATAGTCTTAAGAAATATGAAAAATATTTTTTTTTAGATAAAGTTTCTTGTGCAGAAAAAATCTAAAAACCTCGGCATGGGCGATGCCTCTCTATCATGGAAACTATTGATGCGAAAAATTAAAAAAAAAATTCTTCTAGTACAAACGCTTATTGAAATATATGAGAATATGTCGAGTGAAATGTCACCACACCATATATAGGGTGACCAGATAAGAACGATAGAAAAAGAAAAAACAACAACAGTGTGAGATATCATATTGATTCTGGCTTTATTTTGAAACTACATTTATGTCATTATGTATGAAATAGCACATCATTTAAATGGCTGGTCGGTCCAATTTTTGATGACCCGGTCCACTTGTATGGAATGTAGAGCCGTCTTGTTGGAACCACAGCTTGAATATATCAATGTTATCGAGCTCTGGCTACAGAAAGTCGGTTAACATCTCTCTATACCGAGGACCATTGACGGTAACGGTGTCTCCTTCCTCATTTCTAAATAAATAAGGTCCGATGATGCCACCGTGCCATAAACCGAACCAAACAGTCAATCTTGGTGGATATATTTATGCTTGGTCGAACACTTGTGGATTGCGGTCGCTCTAATAATGGCAATTTTGCTTGTTGACATAGCCAGTGAGCCAAAAATGGGCCTCGTCCGAGAAGATGATTTTTTGGCAAAAATCCGGATCTCCGGTCAACATTTCCAGCGCCCAATTAGCGAACTCACGGCGTTGTCTACGAAATTCACGTATCGTATTACAACTGAGCCGGAATTTCGATAATATTTTTTAATAATTTTCAAACGTTCGGGAAGCGTTAAAGGATGCATGATAAAATGGCAAACCTTACTGAATATTTTGACAGCTGGATGTCATTAGTAGCTTTGACAGCTTCTGAAACATAATAATTGGAAAAACTATCATTGCTACCTGGTCACCCTTTATTACCCCGTCTTCATCCGATTTTGATGATTTGCAGCCAAACTTATCTATCTGTCTGACGTAACTCATCAAAATCTGTTGGGTGGTTCTATGGGAAAAATGATTCGAAAATGTTATAAACCCCTACTTATATCTAACTATCAGTTCCTTCAGTCTAAGTCTACTTTTAAATCTGTTCACGAGCTGATGAACAAATTTTTTAAACCCCGCGCCACACATCCCACTCACACTTGATCTAGTCAGAGTTTGCTCAGAATCGATATCTAAATAAAAATACAAATATTTATTTCGTTTAGATTTTATATCTGAGTGGGTTGCAACCCACAGCATCAAAGAAAGAGAAAAAGTTTTGCTTTTTGTTAAATTTTTTGAAAAATATAAAATTTTCTTTTGGTTACGTGCAACCCAGTCGTACACTTTATTTATATAATACTTGGTGTACCATTTTATTGGGATTTTAAAATTGTTCTATGGTAGCCTGGCTTCCAGTGATTTTCTAGCAGTATGGCTGCTAGTCTTCATTTCGCGCTGAGTTGAAAAGCGTTTGTTGATTTTAATTCTTAAGCATATTTTGCAATAATAAAGCCAATATTTCTGAAGGACTGTTGTCAAGAAAAATGTTTCCTTTATGTGCTCTCCGCAAAACTGTCTTAGATTGTTTGACATTATAAGACTAATAGTTTGTTTATATTTTATTCTTTATCGACTCCACGACTAAGGTCCCAATTTATCGAGACCGAACTCAACACCGACATTGATGAAATCATAAATTGGGCTGAGAAAACCCGAGTTAAGTTCAATGCGTCAAAAATAAAGTACTGTCTCCTGTCTCTGAAGATGGATAATAACGTAGACAAACTCCAAATTAACGGAGTGGATGTTGATGAATCTATTGGCTTGTCAATTTTTGTCATGCATGTTACTACATTGCGCTGTAATCAGTAGATTACAGACGCTGCTAACTCCAGCTGAGTTAGATGCCTCGGATTCCTTAAGAGATATAAACGCTATTTCACTCCCACTATAATCTATAAAGCTTACATTCATCCGAGACTTGAATATAATGTGAGTTGAATATAATGTGAGACAGCTTGGTTTGAGTTTACTCGATCGTGCAAAGTGATCAAGTCATTATTTGCCATCAGATTTCCTCTTTCGAAGACCGCCGAAATGTTGAATGCTTAGCACTATTGTACCTGTATTTCCATGACAAACATTCGGATGAAATCTATAGTTGTATTTTGTTAGTCCGACTGTCCAAACGCAATACACATGCGGCAAATTCTGCACACCCTTATATGTTAAAGCCGGCTTTCGGAGCATCGCTAAATTCAGAAGATCGTTTTTTAACCAATCCACAATGTAGAATAAATTGTCTTCCTCAACATTTCCAGATATTTACAATCCGCGAAGATTCAAAATTAACGCTCATCATCACTTCCTTTCCTCTCTAATCGTTGATCGTCCTCTATACCCTATCCTCTAACTTTAAAGGACATAGTTCCAAGTGATGCAGAATATTAAGAAAACAAATAACAAAAACCTGGTTTATTTTAGGAAGAGCAAGTGTAAATGCCAAACCAAAACTTTAATGCATCTGATATCCTGGACTTGATGGGTTGATCCAAATACGAGTACTACTTCAATTCTCATTTGGCACAGAACCAACACTGGGAAGTTCTGCGACAATTTTCTCACGCCTGAAATTCAAAATTCAGGAAAAATTTGTCCTCTGCGTCTATGCTCACACAACGGATTTCACTCTGCTCAAAGTGGAACCGTTTAAAGCGAGAGTCCCAAAAATGTGGCCTTAGCAAGGAGCTAATTTTGATCAAGTGGTCAAAATCTCTGAATGGTTCCATTTAGTAAGCACATGCGTTGTTTGATTTGCTTGTTCGAGTTCTTGATGATTTTTGCGGCTAATATCCTTCGTAGCTTCTTTAAATGGACTTTGAAGACCAGTAATATCACGGACTGCATTCGATTATGATGTAGTGACAATGTCAAGTACTACAAGTCACAATCGCGGACAACTGTATAAATAGTTCTATCATTTCCAAGGACGAGTTACAACGAGTGCTAACAGCTTGTATTGGCGTTAAAACTTTGAATTATTTTTTTCCCATTTTCCTGTTGCTCGCGTTTTAAATAGCCTCTCGCATTAATCGATTGCTTGAAAAAAATAACGATGGTTTCGTGACGTCCAGAAGGTCAGCAAATCTGTCGTTGTTTTCTAATGCAATTACCAGGTTCACCAAAGGAGAAAAACAAGGGACTCTTGAATTAAAAGAATACGTTGCTGAAACTGCATTTCTTTATGGCTCGTTGAAAACATTTCAGCAGAAAGAGCAAAAGATGTGAAAGTTCTTCTTCGATAGTCGATTTTTTTAAAATTGATATGCCAATATATTGGATTTTGAAATGTCGGTTCGATACACCGATGTATCGAAAAAAATATATCGCCTTTTCGATACATCGATATTTTTTGTGCGTCCCTAGTTCTCAAGATTTTTTACCAAAGTCTGACAACAGAGAATATCTCAGGTCTGTGTTTGTCTTAACAGCCGTCAATCTAATCGTATTTCCTGGATAGCTTTTATATTTGATTTATAGTGGTTGCAAATCGACGCATGTTATCTGTTCGGATTGCAAACATTCCACGTGCATATCTGAAAATTATTTCCCTAACTACATCTACTAAAGTCGTTGAACCAACTAGCAAATTATATAGGATCTCTAGTCTCTTTTTTTATAATGCTACCTTGTAAAATTACATGTTAAGGGAAATCAGGTGTATCAGCTATTGAATCACATGAACCCAACCTTCATCGTCAGTTCATATAATATACCACATTTATATGACCGGGATTGAAACAGGATTGAGTTTTGATCCAGATTTTCATTGTAACCGAATTGGGGGATCGAGTTGGAATCGAATAGATCCATCCACTATATTTAATACAAAAGGGGTGATGCATTATAAAAGGTTAATCATTTCGAGCTTAGAATTTCACATCCCTGCATCTGTCATCCATAGTAACAGGTAGTTAGTTCCTGTCTTGCCATTTTACAATATGGATCGTTTAACCAGCGCTCAATGCATCGTACTACGAAAACAACAGTTCTTAATTTCTGTGTATCGCGATTTAAGGACAAATTATGTTTGTCATAATAGAGCAACTGAGTAAACAATTAGAAACACAATCACAGAATTTGAACAAATCGGTAATGTTAGTGATGCCGTAGGGCTTGTGCATCATCGTAACTCTCGATCAAATGAAAACATAGCCGCTGTGAGTGCCTCAGTGTCCGAAAACCCGGAATTGTCAATTCCACGCCACGCTTATCAATTGGGCATTGGCTTGGATTTGCATCTGCATTCCTATTAAATCCAGCTTATAAAGGGTTTTTCAATAGGGATATAATAATTTTGTATTTTAACACAAACGCACCCTTAAACTTTTTTTCCGTTCACAGGAATTGGGAATCTCTTAGCCCACATTCTGGCGAATTTTGCGTGATCCTTACAAGATCAAATTAACGCAAGAACTGAAACCTTTTGATGATTTGAAGCGCCGATGGCTGCTGACTGCAGAATGTGTAGAACATACGCCGATTGAGTGCTGGAAAATCAACAAGTTGACGTCGATTTTTGGAACAAAATCTTCTTCAGTGATGAGGCCCATTTCTCTCTCGGCGGCTACGTTAACAAACAAAATTGCAGAACTTGGGGTTCTTAGAATGCAAATGTGATCGTTGGGAGGCCATTGTATCTACAATGGGTGACAGTTTGGAGGGCGCTGTGGACCGGCGGCGGCGTCATCGGGCCGAATTTTTTGGAAAACGAAAAATGCACCACTGTTACGGTGAATTTACTGCGCTATGGTCAAATGATAACGAACTTTTTTAGCCTGAGATAGAAAACATTGATATGAGTGACTTCTGGTTCCAACATGATGGGGCTACGTGCTACAACACAAAACAGACAAATTTGGCTGAATTGCACGAAAAGTTCCTCGGCTGCTTAATTTCGTAATTTGGCGACATCAATTTGCCACCAAGATAGTGTGATCTGACCCTGTTGAATTCATTTTTGTAGGGCTTGGCTAAAGACCGTGTCTATGCAAATAATCTCCAAATTTTTGGAATACTTAAAAACCAACATCCGTGAAGATATGGCCGCAATACAACCAGAAATATGCCGAAAAGTCATCGAAAATTACCTCAGAAGAATCGAAGTTTGCAAAAACTCCCGTGGCGACCATTTAACCGATGTTGTGTTTAAAATTTAAAATAGTAAACAAAATTTATTGAAATCTTTAATACTTTTTGTTTTATTTAAATTAAAATCCTAAAGCATAAAATGAAGGCCCATGAGTTGTTAATAAACTTTATTCTGGACCACCCTGTAATCTGAAAAACTATCTGCCAAGTTTTTTCGTTGATACAAAGGTCACATTTTAGCCGGTTTTATAATATACGTTTCATTACTCTAAAAGCCAATGCCCCAAATAAATTCTCCAGGAAACCTTTTCACACCTAGTCACGTACTCAATCACCTAACAGACAAACTCTCTACAACACGACGTGAACCACTACACTGATTCACCCATCGTGGTCACAACTTGTCCAATAAAACACTCATTAAGAATTCTATCGTCGGTGATCTAAAATGTCAAATTAGAAGCCCGTAAAAATGCCGCCTGGTTCCTAAGAAGAACCACTATTCCCGCTCGCTCGTAAATTCTCCCATTTTCGGTGGAAGACACCGAATCGAACTGAACTTGACCTCTACACTCGGACAGCTCAGAGATGCCCCACACCGATTGAAAGTAAAAGGGCGTGGATGAAGCTCACTCAATTAATTAGCTTTATCTCAAATCTGTCCGATTAATACGCAGTCAAGCACCTAAGTGGAATATGCAAATTTCTTTCGCTCCCGACAAATTGAAATCAGATTCCTCTTTTGCACTTCAAATTGATGTGGTTCGCGCTATTATCGCAAAAAACTTCCCAGCGCGGTATGCCAATCAAATGGAATCGTCATAACAACAGCGGCTGCTGAGATCCGTTTTTTAGTATTCTAACGATCGTGTTTCGGTGATATGCCAATGGCTTTGGATCCACAAGCCGGTTTCAAGTCTCTCACCCTCCTTCCCGATCTTTCTGACTTCCAAAATGAGTTATATAACTGATATCTGGACGACCGATGAGAAACTGGTTTCTCGTGCTTAAGGTGGAGGTCCCGTAAAAACCGAATACATTATCAGTGATTAATCAACAAGTAGAGCTTAGGGGGAGAAAAAAAAAGCATTTAAGCCTCAACTCCGAGTTGGTTCTATGATTTATGGGCCTCGTTTCGAACTCGACGAACCTCAGCCAGATACTACAGTGAATTCTTGTCACTTAGCGCGGTGAATTTCTGACATCTCTATGGAGAGGCTACCAGCGCTCATAAACATAATCTCTTGTCCCCTCCATGAAAACATGGAATTCGTGAGATGGTGGATGCGGTGGTTGTGATGGTATACCACGAGAATCTTTTTCCTTTCCAAGTGCTTTCTTCGAATGTCTCATCGAAATTCCACAATCGTAGTAGCTGAGGGTGATTGTTTCTCGCGTGTATGGGAGCCTGGTGTAGGTATAGTACAGGGTATTGCTGCATTGCAGTGGGGAGCCGATCAGTGTTGTGTAGATAGAACAGGCATTCCAGGGTTCATTTCACACGATGGCGACGGAGTGGTTTTTTTTTTTTTTTTTGCTTGAACGTGAGATTGTTGCGCTAGGCATCTTGCCACCCAGCAACTCACCCATTTGAAGTAGTTTATTGTCGGTCGGATTAGTTCAATGAATTGTTGATAAAGCAAATGGTTAGGGTGGACATCATACAGTTTGGAAATGAAAATGGGGAGATTGAGTGAGAGTTAGGTTTATGTCCTTTTTGAATTATCTCAAATCGAATAGGAATAGACATGGAGGCGTCTAGACAACGTCTTCAAAGGGTAGAATAATGCGAAGGGAAATAATCGTGTCATGGGGAAAAAAGGGAAAATAGAGTTTTCATCTCCTTAAGCTTAAACTTTTTTTTACCGCACATTGAAATTTTTTGCATTCCTATCCAATCAATTTCTAGATTTTCAATAGAACTTTCGACTTGCACTAACTATCTGATAGTTTGGTGATACAGACAAGTCGGGTGAGGTTGAAGATATACACCGGCAATATGGAGATAGAACCTACGGATGCAGATACTCGCAATAACGAAAATTCAACCTTGGTGCTACCAGAAAATATACTGAGGACGGGGAGACTATGGAAGAGTTATCCATAGTGAAACGAGGTCGAGACTACAAGCCTTCTGAAGATGAAAAGGAGGAATACATATGTCGATAGGTCAACGCGTTGAGACTGTAGAGCTGGTGAAAGATAAAACAGCCAAAAGCCTCACTTCTTTCGTGATATAAGGCTAACCGACACTGGCTAACTTTTTGCACCCAATGCATCCGCATCCACTTAATGCAACTCAAATGAGAATAAACAAAAGAAATAGGCATAGTGCACTTATCCAGTTATCACAAACTCTGTAATGCATGTATGTACAACCAGTAAAAACTGTAGCAGCAATGGAGACGCAGAAACATGACTGCTGCTTTTGTCAAATTTGAAGCAGCGGTGTGTCTTGACTGCATACGAGGTTTGCTTTGCTCGCCTGATTCCTCTCTGAGCGCTTTGCTCGGCCCACCTCTTTTTGATATCTACATCATCGTAAGGACATTCAAAATGCTCTTCGCTCTACTTAACCATTACAGGGTTACCAGCTTGCTGCAGATGCTATCGATTTATGTTATTTAATTTTGGGGGGTCTAATTTTTTTTCTAGTTAGATGCTAATAATTAAGTTGCCTTGTTTTCTGTCCAAATTGGTCCACATCCACTCACATCTATTTCTTACATTTTTATACGACAACAAAGTTTAACACTCGGGGAACTCGTACAGCGCTTTGTAAAGCAGATTTCGTAAAACTGAATCACTCCTTAAAACAAATGAAATATCTTCTGTCTGGCTTATAAGATTCATCCCAATTTTCGCTCAATTACCCAACAAAAGAAACAAACTGTGGCACGTTTGACTGTGACTTTTCCAATCATCAGAGCAAATGCACACCTTTTCTTGAACTCTACGAATATCACTACCTCTAGTTACTCGACCTAATGCTAAGAATTTCGCCTAACTTTGGAAGAACACTTACAAAATTTTGCATGGAATCACTCTTTTCAAGCTTAAATCTCTTGGTTTTCAGTCAGATTTTATAACGTGGATCAAATCTTACTTAAAACAACGGCAGTACAAAATTCTTTCTGTAACTTCTGTGTCTGATCACATTATAGCCAGCCACTACCAGAGTCACTCAAGGCTGTTACCTTAGTCCTTTGATATTAATCGTAATAATTAATGATGTGGATCTATCTGTCTATGCCGATGAGATACAAATCTTTATTCACATAACATATCCCGCTGACTTTTGCCTACTGCAAGATGTCTTGAATAGGTTTTCCACCACCCTCAGAACGTATTTAATTTGCGACGAACCTATCCCCACTGTCACATCATTGCATGATTTGTGTGTATCTGATATAGGGAACTTAATTGTCGAACCCGTATATCCTTGAGTATGATAGTTTTGATTGGTGACATTATTACGATACCCATTCCCTGCGCATTTGGGTCGTCCACCACCCTATGTGGATTGCTTGATATTGATTAAAGCACAGTCGTGGAGATGCCGATATATATATTTAGATACTCCTTGTTCATCAGCTATTAGCTGGAATGATCTTCTTGAACACCAACCCTTGTAACCGAAGGTCAGTACTCCTTTTCCGTTTAAATTTTCACCGCATCGATTTTCATAACACTCTATCGATCAGAAGAAGCTTCACCTGCACGTTCGTTGGCGTAATCACAAGACACTGATTAATAGGTGGCATGGCTACGCGAATGGATGTCTTCGCAAACGACTTCTGTAGAAGGGACAAAGAGGAGAAAAAGTCTATAGAACACTTCCTTTGCCACTGTATTGCTATCTAAGAATTACGTCTAACCTGTTTGGGTGTCAGATTCTTTGATAGCCTGGACAACTTGGCAAGGATACAACTAACAGTCTTAAAACGATTCATACAAGGATTTAGTTGGTTTGGTTAGTATCCAAGGGTAGTCACAATGGGCCTATCTAGCCTCCGAGTATACTCGCAGCACACTGCAAACCTTTGTTGTGATATAAATATTAAGTCTGGCTTAAGGTTTCTTGTGCTTGTATTAACCCTAAATAAATATTTTGTTTCCGGCTAAAGCGAAGGACGATGCTCTACATTAATCTAGATCGCGGAATATGGGAAATTCGGCGAAGATGCAGGGTACCGGACGGGTCCACAGGTTTTCGATAGTAGAACGGCCTTTAGATGTAAAAGCTAGCTGTGAATAACTATGTATTTATAAATAAACAGTCCCCAACAAGCAAACATGTACTGCCGTTGGACATGTGTGGACGACTTTGCACTTTGAATCGGCGATTTTCTACGAAAATCTACACATACCTGTGGTCCAATATTGACAAGGAGAGCAAAAGTCGCCTTCAAATAAACATCAAGCCTTGGTTCACTCCGCAGCGTCTGATCAAAAATGGGAGGCTTTGAACTGCGTCTGTTTTCCGGGTTATTGGCGGCTGAAATCACAAACTCGCCAACATGCAGGGCTAGCGCAGGTTTCTAATTTGCCTTAAATATATCTTTTCCTCTCTATTGTTTAATTACCCTTGATACCCTCCCTTTCTCTCCATCTCAAAGTTATAAAGCTTTAAAGGACATCTTCTTAAGTGATACACAACACACAATGCTGAGATTCCATTCATCGGATATCCAAATTTTATAAATGAGTTGATGCGTGTTCCTTACCAAATCAACTCCCGCAACTTTAATAGCTTTGGTGGTGAACCACCAGCTTCAGCAACCTTGTTTGATATTGCTATCGCCACCTCATGTTGGTCGAGTGAACGAGTTGTGGTTCATTCTGGACTATCTGTACGAGGTTTCCGAGTTTTCCTGGTGCTTGAACCAACTTGAATAACAAATTTCTGATCTCTAATTTCAGTGACTGTATCGAAATATTCGAATTTTCCAGAAGTATTTTAGGTATCCTTTTTCAGTAGCTCACAGTCAACCACACGTACTTTTATTGCGTAGTTTAATACCATGAAATGTCCTTTTGCCTGTGCAATTATTTCTCAACTTCAACTTTGACTGTCAACCACAGTCTTCTGATGAAAATTCTTTGCCCCTTCTTTCAGTCTAAAAATTTAAATCTTAATTTTCCTTCTACTTCCTTATCAAATAGAATACAAAAGGAACCAAATAAAACACACAAAACAAGATTCAAGACAGCTTCGCCCTTAAGCATCCAACTAACGTCCACCATCGGCGAGGAGTAGCAAAGTGAATGAGAAAGAGTGCAAAAGCTTCATCTTCATTGCCTTCTGATTCGGAGTCTCTGCTCCCTGCTGCCTTCGAATCCATTCTTAACCTCTGATGGGTTGGAAAACTAAAATGCACCCAAGTGATATTCCAAAAGAACACGAACAACATCGACGACGACGACAAAAGTTTTCCAAAGAGCAACCATCTCTATCTGCTTTCAGGCTTCATACCCTTAACCAGCCTCTACACTTCCAAGTCCCTATAGTGTGTATCCCATAGCTGGTGAATTTATTCCGACAATTTGAGCGAGAATCCTTTACATCGTTATAACTGTATACAGTGGCAGCTATGTAGTCCTTTAATTTTTGTCCAAAGGATAAGATGAAGAATATTATTGAAGACGAAGAAGTAGCAGCACCAGTAGAAGGAACACCGGAAGGATGAGGTTAAATGTAAAAGTTTGTCTTCTATCCCATCGTGTTCTTGGCTCTGCGTTTTCTTTTATTCATTTTCCAGTGTACGTGTGTATGTGCTTCATTCGTCCTTTGAATCATGGATGAAGTAAACTTTCGGGATATCCAAGTTTCCCTCTTTCATTCTCATTATACTCGTATCTCTCGGCTTGTGTCTCTCTCTCTGGTTGGAACCTTTCAAGCACAGGCGGGCAGCATAACAAAAGGATACAAGGATACATTTTAATGGAAAACTCGAACCTAGTCATGAATCCTCAAGTGAAAAGTGTGAGCTTAAGGAGCCATGAACCTCCACCACATACCAATGCCACCCACAGATACGTACACAAAGCGATATTCGACGAGAGAGAGAGAGATAGAGGGAGAGGATTTTGTGGCGCTTTGCCAAATGAAGTTAGGAAGTTGGTGTAGAAAATTCGGAGAGCACAGGCAAAAGGGGAGCAGTTAGTAGACCTTGGATCCGATATGATGGTTGGAATTGTCTAATGGACAGATAGAAGTCGATGATGTGAATGGGTGGGGGTGGAGTGGGTGAGTTTCGGAGTAGTATGCCAGAAGAAAGTAATTCTCATCAAGTGAGTTGATTTCCTATTTGAGAAACACCACCAGGACGACGATGAGAAGGTTGGGCTCGTTTAAGGTTTGTTTTTATGGCCATGGCTTTGGGCAGTGGTTGAAGGATAAAATATTTATACGCAATGAGAGAAAAATGGCTTAGAGTAGAGAGGATAACAGAGGGCCAGAGCGAGGCACGGAAGTGAATTCCAGTTAATTTGTTAGCTTAACTTTGAGATTGAATTTCCGAGTGGCTATGCAAGATGGCGGTAGAAATATTCGGTTTACGATGAAGTAATCATTTGTTTGTCGACAATGAACAATAAAAACTTCATTTTTCGAAAGGGGGATTGTAAATTTTAGCATTAAATTTTAATGTATTATATTACGCAGGAGCGGAATAGCAAGGATGTTTGCTTCTTAAAATATAAACAATCGACTGAGGGGCTCGCGGCCGCTACATAACATTACTTGAATCAAATTTGAATCCTTCAGGGTAGGAGGTGGTCTTGCCGAGAATTCTAGTAGTGAATTCTCTATCGAAGACTGGTGCTCGCGCAGAAAGCGTGAATGCAAGAATAATAAATAAAAATAAATATTTTGGCGCCAATGACCCTTGCCTGGCCTAGCTTCTCGTACTATGTGCCGCACGATTGGTTGGGACGCGGATGTTTGTCAGAATTTCGCGAGAGGTGAAACCGTGAAAAAACTTTTCTTTTATGTTTTCTTGGCCCTTGGTTTAAATTTGATTATTGGTGGAGATTTTAACGCGTAGCACACTTTCTGGAAAACCCACCTATTGGCCAACCAACTAAGAAAAAATGCCCGATCTTATCGATTTTTTCGTTTCAAAAGGTATTTACGATAAGTTTATTACAGTCGAAGAAAGTTTTGATCTCTCTTCTGACCACTCTCCAGTAATTTTATTACTTGGTGAAGCGTTGATCAAGAAAGAAGAACCTCCAAGACTTACTAGCAATAGAACAAACTGGGAGGGCTTTAGAAATGATTGCGAAAGAAATATCGCCTTAAATGTATTACTTAAAAAACCTTGTGAACTGGAGGACGAAGTTGATCGTTTCGTGGAAGCAATTCAAAGAGCGGCATGGAGAAATACTCCTTCTAGAAGCTATAAGATTAACCGCAACGAAAAGTATCCCAGAGAAATCATTGAACTGGTGAAGGAGAAAAGAAAAGCAGAAAGAAATGGCAAATCAATCGCACACCGCAGTCCTTAACCGACTATGCAATCGCTTTAGAGATAGTATTCGGGAATTTAAAAGCAATAAGATGGCGACCTACCTTGAAAATCTCTCCACTGAAAGAGAATCAAATTATTCACTTTGGAAAGCACTAAAAGGCATTCGGAAACCTCAAATGCAAGCGTCACCAATTCGGAAAAACGATAGAACTTAGGCCAACAGCGACAAATAAAAGGCGGAACTTTTTGCTTTGCACTTAAAAGATACGTTTAAGCCATTCGCATTAATTGAACTGACTAAAAAAGCACCGGGTTACGACTTGATAACGGCGCAGGTGGGCAAGGAATTACCGAATAAAACTCTTATCAAACTGCTATATTTGATTAACGCTTCGTTCAGTTTACTCTATGTTCCGAGGCAATGGAAAGTCCAGGCAAACTTCTGAATGAGAAGAAATCATATCGGCCTATTTCCCTATTGCCGGTTATCTCTAAAATATTCGAAAAACTACTTTCTAAACCACTACAACCCATAATCGACGAAAGACGTCTCATTACTGGCCATCAATTTGGATTTAGAATCAAACATTCTACAGTCGACCAAGTCCACAAAATAACTGACGTGATTGAGAGAACTCTCGAAGAAAAAAAGATTTGTTGTGATGTATTTCTAGACGTCTCACAAGCTTTCTATAAGGTTTGGCACGAAGGCTTGGAGTATAAATTGCAACTATTACTGCCACGGCAACTCTATCTAATCTTACAATCGTACTTCACCGAAAGATTTTTTCGAGTTAAGCACGGAAATGATTACTCTGACTTTAAGGAGATTGCGGCCGGAGTCCCACAAGGAAGTGTCCTTGGCCCGCTTCCATATGTACTCCCGTAGTTTAAGGGAAAATACTGTTGCAATGGAGATCTGGTAGAATAATCTTTTAAAAAGTCCCCCAGCGCAGCTGAGTTATCCCATTAAGTTTGGATCTTGGTCAGGTTTAAAAGGCAAAAATTTCTTAGTGTGTTAGAATAAGTCCCACTACCGTCTACAATATATAATGAACTATCCGTTTTAAATCCCCATGTATGAAGCTTCACATCTTCATTCACCTCGACTGCCTTGAACGTGAGCATTACTGGGAGTCTCTAGATTTAACTAGATTGGAGATATGCTGTAGTGTGTGTACCTTTTCAGTCCCTAAATTGTTGGCGCACTACGGGATCCCGAAGTCTAAGAGAACAAAACGGTGTTACTCCTCAGCTTCATCGTGAAATCTTATGTCGTCTTGTCCCAAGATGTTAAACTTATGCCTCATAAATTGGACGTTTTGGACACGGCATCTCTAGAGCATAGAAAAATATTCTAACGTTCTAAGCCAAGTGTTCTTGCATTTTTAAGCAATTTTTTTCTGCTTCGAAGCTTTCTATTTTTTTTTTTTTTACATTTAATTGGGTAAAGGCTTTGCCAGTACCCCTTCCCCATTCGCGAATGTGCATCTGCATGTCGGACAATGTTACTTCAAAACGGCCCTTGCCTTTCGAAGAGCATATGGTTTTCTTTAGCCCTCTGCTTTTCTTACTCGGACCACTTAAGGCTAAGAGAATGTATGATTACAGCGGTACATTTTTGGCGTCCTTCATATCTGGTGGAAAGAAGACTGCGCTATTAAAGTCGCCAATGTGCCTAGACTTGCTTCGAATCTAAAGTAACGCCCGGATTATATTCCCACTCTCCAAATGCTCCTCGAAGTCTGAATGCGCGGGGTGGTAGTTTCCTAGTTAAAACTGGGGTTTTTTAAGGGCTGCCTCTCAGAACTTGCATACAGAATGATGTAATCGAGATTCATGCTTCGTACCTACCTACTGGGAGAAATTTTCACTGCACCGAATGGCAGCGCCATAACCTTGAAACCACTTCTTATCAATATTTTTAGGATATTGTTAATCAAAGTGAGATATATTAAGATACTTCCCTGTGAAGAACTTTGCTATTTGTAATGCAGTATCCACTGATCTACTAGGGTAGTTGTTCAAACGTTCCTGAGCTCTTAGTCAATGAAATGACAGATCAACAGCCCTTTCAAAGTTTTAAGCTTCAAGAACGTAGCCTAGATTAG
Source organism: Pocota personata (assembly GCA_963082735.1). Taxonomy (NCBI): domain Eukaryota; kingdom Metazoa; phylum Arthropoda; class Insecta; order Diptera; family Syrphidae; genus Pocota; species Pocota personata. Next base: position 40,307,728 of record OY720431.1, read on the forward strand.
AAGAGTATATGTACATTTAAATCATACTGAGACGTCGATTAAATGTTAACCATTGCTCGTGCCTTTGTGCAGCCAGCGAGAAACTCTAGACAGGAGTTTTACGTTTTTCCCTTTGTCTATACACATTTCGAAAATATTTAAGCTATATTCTTAAATGGCCATACATTTTGTCAATAAATCTTTCATATCCCCTCGCACTCGTAATAAAATCTCTCCCATGTCTAAGCTTTAAGGGTATGTAGCACCCTTAATTCTTATCAGCGTACAGGCCTATATAACAAATCCATTTCAGTCACCTCTGTATCCGATATAACATCTCTAAAAATATGTTATCCACCCTCAAAGTACCCATAACTCGTCCAGAAAATAAAATTTTCGACATAAATATCCTTTCAAGTCGTAACAATCATCCGTCCCCCACCCATCGATTTGCCGGTAAAAAAGGGTCATTTCATATATTTTACCGCTTTTCAATATAACCTTCAAACATATTTCAATACGCTTGTCAATCAGAATATAAGTCCCCTCAACCTACTCCCGCCCACACTGATCCCTTCTTTTTTGGGGGGGGGGATGAGAAAGTATCTCACATTCAATCTCCATCGAATTTCACTGCCATTTTGGTATCCATTTCGTTGCAATATATCCTGAATTTGGCAATTTTCTTCGGGTAATCCCTTATCTAAGGGCACAGAAATAATTCTCAAAAGAAAACCCAAAAATAAAGCAAAAGAAAAAAAAGGAAGGGTTTTCAAAACCATATTTCCCTTTAACAGTCTAATAGTGTATCGGACGTTTGAATATTTTTTTTTTTTTTTTTGTGTCCTAAATCCCCGAAGTCCAGACTCTTTGTATAATGACCATTCAACCCCGGTATGGATATGCTCCTGGTCATGCCAATGCCACACGTCAATCCGTGACTAAAGGCACGAAATAGAAATCGCAAACACAACTTCTTCGAAACAAATTACCATTCCAAAGAAGAAAAAGGATCAACAGCATTTTTTCTTACCCGTAAAAAGAAGTTGGTAAAAAAGGGTAAAAAGGACACCCATTTCCATTTTTCCAATTTTCTTAATTTCCTTTCTTCTGTTGCGTCGTTGTATCCCTTTTTACTTTTTTTTTGTTGCTTCCTATGCGTACACTAAGACTTGTACTAGAAGATTAATATCCCCCAAAAAAGGAGCTGAAAAAAAAAGGAAAAAACACCAACCATCGTCCTTCACATCTCCCAAAGCATAAAACACCAAAATTGACCATTTCCATTCAATCCAAATGATTGCAATGAAAGGGCGAAGGACATATTATACTCTGTCCTCCTCAAACCCGGCGACTGAAAATAAAAATAATAATAATAATAAAATAATAACAAGGAAGGGAGAAAAAGGATTTCGCCATAAATTCGCCCACACCAGCAGCGCTTCTGCTTCTTCTGCAGGACTAAACTCGAAACCCGACGCGACCGACACTCTGACACTTTTTCTTTCCGGTACCCAAATAAAGCCCGACCAAACACACATACAAAGAGGATTCAAAGGACGAAAATCGGTTCAAGAAAAAAAAAAAAGAAAGGATACTTTACTTACTTTGCTTACTGTTGATTTTTTTTTTTTTTTGTACCTATGCTTTCTTTTATATGCCAAAAAAAAGACTGAATAAAAAGAAGAAGAATGATTGCAGGACGAAAAGGAGTTTGGTGGCAGAATGAACGACATGAAACGGGTGGAAAAATGGAAATTTTCTTTTCAAGAAAACTTTCTGCCTGCCTATCTCTATGAGGAAATGTATATCCTTAAGGATCTTTATTTGTTATTTTTCTTCATCTACGCATTTTCTCAGGGCTAAAGATGGTTTGGCATTTAATTTGCTAGCCAATTCTGCCATCCAATAGTCATCCCTCAGCCTTACCCATCCCAACAAGATCCTTTTCTTGGCATTCTTTGTGTGTACTCGTTATTGAAGTTTGTCGAAACGGAATATTGATCCGGCGATGAGAAAGAAAATTCTCCTTGCTTGATGGAACAGCAGACTTTGAGTAAAGTTGAAAGGACGACGAAGGCAAGAAAGGAGATTTCTTTCATTTTACAAGTTGTAAATGAGTAGCGAAGAAATAAGGATGGTTCTGTATCTTGGGATAGACTGGAAGCAAGAACTTTACATTTAGACTTACTTATGGTACATGCTAGCTTGAAGTATATTTGAGCTGCTCTCACGATTAGGTGAGGATTGTAGGTTCAGATCTATTCTTCTACCATTTTAGGTGAAGGAGACGGTCAATATATTCTTCTTTTTTTTTTTTTTTTTTTTTTTCAAAAATCGAATTACCACATAAAATGTCGTTTTTTTATCCATTCAATAGCAATGTGGTGATCGATTACATTGTGGTACAAAAATTCAGAAAGCAACTTAACTCTTTTATACCGCCAACGATCATCGTTTCCATATGGTCGAGGGAATTGGTTCTAATTGAAGATCTGGAGACATTACGAGAAAGATATGAAAGGCTTAGAAACTACGAATTACTATTATTTACCGAGAGTATCGATAGTTTTCTTCAGAAACTATCGATACTCTTGATAGTATCGATCGGTTTTATGGAATATATACTTTTGCAGTGCCACATTTTATATGTTTATAGCGATCAGATAGAGAGTTCAATCTTCTTACGTTTATGGTATGAATCGCCGTGCAAACGACATTGATTTGTAAGTTCAAATATACAGGGTGTTACAAAGAAAATTATTCTTCTCTCTCATAAATGTACAATTTTATAAAACGCGCTGATTTTTCCGTAACTCTTGAGAAACTTCCGGATAAGCTATAAATATATAACTTTAAAGAGTTATACGAGTAGTATGACCTGCCAAAATCAAATCTACCCGATTTGATGCAAGGTAGGCAATTCTTTTTATCTACATTGACTGGACTAAATAACTGCTATCGAGAGTTTTTTTCAACTTTCGAGAGTATCGATAGAAAAAGCGATCGATACTGATTTTTGTCCAAATCATCAACTATATGAGGAACGAATGCGCACTTTTAAGATACTATAGGAAACTAAAAGACTTCAGCACTGCCCCCCACGCCGGACTTCAAAGCCTAGCCATTCGAAAATCCTTGTGAAATATCGATATATCTATCTATATAGTAAATCTGTGTTTGTATTGCAATATTATAAGGTTAATAAGCCAACGCTAAATACAAAAAATAACTTCTTAAGCATCTAAATGGGTTATGAGTACTTGCGTACCTTATGTGCTATTCGTGTGTAAACTGTGCAGATTTAAAATTTCGAACAAATTGGTGAGAATCAACAAGACGGGATTTCGTGTATATGTCAATAGTAAAGTACCGTATTCAAACAACTGAGTGCGCAGTCTTATTGCAATCTATATTATTGCATCTTAAATCCAGGTAAAAATGTTTATCGTAATCGTCAGAGTCGTTTTCGAACATTTTTTTGTTTTAAATTTACCTTAAGGTGAATTAAAAAAAAAAATTATTTCAAAATCCGGGAGCACTCAGACTTGATTCTTGGTCGCACTATAAGGCTCATTTACTCATTTTTTCGAGCATATTCGAGTCCTTTTTAAACAATTTTTGGTTTTTGGGTGCTGATTTGTTTGATGAAAAGGTGATAGTGTTGGTGAAATATCCGAGGATTAAGATGAGTGCAGGAACATTTCATAACCTAACTGCAGGAGTTTTTGCACTATTAACTGTGATGTGTATGGTCGCGAAGCTTCGTGGAGGTGTATCGGGTCATGTCTGATGACCTATGCTGCTTATTTTGCGCACAACTTTTCATGCATTCTTCCAATTTCATAACAGTAACACTCCGTAGTTATCATTGCAACGGTGTCTTCTTACCATAGTCTCCAGGACCAAACTTCTGTTCGGATCTTTTGCGATTGTCATAAAAGATCCATTTTTGGTCAAAAATAATGATCCGTCTTAAAAATTGGTAATTTTTGTTCCTTGTGCAGTGCCCACTTATCGAGATCATTCACTTTTCCACTAATGCAAAGATGCCGACTCACAGACATTGAGAAAACGCACAGGCTTTTTGCAATGCACTTTTTGCTTTGGATGGATCAGCTTAAACTGTTGCTCTCAGAATATCGTTATCAACAATGATTTTTGCCTTCGCGGGGGGTTAATTTTCAAAGTTAAAGTCACCGGATCAGAACTTCTCGAACTGAATACAACTTTCACATATGTCCCCCATCCATTTTTTATGTTTCGGCTTGCTTCTTGTGCTTTATGTGCAGGTTTAAATAAAGAAAACATTTTCCTGTTTGATTAGGCAAAATGTATTAAAAAAGAAATCTTGAAAAATCAAGTTCACTTATTTCAACAGGGAATAAAACTTTCAGCAGTAGTCTTGACATCTCAATGATCACTTTTAAAATTAACGAAATCCAATATTTCGTAATTTTTGTGTAAATCTTTACAATTTTTTTTTTTTTGTAAATCTTTACCATTTGTAAAGACTTTTACGAATTTTCGAAGTAACTCACTAAATCTAGAACTGAAATTAAAAAAAAAACTCTGCACTTTACGTGAAATGGTAAAGAGATTGGTGTCAACCATCTTTCTAGTGGTCCCTTTCTTTCATTTTAAGAGAAAAGACAAAATTTATTGCTAATTAAATTTCCCATTCAAATGTACATAGGTATACCTATACAAAATATTTTTAATTTAATTACATTTTTATCTGCGCCCAGATGAAATAAAAATCAAAAATTGTGCGCACTTATAGTACGCACGAGAGAGAAGGACCCTACGTAGCCAAATGATTAATTTTGAATAGAATGCTTCAAAAAATATTTTAATTCCTACATATTTGTCGTATTTTGCAACACCTTGTATTCACAAAATATAAAAAATTGGCCACTTTCTAGTTTTTTTCATAGTTCGTACTATAAGTGTGAAAGAGTTAATTTTCCTAGGTGTCCCATATGCGTATTGGCTAGTTTTGAAAAATTGGCTATTACCTAACCAATTTTATTCAAAATTAGTATCTAAACAATGTTTGATATACGCAAAGTAATAGCATATAAAGTTTTGGGAAATAGTCGGTGTCTATACATCTTTTTTTCTCAGTTTCAGGAGCTTTAAGCTGAAAATAATTTTCAGAATATTGCAAATGGGCCGTATAAATCGCTTTATCATTTTGGAAATAATCTTCCAAAAACCTTAGACGCGGCATGGTTAGAGAAATGGCTTGGGGACTGCTACGTAGGATAGGGGGATCCGACCCATTGCAAGAAAAAGTATCAAAAATTGATCCTGAAACCTGTTGCCAACCATATTATGGCGACATTAAAAGTAAATCGGAAAAAGAGCACACTAAGATAGTGAAGAAAGAGCTTACCTGAGCCACCCAAATTCTCGAGGAATTTCTCCATATCAGAGTAAGATGCAGCTAGTAAATTAAAACTGGGTAAAGCTGCTGGTTTTGATGGAATATATAACTGTGGCAAAAATACCAAACAGTGGCTATGCAAATTGATAAATAACACTATGCCAGCTAAAATCTTGCCAAAATTTAAAGGAACAAAAGTAATCGGTATCCTTAAGCCGGGGAAATAGTCCAAAAGAGCTGATAGCTATTTTCCAATAGCACTGCTTTAATGCATTACTTATAAACTTTTTGAGAGGCTCAGTCTACACCCGGATCTATGAATAAGTGAACTCAAAAGTCCCATTAGAGCAAGCTGGCTTTCGTTCAGGTCGGAACGGATCCCTAACTACCAACGGGTACCAAAACCAGAAGTCTTCGTAGATCTTTCTGTCGTATGGTGAACTAGAGTCATCTTTAAACTACTCAAATAATAGCTTGCAAAAAGAAAGCAAATTTAATAAACAACATGTTAAGTAATCGCTCATTCCAAACGTTTCTGGATAAAGTGGGAAGTTAACCAAAAAAAGCTAAACAATGGCCTTCCACAAGGATCAGTACTATCACCCCTGTTATTTAAGTATGAAAAAATAAGCGCAAATCGACAACTAATTATGCTCCAAGACTTAAATGACTGCCTTAAACGACGTCTGCGCCTCAGATCAAGAAAACCGCAAATGAAAAGTAAGGCAAGTTAAAGTTCCGATATTTCAACCGAATGAGGACAGTGGAGGAGCCTTTGTACAATCAAACAATACCCGTAACTGAAGGCTCAACTGTTCCTGTTCCGAGTCAGAATCTATGACTCTACCTATAGACTGGACTAAATCGTGTTTGTAACAACCATGGCCGATGTACCCACTTGCTTTACATGTGCGGTGCCATAAGGCAGACAGTATCACATCACATCTAACTGCCCACGAAGACTATTTAGAGGAACTGCTACCGACATCCATAACCTTAAACTTAACGCTGTTAACTGTTTAAAAATTAAAAATTAAAAATATGATAAATCTATTTAAGAACTGTATTTCTAATAACGAATGTGCAATAAGTATAATACATCTATGTTACATGTACTATACGCTAAATAATCATAACCCTGGAGCACTCTTCTGTAGGTTAAGCATTGGGTGACATTTTGGGAAAAACAGGCGGAGGTAAAGTTTCCCTGGTAATTTTAAGGAAAAATACCTTTTATTACTTGTTAGATATCCTGCTCAGAACAAAATTTTCTGAAAGAGAGATACTCTTCACATTGTTAGCAATACTATTCAGAACAAAATTGTCTATGGGGAGATACTCTACACATTTTTTTTTTTTGCGTGCGTTCTCGGATGATTATAGCCGTAGTCTGTTAGCTGCATTTAGCCGCAGTCTATTAGGTAGCTGCATGCAAAAAGAAGTTGTCTTATATAGGCATTTTATCTTAGATGATTCAACTCTGGGAAGTGACGGATCGCATCTACGTTAAAATAAATTGACGAGGAGGTTGGATGAACCTCGCTCCTCATTTCCCTACTAGCTATGTGGGGAAAGCGAAACAAGTTTTGCGCACAGCATTTATTCTGAAAAGAATATTTATTCAAAATGGCGCCCAACGCACACCCCTTAGGAAGGAGAAAACTTAATAATATTCTTCACGGAATCATAATAAACCTATTACTACATGGTCAAAATAAAACTTATCAAAGAATTGTAACAAAAGATGACTTGGCAGGACTGCCGCACGAAAGAGACAGCGCAAAAGAGGGGAACATCAACACACGGCTCTGATAAAGAGGACATTGGGCATTAAGATAGAATGGATTGGACGAAGAAGGCGTACATTGTGAGCTGTAGCGCACACTATTTTTTAAAATGAATCTTTAAACGATCAAAATAATTCTTGTTAAAGAACTAAATAATGCGAAAGGTTGGAGTTATTAGTTGCATATGTTTTTTGCAGCATATTTATGTATACCTGTTTTATAAATTCTTGGCTAAAGGTACCTATAAACTTTGCCAAATGAACTCTCCCAACTTGTAAGTAAAACAAAAACATTTTCTTATAGTTACAGCATTACATAATCCATAGATACATACATACACACATATGTAACTCCAGCATGCAACCTCAACCCATATTCGCCTATTCTACAAAAACAAGTCTATATTTATCTTTTCTTTCTGTGCAATTCTTTTCAGTCATACGAAAAAAAAAAGCCACAAAGAGCATAGCTATATAGTAAAAGAAAAACTAAATCGCCTTAAAAATGGAAGAGAATCGCAATTTGGAAAAAAATGGAAGAAATATGCAGGACATAGTTTGCCTTTTGCTTTACAGAACACTTTCATCCGCCACGTCCTTCAACCGTCTGCTCCCTGCGAACCCCACTATTACAGAAAATAAACTTCATAAAGTGAATGACTGTATCACAATGAAAAGAAAAAAAGAAAAAATAGAAGAAGATATATTCTTATCTATCCCATCACCTACTATATATAGTTACATGTACGTGGATTCAATAAATGTCCTTGTGTATACGAGAATCATCTGTTGTTGAAAGAGGATGGCTCGTTGGGTGGTGTAGCAAAAGTAGCAAGCGGAGTAGCATAAAACTGAAATCAAAAATGAAAATCCTGAAAATATTTTCACTAGAGAAAGGGAGATGCAAGGCATTATGAAAACAAATGAGTGAGTGAGAAATAAATACAGAAAGTGGAGGTAGTAATGGAAAGAGCAATGAGAGAGCGAATAATATCCTTGATAGTACTAGCGCCTGGTATATTCGACGTAGAATGAAATTTTGTCGTCGTGTACAATCTATAGAAGAGGTATGCTTGGATGGCATTGTCTGCGGAAATAAAAAAAAAGGAAATAAATCTTTATAGGTGTTGCCACTGCCTACCACTGATATGGCGATTTCAAAAGTTTTGTCTACTTACGACAACAGATAATTTAGACGACCTTTCTTATCACTAAGTTGACAAAAATATATTATAGCCAAAATCTGGTGTACGTATGGTCAAGCAAGTGCAGCTTTGAAGTCATTGATTTGCATGTAAATACATATGTAGGCGCACTGGGACCTTTGTAGATTTATTCTGCCTCACCAATTTGGGGCTCCAGCCTAATTGCTTTGATTAACCGGTATACCTGGAAAGGATCTAGGGTTAGTAAATCTCTCTCTGATGGTAAGAGGGATACAGGTATACAGGTCCCAGTCCCTTCTTTTGCGAATCAGTGTTCTACCTTCCTTAAGCAAAGTCCCCAGTTTCCGTTTTGCTTTATACCCAGTTTTCTAAGATGTTACTTGAGTTTACAGTGACCCCTTAGAAAACCTGTAGCAATATGAACCCGTAGAATGGTTCTGGTATGACGAACATCAGCCTCTTCTTATACGTGACCTGGGTGACTTTCTTGCATTAACCCAATCGATTTATCTTGGCAAGATACTCCCACACCAGCTAAGACCTGATTTTATGACAGTTTAGTGCTTTGATGGCGGTCTGGATATCCAACAATGATAAAACGCGGTGTCTTGGCGTGATAATTCCTATCGAGGTTGAATTAGGTGCATCTTTCGCTTGCATGATCAGATTCATTATTCTATTTTCATTTACTGAAATATCTTTCCACACTAATCGAAACGCGGTATCTCTCCATCTTACTTTGATTATTCTTGGTTTCTTTTGCTATTCTTTCTAGCAGCGGGTGTAGGCGGGTGAGCAACAATATCACCTCCAGCTCACAGCGGTGAGACAGGTTGTCATAGTCGCAATTAAGCATAAGCAAGCCAGCCATTACACTTTTTCAAAGGGTTTTCCTTCCTTCTGACCCAGGCAACTGTTCCATACGTAATAATAGGCCTTACCATCATGCTGCACATTCATTTACAGTCTGAAATTTTCGGCTTTGTCTGAAATGTTCCTGCTCACCATGAGTGCTCGAGTTGCTTTGGCTACCACAACTTTTCCATGTTTTTTTCAATATAAGTTTACTATCTAGTGTTGTACCTAGATACTTGACCTGCTGTTGTGGGTCTACTCTGATTTCAATTGGTGTGATTGATTTCATGTTCTTTAACTGCCTTTTCATAGTAGAAGGTACCAGTGTATTATTATTTCTATTCTAACACAGCCTGAATACTCGGGTTTGTTTTTCCACCACTTAGGAATCCGCACCGGCAAATACATATATCTAAAACGTTCAATTCTTAGCAGGGTACTCTCAAAAAGCTCCCAAAATACCAAGTAAATTGGCAACACTGCCCTCCTTCCCTACATCCAGGACAAACACAGAGGATAAGATTTTCTCTCACGGTGTGGAGGCATACACAAAAAAGTGTACAACCGGTGGTGTTTGGGGATACACGCAGCTCTGTACATCTATAGACACATTTACGCTGTACCTATTCACAGTGTTTGGCGTTTGGTGTATTCCACATGTAACGGTATGCGCACACATAAAGTGACAGTGGCGGAAACATAACCAGAAGGATAATGTTATAATGCTTCAGAGTCCTTCTGTTCAGCCATAGCCATAGCCATACCTACAGTGCTGTACACCCCCTTTGGATATATTGGAGTTTTGCCTGCTGCTGAAATGACTGCCTGAACTGACTGACGAACGTAAATAAAAGCGAACGACTGTCAGAAGAGAGAGAGACACCGTATTACTACAGTACCACCGAAGGGGCTTCGTGGTTGTGTGTGAATGGGCAACAATAACGATGATGATAACGCAGAAGGCATGGCAAACCAGGGCTGTGAACAGAAATGGCGGAGGCCAAAGCTACCAGGCGAGCAGACAAACTAGTTAGTAGCAATCGGTTCGTCCTCACAGTAGCGTACATCAAGTCAACACCAGCGTGGTATGGGTCATGGCCCACAAAAATAAACAAAAGCTGAACAAAATGAACTCTCTGGATATGTGTGGGTGTGTGTGTGGGTTATTCTCTCTTTCGTTCTTCCCATTTCAATCTGATTAAGAATTCACACCACGTCCGCATACCCATCCAGAGGAATAGAGTATTTTTTTTTTATTCTCGCTTGTAGCTCCAGCAATTTCCATCCACAATGGTTTTATTGCACTATACACCACCCGATGGCCAACCCTGTGTCAAGCCACATATTCACCTTATGTTGGGTGGCAGTGGCGGTGGTTAGAGTCCCTGTGGGGAGTGTTGAAATAGTGAAATACACTGGCAAACTTTTTCCATCCTTAGTTCGTTTTGTCCTTTTTTCGGTTCAACTATGCGAAGTTGGTTGTGTTGGTTCAGGAGTTTTGTGTTGAATGAGGGAGGCTTGTAGTGGTAATCACATAACGGGTTTCAATATTTTCACCACCGGAGTAAGTCATGCCGGGTATCTAGATTGGGAAGTTTTGCGGATGGAAAATCATCCTTTTTGCTAACATCTCACACTACTACCAGTTTCAGTCAGTGTGAACACTCAGTGCAGTGGGTGGATGATGGTGAATGTTGGCAGTGTTGGTGTTGGCGATGGTTTGCTCTCTTTTATCATCGTAATTTCTTTTTTCTTTTTTTCTTTTTTTCTTTTTTTTTCTTTCTTATTTTGTGAACCGTTTGTTGGCTTTTGTTCTCTGAGGGTGATATAAAAATGTATGCATGAAATGCTTTACACGAGAATGAATCAGGGGTGGCAACGACGCCGTGAGAAGGGGTTGAGTAGGATGAAGGAGGTTAAAGTTGCCATTTTGGTGTTTCTTCTGGCGCAATAGTTTTGCGCGCTTTCTATGCTTCTTTTGTTACATGCATGTGTGTGCTTTTTTCATCCCTGCATGCTGGGAAAACAAATAAAACAAATTTATTGGCGTATGAATGATTACGTGATGAGATGTGGGATGTTGCCAGCACATCATTTTTCCAAATAGATGTCAATTTTGCACGGAATAGAGATTTGTTTCCATTCATTATATGTATATATTTATTAATAGAAGACTGTAAGCCATAGAAATATTAAGGAAATTATAACAGTGGCGTCAAAGACGTGGCATATTCTTCGAGGCTCTAGGCAACCTTCATTGCGGGGTCCCCCTTCAAAATACTTCCAATGACGGAAGACGATTTTTTTCAAATCATTTCATTGAAACCGTGATTTTTCGTAGGCCTTCGCCAGACTATAGATGTATAAATATTTGTATTATGCATTAGAAAAAAGTGTTAGAGCTCCTTTGAGAAAATATAAAACCAGTATGCGTTGGGCGCTATCGAATCAATTTGAACATCGATAGCTAGTAACTGAATAATTTCAATTATCGAATGATTCGTTGATTCATTCATTCATCCAGAAAGTGGTGAATATATACATACGAGAACATATGTACATACATATATAAAAGAAACTCTGTACGCAGATTAATGACACTTCATGACGTATAAGGGTCCATATTACAAATACAAATAATATTCGCGATATTGGTAATATGTAGAACAATAATTTATAATAAATTTCGATTGAAATATCAGCAACCATCTTGTAGAAAATTTCAAAGTTTAAAATTTCGGTCTCAACAATTTTTTCGCACCGTTTCATGATAAGTATTCGCACTCAAGGACAATTTCCACAATTAGCTTCAGGGTAGAGTCGGCTATTTCGAAGGATAGCGTACTTACACTTTTCAAAAATTTAAACCATGAATAAACATCCATCTTGTACAGAATTTTTTCGTATGACGCACCATTTATATTTCGAGTCAAAAATGATTTCCACGAATAAATAAATTTTCAAAATTTTGTAAAAATTTAAGGAATTTCTAGGTCTAAAATTTCGATAAGATTTTTTTTTGTATAGCGCACCGCTTTCGAAATATTGGCACCGAAAAGAGAATTTCAAGGCCTAATATTTTGGTTGCAATAATATTTTTCGTACGAGGCAACATTTTCAAGATATTAGCACTCAAAAATTATTCCCCCAAATTAGTTTCGGGGTATTGTCCGGCATTTTGAAAGATTGGGGATTGTCGAATGAAACAAACTAAATGAATGATAATAGCAATAAACGAAAATAGGATTAGTTATGAGAGAATTTTAACAAATATGGAATTTTTCGATACTATTCAATAAATCGATATTTTTCACTCTATAGTTCCCATCAATAGTTCGAAAGTAAATCGTTTTTGACCTTTAGGCAGCAGTTTGACTCATTGCCGGATTGCTGGATGTGCGAGCATCCTACTGTCTGCGAGAAAGACTGTTTTGGATTTTAAAAGCTTTAACACTTTAAAGAACTAACGAAATCGTTTTTCAGTTTTTTATATTGTCAGGATACGAACCACTACAATATAAAACTTTGGGAAAAACTGCGACCTGATACTATTATAAGGCAAATCAATCATAGATCAAGAAAATACAATGCTTTAGGTACCAAGTTCATCACAGACCATTTCCCGTGAGAAGAATGTGTTACCTAAATTGTGCTTACTGAGTTCAAACTTGAAATAGAATTCAGAGAGGTCTTGTATTCTCGAACTATTTTGAAAATAGAAGTTTAGAGGGTTAAGTAAAGCCCTAAGCGTAGCTTGATTGTCACTACAGACGCAGACACTTCGTCCCGTTCTACTCAACATATTCCATACATACCAGGCGATCCGAAGCCATCAAAGGATGCAACAGCGTATTTATTAGGCTAGTCCGTCGCCAAAATATACTAACCACACAGAATTATTTGGGTTAGCTTGTTTTAAGTCTCGGGCCTATTATTAGCCCATTCCGAGAACTTAAAAAACGCGCCTACAGAAGAAGACTAGAGGTTCCCACTTTCGGCTCAGTGAAAGATTGATGATTCTAGTTTTGCTGATTTCTCTTCTTGATAACTGCCACCTACTCTTTCGACATTTTCTCAAAAATCTCTATAAGAAACACATTCGATATTCGAATTGACTTCTTACATTATATTTGCTTTGATCGATAAGGATTCTAGTTTTCCTCCAAATTTGTGTTTATTGGCCTATTTAGAAGTTTTCTGAGCCCCTTTTGAAGTCTTTGTAACTCTGAGTTCCACCACAGAACTGGACATCTGTAGGAGTTGTTTCTGAACGAACACATATTTTCGAAACATCTAGTAGGGACACCAATCAGATCATATATGGCAATCTTGCTCCAAATTAATCTTTAGTGACCTATTTAGAAGTTTTCTGAGGACCCTTGTAGTCCTTGCATCTCTGAGTTCCACCACAGAACTGGCGATCTGCAGGGTTTTTTTCTTAATGAGCTTATAATTTCGAAACACCTAGTAACGACACAAATCAGATCTTATACAACAACCTTCACATTGTATCTAGTTTCTATTTTTTGTTTAATTTTGACAGCTTTGGCCAACTTTTTTCTCTTTTGTGAAGGTTTAGCTTCAAATTCAATTCGGAGTTCGATGTATTTATCTCTTGTCTGGGAAAAACGCATCCGATAGAAATCATCAGTTGGTAATCAACTTGAAGTGTTGTACCTATTACATGGAGTCGGGGTAATCAGTTTCTAACTTCCTGACTTAAAAAAAGTTGCTTAGGTGAAGATATTGTTAACGGTTAGGTCAGATGGTAGTAAGAAGTCCAGTAAATGGTTTCATAGCATGTTTTATTTGCTGCTGGCATTTTTCTGAGCGAGACTTGACTCATTTTTCTGACGTAAAAATAGTCTATGGAGTTCATTGACTGCCTTCGATGATGGGGCCATCAAAGACTGCTGAGCTTCATAAGCTCCAGGGCTTTCAGTCAGATTCGATAACCACTTTTCGTCATAGTACTTCTCGTATTTTAGTATGTATTCCTCACCAACCTTGCTAGTGACTATGCACGTTCGAGCCCGAGCAGGGAACAGCAACCAACAGCCACCCGATCATGAAGCAGGAATAATTAAAACCTGTGTTTTCCAACTAATATACCAAGAAAGGATTCCTGTCTAGTAGTACAATAGACCGAAAATAGAGTCTGAGAAAAAGAAAAGAAAAACGTTGCCCCCGTTGCTTAGTGGTTAGGTGCGGGATCATTGAGTGGAAGCCTCAAGATTCGAGTCCCAGAAAACATCAAAAAAGTTATTTCACAGTCCCACCTCTCGCGAACATCTAACAAATATCCGCGAGTCATGAGTCAATCGTGTGCCGGACAACGCGAATGGGTGTGAGGCCAACAAAATTGTTAAGTAATTTTTGTTACCCGCCTAATTATCGAAATCGGATGAAGTGGGGATAAGATATGATGAGGAATTTTAAAAGTCTTCGAATCGCTTTACTCAAGTTTGAGAGTGTTTTTTTTTTTTTTGTGAGTACATTAGGCCCAATTATTATTGAATTGTTCCTAGTAATTTTTAGTTCAAATATATACAAGATGACGCAAGAAGATGCTCTAATTTTTGCCAATAGCGTTTTATGTCATCACAACTTTGATATTTGTGAAGTATAATAGAAGCAGAATATACGCAGACAAATCCTTAAACATCAACCAGATGACAGGCCACGCAATTGGGCATTAATAAATGGTCTTTATAGAGAATTTATTGTGAAAACTTGAAGATGTACCCATATAAAATGCAAAAAGTGCATCAGCACTTGCCTGCAGACCACCAATCGCGTGTAAATTACAGCCAAGCCCTCCTAAACCTCGATCGTGATGAGAATGATTTTCCATTGAAAATCTTCATGAGCGGCGAGGCGTATTTCCACCTTTGCTGATTCGTGAATAAGCAATACGCATGTAATGCACGAAGAGCCATTACATCATCTCAAAGTCACTGTTTGATGCAGCGTTTATGGAGGAAAGGTGATTGGCCCATATTTTTCAAGGACGGCATCGGCAACACTATTGCTGCGAATGGTGAAGGTTACGCACTCACGATTAATGAATTCTTGCTGCCGCAAATAAACGAATTGGATTTGGAAAACATGTGGCACGAGTGACAGTGGACATTTTACAGCAAGCATTTCCCGGTCGTTTAATAGCTCATTTTCACAATTTTCACAATTTTCACTGGCCCGCAAGATGGCCCGATTTCACCATTCCAGACTTCTTTCTTTGGGGTTTTTTAAAGTGGTGAATATACACAAATAAGCTACTGACCTTAGCGGCACTAAAGGAGGACATCCGACAAGAAGTGGAGCTTGAAAAGTCATGAAAAATGCTGTGGAACGAGCCCGAATGTGCTTCAACTCTGACGGCAGCTATTACAAGGGCAAGGTGAAAAGTTCTCGGCTTGACAATGAAAGACTGCGATTTTCAGTTAAAAAATAATTTTATTTTTCTACTTGATCCAGCGTTTCTCCAACATCAGTATTCCTTCTCGGAAGTGAGAGTCTGGAAGGCTGTGAAAATATTCATCTACGGCCCTCTCAACTTTTGCATTGGATGCGAAGGCTTCCCAGAAACAAATTTCTTCAAGTTTGGGAACAGATGGAAGTCTGAGGGTGCCAAATCAGTTGAATAGGGGGGATGGCCGAGCAAATCGTACCCCAAATCATGCAGTTTTCCCATCGCCAACGCACACTTGTGTACAGGTGCATTGTCCTGGTGAAAGATGATTTTTTTCTTCTTCAAGCCAGGTCTCTTCTCGCGAATTTTGGCATCCAGCTGGTCAAGGAGGTTAGAGTAATATTCGCCTGTAATTGTTCTGCCTTTCTCAAGGTAATCAATTAACAGGATCCCTTTCGCATCCCAAAACACACTCTCCATAACCTTTCCGGCAGATGCTATCGACTTCGCTTTCTTTGGCGCTGTTTCGTTTCTGGCGTGCAGTGGTGGACCAATGTCTCATCCATGGTGACAAATCGCCGCACAAAATCGGTCGGATCCCTATTGAATCGGTCCAAAGATTGCCGCGAAAATCGCTTGCGCATTTGCTTTTGATCGGCATTCAGCAAATGCGGCTCCTATCTTGAGTAGAGCTTTCGCATCCCTAAGTTTTTGTGCAAGATGTTTCGCACCCTCTCTTCTGATATACACACAGAATCAGTTATCTCACGATATCATGCACTTTTCAATGGTTTCGGATGTGGTTGCGGTTTTTGGCCGTCCTTCACGTGGGTGCTCTTCGAGGGACGTGCGACCACGTTTAAATTCAGCTGCCCACTTTTTAACAGTTGACATGGATGGAGCATAGTCCCCGTAAACTTTTATCAACTTTGGACGAATTTCCTTAGGGGTTAACCCATCCAAAACGAAGAATTTTATTACCGCACGTTATTCAAGTTTATCCATTTTAACGAAAAACACGTAAGACGTCTACTGCAAAAAATTCGTGTAAAAAAACTACTTGAGAGAACAAGTTGAAACTTGTGATACGAACTAATGAGAAGTACACCCAGGCAGGAAACATAAATTTTTTTCTGATTGGAACGCCATCTCTGCGTCAGGCCGAGAACTTTTCACTTTGCTCTCGTAACTTCGAGGGATCAAAATTTAAACATAATCACAGAATCATTCCTTTTTATTTATTATTGAGTTATGACTTTTGCTCCACCCTGTACATTAGTGTTCCTTTTTCACCTATTTTGATATGGAACACTAAAGACAGAGGCAGTGCTTTTCACTTTACCGGAAGGACAAACCACTCTTGGTCTTAAAAGAACTGGTATTTTTATTTTTTTTTTTTTTTATAATTTGCACGTGTTAAAGGGGATATGAATACCCTTATACTAATTTTTAGAACACGTGCGTTTTGTGGAAACGGGAAGAGACGACACCACACCACTCAGGTGGTATTAAGTTTCTGTAAACTCCAAGGGTGGCTGTCCAGATAACTGGGGAGTATTTTGTTTGTTTTCGCTATTATTTTCGTTGCTTATAATTCACAGTATTTGTTCCGTCCTCTTGATGCCATAATCACAATACAGTTGTATTTTGGCCATAGGACCACCCTACTGCCAGTGTTATGATTTCACAGTCGAGGTGACTTAGCTTTCGCAAGTGATCGACTTTTTTATTTATTTCATGCGAAATAAACAGATGATTCTTGACATCAGGATTCGAACCGTGAATCAACAGCGTGACAAGCGATGATGTTACCACTACACCACAGCCACCCTCCAAGTTTTCAAAGAATTTTTCCAAATTTCAGTGGAACCACCATTGGCCATTTCAAAATTTATTGTCAGCTCATGATGATTGACGAATACTTTCCAACCTTAAAAAAAACACAAAAAATTGAGTGCAAATACACGGTCTGGCAATGCCACGCACACAACATCTAACTTTTGTATTATTAAAGGGCGAAGTATATGTTTTCGGTGTGTGGGTTGGGTGGGTGCACTGGATGTTCGCTTCGGTTAGTTAAAGTCTTTTCTTTTTCATTTTCCCTCTGCTCTCTTTCATATCTTCGAATTCATTTTTTCCTTCGTCCTGCTATTCTCTGGTAGTAAAGTTCTCGTAGTTGATTTTTAAGCATCGCACTGCTGTAGTGTAAATATTTCAAATGCGCACCCACCCTTGGTGTATACGAAGAGGTTATGTATGCATGCATGTGCACGAGTGTTTGTGCAGATTGAATTGCAGTCAAAATATCAAAAGCCTTAAAGCATTTAAACTTTACTGGGTGAATCCCCGGGCTTTTTTTTTCTTTTTGCCAGGACGAATGATATATTGGGATAACAAGCAATGGTGGGTGAGAGGACGCAAAGCGAGAGATACGGACGACCGATTGTAATAAAGTCAGAAAATCAAGATATCTCTCTGCACGTTTACCAATCACCTTGTTTGTGTGTGAGTGGGTGTTTTTTTTTTTTTTTTTGTGGATGTGTAGCGATATGTGAGTGCAATATTTCGTTCTTTCTTTCGACCAAGGACGAATGGATAAAATGAACAGAGGAGTAAAAAAAAGTTGGAAAAATAAGTTCCGTTTTTTGTACTTTTTATGTGTTGGACTGGTTTGGCGAATTTGATTGAAAATTTCCCATCGTAAAGTTTAACACAATCTGAGTATTGGATGGGGATGGTGGAACAGTTTTGTATTAAGGGTTGATGTGAGTGGGAGTGGGATCCAGTCGTTAAGAGAGAAACGACTTAAAAAATTATTTATACATCAACACTCTTGATTAACTCACCATCTAACTAGTGTGTAGGATGTAGAAGGATAGATTATGTGTGTGTGTGTGTGTGTGTGTAGGAGGTGACGAAAGTTTGAGGTATATCCATGGGGGTGATGATCATAATGAATAGCAGTTTAGAGATACTGATGAAAGTGAGAGGGTTAATTTAGATGGTATGCGATGTTATTCACATTAATTTTAAATGTTTGTTACCACGTTCAGCGAGGGTGTGTTTGCTCTTTCGTCAAGTGGGTTCATGTTTACGAATTTGTAAACCAACGAGGGGTCTTAAGTGATCGTTAACTCAAGAGGGAAAACTGAAAATTAAAGGAAATTGGATACTGCTGCGGGCTTAAGAATATATACATATGTATATTTAAATTGCTTTAAGAAGTTCAGCAAATAATCTAGTAAGTTCAATGTATGGTAGAAGGAATTTTAAAGGTCAGAATCTACTGAAAAGGAATGCTACAGAGTTAAAACGAATAACATGTGGCTTTGGTCCTAATAAGGTTATTTCTGGCTCAATTTCTAACAGCTGTTGGTATTTGACTTATTGAAAGCAGCAGTAATAAGTGTTAAATGGGGGAATATTTTCGTTTTCACATTTTCTTAACGTTAGCAGCACAATGTTGAACATGATCGTGATAAGAATTGCGCCAAATTTTGTAAAACGTCTCCAGAATTATTTATAACGCATATAAGGGTGGCCGTAGTGTAGTGGTAACATCAACGCTTGTCACGCTCTTGGTTCACGGTTCAAATCCTGATCTCAAAAATCATCTATTTATTTCGTCTGAAATAAATAAAAAAGTCGATCAATTGCGAAAGCTTAGTCAACTCTACTGCGAAGGCATAACACTGGCAGTAGGGTGGTCATATGGCTTAAATGCAACTTGATCGTGATGATGACATCAGGTGGAGGGAAAAAAATACTGTGAATCATGAGCAATGACAAAAAGCAAAACAAACAAGCTCCCCAGTTATCTGGACGCCACCCTTGGAGTTTACTGAAACTTAATACCACCTAAGTTTCAAACCCACTACACCAATCTTTCTTTCTCTCTCTCTCAATTTTCTACAAACGCCCGTGCCCTGAAACAATATAATGGTATTCATATCCCATTTGGCGCGCGCAAATTATAAAAAAAATATTGTTTCTAATATCCATTTACCTACCCAACAAAAATCATCAAAATCGGTTCACAATAAGCACTGAGCGATTAATCAAATGCCTTTGAAATATCAAGCGCAACCATCTTAGTTTCGCCGAAGTGATGGAGAGATTGGTTCCACTTCTCGGTGAGATATGCCATCAAATCACCAGTGGACCTGTTGCTACGAAAAGTATACTGCCGGTCGTTAAGGGGTTTTCGTGAATCGAGATATTTCATAAGCTGACGATTTATCAGCGTTTTCATGACCTTGGAAAGCAGGGACGTAAGTGCAATGGGTCGGTAATTGGACAGGGAGGAAGATTCGCCTTTTTTTTAGGGACGGGCTAGACAAATGCTGTTTTCCATCTACTCGGAAAGAGCCCTGAAAAGTAGGATAGACAGAAAAGCTTACGCAGAGGTTTTGCCAGCGTTGAAGAACACATCTTCAGAACCATGGGGAGTTGGGGGGAAACCATCTGGACCAGCGGATTTGTGTATGTTAAGACCTTTGAGTACTCCTGCATCTGTACGAGTGCGAAAGTGGACTTGTCCCATGGAAAATTTGACGCTCTCAAATACAGGTGGCGACAAAGCATTATCTGGCAACGTGGAGTTGGCTGCAAAGTGAGCAGCAAGCAGATTGGCTTTGTCTAAGGAGCTGACAGCTGAAATGTCATTGTAAATGAGCGTGGGGATGTCAGACGAATGACCAAACATTTTTACTACCTTTGGTACATTGTAGGATTTTTTGCCTCAATTTTTGGTCATGAAAGAATTTTATACGTCGAATATGGACATTGCAGTCTTTTTTGGCTTGTTTAAACTTATTTCGGTTTTCCTCAAATTTGTTGGCTTTATAAGACCGAAAGTTTACTTCTTTCAAACTGATAGCCTCTTTACAGCTCTGGTCAAACCACGAGTTTGCCTTAGGTTTAATGCTCTTTATTCTGTTAGGAATAAAGTCATTGATACCCAAGAGGATAATGTCGGTGATCATATCAGCTGCGGCATCCACGTCGCTATCTAGGAAGCATAGCGACCAGGTTAAAACTCCTAAAGAAGCTATTAAGGCCGCTCCACCTGGCTTTCTAGTATTGCCATACTTTTCTTTTAAGAGTTTTTTTCTTTAACTGAGTGGTAGGAGTACGAGAATTTATCTGATACGATATTATGGTCAGACCGACCTAGAGGCACTAAAACATCAATAGTGTAATAAAACATAAAATAATCATACATTGTAACATAGAGAAATAATATCCCAAAAGTATATACATACACAGGGGGTCACAAAATGACCTTTATGGTTTGACTTCGTTATAACTTTTTTATTTCAGAGTAAATTATATATTTGTTTTAGTGACCAAAGCATGAAAGATTACGTCTCGCAAATGGTGGCCAATTTCTGTTTCTCATATTCGTGCTCACACATTTTCCATTACCTTTCGCAAAATTTCAATTGTTGCGGCACTGATTTTATTGCGAATATTAGTTGGTCCAAAGAAATCAGTTGGGAGCGGTTAAATTCGGTGAACGCAGCGAAATAATGTGCTCGTCGAAGAAGTCCAGTAGCAGAGCCATTGCAGTATACGCTGTGGAACCATAATTGTGGATAGTTTTGCACAGGTGGCTTCAAAAAATGTTCCAACATCGTACGATATCAGGATTGATGGTAAGTGCGGCACTGACTTAATTTTTGGACGATACACCGTACTAAACAGTACACTTAAGTGAGTGTAATTGTCGCTGATAAACTGCTCTTGGATTCTTCGTAGCCCATATCCTGCAGCTTTGCACGTTAACGAAGCAATTTTATTGGAAATGGGCTTCATCGCTCATTTTGCCCTGCTTTTTGCTGCAACGAAATGGCATAATCAATCGGTTGCTGGCAGTCTGTTGGTTTCAATTCTTACACAAACTGGACTTTGTATGGAAACAATTGCAATGTGGCCAAAATCTTTTGAACGGACCTCCGCGATATCCCGAGTTGAACCGAACGTCTTCTTGTTGATGTTTCTGGACTATCCTGCATATTCTCCAGTACACACTGAATATTTTCATCCGTGTGCACCATATGTAGTCTTCCGGTACCACGGACGTTCCTTACTGTGGGTGCGATCCGGCTATTAAAATAATCGACGATATGCACGCTATGTCAAAACAATTGACCATTGGATTACAAAATAAAATTTGATGATTTTTGTTCGTTGTTCTGTTGTGTATCATTCCATATTAAATTCTCCACATTTAGTTTGCAAAATTCTGAAATAAAAAGATAAAAAGTGATTATATTACGCGTCCCTGTATGATCAAAGGATCAGCATCAACATTTATGTCAACAAAATTTTAAGTTAGAAACATGAAATCTAGCATATAAGTTTTCTAGAATCCGTAGCAGTACAATGCAAATTTTTAAAATCCGCCCACAGACACGCCCACTTTAAAAAAAAGTCATTTTTCTCGTTATTTTTGCTAGAAACTGAAAAATATTGTCAAGTTAAGGTATGTAGATGTTGACTTTTCTACATTTTGTCCATATATTTACATACCCACGCCCACTTTTTGGAGGCGTTTTCAAAGCAATTTACAGTGATGGTTACAAATTTTGGGAGCCACACACACTTTTCGCTAAGAAAAAAGTTGTAACAACGTTTTTGTGATAAAATTTCTTAAAAATCTGTTTTACATGGATTGTAACTTAGCAGATTTGAATACTCGGACTTGAATGCTTAGTCAATGGCCCGTTTTTGCAACTGTTTCCAATGGAGAAATTAAATTATTTTTTTTTTTTCCTAGTGAACAGAGATTTCTATTTTTGATGTATGACGGGTTATAATGAACCGATTTTGATGATTTCTTTAAGCAATGTTAAAACAACGTCGGTGCAGTATTTTGTAATCTGAAAATAATGGTTATGAAATCAGAAATAGATTCTGCGAGCTGTTTGATAACACCTGCAACCTGCAAATATATTTAGATCGGGAAATAGGGTACTCCTTTATTGAGGCCCAGCAAAAAAAGTTGACCGTTGAATTTGGTATTACTCGTATACAAACAAATATTATTTTCTCTTGAAATACAGATTGGCTAACAATTTATTAAAATTTATAATATCGCTTTAATTTCAACAAATTATAATTTTGTCAAAAATTAAGGAGATTACATCTTAGCCATCAAAAGAAACTCACACTACGAGTACTATCCTTTAAGTCTTCTTCCATCCAAATGGATTTATATCTTCAATAATACAGATGGGTTTTCTGGCTTAATTTTTATTCTACAACTGCGGAATGAACAATTAAAACAGGAAATCCATAAGCAAATTTTATTTTAGATGAGCTTTGAACGAGCGGATTTTTTTTTTTGATTTTAAACC
This sequence comes from Pocota personata, assembly GCA_963082735.1. Classification (NCBI taxonomy): domain Eukaryota; kingdom Metazoa; phylum Arthropoda; class Insecta; order Diptera; family Syrphidae; genus Pocota; species Pocota personata. The sequence goes on from OY720431.1 coordinate 40,330,676, forward strand.
AAACGATGAACTTCTTATTGTTTGATTTGCATCACGTTTTTCTCAAATTGCCGAAATAAAACGCAGAGAAAAACTGCACAGCACACAGAATATTTCAAATAAAAGCAAACAAATCGTTTACATAATTAAAAATAAATCCTTGGGTCGTTTTATACTCTAGGGACGGTTATGTTACTTTTTTTTCATCTAAAAAAATAAAATATTTGTTGGAATACTCATATTAAAGGTATTTCAACTGAGTGATTGGTTTGGGTCTAAAAGGACCTGGGGGACTGACTGGTGAAGTTTAAGTCTCAAATTCTGAATTTATTTTGAAATTAGTTTGGTACGAAAATACGAAAAAAAAAAAAAAAATTCAACAACTGCCCCGACACACTCTTATGCTCTAATACCGTTAGCATGCCTCGACCTCTAAACTACAAAAAAAAACTAAAATTACTTCGAACTGCGTAGCCTTGATTCTAATTTTTTCAAAAGCTCGCACATCGCCGACTACGATTATATATGTGTCAAGATATCCACACCCAAGCGCAATCTTTTCATAATGTGTTACTAACACCCATTTCAACCAATTGGATCTTACCATCTTGCCATTGAAGCGGTCGATGAGCTTTGTGATGCAACTGACCCACGTTATGCCATGAACTTTAATATTCCTTCAATTGTAAACCTTACTAACTGATTGTCTCTCTGACTCTGGCCTATTTCAAGTAAGTGGCATCCGAAACAACTTAAAGAGGCAATTTGACCTCATCTTCTTGTTCGACGCCTACAGTTCCAAAGTCTATTAGAGTAATCATCTTCTTTCGACGCTGGACCGTTTTCTCTCTTATTTTTCTAACCTTTTCGTATAATGATAACTTAAACCCAATTTCAAAGCACACTTATTGCTTTAATGTTGGTAAACAGTTTTCTTCAAACTCAATAGAATACGAGTACTTTAGTCCCGTCTCTATACTTCTACCCATGGACCACGCCCTTGCGATGTTCTACTCTGACATCTTTGCCTGCCAATGTCCAAACGGTGCCTTACCTGGAGGAGTTACGCTCCAACCAAATTATGGCAATCGTATTTTAAAACCAAATCTGACTCTGAATTCTGTAAGTACTTTTGCGCATATACCCATTTCTCTGAGTTCTGCGAAAGGCTCTATCTAGATTGCCTAGATCGAATGCAAAGCAATCTAATTTCCAAACCCAAGAGATTCATTCAATTTATTAGGCTCAAACGAAAACCTGATCGCTGTCTATCTATTCTCACCTTGTAGAATTCTTCCTCGGCTGACCTTAGAATAATTGCCAACTTCTTGGCTTTCTTCTTTGGCCAGTCGTTTGCTGACCACGTCCTTGAACCTGGCATTGACTATTTCTACTATTTGACCAACTTTGCATCAAACTCCCTTATCTCCGTGGATATAAGCCCGTGAATGGTTGTTAATAAGATTAATCAACTGAAGGATGACTACTCCCTAATGTGTGAATCATCTGACACAGCTCCTCACTGCCCTTCTTCAGCTTTCAATCTTCCAATACGTTTTTCCTCAATTATGGAAAGACGCTACCCACAAAAAAGAGTGCAAGAGCGAAGTTTCTAATTTTCTTTCCATAGCTAAGCTCTTATGTATACCTAAACTTTTCCAGAGTATCATGTATGTTCAATGTTCTTTCACTGCAAGCCAATCCTCTATACAAAGTAAAACAAATTCCATAAAAAGGTAGGTCAACAACCACCAGCTTAAATGAATTCGTGTCTAGTACACTGAAAGCTTTGGAAGAATGGCAATGAAGTTGATATCATAGCCGAAGATTTCAGTAAGGCTTTTGACAAAATACCTCACAAAGTTTAGTTCTTCTCAAGCTAAAAGCCTTTGGATTTCAACCTCGTGTCAAATCATACCTAGTGGACCTTCAATGCAAAGTTCGTTTTAGATTTTCAGTATCGAATCCTATCATAGCAACCTCGGGGGTCCCTCAAGGTGGCCATCTTGGACCATTGATCTTCATCCTTACAATAAATGATGTTGATATGGATATGGAGCTCCGATATTCTAGTCTACACCGACGATTTGAAAATCTTGAGATGCATATCATCCCCTGCAGATTCCCGTCTAAACAGTTTCTCCATCTGGTGTAATACAAATTTTTTAGAGCTTAACGTCAATAATTCGTGATGACCCTCAGTCATATCAGCATGCGATCTGGGTGTCATCTGCGATAGGGAACTTAATTTTCTATCACACATCGACAATATCATAAGTAGAGCCAACTCAGCACTTGGCCTTGTGAAATGCTGGTCAAAAGAATTCTTTCATCCTTATGTAATAAAATTCCTCTATCTCACCTTAAACCCCTCCCCGAGTATGCCATCCAAGTATGAGCGCCCTTTTATACTATCCACACCATACGTATAGAAGCTGTGCAGCGCAGGTTCATTCGCTTTAACTTACGCTGTCTCTCTTGGTCTGATAACCTCAACCTGCCATCCTATTATTATCTGGTAAACCAATGTCAAGAATGCTGCGGAAATCAAATGACATAAATAAATAAATAAAATTCTGAGAGAAGGACTGAGGAGGTCAGCCCTGCTTAAGCTAGCCTTTGCGTGGGTGACATAATTCCAGCTATTTGACAAAAAAAAATATCGAGGAGAATTTGAAGGCTATATGTACTTAAGCACATTGAATAACAATCAACCGTTGGTCAGCTGTTCGATATGCTCACAAGTATCAGAGTTTTAAAAAACTTTATAAAATTTGGATCCAAAGAAATCCACTTAATAAGATCAAAAGTTGCGTAGCAGACCTGACTTCAACTTCCGGAGCGGATGTGACTCCAATATTCTCCGAACCAAGAATCAACACTAAACTGGCCAGTTCAACAATTTCGCACAGAAACAAGCTAAACTAAACAAAACAAAAGTACCAGTACGTGCAAGTAATAAAACTACATACAATCGTAGCTTCACCAGCACCCTTAGTCAACTTCGCAATAGCACCCGCAGTGCAATGTTATGGAATCTTTCCCTAAGGGAGAGAAAACGAGATTTTTTCCTAACACATTCCATTTGGAGGGATACCATTCCATCATCTATGATGAAATAACAAGGATTTTTCGCCCATCCTTTGGCATAGTAGCTTGGGGGATATATTAGCGATAAAGCTAGGTGGAGAAATTACGTTGTCTTCAGCAGTTGACAGCAGTTGAAAGTGAAGGTTGGCTGGTTTTGCGTTGAAAGATGATGAGATGATGAGACGACGACAACGGCAACGATGAGGATACGAAAAGATAGATACTCGTAGATGGGTGGTGGATATAGGTATGTGCGGTGTGGATGTATGAATGAAGTGGCGGAATGGGGTCAAGTGATGATTTTTTTTTTGCCTCTGTGCCATGGTTTTCATTGGGTTGCTTTGCTCCAGCGAAGTAGATGAGATTTTTATCGCTGTAATCATTTCGATGACAGGGAGGGCAATGAAAGAAGGGGAAAACGCGTGTTGGTTCATTGTTTTGTGGGTGGCATGTATTCATTCCGTGATGTGGAACAGAGTAGGTAAAAACACACATATTTACTGGAGTGGTTTAAGAGATATTCGTACTTCTGAATGATGAGTGGTCTAAATTGTAGCCTGGAGGCAGTAAGTTACTTCTAGATAAAGATGATTTTCTATAGATTGCTATGATTGGTGGCGGGATTCTGTTCAATTTTGTTTGTATTTGCAGGTAAAGACGTTGAATTTTTTGAAATAATTACACTGCCTGTAATGTTCTTGTTTTGTTCTAGGTGTAAATCAAAATGTCCATCTGCTGGGCACCTAGAATAACGCTGTTTGTTATCTTTTCAAAACGACAGTGAATGGACTGCGATAAGCTTGGACAGGGCCTGTATGGGCCGTTAGTTCCAAAATATTTATTTATTTAATGACATTGATGCACGTTTTGCGCGGCAAGTTTCAAAAAAAGTTTGGCTAGCTTTATAAAGTTTTGTACCTCACATTAGAAAGGAGAATGGAGAATTCCTTATTCATTTAGTTGGTTCAGCTTTCGTAAATTTTGTTAACATCTCCTCATATGCGAAACGTGTACGATACCAGTTTTAACAATTTTTTACCAGCATCTAAGTATAACGGTGATTTCACTTCAGGCGATCAAACTTTGGGATGAAAGAAGAGAAAAAAAATCATGGGAAGCGGGTTCCACTTTCCCCTGTACTAAGCTGTGGGTGCTAGAAGTTTCTTCTTCTCCTTCTTGTCATCTTTTCCTCCTTATGTGGAACATAGGGCCTCCACGATATTTCTGAACCTAACTCTACTTGGTGCTTCGCTTGAGATGTCGTTTCATGCATACTGCGCACGTAAAGCGTGACCAGATAGGAATGATAGTTTGTCCAATTATTATGTTTCAGCAGCGGTCAAAGTTATCAATGATATTTAGCTGTCAAAATATTCAGTAAGGTTTGCCATTTTACCATGCATCGTTTAACGCTTCCCGAACCTGTGAAAATGATTAAAAAATATTATCGAAAATCCGGCTCAGTTGTAAATACGCAACGTGAATTTCGTCATGAGGTCGGTCCTCATCATGGCTTCAGTGGGCAGGTAATTCATCGCACCGTGAAAAAGTTTGAGCGTAAGTACACTCTTTTGGCACCGACCAGATAGAGATCGATGCGAAGTGAAGAAAACATAGCCGCCGTAGCGGCCAGTATCGAAGAAGACCCAGAAATGTCGATTCGGCGCCGATCAGCTGAATTGGTCATCGCCAGAGAGTCAACCAGGCTTATTTTGCGGTTGGATTTGGGCCTACATCCATATAAGATTGAGCTGAATTGAACCCTAATGACCATAGACAACGCTGTGAGTTCGCTAATTGGGCGCTGGAAATGTTGGCCGGAGATCCGGTTTTTTCCAAAAAATCATCTTCTCGGACGAGGCCCATTTTTCGCTCAGTAGCTATGTCAACAAGCAAAATTGCCATTATTGGAGCGACTACAATCCACAAATGTTCGATCAAGCATCAATGCATGCACAAAGATTGACTCTTTAGTACGGCATCATCACACAACGGTGTCGACCGTCAATGGTCCTTGGTATAGAGCGATGTCCTCGGTATAGAGCGATGTTAATCGACTTTCTGTGGCCAGAGCTCAACAACATCGATATATCTGGGTTGTAGTTCCAACAAGACGGCGCTATATACCATACAAGCGACGCAACGCTCGAAGTGGTGAAGGAGAAATTTAGCTACTGGGTCATATCACGGCGAGCGTTCATCAATTAGCCGCCACGATCATGCGACTTGACACCCCTGGATTATTTTCTGGGGCTATATCAAGTCCTTAGTCTACGGTAACAAGCCAACCACTTTGGATTAGCTCGAGGCCATTATTCGAGACGCTATTGGAGGAATAACGCCGCACATATTGGACCGAGTCATTAAAAATTGGACCGACCGCTTAAAGCACTGCCAGCGAAGCCGAGACGGCCTTTTAAATGACGTGCTATTTCATACATAATGGCATGAATGTAGCTTCAAAATAAAGTCAAAATCAATTTGATATCTCACACCGTTGTTGTTTCATTTAAATTTATTTTCCTGTCGTTCTTATCTATCACCCTATAGAAGTTCTTCCTCAACTGTCCTTAGCCACGTTTTAGCTGAAGCTCCAGGGCGTCGGCTACTTTGCAGGTTCCAGTGAGGAGACTGTCTGTATGGCAAATTCATTACCATTTGCGTTTTTTGATTTCGGTGACGGCTCTCTTTTGGGCTGTGCGGTTTCAAAATTCCAGATTAGATATCCTATCTGGCCATCAGATTTTAAGTATTTTACAAAGGCACATGTTAATAAATATTTGAATTCAGGATTCGATTTTAATTGAGTGTTTCCACGTTTCACATCCGTAGTATAGTATTGGTTTAATATTGGAGTTGAAAATACGTATCTTAGTATTTAAAGAAATATGGGTGGACTTCCATACGTTCCTTAGTTGGCTAAACACGAATTTGGCATTAGAAATTCGTGACACGACGTCTTGGTCTGCTCCACTGGTATTTATTACAATACTGCCTAGGTACGTAAAATTAGTTACGTACTCGATACTTTCATTGCCTAACATAAAATCAGGGGCTGCAACAACTACTTATCCGCTACTCATAATATTAGTTTTCGGGATACTTATCTCTAATTCAGTCTAAAGATCACTAAGTCTACTGCTAAAGAGGCATACGTCGTCTTCCAGTTGTTCAAATACACCCATTAGATCCCTGCCTACCTGTTAGAGCTGCTCGCATCAATTCATCCAAAGCCAGTATGAATACCAAGGGGGAAAGAATGCATCTTTGTCGCACACCAGTCTTGGCTTCAAAAGATCTTAACAGCCTACCTTTATGCAGCACGCAGAATCTGAAGTCCGGAAGGTTGAAGATTTTGTCCGGAACGTCTCTATGCATCAGAACATTCCACTAAAATGTCCTGTTAAGACTGTCAAAAGCTTTTTTAAAGTCAATGAAAGCCGCATAGGCAGATGATCTGAACCCATTATACTGCTCGAATATTCAGCTGCGACGAGCGTCACCTGGTCGAGTCGAAGGGTGTTCATCAACAGATGCCTGCACGAGGCTTATGTTGTCTCGGGAACGTCCGGACCTAGGTCTACCAGTTTATGTATGATTGAACACAATTCTTTCCTGACGAAAACAGGGCTCCTCTAGACCGGGGCACTTCTTGCATTAAAATGACTGCGGAATTCTCATTGTGTCCTTACAATTGAGAAATTGTGCCGAATGTACGGCACCATTATTCAAAATCGGAATATTTAATCCGAAAAAGAAAAAAAAGCATTTTACTTTAAAAATATATATAAACTTGGGATACGGATACCTTCGTGCCACTAGGCTAAACTTGTGGACAAAATGAGACGGGCAATCCGCAGCTTCTGTGACAAACACAAACTAACTTTTAAGCAAGGTGTTATAAAATTCGAGAAGAAGAACTTTGATTACCCGATCAGATCGAACCTTGTGGAAATTCTGATTCAGGTCTAGCCTAGCCTTAGCTTAGAATATCCAGTATCCCTTTTTTATTCTGAAAATCCCCACTTTGCACAAAATGTGTCTGTATAATTATTTTTTTTATTCTATTTAGCGGAGACCAACAAAAAATGTTTACAGATCATTTATTTATCATAAAGAATAATGTGACTTAAAAAAAAAACTTATTTGAGCTCAGGCTTTAGCAAAGAGAACCTGTTGCGTGTGACATGCTGGAGTATAAATACAAATTTCTGTTTCGAATCAAGTTCTCGTGACAAGTATAGTGCGTTTGACTTGAAAGAAAACAATCGCTGGAATTAGGGAAACAAAATTATTTATTTTAAAGGTTTTTAACATTTCTTTAATGCGCAAAATACTTAATATGTTGTCCAGTCTTCCCCATTCCCAATTATCACCTAACACCTTTGTGGATAACTTAGAACCGATTTGTCTGCACAGTCCTGCTGTAATTGTAGTGAAATTATTTTTGAAAGCAGTTTAAGCTATTTTACTGTCCTCACATCACTTCCTTTGATCCTCTGCTTCATAATTCCTGAGACATTTTCAATTGGATTGGCGTCTGCAGATTGAGATGGCCAACCCAACAAATTGACGTCATTTTCCTCTTTGACAGATACGACATTTAAGATCAATGCCCTCTGGTAGGGGCCAATGCTAGTTTTAACATCCAAACAGCATTTCATCGGATGAATCCTTTTTACGAAAAAGTTAAATTATTCTTTGAGCATCGAAATTCCCGATAAAGGTCACCAATTTTTCGAATCCCGCCACACAAAAATAGCCATATACATGCACTTTTGCTGGATGTTTCCCTGTTCGTTGAAAGACTGTTCCATAATGTGCACCCCGCACACATCTCAAGGGATTGTTTAAAAAAATTAATCTTCGCCAGTGAAAATAATTTTGGTTCAGTCCACATCTTTGTAACGGTAATCCCACTCAGGTCCTTTTTTAATATGTTTTTCAGTTAACAAAGGCTTGACCGCAACAGCTTTGTAATTAAAACCTTTTTCTCAGATAATTTTGCGAATACTGAAGATTGAAACCCCGTGACCTTTTTCTAATAACATTTACCTTGCTTTTCTTACGTTTCCATGTTCGTTAAATCATTTTCTCACAAAACTCTCTAACTTTCGGAGATACTTTGCTGCACCTTTAACAGATAATTTTGATCCCCGTGTATAAGTAACAAAAAACACAGGTTCAAACCGAACCTTAGCACTCATTACGAAATACGTCTTATAACTTTCAAAAGCAAGATACAACTGAAGTAAAATTTGACTGCTCATTAGAGGAGGAACAATTCTAATGGAAACCAAAAATTCTTATTGTTGCGACTAACGGGTAAACCTCAAAATTTGCAACACCAAATATGACCTCAGGCACTTGGTCGATTTTTGATCGTAAATATCGTGAGCGCCACCTCAACGTCGGAGTACTCTCTACTATTGTCGCGCATTTTGACAGCTTACAGCTGTTTTGGATTGACATTATTTTTGACTTGTTCGATTTTAGCAACAAGGAAAGACATTGTATCGTGTATGTGCTCCGAATTGTTAGCATTTAATATATAAACATTTTCAATTGCTAATTGATGTTTTTTTAATACAATTTAATTATGTTAGAGTATGCAGAGGTTTTTATTTTATTATTTTCTTATTTATACACATTTCTTTGCGAAGTTATTTCTTATATTTGTGTTTCCTAATCAAACCATAAAAATAAAAAGTTTGCATTTCTACTCTTCTTTCTGCCGCGAAATCGTGTGTGGGAAAATTGAGGCAACAGGACATAATTCTGTCATATTCCTAACCTCTCAAGGCCCCGACCCATAGAATCCATCGATGTCGTTTCATTGAAGGTTGACGTTGATGTTCAAATATTGCCGGAAAGAACAGTCTTCGTTGACAGATTGAAATGTCAACCGATTGTCAACGGCGATGAAAATTTTCTCTTCTCTCTCAATGCTTCCACCAATGAAAGTGCTTACTCTCAATTTGCCGACTGCTATCGGATCAGCGGACTAAAAAAGTAGAAAGTAAACCTACTTTATCCGTCGAAGTTCATACATGCATCGGTTATGGGCCACCTTCCATAAGAATACGTGTATTGTATCTACAGTACTATCAATATACATAAATTAAAAAAAGAGCAACAATTTGAAAAGCAAATTTCTTTTTTTCATATTTTTATTAACTAAGAAACCTTTTTACATAATTTAAAACTTTCATAATACTAAAAAATGATTCTAGTATTTCGTAGCATCACCCTTCGCCCTAACAACGTCATGAACCCTGTTTGGCATGGAGGCATAGAGATTACCGAGGTAATTGTTATTAATTTCATTGAACCACACTTCTTCAATGATGCTCTTTAGATGCTGCATGGTTTTTGGTTTTTTATCTTGGATCTTCTTTCCCATAAGAGCCCAGACATTTTCGATGGGGTTGAGATCTGGACTGTTTCCCGGCCAAATTAGGGATTCTATTCCTAATTCTTCTTTCAAAGTTTTAATCTGTGGAGGAAATTTAAAAATTAAAATCATAAGATTTTCAAAACACCCATAAATATGAAAAAAAAACCTCGAATTACTCACAGATTTTGCTCGGTGGCAAGGTGCTGAATCATCTTGAAAAATTGGTTTTGATGTTTCTGCTGTTATCATTTCCATACTCGGTACAACACCATCTAAGATAATTTGTTTGTACTGCATGGCATTAACAGTGCCCTCGAGCATAATTAGAGATCCAACTCCGATTGCGGTGATGCATCCCCACACCATAACATAAGGAAAATGTTTTACGGTGTGAGCTATGCATTCGTCGCTGTAGCGTACCCCTTTTTCTACGACGAACTATCTGCTTCCCATCCGGTCCGATTAGGTTAAACTTGGGCTCATCAGAGAACACCACATTTGATCAATCTTGAACACTCCAGTTTTGCCTTTCCTTAGCCCAGCTAAGGAGCGTTTTCTTCATTTTGCTGGTCAGAAGTGGCTTTTTCGCTGGTCTCCTTGCTAGCAAACCCATCTCGTTGAGGCGATTCTGGATAGTTCTGACGCTAACTTCAGCCCCAGTAGCAGGTCAGCTCTTAACTCCGATGCATTTTTAAACCTGTTTCTCAAGCTTAGCCTCTTCAGTTCCCGGTCCTCCCGAATAGTGGTACATCTCTTCAATCCTGTGCCAATTTTTCTGTCCAGATTGTGATCCCGACGATATTTGTTACAGAATCTTCTTACAGAACTCTCATTGCATCTAATTTGTCGAGCAATTTCACGAAATGACTGATTCTGTTTGGATAAGGCGACGATAACTGCCTTATTTTCTTTACTCAATTGTACCCTTTTAGACATCGCGATATACTCTTTTCACTTTTATTTAAGAAATACAACTGCACGCACTGTTAAATACTGCCAGAATGAATTCCGACACATTCCAAAATGTGCATTACCTAACCCGGAAGCATTAAAATATAATTAGGCGAATCCCTTAAAGGTAATTAGCGCAAAAAAATGGAAAACCCGTATGCGGCTTTTTTTGTTGCGCGGGGTGAATATGTCAGTTAAAAACGACGCGGCAACGGATTCTATGAGTCGGGTCGGGGCCTGAAGCCACATTTGCTGTTGCAAATTATGAGGTCGCGCCTTGTGACAAATATTATCGTAAGTCGGTAGAAAGCCTGCCAAATGCGCGACCGCGCGAGCGCCACATTGTGTTTTGCCCATGACAAACCAAGTGATCGAGACAGCGTTCAATACCCCAATCCGATTTGCGCCCAATTTAGCGCAGTCGGCAGTTATTTTTGAAATTCGTTTTGGAGTTGAAACTTTATTTCTAAAAACGATTCCTATTTTATTTTATTCTATTGTGTCCATTCCCGTCGAAACGGAACATTTGAATCAAAAGTATAAAGTTCATCATTCCAGTTTAGAACTTTAATCGAATTCGAATGCATACTACAAGACAAATAGTCGCAAATGAATTAAAAATTTAACGCCATCAAGGACAGGGCACGAAATCATTTATCCAAACTCACCCCTCCACTCTGCCAAGTGTAATCAAAGTTCACCATGGTTTACACCCACCTTTAGCCAATTCCACTAAAAGTATCAACAAATACACGCAAATGCCACAACGTTGAATTAATTATGCCCATTCACCCTCCTCGCTACTCTACACCCTATCTTAGAGTGGTTCCATTCCCGCCCCGCTCCACGCCATCATTCATCTATTTAACCATATTTCCCTTGTAAGCAACGTGATTAAACACCCTCACTTGGCGCTCTGTTCCTAGCCCTTGTCGCTGCTATTGTCTTTCACTCTCCATTTCGGCAATAACAACAAACTGCACATTAATTATTTCCTCTTGTAATAGTAATCGTAATAATAATAATAATTATAAAGAAGAAGACAGAGTTTATGGGCGCTGGGTGCCATAAGGCTGTGAAGATGATGGATTTTCAACCCTCTCTCTGTTCAGTAGCTCTGTTCATTAGTTAACGGAGCGAAAGGATGCAATAAAGCATCTTCCTTTCGGAAGCAAACTCATTTACGTGAAACACAAGGAGAAAGGAACACAGAACACTAACCGAGGAAGAAAATAAGAAGCAGTTAATTTTCGCCGCTTAAATTATTGATTTGACTGATTTTATTTACTTTTCCTAGGAAATTAAAGTTTGCCACCCCCTCATTTGGCTTTGCTTATAGAAAATTAACCTTTGCACGTCCTGTGCGTCACTTTTGCCACCAACACCACCACCGTGCACACAGCCAACAAAGAGCAAATAAGTTTCGCTTCCCACTTGTTAGCATTTTCCACGCATCATTGTGTTGGAAGGAAATTCTCCATGCGATACTTGATTTCTTTTGGTTTTTTTTTTTTTTTGTTACTGTTTTCTGTTGTGGCGCGATTTTTCCTTTCAGTGGATTTCCGGTTGATGGAAAAAGGTCGAACGAGCGTATTTTCATTCGTATTCGTAGGCGCTCGCGTAAAAAAAAGGACACTCAGCCAACAGCCAAAGAGTAGGTAATCGGAAATAATTTCGTGTGCAATTTTTTTTTCTTTTTTGTGTCCTTTCTTGGCGTTTGTGTGGGTTACGGTCTTATACACGAAATCAAGTAGGGTGGCGCACTGTGGCTAAGTGACACGGAGAAGGAAGAAAAAAAAAGTAATTTCAGGAATGAATTATCCTTTATTGGAAAAACGTGGGAATAGAGCGAGAAATGACGTCAACATGGAATCGAAAATAATTCTCGCGTATTCGGTTTCAATGAAGCAGTAAAGTGGAATAGCAACCCCTCAGGCGCAAAGGTATATTTCTAGGGATTATACGCCACTGATGGATGGGCTATTGAATGTTAAGTCTGCGAAATAATTATTACAAGGGGCGATAATCCGGATACAAACGTGTGTATTCATTTTTCTATATTCGTTTGAAATTGGTCGAGTTTGAGACGTGTTCTGGGAGGGGACTTTATTGGGGCATCAATCATTGTACAGTTTGTTGGTTATATTTATAATCAAGGAAAGCAAAAAAGAAAAGGATTAGGGAGAATAATTATTTGTAGACTATAAGGTCATTTGCCGCCCACTAGACCACTAAAAATACCTACACTGGAAAATGGAGAAACTAAGTGATATATGGAATCATCTGTTTTGGGAAAGAGAAATAGTTAATTGGTTGCCATGTATAGCTACTCGTATATATGTATGTAGTAACTCGAATGTAACAAATTGGGCAGATGTCGGCGTATAGCACTGGCCTCCAGAGCGATATACATATACTCTGGTTCTATTTATCTTTGTAGTACTTTATTGACATGATTATATCGTAGTTATGCTGACAATATGAACATACACATACAAGCTGGTTTTCAAATCTTCATTAGGTAGGTTCATAAGAGTAGATAGGTTCTTTCTACTCAAGGCAATTGTTTGGATATTGGCCAATAAAATAAAGCACGGTGTATGTACATACTTTTACGATTCATATGGTTTTATACAGGGGGTAAAGTTCATAATGGTAAATCTAGATAGTAGTCTAATTTCGAAATACCTTACCTTACCTATAGGTACGCAAGAAGTAAAAAAACCTTCAAAAAGTTATTTGATGACTACCCATAATGACAAAAAAAAATTTTCATTCAAATCGGTTAAGCTGAGCTGAACTTAAAGGAGTCAAAGTCGATATATATTTTTTTTTTTTTTTCATCGTTGCTCACTTGCTGATGGACTGTATTTATGTGTACATGATCATCACCTGCTACTAACTAGTCTTAAGTTACAAACAGCAGCTGTGCAGCGGCGCTCAGAGGATGCACCGACGATGACTAAATTCAACACAATTGCTGTAAATGACCCAAATATATCTACATACATATGTATGTATAAACGAAATTGAAGTTTACTGAAATTTAATACTACTTGAGATTCAAAACACTGCACCAATCTTTCTTTCTCTCTGTCTCTTTCCCCTTTCCCCAAACAACGCCCGTGTCCTGAAACAGTATACGGGTACTCATATCCCCTTCGGCGCGCGAAAATTATAAAAAAAGATCCATCAATTGACGCGATATGGGGCGAAATAAAAAGCGTATTTATGGAAGCTGGATCCGAAACTATGCCCAGACAATCGGTAGACTCCTAGATATCCCAAGATCGCGCATCGTAGATCGTTAAAGATAAAAATAAAGGCTGAAATAGATGCTCAGCAAAAGGTGAAATTACGCAGTGAATATCGGATATCTCATAGGACACTTCGTCTCGCTGTGTGAGACGTGACAGAAGGATGACGTTGGGCGGTCTTGTGGAAAATGCTGAAAATGCTGCAAGAACGGGCGATATCAGAGAACTGTACAGAAACATCAACCATTCTGTACTGGATGTGGACGGCTCTCTATTGGTATTAATTGAAGATCAGCTACGGAGATGGAAGGATCATTTTTGTGCCCTGCTGACGTTTCCGGCGAGTAGAGTGCAGCAATGAGTTCCCAGTTACACGACTTGTGTAGATCTTACGGGAGTATTGACACCGGACCTCCAACAGTTGCGGAAATCTAATCTGCGATCATTCTCCTCAAAGCAGCTGGACTTGATGACATACCAGCTGATTTCCTAAAAGCAGATCCCACCACAACGACTAGTATTCCACTTCCGTTAATCCAGGTCATTTGAGAAAACGAGACCCATCCCAGGGACTGGAAGCACGGTGTTATTGTTAAGATACCAAAAAAGGCTATCTTAAGAACTGCAATAACTGGCGTGGTATTACCGTTTCGTCCACTCCTCCGAAAGTAATGGCAACTATCAGTCTCGAGCGGATAAAGGTTGGAATCGAGACTACACTCAAAAGGCATCAAGCGGGCTTTCGCAGTGGTCGATCGTAAGTCAACCACATCAACACCTTGCATATCATTCTCGAGCAATTAGACGAGTTCAAGTCACAGCTTTACCTCACGTTTGTGGGTATTGAGAAGGTCTTTGATCGGGTAAATCGCGAATGGATATGGTGATCTCTTCTTAGGAGAGGAATCCCGTTGAAAGGCTAAGTCATTTGGACTATACCGATGATATCTGTTTCTTGGCAAGTACCATCAGCCGGCTAGACAAGATGTGTTAATAACTGCAGGTGAATGGAGAGCCAGTAAGTCTATGGATCCATTGTAAAAAGACAAAAATAATGCCCACTGACCGCTCCACACTCAGCAAACGCCAATTGAGGAAGGAGGTCGAACAGTTTAACTACCTGGAAAGTTTTGTGTCATCTGATCGCAGACCGAACCGAATAAATAAAGCTATCGCTGCATTTAGTATCCTGTTTCCAGTTTGGAAATCCAATCAAATCTCCTTACGCACTAAGTTGAGACTCTTCATATCCCACGTTAAATCCATTCTACTGTATGTCTGTGAAATCTGGAAAGTCTCGGCAAACATCACGAAAAAGTTACAGGCTTTCGTTAATCGTTGTCTGCGATATATCTTAAAGATTCAATGTCCACAAATTATATCCAACCAGGAATTGTGGAGTAGAATGAGTCAGAAGCTGTGGAATGCCGAGATAAGGCAGCGAGAATGGCGTTTGATTGGTCACACACCGAGGAAGCAAAATGACAATATCGCGAAGTAGTCCTTCGAATGGAATCCCCAGGATGCACTGTGGGTTGGAAGTTCAAGAACAACGTAAAGATCAATAGTTTTGGCAGAAGCAGCGATCCAGAGTAAAATATGGCCACAGCTAAAATATCTAGCTGCAGACCGAGAAAGATGGAAGAGATTTGTTACCGCTCTATGCCCCATCCGAGGTTAAAGGAAATATGATGATTATGATGATGTATATGTTTTTAGCAATAGCGGCTCGTGACGTATGATACTAAAGATTACAAATCCGCAATACAAATTAGTGAATTGTAAATCCCATCTCCAAAGTTGGACTAAAACTGAGGAAGAAGTACTCATCCCATAAATTTAAAGTACTAGAAATAATTCCATATTTTATTGAAGAACTCTCAAAATATTTTTTTATGTAATACGTTCCATTTATTTAATTAAAAGTTAAAAAAAAAATGTAAAAAAAATTGTATTAAATTAGGGACTACTCGTATCTTAACTATGCCTCTTTCTATCGCGGGCATGGTTAGAGCATTGAGTGTCACTTTACGTGTAGCGCATTTTAAAAACATTTGTACGAGTATCCTATTTAAAGTTAAGAAACCGCTTCTTAAGTCGTTGTGGGTATATATCTGTATCGAAAAACGTTGGTCTCCAATAACTTTCAGTGATTCATTCAAGAATAAGTAATTTAACTCCACAAAAATTTCTAAACTTTTCGTATTTCTAGACCTTCTTTAAAGCCATTGATTTCCAAACACTGATAAACTTCTAGGATTTGCTGCTAATATTCCTTAAACGTTTCAGTGTTAATAAGAGATACAGTGGGGTGACGGGTAAAACAAAATCTTTTACTTGATTGATAATCACGTCATAACTGGCTACCAAAGTTTTAATACGGTGGACATTTTCAAAATATTCAAAATTTTCGAAAATTTTACGAAATCATTCAAAATGTTCGACTTCAATCTGAATAATCTTTCCAATAACTTTGGGATAACGTTATGTACCTTTCAATGTCACACCAAGATTACTTTAAGGTAATTTCAGAGGCAATTCTACTTGAGATCACTTCAAGGAAACTTTGCCGACGCTTCAAGATCATTTCAAGGTAAAATTTTGTTTCAAGTTGAACTACGATTGAGAAATTTCCCAAAAAATTTAATTACAGGAATCATTTTGACATTCTATTAGAGAACACTTAAAAAGGTTTTGTAACGCAACATGTTCCCTTTATTTGACTAAAAGTTAAAAAAAAAAAATAAACAGAAATAAATCTCGAATAATCTCGGGATGAAGTCGGACACTTCGAACGATCTCTTAAGATTTTTGAATTTTTTTTTTGTAGAGAATTTCAAAAACTGAGTTTCGAATTTATTTTGGTTTTCTCGATTTTCGCACTAAAAATGTTTACCTTTAGGTTTCTAAAGTGTAGAAATGTGCTCTGCAAAATGGCAAGGAAGCGGATGATGTTACTACAGATTTCAGAAAAGCGTTCTACAAAATCTTAATGCTCTTGGTTTTCAGCCGAGATTTATTTCTTGGATAAAGTGTTATCTAGAAAATCTACATTACTTTGTTGTTCTTCAATATGAAAATTAATAAGTGCAACTTTAGGAGTCCCACAGGGTAGTCACTTAGGATCTGACTTTATCGAAACCGATGCCTATGCAGACAATATGAGAATCTCAAGGCAAATTAAATCTCCCGCTGTGTCTCATACACTTCAGGAAGATTTTAATAAATTCTCCATTTGGTGCTAACATAATTTTCTCGTTCTCAATATCAAGTCATAACTTATTAAGGTAAGCGTCTTCCCAGCCAATTAGAAACTACTTCATTAGCAATTAATTTGTCTCCCCAGTGACGTCTATTCGTGGCTTGGGCGTTATGTGATAGGGAACTTAACTTCCGCGCCTACTCGTGTATAGACAAAAAAGCTTTACTATGAACTTGGCCAAAAGGCTTCTCCAAAGAATTGTTAAACCCATTTGTTACAAAATCCCTTCACATAATCTTTGTAAGACTTCTTATTGATAATGCTAACCAACTTTGGTTTGGTGGTCGCCGTGGTTCAGTAGTTAAGTACACGATCACTGAGCGAGAGGTTCAAGGTTCGAATACAAGAAAACACAAAAAAAAAAAAGTTTTCTCACGGTCCCACCTCTCGCGAACGTCTGACAAACATCTGAGAGGCTTCTCTCAATCGAAAAAAATTACCCTTCGGAAACGGCATAAATCTGTAAATCCCAACCATTCGTGAGGTGCACAGCACGAGGGGCTGTTAGCGCCAACGTGTTATTATTATTATTATTAACCTGCTTCGGTTACCGTATCATGATAAATTCATGTTATTTTGTGTGTGAATCAATCAGAACGAAATAAAAAGTAGAGAATGTTGTTCAAAACTCTATTGGCGCCTTAACAGATAATTTGAACTGCCGTGTCCAGTAACAACTGCAGATCTCCGATATGCTGGTGGTGCGCAGATCTAAAAAGACTACGTAAATAATCCAGAAAACTTTTAAACAGGTCTTTAAAGACTAATTTGGAGGAACACTGGAATCTTTACCGATCAATGCAAAAAGAATATAAGACGTTAATTCGAACTTCAAAAAGTTGCGAAAAGATAGAAACACTGAGTAGGCTAGTTAAAGTTCTGAAGAAGGGTAAATTAGTTGAACCGAAATCACCTCTAGGTGATTTCTCTAGAAACGTATACCTTTAATGAAACGAAAACGGACACTTTTAGTCTTCTGCTGGCGACTCATTCTCTAGGTAACCAAATTACAACTGGGTCATAACCAGACCCCATCGCCGAAGCTTAGAATAACCAAAGCTGAATAACTCAGCGCACTTGGTATGTTGCATCAGTTGTGGTAACGTACGAGGCTATCAAATACGCTGTAGGGTGCTTTGCTGGCTTTGATGGAATATACCTCGCCATGCTACAAGGTATAAGCCAGTTGCTGCCAACTCTGAAGAAAATTTTCACAGCTAGCCTGGAAATGGCATACATACCAACTGATGAAAATTTAGAGCTGCTTTAATACCTAAAATCGGTAGAGATGACTACTCGGCCCGCCGAGAACTTCAGTCCAATAAGTCTGACATCATTCTTCCTGAAAAGCATGGAAAGACTGGTTGAACTGCACAGCAAAGTTGCTTTGAGATTTCAAAACTGCGAGACTGAGCTTCAGAACATTGTGTGCAGAATTGAATGCGTTCTTGGTAGAAATGTGTAGGCGATGGGTATTTTTATCGACATTGAGGGTACTTTTGACAATATGTGCGATTCTGCCAGACAACACGAAGTGGATGAACCATTATTGTCATGGATTAAAGCAATGCTAAATCATCACCTGAAAGATGCAACTGTTATGGTGCATGCTGGCCGACTCTCTTCTAAACACTCTCATCAGCTCTCACGTCTATACTTAGGAATACTGGAATGATGTACCTTCAATCGGAACATGCCTAGAGGCTGTTTGCAGCAAGGCATAGATGGACCTAGACGTAATCGATGAATGGTTCACTAGGAATGAATGGTTCACTAGGAATGGGCTTTCGGTTAACCCTCTCAAAACTGAAGTTGTTTTCATTACGAGAAACACGAAGTTGATCGGTCCGACTCAGCTCAGATGTTTGTGGAAAAAGCTTTCGCAAAAATATGTCATTGTTTTCTCACTAAATTCCAGTTGGTTACAGTTTGTCTCGGCTGCACGGGGGGGTCATTGTTGAAGCTCACTCCTCTTGATATTTACATCATAAAAAGCATAATAATAGATGTCTTAGATCACTGGAGCTTCGATGACCTTGCTCGTCACTCATTTTTTTTACTTTTGGTGAGCCAATGTGGTGAGTGCTGATACAATAAGCGTCTAATCACTGAAGCTCTTACACACAGGGGGTTGCTTTCTGGTAGTACAATGGACCGGTATCGTCTCTGAGTGCTGCAGTGGAAAAAAAAAAAAAAAACTCGACAAAAAAAAGTGCTCTCGAATTTAAACATCGAAAAATAATTTTGAGTAATTTCGCATTTTTCGGAGGAAATCCAGGTGGTATTAGATTCATGTTTGTGTGCTTAAACCAAGTCGAGATTTAAATTCTTTATAGTCTTCGAGAAATTCAGTTTTTTTTTGGTAAAAATCAGGATTTTCGAACTAAAGCAGCTGCAATACTTTGTGTGCGTGTGGTTCAGCCAGGACGGTTCTAACAAACTAATATGGTAGATCTAAATACTCTCCACCTTCATTACAATTTGTTTCTTATCTTACTTCAAGCTACAAACCTTGAAATTTTGTTCACATCGAAAAAATCCGACTTTAACGGTAACCGTTTTCGAGTGCGAAAATCTCAAAACCGAAAAAAAAACTTATTTTAGCTTTTTAAAAATCTCTCTACAAGGTGTGTACACACTTTTTAAAAATTCCAATAATTTTATGAGATCGTTCGAAGAGTCCGACTTTATCTCGAAGTTGATGCGGATTTTTTCTTTTTTTGTTATTTCTAATTAAATAAATGGAACATATTGCATTAACAAATTCTTTTGTCTATTCCTTTATTAAATGTCGACATGTTTCCTGTATTTTAAATTTTTGGAAAAGTTCTCGGTCGCATTTCAACTTGGAATAAAATGTGATCTTGAAGTGACCTTAAAGTAATCTCACATTGAAGTGACCTTAAAGTGACCATGAAGTGATATTGCTGTAACATTGAAGTGACCTTGACATATATCAAAAATTAGAATACAATTTTCAACATGAGCCTTAGCCCAGCAAGTAGCGAATTGACTCATTAACCCAAACATTCTATATTCAATGCCCATGGAGACTACCTACTTTTTTAAATTATTCTTCCAAATTCAGAAAACCAAGAAATCCAAGCCAGCCCATGATAAAGACGTCGTAGGTGCGAGATACTAGACCAGGTCAATCGATGATAAGGGCAAAAATTGTCCCAGAATCCCCTTAGCCATACTACGCGTGTCGATAAATTCGTGTTTATGAAGAAGAGTAGTTTTTCTATTGTGGCGAATTCATTTATCTTTAGTCCATAAAGCTTCAGCAACATATACATATACATGTGTATCTAAGTCTGTCTAGGAGACCATACAGCCGGAATATCCTCAAAAATTCATTGAGCCAGAATTGCAAATCTTTATGTACATATGTTTTTCGATTAAAAATTTGACACATTTTATGGCGGTTTCTAATCTATTGCGTGCCCAGTACTTTGACGCCATACGTTTTTCAACATACACAACTCATATCAGAAATCGTAGTATCGAAATTCTTACTCTGGCAACTCTGTATTCTCACAAATCCCCCAAAGTACCATAAAACACAACAAAAAAAGAAGGAGGGA